>JAUIMM010000084.1:15756250-17045000 GCA_031769625.1 Taudactylus pleione | reverse complement strand
GGGTCATGAGCTAGAGTCCTGGACAGGGTATATCTGTGTGGAGTTGTCCATGTAGAAGGGAATCTTGACTGTGAGCCCTAATGGGGCAGGGACTGACGTCAATGACAAATATACTCTGTACAGCGCTATGCAATATGTTAGTGTTACATAAATAAATGATAAATAGTAATAATAATAATAAATTATATAATACTTCCATTGAGGCGAGCAAAGCAGCATTAGCATGAACACGAAGACATTAGTGTATATTTGTTTGGCTCTTCCCTCTGTTACTTTGACAGAGCTGCTTTTTGTTTGTTAAGCTGGGAGTACTCGATTTCTTTTTTTTTTTTTTTAAATGGAAGTTTAATTATACTAATACGATAGGTTTTCCTTAAATGAGCCTCATTCATACGTATGTCTTACATGATAGGGCCTCACCTTTCACCAGGTCCTTTGCTTCATCGCTCACATGATCCCAGCTCTCTCCCTCCATAACAAAGTCTCCCTCCTTGATCTTGTGAATAATGTCAGCAGCACGGCTCTGAGGAGACCCGCCCCGTTCACCTTGGAAGGGAACCTGGCCACACAGCATTGTGTACTGCAGAGAGAGAATTACATTTCACAGGACACTGCAGGGATTTCAGCAAATATCAGTCAGTTCATGGCACTTTACTGTGAACAAACATGATTACCATGCAAGTAATGCTTCCTAACTTAGCTGTTAAGTGGTCGCTAAAACTAAAATATAACTTTATACAATATAAAAAAGCATCATGTAACACAAGTAAATGTTTTCAATCCTTGGTAATCTTCATTAAAGATTAGTGGGTCAGAGTGACTTCCTGCTAACAAGCTTTCCAGACAAGCCTGGTGTGCTAAGTAGGCACATAATTGTGAACTAATTCAATCAGGGATAATCCTGAATAACAATTCTAATAAATTGTTTCTCTTTGCAGATGGCAATAGTCAAAAGAGTAATTCTTATGTTAACAGATTTGAATAATATACAGCCAATCAGAAGCATGGAGTCAGATTAAAACTTTTTCATACTTTCGCTTGTGATTGGTTGGAATGTTAAACAAATCAAGAGACATGTACACAGGTTTAATAATATTTCACCCATTTCCCACATCATAGGGAAGCCATTAGTGAATTAAACGTGGCATCTATATAATAATCGGTGATGGCATGTCTTCAGATGGACATGCTCAGTGGGAGCACCGATGGATGACACTGGACAGCAGTGCCGACACATGAATGTATTATAACTGGACAGGGCTGTGATGATCCGGTATAAGCTGGGTTCATATTAGTAGTTCACATGAATATTAATTAAACCCATAAAATGGTTATCTTCAATGTGTAGGTTCAGAGGTATAATTTCAACTACTCATTCTACAGAGATCCTAGGAAGACTGTGACATTCCCGTTGTCTGCATGTAGTATAACTGGCCAGTAAAGAGCACACTGAGTGCAAAGTTCTAAGTTCTGGCCACATCCTTGAGCCACAAATAACCATCCACTGTGCGTATAACCAGGCATACACTGGCCATCCAATACAATGCATCAAAATGGCAAATAGCAGGGCAAAAATGTTATTTGCTCTGTTGTTAAATCAGACAACAACTAGTGTGTATAGAAAACAATAGGTGCGCTTCCCAACCAGTTAATATAAATTTCAAACTGGCAGCTCCAATATGCAGGATCTGCAACCTGCTGAAAAATGTTCACAATACCAAAAAGAATTGAAGCGCTTGTTTGAAATTAGGCACACAAGTTATAAAAAGATAAAAACTCATTTCATTTCAAATACAGAGTTCAAATCAGTTCTAATGGTCTGCGTTAAAGCTCTAGATATCGATTGCATTAATATACAATAGTATTTCCACATAGTATAATATTTTCGAAGAAAAAAGAAAAACCAATAAAAAAAAAATCAAGTAAAAGGCAGTCGATTAGTTTGCTGAATGTCCTGTGCAATGGAACTTACTCTCAGGAAACAATATATCATGCGACCAATATTATTGCTATATGTCCTGAGGAAATGTCCAAAGAGCAATTGTAAATGGGTACTCCACTAAGATTATCAAGCCAAGCAATGTGTAAAATGTTTCCATACCATGTTTTGATATATATACTCGAACAGGGGCGCCACCCCATAGAGGGCGTACCCCTCCCCAAAATCCTGATTTCAGCGGGACAGTAGTGTCCTGCTATTCTACCCATGGGCCGAAGTGGCCCGCGGGTGGTCAAATCGGGAGGTTGGGGACCCCCACTGCCACAGCTGTGCGGTGGTGCCCGACCCCGGAGTAGCTGAATGGATGCTGCGCACTTGCACGCGGGCATCCATTCTGTGTCAGGAGAGGGCTGGGGGAAGCCAAGCTAGTGACAGAGTGCTGGGCTTACCCCCAGCCTGACGTTAATGGGAGGCGCGCCATGCGGGCACGCCTCCAAATAACGGCACGTAGGGGGCGTGGCCTATGGCAATTAGGTCACGCCCCATTTTAAGTCACGAGCGGCGAGTACTGGCGCTATTAACTGAGCAGGCACGTGTGCAGCGACCCCTGGAGCCGGCCCTGAGAGTGTGTATACTAGTGGTCCACCGCCCCTCAGTGGGGATGCGTACTCACCGCTCGTCAGCGGGTGTATGTACCTGTATCTGTATACAGTCTCCAGTGGGTCTTTATGAATGGTGGATTCCACTCGCCGGCTATAAGGCACGGTAAGCCGGCTGGGCTATAGGTGATGAGGTCACACTCAGGTGGATGCACCAATGTGCAATGGGCTAGTGGTAAGAATAGAAACAATGTGGCAGTTCTTTTTCACCCATCAGCGAACCAAATGTCCCAGCAAATAGAGCTACGCAAAGAACTCCTTGACGCGTTTCTCTGGGTTTGTGCGTCCCGGTTTCCTCAGTATATATCAAACATGGTATGGAAACATTTTACACATTGCTTGGCTTGATAATCTTAGCAGAGTACAGATTTGCAATTGCTCTTTGGACATATAGCAATAATATTGGACGCATGTTATATTGTTTCCTGAGAGTAAGTTCCATTGCACAGGACATTCAGCGAACTAATCGACTGCCTTTTACTTGATTTTTTATTGGTTTTTCTTTTTTCTTAGTATAATATTTTCTATGTACATTAATGCAATCGATATCTAGAGCTTTAACGCAGACCATTAGCACTGATTTGCATTTATCTGCACTAAATGAACTGTGTATTTGGAATTAAATTTGTTTTTTAATTTTTATATCTTGTGTACCTAATTTCAAATAAGAGCTTCAATTCTTTTTGGCATTGTGAACAACTATTGTGGTTCCTATTGTGGTGTCATCCTAATATTCATTTATATGGCAAGCTTGCGTCTTTTGCAAAGAGTAATATTTGACACTGGACAGATGAGGACGTTTCTTATTTAGAACAATCCATGCAGATTCCATTACCACAACCACTAGAGGACACAGCATAATACTGAAGTTATAAATAAATGAAGGTAAAGAAGGTCTGATTGTTTTCCTTTCTGATCATACAAGAGCAGGATGCACCGAGCCTGCAGTAAGGCACAAATATATACCAGCACATTTAACATTTCAAACTACACAGATAAAAGATTTCAAATATAAATGGACACTTTCAGCCTGATGTAGAGATAATCTGCACCTTGGCAAAAGATGTTACACTGCGGGAGAGCAAACTTAAAATGAGCAAACAGAGGGGGTGTCCTAGCTTAATACGAAATAGTAAAAATAGTATATGAGTATATGACCACTACATGAAAAATCAGCCTGCATTTCCCCTGCATGCACAAAGAATACATGCATTTGCACCCCTTGCATTCCAACATGGTTTGTCCAGGAGCACATTTGCTCTTTTTTTGCTTTGCTCCTGGCTCTGCCTAAGCCCCTTGTCATTATTATTGTTTAAGCATTGAAGCTCAAAAGGAACAGTGCGGTGGGTTTGGATACATACAACTCGTCGCCAAGCAGTACGTGGAAAGCAGATGCAGGGATGTCAGCAAGCGTGAAACGCTACCTAGAGCATGTTAGTCTTGTCGTCAGTACAACTGTAAACAAGATGGTAATTCATCATTCTTACAGTTGTACTGCCGGCGGGCATAAAATGCTGGAAGTACTCTTCACACATGGCGGCATCACGGCACCTACCTTCTGGGATCCACATACTGCTTGTTGACATTCTGATTGTCAACTAAAAAATTTAATTCAATGCGATGATATCCATAAGTGCATTTTGACAGTACCCTGAGTGGACTTCACTTTAGTAACCACACACAGACCACAAGGTGCAATAAATGCACAAAACTATAAGCACATGGGCAAATAATTTGCTCATCAGGATGTGGCTCAAGAATAACAAAGATAAGTACAACATGACCAAATAAGAATGTGCCGATTTGCACTGCTCTGTCCTATTTCTGTCCCACACTATGTCCTGATCCAAGCCCCATATAATAGTGAGCCCAATATTACCATGGGAGGGATGGTATGCTACACATGGGTGACCAGCAGGGTTGTTTGCCACTAATGCCTTTAACTTCATAACTGGCACACACATTGGTAGATGAACCTCACCTCTAGTAGAATAAGCACTTGGAATGCACTGAAGGTGCCCTAGGAACCACTATATTTGGTATACAAGCACAAATGGAAACCAAGAGACCTCAATTTACAGTAAGTCGTTTTTGCAGGTCATCCAAATGCCACAGTCACGCAGTCCTCTCCTCCTTCTCCTCTCTGGCTTATTGAAGATCTTTCACTCCTTACTCTTTGGCAAGGCATGCTTCCTGTAATCTATTCACTCATCATACTGTTCATATTTTGAAAGAGTAATAAAAATGACACATTGTGATCCCTCTTTATTTTGCCACATCCCTTCTAGTTATGTTACTCCAACTTCATCATGCCAGGTCCATAAAACAAAATACATCATGCCCAGTGTATAATACAGTCTCCATTCCAATGCACATATGTTCTATTGCACAGGTTCTCAAACTCAGTCCTCAGGACCCCAAACAGTGCATATGTTCCATATTTCTTCACAAAATCATAAGTGGAATAATTAGCTCCACCTGTAAATCTTCTAAAATGTGTCAGTGAGTAATGAATATACCTGTGCACCTGCTGGGTGACCCGGAAAACGTGACCTGTGTGGGGTCCTGAGGACCGAGTTTGAGAACCACTGCCCTATTGTCTACAATAATTGACCTTTACCATCTTGTTTGGTATTCCTTTACCCTTTTTCCAATATCCCCACTAATCCAGCTTCACTTACACCATCCCCCCCCCCCCCCATCCCATCTTGTGTGTCTCTACCCTTCCCTCCTAATACGGCCCCTCATACATTTAGGGAAAGGGGTGCAGACAAAATGGCCTCTGAAGTACACTAAACACTAATGAGGATGTATATTGCCCATATAGTGTAACCCCTAGAAATCTGTTCTATGAAAATAAGGATCCAACAACATGTACGAAGCTCACAAAGCGTTGTGGGCAGTGAAACTTCCTACTGAGAGTGTCCGGCCTTTCCTGGCTCCCAATCACCATAGAGCACAAAGACTGGAACAAACTACATAAGCGCATATGAAGCCACCGGGGACCTATAAAGTGCTGTATGCAGTGCATCCCACACGCTGACCTCACCTAGCCTCCTCCAGCTCCCATACACCTAAGAGCACAGAAACTGGGGACAGCAGCGTGAAGAGGACATCGGAAGGCAGGGAAAGCGTAGGGCAGGAAGGCAATCCTGCCTGACTGTGTTATTTACTACACAAACCCGGCTTCACACAAATATTCACATAAGAGCATAAACATTGCTACCAAAAAGCAGCTAGTTCATTTTATCTCTGGAAACAACTTACTATATATTTGCATTTATATTATTGTTACATTTTGTCTTACTAACCAAGAGCTACCACAAAGTTGCTAAACAGCAACTAGCAAATTGGCTTTTAAAACACTTTTTTTCCCCTCTCCTTATTCTTTTTCATTTATAATTTATTTTATATACTTTAATGTTCTCTATGACTGCCCAATTTTATTGCTACAATTACAACAAAGAGCCCGCATACCTGAGCACATTCTGCTCTTCTTAACCAAGAGCTAGCACAATGTTGCTGACCAGTGGCTTTTAAAACACATTCTCCCCCCACCCCCCACAGACCTTGAAGTGTTCTAGGTTTTCCCTATTGTATTGCTACAGTCTATAAATTACACACAGCGCTCATATACTTTTGACCAAATTAAAATCCTTTACTTGAGCGGCTTTATACAGCGCGGGTCTTATATATATATATATATATAATTTATTTTTTTTATTAGATCACAAAGGAGCATCAATAACTGTTCGGCTTGTTTCATACTGGCTGAGAGGTAGAAGTAGAATCTAGTACAGTGCGGAACCATTGGAAGCAGTCAGGGTCTGTGGCGGTTACAGCAAATGGCGCACAGACAGCAAGTACAGTATGTTTTCAGTTTCTATTGTACACACAAGAATATGGATGTTGCAGGCTTTCTATCACTGTCTGAGCAGCTTATTGAACATAAATGTTCCTGGCGACAGCTTGTGTACCCATCACTTTCTGCTATGGTTCTGGCAATAGTGGCAGATGGCTGTGGGAAGTGATCATATGATGACTCGTTGGGGAATTAGGTCATCACAGTACACTATGTATTTTTCATATTCTCAAAACAAAAAAAAGGTCTGAAATCATCTGGCAACAATTATAACTATATTTTAAAGGTGATAAAATTGAAAGAACACATTTAGATCCTGAATTGGAGTTGGATGCAAGAGCATGTGTAAATACGCTTTCCAACTGCACGTGCGCAAATAAGCAGCCATATTTAGTGTAAGACAGTGCTAGCAACCCTTACACCTGGAGAGGTGTATGGGGACAGGCAGGCGTGCAGCACAGTAGTGGTGTGGAGACACAAGTCGAACATGACCCTTAGAGTTATGTCTGATTGTAACTCAAATCAATCTTTAAGATGCCTTTTCATAGGACTGGTGCAAGCTTTCAAGATGATGTTAAATTTTTACACTAGACATTAGATTTTAAGTTGGACCTCTCTTCAAAATACACTTTTTAAGTAATTATACAGATGCATTTTTGCGTGCTATTAATAGAGTAAACTGCAAGTAGGCAATAAGAAAACTTACCATAATTACCCCAAGGCTCCATAAATCACATGACTCATCATAACCCTGGTGAGAGAGCAGTTCTGGGGCAGCATAGTGCAGTGTAAAGCAAGGTGTATGAAGTGGGCGTGTCCCTGGAGGGCGGAGCTTGGCAAATCCAAAGTCTATCACCTTGAGAACCGCATCTTCGCCAGGGGATGAAAGGAGAAGATTCTGCATGAAGAAGAGCCTATTGTAAGTAATACATTTAGGACATGTAGATATCGCCTCTCCCTAGTTTCTCATACACCCTCACCTCAGGTTTAAGGTCTCTGTGCACTACTCCAGCTTCATGCATGTGACAAACGGCGCTCACAAGACTGCGCATCAGACCGCTTGCCTCTACCTCGCTAAATCGAGACTGTTTCTTTATACGATCCAGCAACTCCCCACCATCCAGGAGCTCCATCACAATATATGAATGATACTGCCACGCAGAAATGATAGATTTTATGGAACAAATAAAGTGGCACAGACAAAGCAATACATGTAATCCAGGCAAATAAATCATGCTTAAGGTTAATGTTACATTGGCATTTTATAATACTGTCATCATCCAGAAATGAACAGCATCCCGAAGCTGTGAAACACAGCACTAAGGAGGAAAACACTGTAGTGCTTCTTCTCATGTGACCAGGAAAGTCACTGTCACTTCATAGGCAGCACACTGCTGGCTGGGCAAGCCTGGCATTCCAACATGTAGATGTGACATTACCTTTAGTAGATATCTGCCATACATCTGGCTTCAAAGTACCATTGTTTCTATTGTGTTTAAAGGGTTCTGCAAAACCACCAATAAATCTAGGTAGGGCTAAGACCTTGTTTATCTCATTAGAAAAGCATATGGAGAAAGAGAACCTGTAAGCCTCCAAACAAATTATGCAACAAGTTGCAAGCTGGCAGAGGCAAGTGTGATCGTGTGCCAAGGGTACACAAAGGGGGGACCCTGATTCAGAGATAGACGCGAACGCTGTCGCTGCGTGAAAATAAGCAAATGTTGCAGTCGCCGGGATTTGTATTGGGATGCCCACCGGCGGCTTCGCAAATTAAAGCGACTGTGTACAAAGCATCGGCCGCAGATCATTCGATTATTGTTCTTCTTAGTAACCCTATGGTCATGCAGAATGGCCACCTGAACTGAGACGCTAGAGCCATTTTGAATACATAAGGTATTGCGATTCCAGTTGGTGGCGCACCCCTGAAATGGTCGCAAAACGCACACATGCTTTTGAGCTGCCACTCCCACGTTACTTTCCCCAAAAGGTCTATGTCTGTCAACCACTTTGAAAATAATTCCTCACTGCGACCGCCATCACAAGACCAGCGCGGCACATGCGCAGTGCGGCTCAGACGAATGCGCAATAGACAAGACATTGGCCGGTTGCAAATAAATCTACACTGCGTCTACTTCTGAATCAGGCCCATATATAGTTGTTAGCAGGAGCTGCTAAGATGGCAGACAGTGGGTCTCATTCAGACCCGGTCGCAAGCGCTGATGCGCTCGGAACCTGGTCGATGGTCCCCACAGAGCATGCGCACGACGGAGCCGGCTCCGTCGTTCGCATGTGCGAGACCCGGCTAGCGACGGGCACTACGTCGCTATGGTCTCCTAGCAGACGGGGCGAGCTGTCGATATTGAGTGACAGCTCGCCCCATTTGCTGGGCGGGCCAGGGGCGTGCCCGGCCAAACGGAGGCGTTCCGGTCGGAACGCTTGCCGTTTGGAGGCAGCCCCACTGACATCATTGATGATGTCAGTGGGGAACTTCCTGCTCAAACAGAGCAGGAAGTTCCCTGGGGCTTACGAGAGCCCAGACCCAACCTTAGGGTCTGGTCGTAAGCCCCGATGGTCGCGATGGTGATGACCATCGCGACCATCACCCTGGTCGGTCGCTAGAGCTGTGGGTGGTAACCCACAGCCTAGCGTTCGACCAGAAGGCGGCACTTAAAAAAGTAAGTGGCCGCCCTCATTCAGAGCGATCGCTTGCAGCAAGCGATCGACTCTGAATGAGGTCCAGAGTCTCCAATAGAGAACAAACATATAGGAATAATACAATTAAAATGTGGACAGGGGAAATTAATTCTTCTAGAGAAGTCACACCTGGTCGTGTAGGACATCATGAAGAGTCACAATGTTGGGGTGTCCCTGACATAACTTCAAAGCAGCCACTTCTCGCTGAGTGTTTGCCTCCATCCTGAGAAAAAGGAGATATGTGACTTACTAGCTGAGCCAAAGTGTAAGGCCATCATGTAATGTTACAAATGTGTACGTAGCAGTATGACAGGACTACCAACAACAAAAATAAGCATTGGTCATACTATTATCAGCACCTGATACATGTAATGGTCCCACATCACTCACCTCCAAGACTAGCAACTAACCTCTTACTAACAAGCCCCTGGACACCTCCCAGCTACAAGGTGAGCGGTTAGTGTATGAAGTACAACAGTATGGACTGTTACATGCATCACAACCCCAGCACACAAACCAAATGATGCACACTCGGTAAGCATTCGTTTGTTTTTCTTTTTTGTTTTTATCTTAATGTCATAAAACTCTCCCAATAACATTCCTATTTTATTTTAGATTAAGGTGTGTATTCAATAAGATAGTTGACTATAACCCATTTACCTAGCCAAAATGTAGCCATTATTCCCTATGGAATCGGTACGACATACCGCCAGACCTAAGCCCGGCAGATGAAATACCGATGCCGTAAGTCGCGGTAGATGAAGATCCAGACGGCGCCTGGTAAGTATCCAAACCTTCCCCTCTCCCCCCCTAACCCTCCCTTAGGGGTGCCTAACTGTAACCTCCCCCCTAGTGCCTAACCCTAACCTCCCCCCAGGGGCATCTAACCTAACCACCGCTCCCTAAATCTAACCCTCCCGGGAGGGGGGGGGGTGCCTAACCTTAATCTCCCCCTGGGGGTGCCTGACCCTAAACCCACCTTCCCCTAGCCTAATCCTAACTCTCCCGGGAGGGGTGCTCAACCCTAAGTCCCCCCGGGAGTCCCTAAATGTACATCCTTCCTCGCTGCTGCTAAGAGGTCTCGACGCCCGGCATACCGAATATAGGTAAGCCGGGCGGGATTTCAGTGGTGGTTTCCAGGCCACAGTAGTAACATGAGGAGCTGTTCAGGTGAAGACATGTGACGAGTGGCATTATATTGCAAACACTAATCTGCACCCCTTCCCTTAGTGCCTAACACTACCCCACATAGCCTTAACCTAACCTCCCCCTTGTGCCTAACCCTAACCCTCTAGTCCCGCAGCCTAAGTTTAATTTCCACATTCTGAGGATGTCGAAATATGTTACCTAACGACATTTCAACAAGGTTGATATTATAACCGTAGACCATATGACTGCATCCCGATGCATCTTTATAGAAGAACTTAGAAGACAGAAGGAAATGTTTAACCTGAATCTGATGTGAAAAGGAGGCTCGGCTTACCGCTTACTCAGTATTTTCACAGAGTATTCTTTCTTGCTTTGCCGATGCCGACATTTTCTACAGACAGAGAAACTCCCAGATCCCAGAGCTGGCTCCTGCAGATCCATCTCATACTGCTGGAAGAATGGCGAGTCCTAGGGGCGAAACGAACAGACTGATACTGTAAATGGACAGAGAAGCCACAAGAATTATGTGATGGTGACAGAGTTCATGCAGAGCTGGGAAGCAGAATAAAATAACACTGTCTAAATGTGAATGAATAGTAAAACAAAATTCACATATTGGATGGATGAATTTACCTTCATTGCAGCGCTTAGAGCCAGTGTGGGGCTTCCAGGTTTGTCAGCAGATGGAGCAGCCATATCTGTCATTATAGCATTCACCCCAAATAGTACAGAGGGAGCCACAAAGGAGTAACCCTGAGTCATGAGAGAGGGTAACAAATACAGAACACTCATGTGAGGAAAGAGTAGCTGCAGCATTAGAATCTTGTAAGAATACTCCTAAGATATACAGGAAGCCTGTTGTATGATCAATAAAAATGTATTGCTGTTCTGATCTAATACGCATATCAATATATTAGGCACAATGCATAGTTGAACACAAGTTGCCGTAATTGCTCCTGCACTGCGTTCAGGGAACTAAATGCCCATACAGTGTTGAACATATATCTGCAGCCTTACCACCCCTATCCCTACTCTTGGTTTCATAGCTGCCATCATCACAAGTCAGCACTTCCACCATGCCCATGTGCAATGCACACCATGCACCCACTATGGATACACCCATACATGTCTCATTGGTTTCCAGCAAATTGTCTATTATTACAGCCCCCAAATGACATCCTCAATTACACTTAAATGATGAGCACAATGCACACAAAATAGGCTTACTGGAAGAGAAAACTAGGTATGAGAAGAAACAGAACATTATGGCACACATTTTACAGGAATGAAAGATGAAGCACGTGGAATTAGAGTGGGGCAAGACCTGGAATATACGAGCTCCAGAAGGTGGTGTTGCAGCTGGAGAGTACACAGGATCCAGACTGGTAAATTCATCTGAAAAATTACTGACATCCGTCTCACTGCGGATAGAGGGGCGGAATGGAGGAGTGACTTTTCGGAGAGCCATAGATTCCCAGTCTAGGCCCTGCAACAGAAACAAATATAAAAGTGGGGTTACAACCCATCCACATCGGGCAGTGGAAAGGAGGAGACTGCTTTCAGAGTGATCACTATAATCCAGACCCTGTGAAACACAGCCTGGTAGTGCTTTACCCTATAGAAAGGATGTTCCTTTATTTGGGAAGCACCTTCTGCTCCAAGTCGTTTTTTTGGATCCTTGCGCAGTAGCTTTTGAAGAAGATCTCGAGCCTCCAAACTTAAAGAGGAGGAATATGAGGGCTCCATCTTCAAGATCCGCCTGTAGCAAAAATGGTTCTCAATTGTATTCAACATTCTTACCCCTCCTTCACTCCTCTAACATCACAAGTCTATTTACTTTGTGATTTTCTAGATGTCATTTTTTGCTATTATTATTAACTTTATGTTTTTTTTTATCCTCTCACCTGGAAACCTCACTCTGTGTGTTCTTTTCTCCCTCCAGCGTGAACGGCGACGCTCCTGTCAGCAGTTCATAAATGAGGATTCCCAAACTCCACCAATCCACAGACTGCATTAGAAGACAAACCCCCCCAAAAATCTTATCTTACACAAAACTTCTAAAAATGGAAATCCAACTAAAATCGCAATTTTTTTTTTTAAGATAAGAACACCCATGAAAACTCACTCACTTTGCCGTGACCTCCCTGTCCTCGTATTATCTCCGGTGCCATATATTCAGTTGTGCCACAGAAGGAATACGTGCGCTCACACTGCATAACATAGACAAGGGGACAATAAATAAACGTAATACAAAAAATAAAAAAATGCATTGTACAGTACTTCCAATAAAGGAGGTAATAAAACACCAGTTATGATCTCTCTTTTTATATAATTATGTCTTTATGTACTGTATACTTATATTTTGTCTCATACAAAATATATGTAATTTTACAATAGCTACTATAGAAACCCTAATAATAATAATAAGTGTATACATCTTACCTCTTCAGCCATAAACTCCTTGCTCAGGCCAAAGTCAGTCAGCACCACATGACCATCACTGTCCAATAAGATGTTCTCAAGCTTAATGTCACGGTATACAATGCCCAACTGAAGAGGAGAGGTGTGAGAAGCCATTGAGTAGAGCATAAAATATAAGGAAGTATTCATATGGACTGTCAATGGGGTTTCCTGCATAAAGCAAGGTGGACCGTTCTTACCTTGTGTAGGTGCTCAAGAGCCAGAATAACTTCTCCAGAATAAAACCGTACAGCGTCTTCAGAAAAGTTATCCCGCTGGTAGAGGTGAGTGAAAAGCTCTCCGCCACTAACGTAGTCTAGTAGGATACAAGAAGGAAAATGATAATGGTAAATTCATTATAAAATATCTTAAAAAAAGGGCCAGTCATGATAATTGTGTCTCAAAGTACTGAAAACTCTGCAGCTTTCATTAAATGATATTTTTGCTGTTGATCTATAAAATTTTTTTTTTTTTTTTACACAAGCCCCGCTCCACAGGATAATCCTGAGGAGCATCTGCTTGGGAACATCACATAGTCAGCAGCCTTGCTGTATGATGCTCATCAGTGATCACACCATTGTAGTGTAGGGAGGACCCGTGATTAGTGGCAAAAAATGATTATAATACACTCACAGACTCTGTGACTCAGAGTTAACTTAGCTGGAGACACATTTGTCCAATTCTCATCCAATCCAACCTCCAACCTACCAGTTGGTCAGGCATTGGTAGAGTGTGCACACTGGTCTTGTCAATTGAAAAATCTATTGAAAAATCAGGAGAGCAGATCGCCAATAATCCGACCAATGTGAGCTCCTGCGACTGGCTTGTCCAATTCTCCTTCCCATTGATCCCTGTGAGTGGCAGCCGATCTGCTAAAGATTGGAAGTGTGCGCATGGTGACACATTCCTTTCGTCAGATGTTTTCAGCAGATGTAGATTGGAGATTTGCTGCAAATTTGACAGGTATACACTGGTGTTGTATCTGTGACCTAAGTCTCCAATGGGATTGTATCAACAATCAGGATGGGAGATGGATCCCCGAAGGATTGGACAAATGTGTACCCAGTTTAACAGTGACAATATTATCCAATGCAGGGGAGGTGTGCGGACAGCACAGGGGTGGGGAGGCGCAGAGGAAGGGAGGAAATGACTGTCAGAACTGATCATTTACCCCCCCCCCTCCCGTGTGATAATGCCTAGGGCCCCTAATCTGAAACTACCCCTAATGTTTAATTTTATTTTTAACTCCCCCCATGCAGGACATGCCTGCTCCCTGGCACACTTCATGACTGAGGGGAAGGGGTGCTGAAATGCACGTGCTCCGGGCGCCATTGCTACACGCTACACCTTTGGTTACAGGAGGAGAGCATGATCGGGGTAATGTATATGAACTTTGACCCGTGGACGCTGCCCAGAACATTGACCTGGGGAGTCTGTTCTGGGCCTTCCACTGGATGGATTTGGATGACATCACATAATAAAACTTAGTAACTTGAAGATTTAAACCCGGGCAACACCGGGTACTTCAGCTAGTAACCTATGAAAATAGAGCTTATAAGGAAGCATATAATTTGATCACTGCAGAAAGTAGGGAGTACTGTTATAAACTTTGCGATCAGTATAAGGAGGCAATCCAATTAGGTGCGAGTTTACAAAAGAGTTTGTTTTATGAAATTCATAGTGCGAGTTCACCGTGAGAACTGCTGGCACAAGTCAACTCGCACCTAATTAGATTGCTCCCGAAGAGTTTTTATCAAACTGTTTTATTTGTATTCATGGCTGAATTTTTTATGCACATCCCCAGGGCTCTGGATTTTGTGTATCCAGTAAAACTTTATAAATCAAATCAATTGCTTTATGCATCACCTTAATACAGCATTCAACATGTGGCTCTCCATCTGCTGTGGAACTACACATCACAGCATTGCCTAACAAGTTAAGCATTCCCCAATTGCAAAACAGTGGCAGGGACATACTGAAATTCGGTCTCGGCATCATGTATACGAGTGCCATAGGCGTACAGGAAAAAAGGGGCATGGCCTTGCACCACGCCCCATCTTATTATTCCGCCCGAGAAGAGGCGGAACTGATTGGCCAGGCATTCAGATGACCAATTGGCCCATGAGACCATTGGCTCTTTTGGTATTTGACAGAAGTGCCAGATGGTCAGTCCAGCTTTGTATGTGCAGTTCCTCAGCAGCTGGAGCACAGCATGAGGAATACCTGTCTTAATGCTTTTAAGTAAATATTGTCTATTTATATTCTGTTGTGTATCTTTAAGAAGAGACCCTGCCCAGACTCCAAACACCCTCTATGCTGAAGCAATAGCCACACCAGATTTAAGTACTGTTACAGAAAATAGATAAAAGTTTATGAAAGTATCTTTCCATTTTCTATCCGTAGGATTCTCCAGTGGACCTCCAACGTCTAGTGCGGTGATTTTTAACCTTTTTCAACTCGAGGCACATTATGCAAGATTTTAAAATTGCCTAGGCACACCTTCCGGCGACACGGCGTGCGCGACCTATGATAAAACAGACATATTGGCTCCCACATAAAATAACAAACCCATTGGCCTCCACAGGAATAACACGCTACATTGGCAGCCACAGGAATAAAATACACCCACATACATTGGCCCCCAGAGAAAAAAAAATAAATACTGGCTGGCCCCCAAAGGAAAAAAAAAAAAACCCACATTACTCCCCTCCAAAAACAAATCACACTGACTCCCACATAAAAAAATAAATTCAAATTTTTCAGGACCTACCTGTCCCTCATCCGTAGGGGTGCACACAGTGCTGAGCTGTCAACAGTGTCCGGGTGAGAGGGCTGCATGGATGACTGGCGGGCGAGAGGGAAGGGCTGGCTAGCTGGATGACTGGCGGGCGAGAGGGAAGGGCTGGCTGGCGGGATGACTGGCGGGAGGGAGGGAAGGGCTGGCTGGGTGACTGGCTTTGGCTGGCAGGATGGGTGACCGGCGGGCGGGAGGGAAGGGCTGGGCGACTGGCTTTGGCTGGTGAGAGGGAAGGGCTGGGTGACTGGCAGGCGGCCAGGCAGAGAGGCAACTCGGCCTGCACGACCTGTGATGTCACGCCGCCGCATCTAGGCACGGCCCAGGCACAGATGAGCATCCCAGGAGGAGCTCAGCGGCAGCGCTGCCCGGTCCGTTCTATAATGTGACCGTCTGCTCTCGCAACAGGGCGCACAGTGCTTGAAAACCGCTGGTGTAGTGGAATATTTATTTTTGTAGACAAACTGCAATTTTAGGCACTGATCACCAATTCAAATCTTCTCATCCTAAAGCATACAAATGGTTAAGTCTCTTACGATTAAACTGGCATCTGTCCATCTGTTCCCATTCTTTATTAATGAGATCTTGAATAACCTGGTTTACTAGAAACATTCTGCTTCATCTTTGATGATCCACAGAAAGGGAATATTGGAGAGAGGCTGAGGGATTACCTATCACCATGGTTTTGCTAATATGTGTTATTACAACATTCAGAACATCAGGATTAAATGACCTAGGATCTTTCCCGATCTCTCCTGACTCATTGCTAGATGACAATCAAGTTCAATAAGAGAACCCAGGGATCAGGCTGTACATCATCTATGTACACACCTATACTGTATATAAACTTGGCGTCATCTACCCTGTAAATTATATAAATCCTCCTTAGTGGCAAACTTAGCCTGCGCTGACTTCACCCCCTCAATGAATTAATAGTTTATTTTTTTCAGTCGTTGTTTCTATATGTTGAAAATTACAACCCACACAAATCCCCTTCATAATCTTTAGCTAAAGGTTTATCGCATGCTCCTCTAACACACTTTTACCTGTCATGTCTTCATCAGGCTCTAAAAGCTTGCAAGACAGTACCACAGGAAAGGGCTTTCCCAGGCAGGGTGCTTTTTGGTTTAATGAAAGTGGGCTCAGGCTTCATGTTGCTACTGCAGTGCCTAGCTGAGTTCCTCAGCGTTGTACATCTTCCCTGCTAGATAGTGCAGAGTGTGACACAAAAATATCATTATGTAGGCACTGGTGACCTCCTGGCGCAATTCCTACACTGCGTTTGCTACTTATGAGCAGAAATTAGTGTCCCCAGGGAGCCACAACTGTCGCTACTTATAATTCCGGAGGTATGTCACAGACGCCATCGGGTCTCACTGGGAACAAGTATACTGTGTAGCTAGGAAATAACATACTCTACACTAACACTATACACATTCGCCTCACTCAGCTGATAGACAAGAAAATGACACCAAAGGGAAAAAGGAGTGACATTATATACCTTCCGGGGAAATGTATTTTTCTATCACAGCTGACGAAGGAGGTGTAACCAATACATTTATGTTTCAGCACAGAAAATACTTGATAAAGAATACCACTGTATAGAGCCCATCATTTTTACACATTCATAATATATTTAAAGAGATAAGAAAAACATAACCTATACGTCACTTCAGTAATTAGCAACATGCAAGAGCATGTCTTATCATGGAATACACATTTTCATTGTACCATTTTTTATATGTCTGGCAATGTGACCCGGAGTCAAAAACAAATGTACTTCTGACACAGGACACTTATTTGTGTTCAAATAAATAAAAGGTTCACTCTAATAAAAAGGGGATTTTTGGTTACTTACTGCTGAATCCTTTTCTCTGAATCAGGCTGGGGGACACTGCGAGCATGGGCGTTGTAGGTTGGGGCTGGAGCTGGCACTTAATAAAACTGTAGCTTTAAATCCTATGCTCCTCCCCCCTGCAATCCCACAATTCCAGTACTTCTTTTAAAGGGTCCGGAGAGGAGTAGCATTAACCCCATGAAACGGTTTGGAACAACCAAACAAACCAGTATGGAAAAGACTGGTCAAGAACCAAAGACCTCGCACGACTGAGCGTGAGGGAGGGCTGGCAGTGTCCCCCAGCCTGATTCAGAGAAAAGGATGCAACGGTAAGTAACCAAAAATCCCCTTTTCTCCTTCATAAAGGCTGGGGGACACTGGACCATGGGACGTTCAAAAGCCACCCCTGGGGGAGGGAATGCTCAAGCTGCCTGACCGGAGAACTGTATACCCCAAAGTGGGTGCCGCCGGAGGCAAAAAAACATGAAACATAAATAATATGAGATATGGTAAGAACTTACTCTTGTTATCTCTATTTCTACGAAGTGCATAGGATTCCACAGGATACCTTGGGGTATAGGTGATGTCATCAGGCATCATAGAGTGAAGCTTTCAGCCTCCCAGGATGCACTGGGATCCCCTTCCTATACCCCACCCCCGAACAAAGGCAAATCCGTTACGTAACAAGCCTCTGGCCGGAGGAGGAGGAGAGGAAAGAGAGAGAAGAAAGATCTGGAACACACAAGAATCACATTCTCACCAGAAGGAGACGGATAAACTGGTGACCAGATGAAAGCCCATCTGCAGTACAGGTGCGACAGGCCGGGAGTCCTGTGGAACCCTATGGATTTCATAGAAATAGAGATAACAAGGGCAAGTTCTTACAATATCTCTTATTTTCTACATCAGGGTCCCTTGGGGATGTCCCAAAGCAGTATCCTTTAAGGGTGGGGACGCTCCTGTGCTGAAAGGAGAATCCGCCACCTGAAGGAAGCATCCTGAGAGGCAAAGGTGTCAAATGCATAATACCTCACAAAAGTATGGACAGAAGACCAAGTGGCAGCCTTACACAGCTGAGGCACCATGTCGAGTTGCCCACGAAGGACCCACAGACCTAGTGGAATGAGCCCTAATAGAGGATGGAACAGAAGGGCCTTCATGACTGTAAGCCTCAGAAATCGCCATGTAAATCCATCCTGCCAAAGTTTGCTTAGTGGCAGGCCAACCCTTCTTACGAAAGCCATAGAGAATAAACAAAGAGTCCAACTTTCTAAAAGAATTGGTGCGGTCAACATAAATCCTTAGAGCCCGCACCACATCAAAAGGTGGCCTCGCCAACCGAAAGGTCTGCTGAATTAAAGGCCGGCACTATAATTTCCTCGTTTATGTGGAAACTAGATACCACCTCGGGAGGAAACTAGGGCGGGTGCGATGTACCGCCCTGTCCCTATGAAAAATGAGAAAGGGAGGCCGGCATGAGAGAGCCCCCAAGGAATACAGTCTTAGTTGTAAGCCATTTCAAATCCCCTGAGCCCAGTGGTTCAAATGGCGGACCTTGGAGAGCCCCTAGGACCATAGCCAGATGCCAAGGAGCCACAGGTGGAACAAAGGGAGGCGGAATATGAAGTACACCCTGCATAAAGGTGCAGACATCAGGAAGAGTAACAATCCTACACTGAAACCACACTGACAGGGCAGAAACCTGCACCTTCAGAGAAGCAAGGCGAAGACCGTGATCTAAGCCCGCCTGTAGGAAAGCCAACATTCTGGATATTCGGAACACCTGATGATCATAGCCTCTAGGGCGACACCACTCAAAGAAAGTATGCCATACTCAATGGTAAATTCTTGCTGACGTAGGCTTCCAAGCTCTTAGCAAGGTGTTAACTACAGAGGTGGAAAAACCTCTGGACCTTAAAGGGCTGTCTCAACAGCCACGCCGTCAAAGACAGACAACTCAGGTCCAGGTAAAGACAAGGACCCTGTGACAACAGGTCCAGACGTAGAAACAACCTCATTGGAGCGTCTACGGAGAGACCCAGAAGGTCTGAGAACCAGTGACGTCTGGGCCACTCCGGAGCTATCAAGAGTAGTGTTCCGTCTCCTTATTTGAATTTTCAGATTATCCGAGGAAGAAGGGAGAACGGAGGGAAGAGATACGCAAACTGGAAGGTCCACGGGACCGACAGAGCGTCTACCAGAAGTGCCTCCTTGTCTCTTGTTTTTGACCCGTACACAGGCAGTTTGTTGTTGTGTCGGGAGGCCATGAGGTCTATCTCTGGATGGCCCCACTTGTCCAATAGAAGTTGAAAGGTAATAAATGGACTTAAGACATATCAACGTTGCGATCCATAGCATCCTTTAAAGGAGGACATGGAGGGCATGAGCAATGTAGCACTTCTCACTAGGCGTGTCACATGAGAATCCACTTGCGGAGGAGATTCCCACTTAGAAAAATAATTATCCGCAAAGGGGTATGCAAAAGCCAAACGTTTTTTGATGCTGGTACCTTTTACCCGGATTTTTCCACGCCTCCTCTAAATGATCCACAAGCTGACCAGAATGAGGAAAAACAGTGGCATCACCCTTAACATCCTTAAAGAAGGCATATTTGGATCTGGTCACGGGGGGGGGGGGGATCGTCATCCTCAATAATCAAGGCCGTATGGACTGCACGTATAAGGCCAGGTATATAGACCTTAGACTCAGTCTCTTTAGTACAGAGGGGCTCCTGTTCAGAAAGGTGAAAAATTTCACAGTCATCAGACGACACATCATCCTCATCATACTGAGCTGTCTGAGACGGCAAAGGTCGCTTATGCGGCTGCAATGATGACTCTCCCTGTAAAACATCCGACAGGTGTTGCACCATAGTGGACAAGAAATTAACCCACGCAGGCTCTTGCGAGACCCGGGGAGGCAAAAGCGGGAGACCCTGGGGTACCAACAACTGTCTGGGGAACCCCTGCATGGGCGACAACACCATTGACTGCTGTGAAAACCCCAACTGGGGGAACGCAGGAAGTGTCACTAGCTGGCCCACAAGGGTTGTAAGTGCCTTAGCAAAACAAGCCCAGGGCGGTTCCTGCACAGGCGCAGTGACAGAAATCGGGCGTGATATTAGATAACACGCCTTACACAACTAGTCAGAGTTTCCATCACCCCCCACTAATGAATGGTACATTACATGTGGTACACTTTAGCTGAAGAGGAAAAATCACGTTCACCGTCAGACATGAGTGAAACGGAGCTGTATGTGACACACCTCACAGACAAATGTTTGTATAGTGAGGCAATAAACACCCTGCAACACCGCATCGCAAGGGCTTTAGCAGAGAAGAATAGGGATAGTAAAATGGCTGACAGTCAGAAGTGAAAGTACAGGCAGCAGCGCTAGCATTAAGTCACATACAATGCAGACTAAACCCTGCACTATCAGCGCTGTCATCAACTACACAGAGCGGAGGAGAGGTATGCAGGGGAACCCGGACCGCGATGCCGCCGATGATCACCGTCCAGCAGCGCTTGCCAAGTCACTTGGAAGATGGCCGACGAGGAGTAGAGAGGAGGTGGGCCCGGGGGAGGAGCGCTCACACTGAGACCAGTCCGCAATGGAGAGGCACTGTGCAGCGTGGGAGGAGCCGGCTGTATACAGGGAAGACGAGCTCCCCTGGCATGCAATTAACCCCCAGGACGCCGGACGTTTTCCGCACAGCCGCAGCCCGCTGTCCCAGGGGCATAGTGGAAGCGCAGGTTAATACCTGGCTCCACGCTGCAGCCAGTCCCCAGGGAGCCCCCTGCCTGGGGACTTAGAACTGTGTTGTCCGGCGGGGACCCTCCGCGGGACCCCGCCGCTTACCTGTCCCCCTTGGATCCGGCCACAGTCCAGGCATCCGGGGTCACCACTAGCTGTGACCCCAGATACCTACCAGCATCCCCGGATCGGTACCGGTGTTCTGGTACCGGCGGGTTGTAGGAGTGACAGCATGGATGTCAGTACTGACTGTCCATGCTGTACAACTCAAATGTGCAGCCACAGCTGCATGAAGAAAACTTCAGGGGCCATAACAGCCCCCCTCTATTACATGTGCTAGGACTCCAAGCCGAGCTCCTTCGAAAAATTATTTGCCTTGGCTGGGGGCGGGATATAGGAGGGGGACCCCAGTGCATCCTGGGAGGCTGAAAGCTTGACTCTATGGTGCCCAATGCCTGACGACATCACCTATACCCCAAGGTATCCTGTGGATACCCTATGGACCCTGATGTAGAAATTAGCAAATGTGCGGACAGGGGACCAAAATTTCCACAGAGTGGACCTGTGCTTCTGAAGTCCTGCGTCGTGTTTCCCAAGAGTTTGCTGCTGCCCTAGCGGAAGGCGCCGACACCCTGCCTGGTGGCGGTCAACGCATCCCAGAATAGGCTGAGTAAGGACTGAGCTAATCCAACACGTAAGGGTCTGCTGAGTAGCCAGCCAGCCATGTTCCAAAGCATCATAAAGAACCAGCAGAGAACAGTGCGGAGTACCAAAGAAGACGCGTCCAAGGAAATCTGCAGAGCCAGATCATCCCAGTCCCGGGAATTCACCAAAGGAGGAAGAACCGGAAGGACAATATCCGAAACCAGTGTTGGCTGGAATTGTAAACATGTCCGGAGAACCGCACCTGGAAGAAGAGCAACTACGTAACTATGCAGAGGTAAGGCAATAGTCATAAGAAAGAACAGCTTCCAAGCAACGGACTGAAGATCCATTGCATGCCCCGACTCCAATGGAGTCTGTGTGAGAGCCCAGGAGACTAGATTAAGAATCCACGGCTCCACCTGTGGATGAAAAGGTGGCAAATACGCAGCACACTGTGCAAAAACGGTTTGGACCTCTGGAAGCTGGAAAGAAAATTACAGGGCCAAACTCTGGAACGTCACGAGCTTTGCAAATAAAAGTAGATAAAGCTACCTATAAGGGCTGCTTAGCAGCCCATCCAAACGTGCCCTACTCCTCAGGCACTTAAAGACGACTGGGATTGTGGGTTTGCAGGGGGGAGGAGCATAAGATTTAAAGCTACATTTTATTAAGTGCCAGCTCCAGCCCCAACCTGCTCGCAATATGTGCCCCAGCCTTGATGAAGGAGAAAGAGAATTTAAATGGGAGAGATTTGAGTGTCAGCATTTACATCCAGGTCCAATCATTTCTTTCAGTGCAAAGTTACCATTCCCACTTTTGGGCTCTGCTAAAGTTGGGTGGATTTGTGCATGAAATATACACACATGAAGATGTGCATTTAGGTGTCAGTCAGGCACATTTTTAGATGCATCCAGCTCAAAACACAGGCGTACAAGTGGGTATACTTTCACCTCAGGAAAGTATAGAGAAGTGGCTTGACAGCATCATGTAATGAAGTGTTATATTCACAAGAGAAAATATTGTCTGGACAGTTGTTAATACGAAAGCTGCATTTGCAATAGAATTGTAATAAATGCAAACAGCTCCACATCTGTTCTTTACCCCTTGAAATGGAAATCTTCTTTCCTGTAATAATCTATTTGGAAATGACAAATAAGTATTGCGGATACATGCCTGCGACTTCATATAATATAGCCAGCTAACGAATTAGGTCTATGATGGAGAGATCAATATGCAGTCAGAACTATACCTTGGTCTTACACACTTTGCGTGCATCTCAGGGGTATAGTTACTAAATTGAGAGTTTTTAGAAGTGGAAATGTTGCCCATAGCAACCAATCAGATTCTACTTAACATTTAACTAGCACCTTCTAGAATATAATAGCTAGAATCTGATTGGTTGCTATGGCCAACAACTCCACTTCTAAAAACTCTCACTTTAGTAAATATATCCCTCATAGTCAGCCCCAAAGTGGCTGTATTTGCGGGCGCCTGAATTACTACCTTCCGCTAATGCAGGGGCTCATTCATCTGCAAGCAGCAATCTATGCCACCCATTGATTTTACACCAGCTGCTGCGGTCACTGTTAGTATCGACACGTGCAACAACCCCATGCTAGGTATACAAGACCTGTCAGAAACAGGCTTCTCTTTCCCGTACGCACCACTCAGAATGGCACAAAGCTTTATAAACGCCTACAACCACTCCTATGATGCTCCCATGCACTCCCACACGGCAGGATGTGCTCTCATTGTTGCCACTTTGAAATGCCCAATTTCTCGAAAAGGCAGATCCGTCCTAGCTACGTCCAACTCAGAATAGTATAATAATGAATCATGCGCTCCCAGTGATAAGCAGCTTTCTTTTAAATGGCCAGATCACTGGCCAGGTAAGGGTTAATGTATGCTAAAGAAGCGCTTCTTTAGCATACATCAACTCAGAATAGGACAGAGATACGCTAAGATGCATACAGTTGTACCTGCGCATGCTCTTTATGCAAAACCTCGCTGTATGCATTGGATAAGAGCGAAACGCGTCAATCAGGGACATCACCCACCTATTCCTTGCTGTACATAGAGATGGGTTCTCCCAACCATTGTACTCCCTTGTTACACACTGGGAGTCGGATCTAGCGTGCGGGCCAACAGCCAGAGTGATCATCGTAGACCCCAGCCAGCATAGCATGCTGGACACACCTCCTTGTCCTCAGTGCCCAGAGGTGAGGAGACAAGCCAGACGCACAGCAGCCGGAGCAAGGGTCGGAGACACTAGCTGACACAGACATGGTGCACTCATCCCAATTGCGGTGATCCGAGACAGAAGAGAAACGAGCATTGTGAGTACTGGACATCCATGTTGACAGTGTGCCGCATGCCCTGCTACTGCCGATCGCAAGCAGACAGGTGAGAGGCACTGCAGGCCCCCTACATAGCGGCACACAATTGAAAACAGCATACCTGCCAGTGCTCCAAGATGGCAGTTTGCTATTGGGAACTCCGTGCTATTGAAAAGATCCAGCCAGTGAGCTTAAAAAGTTAAAATCATAACCACCCAAGCACTATTGAAAGATCAATACGTAGAGAGATATTGTATACTAATTAAATTGCAACAACCTGCTGGTGAGCAAACAAATATCAACCTTGTATTTACTTTACACTACCCAGATGATACTGGTTAGACATTGAGCTATCCAAGATATTTAGACAATACAGCATTTGGAATCAAGCATTGTAGAGAACTTCAATTGTTATATGTATTAACTAGAACATTGTGAATACATTTATATATTTTTAAAAGAAGCCTTTTGTGTCAATCCAACATATTATTATATGTTTATTAATACATTTTGACATTTGCGCAGTTCACTAGAGGGTCTTCTTACAAAGCTTTATAAACGCATACAACGCTCCTATGATGCTCCCATGCACTCCCACACGGCAGGTTGTGCTCTCATTGTTGCCACTTTGAAATGCCCAATTTCTCAGAAAGACAGATCCATCCTAGCTACGTCCAATTCAGAATAGGACAGATATACGATAAGATGCATACATTTGTACCTACGCATGCTCTTTATGCAAAACCTCGCTGTATGCATCCACGCACAGAGATCCGTCCAACACGTGATCAGCCCCTTTATAAGGGGGTATGTGCACACAGACAGCTAGAATATACCTGCTTTCTTTTCTCTGTCTTGTATGTTTGAACCAAGGATACATGTATGTTCACTGGGATCAGTAAGCATTAGCGTTCACACCGTTTTCAACTAAATGGATCATGACCATGGACAGTACGGAATTTGTCACCCCTTCATTTCTTCTGCCTCCAAATGCAGTACAGATGGAAAGGAACAAGGGTGGATTAAGACTTCCCGTGTGCATTTGCCCTAAACTAGAAAAGAAAATGAGTATTACATTTACCCACCTAGTATAAGATGAAGTTTGGAGTCTGTCTGGAAGGCATAGTGAAGGGTCACAAGGAAGGGACTCTGTCTCACATGTTCTAACACTGTGCGTTCAGTCCGTGTGTGCTCTGCTGTTTTCTCTTTTAGAACCAGGGCTGCTTTGCACAGAACCTTCATAGCATAAAGACGCTTTGCATCCGGGCCCGTTACTTTCCGTACAAGGAAAACTTTCCCATATGCTGCAAGGATAGTAGAAGACAATTACAAGAAGTTGAAAGAACTGCGGGACAAAATTGAGGAGCAATGAAAGGACAAGTCTTCCATGTGTTCTTATTCAGTTTCTCAGATTCCCTTAGCTCGGCAGATCCTTCTCCCTTAGCTCGGCAGAGTATATCAACATGAATGAAGGGACACAAGAAATAAGGGGTGCAGAATAAAGGGGTGGATTTAGCTCATGGGATAAACATACTGTAGGTGGCTTGGATGTAATATTAAACAAAGAACATTTTAATTGGTGGCCATTGTGAAATTTAAGGAGAGAGATGTGTTTGTAATCTCTTACCTCCAGTTCCCAATATCTTTAGAAGCTCAAAGTCTTCCATACCAACTTTGTCTTCATGTCCTGTCAGATTGACTGTTGAGTGACAAAAAAAAAAAAAAGAATGAGAACCATTTATACCAGAAAGCAGACAGACAATGTAGTTTCCACTCACAAAGTCTTCCATGAATTATAGAGGCTATCATTAACATTAATAAGCTGGCCACACAAGTTACTGAAGCCGAAATCAGCCAACTGGCCCAACTTAGGTCCCAAATCTATTTGCTTGCCCTCATCAAAAGGATGACGTGTCATTCTTTGTCTGGTCATCTGATACCATTTGATCCATTAATTCACAAAAAGCAAATTGATTTATCAATCTTGGCCACCTAAGTGAGGAAAGTCATCGTATCACTGACCTCGGCCGAAGCTGCAGGATGGCCTGTGTGTGGCCATCTTATTTTTGAACACGTCATGGTTCCTGCTGAATGTAACTTTGCCCTCACAAACCTTTGGCACTTGTTTTAACAGCCCTAAAGGAAAAATTGTGGATGTTATAATCCGTTTACGGGTGATACAAGTAATGTAGTATCCAGCAGTTTTCTGTTTTTCTAATACATTTCCTGTTATTGTGAACCATTAGGTCAGGTATGTCTAACTGGTTATTTCTGGCATATGACCCTTACACCTGTAGTGCAAGATAATCCATAAGTACTGTAACTTTTACATGTTAAGTGATGCGTTCTGCATACGCTTATTGCACTTTTATTAATGCAATCTATTGTACTGGATGCAGAATGCAGTGGTTATGCTATAATAATGCAGATTTCAGGCTTTACAGAGCGCATAAAGGGCCTTATTATGAGTCGGACGAAGACGTGTGTCTTTTTCTGCAGACACGTCCGCAACTTTATGCCAATGCCGCTAACAAATACCTTCCCTGATCTAGAACTGTATGTCTGAATGAGCAAAGACTGAGACGCCCACTTTGAGTGTCATTAAACGCTCACATATTGCTTGATGCGTTATTAGACGCAACCAACGGTTGCACCATGGAACCTTGCACCAGCCCGATGCTAGGTGCAGAATCTTCGTATGAGTATGGCCTCCAATGTGAGCGAGTGTGACTGTGCGCGTAACCATTTCCAGCAACATGACTGCGACGCTCCCATAACAAGCAACATCTCCATCTAAATAGCCACCTCCCTGTCACCACCAGGGAAAACCAATACATTTCTAATATATTTAAGAGGCTGTGCACCTGACTCAGTACTGTGATTGTGTGTGCAGACAGTAGGGACATGCACAGTGTGACTTAGATGCATGCACAATCAGGCTCTATAAGCACCCACAATGAAATGCACCACTCACACTTCTAATTTGATTTGCAGTATATCATATCTGGATTACCTATGCTAATTGGGGGTAATTCAGCGACTGAACACCTTCCACAAAACTCTATGTTGATAGTAAGAGTTTTCTCCTAAGAAGACCACTTTCCCTGGGCGCAATGGATAAAAATGACATACAGCTATGCAGGTTGGTGTCTCTCATTTTCAACTGCCAAAAGAGAATAGAGAAAAGGTCTACATACCAGCAGAAGGTACTTGTCTGTCAACCAAGACAGATAGGCAACCACCATGTGAGATAGTAGGATGGGACACGGAAGCTAAAGAGATATGCAGGAGTGCAGTGGGAGGAGGATGCATGTTTCATGGTTCAGCATATTTAGGTAAGAAGAGGAAAGATTAGAGATGTCGACTAGCCAGATCCTTAGAATTGGTCTTCACCCTTTCCCTTCTCTCTGTCACCTTTCCATTCTTCTCCTCTTGTTTGCTAGGTATTCTACCTTCATCCCTATCCTTTGTCTCTAGGATTGTCCGGCTGCTACTATGTCATTAACCATAGCCTCTATGAATGTGCGTGGATTAAACACCCCCCAGAAGTGCTCACATTTATTTTGCTCTCTCCGGAGTCTAAAAGCGGATATTGCTTTATTGTAAGAGACCCACTTTCGAGATCCTGGCCATCCGTCATTGTCCTCCAGGAACTTTTCCTCTGTGCTCTATTCTTCCAGCGCCACTAAACACAATGGGGTTGCCATCATGATACATAAAAGGCATCCCTTTGTTCAGCGATCTGTACATACTGACTCTGATGGTCGGATTATCATTTTGACTGGCAGGCTGGGTCACCTTGAGGTCACTATTACTGCAGTTTATGCTGCCAACACCGGCCAGCAACACTTTTTCAAATCTTTTTTTACAGAACTTCATAAACGGCGGGAAGGATATTTATATTTAAGAGGGGATTTTAACTGTGTTATTAACCCAGATATCGATCGTACTACCTCCCGGACTCGCCCGAGAGCCTGCCCGCTTTCCAGTGCTCTCGCTTTACATATAAAAGAGGCTTCTCTTATCGACACCTGGCGGGTCCTTAACCCCACCTCAAAGGACTTTACATTCTACTCAAACCCCCATCGCTCATATTCTAGAATAGATTTGCTTTTTTTGTGGCCCTCCAGTCATCTCACCAATGCCTCTATTCTCCCTAATTCCTGGTCAGATCATTCCACCATTACCTCTTCATTTAATTTCCTAGACACCCCGGTTTCTCGGCCTCCATGGTGCCTCAATGAGACCCTATTGAAAAGCCCCCAATTCCGATCCAAGATGGATATGGCTCTGAAAGACTATTTCTCTTTAAATGTTCAGGACTCTAGCTGCTGTCCCTTGGTATGGGAGGCTCACAAATCTGTCATTCACGGCCATATTATTAGCTACGCTTCCCACAGAAATAGAGAACACAAACAACTCCTTCAGTCTCTTACTGACCAGGTCCATTCACTTGAATCCCTCCATAAACGCACCCCCACGGATGCTCTTTATAGACAGCTTACAACTGCTAAATCATCTCTTAATGCGCTTCTCTCAGAGAAGATTGAAAGTCTTGGCTGAACCAAAGCCTTTATGAAAGTTGGCTGAACCAAAGCCTTTATGAAAAAAGTAACAAATCTGACTCTTTACTTGCCAAACGCCTACGGGCTAGAAACGCCGCTTCGGCCATTTCGGCGAGTAAATACTCTCTTCATTATAACCCATCTAAAATTAACTCTATTTTTAAAGAATACTACAAACAACTTAATAATGCTTCTGAGAGCTCCCCCCAGCCAGCCGTTTCACTACTTCCTACGTCAGAATATTTAACTTCTTGTGTCCTTCCTAGAATTGACCTCCCACCCTCCACTGCACTCAACCGCCCCATCAAACGCCCCCAAAGACACAAAAACCTTCCAAAGCGCCGGGACCTGATGGCTTTCCCTTTTCTTACTACAAAACTTTCCAAGTGTGCCTTGTTCCACACCTCTCTAGCATCTTTAACCAAATTTTAGATGGCAATATTTTCCATCCCAACACCACTAGGGCGAAGATCACAGTCTTACCAAAACCAGGTAAGGATCCCCAATTGGTCACCAGTTATCGCCCAATATCTCTGTTAAACACGGACCTAAAACTGTTTGCTAAAATTCTTGCGACCAGGCTAAACCCTGTCCTTCCCTCACTCATCCACCCGGACCAGGTGGGCTTCGTGCCCTCCCGTCAAGCCCTGGATAATACCAGAAGCCTGATTGACTTAATCCACCATATCAATACAATTAAACTCCCCTCCCCACTCCTGGCCCTAGATGCAGAAAAGGCCTTTGACAGGGTCTCTTGGCCATTTATGCTCGCCACCCTTCGTCAATTTGGTTTTGATGGCAAATTTATTCAAGCTGTACAGGCCCTCTATCATAATCCCTCCACATCAATTCTAGCAGGGGGCCTCCTTTTTGACTCTTAGTATCTCAAATGGGACCAGGCAGGGACGCCCACTCTCTCCGCTCATCTTTGCAATAGTGATTGAGCCTCTTGCTAGTAAGATCCGGGTCAATCCTGACATTGTCGGCATCAGCGTTGGAAATTCTAATTATAAAATGTCCCTCTTTGCCGATGACATTCTTCTCACCATCTTTAGTCCCCTAATTTCTCTTCTGAATCTATTTCAGGAATTGTCACTTTACGGGCACCTCTCTGGTTATAAAGTGAACCACGACAAATCCGAAGCGTTACCTTTGCACATCCCGAACTCAACTATAGCTCTCTTGCAGCTCAATTTCACTTTCACCTGGCGTAAGGACTCCTTGAAATACCTTGGCATTCATCTAAGTCCTACAATAGCTTATATAAGGCCGACTTCCCACCCCTTTTTAGGTCTATTGAGCAAGACATTATCAGATGGCACAAATATTTCATTTCCTGGATAGGCCGCATAAACTCAATCAAAATGAATATTCTTTCCAAACTGTTGTACCTTTTCCAACCCCTACCTGTTGCGGTTCCTGTTCAGGCAATTGCCTCCCTACATACCTCCTCTGGTAAATTCATTTGGAATGGTCGGAGACCGCGTTTACATAGGACAATCCTCTTTAAGAAGCCACTTGACGGGAGTTTGGGCCTGCCATCTGTCTCCATATACTATCAAGCAGTACGTCTTAGCCAGTTAGTGGCCTGGCATTCTCCCAGGGGATCTAGGCGCTAGGTGGATCTGGAGGGAGACTTGGGAGGAGTGGATTCTATGTCATACCAACCGTAGCTTCCCCGCAAATATAGATCCCCATCTGTCCTATCAGTGCCCTCGGTAGCTCTTACCTTGTTTGTTTGGGATTCCCTTGCCACAAAGTTTGAACTATATACCTATCCCTCCCCTCAGACACCATTGTGGCAGCATCCCTCCTTTACTCCCGGCTACTCTCCTCATATGGCTTCTATTTGGACTGCGGCTGGTATTACTCGCTTTCGGCATGTTTCTGGCAGTTTTGCTTCTCAGTCCTTTTCAGAAATCCAGGAAAGGCACTCCTTAACTTCCTCTTGCTTTTTTCAATACCTTCAATTCCGTAGTTTTGTAGACTCATTTGTTTCTTCTTCTGTTCCTCCCAGTGCCCCCACCCCTATGGAACGCCTGTGTATTTACCGTCCCTTGGATAAAGGCACCATATCCCACTTATATCACTCTATTCTGACCCCGGAACATTCACCCCTGGCTACTCATGAACTATTATGGGAGACGGACCTTGAATCCTCCTTGGGGGAGGACACTTGGGAGGCAATTCGATCTAATGTTTCGAAGTGTTCCATTAGTGTTTCCATCAAAGAGACCTCATATAAGGTGTACTCCCGCTGGTATCTGGTCCCAGAACGTTTACACAGAATGTTTCCCAATGTCTCCCAGTTGTGCCGGTGTCAATGCGGCCAGAATGGAACCTTTTTTCATGTTTGGTGGGCATGCCCAATGATCACACCCTTTTGGGCTACAGTTATATCGCTCATATCCTCAATCGTGCCCTCACACCCTCCCCTTTCTCCAGCCTCGCTGCTTTTGTGTGCCCCAGTCTGCCAATCATCCAAACAGGTCAACAAATTGATCCTACATATTTGTTGTGCAGCTAAACTCCAAATTGCTAAGGCCTGGAAGCAGCCTCCTCTGCCCTCTCGTCAGGTATTAATAAATAGGATTTGGTATATTTCCAAAATGGAATATATAACTAGTCTTCAGAATGGCACAGGGATGGTTTTCATGATGTTTGGACACCTTGGTATTGTCGAAGCTGGATTAGTGGCTGAGATGGAATCAGCGTAAAAATTAGCGTGCGCGACACCATCTTGCAAATGGCAGCTAGACTCCATTTTAGAAACAAGAATCTGCAAGACGCCATTTTGCGACCAGCGCCATTTTAAGTTACAACTCAAGAGCTAAGTACAGATGGCAATATTTTTGATAATCTACCAAAAACAACTAGAAATACAGCCCCTGAAAAAAGTAAATAGAATAGACAATACACCAGAATACTGTGAGTGTTTTACATACAAATTGGGAATCCCTGTATAAAGACAAGTATAGTTGTGGCAATTGTAATATAACCCAGACATTGATCTACACAATTGAATTTGTCTGAATCCTAAACAGGTTTTAGTCCCACACCCAGACAGAATGGCCCCGGCTTCACAGCTGGGGGTTACACATTTGCATTGCAGTTTGAAACTGTAAGTAAGGAATGAGATTTTATATATATATATATATATATATATTAGGGATGTGCAGGCTCGGATAGGTTCGAGTTTGCACGTGGAGTTCGGATTTTTCCCTCCAAAAAAACGGAACTCAGAACGAGGCAAAACGTCATCTTACATGGACGAACATCATCATTCCTGGTCTTTTGTCCAGGAATGATGATGTTCGTCCATGTAAGATGACGTTTTGCCTCGTTCTGAGTTCCGTTTTTTTGGAGGGAAAAATCCGAACTCCACGTGCAAACTCGAACCTATCCGAGCCTGCACATCCCTAATATATATATATAATCTCATGCATAAACACTGCACATTACGCACAGTTGAGCTGCTAACATGACGCTCAGTAGCGAATGCACAATATCCTGCATGCGAACGCTGTTTATTAGCTGCATGCGTGCACATCTGCCCCAGATCAGATAAACCTAACTAGCGTCTTTTCCCATATCCCTAATACTTACATAATGCACACTTACACAAAAGGTTCCATAGCTATAAAGTAAAAGATCCAAGTTTTATTCATTACAAATGCTGTGAAATAAAGACTATTTGGGGATCTAAGGTTTAATACATGATAAGTAAGCAGTGTTTGATATTATATTGATCCGCACTTTATCCACAGCTTTCCGGTATCAACGGTGTGAAGATCGGAACATGCGTTCGCAACTTATGGACCGTAAAGACATAAAGAACCAAAATGTAGTTTTGTGCATGCAGGGGAAATAGAGAAGGCAACAAGCTGTTAGAGGCTGTTCTGTGTCCATTTGAACCAACCTGTTAAATGCCCTGTAACAAATGCACCCGCACTGGGAACCAATGGGATCAGCAACAAACTCCTCTATTGTGTTGTCTATTTCTGGGGGGGTATAAATATGTGTGCTCTGACCCTGGGTTTCTAGTCTTCTTGCTAATTGCTGATTGACGGAGGTTATCTTGCTGATGCCGGGATCTGGTCCAGAGCGCTTGCGTATGTATAACTGTACTTGGGTCTGTATAATTTCTTTGCGCTAAATTGTACTTAGATCATAGCGTGTAACTGACTGTACTTTTACTTGAATAATACTTTGTGCTTTGGAACCACAGGTTCAAGGTCTGGAGTCTTTATTTACTGTATGCCTGCGTACGCAAAATAGCGTCATCCTTAGAGGTTTATAGGAAGGATATTAGAAGGTATAGGCAGGAGTGTATAGAGGTTAGAATCCAGAATCCTTAGTATCTCTTTCAAAAGGTTCCTCTCCCTGGTCTGGCATAGTGGCTGGCTTCATCAACCCCCCCTTTTTTTCTTCTTCTCCTCTTCTTCTCTCATATATACATCTCTTTGCCCACACCCACCTCGTTTCCAGCCTCTTTGTCTTCCCCTTTCTACCCATTTTTCCTGGCTTGTATATTCGCCCATTTCCTTTTTTTTATTATTTTGACTAGTAATTTTTTATGTGTTTGTGTATATCTATATATGCATATATGTTTCCGCTGTTTTATTGTCTGACGGATTTATGTTATTTGCATGCCATCCTGTGGACAATTTTATTTCTATTTCTATAATTTACAATAAAATATTGTGACATAAAAAAAAAGAATTGGTCTTCACCTGTATGTCATCTAAATATGCAATAATCACATCCTCTTATGTTTCAACAGCAATGCCATGGAGGGCATAATTTGAATAGCTTAGGTGGACTGACAGCGGATAGCGTTACACCAGGATAATTGCACTCTCCTCCTGATCCCTCCTTGTCTGCTCAGGAGAACCTTCACCTTGTGGGTGCGATTTTGTATCCTGAGAAGCAAACTCATTGTGGTATGTTCCAAAGAACCAATCTGCCGCCTCATCTGTGCTTTCAGAGTCATTACTAGATCACAGAGATCCAGGTTGAGGTCAGGCTGCCATTAAGCCCAGCCTACTCACGTGACCATTGTGACTGGGGTGGGAGGACCAAAATGCTGTGGGGGCAACAGCGATAATCAACCTCTCTTCAACCTAAGTGGCTTAACTCTCAGCTAAAGCCACACTGCTGGGGAAAACTGAGGCTACTCTTACAAGACGGTGCCAGAAATAACACCATAGTTGGTGGCTAAAGGTGACATGCATGACGTGCTAATGGGAACTTCAATAAGTGGAAAATAAGGATAAAAAAAAAAGGTCCAAGATCCATTGATAATGCAGAGCAAAGAAAAAATACTAAGAGTAAAGGTGATTTGAGAAAGGATGAGTGAATCTTCTTCCAATATCCAGCCTCCTTGCAGGCTAGATGGAGCAATTCAATTCTTGGTGATGTGCGCTACGGGGTAAAGGAAAATCTGAGATGTTGGTGGCCACGAGTTGCCAGAGAAGCTGTCTGAATGCCTGTAACTTGGGGCCATCATTAACAATTGTACTGCTCCCTAGGTGTCTCTAATTTGCAATCTGTTCATACCCGAGTCAGGGACACTCCACAACAGTACTGAAAACGTGTGTGACCACACCCATGGGCAGCTCAGTGATGAACTGGGGTGTGACCTGTTGAAGGCAGCACAGAGAAGTTGCAGGCCCCAACATGGAACAAGTTGGAGATATACAGGTGATTCATTCCTTGAGAATGGATTTCCACAAGTCAGGTTTCAGGAATGTCGTGTGCTTGTATGGGAGACCTGGCTGCTATTCTGGTCAGCTGGAAACAGGAACGAGGAAGGCATTTTCTTACTGACTAGCTGGTACCACGAACAAGACTCAGCAGTGCAAGTACTGTGTATTCTGTGTATTGCCACGACAGCACACAAGGGCAACAAATAACCCACTGAGCTTTGGTACCGCATCATGTGACTGGTGGAGCAGGAATAGCAATTCGCAGATAAGAGCAACTAGTGCAGTGCTATCAGTGGCCAGTTATCTCCCACCTTTCTTTGTAGGGAAAACCTGATTCCTGGAACCTGACAAAGTACTGTACCGTGCACTTTTTTGGTCAAGGAGGTAATCATGTTGATTATTAATTAGTGGCTATTCTTTAATTAGTAGTCATTAGGTTTTAATTTGTGGTAGGTAGTCACTGGTTCTCCCAATAAGAATAAGGGGTGGGGTATGTGAGTGACATGTGAGGAGCTTCTGGAGTACAGGTGGGAGATTTTGTGGCAAGAAGGGCCTGAGGGCATGTGGAAATTTGGGACAACAGATGTAGCAGAGACTGAGACATTATGGGGCTATTTTTTACTACTGAGTTTATGGGAAATGTGTGGACTTTTAGAAGATTAGATGCACTACAACTAAAGTGACAAGGCCCCAGCTGCCTATTTAATACAGAGGGTGATAAGTTAGGACTTCTTATGGGGGGGCTGGATTTTGTTTATTTCTTTGCAACCATGTTATGTACCAGAGCTGGTAATTAAAGCTAATTTATGGTTTATCCAAATTTTGAATACTTGTTGGAGCGCAACGAACTGAAGATATTTAAGATAAAGTTCTAATTTTCTTTTCAGTTGCTTAGCAAAAGAGAGTGTAATGTCAAATATAAAGTTCATCTGATATACAGAAGCTTTTACACATACATTTGTGAGTGTTATTAGGAGCTCTTTTACACAAGGCAAATTATATTTTAGGTTTTGTGTACTTTTAAGTACCAGGGATGAAATCTGACTGACATGACAGTATTACTGTCCAATTTGGTCACATTTTTGTGGTCAAAGTGAACATGATCTGGCTGTTGAGCCAAGTGGCTGTTTCCATTCTAAGCTAACTAGGGCCTATTAGAGCAGTCAGAGGTGACAGGCTGATTGTGATCATCTTCCGACCACATTTTCCAAAATGGTTGATAATGATTCTATCATTATTGGACACAACATTATTTTGGAGCCATATACTCAGTAATATTGTGCCAAGTACACATCTCTAACAGCGTTGGAGCAGAAACTGTACAGCACTCAAGTAGGATACTATTCATCTGATTAATATATATTAGAGCAGATGTTCCCAAAAGCAGTCCTGAAGGAACCCCAACAGTTCAGGTTTTAGAGATATCCATGGTTGAGCACAGGTGGTTAAAGCAAATTGACAGGAACTAATTAAGTCACCTCTGGTCAAGCATGGATATATCCTTAAAACCTGGAATGTTAGAGAGCCTTGAGGCCGCATTTGGGAACTCTGTATTAGAGAATTGTGGGCCTCATTTATCAATGATTTTATTATTCACAACGAGTGATAAAAAGCTCATTTGGGTGTTAAATGGTGCTCCAGCCAATAAGCTGCTATCTATCATTTTCAAAGAGATAACAGTTGGGAGCTGATTGGCTAGAGCACCATTATCATACGAACGAGTTTTATCACGCTTTGTGAACAATAAAACTAGCTGATAAATGAGGGCCTATGTAACAAAATATATTTAAAAAATCAGTAAACAGGAAATCGTATGGTACTAAAATAAATCACCCATAAACACCACAAAGTGCCATAGTGGAATGGGAAATATTTTGGAATTAGTTTTACAACAGGTACCACTAACCATGCTTACAACACATTTTTAGAATACCATTACCCAATGAGGAATTGCAAACCACTGCAAACAGAGGTTAAGCTCTTCTCTGATAAGACCACAGTAGGATGTAATTGTATTTGCAGTACAGTTTAGTACAAGGATTGCCAAAATAGTTTAAACTCATGGTACAATGTATGGTTGACTTACTTATATACACTTAACTGATCACTGCTCAGTTTGCTTTTCGTATAATACATGATATTGATTTTCAGCAGAAACACTTTTATACGTACCTTTTTGTTTTTTAATTAACATTGCTATTCATTCTTATATTGTGTTTACATTTTAACTTGGTGTTTGTTGTTGCCTTATAATTTGTTTTAATCCAGTAACTAGATGTTGAAATTTGTAATGTTCTAGTAAAGTTGTAGAAATAAATATCATAATGGCTCTTCTTCAAGACAAGGGTTCCTAAGTTTAATGTTACACCACTATGGTGCAGCTGTAAATATAAAGGAGGACAAGGTTTGTGTAAAACAGTTCTTGATCACATCAGATATCTTATGCGGTTATTATGCACTGTGTATACAGAGATATAAGCCAAATTTAACATGTGTGCATCAAAGTCATACATTATTTGTTTATACCAGACTTTCAGCCAGTTGCATTTTAGTAGTGTTTCCTAAACAAAGATACGAACATATGTAAATCTTGGTAGAATAGGTATCTACGTTTACATAAAAATTACACATTAATCATTTAAACTAATATACTGCCATGGCCCTTTTGCCGAGTCCGGTGAGCCGCCTCCTTAAACTCCAATGAGTTAAGCTTTTAAATAAGCAGTGGTTGGAACGGGGATAAGAGGTAGAGGGGTGTGATTATCTACCATAATATGGTCACTGCTGCAACAAAGCGCTTTATCTGCAGCGGAGAAAACAGGGCCAGTACCCGGTCACTGAGAATGGGGATGGAGCATATATACCTGCATATAAGATATATAGGCATAGGGCAGGCCTGGCTATACTGTGGCTCTCCAGCTGTTGTGTAACTGCAAGTCCCAGCATGCTTTACCAGCTGATCGGTGGAAGGGTATGCTGGGAGTTGTAATTTCACAATAGCTGGAGAACCACAGGTTGGCCAGGCTTGGCATAAGGTGTTATATATTGTAATAGCAATCTACCTAATATGTGTCTATATAATGTATGGAGTTGTTACCGTACATTGGCATGTGAAGATATAGGGGGTTATTGTAAGGATAGTTTTCAGAAGCAGCACAATTCTGGTGATCTCAGGTGCAGATTAAAGCAACAATATTTCAAAGGCAAACCCAGGCTAGTATTGCCATTTCAATTCTTGTGATCTTTGCTACAGAAGCAGCAAGAATTGTGTTGCTTAAAAAACTCAAAACCCTATTATATAACCCCCATAGTATCCTATTGACAAGATGGTGTGTGATGTATTCATGGGCATGATAAATAAAACATGAAACTATTCATGAAGTGGGTATTGTGTTAGTCACTTTTCATTTACCCAAATGTGTCTTACTTCCATGTATTATTTCTCACATTAAAACTTATGTAGTGTGTCCAAGATGGCGTCCTCGCATGGTATTCTCGTGGGTAGAATGAACAATGCAGGATCTGACAATTTTGTAAGGATCCTGCATCTCACTTTAATTTATTGTAGCTTCCCATTATGTGTCATCTCTTCCAGACACTGCCTATTCTGACCAGTATAACCTACATAGTGTGCCCAAGATGGCTGCCTTGTCTGGCACTTTCCTGGGTAGGATCAATAATCCTTGGAAGTTATGACGCAAAATGGTTTCTTCAACCCTATATTATGTTCAAGTTTTCTGTATTTTCTGCAAATCTAAACCTCAGTATTATGTTTATGTTTTCTGTAAAGTCCTTCTGGGGGGAAAGCATTCTAGAAATCACATTATTATCATTACTGCATATATTTTTTTTCCGGACTGTGAATTATTATTCTTTGGTGCTAATTTAATGCATTCATTTCACTGTATACTGCGACAGAAAGGATTTAATTACCAAATTTGCAGCATGCACGTCCTGACAATCGTACTGTAAATAATATTCTACTTGGCAAGTCTGCAGAAAATATATGTGCCTCTGTGCTTAGAAACAATAGCAAATAATAGCATCTAGGCTGGCATGGTAACCCAGTTTTGTAGTTTCTAACATTTGAAAACAATTTTCAGGGACATTCTCCCATGGGTTATGTGCATTTATCAACGTGAAAACAGTTGCCCTTAAGGTGCAAATTCACCCCCTAAATTGACATAGTAATATAGTATATACCTTAATCAAATCTTAGACAGCATTCAGGGAAGACAGATACTGTACACATAAATGCAGAAACACATGTGGTACTGTGGAGTTTATCAGAATTAGGAACGCTGTACAAATCCAGGGACAACTGTGACTGTTCCAGATATGAAATTGCTCTTTACTTCTACACTAAACACGTACACCAGGAATAAGGCTGAGAGACACATATGTAATGCACACCGGTCATTGACACACACAGAGGCCAGTGGCACACAAGTCACACACAGCGGCCAGTGGCACACACATCACGCACAGTGGTCAGGGGCACAGGCACACATGTAACGCACAGCAGCCAGGGGCACACATGTCACATGCAGTGGTCAGTAGCACAAGCACACACGTAATGCACAGCAGCCAAGGGCCCTCACAGCGATCAGGAGCACACATGTAACACAGCAGTCAGTGGCAAACTCATCACGCACAGCGGCAAGGGGCACAGACACACACGTAATGCACAGCAGCAGCCAGGGGCACACATGTAACATATAGCGAGCGGTCAGTGGCACATGTCACATACAGTGGTTAGTGGCACAAGCACACACGTAATGCACAGCAGCCAGGGACCCTCACATCGATCAGAAGCACACATGTAACACAGCAGTCAGTGGCACACACGTCACGCACAGCGGCCAGGGACACACGTCATGCACAGTGGTCAGTGACACCAGCACACAGGTAACGCACAGTGGCCAGGGGCCCACATGTCACGCACAGCGGCGAGGGGTACAAGCACACATGTACCCTGCAGCGGGTGGGGGCACACACATACCCTGCATAGGCCCGGAACATACACACACGTACCCCGCAGCAGCCTGGGGCGCACACACGTACCCCGCAGCGGCCTGGGGCACACACACGTACCCCGCAGCGGCCTGGGGCACACACACGTACCCCGTAGCGGCACACATGTAGTGCACAGTGGTACACACGTAGCGCACAGCGACACACGTAACGCACAGCGACCCGGGGGCACACATGTAATAAACAGCGACCAGGGGGCACACATGTAACAAACAGCGACCAGGGGGCACACATGTAACGAACACCCGCCAGGGGGCACACATGTAACGAACAGCGACCAGGGGGCACACATGTAACGAACGGCGACCAGGGGGCACACATGTAACGAACGGCGACCAGGGGGCACACGTGTAACGAACGGCGACCAGGGGGCACACGTGTAACGAACGGCGACCAGGGGGCACACGTGTAACGAACAGCGACCAGGGGGCACACATGTAACGAACAGCGGTCAGGGGGCACACATGTAACGAACAGCGGTCAGGGGGCACACATGTAACGAACAGCGGTCAGTGGCACACATGTAACGAACAGCGGTCAGTGGCACACATGTAACAAACAGCAGCCAGGGGCACACATGTAATGAACAGCAGCCAGGGGCACACATGTAATGAACAGCAGCCAGGGGCACACATGTAAGGAACAGCAGCCAGGGGCACACATGTAAGGAACAGCAGCCAGGGGCACACATGTAAGGAACAGCGGTCAGGGGCACACATGTAATGCAACACACAGGCAACAGTCAGACTGATGAGTTACGCAATCAGAGACAGAAGTGTGATAGAGAGAAAAGCAAATACATGTAGGGGCGTACAGCAGCACAACATGAGTTACACAGTCGGTGTTTACAGTGCGCTGCTGCAGCCCGTAGTTGGTAGATTATTACAGTGTGTGACACATTATTATCCGGTGCAACAGTGGCTCCAATTTTTGTATTTTTGCTCCGGCGACGTTACCGTTAATCGGTTTGCTGGTGTGAAGGTCCGTGCTGTCAGGATCGCCCATGTCCTGGATCGCCGGCCCCGGTGTACGGAGGCTGCTCCTGTTCCGGCCCGCACCGGGTCCCTGACTCCACTGTATGGTATGAGGAAAATGGCCCAACAGTCAGATGGGGAACTTCCTGTACGGCGGCGGCTGTGCGCACTGTCTGCAGGGTGTTACCATGTGTGTGTCAGCGGCTGCCTGTAACGTGATATACAGTCAGTGTGTGTGTGGTGCAGCATTGGGTGTGTCGCAATATCTATGTGTTACACAGGGTGTGACTGTTCTTCACCCTCACAACTTGCGTTATTACCACTGGTGTATTAGAGGTAGGGGGGGTTGTGACAACTTGCGTGATCGTTATTTTAAGTGCAGTATGGTGGGTAATACCGGGGCAGGAGTTGTGTTGTGCGTATTGTACGGTACACCAATAGAACATGCTGTCCATACTGTAACATATTTGTCATGCATTTTTAAAAAGACAAATACATTATCCTGGATGCAGGACTTGGTTAGGAGAGCACAAGCTACATTGTCAAGACTGACATTTAATCAAAATATTAGTATTACTATTAGTAATAGAGATATAGGGCCTGATTCAGCGGTGGACACAAACCCAGTCACTGATGTGATTCCATATGCAGTGCGAAAATATGCAAATGCTGTAGCCACTGGGCTCTGTATTGACAGCAAACACAAATATCTAGGCGCTGACGTACTGGGCAAATGTATCTATAAGTATATAATGCTTCATTAGCAAAAAAAATATGTACACATACAGTATATATACATACACATATAAAACTTGTTGTATAATCCTTAGTAGGCAAGAATGTGACAGCTGCCCCTACACAGATTGAGGGATACTGGATCTCCAACAAAATATATATAGCCAAAAATAATATAAAAAAGGTGTTGGAGGCGCTAGTCAAAAATTAAAAATAAACATTTATTACATATGAAATAACAACACAAAAAAACACAATAAAACAATATAAATAAAAAAAAATGAGAATCCTAGAGATCTATAGATAAAATACTAATACTAATAATGGATAAACCATACCAATTGACAAATGGGAACAAGAAACATTACCTTACTGAAGCTATGGCATAGACATTGATATCATAAATTGCAGTACAAAATTACAATATTATTGGTGTCAAAAAGAACAAATTGTATCTTTTGTAGAGATGTTGCAGCTAATGCTGGGCATACACGGCCAGATAAAATGTCTGTCAGACCGACAGACATTTTATCTGGCCGACTGCCCGCTGCAGATGTCACTGAGATTTCTCTCACAGTGTATTTGGTAGACATCTGCGCTCCGCCCCCGGGGAGGAGACATTTCTCTGTTCCTTCCGTAGGAAGGAACACAGGAAATGTCTGTCTGTCGGCCGCGGATGGGCATACACTGCCCGATGCGGCTGACAGTTTACCGGGAAATATCGCATCGGACGGGCATGCTGGACAATCCGGCATGCCCGACCGAGCTATATTTAACCCTCGGTCGCCCCCCCCACACTCTACAATTATCGGGGCGATCCGCCGATATCAGACAGATCGCCCCGATAATTGTAGCGTGTATGGCCAGCATTAGTTAGAAAAGAGAAAAATCTCAATATTCCAATTTAGTAATTGTAAACGGCTTGTCCCTGTGTTTAGAAGCTCACACAAGCATGGTGAATATAAATTAGCTTATAAACAATACACTGGGGTCTATTCAGCAAGTGTGACGATGTTGCCCAGAATATTAACGGGCAACATCGTCACGAGTTTATATCAATTATGATAAAATGTGTAAGCTATGCAGCAATATTTTATGCAGGGACAGCGGTTGCGGTAACACGCTGTCCCTGCAATGTCACAGTAGGTATTGTTATCAGGATTCCGAAAACAATCCCTTCTGTTTGTTCCTCTGCGCATGCTCAGTCATGCGCGCGGGAACAGTCTACGTCCCTGCTTGCGGTGACCGCCGACGGGGTAAGTACAGCTCCAGCCTGCTAAAATTGATTAACGTGTATACAGGCTTTATACTAGCCTGTACACATGTATATTTATGTGCTTTTATATTTAACATTTATATAAAAATTTTAAATATAATCGCATATAAATATATCTGTATACAGGTTTGTATAAAACCTGTATACACATGTCAATCAATTTTGGCAGGTTTAAAAGGCTCTAGTTGGACTTACCTGTCGCCGATCACCGGAAAGCAGGCACGGAGACTGGGCAGATTTACAAGATACTGCAGGGACTTATGGGAAAATTTCCCTCTGTCCCTGCAGTTTTCGAGATATTTAAGTATTTTCCTCATATAACGCATTTCTGAAATGGCGTTATATATAAAGGAAATATTTTAGGAGTGATTTAAAGCTTTTTGCTTCGCTGAAGAGCAAAAAGCCTTAAAGCACTGTAGAGATCAATGGCATGACCCCTACAGTGCAGAACTCTGCGAATTAGGAAAATATGGAGAAGATAATTACGGTATCTTCTCCATATACACATTGCTGAATAGGGCAAAAGCTTAAATAATGCGGAAACTAGTGTTTCCGGAATGTTTTACGTCATTTATATCATGCTGAATAGACCCCACCAGGGGCGTTTCTAAAGAGGAGTGGGCCCCCTCCTCTCCGCCCGGCGGCCCGCAGCGCGCTGGGCTGTGCGCAGCCAGCGCTGGAGTTATAGACTCTGGGCACTAGAGTGTGCCCAGAGTCTATAGTGTCTGCACAGGTCACCCGGGAAAATGGGCACGGCGGCCATTTTCCCTGTACTGCGCATGCAAACGATGGGAAAATGGGCGCCGCGGCCATTTTCCAGTTGTTTTACAGCGCCGGACGCCCGCGCCGTCGTGGGACTCCGGAAAGATAAGTAATATTATGGGTGCAGGGTGTGCGGTGCGGGGCCCCCCTGGACCCAGGGGCCCGTGTTCTCCGCACACCCTGCACCCATTATAGATACGGCCTTGGACCCCACTGTGTTTGCAAAAGAAATTAGTAATGTTATCTAATTTAGTTGTGAACATTCAAGCTTTCAATACATACGAGTTTGTAAGCAATACACTGTGTTTGCAAAAGGATAGTTTAACCGGTTTTAGTTGTTAGACTTTCCAGCTTTCAATAGCGGATACTATGGCATGAGTGAAGAGGTTAAAAAAATTTCTGAATTGACCAGTGCGGTCGAACAGGGGTGCCACCCCATAGAAGGCGCACCCCTACCAACCATTACCGATTTCAGCGGGACATTGCTTTTTTTCGGGCACTGCCCCGCTGTTCCACCCGCAGGGCAAAGTGCCCCGTGGGTTAGTGGGAACCTCCACCGCTGCATCCGTGTGGCGGTGCCGGCCCCCGGGAAGCGCGCTGCATCTATTTACTGCTGTGCTTGCCCCCAGCCTGACGTTTACGGGAGGCGTGCCGTACGGGCATGCCCCAAATAACGTAATTTAGGGGGCGTTGTCTATGGTAATTAGGCCACACTCCCATTTTCACGCGTCTAAGGAGCGCCAGGTCCCGGTCCCACACAGGGCGCGGCTAACCCTGTCTCCTCCTGCCTTTGCATTTTAGGTATAACACTATTTCACAGCCGCAATACCATACAATTGTATTCAGGCCCTGTGGCCGCCAACAGTAATGAAACTTGCTGCATGCATAGTGCGACTCATACACATGCACACTACAAAAATAATCGCTCAACTTAGCCAACATCAGCATTCAGGGCCGGCTCCAGGGGTCAGAGCACCCTGTGCCAGCCCATCATATGGCGCCCTCTCATCGGGTGTGGCCTAAACACCATAGGCCACACACCCCTATGTGACGTTATTTGGAGGCGTGCCCGCATGGCACGCCTCCAAATAATGTCAGGCTGGGGGTAAAGCCCAGCAATCCGTCACTGGCTGGGCTTCCCCCAGCCCTCTTCCGTCAGTGAATGGATGCTGCGCGCATGCGCGCGGCATCCATTCACACTCCGGGGGTCCGGCACCACCGCACAGCTGCGGCGGTGGGAGTCTCCAACCTCCCAATTAGACCACCCGCGGGCCACTTCGGCCCGCGGATGGAGCAGTGGGACAGTACTGTCCCGCTGAAATCGGGGTGCTGGGGAAGGGTGCCGCCCTCTAGGGGTGGCGCCCTTGTGCGACCGCACTGGTCGAACACCCCTAGAGCCGGCCCTGTTAGCATTTCGTCCACCCCTGAATCAGGCCTAGAATATTTAGTTGCTTGGGGGTTATTTTCTTAAATCCTAAAACCCTTCCTGTCACTTTCCAGCTAACAATTTGGCGTGGACAGGGACAGCCCATCATCATGACCATTTCTGAGAAAGGTATCGGAAGCTTTGAAACGGCATAGGAAGTACAACTTCGTCTAAAGCATGTAAGGATGGCAAGCCCTCATCTGGAGCATACATGATATGCTGGAGACCCTGGGTCTCATTCAGACCCGCTCGCAAGCGCCTGAGCACCCGCAAGCGGGTCCATGTTTGGCTGTGCACACGCGCAGCTGTCGCACTGCGCTTTCGCAAGCCCTGGAGCAAGAGAGAAGTTCACTCGCTCCGTGGCTCACTACAAAAGGGGCGGCTGTCGATGTTGATCGACAGCTCAACCCATTTTGTAGGCGTGGCAGTGGGGTGGCTTCAGAAACGGAGGCGTTCCCAAGTGAATGCCTGCCGTTTGTGGGCGGCCCCATTGACATCACCAGTGATATCAGTGGGAGAGCTTCCGGCTCTATTAGAGCCGAAAGCTCTCTGGGGCTTGCGGCAGACTCACTTTGAAGCAAAGGTGAAAAATTGTATATTAAATGTATACAATAGTCAGGTGCTGCTGTGAGCTGCTAATCTAAGCAGCTGTAATCAGGAGATAGTCTCCAAAACAAATACCAACAAGTTAATATATATTAGAGATGAGTGGGTCCGGTTCTTGGAGAACCGGACCCATACGAACATTGCAATTCCGAGTCGGATCCAAGACCGGCTCAGGTTTTCCCGCCTGACTTGGATTCGAAACTGAGGCAAAACTTCATCCTCCCGCTGTCGGATTCTTGTGAGTTTTTGGGCTCTATAAAGGTCCCGGTGATTGGCGCCAATTTCACTCCGGCTGTAGAGAGTGTGCAGAACAGACGTGCTCTGTCTGTGCTGCTGTTTTTCAAGGGTGTAGTGTTGTCGGGCTGGGTATCTGTGCTGCTGTTGTTCAAGGGTGCAGTGTTGTTGGGCTGGGGGTCTGTGCTGCTGTTGTTCAAGGGTGCAGTATTGTCGGGCTGGGGCTGCAGTACATAAAGGGGTGCTGCTGTGTTGTCCTGTCCATCAAGGGGCTAGGGCTGCAATACATAAAGGGGTGCTGTGTCGTCCAGCGGTGCTCTGTCAATCCAGGGGTGCTCTTCCCCAGTGTTAAAAAAATAAATGTTAAATAAAATTATCATTCCAAAAAAAAAATCTGTTTTGATTTTTCTTTTGTGTGTGCTACTGGAGTTAGTAGCTACGCTATTATTGTTCAATGACACTGCCGGCCAGACCGTAGTTTATCATCCATGTATTTGTGACTCTGCAGTTGGTCCATCCGCACTCCGCAAGGGTGCTTTGTTGTCCATAAAGGGGTACTGTGTTATTCATCAAGAGGCTGCTGCTGGGTTGGGAATTGCTTTCCTAGTGAAGTGGAATCTAGATGGGATTTGGTAGCGGGGACACAGGAGCTCAATTAACTGTCTAAATCTCACTGCATTATTGGTGGATATTGGATGCACATCTAATACCAGCATAGATGTTATGGCATTAGTGATCCGCCTTGCAACTGGGTGACTGTTGTCATACAGTCAATTGTTTTTCAAAGTACTACTAGTAGTCTTCCTGGTCCCCTTCTGGGATGAAAATCAACTTCCAGCAGCAACAGGGATAGTGCTCAAGGATTCTTCTAGGGCAAGGACTGATGTGAATGATTTCAATATTTTTTGTAAATGCCTCCCCTCCTCCCTAATAAATTTGCTTCGGAATCCAAAAATGCAATTAAATTTACTACTAATCAAATCTTCCTTTCCCCGCCTTCAACTACATACATACTCCAACTCCCTCAGGCCTCTTGCATAATAAAAACATTAGTTTCCTGATGTGTCATGTTGGAAGTTGAACTGCCACAGCCGTTGCAATCTTTGACATGCAGTTGCTGAATGCCAAAATGTGCAGAAATGTTTATGGCCAAAGACAGTATCTCCTGCATGCTCCTTTAATTTTAAAAAAATATTCTGAATCACCAAGTTGATTTTGTGGGCAAAACATGGGACATATTGTTCACCCGTGCTCTCCCCTCCTCCCTCATAAATTTGCTTCGGAATCAAAAAATTAATTAAATTTACTACCAATCAACCCTTCATTTCCGTGCCTTCAACTACATATACAGCATACTCCATCTTCCTCAGGCCTCTTGATTAATGGAAACATGTGTTTCCTTATGTGCCATGTTGGAAGTTGAACTGCCACTTGGTTGTGCTGCCCACTGCTGCTGCTTAGCTTAGTCAGCCAGCTAGATTGGTGGAAATTCGTGGTCAAAATTGACTGGAAATTAATGTTATTGAGGTTATTGTAGGAACAAAAAAATCCCAAATTATGTGATCTTAGCAGTTTTTATAATTTTTTGAAAAAAAAATACAGATCCAAATCCAAAGCATGCAAGGGCGGTCTTGGCAAAACCAAATACAGATCCAAAACACGAGGGAGATACAGATCCAAAACCAAAAGCGGGGGGTCGGCGCACATCCCTAATATATATCATACACAAACTTCATGTAGATGGTATTACCGGCTATGTGGAGATTGTATATTGGTCCAAATGCTTCCAAAACTGATTTTTAGGAAGTGCTGTTTTTGGGTGGTGAGGGGGGGTGGTCAGGTGAACGCAGGCGTTATAACTACATTATAGGGGCGTACATAATTAAGGCAGTGCGGCGGCATACGCAGCCATACCGTAAGCTGTACACAGGAAGCGGCCAAATTCCTGCGGCAAATTCCTGCGGCAGGTCAGGTTAAACACTATTATGCTAATGGCTCCGATGGTTCTCGATGTTACCGATGTTTACTCTATCTCGCATGCTGATAAGGCTGTGAGTAAAGGTAGATGGGCTAGATATGGGTTATTTGAACTGTGCCTACCTTGTTAGCAGTCCTAATGGTTATAAAAAATAACATTAATATTGAAGTGTATAGAGCACTTTTGTATAAAATGTGTAGTGCCCGGATGAATGGGTGGATATAGGATTCAGAGCCGCTCGTAAGCGGCCGCTCGTTCGCTCCGAGCGATGTTCGCACATCTGCGCATGCATATGGGTCGTAATGCGCATGCACCAACCAGTCAGTGCGGTCGGAAAACGTGTGTTCGCAAAATTGCTAGTGCCTGCCAATTTGAGTGACAGAATGAGGCGTTTGTGGGTGGTAACGGGAAGGTGCTTGAAAACGGGGAGTGGAGATCCGAACGCGGGCGTGCCAAACGGTCAAAACGGGCGTTTTAAGGGTGTGCATAATTAACAAAGCAGCGTCATCGACCACGTCACTTGGTTGTTTCTTAGCCTGAACTGTTCGCATGATTGCGGTAGGAAAATCCAACCACAAGCACTGCGAGCAGTTCAGACGCCTTTCGATGTACTCGATTAATCAAATAAATAGCGGAGATGACGTATGATGCGAGCGGCCAGGGGCGTCCTTACAAAATAGCGAGCGCATGTTTCGTTCGCTCGCTCAGACATAGAGGCGTCAACAGACCGCAAAGAGCGAGCGCTCAATTTAAATAGCCGGCCCCTTTTTCTGAACGAGCGAGCGCAAATAGCGTCCGGCTCTGAATCAGGCCCAGAGAGTATAGATAGAAGATAGTAGAAAAAGTATGTAGTTAAAATAAATAAAATAAAATTAAGTTTAGAAATAGAAATAAAAATAAAATTAATATAAAATGGTAGAGTTAACTAGATATATTAAAGTAATAAAACCAAAAGCAAAGAATTAAGTAAAAATAATGAAGTGAATATTTTGAGAACACCAGGTATGTTTATAGCTCTTCAATGAGTGTATTCCGGGAGCCGAGTGCCGGGAATGGGACACTGGCGTTCAGAGTCCGTGCGCTATGGTAAGGACGCAGAGGTTTCCTAACTGTCCCTGTCCTACTTTGAGTCCTTTGGCAGCGGTTTCCTCTGATTGTTGCCAGTTCCTCTGTTCCTATGTTGTCCGCCGAAACCGGAAGTCTTATTCCTTCCAGCCTTGGTAACAATCAGCTCCATGCTCTGTTGGTTGAACCCATCTTCAGGGGCGTATCTACCCATTGGCCAGGATGGCAGTCACCAGGGGCACCAGCCAAAGGGGGGCGCCATCCGGCAGTGCCACCAGCAGCCAAGGGGTGGATCAGGCCGGAACTAGCGGCGGTGCAGCCACCGCTAGTCCCCCCGGGCCCCCACAAGTGTAGGGCAGACCGCAGTGGCCTCAGCAGCCAATGAGAGTCTGTCTGACTCTCATTGGCTGGCTGCTATAACAAACACACAGTTACCAGCGGCGGCTGTGTGTTTGTTATAGCAGCCAGCCAATGAGAGTCAGACAGACTCTCATTGGCTGCTGCGGCCACGGAGGGAGCCAGCTGGAGCTCAATCATGAGCTCCGTCTTCCAGCTCCCCTCGCAGCGAGTGATGGGAGAGACGTCATGATGTCTCTCCCATACTGCAGAGCGGGCCTGGAGGCGCGGACAGCGGCGGTCGTCGGCAGGAGCCGGGATCAGGTAAGTTGTGTTTTTTTTTTGTTTCTGTATGTTTTTTTTTCTGGCACTGCAGAGGGAGGGGGGGTGGCCACTACTTGGCGCACTGTTAAGGGGGTGGCTGCTACTGGGGTCACTGTAAAGGGGGTGGCCGCTACTGGGGGCACTGTAAAGGGGGTGGCCGCTACTGGGGTCACTGTAAAGGGGGTGGCCGCTACTGGGGTCACTGTAAAGGGGGTGGCCGCTACTGGGGGCACTGTAAAGGGGGTGGCCGCTACTGGGGGCACTGTAAAGGGGGTGGCCGCTACTGGGGTCACTGTAAAGGGGGTGGCCGCTACTGGGGGCACTGTAAAGGGGGTGGCCGCTACTGGGGGCACTGTAAAGGGGGTGGCCGCTACTGGGGTCACTGTAAAGGGGTTGGCCGCTACTGGGGACACTGTAAAGGGGGTGGCCACTACTGGGGGCAAAGCAGCAAAGGAGGGATTTTTACTGGGGGGCAATGCATAGGGAGACTACTACTGGGGGCAATGCATACGGGGGATTACTACTGGGGGCAATGCATAGGGGGAATACTACTGGGGGCACTACATAGGGGGGACTTCTACTGGGGGCACTGAATGGGGAGGGTGGCCACTACTGGGGGCAATGCGTAGTGGTGAATATTACTGGGGCCACAGCTTGAAATTATGGGGGGAGGGGCGCGCCAGTCCATTACATTGCCAGGGACGCTCGGATCCCTAGATACACTCCTGCTCATCTTATAGCGCCTTTATCTCCAGCTGCACAGTGATGTTGGCCACGTTTGGGTAATTCTTCACCGAAGCTTTGTTGCTGTTCCCAAGTAATTCGGCAGCAGCTCCTCCTACTCTTTACACATCCTATCTCCACCCATTCATCCGAGCACTACATTTGGAAACATTTTATACGAATATGCTCTATACACTTCAAAGGTGGATGGGCGGCATAGTAAGGGGCTGGGCGTCTGCATATTGTCCTGCGGTCTCCGTGCGTATGCATTGATTAGCATATTCTCGCAGCGGATGGGTATGTGCGTCTGTATCCGTGCATTCCTTGCTGAATCAGGCCCAGTGTCCGCTGGCCAACATTTGTCCACTGATGCGTTTCACTGCTAATGTGCAACTTTATCAAGGTCCTTTGATAAAGCTCCTGCAGCATTTGAACCATCGCTAATTGGACCCATATACAATCTCCACAGAGCCGGTAATACCATCTACAGCTGGATAAATAGCCCAATTAGAAACTAATGTCTCTTTTTGAACTGTCCTAGTGATTCCCATTTATGGGAGCCTTATATGTATGCTCCAAAGAACTGCACAGTTGAGACTGACCCGTGAATGATTTTAATATTTTATCTTAAAACCTAAATAGGTTAATTCTATGTCTTCATTTATATGCATAACTACATTTTGTCATTTATAAGCTATTCACTCCATTTAAATGATTTGTTTTCCGCTGTATATGATATATATTGTTGTTCACTTTGATGCAAATATGGTGTCTGACAGTGTAATTTTCTACCTGAGAAAATAAGCTATGGTGTGCCTAAACCAGTGGTCTCCAACCTGTAACTCGTGAGCTACCGGTAGCTCGCGGTCTTAATTTTGGTAGCTCACCTAGCTGCAGTACTGCCGAGTCACTAGGAGGAAGTGACTTGTGCTCCACCGTGGTATCGACGCCATGGGTGGAGCCTCAGGGAAGCACGTCAGGTGATTGCCGCAGCCTCTACAGCAGTCACTTGATGTGCTTCCCTGTGGTTTTACCCACGGCGTCTGCGCTACGGTGGAGCAAGTGACTCCCGCCCAGCCCTGCCAGATAATCACACAGCAGCCCTGCCTATAGCTTTTGCTCCTCTACTGCACGTACCTCCTTGCAGCCAGTAATTAACAGTGAAATGTGTCTGTGCTTACATTTTTTTTTACAAACTACAACAATATCGCTGTAATAATTAAGCGCATTTTTATTTTCTATGAAACGTTTTTTTTTTTTTCATTAAATTACCTTCAATTGTTCGGTTATTTGCCAGATTTTTTTTTTTCTTCAATTTTAGTAGCTCTTCAAGAGGTTTCATTTTTCTAAAGTAGCTCACACCTCAATTAACGTTGGAGACCACTGGCCTAGACAGAATCATTGGTTTTCGGTGTGGACACTGTTGCAGGCAATATTTAGGCCTCATGGAGTATAAGCAGAGGTTGCAGCTTGCTGTGACTGCACTTCTCTTTTGTAAGACATAGAATATGGGCTACCTACAGGTCTGGTTTCTTCAGCAACTAGGACTTTGGCTCGGACACATGCAGACCAGGAAAAATATGTATCTACACCAGCTTTTCAGGGTGATCATGATAACCAGCTCCCTAGTCTCAGCCAACTCACTGAGCATCACTGAGAGGGAGGCCCCTGGGAGGATAGGAAGGCCGTCCAAAGTGCTAATCTGGAGATGGTCAGGGCAATCGCCCCGCACCCACCCGGATCCATCATTGCTGCAGATTAATATATGCTAATGTAGCTATCTGTCCATATATGTGTAGGTAATAGTTTGTTTTCATGCATCTCGGACGCACCACCCACTGTTTTTGTTTGGTCTGTGCTTAAGCCGTCATTGTTACTATCTGGACTTGCACCAGCCCCATGATGAGTATCTAAAACAGGCGTACCAACTGTGGCCAAACACCTTAAGCACGGAAATTCCCTTAAGACACAGACACTCTGTGCATCTTAATACCCGCCTCCCAAAAACACATACTTAGCGTAAGTGTCTGTACGCACGAGATCTGACACAGTTGCAAATGCTTTGGACCCATTGTGTAGCGCATGCACACCACCATACATTCAGATTTAGAAGCAGTTGCAGTTTGCTCGAAATCAAGAGACGCGTTTCTTATAAAAATTTGAATTTAATCAAAACAATTAAACAAATCTACACTAAAATACAATTCAATCCAAATGCTCCTGCCAGATGGTTGTAAAATCAGGCATCATAGATAAATATTCCTTTCAGGAAGAAACCTATGATAGATCCTCGTTCGGCAGGTGCAACTGGAAAACTTGTATAGAACACTCCTCCATGTCAATACTTTTTGGCGGGAACAGGTCTTTCTCACGGCATTATTTCATCTATACAAGATTTATCTCTATGATATGCCTGATTATTCCATCTGGTTGGAGCATTTGGATTGAATTGTATTGTAATGTGGATTTGTTTCATTACTTCTATTACATTTTACGTTTTAAAAAAGGAGAAGAGAAACCGAAAGATTGCATAAGAAAAGAGGTGTTTTAAACCTCTAGGATGGGGGCAGGCATGTATGCAAATTACTTGTGGGAGTTAGCCTATGGCAAGCAGGGGCGGGTTTGTAACAGGAACATTATATAGTGGGATAAAAGTGTGGGCCAAAGCCTCTTTGTTCCAGATTCCTCCAGGACAGGGAAGTGCATTTTGTCAGTTGTCATTTTCCTTAATAAAACTCTCTTAGTGCTTCTCCTTCTTCTCTTCTTCTCTCCTCCTTTTCCTTATTGTATTTAGTCATTCTTTTCATTTACTTCATATCATTGCTTTTACTTTTCCTTTCTGTCCTCAATCACTGTCTTTTCTGATTTCTTGTTCTGCTGGGGGTGGGTGTAGCTATGTCCTGCCTAGTAATGAGCCTCCCCAGACCCTGGTCCCTGGCTCCACAGTGCCCCCATGTTATTAGGAGCTGCAGGTGTGGTTCCCCTATTGATAGTTCTATCCCCCCTCAGGCTGCTGCAGCAGCTTTGTGGAAGGTGTGCCAGTGCGGGGGAGGGGTGCTTCCCTTCAGTCCTTAATGCCCCTGGTCAATATCATCTTTGTGGCTGCAGTGGCCAGCACCATAGGCAAATGCAGGAGGGGTTTATGAGTGCCTTACCTGAACCCCCCCTCAGCCCACACCACGATGACTACAATAGAAATAGCATATAATACTAAAGTTGCATGTTTTTTTTAGGATCCCCTCAGTGTCACAAATGAAATAACTAGCACTACAGTCCCTGTTGATCTTTTAAATGTGTCAGCCAGTAGAAAAAGTTAAAAAGCCAGTAATGAATATTGTTGTGCACCAACTAGATCTGGAAAACATGCACTGTACGGGGTGCACTGATATGGATCACCTATTGGATCAATTATTAATACTGGATAATACACCATCCAGTACATAACAGGACCAATCTGTGCATCTATGTCCAGGACAGAGCATGGTTTCTTTTTCTGCCCTCCCCCAGATTCCCCAACTTGCTCATATGATCTGTAAAGGAGCCGGCACATGAAATAAAAAGATTCAGCTCAGACAGGATGGCTCTACTTCTACATATAATTACTTACTGTGTTTGCTGGTCCTGTATATGCCAGAATTATATCATTCAGTACATTCGTATGATGTATTTTATAGCTGGTCTGTGCTGATTATGCCCTCTTAATGGTAGAAAACAGTTGCAGCAAACAGTGTCAGTATTATGCTGGGCATTGAGGTATCATTGGGGAAATAGAATGCTTTAGTGATGCGTTATCTGACAGTAAGGGGTAATGGCTTTGACACTGCTTTATTTATGTATGGCACCTTAGATCTAGCTTTTATCTCCTTTGAATCATATTATCAGTCAATAGAGGAGATTGTATTATATACTGTATTCTGAGCATTTAACTTACAAAATAGACAGAATACATGTGCTACAGTGAATTTCTACAGTGTGCACAGCTTATTATTGCAATCACTGCCCCAAGCAGCTATCACCGGGAAGCTCCATTCTCAGCTATGCTCCTACTTTGACAAATATACATTGCTGGAGGTCACGCAGCCTTCGCGTCCTGCCTATGAGGGGTACAACGCGAGCAAAGCAGCTAGTTCAGTTCGTCAGGGCTAACAGCAGGCGTCTGGGGAAAATGCTTCGCCTTTAATAATTCCACCTGTACGCAGGGACGAAAATGTCATTTTCGTCACCTCTGCTTGCGATGTGGTGGCAATCACCCAGTTGCCAAGTGTTTCAAGGGGGGTGCCCAGCAGCAGCCTGCACAGCCAGCAAAAGGCACAAGTGCTAAGTAAAGTTCCATCCCCTGTCCGTGTCACAGCGATAGCAAAATGGTTGAGTTGGTACCCGGTTCTGCAGGACGCAGAATTTTCGTTAAAAGGCTTCAGTTTTGGTTTTCGTTTACCTATTTGCAGGGATGTCGACACATATTCGCCTAGAAATTTGAAGTCTGCCTTTGAATTGCCTCACATTCTTAGGGAAAAAGTGGCTGGCGAGGTTAGCGTCAGGCGCATTGCAGGGTCTTTTGCAGAACCCCCATTAGGGATCTTGTGAATTCCCCGGTGGGAGTGGTTCCCAAGAAAATTCCAGGAAAATACAGGCTCATGCAACATCTGTCTTATCCGCCAGGCTCGTCAGTAAATTATGCCATACCAGTTGAGGTTTCCGCGGTGGTGTACCAGTCTTTTGACGATGCTTTGGACGTCATTAGGTGTTATGGTCCGGGCGCACTGATGGCTAAGATAGATGTTGAGTCAGCTTTTCGTCTACTTCCTTTGCACCCAGAGTCATTCCAGTTTATGGGTTTTTAGCTTGGACAACGGATATTGCATAGACAAATACTTGCCTATGGGGTGTTCTGTGTCCTGTGCGTTTTTCGAGCATTTTAGCACCTTCCTACACTGGTGCGCGGAATTTATTTATTTAATTTTTGCGGTAGTCATGGAATAGCCCACTATCTCGATGACTTTCTGTGTGTCGGCCCTTCCGGTTCAGGCAGATGCAGTTATCTTTTGTTTTCTTTACGAGCGCTGTTTTTTCATTTGGAGTTCCTGTTGCTGCGGACAAAACGGAGGGCCCTTCCCCTTGTCATTCCTGGGTATCGAGATCTGTACCTCGGCGGGTTCTTGTCGCATTCCTCTCGATAAGCCTGTCAAGTTGAGTAATGCCATAGCGAAATGCACGGCTTCCAGTAGAATTACCCTGCGGCAGGCGCAATCCCTCCTGGGCCTGTAAAGTAATTCCAATGGGCAGAGCTTTTTCACGTAAATTGGAAAGGGCCACGGCTGGTGTCACTAACCGAGACATTTGCTACGTTTATCCTCAGAGTTTAAGCAGGACCTCTCTGTCTGGGTCTCGTTTCTTCGGGATTTTAATGGCGTTCGGTTGTGGATGTCTCCAGCCGCTGACAATTTGCAGCTGCAGCTGTTCACCGATGCAGCAGGCACCACAGGGTTCGGATGTTACCTTGATGGCTCCTGGTGCGTTGGCCGTTGGCTGGAAGAATGGGTGGGAAAGGGTTTGACTAAGGACTTACTCCTTCTCAAACTCTTTCCCATAATGGTTTCCTTGGAAATCTGGGGGGAATGGTTACGCAATCGCAGCATCATTATCAGGTGTGACAACCTGGGCGTGGTCCATGCGATACAATCAGCAACATGCGGCTTCCCTGCTGGTTTTGCGCTTGCTAGCGCAGCTGTGCTCACATGTTTGCGCTGTAACATCATGTTTAAGGCAAGACACGTTCCTGGGGTGGAGAATGAGATAGACGATGCGTTATCACGTTTCCAGTGGGCTAGGTCCCGATCTGTGGCCCCTGGTGCTGACGTTGTGCTTTGCCCCTCTTATGTTTGGCAGGTGATCAAGCCGGCATGGAGGGCTTAGCAGAACAGTCTTTAGCCCCCTCCACGTTGCGAGCATATCGGCAGGCATGGAATGAATGGGAAGATTATTCCCGTAGCAGCAAACAGGCAGGTAAGAGTCAGCATCGTTCGATGCTTTCTTTTATTTGGAGTCTCCATTTGGCTGGCAGATCCAGGGCTTCTGTTGCGCGCTCTTTGGGGGGCATTGCATTTTATTGTAAATTGAAGGGCCAACCTGACTTTACTAAAAGTTTTCTGATTGTGAAGGCTTTAAAGGGTTGGGCACGGGTCTCCCGGCCAGTAGCTGACCGTAGGAGACCTGTGGATGCTCATCTGCTTCCGGCAGTATTAGGGGCGGTTCTCGGAGTGGCTCTTACTGCGTATGAGGCGGTCCTGATTCAAGTGGTGTTTTCAGAGGCTTTTCACGGCACCTTGAGGGTATCGGAGCTGGTGGCATCATCCAAATGGGTTGATGCCGCCATGCTCCTCTCGGATATCCTGGTCAGTGAGAGGTCTGTTCTCTGTAGGATTCGGCGGTCAAAGACCGACCAGACTGGTAGGGGTAGGTGGATCTCGTTGGGTCCATCTAGGTACGAACAGATCTGCCCCGTGGCACTAGCTATGCGGTATGAGTTATTGCGGCCGGATGTTCCTGGTTCATGACTCATGCATATGGACAGGACTCCGCTTACCAAATACCAGTTTGGTTGGTTTTTGAAGAGGTGTCTATCAGTTTTAGGCCTCCCGCCTCAAGATTTTGGTACACACTCGTTTCTGATCGGAGCCGCAACTTCGGCGGCAGCTGCGGGTTTCTCGGCATCAGAAATTAAGGCCCTAGGACGTTGGAAATCGGATAGTTATAAAGGTTACATTCGACCGAGGCGTGAAGGCCCTTTGTTTTAAAGTCATTTCACAGTCTGTTCCGGTTACGTTTATAGTTTATGCTTGCCTGGTTTTTGTCTTGTCTCATGTACTGTCCTGTCTTGTCTGTTACCCCTGTCCGTTCTACTCGGGATTAGCTACTCGCCATTGCTGGCAATGGGAGTCTTGAGGGATTTTACAATTTTTACCTGAACTGACGGATTCAATTCGGCTATTCTCAATCATTTAATTATGCCATAGTCCATCCCTCAGCAGGTTTTTATTTTACCTCTTGCCGAGTTCACCTGTTTTTTCCCAATTCCCCCCCACCCATTCTTCCCCTTTGTGTCTTCTGTTTGTCTCAGCCACTTCAAATAGTAAAGTCGGCGACCAATAGAAAATTTTTCTTTTTGGCAGATACTTATGTTCTATCAGATCCCACTAATACACCATAAAATTTTATTGTTTTATGACAATTACTAATTTTTTATTTACTGCTTTCCTCCACCTTTAGGATTGCTCTTTGACACGCAGGACATTTGGGTTATAGGCCACTCATATATTTTCTGGGCTGCTAGGTTTGAGTTCAGATCAAGCTCCAATTTTTGAATATTCAGCTAGGGTCCGTTGGATAGGTTCCAGAGGTATGAGATGGCATTCCTTTTGTCCTAAACTGTTAGAGTATGCAAGGCTTTTTGGTAGGCCACGTATTTTGGTGGCTTATTTAGGAGGCAACGACTTAGGGCAGATGTCCACTGTAGAATTACGAGTTGATATTGTCAACGATTTGGCGAGGGTGCTATCGGCCTGGCCCTTGTGTAAATTAATTTGGTCTTGCATTGTACCTCGACAGGTCTGGCGTGGGGTTAGGAGTTTTCCTGCTAATGACGAAGCTAGGAAGAAACTTAATTTCGCAGTTGCCAAATTTGTGATGGCCAATTATGGCCGTTTCATTTACCATAAGAACATTCAATTTCGATTTAGTTATATGTATAGACCTGATGGAGTTCATTTAACAGAGAAGGGTTTGTCATTGTTTATTGGGGATCTTTTTGAGGAGTTGGCGTTATTGGGGTAGTACTTGGTATGGTGGCGGTGCAGCGGTTCTATAAGCAGAACCTTGCTGTGGCGGGAAAGAACGGCAGGTCGCCAGTCCGGGTGCAATTATGATTTAAGGGCGCTCCCTTCGTTGACTGGTAGTTGGCTGTACCAACCTAACGGGGGGCAGTATCACCACCTAAACGGGTGGGAAGTCAAGATGGGGGTGAGCGTTACCTTTTGTTGATGATATGAGTTACATGGTTATGTGTATGCACTCTGGGCGATCTACGCCTGCTATGCCTTTTGTTGTTTGTGTGTGGGCATAGCAGATCTGGCTGATTTCTGGCCGTCCTTTCTTTGCCACCATACATCCTTAAATAAATAATAATTATTATTGCTCCAATAAATCGCCATCAAGTTATCTGCCAAATCCACGTCTCAGTGTCTTTATTTTATGTTAGTATGATAAGTGGTTTGCACACATGACAACACCTCATCCGATAGAAGGTTTAAATTTACACTATGTAGTGTTCCCCTTTTTCTATCCATCATTTGTGGTTTACTATGTTATTATTGTGGAGCCTGCATTAAGAACACATTAGGAGGACTGAGGAAAGAAAGGGCAGAGGAAAGAAGGTTGATTTACATACCTATTCTTCATAAACTCCAGTAAGTGTTCATCTATAAGGGAGTTCCTGCTCACCTTCTTCTTGTGAATGAGGGAAAAGGTTTATCCCGCTCACTAACAGTATGACGCATGACATCACGTGTGAAGGTATTTATCCACTTTATGATTAACCTACTACACTAGATTATCCTCTTTTTATTATCTACTCATATCTGGAGGAATATCCATCCTCAACTACAAAATGTGAAAAGCAGTGGCCGTTAAGGAACTAGGGGGTAAATTTACTAAAGTGAGAGTTTTTAGAAGTGAGTTTTAGAAGAGATGTTGCCCATAGCAACCAATCAGATTATGGGCCTGATTCAGACCTGGTCGTAAGCACTGGGCTCCGTCGTGCGCATGTGCGAGACCTGGATAGCGACGGGCAATCCGTCGCTCCGGGTCTCGTACCAAAGGGGGCGTGCTGTCGATGTTGAGTGACAGCACGCCCCCTTTGGTGGGTGGCTGCCCAGATGGAGGCATTCCCATGTGAACAGAGCATCATGAAGACAAGCACTAACAGTATTATGTAATAGGAATAGCAATTAAAAGGATAAGCTTTAAAAATACACAGCACTTGGGAAACGACACAAAGAAAATTCGGAGACGGGCAGAGTGAATATACCAGCCACGTAGCTGCAATATAAAAGTGTTATCAGATAATATCACCAATCAATAGAGTTTGCGCAGAAAGATGCTTGGGTAAATACACTCAGATGGCATCACCCCTTGTAGACACCATGGAAACAGCAACAAAAATAACTTATACATGGCGATGCAGCAGTAATTCATAGCTTACATGTATGAATGAGGTGGTAACATTACCTATATGTAAAATTAATTGAAACATTTTCTTTCATAACTCCCATAGGGCTCTATTTATCAATCTTTTTTATACTAAAATAATGTAAAAATAGGTGTTTTCACACCCTTTTCACATTATTTTAGTTTCACTGAAATGTATTAAAGGGCTTTTGAAGCCGTTTTCGTGAAAAACTAGTCCAAGCCCTTTAATTTGCATTGTTTAGCAAGCAGATCGTATTTCCCATACTTGTAATGGGAAATGCGATCTGTTTCAATTTTACTAGAGGGGTATTGTGAAAAAATACTGGGTGGGAGCCCTGGTTAAGCAGGGTTCGCCCTGGTTCCCCGACTCCTGCTCCACTCTGACAGGCGGAGCAGAGCCGGGAGTCAGCCCCCTGTGATCAGCTTTGTGGTCTAAATAGACCACAAGCTGATCACTGTTAAAAAAAAAAAAATACTTGCCTGTAGACTGTGAGCAAAGTTAGCTTTACAATCGCATAATATACCACCTTAATACTGGTTCAGTAAAATGCAAGTAAAGAAAAGAATGAGTGGAAAATAAACAATTAATATTACAGATTTGCAATAAGCCACCAGCTAAACAGTAAGATGTTGTGGGAGATAGTAACCACTGAAGCATAGTTTGTGAATTTGTAGAAGAGGAGAGTCCTTGATGGAGAACATCTTTTCCTAGCGAACCTACCGCTATTGCAAATCCAGAAGGTATCCATGAGGCAGAAGAACAAGAGTTGAAAAACTCTGAAATCAAAAACAATGAGGACTACTGGAACAATCCAGCACTGTGGTCAGATACTGTATACACAGTGGCGGAACTAGAGAGTGGTGGGCCCAGGTGCAAGAATATGCTTTGCCCCCCCCAATTCCTGGCACCTTTGCTTCGTGTCCGTGCCGTCCGCAACCGCCTCCCAGTGCCCGCCGAGCTGGACTCATATTTACCTTGTTTCCAATCCTTCCGGGCGGCTTCTTCTTGCCACGATAAGAGTTCGCATCTTCCCCGTCCCTTCTCCTCTCAATCAGCGACTCACCCAGGCCCTCCAGCAGCACGCGACGTCGTGACGTCACACGCACGCAACGTTATGACGTCACACGCACCGTGTCAAAACAAGGGCTGTGCTACAGCGTGTGTCACTGTGTCATATTGGTAGAGCCGGAGCAGGCCCACTCCAGCTCCATCCAATTACTTAATGGGGACCAGGTTGGCAGGCAGCGGCGGTGGCGCTGTCTGGTGCAGGCGGCTATGGGCCCCTGCACTACAGCGGGCCACGGTGCAAGGCACCGGCTGCACCGCCGCTAGTTCCGCCCCTGTGTATACATCTTCATCTTCAATCACAGACCTCTAGAAGTTTACTGGATATACAGTAATTGTCAATTACCACTCACCACAGAAAGTGCTACAGTTTGCCTGGTTACCTAATACAAATCTCTCCATGTTAACTGGATTCCATCGGACTCCCTCATCTCCCTGCCACTGACTCTTGCTGTTTAATTTAACCTATTACAGCCTTGTTGAATCTCTCCCTGCACTGCAAACTGGTGAGCCACTGTTTTCCTACATCATTTCTATGATGTATCCTGTTCATGCAAACATAAATAGAACCATTTCTAACTAGGGATGTGCGCCGGACCATTTTTGCCGGATTTGGATTTGGTTCTAATTCGTCGTCCGGCTTTGGATTTGGATTTGCCAAACTGCGGTGACTGGCTTTGGATTTGGATTTGGATTTGGATTTTTTTTACAAAAATTGACAAAAAAGCTAAAATCACATAAATTGGTCTTTTTTTTCTTCCTAGAGTATTATTAACCTCAATAACATTAATTTCCAGTCAATTTAGACCATATCACAGCTTATAATATTGTTTTCAACATTATTGGCCAAAGGTTGCAGTGAGCTGACTGGTTACTAAGCGACAAAGCAGCGGCACAATGACACAGACACCACAGTATAAAGCACATCTATGACACATTGCCACACAGCAGTGGCAGAAATGAAAAGTAGTGCACCCACCCAGTGGGTACGGCCAGCAGAGTCACAGTACTTGTTTACATAGTGGGCTACGGCCCAAAGAGTCACAGTGCACAATCTTATTCACATTACACTGCACATAGGGCCTGATTCACATTACACCATAAAGTAGTGTCTCTTATTTATGTTACGACACACAGTAGTGCCCCTTTTACACAATGCCCACAGTAGTGCCCCTTTTACACAATGCCCACAGTAGCGGTGTCCCTTACACAATGCCCCCAGCAGTGGTGCCCCCTATGCAGCCCCCTTAGTAGTAGGGTCCCCTATACAGTGCCCCCAGTAGTATGCCCCCCAGTAGTATGCCCCCCATTAGCATGCCACCCAGTAGTATGCCCCCCATTAGCAGGCCCCCCCAGTAGTATGCCCCCCATTAGCATGCCACCCAGTAGTATGCCCCCCATTAGCAGGCCCCCCCCAGTAGTATGCCCCCCATTAGCAGCCCCCCCAGTAGTATGGCCCCCCCAGTAGTATGGCTCCCCCAGTAGCAGGCCCCCCTCAGTAGTAGGCTGCCCCAGTAGTAGCCCCCCTGTAGTATGGCCCCCCCTGTTGTATGGCCCCCCCAGTAGTAGTAAGCCCCCCCCAGTAGTATGCCCCCACAGTAGTATGGCCCCCCCAGTAGCAGGCCCCTCAGTAGTATGGCCCCCCCCAGTAGCGGACCCCCCCCAGTAGTATAGCCCCCCCCAGTAGCAGGCCCCTCAGTAGTATGGACGCCCAGTAGCAGACCCCCCCAGTTGTATAGCCCCCCCAGTAGCAGACCCCCCAGTAGTATAGCCCCCCAGTAGCAGGCCCCCCCAGTAGCAGACCCCCCCCAGTAGCAGACCCCCCCCAGTAGCGCCCCCGGCCCTTGCACAACTTTCACAAGTTAAAAAAAAAAAAAACTTACCTGATTCCTGATTCCCCGCTCCCGCGCCGTCCGCTCTGCTGTCACACACTGCGGAGGGAGCCGGAAGACGGAGCTCATGTGTGAGCTCCAGCCGGCTCCCTCCGTGCAGCAGCCAATGAGAGTCTGTGTGACTCTCATTGGCTGCTGTAACAAACACACAGCTGCCGCTGGCGGCTGTGTGTTTGTATCTGTGTAGGGCAGAGCGCTATCACAGCGCTCTGCCCTACACAATAGGAGACCTGATGTCGGATTCTCTAGTGAGAATCCGACATCAGGCGGCCGCCGTTCGGCCCCGAACGGGGATCCGAGTCAGGCGGTGAACACCCGAACAGGGTTCGGGTGGACTCGGATCCCCAATGTTCGGAGCGGTTCGGATTCCACAGAATCCGAACTGCTCATCTCTATTTCTAACAGGATTGCAGTACTTTTATGCTCACTAAGACTGTTTGAATATTTTGGGTTTATGTTCCATGCATTCTGTGATCTGATTTAGACCTGGTTCATAACAACTGTCCTGGAACACACACTACATTTTCAATACACTTCTCCATGCAGGCATCTGAAATCGTAACTATGACTCTGTACAGACACAATCTGGGTGCATACACAGTGATCACTCCACTACATCTGACATCGGCAATGTGTACATCTTTGAATCAGCCAATTTGGGTCTGATTCTGAGCTACATGTAAGACTGAATGCAGCCGATCTACAGGTATTTCACATATTGTGCATGCATCCCGGGCTGCATACGCATCTTTGCAAATGTATGCACAATTCATAGTAGTAGTGTCTCAGTTATTTCTCTGCGGGCTGCTAAATAGGGATTTCTGGGCAGCAACAATGTGAATGAACACAAGAGATTTGGTGGTAATTTTACAAAGTATCGTGTATGGCCAAGATTGCATTCCCGTGCAAGCTTCCCCTGGTTTTGCAACTCGGAGATTTACTAAAGGCAAACACGAGTGCAAAAACACGAACATAGACAACCAAGTTAGATGTCAATAGACCATCGGACGAATGTGTGAGTACTTTCCATAGACAGGAATACAATTCACAAATTTGCTAAGAATCGGGTTTTAAAACACAATAGAACACAGAGCACTGCACAGATCAGAGTGATCTGTACAGTGCTTCTGTGTGTAGTGTAAATAAAATGTTTAAAAACAGAAAAAAGCGTGTGGTTCCCCCCAAAAGCATAACCAGCCCCAGACCTTGGAGCCTGTTCTGCTACTGGAAATTCAGGGGGAAAACAGCATGGGGTTCCACCATATTTCCAGCAACTTGTACCGGGCTCAACCAACTGTGAGGTAATGCCATAGAAGGTGGACACACATCCTTGTCAAAGCATTATCCAACCCCAAACTATTTACACCAGCCCAGGGGTGGTTCCCCCTTTTAAGAATACCCTAGGCAGGGCCATTACATCGGGTAGCCCCTTCCAGGAAGTTCCTGCTGCTTTTCTATGGTGAGACACCCAGGGTTCAGAGGAGCGTGTGCTGAGTCCTGATTGGAAGAGCCCAGCAGCTCTGACCCAAGCAGGTGGGGTGGGTCTACAGTGGCTGCAACGTCTCAGTACAGGCAACATGGAGGATGAGGGAACTGCTGGAGGTTCCACATCAAGCTGAGAAGGGGTGAAACTACAGGGGAACACATTGTTTGTGTCCCCCACTCTGTCTGTCTGTGTGTGACCTTGCCTGTATGTGTGTGTATATCTATATGTAACCCTGTCTGGATGTGTCTATGTATATTTCTATATATAACCCTTCTGTGTGTATATCTCTTTACGTAACCATGTCTGTATGTCTCTATATGTAATCCTGTCTGTATGTGTAACCCTATTGGTATGTGTGTATGTCTCTATGGGTAAACCAGTCTGTATGTGTGTGTATGTCTATATGTAACCCTGTATGTCTCTATATGATGTCTGCATGTGTGTGCATATCTATATGTGTAACCATGTCTGTATGTATGTGTGTGTCTCTATATTAACATATTAACCCTGTCTGTGTATGTATATCTCTATATATAACCCTTCTGTGTGTGTATTCTCTATATGTGAACCTGTCTGTCTGTATGTGTGTGTGTATGTATATCTCTATGGATGGAATTTACTAAGCATCGCATCTGCATATGGCATATATGTGTGTCCCAGATTTCTCACATATGTGTTTTAAACCCCCAGGAAAAGTCTGTTCTGCCGAACAGATTGGAGTGTCGGCTTTTGGCAAAAGCCGGATAATGGGTCCTGGGGGTGTGGATGTGAGAAGAGAAGGGAGGGCTCCATCCACTGGCCGTTCCAGGTGTTTGACCTTTCAGTATGAGAGCAGGCTGATTAGTAGTTGCACCTGGAAGTGACTCATATAACCTGGATCAAGGTTTGGTTTATTGTCTCATATACACCTGGGGTGAACAGACAGTGAGGTTTGTTCAGAGACATTGGGATGTACTGAAAAGTGCTGTGTTTGTGCCTAAGTTTTGTGGTGAGGCAGTAGGCCTTGCCAGCTTGAGAGAGGGATTTATTTGTATAGTTAGTGCCCAGACGGGCGAGGATTTATTTTTATATTTTGTTTATTTTACTATTTATATTGCACAATAAAAACTGGTTCTGACCAGCTTGCACGAAACCCTGGACTGGTGTGCTGTTCCCGGCTGCTGTGTGTAAGGGTGTGTCCATCTACCCCAGGAGAGGGACTTCTACCCCGATCATATCACAACAGTTAAATCAATTGCTTGCAAATCTTCACAAGGCATTTCACATTTCACAGGCTGAATATATTTACAACACTCCTTCATTACAGAACAGTATTGTCCGGAACTACTGAACCATGAAGGTAATTTACAATGGTCTGCACGTCCTTTTAACCATTGGCAACACATCCCTAGCATGTTTATGACTATTAACTCTCTGTATCCCACTTCTGACACCAGTTTAATGTTCTTGGTGGAACAAAATAAGATTCTTGGATACAAAGAGTTAATCAAGTCACACAAAACAATATCTTATAAAAAAAAATTCTATTTATTATAAAATACAACAAATAAAAATACGTTATGTAGCTTTGGGATATAAATGGTTAGACACTGGATTTCAAAGACAGCACTTTCTGGTCTCCAACTGCAGATCAGGTCCAGGTAAAGGCAAAGGCTAACTGTATGCTGACAAATTACAGTTTATATAGGCTGAAAACTCCAGAATAAGCATTTTAATAGGTATAAAGGTAAATTTTTGGAAATGTACATAATATTAGTAGACAGTATGGGGCACTGTTGCCTCAATTATGAATATTGGAATTGTCACAACAACTTGTTTTATTGTGTGTGTTTTCAGCTTCTGAAGGTAAGACAATATTTATTTGGGATTAAATATGTCTGGCAACAGTGAACTTTGGGCCTGATTCAGACCCGGACACAAGTGGCCGTTCGCTCATCCGCCGTACGAGCGGAAATATTTAAATTCAAGCGCTCGCTCGTAAGTTCGCTCGGTGCTAATTTACCGCCCCATAGTCTCCCAACCCCTCCTCTAGCTAGCGAACGTTCTAAATAGCGACCGTCCGTCTCCTCTTTGGTTGCAGGGAGCGCTCGCACAAGTCAATTCTGGAAGTGGCCCTGTCAGTTTTCGATTGCCTGCTATTTCATTCTTCAAACATACTTTCATCGTTTCATGGCAATCAATATATTAATTACCTTAATTGCTATTCACATGTTTTCAATCCTTTTTTTTTTTTCATTGTCAATAAACTTTATTCTTGTCAGTGTGTGTCATTTGTACAGCAGAATACGTACGGTTTCACCAATGTTTTTTTTTTTCAAACTTAAATGTTTTTAGGAATGATACTATTGTTTTCCGTTGTTTTTTATAGGCATATTTTAGTACTTTAATTTGTTTATTTAAATTAGCTTACGCATGTCACTGCATCAAGCCTATCATAACTCACATTATATTTGTGAGGCTGTAGGTCACATGACTCATACAATAACCAATACAATGCGTTCTGTTAATTTTCCAAGTACATTAGCCAATCAAATTTTTACTTGGGCCTTTATTAAAACTGTTTTGTGTAAAAAAAATCATTGCCATCATGAGAGCCACCGCGTTTTGTAGGCGTGAGCTCCTGGTCCTCACAGAGGTCATGGACCACAGGATCACGCATCATCCTCCCCCCATCACAAACCTCCGCAAGCGTATGGTGTACGCGGAGGTGCGCCGCCGCCTGCGCTCCTTCGGCTATCGCCGAAATATCGGCCAACTGGAGCATAGGTGGTCGGATTTGCGCTGCCGAACCCCACGCCTGCTTGCATGTTTGCGGCTCCAGATTGAGGAAAGTAGGTGTTTCTGTGTTTGTTTGTTTTTATTTTTTGCAGCCCTCCCTGCGTGTGCATGTTTCCAGTATAGCCCTGTTTGTGTATTTCGGACATACCTGCGTGTGCATGTTTCCAGTATAGCCCTGTTTGTGTTTTTTGGCCCTACCTGCGTGTGTATGGTTTCCGTATTGCCCTGTTTGTTTATTTAGGACATACCTGCGTGTGCATGTTTTCCGTATTGCCCTGTTTGTTTATTTAGGACATCCCTGCGTGTGCATGTTTTCCGTTTGTTTGTTTTTTACATTTTTGGTGGTTGAATTTTTTTATCAAATTCAGAAATAAAAAAATAAGCTTCAAATTTTTAATCCATCAGTTAGGGTCTGAACGCAGACTACTAAGTCTAAGACGAGCACGACGTCGGCCTCGTCCCCTATCCCCCACTCCCACTCCCACCCCAACCTCCTCTCCCCAACCTTCCCAAAATTTCCCCTCCACCCCAGACCGGCCAGTCCATGAGGACCCTCCCTCTCCTAATATTACCATCCCTCAAAATTCACCCCCCCCTCTCTTTTCATCACCTCCCCTCCACCCACCCCTCTCTTTTCGTCCCCCTCCACACAAAGTGAAATAACCCCTCCATCGGACCAGCACTGGCCCACCTCAGAGGAGGACGATGTCGGGGCTCCAGGACCAGGCATCAATATGACCGGTATGTTTCCCTTTTAAACTATGGTTGCTTTTGTATTTTTTAGGTTTTGGGTGATGTTGTCCTTTTGCCTGTGCATTTCCAATTTGTTAAGTATTTCTAATGTTTTGGATATATATCTTTGCAAAACAATGTCTAGGATGTTTTCCCTTACACATATCACACATGTCCAATCACTCATACTTGTGTCTTTCTAGTTTACGGTACCAACAAAGTAGTGTTTTTGCGTACTTCGCCCTTTTTGGGGTTGTCTTTTTATGTGTTATTTGTTTAGTTTGTATTTATACAATCTTTGCGTTTGCCATTATTTTTTTAAAATTTTATCTCTTTTTTTAAAGTATAGTCTGATTTTTAAGTTGTTTGGTAACATATAATTTAAGTTGCCATTTTAGTAATCCACACATTTTTTTTACCCACAGAGGACCAGAGGCGGTTGCAAGCAGGGCCGGTTCTCCCGTTACGCATGGTACGCAGCTGCGTAAGGCGCCACATAGTGAAGGGCGCCTCAGCTGCGTACCATGCGGCGGTGCAGACTGTGTCTCTGTGACACAGCTGCACCGCATGTGTAGCGCTGACCGGACGGAGTTCGGTCTGCGCTACACAGCACAAACACACAGCCGCCGGCTCCAGCAGCTGTGTGTTTGCTTTAGCAGCTGATGAGAGTCAGACAGACTCTCATCGGCTGCTGCTCCCCACTGCCAGAGCCGGACATCTTCCGGCTCCCGCAGTGGGTAATGGGAGTGACGTCATGACGTGACGTCACTCCCATAATGCAAAGCGGCGGACGGAGGAGCTGGTCTCGGCGGCAGGAGCAGGAGCGGGTGTCAGGTAAGTGTTTTTTTTATTATTATTATGTCTACTGCGGGGGCAGGTTAATTACTACTGGGGGCACTACTGCGGGGGCAGGTTAATTACTACTGGGGGCACTACTGCGGGGGCAGGTTAATTACTACTGGGGGCACTACTGCAGGGGGAGGTTAATTACTACTGGGGGCACTACTGCGGGGGGAGGTTAATTACTACTGGGGGCACTACTGCGGGGGGAGGTTGATTACTACTGGGGGCACTACAATGGGGGGGACTACTGGGAGCACTACAAGGGGGGGAATACTGGGAGCACTACAAAGGGGGGGACTACTGGGAGCACTACAAGGGGGGGGACTACTGGGAGCACTACAAGGGGGGAATACTGGGAGCACTACAAGGGGGGGACTACTGGGAGCACTACAAGGGGGGGACTACTGGGAGCACTACAAGGGGGGAATACTGGGAGCACTACAAGGGGGGACTACTGGGAGCACTACAAGGGGGGGACTACTGGGAGCACTACAAGGGGGGGCTACTGGGAGCACTACAAGGGGGGGACTACTGGGAGCACTACAAGGGAGGGGGCTACTGGGAGCACTACAAGGGGGGGACTACTGGGAGCACTACAAGGGGGGACTACTGGGAGCACTACAAGGGGGGGGACCACTGGGAGCACTACAAGGGGGGGCTACTGGGAGCACTACAAGAGGGGGGACTATTAATAGGGGCACTATATAATGGGCACTGCATAGGGGGGTACCACTGCTGGGGCACTGCATGGGGGGGAGTACTACTGGGGCACTATATAAGGGGCTTACTACTGGGGGCACAAGGGGCACTGCACTGGGTGGACCACTACTGGGGGCACTATAAAAGGGGCACTGCATAGGGGGGGGCACCAAAAAAATACTCGCTTACCAAAGAATTTGGGCTAGGGCCGGCCCTGGCTGCAAGCAATGCAGGCTGGCTTGCACACATTGAGGGGCCATGTCATAGGGATGCTTGTGGTCCTTGATCACATGTTGGCGGTCCTGCGCCACAAATTTTTCTTTGATTTACCCCTAAAAATTGTGTTACAAATAAAATATATTTTGATTTATTAAAGTATCATTCCTTGTCTGTAAATATTAGATTGTTTAACCTTCCATAAGTCGACTATTGGAGCATGTTTTTTAAAGTAAGGAAAATTAGATTGTAGAATGCTCAAGTAAGTATGTAAGCTGGCACATTAAACACCTAACAATACCAATAGGTTTGTAGAATTACCAGCATTTTTTTTATTTTGTTTGGGTGGGTAATGTAAATATTAATTCAAACCTGCTTAGGCCTAGATTAGTAAACATACTGATTCACCATAATACCTTTGGTGTTTGTTTTTAGCCACAAAGCATGTTAAAATACTTTACAATTTAACACATTACAGGATTAGCCATTAAGAAAGTTTGCCTTTTTTGGACCAGGTTACACTTGCTTGTAATTTACCAAGGAAAAGTCTTTTAAATGTAAATCAAAAATTTAATACACACAAATAATAAACAGAAAGTGAATTGTGACAATCAATTCACACAGTGAAAACACACTCCAAAAAACAACCAACACCCAAAAAAAACAAAAAAAAAACAATCAAGAACTGTTTGAAGAAGGAGCAGGCCAACATGAATCCACAAATGAGGCGAAGAAATAATTGTTCCCGAAGTTATATCCAATGTGGCCACATGAAGACAATTTTTTGGATCAGGTAGTAGGCATCGTTTTTTCAGGTAGTTTTAGGGAATAAAAGACAAAAAAACCAAAAAAATATTAAAATTGGTCATTAAAATCTTACATGTCTACATTGTGTCAATTAACTAAATGTTTTACAATAATTACCTAAAAAATCTGGCCACCACATCATCGCGTATGGCCCCCCCACATACTGAATTCCGACCAACCTCGGGGGGGCCATCCTCAGGCAAGGCATCCTCTGGCTGCATTGGGACACCACTCCTTATGGAGATGTTGTGAAATATCCCACACAGGACAATTTTCGAAACCATAGCCGGCAAATACATGAGGTCGCCACCAGAGCGGTGGAGGCATCTGAATCGGCCTTTTAAAAGGTCAATACAGCGCTCCACCACCTGCCTGGTGGCTGTAAGTGCGGAATTATACTCACTTTGTGGCCCTGGTGTGGGAGCCAAATAAGGAGTGAGCAGCCAGGGCGTGCAAGGGTAACCACTGTCTCCTGTGAAAAAACAAAAACAAACATCAGGACCATTGTGTTACAAGCTTGGCAGTGGTTGCAACGGAAGGTGTCAACTTACCCAGAAGCCACGCATCACCAGCTTGTAGATTGTCTAATTTCTGCCAAATCCCTGATTGCCGGATGACGAAGGAATCATGTGCACTCCCGGGGAATTTGGCATTCAGGGACAGGATCTGGAGGGAGGCAACACATACCACCATTGCATTCAGTGAATGAAAGTGTTTGCGGTTCCTAAAAATAGCCTCCAGCCTTGCTGGAGGCTGAAGTGGTATGTGAGTGCCATCCACAACCCCTATGATGTGTGGGAAGCCAGCTATTTGGTAAAAATTGGCCTTCGCTACACTAAGGGAACCCATATCCACTGGCATTTTAATAAAATGATGGAGGTGTTTACAAATGGCCTCCATCACTGCCCTCAGGATCCTTGAAAAGGAGGATTGGGAGATTCCGGCAACTATTCCCACCGTGGTTTGAAAGGATCCTGAGGCACAGAAATGTAACACCGACATTAATTGCGTAAGTGGTGGTATTGCTGTAGGACTGTCAATTTGCCAATCAAGATCACTCTCTATAAATGAGAGAGTGTCTAGGATGATTTGTGGAGGAAGACGGTATCGTCTTAATACCTCATCATCTGGCATTCCAAAAAGGGTGACACGTGTTCTATATATCTGGGGCCTTGCACGCCCTACGAGGCCTACGCCTGGGATGAAGTTGAGGTTGGTCGGAACCATGGCCAAGATAATACGACCAACATCAACCTGAAATGGTAAGCCAGGTAGGTATTGTTTTAGACAAATGTTTAAAGAAAAATATACTTATCTTTTTTAAGAAATCCAAAGATGCTTACAGGCCGGGGTCTTGTCATGAGTAGAACAACCTACATTTCAAAAGTAGAAAATATATTTATTTATTATTGGGAAAACTTGGATTGTAAACACATTTTTTAGGGTTAAAAAAAAGAGAAGGGAGCACACATTAGTTTGGAAAATTGCACGCTACATTTAGTGGTAAAACATGATTTTACACTGAAATAATAAAAACACATTAGTGCGCTAAATATTACGCATTTTTTACAGATAAAACAAGACACATGAGTTCGCTAAATATTATGCTACTTTTACAGTTCAATAAGGAGACATTAGTGCGCTAAATATTACGCATTTTTTACAGCTAAAACAAGACACATGAGTTCGCTAAATATTACGCTACTTTTACAGTTCAATAAGGAGACATTAGTGCGCTAAATATTACGCATTTTTTACAGCTAAAACAAGACACATGAGTTCGCTAAATATTACGCTACTTTTACAGTTCAATAAGGAGACATTAGTGCGCTAAATAGTACGTTCATTTTAAATTAAAAACAACTCAAACATTATTTCGCAAAAGAGTACGCTATATTTAGTGGTAAGACATGATTGGTCCTAGAAAAAAAAAAAGATTACTTAGCAAAACATATGCGAAGACCAACACATCGAAATTGTAACTTCATGAAACTAAAAACACTTACCAAAAACAGACAAATAACCCAAAGTCCAAAAACGTCAATGGGGCAAGGCCAAAATAACTGTAAAAAAAAAACAAAAAAACATAAGTACTAACATTTTTTAACTATTTACTATTATTGTTTACGGTGGTTTTTAAAAAGACTTACTCAAAAGCTCCAAAAAAAAAAGCTAAACAATAAAAAAAAAGCGTACGGAAAAAAAATAAGTAAGAAAACAAAAAAAACGATCACACTAGAAAACTCCAAACTCCAAAAACCGCCAACAAACAACTCCTACGTCAAACCTCCAACATACATCACCCGCCACCTCGACTTGAGTCACACCAAGCCATAAATAGTCTTTATTTTCCCGCTCAAATTACGGACGGACAATAGGAGCGCACAATCAATGATGCGGCCGAATAATGCTGACGCATGTATAAAAACGTCACTGAAAACGCCAATCGGTCTGCTGTAGTGAGACCTGAAAGTCAAAAATGGCTACAGAGCAGCAAAGCACTGGCCAAGAGGCGCCAGGTAAGTATTTGTCTTTTTGGGCCTAAAGGATTATGTGGAACCAACATTTTAGGTACATTTTACATTATAAATTTTATTTCCAATTTACAAAAAGGTGTTGAGGATGTAATGGAAGAGGCTGCTGGTCCTAGTAGGCCCACTAAACAAACTAAAAAAAAAAGGCAGCCACAATTCACAAGAAAGGAGATGGAGGTTTTGGTACAAATGTGTGTTGACAACATGCCCCAGACAGCAAGGAATATGGGTGCAAGCCAGAAATGGAAAATGTGGGATGACATAGCCAGTGCTGTCAATAGGGTGGGTGAGTTTGAACGTTCAACCCGGGAGGTCAAACGCCGGTACGTACAAACTACATTTTATTTAAAAATGTCTACAGGTCCAAATACTGCAGGAATAATGCCAACTTTTTATCCCACAGATGGAGCGACTTCAAATATCGGCTGAAGCAGAAACTGGCTGATAGGGCTAGGCATGCAGGGGGGACAGGTGGGGGTCCCACCCCTGTGTCACTGGAGCTGAGCGATTTGGAGGAGCAGGCCCAGGGGTGTGTGCAGGATGAGGAGGTGTTTGGCGTGTCGAACATGGATACTGACATGCCTGACTTTGCGGCTCCTCATGTTGCCTCAGGTAAATGTAGTAATGTTAATAACTCAGAAATGTGTTTGGGACAATATCTAGATTATAATGTTACTCTTTTCTCTTTTTTTTCACAGAGACACAAGCGGATGAGTCTGCTCCAGAGGGGAGCTTTGGCCGCAGAACTTCTGCTGGCTCTGCAGGGAAGGAACCAGTAGATCCGGCTGGGGACCCTGTGGCAGACAGTCCAGGGCAATCCCCCTCGCAGGCAGTGGCCCTCCTCACTGAGCTCAATCTCAAAATGGATCAGCACACTGAGATTCTGGTGAGGCTGGACGCCACTCTGCTACGGGTGGCGGAGGCCCTGGAGCAAAGTGCTGTGGCCAACGTGACCATTGTTCAGGCCCTAGCGGAAAATAGTGGGGCCAACATCCGTATTGCAAATGCCCTGGAGCAGCTCGTTCACCAGCAGATGTTGGAGCCGGCCTCCCTTCCTGCCGGAACATCAGGATCCTCCACCTCTGGCACAACAACAGCCATCCCTCCAAATGTGCCTAGCCCTATGCCTAGTCCAGAGGCCCCAACATCTGCCTCTGGCCAGGCCAGCCGAAGGACCTCCCGGACCCGTTCAGGCTCCCTCCCTACCCCAGCCAAACGGGCCAAAAGACGATGACAGCACTGGCTAATTTTCCCACATTCCTTATCTGTGTTTGCCCCATATTCCTTAATGCCCAAAACCTCCCTCTCCTTTCTTGTGAATTGTTTTTAAATTTTGTTTGTTTGATAGTGGTTTAAAAAAGCCACTTTTTTTGTTTCCGCATTTCTAAAAACATTTCTTTTTTTATTTTAAGTTATCCATATTTTAATTTGGAAAAAACACCCCCCCAAAAAAATGGGTTAAAAAATTAAAAAATGTTGAAAATCTGAACAATTGTATTCTTAATTTCTTCAAAAACTGGTTAAAAGGTAATCCCACACACAAAATTACAAACAATACAATGGAAATGTAAACATTATTTTTTTTAAAAAAAACAAGGGTTAAAAACCATTTAAGAATTTAAATTAACACTTAGCAAAAAACAAAAGGACGATTGTTTTCTTGGCCCCTAAAAAAAGCAGAAAAATAACAAACATGACTACAATATTGTTGGCCGCAAAAAAGTAATAAACTAATTTTGGAAAAACACGCAAATTTAAAATAAATTTTTAAGCTAATTGATTGTCTAACCCAGAAATAGTTCACCTGTGTACGGTTTTTTGCTACTAAAAAAAGGCTATTTCCTTAACACTTTACAAGCATTTTTGCAATTCAAAACTGATTGTTTTTGAGCCCTCAATTGATAAATCGGGAAACCATCGATGAGCCACGGGAGGAACGAAGAGACCATCGTCATTGTGGTAGAGAAAACCAGACCACAAGCTGAGCGAGCAGTTTGAATGGAAAGTTGATCAGACAGTGACGTAACACTTTTTCCGTTCACATTGGCCGTTCGCATCAGATAATTTATGTATGCCCAAAAAACGCCTCGCCACGCCTGCGTTTTCCCATCTCCACCCCCGTCACCGCCCCAAAACGGACAGTTCTGTCAATCACATTTGACATGTCACTTCCTGTTCGCTATTCGACGAACGACTGGAAAAATGATCGCAATCAGCCGTACGCACATGCGCACTGTTACACCGACGCATGCGTGGTTGGTCAACATCGGACCGCTACGAGCGTACGGCCGCTTACGAGCGGCTCTGAATGAGGGCCTTTCTCCGTTCTAAACTTCTCTCTGTCAAAAACACCTTACAATTAGCTTAGACATAGAAATATATATCTACACATATATTTCACCATAACTGTCGCTTAAAATACACCATTTATATTTGTATCACAAACCATCCTTCTTAAACTTATATTATATACAAAACAAAACATAATTATCAAATGACATTGTGAACATTAATGAAACTGCTGAAAAAGACCCTCTAAAACTAACGCAGATGTATATAGCTAAAAACAATGCCTTAAGGATTTATGGCATGTTTACTTTTCCACATTCCTTTATCATGTCATGCCTGATACAACACCTAATGTCTGACACAGACATAAAGACAAAGAATAGTCATGGCTGTCAATAGCCATTTCGCTCTGCCATTACAGCATGTCTCTATATGTAACCCTGGCTGTATGTGTATGTCTCTATATGTAACCGTGTTGGTATGTGTATGTTTATGTAACCCTTCTGTGTGTGCATTCTCTATATGTAATCCGGTGCATATGTCTCTATATGTAACCCTGTTTGTATGTATCTATATGTTGTCTGTATGTGTAACCCTGGCTGTATGTGTGTGTATGTCTCTATATGTAACCCTGTCTGTGTGTGTATATCTCTATATATAATCCTTCTGTGTGTGTATTCTCTATATGTGACCCTGTATGTATGTATGTGTGTATGTATGTCGAGCCTCGAACTTCCGGTTTGACGCTATAAACAAGCGTTCATAGAAAATAAATAAAAGGAATCTTCGGAATAAACAAGAACATGTCTACATGCTGCTTTCAAGCTGGGAGGATATACAGAATGTTTTAGAGGGACTGCAATTAGAAACGGACGACCACTTCCGGTCCGCGATAACCGGAACCGGAAGTCATCATCAAAAGGGGTATTTAAGAGAGCCCAATCATCTACACCTCCAGGCCTTGATAAAGGTACACGGAGTACCGAAACGCGTTGGCAGGAGGGAGTTAGAACCACTGCAGCACCAGGATTGTGGAGAATCAATGGACCTGTGGATTTGAGGGACCCGGACTACCTCTCCGCAATTTTTTACACCTTTGCCCATGACCTGCATAATTCTGGTAAAGCAGCCACCTTATATTATAAACACTGGGATTGGACTTATATGTATTATATATGTCATGCATCTGTGATTTCTTGGTGACATAGTTATTTACATCAGAGTTACCAAGCTGAAGTTTTTATGTGTCATATGTATTGTGTTTTATACTTATATGTTCCATGTCAATAAATAGTGTACACCCTATGATTGTTTTAAATGTACCAGACATAGTTACATAAGTAATTCTACCATCTTTATCATCATCTATCATGAACTTTTTTGGTTAAAGAGGTAGCGCTTGTGTCAGTTTTTCAATCAATTTTTTAGTTCAAAGTTTATTAGTCCTTGGGGGGACTGAGATCTGGCTGTTAGCTGCTCACTTTCAGGGGTAGCGCTGTATAAGAATTCCCGTTTTTCTTGCTACTGTTTGAATTTCTGTATGTCTCCATGTGTAACCCTGTTAGTATGTGTGTGTTTCTCTAAATGTAACCCTGTGTATACGTCTCTATGTGTAACCTTGTCTGTATGTCTCTATATGTAACCCTGTCTGTCTGTATGTCTCTGTATGTCTATATGTGTAACCCTGTTTGTATGTGTGTGTATGTCTGTTTGTGTAACCCTGTCTGTATGTTTGCATATATCTCTATATGTAACCCTGTCTGCATGTGTGTGTGTATCTATATGTAACCCTGCCTGTATGTCTCTATATGTAATCCCATCTGTGTGTGTATCTCTATATGTAACCCTTCTGTGTGTCTATTTTCTATATGTAACCTTGTCTGTATTTGTGTGTGTATCTATATGTAACCTTCTCTGTATGTTTGTGTATGTATGTATGTCTCTATGTGTTACCCTGTCTGTATGTCTTTTTACTGTATGTAACCCTGTGTGTATGTGTGTTTTTCTCCATATGTAACCCAGTCTGTATGTGTGTGTGTAATTTTCTCTATGTAACCCTGTGTGTGTATGTATGTCTCCTTGTGTAATGCTGTCTGTATGTGTATGTCTCTATATCTAACCCAGTCTGTATGTGTGTGTAGTTGTCTCTATGTAACCCTGTCTGTTTTTGTGTATGTCTCCATATGTAACACTAAATGTATGTGTGTATATGTCTCTATGTGTAATTCTGTCTGTGTGTGTGTGTATATGTGCAATACTTGGTTTGTATTTTGTGTACACCACAAAAAAATACAAGAAAGAAAACAAACTTTTTGTGGGGCACTACTTTGTATATGTGATCAATTAGTTATTATTAAAAAATGTTTTCTATACAGTATTTCACTTACAATATATATGAATGAAGTAAAAACAAACAACTGTGACATATATATTAATCTTATTAGACTAAAATGGTCAAGAAAAGAGAACATGTCAAATATGCCAAAGAAAGAATAGTCACATACAAAATGTCAGTGTTAATACCATTTTGTATTTATGTTTCCTAATCAAGGCGAAAATAGAGCAAAATCTCTCAATTTCCTTACCGGATATCTATCAGAGATACAGTGACAAACATCAAAGTTATATATGATATTCTATTCTTAATTATAGATTTTTATGATCACCATCATAATAACAAATAGGGCAAAATGTAATAGGGTGAGAGATTAGAAAATGTGAGAGTTTAGCAGTAAATGCTCACACTCGGCCAATGTAATAGAATCCCATAACATGCAAACTCGCATATTTTTCAGATTCAAAAACTCTCACGATTTAAACTCTCATCCAGATGTTTTCCCATTCTGAAGATAAAACTCGACCAATGTAATAGTTTACTGCTAAACTCTCACATTTTCTAAACTCTCATCTTATTACATTTGTCCCCATAGCCTTTGTTGGTAGCCAAAGTGATAGCAGAGCCTGTAATTAGTATTTTTATAGATACCAGTTAGTACTTGTAATTCTTAAGCTGGGTACACACTAGGTTGATTGGTAAGTGTATACACACCAATCATCTGCCCAATGGGCCGGACTTGACGGCTCAACTGGGCGGGCATTTAAATTGATGTCAATCACCGCCGGGACCCTGCAGCATGTGTACGGGCGATCGGCGGGTTGCCCATCCACACTAGCAGATGACCAATATATCTTTCAGATATATCGGCCATCTGCTGTGCTGCACAGCAGATCGGATATTTCTGTGAACGATGTTGTTCACAAACATATCGGTTGTACACACCCGGCTATGTACTATATTGCCCGTTCAATGGAGCGGGCGATATATCCATCAGTGTGTACCCAGTTTAATTTATAAACTTCGTTACTGTTTGTATGGCAAGTAAGTCACCACAATTCCCAGATCTCAGTTTATATCGGTTATGCATGCCAAGAGTCTAGTTCCAGGCCCAACTTTAAATGAAAAACGTAAGAACATATAAATATGAGGGTTTACTCCACTAAGGTGCACCAAAATCTTTGTTTGATTACCAAAACAAAAATGAAGCTCGGGCCGGTCCTGACCCCAAGGCTGAGGTGAAGCCCTATGCATCCAGGGGGATACTTTATACATAGTACAACCGAGGGGATACATAATATTTGTGGATATCCCCCCAAAACTGGTGTTTTCTGGGACTATGCCACAAATATTTATTGATAAATAGGCCACTAAGAGAGATAACGGAACTTTTATCTAAATATTCAGAATCTGCTACAGACCCGGATGAATCTGCATTATTTATAACCTCTTTTTTTTTTTATAGAAAGCTTTTAATCTAAGATGTCTCAGAATCTAAATAAGCCCAAGCTATTTCAATTATAAAGGATGGTGGATTAGTGGTCTCTGATCAACTTTTTTTTACTGTACCTAGAGAATTGAATCTCACAGATTGTTCTCTTGGTGGTTTATAATGAACGCTAATTTTTAAAATGGGCAAAATGCAATAGTGGCTAAGGCATACTTCACACTTACCAGATTTTTAATTCGATGAAGATGATCACTCCAGGGCGGATCTGGGCTCTTTAGCATACTTACCTACTCTCCTGGACGTTGTGGGAGACTCATGATTTTTTGGGTAGTCCCCCATGCCCCCGGTAGAGTGAGTGGATCTCATGCATTCTGCCCACTTTCTAGTGAAGTGGACAGGATGGGGAGATAATACTGGGAATCCCATGTCCATAGGGACTGAGCTAAAATTATGCAAATCATAAATTAATCTCTACTCCTTCCCCACGAACCTGCGATTTGTGGCATTTTGCTGCAATGAGCACAGCACCTAATGACAGAGAGGAGATGCAGATGAACACTTTGGGGGCAGAGCCAGGATCTTTTGGGGGAAGGGGGCTGGCATATAAATAAATAAGGGGGTCAATGGGATGGCATAGAAGCACATGAGGGGTCTCTGGGCTGGCATAAGATATATGTTGGGCTCTGGACTGGGATATAGACATAAGGGGGGTTGTGAGCTGGAATAGAAGTACATGAAGGGCCTCTGGGTTGACATATAGACATGAGGGGCTATCTAGGTTAACATATTGACATAGGTGGGGGCTCTGGGCTGGCATAAAAGTACATGAGGGGTGGTATGAGAGTTCGGGTTCCCATTTTCCAACTAAAGTAGGCACCCGCAAGGTTGGATGATGCGATTTGCATTGAATCACGTCATCCTAGCCACCTGCTGTAAATACTGCAAATCATGAGTTTGTACAGCAGGGGACGAAGCCAAGATAACATGTAGCCCCACCCCATGCCCTAAAGTCCAGCCAATCACAGCTTTAGGCAGCAAGGGCAATGCCATTATTATCACAATGCCGGCCATGCCCACCACCCCATCTGTTCCCTCCAGTATTCTCCCAGAAGGGAACTTTAGAAAGTTGGCATTTATGGCTAGCATATAGACATAAGGGGCCTCTGGGCTAGCTTATAGACATAGTGGGCCTCTGATTGACATATAGACATAAGGGGCCTCTGGGCTAGCTTATAGACATAGTGGGCCTCTGGATTGACATATAGACATAAGGGGGGTTCTGGGCTAGCATATAGACTTAGGGGGCCTCTGGGCTAGCTAATAGACATAGGGGGCCTCTGGATTGACATATAGACATAAGGAGGATTCTGGACTAGCATATAAAGACATAAGTGTGGGCTCTAGTTTTGCATATACAGACAAGGGGGGGCTCTGGGCTGGCAGGTAAAGACATAAGGGAGGTACTAGGTTAGCATATAATGACATAAAGGGCTCTGGGCAGGCAGATGCAATTACAGTCACAACTCCATTGTTTGCATTAATGCAGCATCTCATCACAGTGAGTAAAATCATTAAAAAGTACTTGTATTTCAAGATATCAAGATATTTGTATTAGTTTTAGTGTTTCTTAGAATAAGATTTTATTAGCAAAGATCTCTCCGTTCAAAGTTATTTAATATAGTACTCCAAGAAAAAAGTTTCGATGCCACTGTTTTTAATCTGTAGCAAACTTCACATTTCTGACACGAGGGCATCATGTGGCCACATATAATATTGCAGGCAACACTCTGTAATATACCGATTTTGCACTTATATAGTCAGGTGCATAAATATTGGGACATTGACAGAATTTTCATATTTTGGCCTCTATTCACCACCACAATGGCTTTGAAATGAAACAAACAAGATGTGCTTTAACTGCAGACTTTCAGATTTAATTTGAGGGTAATTACATCCAAATCAGGTGAACGGTGTAGGAATTACAACGGTTTCTATATGTGCCTCCCACTTTTTAAGGGGCCAAAAGTAATGGGACAAACTAAACAATCCTAAATCTAACTTTCACTTTTTAATACTTTGTTGCAAATCCTTTGCAGGCAATTACAGCCTGAAGTCTGGAACGCATAGACATCACCAGACGCTGGGTTTCAACCCTGGTGATGCTCTGCCAGGCCTCTACTGCAAATGTCTTCAGTTCCAGCTTGTTCTTGGGGCATTTTCCCTTCAGTTTTGTCTTCATCAAGTGAAATGCATGCTCAATCGGATTCAGGTCAGGGGATTGACTTGGCCATTGCATAACATTCCACTTTTTAGCCTTAAAAACTCTTTGGTTGCTTTTGCAGTATGCTTCGGGTCATTGTCCATCTGCACTGTGAAGCGCCATCCAATGAGTTCTCAAGCATTTGACTGAATATGAGCATATAATATTGCCCGAAACACTTCAGAATTAATTCTGCTGCTTTTGTCAGCAGTCACATCATCAAAAAAGTACACACAACCACAGCATGCATATACATTTAACATATAGGTGGGAATAGCTCTGGGTTTAAATTAATGAGCCTTTTCCCTGTGCAGCAAAACATCTGTTAACAGGGAACCAACGAATTTGCATTTTAACGCAGATTTTTCCTTGCAGCTCCTGAGACCGGGAGTAAAATTGCTGCTGCTGGGGATTAATGTATACAGTTCCCACAGCTAATTGAATCCCCCCTCCATATAGGGAAAGAGACAATGGGATAAAAAGACGGTCAATTATCATGACAGCATGTTCATCTTAACTTTTTTTATGGAGCAAGTGCTACATTTTGTCACATAACCCCCTTCTTGCTTTCCTTATGGATGGATTACAAGGGGTCAGGGCCGGACTGGGACTAAAAATAGGCCCTGGCTTTACAGCACACAGGCCCACCACGCGTCAACACCTGGCTCCAGGCATAGTCTCCTCACCTTACTATTTATGACTCCTCCCACTTCTTAGTCTATACAAATATAATCTTAGAACAACAAAAAAGTATACATCATTCTCTGTATTAAAATACTCACACTACAGAGCTCATCCTGTAGGGGACTGATACATGTGCCATAGTCAGACATTTGGTATTTGGTTGGTTCTGTTAGGTAAAGCTGGCACTAGAATGGTCAAGGTCACACACAAAGGAAAGGCACCAATTGACCAAGCCCTAGTTTAGCAGTTGTAGAGGATTAGATAGGATTGTAGGATTTTTTTAGGGCAGGGGTACTGAACGTAGAGGGCACATCCGTGCACAATAAATCAGAGCTGTTACTACACATTGTTGTGCCCTGTGTACATAAAAAGCATTGATGCCCCCATCCACAACTAAAGAAGGGAGAGCGCTCCGAAAAAAGCATGTGGTCTCGCTGGGAAGGGGCACAACCACACAATAGTACCCCAAATGCAAATTACACCACACAGTAGCAATGCCCCTAATTCACATTATGCAACACAGTAATGCCCCTGAGAAGACATCATACCACAAAGTACTGCGCCCCAAACCCGAAGCAGGGTAAGCACACGCTGAAGGTGCGTGCCAACAAAAATAAGTATGGTCTCGCTGGGAAGGGGCATGACCACATAATAGTACCCCAAATACAAAAAACACCACACAGTAGCAATGCCTCTAATTCACGTTATGCAACGCAGTAATGCCCCTGAGAAGACATCTTACCACGCAGTACTGCTCCCCAGACCCAAAGCAGGGTAAGCACGCACTGAAAAAAGCATGTGGTCTCGCTGGGAAGGGGTATGACCACACAATAGTACCCCAAATGCAAATTACACCACACAGTAGCAATGCCCCTAATTCTTGTTATGCAACACAGTAATGCCCCTGAGAAGACATCATACCACGAAGTACTGCCTCCCAGACCCGAAGCAGGATAAGCGCACACCAAAGGTACATGCCAACAAAAAAGAATATGGTCTCGCTGGGATGGGGCACGACCACACAATAGTACCCCAAATGCAAATCATGCTACACAGTAGCAATGCCCCTAATTCACATTATGCAACGCAGTAATGACCTCAGAAGACATCATATAATGCCCCAAAAACATTGCCACACAGTATTGACCACTATATTAACCATTTAAACACAATGCAACCCCCCCAAAGCAATTTACCTGCTTCCAGTCTGGGACCTGCACATGCCTGATGCCGCCCGCACTGAGAGAGCTAGAAGATCCAAAGAAATCTCAGTGCTGCCAGGTAGCCATGCGCCACTCCTCCCCTGCTGTGCTTCTCACAACAGATTATCGGGCTGCGTCATCACGTCATGACGTGGCTGCACATGTCCCCAACCTGAGTGCAGTGCCATCCAGGAGGCGGTGCTGCTGGGCAGCCCTGCACTCTAGCTCATGGCATCTGTCCAGATTCCCCACACCCCACCGCACTTCTCATACACGACCGCGTCGTGATGTCAATGGCGCGGCTAAGCAAACCACCCGCAGAGCATGGCGCTGCCCGGGAGGCGCTGCTGCCAGGCAAGCCTGCGCTCGGCCAGACCGGCCCATGTGGCCATCGCCCTTCTGGCATTTGCCAGAAGTGCCAGATGGCCAGTCCGGCCCTGCAAGGGGTGTATGCGAGTGTGTTTGGGGGGGATTCATTTAGTAGAGTTTCAGTGGCAAACGCAGGAATTTGAAAGGGGAGTTTCCAAATAATTGTGTGCCACCGGATAGGGGTGAGGTCTCACTGTAAGGGGCGTTGTCTCATATTAAGGGGCATGTCCTCAAACTAAAAGACTACCTTATGACTAAATGACATTAACATAACCATAGGATTAGGGACAGCAAAACCAACTGCTGTTTTCCTGATTGCTGTTCTAAGGCACACCATCAGTCCCGTCCCTCCCACAGGAGAAAGGAAAAACATATTGTTCCCCCACAGAAGATACCACATTGCTCTCCCACAGAATATACCACATGGACTATACCATGTGGCCGTGGCGACCATTTTCCGGTGTTCTGAGCAGCACTGACACCCGATGCGGTCCACGGACAGGTAAGTTTAAACTAATATGGGTGCAGGGTGTGCGGTGCAGGGCCCTCCTGGACCCGGGGGCCCCGTGTGCTCCCAACACACAGCACTCATTATAGATACGCCACTGGCTGAATATGTTCATTCGTTTCACTCCCCGTCATGAGTTTGAGAAGAAGGAAGGCTTGTGCTTGTATTGCTGCTGCTATGGTGACAACAGTGCAAGCTATCATGAAGGAAGAGGAGCAAGAATCTGAGTTGCTGGACCAAGGATTGGCTGCAGAGTCGAAACACTTTCTCCCACATGCCTCTGGTTCAGGAGATACGTGAGAACAACCCTGATGACTTCAGGAATTACTTGCACATGGATGATGCATCCTTTCAGGAGCTTCTTCGGCTGGTAACCCTGCTCATAGAAAGGGAGGACAACTATATGAGGAGGTCAATTTCTGCTGAGCAGAGACTGGTGGCTATGCTTACACTATCTGGCTACTAGAATAGGATGGGGATTGGGACTGTATGAGTGACATATACCACTATATGTTTGCAAAATCAAAATGATTGTTGTATTGAGCCATAGAGGCAGCAGAGTTTATTTTTGTAGTTTGGGGGAGGGTGGGGTATGTAATTATGTTGTTGTATTATGCATAAAGTTGTAAACTATGCAAAATCTCCAAAATAAAACTTTTTTGGGAGAAAAAAATTATCATTTTTTTTTACGTAAAAAGATGATTTTTTTTAAAGTAAATGGATAATATTTGTATGCCACAATTACATATACATAACCTTATGAATAGTAATTATATATAGTAAATATATATTTGACCATGTTTACAGACATTATATACTCCATATAGGTTCTGAAGGAAGTTGTATGGTACAGGTTGTATGCATTTGGACATTTGCAATACATTACTACATTCCCTGCTGTATATCAAACGACATTTTAGCAAGTGAAAAAAAAAGCCATATAATAGACTGCACGATCACAATATTGGCCAATACAGTGGTGACAAACTAAAAAAATGGTGAATATTTACAATAAGGAGGAAAGTTTACGCAAGACTGCGTAGCCATCTGGCCTGGTTTAATTATGCACACCCAGAGAGGCGACGCTGCTGTTGGAGTAGAATCGTCAGAATGGACACATGAACGGCCGAAGGTGTATGCACACTGCACTTTTGATCCGATATGGCCCGGTCGAATTGGATGAATATGAAACTGCACATAAGATAATGAAATCCTTCGATTCGATCGAAGGTATGTACAGACCACAGCGATATTGCATGAACGTGTTGAAATGTAAAGAACAGCTAGACTATTATGTAGATGTGTACCCAGCTTAACACAGATCTAACAGCCTGTTATACTTTATTTCTGACCACTTGCTGTAGAGGTAAACACTGTGTTGGGGTAAACACTTTACAGACAGTGGGCCTGATTCAGAGCCGGACGCTCTGACAGAGCGCTCGCTCTGAATGAGGGCTGGCCTTCTGTTTTTTTAGAGCGGCCTCCTGGCCGCTCGCATAGCTGTGGGTGACCACCCACAGCTATAGCGAGCCGCCAGGAAGATGGTCGCGATGGTCAAGACCATCGCGACCATCGGGCTTGCGACGAGACCCTTGTGGTAGGGTCTCTTTGCCACAAGCCCAAGAGTGCTTTCAGCTCTAACAGAGCCGAAAGCACACCCACTGACATCACTTGTGATGTCAGTAGGGCCGGCCCCAGACGGTAGGCATTCCCATGGGAACGCCTCTGTCTGGGCAGCCACACCCCCGGCCCGCCCACTAAAGGGGGCGTGCTGTCACTCAACATCGACAGCACGCCCACTTTGGTACGAGACCCGGAGCGACGGTTTGCCCGTCGCTATCCGGTTCTCGCGCATGCGCACTGGGCCACCATCGACCTGCTTGCGAGCGCATAGTGCTCGCGAGCGGGTCTGAATCAGGCCCAGTGTTTACCTGCTTACCTGCCCCCCTCAGGTTCAGTTTTCCCACCCAACTGCTATTATAAATGTACTTCACACAGCTCACACAATGCATGATGTAACATGTGATATCTGTGAGATTAACTTTTTAATTGAATTGCATCAGATGTTCCGATTTTTATTGCTAAAGTATAACATGATGTGTGTGTAATAATAATGCCTGTTATCACATTGCAAATCTTGCTCCTCATGGTAATCAGCCCAATTGGTTTAATGTTGACACCACAATGTTGACAATAGAAAGGCAACATGGTTCAACAGCCTCAGAATGTCGACATGTTCACAATGTCAACATCTTGAAATGTCGCTATGTGACAATGTTGACATTCTCAGAATGCAGATGGTTAGAGTGAGGCTGCGGGGGAGGCTGCAGATGGTTAGGATGAGGCTGTGGGGGAGGCTGCAGATGGTTAAAGTGAGGCTGCGGGGGAGGCTGCAGGTGGTTAGGGTGAGGCTGCGGGGGAGGCTGCAGATGGTTAGGGTGAGGCTGCGGTGGAGGCTGCAGATGGTTAGGGTGAGGCTGCGGGGGAGGCTGCAGATGGTTAGGTTGAGGCTGCAGTGGAGGCTGCAGATGGTTAGGGTGAGGCTGAGGGGGAGGCTGCAGATGGTTAGGGTGAGGCTGCGGTGTAGCTGCAGATGGTTAGGGTGAGGCCAGGGCCGTAGAGAGTGCCGCTGGGCCCAGGTAAAGAGGGGGCGTGGCCTAATTGTGGGAGGTATGGCCATGCCCCCTTGAAAAAACACCTTTGCGGCGTTGTGCGCTGGGGAGGGAGCGCTGTGAGCCCCTCAGCCCGGCGCAAAGTCAGGGGGGGTGTGATCAGTGTGATTGCTTCCCCCCTCAGGCATAGGAGATTGCTGTGGCTGCTGCTTAGCAGCCGTTAGCAATCTCCCGATGTATCCCAGCACACACTGTGTGCTGGGCTGCTGCGAGGAAAAAAGGAGGGAGGGGGGCCGATGTTGGGCCCCTCTGTAAGCCCGGGCCTGGGTTAATTGTACCCGCTACCCCCCCTCTCAGTGCCCCTGGGTGAGGCTGCGGGGAAGGCTGCAGATGGTTAGGGTGAGGCTGCAGGGTTGGCTGCAGATGGTTAGGGTGAGGCTGCAGATGGTTAGGGTGAGGCTGCAGGGTTGGCTGCAGATGGTTAGGGTGAGGCTGCAGATGGCTAGGGTGAGGCTGCACATGGTTAGGGTGAGGCTGCAGGGTTGGCTGCAGATGGTTAGGGTGAGGCTGCAGATGGTTAGGGTGAGGCTGTGGGGGGAAGGTTGGTAAGGCTGCGGGGTGGAGGTTAGGTGTAGGGATAGGGACAGGATATTTACCAAAACACTGCTCCCTCAGAGGTCTCCATCCGAAGTGACGGTCACATGAACAATGAAACCAGGAAGAAGACACTGGAGTTGCTGCAGCTGTCATGACCAGGTAAGTGACCGCTGCGCCACCAGGGAGGTTAGGTCGACATATACTCATTATGTACAAAAAACTTATACACAGGAATCCAATTGGCTAATTACTCATGCCTGGATATTCAATTAGAGGGTTTATTCTGTGTGTTGAATGAGAGAGGTGGACTATTACCTCACAGCTACAGGAGGTGTGAGAAAAAGTCAGTGATAAAAGGAACCTACAGGGAGTTAGCATGTGTTAACCTTGGTTTACTGGGTGGGAAAAATGTTATTTAATTGAATAGCATTTCCCCATATGACGTGCACAGGTAAACCTCTCGGCTAATTAAAATCCCCCCCACAGGCATGCAAGACAAAGCTAAGAAAGGATAGAGAATGGCACAGATAGGAATGAGAGACTGTCACACCCGGCTCCAAGGAATCCCCTACTGTGGGGCTGAAACCTGAGGTCCCAGGTTGAGGGAGGAATCGGAGGTGAGGGGCCTGCATGCAAGTTCTCCTCATCCACAAGTATCAGATGTTGACGAGACCTGACCAAAGGCGCAGAGTCTAACCTGACAGGAGGTGTTCACCAGTGACCCCTCCAAGCGGGATATGCGAATTGAGACACACCAGAGGATGACACAGTGGTTGTACTCGGTAGATGTGTACTGAGTACACCCGGTGCAAATTGCTAGACCCTCTGGAGGATGACACAGTGGTTGTACTCAGTTGAAGTGTACTGAGTACACGGAGTGCAAATGGAGACGCACCGCAGGTTGATAGAAGTTGGAGAAGACTCGATAGCAAGGAACAGGAACCTGGAATGAAGGGACAGCAAGCATACACCAGTAGTAATGACGTTGTACAGGCAACTTCCTGGTGTCCAGAGCCCAGTATATATACACTATGGTAGCAGTTCATAGGAGGACAGCGTCAGCTAACTGAGACCATGCTACCATTGGTTGAAGGAACAGTCAAGTGAGGACTATCATGGCGGTGCCGATGACGGTAACCATGGTAACCAAGACACAGAGCCGCACTTGCAAATCCCAGAGCACCTAAGGCAAAATCCTCAGTGTGTCACCTGCCACCGCACCTGACGTCTGACCACACGAGTAGTCAGGGGAAGCCGGTGCTGGGGTGAGTAACGGCCAATCCTAGGCCAAACCCTGACAGTACCCCCCCTTTTCAGAGTGGACTCCGGACACTGACAAGGCTTAACAGGAAACTTCCTGTGAAACCCTCGAATGAGTTAAGGAGCATGGATGTCCAAGGCTTTGATCCATGCACGCTCTTCCGGCCCATATCCTTTCCAGTCAATGAGATATTGAAGGCAATTTGATCAATGTCGAGAGTCAAGGATTTTCTTGATTTTAAACTCGACTCTCTGTTGAGTTTGAACTTGTGGCATTTTGGGTAGATAACGTTGAAATTGATTAAGAACCAGAGCATGTAACAATTAAATATGGAAGGTATTGGAGATCTTCAACTGAGGCGGGAGCTCCAATTTATAAACCACCGGTTTAATCACTTTAAGAATACAATAAGGTCCAATGAAACGTGGCAAATTTCATACTTGGGACCCTTAAACGAATGTTCTTAGATGATAACCATACCTTGTCTCCGACTCTTAGAAGGGGAACAGCACAGCGTTTCTGGTCAGCAAAATTTTTGTAATTTCTAGAAGCCCTTTTCAGGGAACAATTAATCTTTTCCCATATATCCGAAAAGGAATTCACAAGATCAGTTACAGCAGGAACTTCCATAGGAGGTAATTTGGGAAATTGGGTAGTCATGGATGTTTACCATATACTGCAAGAAACGGGGTGGTATTCGAAGAAGAATGGTGTTTGAAGTTATAGGAGAATTCTGCCCAAGGTAAGAAATCGAGCCAGTCATCTTGTGAAGAGGATACGAAGAGTCTGATAAAGGTCCTCTCTGATATGAAGTCGCTGGGACTGCAGGTCCTTGGAAAAAATTAGGATGTCGTCCAGATAGACTTCGACAAACTTGTAAAGGATGTCTCTGAAGATCTCGTTAACATACCCCTTAAATACCGCTGGTGCGTTACAAAATCCAAATGGAATGCTCAATAATTCAAAATGGCCATCCCGCGTGTTGAATGTGGTTTTCCACTCATCTCCAGCCTTGATGCAAGTTCAATTGTAAGCACCTCGTAGGTCTAATTTGGTGAAAAGTTGAGCCCCAGAAACCTTATCAAAAAGTTCAGAGATTAGAGGAAGAGGTTATTGGTTCTTGATAGTGATCAAGTTGAGGCCACAATAGTCTATACAGGGTCTGAGCCCTCTGTCCTTTTCAACGAAAAAGAAACCGGCCCCAGCAGGAGAGGAGGATGGTCTGATAAAGCCCTTAGCCAGGTTTATTTTAATGTAATCGGACATCGGCCGCAGTCTCTGACACAGATAAAGGGTAAATACGGCCATGGGGTGGCGTTTTCCCAGGAAGGAGATCAATGGCACAATCTCAGGAGCCATGGGGAAGTAGCTGGTCTGCAGCCTGTTAGTTAAAAACATCAGAAAAATCTTGATAGGGTACAGGTAGACAGGGGTCTTGATTGATCGGGAGGCAGAGGCTTGATGGAAACTTGATGGATATGCACCAGAAGCACCCGGGTCAGACATCGATGGAAACAGCCGGGACACCAGGCTAGGATTTGCATAGTATCCCAGTTCAGCGTGGAAGTGTGTTTTTAAGCCAAGGCTGTTATGTTCTGGGTTGTTTGTGGACCCGGGGTGGTAGCAGGAGCGATCACAGAAGCGGGTTTCAATATAAAACTAGGTTTTTTAATAGGCGCTTGAGTAGACATAAAATATGGCAGTAAATAAAAGTCCAGGTATATATAAACGTGCAATAGAGTTCTGTGGTGGGAGTAATGCATTAATGTCCAAGTAGAAACAATTAGAACTGTCCAGGTGTGCAGGTAGTGAGACTGGAATAATCAACCCAGTATGCAGGTAGTGATGCAGGAAAAGCCAGGTATGCAGGTAGTGAACTAAGGTAAATGAGCAGGATGTCAGCAGGCTCAGGCACTCAGGTATGGGCAAGGGTGGTGGAGGAAGCGGGTAGTCCAGCGAAAGCTAGGAGCTGACAGGCAGACTGTCAGACAGCGAACAGGATAAGCACAGAGAACTCGCTCTCAGCTAGGCTGAGATACACGTTGCACTGGCAAAGAAGGAAGGCACTGAACCTTCCTAAATACCCTATGCCGTGCTGTTACTGGCCGGAGGGAACATGTGACTCACCAGGATTGGCCAGCCGCATCACATGACCAGAAGGCAAAATGGCGGTGCCCATGCCAAACGGAACGGAGACGCCGCCAGGCCTTACCAGCGCAGAGTGACAACAGGCCCGCACAACAATGCGCGCAGCCAAAGCCCCCCGCCAGACACAAGCTCCACCACCAGACAGCCCGCACCACAACGACCTCACAGGTAACACCTGCCTAGCGCCATGCTGAAATACCCTGGCCGTGACAGTACCCCCCCTTTTTGGGGTGGCCTCAGGACACTCACCAGGCTTCTCCGGATGGGCAGAATGAAATCTCCTGATGAGCGTGGGAGCGTGGGCATCACGAGCATCGGTCCAGCAACGTTCCTCTGGACCGTAACCTTTCCAGTCTAGCAAATACTGTAGATGACCTCTGCGTCGACGAGAGTCCAAGACCTGGGCGACCTCAAACTCAACTACTCTCTCTGTCTGGACTCAAGGAGAAGCAGGTAGAGCACTGTGGAACCTATTCAGAACTAGGGGCTTTAATAAGGAAACATGGAAGGAATTAGGGATTTTTAGGTATGGAGGTAACTGTAGACGATAGGCCACTGGATTAATGACTTCTGTTATGGTGAAGGGACCAATGAAGCATGGTGCAAATTTCATTGAAGGAACTCTCAGACGAAGATTCCGGGTGGACAACCAGACCTGGCTTCCAACTTGCATGCGTGGAACTATTCTATGCTTCCTATCGGCCTGGGTCTTATAGCGAGAGGATGCCTTCAGCAAATCAGACCGTACTTGAGTCCAGATGGCAGCAAAATTCTGCACCGTGTCCTCCACGGCCGGAACATCAAAAACAGGCAGGCTTCGGAATTCGGAAACATGAGGATGAAGGCCATAAACAACCTGAAATGGCGTTTGGTTAGTTGACGAGTGGTAGGAAGCATTATGTGCAAACGGTAGCAAGGCAGCCCAATTGTCAAGGGAAGATGTCATAAAAATTCTTAAGAAAGTCTCTAGATCTTGATTAACTCTCTCGGTGGAGCCGTTGATTTGCGGATGGTAGTGCAGTGGAAAAGTTTAACTTCACTTGAAGAACAGAACACAAAGCCCTCCAGAATTTTGCAGTAAACTGCACACCACGGTCAGGGACAATTTCAGCAGGAAGGCCATGAAGATGAAATATGTGTTGAACGAACAACTGTGCCAGGTCAGGAGCAGAAGGTAACTTCTACAAAGGTATATAGTGGACCATCTTAGAGAATCGATCTATTACAACCCAGATAGTATTGAAGCCTTGAGAGACTGGCAGGTCTGTGACGAAATCCATGGAGAGATGCGTCCATGGACGTGATGGAGTAGGTAGTGGAAGCAATTCCCAAGCTGGAGCTTGTCATGATGATTTATGCTGGGCACAGTAGGAGCAGGAAGAGATGAACTCCATTATATCTGCCTTCATAGAAGGCCACCAATAGTGTCTTTTCAGGAACTCCAAGGTCTTCCGAGTGCCTGAGTGCCCTGCGAAGCAAGAGGAATGTGCCCAAGTGAGAAGCTGCTTCCTTAATTCTGGGGCCACAAACGATTTCCCTGTAGAAGGCTGAACCTGTAATGTGGCGAAAACTCTTGATTCCAAGACAGGGGTATTGCTTTGATTTTCAGATTGATCATCACAGAGGAGAGATCTCGATAGGGCATCAGCCTTCTGATTAAGTGCTCCAGACCGGAAGGCCAGGGTGAACTGAAACCTGGCAAAGAATATTGCCCAGCGGGCCAAACGAGGACTCACACATTGAAGGTTTTTGAGAAATAGGAGATTTCTATGGTCCGTAAATACAGCAAATGGAAACTTAGCGCCTTCTAGCAAATATCTCCATTCCTTCAGTGCCAACTTTACAGCTAGTAGCTCTTGCTCACCTATAGCGTAGTTCCTTTCAGCAGGTGAGAATTTGTTAGAAAGGAACCCACAAGGATGGACTCGATTGTCCTCATAACGTTGAGACAGGACTGCTCCCACAGCTTCAGATGATGCGTCTACTTCCAACAAAAAAGGCCTGTCCAGATCTGGTTGTCGAAGAACAGGTGCTGAGATAAAGGGCTGTTTTAGAAGATGAAAAGCAGACTCTGCCTCAGGTGACCATTGGGCAGGATTAGCACCTTTGCGGGTCAAGGCTGTAATGGGAGCCAGCAATGTAGAAAATCCCTTAATGAAGCATCTATAATAATTGGCGAAGCCCAACAATCTCTGGATGGCTTTCAGTGTCTGAGGTCAGGTCCAATTCAGAATTGCTTGTACCTTCTTGGGGTCCATTTCCATACTGGAGCCAGAAATTACATAGCCGAGAAAAGGTACACTGGGCACTCCAAAGACACACTTCTCCAGATTGCAGTAAAGGTGGTTCTCTCTCAAACGGGTCAAAACTTCTTTAACATGTTCATGATGTTTAGCTACAGAGGATGAAAAAATCAGTATATCGTCCAGATAGACAACAACTGAAACATTTGACAGGTCCCGGAAAATCTCATTAACGAAACTCTGAAAGACAGCAGGGGCATTGGACAATCCAAAAGGCATTACTAAATATACGAAATGTCCATGTCTGGTATTAAAAGCGGTGGTCCATTCATCGCCAGCTCGAATACAAATAAGATTGTAAGCCCCTCTAAGATCTAATTTAGAAAAAATTACAGAGCCCTTGACCCTATCAAACAACTCAGTAATCAGGGGAAGAGGGTATCAATTCTTTACAGTAATGTCATTAAGGAATTTTAAGGACTCAGAATGAAGTGCCCCAATTTGGACCAATACTGGTTGAGTCTCCTTGGTGACTATCCCGTTAGTTAGAGGGCGTCCGTCTATAGAGGTCAGAGAGATGGCATGGTTGAGAGACAAACAAGGAATCTGAAATTTATCTATGAAACTAGACGTTATGAAATTTCTGGCTGCTCCCCAGTCAAGTAGAGCAGTAGCAAAGACAGGTTTGGGTTTAAGATCCAAAGCCAGGGTAATCGTGAAATCTTTAATTTTTGGAGACGGGCTCATAACTCCTAACTTGATGTCTCCAGGGTCAGTTAGGATTTGGCATTTCCCGGTTTACGGGGGCAGGAGATCAGCAGGTGACCGGACTCTCCGCAGTACAGACAGAGGTTCTTTTGCATTCTTCTCTGACGTTCTTCTTTGGAGAGGTGTGTATGATTCACCTGCATAGGCTCCTCTTCAGTAGAAGGAATGGGACGGGTAGAAATGGAGGGGGCAATTGACCTTTGCCGGTCAGTTCTGAGTTTTTCAGCCTGACATTCCCTGAAGCGTAGGTCAACTTTGATACACAACGAAATCATGTCGTTCAGATTAGTAGGAAGCCCTCGAGTGACTAGATCATCCTTTAGTCGGTCTGACAACCCATGCCAGAAGGCCGAGGTGAGGGCTTCCTCATTCCATTTGAGCTCTGATGCTAAAATTTTAAATTGCACTGACAGCCACACCAGTCCAGAGAGCCCCACACCCCAATACCAGTCCCAAAACTGACACACAGCATATATATAGTAGGTTTTACCCTCGATGTGCCTTATTAGATATGCAGTCTTGGAGTGCAAGGATTCCTTGCTAATTAAAAACACCCAGGGACAGGTGGGAGGGGTGCTAATCAAGGTGGAAGGAGTCTTGTCCTGCCAGTGTACATACACACAATACAGAATACATAGGGAGAGGGGCCCTAGATTGCACACCCTAAGCACAATGAGAGGTGCTACCTGCTGAGACTTGTAGTGCTGCAAGCAGAAAATGAAACAAATGCAGGTGCACACTCTAACCATGCTGAACCTAATAATAATACTGCTAAATTGCATCCAAGAGGTTCTTAGCATAATGGTGGCAATAATTATGGGCCTGCCCACCATATTCTGGTGACCTCCATCAGGAATGTCCCTGACACTCCTATACATGGAGCACGGGCCCCCCAGGCCATCCCAGCAGAACCGCTCCATGGCATCACACTAGTGTGAGATTTAAAGTGGAGGTTAAAGAATAATAAAGAAACGCCTATGTGTTAAGTCCTATATGTTTTGCCCAGAGAGCCCCGCAACCCAATACCAGTCTCAAAACTGACACACAGCATATATATAGTAGGTCTTACCCTTAGTGTGCCTTATTCATAGTTGCCTACCTTTGGCTTCTCCTCCCCGGGAGAAGCCTTGGTAGGAGAAGCAGATAGGCTGTAACAGGGTGAGGCCTGATGGGTCGCATCATTAAGCCCCGTCTGTCACAAGCGTGGAATTTAGGAGCTGTGTTCCCGGACTGGGCCTTGGATCTGTATTACTTGGCGCAGACGCTCGCTGGAGGAGACTTGGCTTAATGAAGTTTCTCCGCATGAGAGGGTGCAGCGAACTGACAGGAATTTGAGGAATGCGGCAGTAACGAGGTAGCTAGGAAGCTACGTGGAGCGGCTGGATAGCCGAGGGTAGACGTTGGTAGCTGAGTGGCTACGTGGAGCGGCTGGATAGCCGTGGGTAGACGTTGGTAGCTGAGCGGCTACGTGGAGCGGCTGGATAGCCGTGGGTAGACGTTGGTAGCTGAGCGGCTACGTGGAGTGGCTGGATAGCCGTGGGTAGACGTTGGTAGCTGAGCGGCTACGTGGAGCGGCTGGATAGCCGTGGGTAGACGTTGGTAGCTGAGCGGCTACGTGGAGCGGCTGGATAGCCGTGGGTAGACGTTGGTAGCTGAGCGGCTACGTGGAGCGGCTGGATAGCCGTGGGTAGACGTTGGTAGCTGAGCGGCTACGTGGAGCGGCTGGATAGCCGTGGGTAGACGTTAGTAGCTGAGCGGCTACGTGGAGCGGCTGGTTAGCCGTGGGTAGACGTTGGTAGCTGAGCGGCTACGTGGAGTGGCTGGTTAGCCGTGGGTAGACGTTGGTAGCTGAGTGGCTACGTGGAGCGGCTGGATAGCCGTGGGTAGACGTTGGTAGCTGAGTGGCTACATGGAGCGGCTGGTTAGCCGTGGGTAGACGTTGGTAGCTGAGCGGCTACGTGGAGCGGCTGGTTAGCTGTGGGTAGACGTTGGTAGCTGAGTGGCTACGTGGAGCAGCTGGATAGCCGTGGGTAGACGTTGGTAGCTGAGTGGCTACGTGGAGCGGCTGGTTAGCCGTGGGTAGACGTTGGTAGCTGAGTGGCTACGTGGAGCGGCTGGAGCGCAGTGGGAAGGCTTGCTTAGCTAAACTAAGAAACTAGTTGCACTGGCAACTTGTGTGAGCATTGGGGATCCTTTTATAGTGGACACTGGGAGCTGACAGGCTGAGAGAGAAGGAGAAGGCTCCTCATTGGTGGTAGTGGGGTCACATGGGCAATCCAAGATGGCCGCGCCCATGGACCGGAGGACAGCGCTTCCTGGAGGTAGTCAGCAGGGACCAGTGGTCAGCAGGAGCCGGCGTGGGAGCAGCACAGCAGCGGGACCCTCCAGGGGACAACAGCGGAGACTGCCTTGGGAGAAGAGGAAGGAGCGTACAGCGCGGGAGCCGGAAGACAGCGCGGGTCAGCGCCCGCACAGGTAAGTGACAGGGTCTGATTCTGGGGTATCCAGGCCGGTGTGTGACAGTACCCCCTTCTTCAAGAGTGGCCACCGGACACTTCCTTGGTTTATGAGGAAATTTCACATGGAACGCTTTGACCAGACGGGGTGCGTGGACATCGGAGGCATTTATCCAGATTCGTTCCTCCGGACCATAATTCTTGAGGTATTAAAGACGGTTGTATTGACAACGGGAATCTAAGATTCTGTCAACTTCGAACTCCTCTCCCTGCTGTGTTTGAACACTAGAAGCTTTAGGCAGGACCTTCTGAAATCGGTTTAAGACTAGTGGTTTTAAAAGAGAAATATGGAAAGAAATTGGAATGCGAAGAAATGGAGGAAGCTTTAACTTGTAAGCCACAGGATTCAAGACTTTGATGATTGGGAATGGACCAATGAATCGCGGAGCAAATTTCATCGAGGGTACTCGGAGTCTTAGGTTTCGGTTAGAGAGCCAGACCATATCCCCAGGTCGGAAATTTAGAACCGCTCGTCTTTGGTGGTCAGCAAATCTCTTGTACCGGGCTGACGTTTTAGTCAGAGAGGAACGAACCTTTTCCCAGATGTTGGAGAACCGTTGAAGGGACATTTTGGCCGCAGGCACATCTAATGTGGGAAGAAGAGGGAAATCTGGCACTCGAGGATGTTGACCAAAAACGGTAAAATAAAGGAGTTGAGCTGGTGGACGTGTGATAATGATTATTGTGGGCAAATTCGGCCCAAGGAAGAAGTTCAATCCAGTCATCTTGGGAGGAGGAGACAAAAGTGCGCAGGAACTGTTCCAGGTCTTGATTGACCCTTTCGGTCTGACCGTTGGTCTGGGGATGATAAGCGGTAGAAAATTTGAGTTTTACCTGAAGGGCTGAGCAGAGTGACCTCCAGAACTTCGCTACGAACTGTACTCCCCTGTCGGAGATGATCTCTTGAGGAAGGCCGTGGAGCTTGAAGATCTCTTTTATAAAGCTCTGGGCGAGTAGAGGTGCAGACGGAAGCCCAGTAAGTGGTACGAAATGAGCCATTTTAGAAAAACGATCCACGATAACCCAAATTGTGTTGTGGCCCCGAGATAGAGGAAGATCAGAGATGAAATCCATAGATTGGTGAGTCCATGGCTTAGATGGAATTGCAAGAGGTTGGAGTTGACCGTGTGGAACCCGCCGAGGTATCTTGTGTTGGGCACATTTGATGCATGAAGACACATAAGACCTGATGTCCTTTTTCATCGAAGACCACCAATAGGACCGCTGGATAAATTCTAGGGTTTTATCCATACCCAGGTGACCAGAGAACCGGGAAGCATGAGCCCAATGCAGTAACCTCTTGCGGAGTTCCGGAGCAACGAAAGTCTTCCCAACCGGGGGTATAGAAGATAATTGGGTAGAGGCGAAGAAAGCTGAATTCAAGATTGGTTGGGGCTGTTCCATGGGTAGATCAGGGTTGCTCGTCATGGAACGGGAGAGTGCGTCGGCTTTGAGGTTTTGTGAACCGGGGCGATAGGAGACTTTGAAGTTAAATCTGGAGAAAAACATTGCCCACCGGGCTTGACGAGGGTTCAAGCAATTTGCAGATTTAAGATAAAGGAGGTTCTTATGGTCAGTAAAAATGGTAATGGGGTAATGAGCTCCTTCTAGAAGATATCGCCATTCTTCAAGGGCTAGTTTCATGGCGAGTAACTCTTGATCTCCAATGGTGTAGTTCTTCTCTGCAGGTAAAAACTTCTGGGAAAAGAAACCACAGGGATGAAGTTTTTCATCTTTAAATCGCTGGGAAAGCACTGCACCGACACCTTCAGAGGATGCGTCCACCTCCAGGATAAAGGGCCGGGTGGAGTCTGGTTGCTTTAAGATGGGAGCGGAGATGAAGGCTTGCTTAAGAAGTTGAAATGCAGAGGTAGCTTCGACGGGCCATATAGTTGGATCTGCTCCCTTGCGGGTGAGGGCTGTAATCGGCGCTACCAGAGTCGAGAAACCTTTTACAAACTTGCGATAGTAGTTGGCAAATCCTAGGAATCTTTGTATGGATTTTAAGGAAGAGACCAATCAAGAATGGCTTGTAGTTTTGACGAATCCATTTGAAGGCCTGTTCCGGAGATAATGTATCCCAGGAATGGTACACTTGAGACCTCAAACAGAAACTTCTCTAATTTGCAAAACAGTTGATTGGACCGCAACCTGAGAAGGACTTGTTTGACCTGGTCTCGATGAGTTTGGAGGTCTTGAGAAAAAATCAAAATGTCGTCTAAGTAAACGACCACACACTTGTACAAGAGGTCCCGGAAGATTTCATTGACGAAAAACTGGAAGACGGCCGGAGCATTACAGAGGCCGAAGGGCATAACGAGATACTCATAGTGCCCATCCCTGGTGTTGAAGGCCGTTTTCCATTCATCGCCTGGACGGATACGAATTAAATGATAGGCTCCTCTTAGGTCGAGTTTGGAAAAAACTGTGGCTCCCTTGACTCTATCAAATAACTCTGTAATGAGAGGAAGAGGGTAGCGATTCTTAATAGTTATTTCATTAAGACCCCGGTAGTCAATACACGGGCGCAAGCCACCATCTTTCTTTTTTAGGAAGAAAAATCCAGCCCCTGCTGGAGACGTGGAAGGTCGAATGAAGCCTTTATTTAAGTTTTCCGTAATGTACTCCGACATCAGATCTATGGGACAGTCCCAATCACGATGGGGAGGTAACAGGTCTGCGCTCTGTTTGCTAAAGACGTCCTGAAACCCATCGTAGGCTTTGGGCAGGTCTGTAGAATCCCGTACAACGGAAGATCTGATAGGTATTACCCACTGAAGGCAACCTTTGAAGCAATTGGAACCCCAGGAGATTATTTGCATGGTGGTCCAATCGATTTGAGGTGAATGTCTCTGTAGCCAGGGTAATCCGAGGACTAAAGAATGAGAGGCTTTGGGAATCACTAGGAAGGATAGTTGTTCAGAATGGAGCACCCCAATGGTAAGTTTAAGTGGTGTTGTACGATGGGTGATGGTTCCACTAGAAATGCGACTACCATCGATGGCGGTTAAAGTGATGACTCGAGGCAACGCTTCCATGGGGATTTGATGCTTCTGGACAAATTCAGTAGTGACAAAGTTCTCTGCCGCTCCGGAATCCAGGAGAGCTAATACAGCTTTGGAACCTCGAGGACACTTTAAATGAGCCTGGATGGTGGAATCAGACTTCCTTTGTGATTCAATGGCAACTCCTAACTTAACCTCTCTTTCATAAGTTAGGGGGAGGCGTTTCCCGGACGAATGGGACAAGTTTTAACTAAATGTTGAGGAGATCCGCAGTACATACAGAGGTTCTGCCTCTGCCTTTTCTGCCGCTCCTCAGCCGATAAATGAGAGCGGTTGACCTGCATGGGTTCTTCGCCCAGAGGAGGAGAAGGTAAGCGGGAAACTGGACATGGCCTTCCACGATCAAATCTGCCTCTTTCCAAGGCACGCTCCCTGTGACGGAGATCCACCTTGTTGCAGAGAGAGATTAACCCATCCAAACTGGTTGGAAGGTCACTGGAAGCTAGGTTGTCTTTGAGCCTTTCAGAAAGGCCACTCCAGAAGGCAGCGATGAGGGCATCCTCGTTCCAATTGAGTTCTGAAGCCAGAGTCTGGAACTGGACTACGTATTGGCCGACGGTCCTGCTGCCCTGACGGAGGCGTAGAATATCAGCTGATGCGGAAGTGGTTCTTCCGGGTTCATCAAAGATTTTGCGAAATGTAGCAACAAATTCGGGGTAGTTGGAGAGCAGGGGATCCGACTTCTCCCAAAGGGGCGAGACCCAATCGAGTGCTTGGCCAGAGAGTAGAGAGATGATATATGCCACCCTGGTTCTGGCCGTCGGAAAGTTGGCGGATTGTAGCTCGAATTGGATTTCGCATTGGTTTAAAAAACCCCTGCATAATTTGGGGTTGCCATCGAACTTGCTCGGAGGGGAAAGCTGAAGACGAGCAGGAGGTAGAACCGGAGGAGCAGGTGACACCACAGGAGGAGAGGCGGCTTGGGAGCCAGTGGGAGCGGGATGAGCCAGTAAGGACTGAATGTTGTCCAGGCGTGACGACATATCTTGGATAAATTGGATCAGCTGAGCCTGAGAGGTCTCCTGTCTTTCCAGACGGGATAGTACATCCTGCGAGGCTTCTATCCCAGATCCTTGACCACTTGCCGAGTCCATCTGGCCAGTGCAAACTGTCACAAGCGTGGAATTTAGGAGCTGTGTTCCCGGACTGGGCCTTGGATCTGTATTACTTGGCGCAGACGCTCGCTGGAGGAGACTTGCTTAATGAAGTTTCTCCGCATGAGAGGGTGCAGCGAACTGACAGGAATTTGAGGAATGCGGCAGTAACGAGGTAGCTAGGAAGCTACGTGGAGTGGCTGGATAGCCGAGGGTAGACGTTGGTAGCTGAGTGGCTACGTGGAGCGGCTGGATAGCCGTGGGTAGACGTTGGTAGCTGAGCGGCTACGTGGAGCGGCTGGTTAGCCGTGGGTAGACGTTGGTAGCTGAGTGGCTATGTGGAGCAGCTGGATAGCCGTGGGTAGACGTTGGTAGCTGAGTGGCTACGTGGAGCGGCTGGTTAGCCGTGGGTAGATGTTGGTAGCTGAGCGGCTACGTGGAGCGGCTGGTTAGCCGTGGGTAGACGTTGGTAGCTGAGTGGCTACGTGGAGCGGCTGGATAGCCGTGGGTAGACGTTGGTAGCTGAGCGGCTACGTGGAGCGGCTGGATAGCCGTGGGTAGACGTTGGTAGCTGAGTGGCTACGTGGAGCGGCTGGTTAGCCGTGGGTAGATGTTGGTAGCTGAGTGGCTACGTGGAGCGGCTGGAGCGCAGTGGGAAGGCTTGCTTAGCTAAACTAAGAAACTAGTTGCACTGGCAACTTGTGTGAGCATTGGGGATCCTTTTTGTAGTGGACACTGGGAGCTGACAGGCTGAGAGAGAAGGAGAAGGCTCCTCATTGGTGGTAGTGGGGTCACATGGGCAATCCAAGATGGCCGCGCCCATGGACCGGAGCACAGCGTTTCCTGGAGGTAGTCAGCGGGGACCAGCGGTCAGCAGGAGCCGGCGTGGGAGCAGCACAGCAGCGGGACCCTCCAGAGGACAACAGCGGAGACTGCCTTGGGAGAAGAGGAAGGAGCATACAGCGCGGGAGCCGGAAGACAGCGCGGGTCAGCGCCCGCACAGGTAAGCGACGGGGTCTGATTCTGGGGTCTCCAGGCCGGCGTGTGACACCGTCCCTTTTACTGCAAAACCCACGATTGCCACCTAAATTCTCCCCATTCTGCCCACTTCACTAGAAAGTGGGCAGAATGCGGGTGAAGTGCCTACCCGTCCGGGGGTGCGGGGGTTACCCGAAAAATCAGGAGCCTCCCAGGAAAACCGGGAGGATAGGCACTTATGACCTTATTAGATGTGCAGTCTTGGAGTGCAAGGACTCCTTGCTAATTAAAAACACCCAGGGACAGGTGGGAGGGGTGCTAATCAAGGTTGTGTGTGTGTACATACACACACACAATACAGAATACATAGGGAGAGGGGTCCTAGATTGCACACCCTAAGCAAAATGTGAGGTGCTATCTACTGAGACTTGTAGTGCTGCAAGCAGAAAATGAAACAAATGCAGGTGCACACTCTAACCATGTGGAACCTAATAATAATACTGCTAAATTGCATCCAAGACAGAGCTTGTTCTGAAACCAATGGGTATGCTCAGCAACAGTTAACTGAGACTTATTGACCTCTGCGATGAGACCCTACCACAAGGGTCTCGATGCAAGCCCAATGGTGGTGACCATCGCGACCATCACCTCGCCGCCTGCTAAAGCTGTGGGTGGTCACCCACAGCTTAACAAGTGGCCTGGAGGCTGGCCCAAATAAACAAAACAGGTTGCCCTGATTCAGAGCGAGTGCTCGCTATTTGCGAGCACCTCTGAATCAGGCCCAGACTCCAGAAGCCAGCTATCAGTCAGTTTGCAAGATTCCTGCATTCAGCTAAAGTAAACCTGTAGCCCTGCAGTGCTATTAACCTATGGGCACCCAGCTCTGATTTAGCATTGTTCATTGTTGCTACATTTCTGACTCTCCACGTGCCTCCTCGGACGTGCCTCTGGAAAAATTATCCTCTTGCCCTCTACTTGCCAACTGTTCCCTATGGCGTAAATCAATTTTAATAGACAATGAGATTACTTCAGCGAAAGACTCAGGTGTCACAACCCAGATCTGTTTTCCTTGGTGCCGAGTCACCTACCTATTCTGCCAGCGCTCTCAGGGCCTGATTCAGAGCCGGACGCTATTTGCGCTCGCTTGTTCAGAAAAAGGGGCCGGCTATTTAAATTGAGCGCTCGTTCTTTGCGGTCTGTTGACGCCTCTATGTGTGAGCGAGCGAACGAAACATGCACTCGCTATTTTGTAAAGACGCCCCCTGGCCGCTCGCAGTTTTCAAGCACCTTCCCCTGTTACCACCCACAAACGCCTCATCCTGTCACTCAAATTAGCAGGCACTCGCTATTTTGCGAAAACACGATTTCCAACCGCAATGACTGGTTGGCGCATGCGCATTACGACCCATACGCATGCGCAGATGTGCGAACATCGCTCAGAGCGAACGAGCGGCCGCTTACGAGCGGCTCTGAATCAGACCCTCTGTCACATCCTGAACATACAGGCTGCAGTGTTTCCCGGGCCTGCTAGGCCTCAGATAACATCAAAGCCTGTGCTAAAGTTCTGTGATGACAAATTCTGATCAGCTGACTGCAGCTTCCAATCGAGTGACGGCCTGAGCCTCCCTGTACCACCTGATTCGATTCAGCCTATCCTGGGGAATCCAGGGGTATAAATCCCAGCTGCTGGCTCTACCTAATTGCCACTACAATGTATAACCTCAGTTGCCACTGAGTAAGCTATGCGCCTATTGCATTCCTGGATTTCGGTTGTGCAGTTTTGTTCCTATCTGCTGCAGTAGCGGATTTACCGCTAGGCAACATAAGCAGCCGCCTAGGGCCCAGCGGGTCCCAGAGGGCCCGCCGACAGGGCCATATAATGAATGTATAAGTAACTTTATATAATACATTACCGGCCCTGGCGGACTGTCACCATTGGACAGCTGCCGGGTGCCGCTCTGGCTCTCTCTCCTCTGCTCTGTGTGCTGCGTGTGATGTCACACGCACAGACAGAGAGAGAGAGGAGAGGAGCTGAGAAGATGCTCCAAGAAGGAGAAGGGGTGCGCGTCTAGAGAGTGACCTAAATGATATGGTAAGCCTCGTTCCAGTGCTTCAGCAGTCAGGGGGGAGGCAGGTGCCGGCCGCTGGGGGTGTGGATGGGGGGGGGGGTCGGGTAGCTTCCAGAGCTACACAGCAGTCCGGTGGTGTCACAGTTGGTGCTAGCGAGTTACCTGTATCAGGTGATGAGCTGGAATCACTGGAAGCCGGCTGGACTGGAACCATGGTTAACATGAATAGCTCTTTATTATAAGAAGTAGGTAGCAGTGAGAACTGCCTTTGGTGATGAGTGACTGGAACTGGAAACTGGAGACGTTGGAATGACACCAGAAGGAACTTGGAGGGACCGGCAGGTAGGCTGACTGAGCTGGTCGGGGTACCAGTAGATGAGCCTGCAGATGGATGGTAACACGGAAGCTACTAGGTGCAGCTAATGAGCCGTGAGGTGAGTGGACTTGGAGGAACCGGACTGGGACCGGCAGGAAGGCTGGTATCTGGATGGCTACGTGGAGCGGCCGGTTAGCCGTGGGTAGACACTGGTAGCTGGGTAGCTACGTGGAGCAGCTGGATAGCCGTGGGTAGACGTTGGTAGCTGGGTAGCTACTTGGAGCGGCTGGATAGCCGTGGGTAGACGCTGGTAGCTGAGTGGCTACGTGGAGCGGCTGGATAGCCGTGGGTAGACGTTGGTAGCTGGATGGCTTCGGGGAGCGGCTGGATAGCCGTGGGTAGACGCTGGTAGCTGGGTGGCTACGTAGAGCAGCTGGATAGCTGTGGGTAGACGCTGGTAGCTGGGTGGCTACGTGGAGTGACTGGATAGCCGTGGGTAGACGCTGGTAGCTGGGTGGCTACGTGGAGTGGCTGGATAGCCGTGGGTAGACGCTGGTAGCCGGGTGGCTACGTGGAGCGGCTGGATAGCCGTGGGTAGACGCTGGTAGCTGAGTGGCTACGTAGAGCGGCTGGATAGCCGTGGATAGACATTGGTAGCTGAGTGGCTATGTCGAGCGGCTGGATAGCCGTGGGTAGAAACTGGTAGCTGGGTGGCTACGTGGAGCGGCTGGATAGCCGTGGGTAGACGCTGGTAGCTGGGTGGCTACGTGGAGTGGCTGGATAGCTGTGGGTAGACACTGGTAGCTGAGTGGCTACGTGGAGCGGCTGGATAGCCGTGGGTAGACGTTGGTAGCTGGGTAGCTACTTGGAGTGGCTGGATAGCCGTGGGTAGACGCTGGTAGCTGAGTGGCTACGTGGAGCGGCTGGATAGCTGTGGGTAGACGCTGGTAGCTGAGTGGCTACGTGGAGCGGCCTGGGAACCGTGGGTGAGAGATGGTAGCGTGGAAGCTACTAGGAGCGGCCTGGGAGCCGTAGGTGAGAGTCTGGTAGCGTGGATAGCTGAATGCAGCAGGCTTACGGATAGCACTGGTCTAGGAACCAGCAGGAGCCTGGGACATACTGGCACACAGAGGTACAGCTATAGCACAAGCAGTACACCACGGAATGTAACAAGATGTTCAAGCACTGAGTGCTATTAGAGGAGGATCTATATACCTAGAGTCTGGCAGCGATTGGTGGATACAGACAGGTGGTCTGGCAGTGGCATTCAGAGTGGAGCAAGGCACAGCATGCAGAGGGAGTATTCATCTCTGCAGCCCTTGAGAATCAGGACCACACCTGTGATTCCAATTAAGACTAGCTATGCTCACAGACAGAGCAGGGTCCAGGTGTTTAATCAGTGTGGGTAGGTGAGAGCTCTGCACACACAGAGATGTAACAGCCAGCATGATTCAGCCAGAGCAGATGTCCCAGGAGAATTACAAACACAGATCCATGGAGCAGCTGGCAGAGGTAAGTCACAAAAGGTAAAAACTAGCCAGGATTGTGACAGTATCCCCCTCTTCAAGGGTGGACTCCGAACACCCAAATAAATACATAGGAGAACATGAAAAAATGAGACACCCAGGAAACTGAAAAACTTTCTTCCAAACATGACATTAGAGAAGCTTCAAACATAGGGGCACCATCACTCTAGAAACATCTCTTTAGACATCCTCTTAATTCTTACATTTATTGGGATACCAGGAGTGGAAATTCTTCAAAGGGGATGGTTCAAGACCTTCGTCGATTCTTCTTTCTGCTGCGAGAACGTTTTGTGCCAACCAATGGACATGGGATCTCTGGTAACTCCTGTGGAAACACATGACTGGAAAGGACAGGGTCAAATGGCAGATGGTTTTCAGGGAATGGCGAATTATCATATACAGGATCGAGTTCAGACTCCGAGTCAGTATCTAAAGGTAAAATCGAAGGTTTAGTAGGACTTGAACATTGATAGGACTCCTGGGAGGAACTAAGCGAAATATAACCAATTTTGATGGTGTTTTGGGAGTTAACGCAGTATGAAGAGGACAAGGAGGTGGGCGCACATCTCATGTTCAGGGAAGTGGAGGACTCAGCAGAGGATGATTCTTTAGTAGGACCGACAGACTGCTTGGACCGATTTTCAGAACTAGAATTTCGTTTGACAGGTTTAAGACCAAATTCTTTAATAACAGCTTCACTGAAAGTCTTTATTTTTAGAAGCACATGATCTTTAGACTCGATGAGAGGATTGGCTCAGTCCAATGCCTTACCTCTAAAGGAAGGTACTTAGTAAGGTTGGTAGGAGTGATACCACAAGCTGGATCTGCTTCCATGATTGCAGCATATTGCGTCAGTAATGCAAAGTATTGCGATAAGTCCCCATTAAAATATATGTATCCTGGAGTATCCAATGAAGTTTGTGTGTTAGAGGATTGTGGAGCACATTCAAGTGCAGGGCTGGAAGAGACTTGAGGATGCTCTGGTTGTTGAGGAATCAAAACAACTGAAGTTGACAGCTGTTCGGTACTTGGACCAACTAAAGGAACTGGAAGGAGTCCTGAAGAGCCAGAGACAGCAGCTTCAACATTCGAGGCTAAGAACCGGCTACAGAAACTGTCATCCTCTGGAACGATATTTTCAGGAGATGCTGAACAGGAGCCATGATCAGGATTAGTAGTACATGACACTTCTCCCTGGGAACTGGAACCTGGACCCCACTCTTGGGGCATGAGACTTGAGACCACCTCCTGGGGTGCGATACTTGAGGCCCCTTGCTGGGGTGCGAGACTTGAAACCCCCTCTTGGAGTATGAGATTTGGGACCCCTTGCTGGGGTGCAAGACTTGAGACCCCCTCCTGGGGCGTGAGACTTGAGACCCCTTCCTGGGGTGCGGGACCTGAGACCCCATCCTGGGGTGTGAGACCTGAGACCCCCTCCTGGGGTGCGAGACTTGAGACCCCCCTCCTGGGGTGCGAGACTTGAGACCCCCCTCCTGGGGTGCGAGACTTGGGACCCCCCTCCTGGGGTGCGAGACTTGGGAGCCCCTCCTGGGGCATGAGACTTGTAACCCTCTCCTGGGGTGAGAGACTTAAGGTCCCCTCCTGGAGTACAGAAACTGACACTCCCTGTTGGAGTATGGGACCCAAAATCCCCTTCTGGGGAAGCTGACTCGACTTTTCCTTTTGGGGTATGGAATATGAACCCCCCTTTTGGGATGCGAGGACAGAGACTTCCTCCTGGGGTGAGTGACTCAAAACCCCTTCTTGGGTTACGAGACTTGAGGGCCCTCCTGGGGTAGCCAACTGAAGTCCCCTACCAGAGCAGGCAGAATCTGGGCTGGGACCGGAACAGGCAGAATCCGGGTTGGGACCGGAACAGGCAGAATCCGGGCTGGGACCGGAACAGGCAGAATCCGGGTTGGTACCGGAACAGGCAGAATCCAGGCTGGGACCGGAACAGGCAGAATCCGGGACGGGACCGGAACAGGCAGAATCCGGGACGGGACCGGAACAGGCAGAATCCAGGCTGGGACCGGAACATGCAGAATCCAGGCTGGGACCGGAACATGCAGAATCCAGGCTGGGACCGGAACAGGCAGAATCCAGGCTGGGACCAGAAACAGGCAGAATCCGGAACGGGACCAGAAACAGGCAGAATCCGGGACGGGACCGGAACAGGCAGAATCCGGGACGGGACCGGAACAGGCAGAATCCGGGACGGGACCGGAACAGGCAGAATCCGGGATGGGACCGGAACAGGCATTGAGACGTTGACACATAGTTATACTGCTGGAATTGCAAAGGGGACAGCCTTTGATAAAGTGGTCAGAAGCTCCACAATAGCGACAGAGGTGTAAATCTTTACACCGCTGGCATTCAGCCACAGAGAGCTTGGAGCGCGGGTAACTTCGATGTCTCACTTTACTTGGCATGGAAGAATCTTTGGTTCTTAGAGATTCCAAGACAGAGTTTTTAGTTGAGACAGAGGTAGCTCTAAGAAATTCAGGAATGATCTGAAAGATTTTGTTGAGTAGAGCCTGTAGCTGTTCCAGCAGTTGATGGAAAGTAGTTAGGGGTTCAGGTAAGATTTGGGTATCATCTAGCCGGTTAGTCAGAATTTGCAGAAGCTGTAGTACTCGATGCTGTACCACCTCCTGTGAATCCAAACGAGTGATTAGGTTACGAAAGCACTTGATCCAGGATTAGGTGCTTGATCCGCCACCATCGTTAGGCTTGAACATACTGTCACAGTTGGTGCTAGCGAGTTACCTGTATCAGGTGATGAGCTGGAATCACTGGAAGCCGGCTGGACTGGAACCATGGTTAACATGAATAGCTCTTTATTATAAGAAGTAGGTAGCAGTGAGAACTGCCTTTGGTGAATAGTGACTGCAACTGGAAACTGAAGACGTTGGAATGAGACCAGAAGGAAATTGGAGGGACCGGACTGGGACCGGCAGGTAGGCTGACTGAGCTGGTCGGGGTACCAGTAGATGAGCCTGCAGATGGATGGTAGCACGGAAGCTACTAGGTGCAGCTAATGAGCTGTGAGGTGAGTGGACTTGGAGGAACCGGACTGGGACCGGCAGGAAGGATGGCTACGTGGAGCGGCTGGTTAGCCGTGGGTAGACGCTGGTAGCTGGGTAGCTACTTGGAGCGGATGGGTAGCCGTGGGTAGACGCTGGTAGCCGGGTGGCTTCGTGGAGCGGCTGGTTAGCCGTGGGTAGACGCTGGTAGCTGGGTGGCTATGTGGAGCGGCTGGATAGCCGTGGGTAGATGCTGGTAGCTGGGTAGCTACGTGGAGCGGCTGGATAGCCGTGGGTAGACGTTGATAGCTGGGTGGCTACGTGGAGCGGCTGGATAGCCGTGGGTAGACGCTGGTAGCTGAGTGGCTACATGGAGCAGCGGGATAGCCGTGGGTAGACGTTGGTAGCTGAGTGGCTACATGGAGCAGCTGGATAGCCGTGGGTAGACGTTGGTAGCTGGGTAGCTACTTGGAGCGGCTGGATAGCCATGGGTAGACGCTGGTAGCTGAGTGGCTATGTGGAGCGGCTGGATAGCCGTGGGTAGACGTTGGTAGCTGGGTAGCTACTTGGAGTGGCTGGATAGCCGTGGGTAGACGCTGCTAGCTGAGTGGCTACGTGGAGCGGCTGGATAGCCGTGGGTAGATGTTGGTAGCTGGATGGCTACGTGGAGCGGCTGGATAGCCGTGGGTAGACGCTGGTAGCTGAGTGGCTACGTGGAGCGGCCTGGGAACCGTGGGTGAGAGATGGTAGCGTGGAAGCTACTAGGAGCGGCCTGGGAGACGTAGGTGAGAGTCTGGTAGCGTGGATAGCTGAACGCAGCAGGCTTACGGATAGCACTGGTCTAGGAACCAGCAGGAGCCTGGGACATACTGGCACACAGAGGTACAGCTATAGCACAAGCAGTGCACCACGGAACGTAACAAGATGTTCAAGCACTGAGTGCTATTAGAGGAGGATCTATATACCTAGAGTCTGGCAGCGATTGGTGGATACAGACAGGTGGTCTGGCAGTGGCATTCAGAGTGGAGCAAGGCACAGCATGCAGAGGGAGAATTCATCTCTGCAGCCCTTGAGAATCAGGACCACACCTGTGATTCCAATTAAGACTAGCTATGCTCACAGACAGAGCAGGGTCCAGGTGTTTAATCAGTGTGGGTAGGTGAGAGCTCTGCACACACAGAGATGTAACAGCCAGCATGATTCAGCCAGAGCAGATGTCCCAGGAGGATTACAAACACAGATCCATGAAGCAGCTGGCAGAGGTAAGTCACAAAAGGTAAAAACTAGTCAGGATTGTGACAGGTGGTAGTGGGGGTGCCTGCCGCAGGGGGTTTTCTGTGTACCTACAAACCCCCCTCTAATGGACCGATGCCCTGCACACTGCCCCCATCTCCTCCTGCAAATCGCGGCATTACATTGTGAGGGGGTGGGGCCTAATAGTGCAAGGTGTCCATCCCCATTAGCAACCAACAGGAGCTTCAAAACTGGATGTACAGTATATACAGTATGTGTATCTCTATTAGTGTAGCTATGTGCTACTGCGTATGTGTTAGTAAGTGTGTACTATGTATGTGTTAGTAAGTGTATACTATGTATGTAATATGTGTATGTGTTAGTGTACGTATATATGTGTATCCTGTGTATGTGTTAGTATTTTAATATACAGTGTGTGTATATATATATATATATATATATATATATACACACACACACACACACACACACATTTCATGGTCCGGCACTCTCACTGGTATAATAGCTTGACCAGCAGGAACACCGAGAGGGGGGGGGCCCAGGTCCAGCGCTAACTCCCATCTCTCTTCACAGCAGCCCTGCCAGCATGTTCTGTTGTGTGCTAGGCTGAAGTGGGAGACTGCTACAGCCGTAGCAGTCTCCTATGTCTATGGGGGGGGGAGGTGAGTGATCACTCAGAACGCCACCCTCCCCCACACCTCCCGCAGTTAGGCCACGTCTCCCTTCCCCCAGGCCCGGCGCTGCTCTCTGCGCCCTTTTTGACCAGGTGCTCTAAAAATAACATACAGATCCCCCAAAGGTGCGGCACCCTCTGATTACATCGCCATTATTTGGTGAGTTATTATTATTCCCTACCCCTAGCACTGCCTTTCCCAACCCCCTCCTTGCCCCCAGTACTGCCCCAGCTGTAATCTACCATTACCGTCTCCATCCCTCACTATCCCCAGGGGTAGCTACTCCCATTACTGCCTTCTCCTAACCCCCTCCTTGCCCCCCAGTACTGCGCCAGCTGATATCTACCTTTGCCCCCCTCCCTACCCCGAGCACTGCCTGCCCCTAACCCCCTCCTTGCTTCCTGCACTGTGGCAACTGCTGACTGCCCTTACTGTCCTCTATCCCCAGGTCTAACCCAACTTTTCCTTGCCTTTACCCCCAGCTCTACCCCAACTGCTGACTGCCCTTACTGTCCTCTATCCCCAGCTCTAACCCAACTTCTCCCTGCCTTTACACCAGTCCAGGTCGCTGCTCTGCCTTTTTGGGCAGCCTACACGGCTTTTAGGGGCTGCAGTCGATGCAGTCCCTAGAAGCCGGTGTTATGCCCAAGTGCACATGTGCTGGTCCCGGCGCCTGCCAGTTCCATTGTGCAGGAGCCGGGACCTGGCCGATTGGACCAGCAACAGTGGCAGCCACCCTCATGCAAGAGGGTAGGAGCCATTGCTGCTCCCAACTGTCCTGATTTTGGCAGAATAGTTGTGAACTGATAGTTTTAAAAAGTTGAATATAAGGGAAATAAATGACAAATAATGTCAGGAAAATAAGTTATGAAACAGTTATGGATTGTCTGAGGAAGGGGGGCCCCCAAATCAGTGTCTTGCTTAGGGCCCCATAAGGTCTAAATCCGCCTCTGATCTACTGCATGGATTCCTGCAAGTATTCTACACCTGTGTCAGCTATTCCACTGGCTGCACAGGCAGTGACGGACTGGGCCGGGGGGCAGGGTGCCATCTGCCCCCCGGGCAGGTACATTGTTAGTACATGATGGCCGGCTGGCTGTGGCAGAGAGTACTGCTTCAGCTCTGACAGGGGAAGACCAGCTATGCAGCAAGTGAGATCTAAGTTAAAGAGGCTAATAAAAAATGGCTGCCCCCATACTAAGCTACAAAGAAATGGCCGCTGTCGACCAATGAGGAGCCAGGTGTTCATTCCCAGGATCCATAGAGGCTGAAAAGTGGAAAAAAGGGGGCGGAGCTTATCGGGGAGTCTGACAGGGAAGCTGAGATGAATAAGAAGCGTTATGGCCCCCAGGGAGGAGAGAGACAGTGATGGCAGAGGTGAGGAGTGAGAACATCCTTTCTTCTCTACACTTTTAGAAACCAGGTAAGTGGAGGGTGGGGCTTATATACAGTGTATCTATCTATCTATCTATCTATCTATCTATCTATCTATCTATCTATCTATCTATCTATCTATCATATCTTGTATACAAGTTATATGTGTCAGTGTGGCATAAACTTTGTGGGGGTGTTGTTTTGTACTTTATAATGTCCATGGGTGGAATTCAATTCAGTGCCATGCTGAATAGGACCGGGAAGGAGCTCGCGGAGCTATTCAGTTCAGCGTGCTGTTACGTTGGAGAATGTTAGTTCTCGTCACCTAATTAATCGCGAGAACCAGCATTCTGGGACTAAAGTGCCAGCCAGGACTTTTGTAGAATTTCTCTTTGCATCCCCAGGGGGGGGGCAAAAAGAAATCCTTTAGCCCGACCAAACATTGCATTGAATAGCTTTGGAAGCTCCCTCCCAGGGCTATTCAACATCGCTTTGAATTGAATTCCCCAGCATGTGTGTGGACTTAATGTGTCTGTATGTATGTATATTATTAGTGTTCCCACTAGGTACTTTTAGCAGGGCACTACACCCTGCCCGTTTTGTTAACTGTGAAATGCACCCTGCTCGTTTTGTGATCAATGAATTGCACCCCGCTTTGTCCGGGTCTGTGGGACAGAGGACCTCATTCAGATCCGCTCGCAAGCGGGTCAATGTTTAGACCCTGAGCATGCGCAGCGGCCACACTGCGCGTGCGCAAGCCCCAGAGCAAGAGAGAAATTCTCTCGCTCCGCAGCTCACTACAAATGGGGCGGCTGTCGATGATGATCGACAGCTCGCCCCTGCCACTTTGTGGGCGGCCGCACTGACATCAGCAGTGATGTCAGTGGGGAGCTTCCTGCTTGATCAGAGCAGGAAGCTCCCTGGGGCTTGCGGTTGCCGAGATCCAACCTTAGGGTCTCGTCGCAAGCCGCTCAACCCAGCCCCCAGGAGACGCACACAATAGATGGTATTTATTTATAGCTCTTTGTCATAACAATTTTACCCTCATATGCTTCATTTGCTATTTAAATCACACGCACATTACGGAAACCATGTCACGCCAAATTTTACATTGCATTTGCTAGTAGAAAAACTGGGCCACTTGCTTGTGTCTGCCCCCCAGGCTGAAAGTTGCAGGCCAGCCCCTGTGCACAGGTAATTCCAGCCTGTTCCAGTTATCTGAACCAGTACCACACCTGTGCAAAGCATCCGCCTGTCCGCTCAGAGGGCCTGATTCAGACCCGCATAGCGCTCGCAAGCGGGTCGATGGCCGGGCAGTGCGCACGCGTGAGCCCTGGAGCGAGTGAGAACTTCACTCGCTCGGGGCTCGCAGCAAAATGGAACAGCTGTCGATGTTGATCGACAGCTTGTCCCGTTTTCTTCCTGTCTATTAGAGCAGGAAGTTAAAAAAAAAATTGAGAATCTGCGCTGTCTCTACATTATATCAATAGTAATATAAAAATACAGAAATAGTTGCGATTGAAAAATATATAACCATACACATAATCAGTTTAATACATAGTATCAACACATAACATAATAACTTAAAAAACAGCAAAATAGTTGTATGATGAGTAATCACTGATGGAATAAAATAAAATGTCTAACTGTGATACAATTGTTGCCAATAACTGTGATTAATCACAGCTAACACGACTTATGCTGGGCATACACTACCAGATAAAATGTCTGTCAGACCGACAGACATTTTATCTGGCAGCCTGCCAGCCGCAGAAGTCGCCAGCATACACTGTGAGAGAAATTTCACAGTGTATAGCCCGACATCCGCGCTCCGCCCCCGGGGGCGGAGACATTTCCCTATTCCTTCCATAGGAAGGAACACAGGAAATGTCTGTCTGTCTGTCTGTCGGCCGCGCTGGGCATACACTGCCCGATGCGGCCGACAGTTTACCCGCTAAATATCGCATCGGACGGGCACGCTGGACAATCAAGCATGCCCGACCGAGCAATATTTAACCCTCGGTCGCCCCCCCACACGCTACAATTATCGCGGCGATCCGCCGATATCGGGCAGATCGTCCCGATAATTGTAGCATGTATGGTCAGCATTATGCTGGGCATACACAGCCAGATAAAATGTCTGTCAGACCGACAGACATTTTATCTGGCCGGGTGCCAGCCACAGATGTCGCCGGCATACACTGTGAGAGAAATCTCACAGTGTATAGCCCGACATCCGCGCTCCGCCCCCGGGGGAGGAGACATTTCCCTGTTCCTTCCGTAGAAGGAACACAGGAAATGTCTGTCTGTCGGCCACGCTGGGCATACACTGCCCTATGCGGTCGACAGTTACCAGGTAAATATCGCATCGGACGGGCATGCTGGACAATCCTGCATGCCCGACCGAGCAATATTTAACCCTCAGGCGCCCGCACACACGCTACAATTATCGGGGCGATCCGCCGATATCAGGCAGATCGCCCCGATAATTGTAGCGTATATGGCCAGCATAAGGAAGAAAAAACAAGGGAAATCCTTGAGTCCAGTACTGTAGAGCGCTCTTACAGACCAAATTAACAAGGTCTCAATGGATCAGAAGATTCGTTACGAGTGGCTTTGTGTAGAACAGATAGAGAAATAGAACTGATGTTAATCTCTAATGTATTTATAACAAGATCACAACAAAGTCACTGTAATGAGAAGAAATGTCTCCGTTCCTTAGAGGGTTGATATAGTGCGTTTTGACAGCACAGCTCGTGCAATGTTCAGACACTTAGTATATCCCAGATATTTTGCATATAGCTTGTAGATATAGTCAATGGTATACAAATGACCCAAGTTGACTCCCAAGAGCAAAACAAATGGCAATGTTGAGGAACCAATGTTATTCTCAGTACTAGTGTACCAGACGTTGCCAATGGGCCGATATTTATTAAGTACGGCCAAAACAGGTAATGCTTAATCAGCGGCACTGCATTGTCACAGTGCAGCTAAGAGTACTCACAGGCTGAAGATCGACAAATGTGGGGGCCCCCCTAGTCGTTCTGTCCTCTGGTTCCTGTGTAGCGTCCGTAGTGCCGTACAACCAGATCAGATGCTGCCGGTTCAGTGTTTGACAGCACTGTAAGGTTCCTGTGTGTATTGCTGGGACAAGAGCGCAGCCCAGCCGGATCCTGCCAGTGCAATAGTCAGGCTGCAGGGTCTTGAGAAAAGCCGTAGACCAGGTATCAATCTAGTGTCAGTTGGCAACAGTGTATCCAATGTATCCAGTGATGAGAGCGTACCGACTAACGTGTTTCGTCACAGATCATGTGACTTTTTCAAAGGTAGTTATTGGCAACAATTGTATCACCGTTATATATTTTATTGTATTCCATCAGTGATTGTAAATATAGTCACCCACAGCTTAGCAAGTGGCCTGGAGGCTGGCCCAAAAAAAAAAAACCAGGCCGCCCTGATTCAGAGCGAGTGCTCGCTATTTGCAAGCGCCTCTGAATCAGGCCCAGACTCCAGAAGCCAGCTATCAGTCAGTTTGCAAGATTCCTGCATTTCCACTCAGCTAAAGTAAACCTGTAGCCCTGCAGTGCTATTAACCTCTGGGCACCCAGCTCTGATTTAGCATTGTTCATTGTTGCTACATTTCTGACTCTCCACTGGCCACCAGTGAACTGTTTAACCCTGACCATCCTGGATGAAGTTTAACTTTGCTCGTGTCGCATCCTGATATTGCAGTTTAGCCTATGACTGCACTAGAGCCTGAGAATCCTGTTTTACATTGTTTACCTGGTTTCTGATTTGTTCTGTTATCCTATTACCATCCACGCTGCATAGTGTGTTCCTGCTGGTTCCTGCTCCATTGGTTCCGTTCATGGTATCACTATAAACTATCCATTCCGGTGTTTGGTTTGTTTCCGGTTCCATGCCATCTGAGTGCTCCTGGATCCTGGACTAACCAAGTTTGAGCCTGGTCAATACGTTGCCAAGATCTATCACTCCAGTGATTCCGGTTACAAAGTCAAGAGTGTTTCAAATTATTCTCAGTATCAACCCAGTTACAGCCTGGTCAATCCACTGGTACACTCTCTTCTACAACACATAACGGAATGGGTATGAAATACCGCCGGCCGCATGGCAGCCCGACATCAGCAGAGTTCCGAGCAGCGGAAGCCCGACAGCGCTGGAAATCCCGATCGTGGATAGGTGAGTATCTACTAACCTAACCTAACCCCCCTAACCCTAACCCTCCTTAGGGGTGCCTAACCCTAACTTCCCTCCCAAGTGCCTAACCCTAATCCCCTCTCTAAGTGCCTAACCCTAACCACCCCATTCCCCGCTGCCTAAACCTAAGTCCCCCAGTGGGTGCCTAACCCTAAGTCGCCCCCGGGGGTGCCTATCCCTAACCCCCCCGGGGGTGCCTATCCCTAACCCCCCTGTCCCTATCCCTAATCCCCCCTCTAAGTGCCTAAACCTAACCCCTCCGCCACCTAAACCTAAGTCCCCCGGGGGGGGTGCCTAACCCTAACCTCCCCCTGGGGGTGCCTAACCCTAACCCTCCCTCCCCCTAGCCTAACCCTAACCTCCCGGGGGGGTGCCTAACCCTAAGTCCCCCCCGGGAGCCCTAAACCTAACCCTCCCCCCCCGTGGCTGTCCGCTCGCGGCGCCCGGCATCTCTACGATCGGGATGCCGGGCGCCGGTCTCCCGGCGTCGGGGAAATGCGGGCGTCTACATCTAGACGCCCGGCATTTCACCCTTGCCGGGATATGACAGTCGGGAAGCCGGCTGCCGGTATTTAGGCAGTCGGCTTCCCGATTGCTTCCCCACATAACAACCTGTCTCCAACACTGAAGTCCCTGGTGGTCTAGTGGGTACGATCCGGCATCTCTCCGCCGAGACCCGGGTTCGATTCCCGGTCAGGGAAGTTCTCTAATCCATGCCAAGAGGTCTACTCAGGCGTGTCAGTTTTCTTTACACACCTCCAGACACCCACAAAGACTTTTCTCAGACACCGGGTTCACAAACAAACACAAGTCTGACATCAGGAAGTTTCCGAGAGGCTAATGCTTCTTTAATTTTTTCCGAAAGACCATGAAGAAAGCGGCCTTGAGGGCCTCTTCATTCCATTTTAGATCAGAGGAAATCGTTTAGAATTGGACCATGTACTGACCTACAGTACGGGTCCCTTGTCGGACTCGAAGGAGATCAGAGGAGGCCGAGGCAGTGCGACCCGGCTCATCAAAGATTCTTTTGAAAGCAGAAATAAAATTTTTGTAGTTGGACACCAGAGGATCTGCGCTTTCCCATAATAGGGAGACCAATCCAAAGCGGTTCCAGTCAGGAGAGAGAGAATGTAGGCCAACTTAGATCTTGACGTAGGAAAGTTCTGTGGCAGGCATTCAATTTAATTTTGCACTGGTTAATGAAACCTCGACAGTATTTAGGGCTACTGTCGAAGCGTTCAGGAGATGCCAACTGCGGACGAGGCTGCAGGTTTCCATAAACTGGAGGATGAACTTTAGGATTGGAAGGAGCTACCACAGTGGGATAAGGAAGTAGTGTGGCCAAGGTCGCCTGTATGGACAGTAACTGCCCTGAAAGCTCTTGCAGTGATTGACCCACCTGATGTTGCTCAGCCTCCTGATTATCCATGCGAGAGGCAAGGTCTTGCAGTGCCCCCGCACCTTGAGACCCAGTAGCTTCCATTAGGCCTGTACAAACTGTCACGCCCGGCTCTGAGGAATCCCCTACTGAGGGGCTGAAAGCTGAAGTCCCGGGTTGAGGGAGGAATCTGTGGTGAGGGGCCTGAATGTAAGTTCTCCTCATCCACAAGTATCGGCTGTTGATGAGACCTGACCAAAGGCGTGGAGTCTAACCTGCCAGGAAGTGTCCACCAGTGATCCCTCCAAGCGGGATATGGGTTTAGCTGCTCTTGGCAAGCAGGTCGCAGCCCTTTGGTCAGGTATTCTATACGAGTGGGAAATGGAGAAAGGTACACCGCTATGGCCCAGAGGAAGTACTTTGGAGAAGTACAAGTTCAGATTCAAGTAATAGCTCAACCTCTTCCTCAGGTATCCGCTATTCGTGGCATTTGCAGCAACGGGCATGGGGCCTAATCAGGTGAGAGCCCAGCCCCACCCCCCAAAGTGGTCAGCTGCATCAAAAAGTAATAAAAAAGTAGGCAAGTATGCAGAGGGCACTCTTGGACCTAGACTGAATACTAGACAGCCCCATCAGGCCTCTAATATTGAATTGGCCTTTTACTTTTAAAACATGGCCATTAGCAATGATGAATATACCCAGGGGCGGATCCAGAACAAAATGACAGAGGGGGCACCATGACAGGGGAAGGGGGTGGGGGCGCTCACAGGAAAGTGGTTGTGACCTCACAGCAAGGGGCATGGCCTGTAATGGAATGCCATATCCACAAGCCACCCCATTGTTGGAGAGGCAGTGGGTGATGCCCGGGAATGGAGGAGCCAGTGGCTGACACCAAAGGAAGGCAGTGGGTGATGTAGAAGATGATGGGGATAGGCAGTGGGTGACAGGGAGAGGGTGACATGGGTGAGATAGTGGGAGACAGAGAGGCGGTGGATGACAGGAAAGGATGATGGGGAGAAGCATTGGGTGTCAGAAAAGGGTGATGGGGAGAAGCATTGGGTGACAGAAAAGGGTGATGGGGAGAGGCAGTGGGTGACAGGAAATGGTGATGTGGAGAGGCAGTGACTGACAGGAAAGGGTGATGGGGAGAGGCAGTGGGCGACAGGGAGAGAGGTAAAGGGCAGGCATTGGGTGACAGGAAAGGGTGACGGGGACAAGCAAGTGGGTGACAGGGAGAAGGTGATGGGGAGAGACAGTGGGTGACAGAGTCAGTGAGTGTCAGGAAAGGGTGATGGGGAAAGTCAGTGTGTGACAGGGAGAAGGTGATGGGGAGAGAGGTAACAGAAGAGATAGTGGGAGATGGAGAGGTAGTGGGTGTCAGGAAAAGGTGACGTAGAGAGGCATTGGGTGACAAGGAGAAGGTGACTGGCAGAGGTAGTGGGTGACAGGGAGAGAGCGAGGCAGTGGGTGGCAGGGAGAAGGTGATGGGGAGAGCCAGTGGGTAACAGGAGAAAGGTAATAGGGAGAGATAGTGTGAGATGGAGAGGCAGTGGGTGACAGGAAAGGGTGATGGGGAGAAACAATGGGTGACGGGGATAAAGTGATGGGGAAAGACAGTGGGTGACAGGGAGAGGCAGTGGTTGACAGGGAGAAGGTGATGGGGAGAGACAGTGGGTGACAGAGTCAGTGAGTGTCAGGAAAGGGTGATGGGGAAAGGCAGTGTGTGACAGGGAGAAGGTGATGAGGAGAGAGGTAACAGGAGAGATAGTGGGAGAGGGAGAGGCAGTGGGTGACAGGAAAGGGTGACGGGGAGAAGCAGTGGGTGACAGGGAGAAGGTGATGGGGAGAGACAGTGGGTGACAGAGTCAGTGAGTGTCAGGAAAGGGTGATGGGGAAAGTCAGTGTGTGACAAGGAGAAGGTGATGGGGAGAGAGGTAACAGGAGAGATAGTGGGAGATGGAGAGGCAGTGGGTATCAGGAAAGGGTGATGTGGAGAGGCATTGCGTGACAAGGAGAAGGTGACTGGAAGAGGTACTGGGTGACAGGGAGAGAGTGACAGGAGAGGCAGTGGGTGACAGGGAGAAGGTGATGGGGAGAGCCAGTGGGTAACAGCTGGCAATGAGATTGTGGCAGGAGGGAGGGGACACTAGGCTGGAGAAGAGGGTACACTGGGCTGAATGAGGAGGGACACTGACTGGACTGGCAGGGGGGGGGGTTCTTGCTCAGGGGCAGTGGGCTGGTTGGGTAGGGAAGGGGGAGACACTGGGCTGTAAGGGTGGGAGACACTGGGATGGGGGGTCAGTGAGATGGTGGGGGACACTGGTCTGGATGGGGGGACACTTTGTGTATGGGGGGATAGGAAGGGAACAGTGAGAAAGTGGTGGGAGGGGAGAACACTGCGCTGAATGAGGAAGGATCACTGTGACTGGACTGGCTGGGGGGTTCTAGGTGGGGGGGGCAGTGAGATGGGCACGGTGAGGTGGTCAGTAATGGTGAGGTACAGTGGGCTGGACAGTGCCTCTGAGACCTAGAGGTCTATTTACTAAGCTTTGTTAGGAGATAAAGTGAACAGAGGTAAGGTACCAGCTAATCAGCTCCTAACTGTAATTTTTCGAACACAGCCTGTGACATGGCAGTTAGGAGCTGATTGGCTGGTACCTTACCTCCATTCACTTTATTTCCTAACACAGCTTAGTAAATAGACCCCATAGGGTCAGTCAGGGGCATAGGGAGCAGTCAGAAGTCAGGGGCCAGCAGGTGACAGGTCTGGGGTGCAGCATATTGCAGGGCATGGGGCGGTACCAAGTGACCTGCGGGTGTACCTCCGGCAAGCAGAAACAGTGAGTGACTGACTTGAAAGAGCAGCACAAAGTCAGCAACAGCACCAGCACCTCCTGTGTCCCATGCTATGGCACCTGTAACTTCCTATCCCAGAGGAAAGCACTGCATAGCATGGAACCCCCCCGATGATGCTAGGATCGGAGGATCTCTTGTAGAGGGGGACGCTGGTCCATGGGGAGGGGCCAGCCACCTGGAAGAGCATATGTAAGCTGGGGCCGGCAAGGCAATGTGCCCTGGAGCTGGCACATTAGACAGGCAAAATTATCTTTTAATATATATACAAACCTATAAACTCTGCAGTCAGCAGCCCTCTAAGACGTCGACCTCCAGGGAAAGAGCCCCCCTTGGCATCGTCCTGATGGTGGGTGGGCAGGTTACGTTTTGTTTCATTATAAATAATACCCCCCCACCTTGAATCCGCCACTGAATAGACCCCTAAGTGAGTTACCGTACTGAATATTGCTTTGAAGCCTGAGGATAAAGATTTGGGGCCTGATTTTTGAGTCACAGGCAATGTTGATGTTGGATACAGTTTTCTATACTGCGCATGCATCTGAGTCGCACGTGTCCAGAGTCTGTGCGCAGAGTCGCAGATTCGATTAAGACTAGCGGTCTCAGAGATGTCTTAAAAATTTATTGGGCGTTCCTGGGTGGTGACTGGAAGGTGACAGGGATGTGACTATACGGACGTGCTGGAATGGTCCATTTAATGGGCATGTTATGGGAGTGTCTCAGGTGTGTCACTGTGAACTCAGGGCCTGATTCAGACCCGCTCGTGAGCGCTCACAAGCGGTCAATGATGCCCAAGTGTGCATGCGCACGACGGAGGCGCCTCCGTCGTGCGCATGCGCGAGACCCGAATAACGACAGCCAAGCCGTCGTTAAGGGTCTCGCACCAAAGGGGGCCTGCTGTCGATGGTGATTGACAGCACGCCCCCTTTGGTGGGCATGCCGGGGGCGTGGCTGCCCAGACGGGGGCGTTCCCATGGGAACGCCTACCGTCTGGGTCCGGCCCCACTGACATCACTAGTGATGTCAGTGGGAGTGCTTTTGGCTCTGATAGAGCCAAAAGCACTCCTGGGCTTGCGGAAGCGAGACCCTACCGCAGGGTCTCGTCGTAAGCCCGATGGTCGCGATGGTCTTGACCATCGCGACCATCATTTTGGCCGCTTGCTATAGCTGTGGGTGGTCACTCCAAACAGGAGCAGGGACGGCCCTGATTCAGAGCGAGCGCTCTGTCAGAGCGTCCGGCTCTGAATCAGGGCCTCAGATGCTTACTTGCTGACATTGGAGGCCATGCTGAGATGGAGAATCTGCACCTGGCATGGGGCTGGTGTAAGTTTTGATGGTGCAACTGATAGCGGTGTCTAATGACGCACCAAACAGTATTTAAGTGTCTAAAGATGCTTACAGTGAACGTCTCAGTCTTTAGGCCGGCAACAGAAACTTGGGACCTGTTACACTGATATCTCTGGGGCCACTGTCCTCATCCCTACCCCCAGCCTCGAAGCCCACATCTTATATATACCACCAGCTTTGTATATATATATATATATATATATTAAACACCGTATACATATATTTGTATATATATTAAACACCCGTTCTGCTTATACCCATTAACACCCACTCTGCTTATACTCATTTTTAGATTATATACATTTGGAAGTAGCAGCAACACAGCATATTTATTTGGAATCATATCCTATAAATAAATCCAATGCAACATGAAATGAAGTAAATATAAGCTGTCACTGGACTTATCACCACAAACAGTCAGCAGATGCAGCCTCATGCTCCTACACTGCCAGTCAGTATCAGTCACTCTGACAGCCAGGGAGGGTGTCTGTACAGGCAGAGTCGTCATCGGGTCTGGTGACACTCTAAATCTTCCTAACCCAAAAAGGGGGTGTGACCTAACATAAAGGCGCGTGGCCTTATGGGAAATCTCTCCGGGGGTATGCCAAGCATCCCCGTTGATATCGTTCACAGACATATCGGCCGATGCACACACGATATATATTGACCGATTAATTGATCGGCCAATATATCTGCCAGTGTGTACCCAGCATAGTCATTCCCTCTATTTTAGGATTTACAGTCTTTGTAAACAGTGTTGTGACCTCATCCAGACCCAATTTAAAACATATTACAGTAGATTGGCAGGAAGAAAATGATAACAAAATTATAAATATAGACGCCCATTTGTATAAATAGCCAAACGTAAGAAAAGTTCATGACAGCAATTATATTTGATTCATTAATCAAATCATTAAAAAATTCATAGCTTGTCTGCACAGAGAGGGGGTGGGACGGGGATGACGGCTGAGGACAAGCTGGGAGGAAGAGATTGTAACCACAAACACACAGACAAGAACATCTTGTGACTGTGGTCATTGATCCTATAACATGCTTTTCTTCTTAATTCTACTACCAAAAGCAGCCTCTTGGTTAAGGACATATCTTTTTCTTAGCAGATGAAGAATACTGTACATTGATGCTCCTAAATGGAATTATCATAATGTTTTAGCTACACGAAGAGATTGATAGTCCCTTAGAAAGTTCAGGACAAAGAAATCATTAGAGAGAATCCTAACCATCTACCTCCTGTCAAGTGGACTTGAAAATGAGTCAGGATAAATAAAATAAAAAATCGAAATAACTTCTGATCATTCCATATCGATGCTTATTGCAGAGGTACCGAATGTTGCCATTCAGTATGCCACTGTTCCTTGGAGCCACGGCGAAAACGGGAAGCAGTCGGGGAGCCGGTGGACGCAATGCCGACCACCGGCTTCCCAACTGCTTAATCCCGGCAAGGGTTAAATAACAGGCATCGAAATCCCAACGCCTGTCATTTTACCTACGCCAGGAGATCGGCGCCCGGTATCCCGATCGAAGGGATGCCGGGCGCCAGACACGGACAGCCGCGCGCGGGGGGGAGGGTTAGGTTTAGGGCTTAGGGTTAGGCACCCCCCTGGGAGGTTAGGGTCAGGCTAGGGGAAGGGGCGGTTAGGGTTAGGCACCCCCCCCCGGGGGACTTAGGTTTAGGCGGCGAGGAAGGGAGGGTTAGGTTTAGACACTTAGAGGGGCGATTAGGTTTAGGCACTTGGGGGGTTAGGGTTAGGCACCCTAAAGGAGGGTTAGGGGGGGGAATTAGATGAGTTATACTTACCTCTCTAGACGATCGGGATTTCCTCCTCTGTCGGGCTGCCGCTGCCGGGATTTGAACTGCCGGCCATGCTGCAATGAAGTTTTCTTATTCTTATTTCTTATAATTCTACCAATTGCCCAAGATACATAAAAGTCTACAGGAACCCACTGGAAGACCCATAGTATCTGTGATAGGTTGACTTTTAAAAACAGCCAGTACTTTCATCGATATGAATCTATGTCACCATGTACTAGACCTACTGCATTATATCCAGGATACAACTGATGTTGTCAAAAAAATCAATGATGTAAAACTTGAGGAAAATCAACTCCTAGTAAGTATAAAGGGTATATTTACTAAGGTGCGAGTTTATAGATATAGAGATGTTGCCAATAGCAACCAATCAGATTCTAGCTATTATCTTCTAAAAGGTGCTAGATAAATGATAAGTAGAATCTGATTGGTTGCTATGGGCAACATCTCCACTTCTATAAATTCACACTTTAGTAAATATACCCCTAGATGTGCAAACTCTAAACACAAGGACTTTCAAAGGGATCGCAGCCGTCAGATACTTTTTTTAAGATAGAAGGCTACAGTGAATTTCATACATTCCTTTTTGATTTACTTTACTTTGTACTGTGTAACAACTATTTCACATTTACTAAACTGTACAGCAATGGAAGAGGCTCAGCCACCACTATATTTATTTTTTTGTTAGGCATCTAGCTGAGGTGACAGCTGATAGAACTGTTTTTAGTTCAAGGTTCCACAGTGACATAATAAAATGGCTTAAATTTTTTCATAGTACTGTTAAGACCAACAATAATTCCCACAAGGGAATGGGAGTCCCAGTCTCAAGCTTGCACCAAAACTGTTAATTAACATTGAATATTTTGCCCACTGGACCCTCATAGGGGGACCAGGAGAGCAATGATGGGGTCAGATAAGAGGATAGACATGGTAAAATCATGGTGGCAGGTCTATACCTGCACAAAATACAAATAAATGAAAACTTAACAACCCCAATAGCATGCCCAGCAATGGGCTGTGTGAGCCGGTCCTAGTTGTAAAGATACAGGGGGAAAAAGTCCCCCATATTTTCAGCAACCAGCACCAGGCTTTGTGAGCTGCTCCTGGTTGTGGAAATATGGAGGACAAAATAAGTAGGGATCCCCCATATTATCAGCAACCAGCACTGAGCTCTTACTAGTTGGAGTGTAATGACGCAGGTGGGGGACACTCTTCAAGGGCTTCCCCAGCCAAAGCATTCATCACGCCACACTAGTCAGCCCAGGCCGGGGATCCCTGGGGCAGTGGGAACCCCCCAATAAAGGGGACCCCTCCATCTTTGTCTCCCTGCTGGTGGCTATTGTTAGTGCACACCCTGGCTCCATGGACAGGCAGTGAGGGGGGAGTGATACTCATCAGATGTATATAGTGGAGCATGATCTCCCAGAATGATGATCTTGATCTCTACTCCCACAGAGTGTGAGCTGCTGCTGTTGCTGCATCCGGGCTGAAACCCTGAGTCCAGGCGCTACCGCTGATGCTGCTCACCAGGGAGGCCGCTAGCCGGCCAATGGTCCTGAGAGACAGGCAGGAAGGGTGACATTTCCAGTTTGCGTTCCACAGTGGAATGCAAATCCTGGAAGCATGGCTGCTGGCCCGGGCTGGGAGGCAGTGTGAGCCGACCCAGCAGGTAGTGTAAGCTGGCCAAGCAGACTGGAGGATGGGACCGGCCCAGCGGGAATTTTTCCGCTGTCCCAGGTGCCCAATCCGCCCCTGCACGTATTATCCCCTTGAACTAGGTGTACTTGAACAAATGTACGTACGCAATGTCACAAGCCTTATGATTTCTAAATTACCTTTCATATAACAAAACTTTCAAATAAACAAAAATGACATATACTGTAACAGACAGCGTTGCTGCCTTCTTACTCTCATGATGGACCTTATTTATCAACGAGTTTTATCACTCAAAACAAGTGATAAAACTCACTGTGTATGATAAATGGTGCTCCAGCCAATCAGCTCCCAACTGTCAACTGTTTGAAAAAATGACAGTTGGGAGCTGATTGGCTGGAGCACCACTTATCATACACAGTGAGTTTTATCACTCGTTTTGAGTGATAAAACTCATCGGGGAAGATGTATGAAGCCCGGAAACGGTATCAGTGCACGTTATGTGCGCTGATACCGCTTCTCCCCGATGTATGATCGGGAGTCTGGGCAGTAAATGACAGGGGCGCTATGCGCCCCTGTCATTATCAGTGCTGCTATCTACAAGATAGCAGCGCCGATAGCCTGGGCTATGTACGAACGGTCAGATCGTCTGACCTTTCGGCCAGCTGTAGCTGCCGTTATCGACAGCTACAGCCTGGCGCTGAGAGACACTAGGCTGATGCGCTGCTGTCTCTAACGGGGAGCGCCGGAGGGAGGAGTTAACGCTCCCCTTCTCCGGCCGATGAGATGTTCTTACATCTCATCGGTAGTGCTTCCTGCTTCGCCTCGGTAAAGAGGCGAAGCAGGAAGCGGTATAGCGGCACGTTAAGTACCGCTATCATACATCTACCCCATTTATAAATGAGGCCCATGATTAATTTCAAACTTAATAGACCAAGCAGTATTTTATAGAAATGTCTAATGTTAAGTTGCTTACGCGGATGGAGTTCTAGTAAGGTGGACTACTAGGTGATGTTTCCACAGTTCCATCGTGTTTCCAGAAGTTAGTGCAGCATGATTTTTCAGGGGCAGTTCCAAAATTCGGGAAATGGACATGCCCTTATAACAGTTATAGGTGTACAGTTAGGCAAATTTGCACCAACATAAAGTCAGATTTGAAAATAGTTAATATGCAAAACCGAGGGTTAAGTTATTCTTTCTACTGCAAGCTTGTCCTGAGGCTGTGCTGCTCGGAGGGGTAGTGTACACCTCCTGTTCTTGTCCTTGTTATGTGTTGTGTGAGCAGAGCAGCCTTCATAGAGCGGTTGAAAGGGGGTTTGTTGCTGCAGTTTGTCTTCAAACTCCCCTTCAACAAATTTAGATAGTGATTACTTCTTATTTTGTGTATGGTTTGTACAAACAACCTTCAGAGAGTCAGGGGTGCTGTGGGGGGAGGTACTGTTTACCCAGGCTTGTTGCACGGCAGTGGCAAGGGTCAGCTGCTGAGGGGGGTATTCCCATTGTCCTCCTTTACAATGCAGCTCAGCCCCTCCCCCAGGGAACTGATTGATTGAGCACCATGAGCTTGTCATGCCGGGAGCCGGGGATGTGAGTCACATCATCATGTGACATGGGAGAGCAGCAGCTACAATGTGGACCCCAGAGAGAGAGGACACGCTGTCTCCCACTCTCGATGGCGCTACAGAGTGTATGTTCTATTACATCTTTGATTTATAAACTTTCTGTAGTATAAAATCTCTTGTCCATCCATTGTAATGTCACATGGCTTGAATAACAATAAAATCTTCTAATGGCTGACGTGCTTTATGTGTGCAAATCATAAAAACATAACCTTATATACATGGGAGTCAGACGGGGGGGGGGGGGGGGGCAAGGGAGAGGCTGTGGTGTGGTGGCCGCGCACAGCCAGGGGCTGCGCTTTATAGCAATAGGCTACACTGCCCCTGCACCGCATGGAGGAGGAGGTATAATGTGCGGTCTTTAAGTTAAAACACAGCACATTACACCACCTCCGTGCAGTGCAGGGGCTGTGCAGCCTATTGCTATAAATTATAGACCCTGGCTGTCTGTGGCCACCGCTCAGGTAAGAGAGAGGGAGGAGGGGGGCGGGCACGGCATGATTTTATGTTGCCATCCTAACAAAATCATTCCGACGCCCCTGCTTATATATCTAAAATAAAGACACAGAGGCAGATAAAACGGCAGAAAATATTAGCTAATTAAAAACAGTAAAGAAAAAAATTATGTTAACAAGGAACAATGGCCAGAATCAGTGCAACCCATAAATGCAACATATCCAAACAACATGCATTGCAATCATATACCACCAAGGGTGCCATACAACAGAAACAAACACATTACCATGACTGCCAACCCATGAGGGTGATGATGCTTGTCCCCGTTTACACCCGTGCTCCTGAAACTAAACTATTGCACTCGGGGTGATGATCTGCTGTTTTTTTTTTCTGATGCAAAATAGCCAACATTAAAAAAACCAACACACTACCAAAGAAATTGGGAAGGGAGGATAAGGAAGACTCACAAATCAATGAGGCTTTGGCTCAGCAGCCAGAGTCTTATAAAAGCTACAAGACAAGCTCACTATAACCTAACTGACTACTGGGCACTAATGGCGTAACTAGGGCAGGGCCACCAGGGCGCCGTGCGAACGGTGGTGCGGGGGTTGCTGCTGGCCACAGTACAGGTCTGCCCTAGTCAGTCAGTGTAGTGCAGACTGCAGTGAGTGCAGTCTGCACTACACTGTTACACGCACATGTGAGATCCTGTTCAAATCTCTCTACAGCTGTTGACGCCACGTGGATGCACCTTGCGTATGGCAATATGCAAATATGGATGCACAGTGTACGCAACTTGTGATGCATACACAATACCTTCCCTTATTGTAACAACACCAGCATGCGTAATAGTCGCTATATTCGTATCAAAACACAATGTGAATTACAGTGCAATATATATATCACAGTATAATAATCTTATGTGAAAACAAGTGAACACACACATGAGTTTCTGTGGTCCAATGCACAAAGGTAAATATTGTATTAAAAGGACATAACATTATTATTATAAGTTATACAGTGGTACAAAACAATTCAGGAAAAAAAAGGTCAGAGTTACAAACCAGTATACAAACGTTCGCATGCGCTCCCTGGATCCAGGGTACAGTTGTCACGAGATGACTGGTAGAATACAGCTACTACTCTCTGGACCAGGGGAGCCTAATTTATAGTTAAATTATGGGTGTGTATAATAGAAGGCTGTCTTCTTCCATTGGTCCAGGGGCGGGATGTTTCCAGTTCACTGGGGGTCATTGGTTGGTTCAAACAGTGGGCGATGCCTAGGCTCAGGTTGCTGTTGCAGATGTTCACCTCTGGTTTCCCGCCGAAAAGCTAGTTCAAATCAACCATTGTTATATGCTATATTAAACATAAGTCCGGCATTGCTAATATCTGCTTGCTGCAATGTGCGACAATCTATTCGCAACCACCGGCTTACTGCTAACACAATTCTGTACATTATGACCCCAAACACGATGTTAATATGTGGTCCCATCCCTGGACTATATGTATAGCTGGTTTTCTTCTGTTTAATACTTTTGTACTTTGGTGTAAACTGTTGGTTGTATGTGTGACTACTATGTGTAAATTATTGAGTAGGAGGCAGGTTTGTATTGTGTGAGCCACGAAAGCCAGGATATATATAATACATTGGACATGTCACTATTAATTCTAATATAAATGTCTGATCTGTACTACATATACATATTGAATACAACTTATAGTAAAATACACAGATAATGGCATGCACAGGGTGTGTTAAAACAAAATGCAGTCAGGAGCTACAATTAAAGATCTAAATATCCTTAGCATGTTGTATGTTATCTGACCTTCTTGTCTTTACGGTCTATTTGATCACCAACAAATTCCAATTGTTCAAGCTAACAATTGAAGCAAACATACGGTATTTACACTTCCAATCAATCCAAGATCTATTTTAAAAGTTTTGGACAGAACAATCTGATATTGTGTTTTAGGCCAATTTGAAATGTAAACTGGGATTTTGTTAAAATCTGGGATATAAGGCATATTTTGTAGTATATTTAATATTTTTGACTTCGACACACATCGCCACCGGCGCTGGGTAGTACACGCGTGTGTGTTTCAGCAGCCAATGAGAGTCAGATAGACTCTCATTGGCTGCTGCGCCCACTGACAGAGCCGGGATGGAGCTCACTCTTGAGCTCCGTCTTCTGGTTCCTGCAGTGGGTAATGGGAGAGATGTCATGACATCTCTCCCCTAGTACCGAGCGGGAGGACGGAGGAGCAGACAGCAGCAGTCATGGCAGGAGTGGGGATTCAGGTAAGGTAAGTCAGTGTTTTGTGTGTGTGTGTATATATATCTGTGTGTGTTATGTAAGGAGCACTGCTGGCACTGTATCACTACTGGGGGCACTGAATAGGGAGGACCGCTATGGGGGGCACTGTATAAGGGGCACTGCATAGGGGGATCACTACTGGGGGCTTGCATAAGGGAGACAACTACTGAGGGTACTGTATAAGGGGCACTGCTGGGGGCCTGCATAATAGAGACCACTACTGGGGGCATTGCATACTGAGGGTACTGTATAAGGGGCACTACTGGGGGCCTTCATAAGGGGGAACACTATTGGGGGCACTGCATAGGGAGACACAGTATAAGCATGCTCTACTGGGGGCACTTCATAAGGGGCACTGTATAAGGGTGCACTACTGGGGGCACTGTGTCACAGTCTGCTAAGGAGAATCTCCTTCTGAGGAACTGAAAGCTGAAGTCCCGGGTTGAGGAAAGAATCGGAGGCGCGGGACCTGGATGTATGTCTTCTTCATTCATAAGTACTGGATGCTGACGAGACGTGACCAAAGGCGCGGAGTCTAACTTGCTGAGGTGTTCACCAGTGACCCCTCCAAGTGGGATATGGGTATTAAGCTGCACCAAGCAAACAGGTCACGACCCTTTGGTAAGGTATCTGATACAAGTGGGAAATGGAGGAACTTAACACTGAGGAGGCCCAGCAGAATGTACTTCAGTGTGAAGCACTAGTGAGAACCCTGTACCCTGCTGGTACTGTATTGGCACGATAGTGTAACTTCCTGGAATAGTATACTGGAAGGAAATGGATAAGGTCCACTGTGGACTTGGACACACCACTGGCACAGGAGAGTGACACTTGAGCAGTACTCGGATGTTGTATTGAGTACATGGGCTGAGAACCCAGACGCACCGCTGGTACAGGAGAGTGGCACTTATGATGTACTCTGGAGTTGTCCTGAGTACGCAGGCTGAGAACCCAGATACACCGCTGGCACAGGAGAGTGACACTTGTGTTGTGCTTGGGTGGTGTACTGAGTACATGGGCTGAGAATCCAGATGCACCGCTAGCACAGGAGAATCACTTTGAAGAGTAGAGACGTAACACCAGAGATGACTTGTGAAAGAAAAGGAGCATGGAACCTGGAATGAAGTAATGGCAAGCATACACCAGTAATAACGATGTTGTACAGGCAACTTCCTGCAGCTAAATACTGTAATGTAGCAGTCCATTGGAGGACAGTGTTAGCTGACAATAACTAGACTACCATTGGGTAGAGGCCAGTCAGATGATGAAGACTGTCATGGCTGCGTCCATGACGGAACCCACAGGAACTAAGTCACAGAGCAACACATGAATGTTCATGCAGGCCCTAGGCATAATCCTCAGTGCATCACCCACCGTCTGACCATTTGAGAAGTCAGGGGAAGCTGGCGCGTAACGGCCGATCCTAGGCCGCAACTTGACAGCACCCCCCCTCAGGGTGGACTCCGGAAAGCCATGAGGCTTATCAGGAAATCTCTTGTGAAAAGCTCAAAGAAGTTGAGGAGCATGGACGTCGGAGGCCTTGATCCATGCTCACTCTACAAGTCCGTACCCCTTCCAATCGATAAGGCATTGAAGATGATTTAATCGATGCCGGGAATCAAGGATTTTCTCAACCTCAAATTCAAGCCCTTGTTGAGTTTGAACTTGTGGATTATTGGGTGGAGAATGTTGAAATAGGTTAAGAATTAACTGTCGTAACAAAGAAACGTGGAATGTATTGGAGATTTTCAATTGAGGAGGAAGTTCCAATTTATATACCACCGGATTAATAACTTTAAGAATGCGGTATGGTCCAATAAAATGTGGAGCGAACTTCATGCTTGGAACTTTCAAACGAATGTTCTTAGATGACAGCCATACCCTATCTCTGGCTCGTAGAAGAGAAATGGCGAGACGTCTCCGATCTGCAAACTTCTTATAGTTAGCAGCAGCTTTTTTCAGAGAGCAATGAATATTTTTCCATATATTCGAGAATGAACTTACAAGATTTGTGACAGCTGGAACTTCCATGGAGGGTAGATCTTGAAAATCCGGGACCCGCGGATGTCTACCATACACCGCAAAAAATAGAGTAGCATTGGAGGAAGAATGATATCTGAAATTGTGGGCAAGCTCTACCCAAGGCAATAAATCGATTCAATATCCTGAGACGAGGACACGAAGAGTCTGATAAACGTCTCCAGCTCCTGATTCACCCTTTCTGTTTGGCCATTTGTTTGAGGGTGATAAGCAGATGAAAATTTTAATTGAATTCCGCAAGCACACAAAGCCCTCCAAAATTTTGCCACAGATTGCACCCCCCGATCATACACTGAGCCTGATTCAGAACCGAACGCTCGCTCTGCATCAGGGCCCTCCTCCCTAAAAATGGAGTGGCCTCTTGGACGCTCGCATAGCTGTGGGTTACCACCCACAGCTTATGCGAGCGTCCATGATGATGGTCGCGATGGTCAAGACCATCGCGACCATCGGGCTTGCGACGAGATCCTGCCGTAGGGTCTCGCTGCCGCAAGCCCAGGAGTGATTTTGGCTCTATCAGAACGCCTCCATCTGGCAGCCATGCCCCCGGCACACCCACCAAAGGGGGCGTACTGTCAGTCACCATCGACAGCACGCCCCCTTTGGTGCGAGACCCCGAGCGACGTATTCCTCGTTGCTCGCCGGGTCTCACGCATGCGCACGACGGAGCTCCCTCTGTCATGCGCATGCGCATTCGGCCAACATCGACCCGCTTGCGAGCGTCCTTCGCTCGCGAGCCGGTCTGAATCTGGCCCTCTATTCCTTTCAGCAGACCATGAAGTCAGAACATATTATGGACGAACACTTTAGCTAATTGCGGTGCAGATAGGAGACCAGTTAGAGGAATAAAGTGGGTCATCTTTGAGAATTGGTCCACTACCACCCAGATGGTATTATGCCATTTGGACGTTTATAGTTCAGAAATAAAATCCATTGACAGATGGGTCCAAGGAGTTACTGTCATCGGGAGAGGAAGCAATGAGCCATTATCTTCATCTTCATTGTGTCTTGCGGGTGACACAAGACACAATGAAGTTCCGAACATCTTCCTTCATAGTGGGTCACCAGTAAGATCATTGTAGAAACTTGAAAGTCTTCAGAATGCCCGAGTGACCAGCAAATAAAGAAGTATGAGCTCATGTTAAGTTTTTACGTAGCTGAGGTGCCACAAAAATCCTGCCAGGGGGAGGTGAAAGGAGTTGAGTGGGAGCAAATACAAGATCCAAAATCGTACAGACTTGAGGTTGGTCTTCCACTTCTTGTGGAGGCAGGAAGGAGCGAGACAGAGCATCAGCTTTTTTGTTCTGGACTACAGGGCGAAATTGAAGTTTGAAGTCAAACCTGGAAAAGAAAAGGGATTAGCGAGTGTGTCTGGCATTTAATCAATGAGCTGTTTTGAGATATAATAGATTTTTATGGTCTGTGATGATTGTGACAAGGAATTTTGCGCCTTCCAAAAGATATCTCCACTCCTCCAGAGTCAGTCACATAGCCAACAATTCCTGGTCCCCAATGGCATAATTTTTTTTCAGCTGGAGAAAATTTGCGAGAAAAGAATCCACACGGATGACTCTTTCTATCCTCAGCTACTTGAGAAAGTACAGCCCCACTCCCACCGAGGAGGCATCAAATTCTAAGAAGAAAGGTTTGTCAAGCTGTGGTTGGCAAAAAATTGGAGCCATGGAAAATGCTGTTTTGAGATCTTGACAAGCAGCCACCGCATAATAGTTGGAGAAACCTAAGAATCACTAGGTGGCTTTTAAGGAGTTCGGTTGAGGCCAATCCCGGATGGCGCTTAGTTTGTCCGGGTCCATCTGTGGTTGCTCGCAACTGTAAGGACGACCAGTATGCAAATGCCGCAATCGCACACTTAGACATCAGGATGCCCCTTATGTCGTAACGTACAATCGTCTGGTGAAGTTAGAGGCTCACTAGCCTGGACAAAAGACGCCCACTTTCAGACATCATATCCAGGAAGTGTATGAGAAAATTGGTACCATCGGGCGACATCAAACCAGCCTACCGCAAGCACTGCGAGTACTGCTGTCTTTATTTCACTCGTATGCCGTGTATGCTGACGCTGCATCTTAAATATGCACGTAATGGTGCAATTTAAGGTAATGGTGTAAAAGTGCACTGACTTGCCTGCGTTCGCACATCCACATCCCCGTTTCACACAAACAGCCCATTCTGTCACTCAAACTAGTGGGCTGGCTGTATGCTGAGAGCGATCATCTCCCAATCGCTGTGACCAGCTCGCACACATGCACTGTGTCTTTTATGCATGCGCAGTTTGCAACATTCGGCCGAGCAAATGCAGCCCAGCGAGTGGGTCTGAGTTACCCCCACTGTTCAAAGAGACATTTGGAGATCTTCCCATACAGAAGGTGATCATGCAGACGGGACAGGACCTCCCTGACATGAAGTTGATAGGAGTGTAAGTTAAATTAAAATGTAATGTAAATAGACCACAATGTATTTGTAGAGGATATCCCTGAAAATTTCGTTGACATAACTCTGAAATACAGCTGGCGCGTTACACAGGCCAAACGGCATCACCAAGTATTCATAATGACCATCCCAGGTGTTGAACGTGGTCTTCCATTCATCCCCAATTTTAATACGGATCAAATTGTAGGCCCCACGAAGGTCCAATTTTGTGAAAAGGGATGCTCCACGCACTTTGTAAAAAAGTTCTGAGATGAGTGGCAGGGGGTACTGGTTTTTAATGGTGATTTGATTGCATCCGCGATAATCAATACACAGTCTGAGACCTCCGCTTTTCTCTTCAACGAAGAAAAATCCTGCCCCGGCAGGAGAAGATGGTCTTATAATACCCTTGGCAAGATTCTCTTTTATGTAATCAGACATAGCAGCTGTTTCTGGAAGAGGATAAATATGGCCACGGGGTGTCATCTTTCCAGGAACGAGATCAATGCCACAGTCCCAAGGGCGATGGGGAGGCAACTTGTCCACAGCTTGTTAATTAAATACATCAGCAAAATCTTGATAAGGTTCCGGCAAACGGGGTCCGTTTTTTTTTTTTTTTCAATTGATCAGATGTAAGAAACCTAATAGAGGATCTGGTTGAGATTGGATGGGCTTGAACAGGAAGGATACGAGGCAAACATTGATGAAAACAATTAGAACCCAAAGCCAGGACAAGCATGGTAGACCAGTTCAACGTGGTGTTATGTTTCTTAAGCCAAGGCAGACCCAAGACTAGATCATAAAAAGTTCTTGGAAGAACAAAGAATTCCAACACCTCTTGATGAAGACATCCTACTCGGAGTGTAACAGAATGAGTAACTGAGGAAATAGTATCTCCCGGGATAACACTGCCATCCACTCCTGAAAGAGCTAACTTATTAGGGAGGGGAGTAACCGGTATTCCCAGTTCAAATGTTAAGGACTCAGACATAAAATTCCTGGTGGCTCCAGAGTCCACAAAGGCTTTCAAATCTTTGGTTCTGGTCTTATAAAGAATAGACACTGTCCATAGAATGGGAAGGCTTGAAAAACACCCCCAACCTTATGCTCCCAGAACCAGTTAGAGACTCTCATTTCCTGAAAGATGGGGACAACTGGGCGCTCGCTTGTAATGTGGGCATTTTTTTTTTCTCCGGCTGCTCACAGCTTGTGTGAGCGGCCAGGAGACCATCGTGATAATCGTGACCATCGGCTTGCGACGAAACCCTGCGGTAGGGTCTAGCTTGCCGCAAGGCCGAGTGGACTTCCTGCTCTAATAGAGCAGGAAGTCCACTACTGACATCAGTAGTGATATCAGTAAGGCCTCCCTACAAACGCCAGGCGTTCCTAAGGGAACGCCTGCATTAGTCCAGTCACCCCCCCCTACCCGCCAACAAAACTGGGCAAGCTGTCACTCACCATCGACAGCCACACCGTCTTGTTGCAAACACTCAAATTGGATCTCGCATTGATTGATGAAACCCCGGCAGCGTCTAGGGTTTCCATCAAAGCGCTTGGGTGAGGCCAACTGTAAGCGAGATTTCTGATTACCATAACCATGTTACCAGGTCTCTGTCCCTCATGCCTCAGCCTTCTCTAACTTGCTTACTTCCTGCACTCAGGTCTCCTTCTACACACTCAGGGCCTGATTCAGACCTGCTCGCAAGCGCTGAGCGCTCACAAGTGGGTCGATGGTGCCCAAGTGAGCATGCGCACGACGGAGGCGGCTCTGTCGTGCGCATGCGCGAGACCCGAATAACGACGGCCAAGCCGTCGTTATGGGTCTCGCACCAAAGGGGGAGTGCTGTCGATGTTGATTGACAGCACGCCCCCTTTGGTGTGCATGCCGGGGGCGTGGCTGCCCAGACGGAGGCGTTCCCATGGGAACGCCTACCGTTTGGGGCCGGCCCCACTGACATCACTAGTTATGTCAGTGGGAGTGCTTTTGGCTCTGATAGAGCCAAAAGCACTCCTGGGCTTGCGGCAGCGAGACCCTACCGCAGGGTCTCGTCGCAAGCCCAATGGTCGCGATGGTCTTGACCATCGCGACCATCATTTTGCCCGCTCGCTATAGCTGTGGGTGGTCACCTACAGCTATGCGAGCGGCCAGGAGGCCGCTCCAAAAAGGAGCAGGGACAGCCCTGATGCAGAGCGAGTGCTCTGTCAGAGCGTCTGGCTCTGAATCAGGGCCTCCGTCCTCATGTCATCTGTCTGTCTCCCCTCTCCACTAGATTGTAAACTCCTAGGAGCAGGGTCCTCCTCCCCACTGTCTCACAGCCTTCTTCTCTAGCACTTCTATGACAGCCATTACCTTCAGAGCTGTACTGTGTATGGAGAATTGTGTTGCTAATTGTTACTTGTGTTCTGTTTATATTTTGATTACTGTATTGTAATGTAATGTTCTGTGTACCCTTTACTGTATGTATGGTGCTGCAGACCACTTGTAGCGTCCTATAAATATAATGTAAAAATAATAATAACTACTGCAGAAGAATTGGGAGGAACAGGTGCAGAAGAAGGAGGTAGAATATTGACCAGGGTTGACTTGATGGAAGGTAGTTGACCAGAGAGCTCTTGGAGGTATTGAGCGACTTAATGTTGTGCTGTCTCCTGACTATCCATGCGAGAGGCAAGATCTTGCAATGCCCCTGCACCCTGGGATCCTGTGGCTTCCATGGGGCCTGTACAAACTGTCACAGTATGCTCAGGAGAATCTCCTTCTGAGGAGCTGAATGCTGAGGTCCCGGGTTGAGGAAGGAATCGGATGCGAGGGGGCCTGGATGTATGTCCTCATCATCCACAAGTATCGGATGTTGACGAGACCTGACCAAAAGCGTGGAGTCTAACTTGCTGAGAGGTGTTTACCAGTGACCCCTCCAAGAGGGATATGAATATTAAGCTGCACCGGGGCGTGGCCTGGACGGCTCTGTGTGCAGATGCGTTGTCCTTTAGTTCCGGCACTTCGGATCCCCTGGACACTGTTTTGGGGTGCCTACCTCACTTACCTCTACTCCCACTGTGTCTGCCTGATTTTGTGCGCCCATACCACTGTGCCTGGGTGGCTTTTGCGCCACAGATTGGCTTCTTTACGGAACTTGGGAGGTCCAGGCCTATTCATAGGCTGAAGCCGCGGGTTCTAGTAAGGGTGCTCCATCGTCGCAGTTTGTGGAAGTGCCTACACAACTGCCGGACTCCAGATACTACTCGGGGTCGCTGGTTCCTACCCCCTCCCATGGCTGCTGACCGCTGGGCCCCCATAACAACTCCTGCAGAGGGGTGACCCAGTAGAACAGAGGACCCAATTTCGTGGCATTTCTATCCGTCTGCCATCTTCGATTGCGGTCTGGGACTTCTGGCTGCCGAGACTCACTGATACCAGAGTACTGGAACTAATTATTATCTTGCCCTGGCTCCTATAAGCCTTATATTTACCCGGATTAGGTATCAGTAGCCCTGAGATTACTCCTCTCAACCCCCTGTGCAGTTTCCAGATTTAACCTTTTCCAGGCTAGTCTCCTTTACACACCAGCTCCCTTCCTATGTGGCGTCTGCTACCTCCTGCATAAGCCTTCACTGCATTCCTTTGGAGCACTGATAATATACTCTACTAAAGTTCAGGTTTATTCTCTACCAAGCTCCTATGGTAGCCTGAGGAAGCTTTATATCACTGTAGCATGACTCTATAGTGTTTAGCTTTCCGGCTGTCTGCCTTTTGAGCTATAATGCTCTCTCAAAGCATGCTTCCCTTTTAGGGATGAAGACACCCTCACTCATGCAGTAAACTACTGTAACTATCGCATCACTACAGAGTGCCATCTACCTTCTGACTCAGTCCTACTTATTTACTATTATTACATTCTACATTATAATGCCGCCTAAATGTGCAGGTAAAGCCCAGAGATTACCGTCTCCTGTTCAATATCCTAATCCAGCCTCAATTAAGCAGAAACCATATCGCCGGCTGACTTGAGTTTGGATCTGGACACATCAGCTCCTCTTACCACTCAATCGATGTTTCAAATGTTCTCAGCATTTCGCACTTATATTTTCTCTGGAGTGGAAACCTCAGTTCAATCGCTCAGAACAGAGCTCATAGGCCTAGGCGGCCATACGGATCATTTGGAAGGAAAGATGAGAGAATTGGTCTCCTCACATAATGACCTGCTTACTGCACACTCTGAGTTGCAATCTGAAGTATCATCTCTCCGCGATAAAATTACTGATCTAGAGGACAGATCGAGATGTAACAACATATAAATAAGGGGTATCCCAGATTCGGATGCCCCTGCGGAATTACTGGAATATGTGACCAAGTTATTCCAAAAACTCCTCCCTTCTGCCTCAACACAAGACCTACTCATTGACTGAGTCCATCGCCTACCTAGACCGAGAATGGGGTCTACCAATTTTCCCAGAGATACCTTGATGAGGATTCATTTCTTCCATATTAAAGAACTCATTCTGAAAGCTGCCCAACAAGCAGAAAGATCTGATAATCTGGGAGGTCTCCAGATTTCCCAGATTTGTCAGTCCACACCTTGGACATGCCATCACCTCAGCGCTTCATGAACACAAAATTTCCAATCGCTGGGGATTCCCGGTCAAGCTTCTGGTTCATTACGACTCTTCTTCATCTGTTATCTCTACAGTGGAGGACGGTGTTAAATTACTGGTGGAATGGGACATATCTTTTACTTCAATCACATCTAGATCTGTATACAGTGCTCCATCTGATTAATTATGCTCCTGTGAGATTATATTATCTCTTTTGCTGTTCTGATACCACTGGTTTTTTTTTTTTTATAATACTAATGTCTCTTTAGTTTAACCTGATCTCTGCTATTATCTGTGTTATGTAATTTTACATTATAACTACTGTCTCTATTTTATATTATCAGAGGGTGGGTATGTTTATATACTGGAATTTTTTGGGTTTACTATTCCTCTGATACCCTAGTTTGCAGATAAGATTATCAATCTCAAGAAGTAACCTGTATCTACATTATACAATATTGTTTCTAGTTCAAGTGTAGTGATTGTTTATATGTTTTCTAAACTGGGATTACTATATTAGGTACAATTAATATCCTATTCGCTCCCCAGTTTGGTTTGTTTCTAAATTCTTGATTAGCTGCATGGGTGGGTGGTTTTCATGCTGGGCCACTTCCCCAATGTTTTTTTGTTTTGCCATTATTTTTTCACTGTGGCAAACAGTCTAGCCCCGATTTTTGGGCTAATTCAGTTTATTCCCTTTTATTTTATGTTACCCTCTGTGTCTTTTCTGTTTTTTTTGTCCCCTTTTTTCCTACCAGTTATTAGGAATCTAGAAATGCTGCTATATATATTCCCTGTAAAAATGTATTTTTTTTCTAGCACCAAATGGTTACATTTTATTAATTGAATACTCATGGGCTTAATTCCCCTAACAAGAGGAGACTGGCTTTGGCTACTTTTCATCGGAAAAAAGCAAAGGTGATAGCTTTACAGGAAACACATTTTTCTTCATTGGCGCCCCCAGTGATCTGTGCTTCTAGATAGCCTGTCATCTATTATGTCAACGGCCCTTTCAAACGCAATGAAGTGGATATTCTATTCCATCGCTCGCTACATTTCAAACTCTCATGCAAGAGACGGCAGGTTTCTAATATTAGTTGGGAAGTTAGATGATAGGGAAGTGACTTTGGTTTCCCTCTATGCCCCTAACACAAGACAAATACCTTTTTTTAAAGAAGATGTTAGAGGCCCTCCGAAAAGTTCAAAGAGGTAGTTTAGTGATCATGGGTGACCTTAATCTGGTCCCAGATATTAAAATTGACAAATCAACTATGGTGGGAATGACTAGATCGGGACCAGACCCCTCACTTGGTCTACGTAATTTGTTATCAGAATTTGATTTATATGACGTATGGCGAATCCAATCCCCGAGGGTTAAAGATTTTACATATTTCTCGCATGTTCACAATACTTACTCTCGGATAGATTTAATCCTTTTGGATAAATGGACTCTGCAGAACACTCGACAGTCTAAAGTTGTTCCAGTGGTTTGGTCTGATCATGCGGCTGTGACATGGACGTGGGATTGCGGTAGCTCTCATTTCCCCCCTAGACAATGGAGATTTCCTAAGTACCTGTTGACATCTCCGGAAACAACCACGCCCCTAACAGATGCTTTTTCAACTTATAAGGCTACTAACTCTCCTGATGACACGGCGATTTCTACTTATTAGTACGCTCTTAAAGCAGTGCTGAGAGGAGTGGCTATTCAGACTGGCTCTAGACTAAGAAAACAATATCTTCAACATCAGTCTGATTTAGAACAGCGTTTAGCACAAGTTGATTTTTTAAATCGTGCTCAACCATCCCGTCTCCTTAGGAGAGAGTTGGTATCCATTCGGAATCAACTCCAAAACTATTATGACCCATATGAGAAGCGCCCTGTCTAAACTCCAACAGAAATCTTATACCTTAGGCAACAAATCGGGTAAATTTCTAGCTCGTAAGTTACGTCTACGCCAAACACGAAATAGAATAGAAGTCATTGTTACCCCAGATGGACAGAAGTTGCTCAATCCCTCGTCTATAGCAGATGCATTTGCCAGCTACTATGAAAAATTATATAATTTAAATAAAGATCCTAACACCCCACAAACCATGAATAATCTTATCTCTTTGTTCCTTGAAAAACTACATCTTCCTAAATTGAAGTCCGATGAGTTAGAATCCATCAATGCCCCATGGTCTGAAAAAGAGATTTTAGATGTTATTAAAGCACTCCCCTTAGGTAAGGCGCCTGGCGCAGACGGATTTGCCAACTCTTTCTTTAAACATTTTTCACTCGAAGTTGCTCCTGTCCTTACTATACTGTTTTAATTTTGCCACTAGACACGGGTTTCTTCCGGCTGAGATGCTGGAAGCCCAGATAATCACTATCCCTAAACCTGGAAAGGATGCCTACAGAACTACAGACCAATTACTCTTCTTAACTCTGACGTGAAGATTTTCTCTAAGTTAATTGCTAATCGTCTCTCTCCATTAGTTCCCTAACTTATACATCCTGACCAGGTGGGCTTTGTTCGAGGACGTCAGGCCTCGGACAACACTCGTAGAGTTTTCAATTTGGCTGAATATTTAGTTAAAGGGAAACAAGAAGCCCTCTTGCTTTCCTTAGATGCCGAAAAGGCATTTGACCGTCTACACTGGAAATTACTTACTGCTACATTAACAAAGTTTGGGTTCCAGGGATAAATACTCTCTTCTATATCTGCCTTATATAGTAACCCAACTGCTAAAGTACTGAGCAATGTTTCCAGGAGTTCTGGATTTGCCAGGTATTGCTGTAAGCAGGATTTCTGGATTGCCAGATATTGCTGTAAGCAGGGTTGCTGGATTGCCAGATATTGCTGTAAGCAGGGTTGCTGATGAACTGATCTAGGAACCAGTAGGAGCAGGAGCCTGTGATACCCTTATACTCTGCAGTAGCACAAACTATGCACCACGGAAGTAATGAGATGTTCAGGCCCAGAATGCTATCAGAGGAGGGTGTTTATACCCTGGGTCTTGCAGGAATTGGTGGATACGGTCAGGTGGTCTGGTAGTAGCACTCTGAGTGGTGGAGGCACAACATGCAGAGGGAGCAATCATCTCTGCAGTACTGAGAGTCAGAACTACACCTGCGATTCCAATCAAGGCTAGCAGTGTTCACAGACAGAGGAGGGTCCAGGTGAATGATCACTGTGGAAAGGAATGCAGCCAGCATGATCAGAGCAGATCTCCCAGGCAGATTACACACACAGATCCATGAGACAGTTGGCAGGGCTAAGTCTATAGGCAAAAGGTGAAAACTAGACAGGGTCGTGACATGGGTGAGTTTTGAGGTCTCCTGGCTGGATAGGTTGGCCGCATTTAAGATGATGGTTCTCCCCAAGTTAATGTATTTGTTCCGCATGATACCTTATTTGGTTCCACAGCGTTATATAGCCCAAATTCACAAACTAATTTTAAATTATATATGGAGGGGTAAGACTCCACGAATTGCTTATCACCGCTTAACGCGACATAGACACCGAGGTGGCCTGGATGTCCCCGATCTTTTGGCATACCAGCTTGCATCCTTGGTGGCACAGATTAGTGACTGGGCGCTACCTACTAATTCTAAACCTTGGGTTGATTTGGAGAGAGCTTTGTTACCACACTTTCCCCTAGCAGAAACAATTTGGACTCCTAAACAACTCCGCCTAATATCGACAGAGTCTCCTAGAGCAATATTGGATTCCCTTACAGCATGGGATGTAACTTTAGGAACTACTCGCTGTATGATTTTACCCACTCGTAATATATCTCTTTTGGCTCTTTCCCATTTAAACCCAGATTAGCGTATATCAATATGGCACTCTAGTGGTATAAGCACTATTGCCGAAGTACTCAGCAATAATTCTGTATGTCCATTTTCGGATTTACAGACACAATATAATTTACTCTCAGGAGAATGTTTTACTTCTTTACGTATTAGTCATTGGGTCTCTGCTATTATTCGAATTACTGGTTCTTTGGCACTACCTCCTCCCTCCATTTTAGCTAAATTGGCGACTGGTAATTGTCAGGGTGCTATAAGATTTTGGTATTCCCTATGTATGGAGGATAAGAATCCAACTAAGGCGATGATTCCGAGCCGAATGCTCTGACAGAGCGCTCGCTCTGAATCAGAGCGTCTTTTTTTTTTTTTTTTATGGAGCGGCTTCCTGGCCGCTTGCATTGCTGTGGGTTGCCACCCACAGCTAATGCGAGCAGCCAGGATGATGGTCGCGATGGTCTTGACCATCGGGCTTGCGACGAGACCCTTGTGGTAGGGTCTCATGGTCGCAAGCCCGAGAGAGCTTTCGGCTCAAATAGAGCCGAAAGCTCTCCCACTGATATCACTTGTGATGTCAGTGGGGCCGCCCCCAAATGGTAGGCATTCTCATGGGAATGCCTCTGTCTGGGCAGCCACCCCCCGGCCCGCCCACCAAAGGGGGCGTGCTGTCACTCAACATCGACAGCACGCCCCCTTTGGTGCAAGACCCGGAGCGACAGATTGCCCGTCGCTATCCGGGTCTCGCGTGCGCATGCGCTCTGGGCCACCATCGACCCGGTTGCGAGTGCTCAGCGCTAGCGACCGGGTCTGAATCAGGCCCTAAGTCCCCCGCACAATCACAGTGGGAATTGGATTTACAGATTACTTTTACCCCCCAGCAATGGGAAGAAATCTATTTGACAGCTCATCGCTTCTCTGGGTGTACTAACCACTTAGAGATGCAATTTAAACTGTTACATAGATGGCGGGGGCGTGGCTTGGATGGGTTGGATGTAGGAGGCTGACTCCATAGCTCCTAGGCCCCAATATCCAGCCTTGATCATCCTGTACCCCATGCCCGGTCCCTGGCACTGGCAGATGCCTATTTACTTACCCCTCCATGCTCCAGGAGTCCTGAGGTCTGCCTGTGTTGCCAGCCTGCTGTACTGTGGGAGCTGAGGATCTCCTTCTGCAGCGTCTCCTCGTGGGCGCCATTTTGGATTCGGCCCCGGTATTTATTGTGGCTTCTGGATCTTGCGCTCACCACCTCTGCTGTCTGGAAGGTGCCCTGGGTAGCTGGGGAGGTGGGTAAACCCCTCCCACTCACTTTGGATTAATTTGGGGCTGCTGCGGACCAGCGATTCCGATCGCGGCTGCCATCTTGGATTCGGCCCCTGCTGTCATTGTGGCTCCTGTCATCAGTGCTGGAAGTGGCACACTGCTGGCTTCTGTCCTGGATGGCTGGCAAGGTGATCCTCTCCCTGGAGTCCTGAAGATACCTGGGGCCTCTGCGGATCATACGGCTGCCATCTTGGATCAGGACTCTGCTCTGGAGAAGGGCCTTTGAGCTCCCTCTGCTGCCTGCTCTGCTGTACTGCCCAGAGTGAAGCTGAGGTGTTGGATATGCTATTATATTTACCTCACCATCTGCACCCATATATCACAGGTGATCACCCTGTCTGCACAGCCCGTCTCTCTTTGATTCTAGTAACTGGCTGCCTCCCTATACTGCCTGCTGACCTCTGAACTGGTGGTGGGGACTTTACATCACTGATCCCTGCTGTTCCTGTGCTATACATTTATTGTTGAATCTGTCTCTTCTGTCCTGTTGAAGTTTGTGATTTAGAACTAATGGGAAAGAATTCCCAGCAGTCGGCCGCTGCGTTGCTGGATAGATTCTCCCGTTCAGGAACTGTTGGGGCTACGGGATCTGGCTCTTCTGATACGCAGTCTCATTGCTCTCAACCCTCCTCTCCGCCTGCTCCTGAGAACCCTCCTTTGGAGCCTGAGATCACTATGCATAACTTAATGCAGGCAATTACTTCTTCTGAGAAAATGCTGTCGGGCAAGATTTCCAAAGTTCACGTGGAACTTTCCCTTATCCGTCATGATATGCAGACAATGCGAGAACGTGTTGGTGAGGCTGAGACTCATATTACCACATTAGAAGATGTCACTGCTCCGGTTGCGGGAAGGCTTTCGACCCTGGAGTCCCAGATGATGGCCTGCCGCACCAAAATCTCTGATATTGAGGGCCGACTTCGCAGAAACAACATCCGATTTGTTGGTCTACCCGAGAAGGCGGAAGGTTCTCAACTGAAGACGTTTCTGGCAAAATGGCTGGTGGACAGCTTTGGCCGGGAAGATTTCACTGCCCACTTTGCGGTGGAAAGGGTACACCATATCCCTTATAGGGCTCTTCCCTGGTGCTCCCCCTCGCACATTCATCGCCAAGATCCTGCATTTCAAAGACAGAGATGCGATCCTTCGTCTGGCTCGTCTATGTGGTTCTTTGGAATACAATGGAAATCGGGTGGCTGTGTTCCCGGACTTTTCTATGGACGTCCAGAAGTCTAGGTCCCAATTTGTTCAGATTAAACGTCGTCTACGTGATCTGGGCCTCTCCTATGCCATGTTGTTTCCTGCCCGTCTGCATCTGGTGGCTGATGGACGATCTAATTTCTTCAATTCCCCACGTGAAGCTTCATCATGGCTGGATCTAAGGGGACGCGGTGGTGATGCTCCTCCGGACTGACCTGGATTTGCTGTCCTGTGAGCTGTGCTTACTTCCAAGCATTCTCAGTCTACATTATTCTGGTATATGATATAATGTCTCCTGACAATACTAGTTTCATGTTTATTTGTGCCTAGGCGCTTTCCAATTGCTAATATTGAGGTATCTATTTTATATTGTGTTTTTTCTGGTTTGTTGTGTTGGGTGCCAAGGTGGGTAATTCTGCTATGGGCCTGGAAGATACTCCACCTTATGGTTTAGGTAAGACTAGCTACCCTTCTCTTACCCCTTACATTAACAAGGGTTTGTTAGTTAATTAGGTATTTTGTTCTGGAGTTTGTAGTTGGTAGGTTAGGGATCTAGGTTTACCTGGTTGGGATGGGTATACAGGGTGGGGGGTTGGGGGATTTTTGGGTTTTTTGTATGAGATTTTATTTTGAGTTTCTATTTTTTGCCATTGCCGTGTTTTATTCAAAACTGCTATGTCTTCATTTTTTTAATTACATTTTTTTGTTGTGCTTTTCCTCTGTTGTGTCTGCCATGTCTCGCTGGGTGCCTCCATCTGTGCTGTTCCAGGTGTCTGTATCTCCTTTTCCCCCTGGTGTGTGGCTGACCCCATGATGTCTACTAGCTTAGCTCTCCCTCTTCAAATATTCTCCTTGAATGTCCGGGGCCTCAATGACCGGGTCAAGTGCTCTTTAGTTTTGAATCAGGTGAAGAAGGCTCAGGCGGATATTATGTTTCATGGAGATGCACTTGGTGGGTTTGGAAAGTCTTGTCATTGCGTAAACCTTGGATAGGCAGGGCCTATCACTCCACGCATTCCTCGTATTCAAGAGGAGTGTCAGTACTTGTCCGTAGATACCTCGGTTTTGTGTTTGATGATGTTAGGATTGACCCCTTGGGTAGATATGTTTTTATTTGGGCATCTATTCACTCCTCTCCCCTTCATATTCTTGCTGTTTATATTCCCCCACATTATACTAGTGAGGTCATGAAAAAGTCTGCCGAATTTATTTCTTTGTCCCCTGATACCCCGGTTATTTGTGTAGGGGATTTTAAAAATGTGCTACACCCTACCCTGGATAGGTGGCAAGAGAGTTCGATTGTGTCTGGTCCTTCCCCCCATTCTTTTGACAACTTAGTTGAAGAACTGGGTCTGGTGGATATTTGTCGTGTTCGGCATCCTCACCCGGCTCGGTACTCTTGCTTCTTGGTCTCTCATCATTCCTTTTCTAGGATTGATCTCGCTCTGATATCCGGGAGGCTGGTCCCGCAGGTTCTTGAGGTTGAGTACCGGTCTCGTGGTGTGTCAGATCATACCCCTTTAGTATTGGCTATTGATATCGCTGCCCCGCGAGGTCACTCTTTTTGGAAGTTCAATCCTTTCTGGCTCACATTGATGGATGCTGGTTCGGAATTGGAATCCCAATGGTGTGATTTATTTCTCTGAGAATACTGGTTCTGTTTCCTTTGATATATTGGGGGATGCCTTTAAGTCTGTCCTACGCGGTTCTTTAATTGGAAGGGTGATAAGCATCAAAGCCTTTCATAGGAAAAAGGAAGCAGAACTTGAAAATCATTGTAAACTGCTTGAACAGCAATATCTGTCCTCTGGTTCTTCTATTACTAGATCCTCATATATGGAGTCAGCTAAACTATTATTTGATTTCCTTTTAGATAAGTCCAGAAGACGCTGCTATTTGTTAAGCATAGTCATTATTCTGATTCAGATAAATCTGGAGATTTATTGGCTTATCTTTCCAGAGAGGTTCGACCTGTTATGTTTATAGCTCAAATTCGGTACTCTTTAGGCAATTTGCACTCCTCTACCCATGCTATTGCGAATGTGTTTTTTGAGTACTTTACAAGTCTTTATTGTTCCCAAGCTCACTATACTTTAGAAGAGTTACTTGAATATTTGGGACATATATCCCTCCCATCCATTTCCCTGGACAGTAGAGCATTCCTAGATTCTCCATTTACTATAGAGGAAATTGGGGTGGCTGTTTCTTGGTTTCCAGTGGGTAAGGCCACAGGGGTGGACGGGATTCCGATTGAGCTCTATAAGAAGCATGCCATTTTCTTTTCCTCTAGACTCCTTGACCTTTTCAATGAACTGTGTGACTTGGGCTCTCTTCCCAGTTCTATGTCAGAGGCCATTGTTGTTATGATCCCTAAATCTGGCAAAGATCCTCTTGATCCTGGCTCTTATCGCCCAATTTATCTCCTCTCTATAGATATTAAAATACTGGCTAAAATGCTTGCCCTTAGGCTTAATAAGGTGATTGGTGAGGTGGTGCATCCCGATCAGACAGGTTTTATGCCAGGGAAATCCACTTCACAGAATCTCAGGAGATTGTATTCAATTTTGCAGTTGGCGGACTCGGTGGATGATGGGTCAGTGGTGGTGTCCTTGGACGCCACCAAGGCCTTTGATTCTGTGGAGTGGCACTATCTTTGGTAGATTCTGCTTTGTTTTGGGAAGGGACCTATATTTATCACCTGTGTTAAATTTTTATATTCTTCCCCTTTATGGCGAGTCTGTATTAATGGGTATGTTTCTCCTTCCATTCGCCTTTCTAGAGGTACAAGACAGGGCTGTCCTCTTTCTCTTACCCTTTTTGCCCTCGCCATTGAGCCTTTAGCATGTCTTATTAGAAGTCACCCCGGTATACGGGGGATTAGGATACAGCAAAGGGTTGACACAGTGGCTCTCTATGCAGATGACATGCTGTTATTCTTGTCTGATGCATCTGAGTCTTTGATCACTCTTCTCTCCGTGTTAGAGTCTATTGGACAGTTTTCTGGGCTGCACATTAATTGGGATAAATCTTGCATTCTTCCTGTTCATGGTCCCTCCTCTCCTGTTGGGGCTGTGAATACTCCCCTGGAATGAACCTCCAGGTTTAAATATTTGGGAATTTGGATAACGTCATCTATGACAGACTTTATCCCACTTAATGTCCAGCCACAAGTTGATTCCTTGTAATCTAAGCTGCACGTCTGGAGCAAACTTCCCTTGATCGTTACAGGTCGGGTGAATTTGGTTAAAATGATAGTTCTCCCTAAATTTTTGTATGTTTTTCAGCAGGCCCCGGTTTATATTTCTCCTCGTATTTTTCAATTAATAGTTAGCTACCTTTCCTCCTTAGTCTGGGTTAATAAACGATCTTGAGTTAAACTTAAGACTCTATGTAGGCCAAGAGTGTTGGTGGCTTGGCCCTGCCAAATTTCCACCTTTATTATATGACCTCTCAGTTAGTACATCTGCGGGGGTGGGTTTTGGGTGGGGAGTGCCAGGATTTGCCTACTTCCTTGGTACATACTATTTCTAGAAGATGTACCCCTTTACAGCTTTTACTTGATGACAGTTGTCCCAGGGGGGAGCTCCACTGGTCATACAGGCTCATACATTGTGGAAACAGGCCCATGCTTTAGTGGGGGTGGAAGGTTTTGACTATGACCTGCCCTTATGGCATCCCTATTTGATGCTAGCTCTTTATGGTCCAGGAGGGGAGTCTTCTCCCTTGGACATTTGTACAGTGATGGAGTTTTTAAAACCTTTGACACTATTAAGACTGAATTTGGGGGTCCCGAATTCTATGTTTTTTTGCTATTTACAGCTTCATCATGCCCTATCTGTCCAGTTTTCTTCTGGCCCTCCACAATTTGTTCCTGATCCTGTTAAGGCTTTGTTGCAAGTAACTAGTGGTAGGAGATTGATTTCCAGAATTTACTCCTACCTCCTTGCTGTTAACTCAGATGATGCCCTAGCACCGCTTAGACTTAAATGGGTGGAGGATTTGGGTCCATTAGAGGATGAAGAGTGGTCTTTAATGATGAATAGCCCTCTGTCTGCCACCTCTGCAGTGCAATTTCAGCAGATACAGGTTTTTTTTATTATACAGGGTGTATCTTACCCCCCTTGCTACTGAGTAGATTTGGGTCTGGTGCCTCTGATAGGTGTCCTAAATGTTTTACTCCACAGTGTTCGTTTTGGCATCTCCTCTGGGAATGCTCTGCTGTCCAGCTGTTTTGGTCCCGAGTCACCAGTTGTCTCACTAGAACAGAAGGTGGTTTTCTTCTTTTAGTTCCTAAAATGTGTATTTTTGGTTTGGGTCTTTTGGATATGGTTCATCATTTAACGGGTCAATACATAATTAATGCATTGACTTTGGCAAAGGTTTGTATTGCCTGCACTTGGATGGCATCTAGGGGCCCTACTTTTGCTGAGTGGTGTGGGCTGATGAATGAAGTGGTGGGGCATGAACGTTTTTTATATACTAAGCGTAATTGTATTCTCAAATATGAATGTATTTGGGGCTCATGGATTGCTTCTTCCCATTATGTTGCTGGGGAGAGTGGGATTTCAGACACTGATGGGTTGGCACCTGGCGGGACGGCACAATAATGTTTTTGGTATATCGCTTGTAATTTTTCTGCTGTTTTGGATGGTTGAGAATTATTGCACAGATATCTTAAATATGTCTTATTTTATATATATTTTTTTTATTTTGTATTCTCTTATATCCTGGATATATATCTATTTTTATTAATGGGTTTATATGGTAATGGCTGTATATTACAAATGTTTGATTTTTGTTTAATGGGGTGGGGGATTTTGTTAGTTGTATTGTTTGTTTTTTTGTTATGGATAAAATTTTCAGAAATAAACTCGATTTAAAAAAAAAACAAAAAAAAACCTGTTACATAGATTGTATTTTTCACCAGCTAAATTACACAAGATATGGCCCTCACAGTCAAAATTTTGTTGGCGGAACTGTTTGGAGCAGGAAGATTTCTTCCATATACTTTTGGAGTTGTCCAAAAATTTGAAACCTCTGGCATGATATATTTGCTCTGGCCTCTCTCCCTATGTTTTCTTTTTTTTTCTGTATCCTTCCCCTTCCATGTTGTTGTTAATGGAACAAAACTTTAATAAAACTATTGATATTAAGCTGCACCTAGGATGCAGGTCTCGTCCCTTTGGTCAGGCATCTGATAAAAGTGGGAAATGGAGGAACGTAACACAGAGGAGGCCCAGGAGAATATACTTCAGTGTGAAGCACTAGTGAGAACCCTGTACCCTGCTGGTACTGTATTGGCACGATAGAGTAACTTCCTGGAATAGTATACTGGAGGGAAATGGATAAGGCCCACTACAGACCTAGATGCACCACTGGCACAGGAGAGTGACACTTATGTTGTACTCGGGAGTTGTACTGAGTACACGGGCTGAGAAACCAGATGCACCGCTGGCACAGGAGAATGACACTTGTGTTGTAAGGAGCAAGGAACCTGGAACTGTAACGGCAAGCGTACACCAGTAATAATGACGTTGTACAGGCAACTTCCTGTTGTCCAGAGCCCAGCTAAATACCTTGTGGTAGCGGTCCACTGGAGGACAGTGTCAGCTAACAACAATTAGGCTACCATTGAGTAGAGGCCAGTCAGATGATGAAGACCGTCATGGCTGCGTCCATGACGGCACCCGCAGGAACTAAGTCACGGAGCAACACTTGAATGTCCACGCAGTCCCTAGGCATAATCCTCAGTGTGTCACCCGCCGCTGAACCAGACGTCTAACCGCTTGAGAAGTCAGAAGAAGCCGGTGCTAGGGTGAGTAATGGCCGATGCTTGGCCACAACCTGACACAGTGTATAAAGGGCACTACTACATGGGGCACTGCTACTGGGGACATTGCATAAGGGGCATTACTACAGTGGGTATTGCAAGAGGGGCACCACTACTGGGGGCATTAAGGTGCGTATGAAATGGAAAGGAATGTTCCCAGAGTGACGATTAAGGGGTGTGTGTCATGTTGACACACCCCATTTTTCAGTGACCACTGCCCTTGTGGCACATCAGGTGAACAAACCTCCCGGCGAAACACATGTCCTGTCTCTGTCTATGCTCATTAGCATGCTGATCTCTGAATAACCACACCAGCAGCTCTGACCCACGGACCTTTCCTGTGAGGTATCATTCTATTGTTCTCCTGCACTCTCTCATCTGAGTCCTAGTCTGTGACTCCCCCTGCAATGCCTGAGAGTAACAGGGGTGAGACTTAGGGCCTGATTCAGAGCCAGACGCAGGCAGCCGTTTTTGCTTGTACGCATTAGATTTTTTTAAACCACGCATGCGTCCGGTTAACATTGCACATGAGCGGCAGTATCTTTGCGGTCATTTTTCGTTCACTCGTATACACAGCGAACAGGAAGTGACCTATGTAATTTGATTGACAGAATGTTCTGTTTATGGGTGGTAACGGGGGTGGAGATGTGAAAACGCAGGCATGTCAAGCCGTTTTTTGGGCGTACATGTATTATCTTGAACGAACGTCCAATTTGGAAGGTCTTTTGGATACGTCACTGTGTGATCCAGTTTCCATTATGACTGCTCGTTCAGCTTGTGGTAGGGTATTGGATCTCGCAAAGATGATGGTCTCTTCGTAGCTCCCTTAGCGAATCAATGTTTTGCTATTCTCCTTTACAAGGCACAAGACCAATCACCTAATAATTGGTTCACTTGCGAGAAGGTGATTTGCAATGGCCATGATTTATTAGCTAAATTTGGAACGCATATTGTGTTCCTATTTGTGTTTTGAAATCACAGCAATCACAAAATAAATGTTTCAATAAAGTAAAAAATGTTGGATGTTTTTGCAATATTCCGTACGCATGTTGTTGTCAGATTTTTTTAGTTTTTTAAAAGCCCAACACCTATTTTTATTTTTTTTTCATTTTGGTGTCAATACAGAAAGACAATCAGCTACTAATTGCTTTGCTTGTGTTATTGTTTACTTACTTGTTACCTTATGTTTTTTTTTAAATAATTTTTTTTGAAGTATATGACCTTTGTTATGTATTTAAGTATGTTTGTTCCAGTCCCATTTAGCCATTTGCTAATGAATTTGACACACTTTTTTTTTTGGGGGGGGGGGGGGGTTATTTTTCAAATATTAAATGTAAACATTTTTTAATCAATTTGGCTTTTTTTCAGCCAAATTTTTTTTTTTTTAAGCAAAAATATAAAGTAATGTAAAAAAATAAAAACAATTCACAAGAAAGGAGAGGGAGGATGTGGGGTGCAAAAATATGGGGCAAACACAGAGATGGAATTTGGGGGAATTAGCCAGTGCTGTCAACGCCTTTTCCCCCGCTTAGCTTGATGTTGTAGGGAGCATGACTTTGTCCGTCTGGTCGTGCGCCTTGCCTGGCCAGAGGTAGCTGGTGTTTCCTCTGGCCTAGGCATAGGGCTAGGCACATTTGGAGGGATGGTTGATGTTGCGCCAGAGGTGGAGGGCCCTGATGTTCCGGCAGGAAGGGAGGCCGGCTCCAACATGCGCAGGCAGACGAGCTGCTCCAGGGCATTAGCTATTCTGACATTGGCCGCAGCGTTTTCTTCCAGGGTACAAAACAAAGTAAATGAAAATGCCAGCGCTCCCTCTAGGAGATACAGGGAATATAATTATAGTGGTAAACAACACACTGGAAACGTAGAGTCACTGGAATAATATATAAATGTCAGTCTCCCAAAACAGTGAAAACTGATTTCTTTTCAAAATTCATTAAAATATCCTTAAAAGACAGTGAAAAAACTGGTTTCTTAGATCCTCCTAGTTGTCACAATTGCTTCTTTAACAACTTCTTCATATATGACAGCACTATTGATCTGATGTTATGCTCTTTTGCCAATGCGAGCGAAGACTTGTAGCAGCTGGCAAGGTCCTCTTTATGAAGTTCACTTAATTGCCCTCTTGCGATAGGCCCCACCGTATGAATAACATCTGGTATGGGTGTACAAGACAGGAAGCAGCCTGCTTCCTGTCTTGTACACCCATACCAGATGTTATTCATACGGTGGGGCCTATCGCAAGAGGGCAATTAAGTGAACGTCATAAAGAGGACCTTGCCAGCTGCTACAAGTCTTCGCTCGCATTGGCAAAAGAGCATAACATCAGATCAATAGTGCTGTCATATATGAAGAAGTTGTTAAAGAAGTAATTGTGACAACTAGGAGGATCTAAGAAACCAGTTTTTTCACTGTCTTTTAAGAATATTTTAATGAATTTTGAAAAGAAATCAGTTTTCACTGTTTTGGGAGACTGACATTTATATATTATTCCAGTGACTCTACGTTTCCAGTGTGTTGTTTACCACTATAATTATATTCCCTGTATCTCCTAGAGGGATCGCTGGCATTTTCATTTACTTTGTTTTGTACCTTGGGTGACGTGTGTAGGTCACCAGATATATACCAGCTGCATTCTTTAGTTTTTGGAGCGCGGAAAATTATTGATTTTCTTTCTTTTCCTCCAGGGTGTCCGCCACCGGTAGCAGATTGGCGTCCATCCTCATCAGAATCTCGGTGTTCTTATCCGTTTTCTCATTGAGATCTGAGAGAAGGGCCATTGCCTGCGAGGGGGAAGGCCCTGGACTGTCCACCACAGGGTCCCCAGCCGGATATACTGCTTCCTCCCCTGCGGAGGCAGCAGATCTACTGCGGCCAAAACTCAGTTCTGGAGCAGACTCCTCCTCTTCTGTGCCTGTGTGAAAAAGATAGGTAATACAAATATTAGTACATTTTTAATTTTTCATAACCATCCTTTTTAAACAGTTTTCACTAAATTACCTGCGGGAACATGTGGAGCCGCAAAGTCTGGCATGTCTGTGTCCATGTTGGACACGCCAAACACCTCCTCTTCCTGCACACACCCCTGTGCCAGCTCCTCCAAATAGGTCAGCTCCAGTGACACAGGGGTTGGCCCCCCACCTGTCCCCCCTGCATGCCTAGCCCTATCAGCCAACTTTTGCTTTAGGCAATATTTGAAGTCACTCCAGCTATTGGTAAAAAAAAGTAGTTTTAGATTTTAAATGTTCCTCCAAATTTTGGGAAATAGGTTAGAGCATTTACGTACCACCGTTTGACCTCTTTGGTTGAACGGACAAAGTCACCAACCCCATTGACAGCACTGGCTATGTCCTCCCACAGTTTCCATCTCTGTGTTGCACCCATATTTCTTGGTGCATGGGCCAAGTTATCCATGCACTTTTGCACCAAAACCTCCATCTCCTTTCTTGTGAATTGTGGCTGGCATTTTTTTTTTGGAGGGGGCTGGTTGCTGGGCCCCGCAGCCTCCTCATTCTCTGTCTCCATGCCTTTAAAATTGTAATAAAAATTAAAACAAAAAAATAGTTGTAATGTTTTTTGACATTCAATTTTTGAGGTACTTACTGCGAGTTTCTGGATTTGGGCTTTGCTGCTCCTCAGTGGACATTTTTGGCAAAATGAGTAAAGCAGACCGATTTAGTGCTCTCATGTCGTTTTTATAGATGCGTGTGCATTACGCGGCCGCTTCATGCTTTGGGCGCATCTATTGGGCGTCATTGATTTGTGTGGGAAAGTTTAGCCTATTTAAGGCTTATTTCTGGCCTGTTTTCGGGGTGGGTTGTTTAGAGTTTGGAGTTGGACGGAGTTGGATTTAGATTTGGAGTCGTGGTCTTGGGCGTCGAGTTTCGAGTGTTTATAGCGAAAAAAATTTTTGGCTTTGGTTAGGTACGTAAGAATTTATGAAAATTTTTTTACAAAATTATGTTATATATTGGAAGTGTTTTGGATTATTAATATACTTTCTTTCGATTTTACATGTTACATTTTTTGTAATTAAAAAATGTTAATACGTGTTTACTTTTCTTTCATTTAGTTGTTAGAAAATTGTCTTTGGTTTTTTTGGATTTGGAAACTTTGGTTGTCTACATTTGTGCGGTAAGTGTTTTTTGATATCCTTATAAACTTGTATTTATCTACATTTGTGAAGGTTATTTTTAGTGGTCACGCTGTGCAGTGTTGTGCATAAAAACCTGTCTGATTTGCCATGTTTTTAATTTTTCAGTTTTTAAACATAAATTGTGGTGTACTATTTTGCGATCTTATGTTTGTGGTTTTGGCGTTAAGGTTAAATGTGGCGTACTATTTTGCGATCTTATGTTTGTGGTTTTGGCGTTAAGGTTAAATGTGGCATACTATTTTGTGATCTTATGTTTGCGGTTTTGGCGTTAAGGTTAAATGTGGCGTACTATTTTGCGATCTTATGTTTGCGGTTTTGGCGTTAAGGTTAAATGTGGCGTACTATTTTGCGATCTTATGTTTGTGGTTTTGGCGTTAAGGTTAAATGTGGCGTACTAGTTTGCGATCTTATGTTTGTGGTTTTGGCGTTAAGGTTAAATGTGGCGTACTAGTTTGCGATCTTATGTTTGTGGTTTTGGCGTTAAGGTTAAATGTGACGTACTATTTTGCGATCTTATGTTTGTGGTTTTGGCGTTAAGGTTAAATGTGGCGTACAGTTTGCCAAGGTCAATGTTAAGTGGACAGTACATTTTTTTTAAAATTTTTGGTTTTAAAAAAACATCATCTGGGTAGTGCATGCATTCTGGGTCATTTTGCCTTAGTCTGTAATTTTTTGACAACTTTTGAGTGTTTTTTTCTTCTCACTAACAAATTCGTAGGTTTACTACAAGATGTCACTGCCCAACCCTGTAAGAATCGCCTTTTTATGCTGAAAAGATAAGTATTTTTTAACGTTCGCAACAATCTAAATCTTAACTTCATTGCTTAACATTTCAGAATGATGTTGGCCGAATTATATTGGCGATGGTCACAGACCCTGACCAACTGGGACATCCTCCTAGGAGTAGGCCTCGTAGGCGTGCTAGGCCCCAGATATTTCGAACACGTGTCACCCTTTTTGGAATGCCTGATGATGAGGTGTTAAGGTGTTACCGCCTACCACCAAAAATTATCCTAGACACTCTTTCATTAATAGAGAGTGATCTTGAAAGGCAAATTACCAATCCAACAGCAATACCACCACTAACACAGTTTATGTCGGTATAACATTTTTGTGCCTCTGGATCCTTCCAGACCACAGTTGGAATAGTGGCAGGAATTTCACAGTCCTCCTTTTCCCGGATCCTGAGGGGCGTGATGGATGCGTTATTTAAACACCTCCATCATTTTAGTAATATGCCATTGGATATGGGTTCCCTTACTGTGGTGAAGCAAAATGTTTTCGAAATTGCAGGCTTCCCACACATCATAGGGGTTGTGGATGGCACTCACATACCACTTCAGCCTCCAGCAGTGCAGGAGGTTATATTTCGGAACAGAAAACATTTTCATTCAATGAATGTAATGGTGGTATGTGATGCCTCCCTCCAGATCCTGTCCCTGAATGCCAAGTTCCCAGGAAGTGCACATGATTCTTTTGTCATCCAGCAATCGGGGCTTTGGCAGAAATTAAACAACCTACAAGCTGGTGATGCGTGGCTTCTGGGTAAGTGGGACCCTTAATGTCTTGACGTTGCCTTTTTTTAATTAAGTTTTTATTTACATTTAATGTTTTTACATTTGCAGGAGACAGTGGTTACCCTTGCACGCCCTGGCTGCTCACTCCTTATTTGGTCCCTACACCAGGGCCACAAAGTCAATTTAATTCCGCACTTACAGCGCTCCACCACCTGCCTGGTGGCAGTATTGGCCTTTTAAAAGGCCGATTTAGATGCCTCCACTGCTCTGGTGGCGACCTAATGTATTTGCCGGCTATGGTTTCAAAAATTGTGGTCCTGTGTGGGATTTTTCATAACATCGCCATAAGGAGTGGTGTTCTAATGCAGCCAGAGGATGCCTTGCCGGAGGATGGCCCCCCTGAGGTTGGTCCTAGGAGAGTGTCTGGGGGTTCCATACGTGATGACGTAGTTTCTCGTTTTTTCAGGTATTTTCTTTTCTTTTTTTTTTACATTTGTTGACATTGGGAATAAGGTAAATTATGTGTGTTAACTATCCTATGTTTTGAATTGTAAACTTTTTCTTTTCTTGTTTTTCCAAAAACCAAACAACCTGCTTACTTCCTGAAATTGCTCGACTGTGACAATAATGACTCACAAATGAACTTAACACCTGGACAAATGTGTTTTTAACCTGATTTTGGACAACATGTTGGCATGCACCATCTTCAACCAGTTCTTGATTTTTTGTTTTTTAAATGTGTGTATATATTTTTTGTTTTGGGTGATAATGTGTATTAAAAAAAATTGAGTTTAGTTTGTTTTTTTATGAAAAAGAAAAAACACCAAAAGCCTTTAACAAATGGACAGTACTTTTGAAATTTTTAACCCAGTGTTTATTTTATTTTTAATGTTGTATTTTTGACTTTTTCACCTAACAATTAACAACATGTTTGCATAGTTTGGCCAACCTTTTTTCCTCTTTATTTTCCTATTTTGGGAGTTGCATTTTTTAAATTTGGAAACAACAATAACTACATAAGGGTATTCTAGTGAACCATTATGGAGTTTATGTCAATTAACCCAATTTTTGGAGTTTCAAAATATGTCTTCAATTTCTGGGAAACCACTCACATTGTATGTAATGTAATTTTTTGTATTTTAAATTTACATTTTAGTCTGGAACATTGTTTGCATTTTCATAAGCAAAATCCCAAAAAAATATATGTTTTTTAAAAATAACACATGCAAACACATTGATTGACCTTGGTAGCTAATGTTTGAGTAAATAAATTAGAATTTTTAAATATAACAAATTTTAATTACAAAAACAAAAATACAAAACACATTATTGGCGCAATAAAACCACAAGATGGTCCATGGCCACAAGCAGCTGCACCAAATAGCCCCTCATATGTAATATTTGGGCCAAAATCTGCTGATCCCGCATCCTTGGGTCTGTTGAAAGAGAAATCTATGTATTAATATCGTTTTATTTTTATTAACAAAAAAAACAAACAAAAAAAAACAGTATGATTTACCATGAAAAATAATTAAAATACCATGCTAATTTTTTGGAAAAAATATAGTGGTTACATGAACTTGCCTAAATTACCAATTGGCCCAAAAAAACAACTAAAAAAAACAAGACCAGGAGAATAGTGGTTTGAACAATCACTTTGGCATCTAAAATAATCCTTACACAATTTGTATTTTAATTTTATACAACAAATTAAAAAAAAACTTGAAACTTGTATTTGGCTCTGGCATATGTGGTAATGCAAAAATGTATTTGGTAAAGAAGAATGTAGAAAATAGCCAAAAAAAATGTTAACAAAAAATAAATAAATTTGTACAACCCAAAAACAAAACAAAAAAAAATGGAAGACATTGTAAGGTAAAAAGTTGGCCCTAAATTTTAAATTAAATAAAAATTAACAAAAAAAAAGGATGATTTAACATAAAATAATTATTAAAAATGTACAAATTTGGAATGCCCTTAGATTGTATTCAGGGATACCACAGTGTATGCATATAGGGCACCTTTTCGCAAATTATTTGCACACATGTAAAACAAATTACCTGCAGCATCACGGCCATGTTGGCCCAGATCCTCATCCTCCGATGAAGTGGGCCAGTGGACATCAGAATAAGGTGGGGTAATTTCAGGTGGGGATAAAGGGGATGGAGTAGAATAAAGAGTGGGTGGATCAGGGGAGGGTGTGGGAATGTGGATGGGTAGGACAGGGGAGGGAGGGGTTATTTGGAATTGGGGAGCAGGAGAGGGAGGGGAAATAGGGATGTCCAGGTCAGGGGAGGGTGGAGAAATTTGGGAGGAGTGGGCAGGGGAGGAGATGGTCAGAGGTGGGGAGAGGGGTCGGGCAAGCCTTCGACTCCGTCTCTGGATCCGCTCCTGACCTAAATGATGTATAGTTTGGAATATTAGCAAATATGTATTCCCAAAAACATTTAAAATGTAAAACTAACCCAAAAGAAAATTAAAAATAAAAATAAACAACATTAACAAGGTCTCATTTAGCCAAATAAAAACGCATACTGCACACATGCACATGCATTAATGCAAATTTACATTAGCAAAGACAAAAATTAAAAACAGATTGACATAGATATATAAACATTCAAATATCCACTTACGCCGACGGATCCGCATCCGAAGATGCGCAAGCAGGTGTGGGTACCGGCGCCGTAAATCCGACCACCGGCAATCCAATTGGTCGATGGTCCTCCAATAGCCCATTGTCCGCAGCCTGCGCCGCACCTCCGTGTACGCCCAACGCTTGACCATGTTGGTGACGGGGGGGCAGCCTGTCCGTTATACGGCGATCAATTACGTCTGTGAGCACCAGCAGCTCACGCCGTGTAAAAGCACTGGCTCTCATGATGGCAATGGGTTTTTTTTTAACACAAATCAGTTTTATTACAGGGACCCCTAAATTTTGATTGGCTAATGTACTTTCATAAATAACATGAACAATTCTATTGCTTAATGTGTGAGTCATGTGAACAACCCATAAAAATATATTGTGACTTAGGATTGGCTTGCTGCATTTTGATGCATTAGCAACAATCCGGAAAAAACAAATAAAACATTTTCTATATTATAAACCTAAATATAACCCATCAAGAAAACGCACAAGCAGGGTTTGGATTTAAAATAAACAACAAGTTTGCCGTTAAAAGCGGACGGAAACTACGAACCAAAATGAACACAAAACAAACAATAAAGTTTATTGACATTCAAAAAAGAAACAAGAGTGAAAACATTAGACCAACAATTAAGTAAATTAAGGTAATGATTGGCACCAATCGATTCACGGATGTTTGCCGAACGAGAAACAAGGCAATCGACAAATGACAGGCCTACTTCCGGTAGTACTTGTGCGAGCAAACACTTCAACAAAAAACGAGTAGAGCGCTCGCTATTTTGGACGCTCGTTAGCTAGAGGAGGGGTTGGGGAAATATGGGGCGGAAGACTCGCTACGAGCGACCACACGTGCAAGCGCTTGGTTTGACATTTGGACGGACGCACCTACTGCGGGCGAACACTTTTTTGCGTCCGGCTCTGAATCAGGCCCTTAGTTCTATTCTCAGACAGCAGAAGTGCTGTCTGTTGTTTCCCCTGGAATAAACGCTGTAGTCACTCTCTCATCCCCTGTTTGATGTAGACAGGGGAATGTAGAAGAGGCTCCATGTTACTTTATTCCAGGTCTTACTTCCTTCAGCTTAAACCCTTTCATATATATCTATTTATGCTATATAAATGTCAAATTCTATGTTTTCATTTACTACATGTGCAAAAAAATTTTTTTTTTTTTACTGACGAGAGTGTCACTATATATATATATATATATATATATATATATATATATATATATATATATATATATTTGTTCATGAACATTTTTTGAATTATTATCAATGATTTTTTCTTTATATAGTGTAATTCACCTTATGCATTGACTTACCCTTGTGTTGTGACACATAACCCTGTTTTTTTCAGGGCACATCCTTATTACATATGTACACAAATATGTTGTATTTGTCCATGGGTTAGGTTTATATTCAGTACAAGTATAATTTTTCTGTTATTATTTTTCTTTATTGCACTGAAGTACAAGTATAATTTTTCTGTTATTATTATTTTTTTTGTACTGAAGACAGTGTCATTATTCAGTACATGTAATACTGTCATTGTGTACTTACCATTATTGTTTGGATTTTTTTCTTTTTTTCTTTTTCATACATATTTTCTGTTTTGGGATATCACTTTGTTTCTCACAGTGCAAACTGCTGATATTATATGGCAATTTAATATATGCATTTATCACTACTCCAAGGTGTACTATTCTTTACCTAGCATATCTGCTAAAACCAATATGAGTTAACATACTTGGGATAAAAGTCCTCCCAAACACAATCCTCTTAGTTATATGGGGACACAGACTTTATCACTATCAGCAATGTCTATATATGTGTACTGATCTTTAATTACAATATATATCCCTCACTCATCTACAGGGGACACAGATTTCAAAGCTGTTGGATTATCCTAATAAATCATCTTTCTTAGTTATCATAGTGTGGTTTCTTACAATATACAATTGTTTCTGACCGACTATCATTTATGTATATGTTGATCAAAACAGAGATCTAATTAAAAACTACTATAGTTCGCCAGATATGTACTGTATGAAGTAATCATATGTGCCTCCCTGTAGATTGAATTAGGGTTAATTAGAATATTCATTACCCTTAACAGGAGCTGATTACTCATTGAATTGTTATCAATAATAATAATAATACTCATTTACATTTCAAAGGACATTTATATTGTTCTTTTTTGTCCTTAGTAGATATCTATGTTATATCTACACATCACTCTCTGGGGAGAACTTCCTTTTAAAGGTGTGTATTAAACGTTAAGCTTTATTCACACTAATCATTCCATCATCATCCATATATAAACAATTATCTGTCATAAGAGTGCCCCTACAAAGGCATATTTGTCCTTTCCCTCTGCTTCTTGGAGAAAGTACTTTTATAACGGCAGCAGAGTGTCAGCAGTGTGTGAAGGAGATTTGTTCAGACAGTGTGGCAGTGCTGGGGATCACAGCAGGAACCATGGAAGCTGACAGTGAGTTGAGCTGAATAAGGGAGACATCCCTATTGTAAGTGAGCTGCAATATAAAGTGATATATCTGCCAAAAACTGAGGGGGATATGTAACGGGTTTTGACTTTACAGAGCTGTCTGTTTTTTTTGTGAGATTGCAGCTAAATTTAAAGAAGCAATCAGTTATAAGGCTGGTTCAGCCTTATAACTGATTGCTTGTTTAAATTTAGGCACAATCTCACAGAAATACAGACAGCTCAGTGAAATCAGAACCTGTTTCATAACCCCCTGAGATACACATACACACACACACACACACAGGCAGCACTAGGGTTGGTGTCTCCTGATGCTGTAAAGCACAGTGACACCCCCCCTCCCTTCTCCACCAAAAATAAATTAAAAATCGTGAGCAAGGTGCACGGCTGCCATCAGAAATCGTGGGACCCGGATCTTGCACTATAGGCAGGGCCCCCCTCTCACCGTGCTTCTGCAAATCCAGTTCCACAGCATCTCCCCAGCCAACACCCCTTTTTTCTCCCCAGCCAGCACCCCTTCTGTCTCCCCAGCCAGCACCCCTTCTGTCTCCCCAGCCAGCACCCCTTCTGTCTCTCTAGCCAGCACCCCTTCTGTCTCTCTAGCCAGCGCCCCTTCTGTCTCCCCAGCCAGCACCCCTTCTGTCTCCCCAGCCAGCACCCCTTCTGTCTCTCTAGCCAGCACCCCTTCTGTCTCTCTAGCCAGCACCCCTTCTGTCTCCAGACAGCACCCCTTCTGTATCTCCAGCCAGCACCCCTTCTGTCTCTCCAGCCAGCACCCCTTCTGTCTCTCCAGCCAGCACCCCTTCTGTCTCTCCAGCCAGCACCCCTTCTGTCTCTCCAGCCAGCACTCCTGTCTCCCCAACCAGCACCCCTTCTGTCTCTCCAGCCAGCACCCCTTCTGTCTCTCCAGCCAGCACTCCTTCTGTCTCTCTAGCCAGCACCCCTTCTGTCTCTCCAGCCAGCACCCCTTCTGTCTCTCTAGCCAGCACCCCTTCTGTCTCTACAGCCAGCACCCCTTCTGTCTCTCTAGCCTGCACCCCTTCTGTCTCTCTAGCCAGCACCCCTTCTGTCTCCCCAGCCAGCACCCCTTCTGTCTCTCTAGACAGCACTCCTTCTGTCTCCCCAACCAGCACCCCTTCTGTCTCTCTAGGCAGCACTCACATCTAGCCTCTTACAGCCCACAAACACTCACCTTCTCCTATGTCTTCTGGCTGCTCCTCTTCACACTATGGCTGGATCCTCTGTCAGTGGTGCAGCGTGCGTGATGTCATGACATCATGTGCACCTAAGCTCAATATAAAAAATGTTTTATTGTACCGGGCACCGGCAATCCTCCACCCACACTTTTCTCTCAGCAATCCCCCCACATTCCCCTCTCTCAGCGATCTCCCCACGTTCCCATATGTGCCCTTTGTCAATTATCCCCCACCACACACAGACACATTGTCCTCTGGCTCTCTGTGATCTTCACACACAGTCCTGTCAGTGAGCACCCTCCCCACACACACATTCCCCTCCATGAGTGAGCAGCCCCCCACACACACACATTCCCCTCCATGAGTGAGCCTCCCTCCCCACACACACATTCCTCTCCTTGAGTGAGCCCCCCTCCCCACACACATTCCCCTCTGTCAGTAAGCCCCCTCCCCACACACACACATCCACCTCAGTGAGCCCCCCTCCCCACACACACACATTCCCCTGTGTCAGCAAGCCCCCCTCCACACACACACATTGCCCTCAGTGATCCCTCTCCCCACACACACATTCCTCACAGTCAGTGAGCCCCCCTCCCCACACACACATTCCCCTCAGTCAGTGAGCCCCCCCACACACACACACACATTCCCGTGTCAGCGAGCCCCCCTCCACACACACACACACACATTCCCCTCCGTGAGTGAGCCCCCCTCCCCAGACACACACATTCCCCTCCGTGAGTGAGCCCCACTCCCCACACACACACATTCCCCTCTGTCAGTGAGCCCCCCTCCCCACACACATTTTCCTCCGTGAGTGAGCCCCCTCCCCACACACACACACACATTCCCATCAGGCAGTGAGCTTCCCCAAACATTCCTCTCTGTCAATCAGCCCCCTTCCCCTCACACGCAATCTCCTCTTTCAGTTAGTGCCCCTCCCCACACACACATTACCCTTAGTCAGTGAGCCCCCCTCCCCACACACACATTACCCTAAGTCAGTGAGCCCCCCTTCCCACACACACTCTCCTCTATCAGTGAGTCCCCCTCCCCACACATTCTCCTCTGTGACCCCCCACCCCACACATTCCTCTCTGTCAATCAGCCCCCTTCCCCTCACACGCAATCTCAGTTAGTGCCCCTCCCCACACACACATTACCCTCAGTCAGTGAGCCTCCCCACACACACACATTACCCTAAGTCAGTGAGCCCCCCTCCCCACACATTCTCCTCTGTGACCCCCCACCCCACAAACACACATTCCCCTCTGTGAGTGAGCCCATGTGCACCTTAATCTGGTACTGCTTTTGACAACTGTTATTAATTATTCTAATATTTTATTATTTATTTTATTTCTTTAAGTAAAGTTCTACAACACTTTCCATAGTTGCCCTGCAGATCTTAGCGGGGAAGGGAGAGGATGGGGAGTTCAGTTTTATGACCAATATGATGTTTAATTGAAAGTATCACAATACTTCTGATGGGAGGTCAGTGCCATAAACAGTATTTAATCTTTAGTTGAGGTGATCACTGATACACAGCAGGCTTGCCGACTTTCTGGCTGCCCCTTCCGGGAGGGAGCAGCCAGATTGGCATGACAGTAGGGCGTGGCCAGCATGAGGAGGCGGGGCCATCCAGACACACTGTATTTGTGGGCGGGGCCACATGATCGCGTCATTTTGGCCCCGTCCCTGCTACACAATGCCGATCTTACAGACATTGTGAAGCAGGGGTCGTGGCCAAAATGACTGGATTCAGCGTGAATCGCGTCAACGCCCCCCCTCCCGCTGCAGGGGTTTCGAAGGTAATTGTGGGGGGGGGGATAGGAGGGGTGGGCGGCAGCCGGGAGGATTGCCTGCCTTCCCTGGAGGTCAGGAGGGGCACCAGATTTTCGGGAGGCTCCCGACCAAATCGGCAGGGTAGGCAAGTATGATACACTGTAAACTTAAAAAACAACGTAACCACAGTGAAACTGGGTTCATACAAAGCCCTTTATAGCTAAAGATTAATAGGAAAAATCTGCCATAAAAATAATAATATTCTGGTTTGAAAGTAATAGTTGTAAATAAAGAGTGACATCACATTTCCCTTAGGTCAGTCATACAAAAGACACCAGGGACCTCAAACCAGAAATAACCAGTCTTGGCCTGCCTGTTGGAGTCTGTGAGGTCATGCTGTGATGTCATAATGGTAACTGCCTGTATCAGGGCTTTGCTGTTGCTGCCTCTCTCATACACTACCAGGTCACTTACAATGCACCACACACCAGCAGGAGATACTCGCATAAGGTTAGTGACTGGACAAAGATAAGGGCAGCTTAGTTCCATGCGTCGGCAGACAGCGTGACTACTATCAGGGGCGGATTGGGATTGAGGACCTCATTCAGAGTCGGTCGTTGCGGCCGCATGGTCGTACGCCACCGATGTTCGCTAAACTGCATGCGTAAAGTTCGCAATGCGCGTGCGCAAACTAGCTGCTACAATCAGAAATTTCTCCCTCCTTGAACACAGCCAGGTCGGTAGTTTGAGTGACAGGATGAGGCGTTTGTGGGGGGTAACAGGGGAAGGTGCTTGAAAACGGGGGAGTGAAGATCCGAACGCAGGCGTGCCTAATTATGCGAATGGCGTTTTGTGGGAGTGCATAATTAACAAAGTAGTGTCATAGCACATGTGACATGGGAGGTTTTTACACTGACATGATCGTAGTGCTTAAGAGAGGGTATGGTCAACCTTAAGCTCTACGACCAGTTCCGATGGTTCCCGATGGTCTTGATTAATCCTTATATGCCCGGAGATGACGTGTAATGCGTACGATGAAGGGGGCGTTTTTTTTTGTCTTACGGCCGCATCCTCCCCTTTGTCGTCCAGCTACCGATCCGATATTAAGGACGCAACTTGCGAGTGCATCATTTGCATATCTGGCCCCTTTTCCCTTACGACCGTGCGGCCGCAACGACCGACTCTGAATGAGGTCCTGAAAACCAGCCCGGGAAATTTTTTGGAGCAGCCCTAAATTGGGGGGGGGGGGGGGCGAGGTCTATTTAGGAGGTCTTTCTTCTTGAAAGGTGATCACTTTTGGACCTTCCCTCCTGACTAGCCCCAACATTATTTAGTTGCAACTTGATTTAAAAATTGGCCCAATTCCCCCGACTAGTTCTGTCATTATTTATCTCCCGTCACCTACAGTACACATCTTTTGCATCACTTGACACGTAGTAGTGCAGTACTTCCGTTACAGACTGCTGGTTAGAAACAGGGGAGATAGGTGCATACAGGACAGTCATTTATAAAGGAGCCATAGCTCATTTCAATAGTATTCAGTCAGTGGCGGAACTAGAGAGTGGTGGGCCCAGGTGCAAGAATATGCTTTGGCCACCCCCACCCCACCCATTCCTGGCACCCCAACATTTTTTCACTACCCCTCACCTCTCCCCGGTAATTAAATACAGTGTCTGTCCTGCTGCCCAGCCTTGTTTTCTCACCACCCCTCACTGCCCCACCAGTAAGTAAATTCAGTCTGTCCAGCCCGAGTGTGTCAGCCTCATTCTCCCCCCAAGCCCCAGGGTGTCATCCTCATTCTCCCTCCATCCCCAGCATGTCTCTGCCTCATTCTTCCCACCAGCGTGTGTTCCTTCCAACCCCAGTGTGTCAGCCTCTTTCTCCCCCAGCCCCCATGTGTGTGTCAGCCTCTTTCTCCCCCAGCCCCCATGTGTGTGTCAGCCTCTTTCCCCCCCAGCCCCCGTGTGTGTCAGCCTCTTTCCCCCCAGCCCCCATGTGTGTGTCAGCCTCTTTCCCCCCCAGTGTGTGTCAGCCTCTTTCCTCCCCTGCCCCCGTGTGTGTGTCAGCCTCTTTCCCCCCCAGCGTGTGTCTCAGCCTCTTCCCTCCCCTGCCCCCGTGTGTGTCAGCCTCTTTCCCCCCCAGCGTGTGTCTCAGCCTCTTCCCTCCCAGCGTGTGTGTCAGCCTCTTTCCCCCCAGCCCCAGCATGTGTCAGCCTCTTTCCCCCCCAACCCCCGTGTGTGTGTCAGCCTCTTTCCCCCCCAGTGTGTGTCAGCCTCTTTCCCCCCCCAGCCCCCGTGTGTGTGTCAGCCTCTTTCCCTCCCAGTGTGTCTCAGCCTCTTCCCCCCCAGCGTGTATGTCAGCCTCTTTCCCCCCAGCCCCAGCATGTGTCAGCCTCTTTCCCCCCAGCCCCAGCGTGTGTCAGTCTCTTTCCCCCCAGCCCCAGCGTGTGTGTCAGCCTCTTTCCCCCCAGCCCCAGCGTGTGTCAGCCTCTTTCCCCCCAGCCCCAGCGTGTGTCAGCCTCTTTCCCCCCAGCCCCAGCGTGTGTGTCAGCCTCTTTCCCCCCAGCCCCAGCGTGTGTCAGCCTCTTTCCCCCCAGCCCCAGCGTGTGTCAGCCTCTTTCCCCCCAGCCCCAGCGTGTGTCAGCCTCTTTCCCCCCAGCCCCAGCGTGTGTCAGCCTCTTTCCCCCCAGCCCCAGCGTGTGTCAGTCTCTTTCCCCCCCAGCCCCAGCATGTGCATCAGCCTCTTTCCCCCCAGTGTGTGTCTCAGCCTCTTTCCCCCCCAGTGTGTGTCTCAGCCTCTTTCCCCCAGCCCCAGCGTGTCAGCCTCTTTCCCCCCAGTGTGTGTCAGCCTCTTCCCCCCCCAGCGTGTGTCTCAGCCTCTTCCCCCCCAGCGTGTGTGTCAGCCTCTATCCCCCCAGCCCCAGTGTGTGTCAACCTCTTTCACCCCCAGTGTGTCAGCCTCTTTCCCCCCCAGCCCCAGTGTGTCTCAGCCTCTTTCCCCCCCAGCGTGTGTGTCAGCCTCTATCCCCCCAGCCCCAGTGTGTGTCAGCCTCTTTCCCCCTCAGCCCCAGCGTGTGTCAGCCTCTTTCCCCCTCAGCCCCAGCGTGTGTCAGCCTCTTTCCCCCCCAGCCCCAGCGTGTGTCAGCCTCTTTCCCCCCTAGTGTGTTTGTCAGCCTCTTTCCCCTCAGCCCCAGCGTGTCAGCCTCTTTCCCCCCCAGCCCCAGTGTGTCAGCCTCTTTTCCCCCCAGCCCCAGCATGTGTCAGCCTCTTTCACCCCCAGCGTTTGTCAGCCTCTTTCCCCCCAGTGTGTGTCAGCCTCTTCCCCCCCAGCCCCAGCATGTGTCAGCCTCTTCCCCCCCAGCCCCAGCATGTGTCAGCCTCTTCCCCCCCAGCCCCAGCATGTGTCAGCCTCTTTCCCCCCAGCCCCAGCATGTGTCAGCCTCTTTCACCCCCAGCATGTGTCAGCCTCTTTCCCCCCCAGCGTGTCAGCCGCTCTCCCCCCCAGCCCCAGCATGTGTCAGCCTCTTCCCCCCCCACCCAGCACCAGCGTGTCAACCTTTCCCCCCCAGCCCCAGCGTGTGTCAGCCTCTTTCACCCCCAGCATGTGTCAGCCTCTTTCCCCCCCAGTGTGTGTCAGCCGCTCTCCCCCCCAGCCCCAGCATGTGTCAGCCTCTTTCCCCCCCAGCCCCAGCGTGTGTGTGAGCCTCTTTCCCCCCCAGCCTCAGTGTGTGTGTCAGCCTCTTCCCCAGCATGCGTGTCAGCCTCCCCCCCAGCCCCAGCATATGTGTCAGCCTCCCCCCCCAGCCCCAGCATATGTGTTAGCCTCCCCCCCCAGCCCCAGTGTGTGTGTCAGCCTTTTAACCCCCCAGCCCAAGTGTGTGTGTCAGCCTGCCCCCCCAGCACCAGCATGTGTCAGCCTCTTCATCCCCCCCCAGCCCCAGTGTGTGTGTCAGCCTGTCCCCCCCCCCAGCACCAGCGTGTCAGCCTCTTCATCCCCCCCCAGCCCCAGTGTGTGTCAGCCTGTCCCCCCCCAGCGCCAGCGTGTGTCAGCCTCTTTCACCCTCCCCCCCTCTATACCACCGCCACTTACCTTATTTCTTCCTCTTCTGCTCCTCTTGATCCGCGGCTCCTCTCGATCTTCTTACTCCAGCAGCCCGGCACCTTATTATGACACGGCGCACGTGATGTCATGACATCACGCGCGCCGTGTCATAACAAGAGGCCGGGCTGCTGGATCAAGGGGCGGGGCCATGGTGGGTATCTCTCATGTTGGAACTGGAGCAGCCAAAGTGGGCCCGCTCCAGCTCCAAACATTTAGGTAATGGGGACCAGGTCGGCGGGCAGCGGCGCTGTCGGATGCAGGCGGCCATGGGCCCCTGCACCACAGTGGGCCCCGGTGCAAGGCACCGGCTGCACCGCCGCTAGTTCCGCCCCTGTATCCAGTGTAGTCTATTAAATAGTTTAGTGTTTCAGTGACCTGGGAAACGTTAGATTAATTTTTTTTCCCTGTTTTTCTTGCCACAGGCTTTTGTTTATTTTGGCGTTATTAGGTTAGTTTGTAGCCCTCAGATTGTAGCTTCTTCAAGCCTATTCTACAGATCTGTGTGGTTTATTTCAACCCTCCTTATACACTGCAGTGTACAGAATATTAGACAATCCTGCATGGATCACCTGGGTGTCGCTACATTGGCGAAGGCTGGGGATTTGGAGGTGGTTATGATGCAGAAGTTCCGAAGCGGTTTGAGGGTTGAAACCCTTTTGATTGTGATATAAGCCAGAATGGACTAGTATGCAAAGGATGGCTAACTTGGAGGGGAGAAAGGTTCAGTGCGGGAGGGAAGAGTCGGTATTATTATTACCAGTTAATTATACAGAGCAAACATATATTGCAGCACTTTCACATCAGTCTCTGTCCCAGTGTAGCTTACACGCTATATTCCCTACCACATGCACATAAATAGTGGGAGTGCCCAAAGGAAACCAACGCACATACAGGGAGAATATACAAACTCCACACAGTTAGGGCCGTGGCAGGTATTGAACCCGTTTCCTCAGTAATGTGAGTCAGTAATGCCTAAACATTAGATGAACTGTAATGCCCAGTTTGAGTAGTTCCCAATTTGTCAGGTATGTAGGGAGATTGGATTTCACTTTCAGTCCAGAGTGCAGCTGTGGACCCCTCACCTCTCTCTTCCCCAACACCCCTAGAAGGCCATGCCCCGCAGAGCATCAGAGGAGTCCTGGGAGAGAAACATGACTGGCACACAATTGTGAAGCTAACTAGTTATCTTCTGTCTCTTCAGCTCAGGGGTATGCAGGGAGGGACACAGCCAATTTGTATAATACAGAGCAGAAATGGATTTAGAACTCATGGGTCCCTAAGCAAGATATCAGTTTGGGGCTCCACTCCCTCAACTGCATATAATTTTACACATACACACTGTCCCATAGCCGCACACACACACTGTCCCCATAGCCGCACACACACACACTGGGCCTGATTCAGAGCCGGACGCTCTGACCAGAGCACTCGCTCTGAATCAGGGCCGGCCTACCTAAAATTGGTGTGGCCTCCTGGCCGCTCGCATAGCTGTGGGTGACCACCCACAGCTTATGCGAGCGTCCATGATGATGGTCGCGACGAGACCCTGCGGTAGGGTCTCGCTGCCGCAAGCCCTGGAGTGCTTTTGGCTCTATCAGACCCTGCGGTATGGTCTCGTTGCCGCAAGCCCTGGAGTGCTTTTGGCTCTATCAGAGCCAAAAGCACTCCCACTGACATCACTAGTGATGTCAGAGGGGGGCCAGACCCAGACGGTAGGCGTTCCCATGGGAACACCTCCGTCTGGGCAGCCACGCCCCAGCACGCCCACCAAAGGGGGCATGCTGTCAATCACCATCGACAGCACGCTCCCTTTGGTGCGAGACCCCGAGCGACGGCTTCCCCGGGTCTCACGCATGTGCACGACGGAGGCGCCTCCGTTGTGCGCATGCGCATTTGGGTACCATCGACCCGCTTGCGTCCTGCGCTCGCGAGCGGGACTGAACGAGACCCACTGTCCCCATAGCCACACACACACTGTCCCCATAGCCACACACACTGCCCCCATAGGTGCACACACACATGGCCTCCATAGCCACACACACACTGCCCCAAAGATGTACACACACACTGCCCCTTAGCCAGACAAACACACTGCCCCATAGACGCACACACACTGCCCCATAGCCGCACACACACACTGCCCCATAGACGCACACACACACTGCCCCATAGACGCACACACACACTGCCCCATAGACGCACACTCACACTGCCCCATAGACGCACACAGACGTGGCCCCCATAGCCACACACACATACACTGCCCTATAGCCGCAGACACACACATACATGCCCCCCATAGCCACACACATACATGCCCCCCATAGCTGCCCACACTGTCCCATAGCTGCCCACACACATGGCCCATAGACGCACACACATGGCCCATAGACGCACACACATGGCCCATAGACGCACACACACACTGCCCCATAGACGCACACATACACTGCCCCATAGACGCACACACACACACACACACACTGCCCCATAGCCACACACATACATGCCCCCCCATAGCCGCACACACTGCCCCATAGCTGCCCACACACATGGCCCATAGACGCACACACATGGCCCATAGACGCACACACATGGCCCATAGACGCGCACACACATGCCCCATAGCCGCACACAGACATGGCCCCCACAGCCACACACACACTGCCCCATAGCCGCAGACAGACACACACACTACCCCATAGCCGCACACACACACATATGCCCCCCATAGCCGCACACACACACATATGCCCCCCATAGCCGCACACACACACATATGCCCCATGGTTGCACAGACACACACACATGGCCCCCATAGCCACACACATCCCATAGCTACACACACTGCCCCACAGCCTTCAAGTGCTTACAGCAATACAACCAACAAGGCACAGTGACAGGACAATTACAAAGCTCTAATTTTACCCTTCCCCTGAAGCTCTGCTATTAGCCACACACTGAGCTGTATACAGCACTGCTTAGTGAGTTCAATGCTCCAGCCCTCTCAGTGCCGGCCCCGGGGATGCTATCACCCTGTGCAGGTCCGGTCTGTAGGAGGACGGCAGTGTGCTGTGCCCTGTGCAGCACTGCTGCCCCTTCCCTCCCCCTCCAGCTTAAATCTTCACTACCAGCGGCTGGGTGGAGAACGGCGATCTCCTCCTAAGCCCTGGTAAGACTGGCTGCAGCCAGTTCCCTGAGCTCCTTACCTCCTACTACTGTAGTTGCAGTTGGAGCCTCTTCCTTCCGTGCAGCCCGCGCTGTCCTCATCCAGGCGTTCCGGCCGACATGACTCTCTTTCTCCCTGTACTAGAGTCTGAGCTCCAGCCGCGGCGCTGCCGTAGTAAGCACCCACCCCTACACTGACAGAATGAATTTCTGCGCATGCGCAGAAGCTCCCAAAGCTGCCTGAACGGGGCTGAGCTTCGATCACAGCAGCTATAATATTAAATGGCCCGGCCCTGTGTAAACTACTGAGAGGTGGCGGCCCAGCGGGAACTGTCCCGGTTTCCCGGCGGCCCAATCCGCCCCTGACTACTATAATATATGACTTATGACCTTGGGGACAGGGCAGTATTGGTTAGAAACAGAATCTCACACCTACTGGGACAGAGTCGTTACTTCATAGCCCAAAGCGGCTGCATCTGGGACATCTCTTATAGGTGTTAGGTGGGCACTGTCTGGATGGGACTAATCTTAATTTTCACCTAATTTTGTGGAAATTGTGTCAGCCCCATTCATCAAACATGTAACGCAGGAGATATCAGATATCTCCTGGTTACAATTGTGCATCGATAATTTCCACAGTCCCCATACTATAGTATGGGGATGTGGGAATTGTGGTATCCATCAAGTTCCGAAAAAGCATTTTTTTTGGAACTTGACAGTGATGCTATTCGCCACTCTGAGGTGGCGAATAGCATCCGATACAGCAGAGGGATCTGAACAGATCCCTCCCTGCTGTGTCCACTTACCTGCCTGACGCTCCCTCCCGGCTCCCAGAGCAGTCCTTCTGTGAGCTGGGGCCAGGAGAGAGCACAGCAGCGGCGGCGGTTATCCTACAGAGGCAGCTGGTATGACGGGGGGCCGGCTGTCTCCGGCAACAGCTTAGGCGAGTAGGTCTCCCGCACAGCAGCGGCGGCGGGGGCCCTACTCGGTCAGCAGGGGGTGCACAGGATCCGGCGGAGGACCTAGCGGCTGCAGCAGGGAACGAGGATGTAGTAGGTCTCAGCGGGGGGTGGGAAACGTACAGTCTCCAGCGGCCACGGCGGGAAGAGAGTTCTTCTGGCAGCTGGCAGCGGTGAGGAGGCTCCGGGCGACACGGGGGTAGCCGGCAGCCTTACAAGACGCCAGCAAGGTTAGTGGAAGGAAGGGGTTAATTCGGTCTTCGCAGCCTGTCTTCAAGCTGCGCATGTGCAGCAGAAAGACAGGCAGTGAAAACTGAAGAAGGACAAGAGAAAAGTCTCTCGCTTCCGAAAAACTGCTTCTCAGAAACAGCAGTTTTTCGGAGGTGATAGTTTAGGGCAGGAGGCATGATGAAAGCCTCCTAAACTGTGTTTGAACTCGCAGCGAGTTCAAACCATAATTATCACATGTGATAATTATGTTTTGATGAATAGGCCCCTTAGTCTGGTATGCCAATATTGTGGACTGTTCCTTTGTTATCAATGTGCAGAGGTGTGAGAGAATTACATATATTGCTTTAGTCATTTGTTTTTATCCAATACTGTCATTAGAAAATATTACATCTAGATTATACTTTGGGCTCCAATTAAGAGTGATACTAAATGCCAGTGGAATATTTTATTTTGTGTCATTGTGATGAATACGAATATGCCGCTGATATTTACCATCCTTACCTGTCCAGTTAAATCCAGCGGTGTCCCCCTCTTCTACCGTATCCTCTGCTGTGTTGCTGGCAGCCTAACGTTGCCTGCAATGGGTCACTGACTAATGCACATACGTGACGACTGTCTGCGTATGCGCATAGAGCTCAAACCCTGTGGGGACCTCAGAAACAGCGTTAGAGCTGTTTGCTGAATATATCATTGCAGTCATCACCCCCTTTTAGCACCAGAAATGAGTGCTAAAGGGGTTATGACTCTTTCTGAAATGGAACTCTAAATACTAAGAGGGTGGTAGGGTTTTTTCTTCCCATCCCCCTCTTCCCCTCTCTGCCCACTTCCCCTGTCTGTCACACTCTTTTCTATCTCTCACCGTGGACATGCACTCGCCATCAACGTACAGATACGTTTTTTTCACCGGCCGGGTAAGGACAGGCAGTCCTTCAGCCATGGGTACCCAGAGGTTTCCTCCACAGGGGGTTTTTCCGCTCCTGAGTGCTGTAGGATGATTCTTCGTGAGTCATGACGCTTCCACCATCTTGTTCCTCTTATAGGACAAGAGTGAAAAGGTGCCCACACACTAAACGACTCGCAAACGATGCAATGTCATTAACGATTTCCCTTGAACTCCCCAGCAGCTTCCTGGCAGTCCTGAACAAACAATATTGTGCATAAAGTGTTCATTTTGACAAACGATCTACTAACAACCTAACAATATCCAGTGCATCCTTAAAGAGACTGCCATGTCTTACCTGCAGTAGGTAAGATCTGAAGGTATGATTAATGACCCGCGGGACCGCGCATTGGATCGTTATCGCTCAGTGGAAACTGCACGATTTGCTCAAATTTGAACGATTTATCGTTACGATGCATCGAAATCATGAAAATCGTGCAGATAATGGTCTAGTGTATGGGCACCTTAAGAATTCTGGATCAATCTTGTTCCAGAATTCTCTATTTTATAATGCAGAGTAAATTAAAAAAAGTTTACATTTTACTTGAAATAAAAGCTTAAATTAATGTTTTAATTAGGGGTGAGCGGGTTCGGATTTCTGAAATCCGAACCCCCCCGAGCCCCCCCGATCCGAGTCAGGCTCGACTTTTCCCGCCTGACTCGGATCTGAAATCGAGGCAAAACGTCATCATCCCGCCTTCCGAGTCTCGCGGGTTTTGGATCCTATATAAGGTACCCGCGTCGGCGCCATTTTCTCACTCGGCTGTGGACAGTGAAGAGGGAAGGTGGGAGTTAGGGCTGGCTGGGCTGTGTAGTGTAGTGTAGTGCTGCTGTTGTCCACTACTTCAAAGTCCATAGGGGCTGGCTGTGTTGTGCTGTGCTGCTGTTGTTAATAGGGGCTGTGTCCACTACTTCAAAGTCCATAGGGGCTGGCTGGACTGTGTTGTGCAGTCAGTTCTCCATAGGGGCTGTGTCCACTCCAAAGTCCTGTGCAGTGTCCCAGTCCTAAAGGGGTGCTGTAGTGTTGTCCAGGGGGTGCTCTGTCCATCAGGGGTGCTCCCCCCAAGTGCTAAAAAAATAATATATTTTCTGTGTTTGTGAATTGTGTGCGCAGTAGCTGCACGTGCATCAACAAAGTAGTACCAAGCGTGCGCCTGTGTCATAAGTAAAGGGCCGGCTGGCTTGACCGTTAAAGGGTGCTGTAACCCCCAAAGTACACTCCAGTCCAAACCAAAAAAAAAATATTTTCTGTGTTTGTGACTTGTGTACACTGTGGCTGCACGTGCATCAACAAAGGAGCAGCGCCAAGCGTGTGCCTATGTCCCATAAGTAAAGAGCCGGCTGGCTCATTTCTTAAAGGGTGGTGTAACCCACAAAGTGCACTACTCTCCAGCAAAAATAAAAAAATATTTTCTGTGTTTGTGTGTGCTTTAGCCGCACGTATATATCAATATAACATAAATGGAGGACCAAACTTTCTCCGATAAAAATAAAATAGGGAAAGATCAAGAACCACTTCCTCCTAGTGCTGTTGCTGCTGCTGGGAGTTGTTCATCATCCCAGAGAGGAAGTAGGAACATCACTACTTTTACTAAACAATTGACCCTCCAACAGTCCCTAGCGATGAGGATGAAGTACAACAGCAGTCATCCTGAAGCAAAACGTATAACTGAGGCCTTGACTGCTATGTTGGTGTTAGACGTGCGTCCGGTATCCGCCAATAGTGCATTGGGATTTAGACAATTGATGGAGGTAGTGTGTCCCCGGTTCCAAATCCCGTCTAGATTCCACCTGCATCCTCAAAGCAGCAGTGACAAGCGTGCGTCTGTCTGTTAAAGGGTGGTGACACCCTCAAAGTGTGCTACACAAACAATAAAAATATTGTTCTTTTTTTTCTGTCTTTGTGAAATGTGTGGGCTGTAGCCACACCTGCCTCCTTAAAGCAGCAGCGACAAGCGTGCGTCTGTCTGTTAAAGGGTGGTGACACCCTCAAAGTGTGCTACACAAACAATAAAAATATTGTTCTTTTTTTTTCTGTCTTTGTGAATTGTGTGGGCTGTAGCCGCACTTGCATCCTCAAAGCAGCAGCGACAAGCGTGCATCTGTCTGTTAAAGGGTGGTGACACTCTCAAAGTGTGCTACACAAACAATAAAAATATTCTTCTTTTTTCTGTCTTTGTGAATTGTGTGGGCTGTAGCCGCACTTGCATCCTCAAAGCAGCAGCGACAAGCGTGCGTCTGTCTGTTAAAGGGTGGTGTAACCCTCAAAGTGCGCTCCACAAACAATAAAAATATTCTTCCTTTTTTTTCTGTCTTTGTGAATTGTGTGGGCTGTAGCCGCACTTGCATCCTCAAAGCAGCAGCGACAAGCGTGCGTCTGTCTGTTAAAGGATTACATCGGTGACAGCATCCAAGTAGGCATGTCAGACAGTCCGTACCTGTACTGGCAGGAAAAAGAAGCAATTTGGAGGTCCCTGTACAAACTGGCTCTATTTTACCTGAGTTGCCCCCCCTCCAGTGTGTACTCCGAAAGAGTGTTTAGTGCAGCCGGAAACCTTGTCAGCGAAAGGCGTAGGAGGTTGCTTCCACAAAATGTGGAGAAGATGATGTTCATAAAATGAATTATCAACTCTTCCAGGGACACCAGCCTCCAGAACGTACAGAGGGACCTGTGGTTGTGGATTCCAGCAGGGACGAATTAATACTCTATGAGGATGTACACACTGAAGAGGGTGAGGAATCGGTGGATGAGGAGGATGAGGATGACATCTTGCCTCCGTAGAGCCAGTTTGTGCAGGGACAGATTAATTGCCAGCTTGTTTTGTGGGGGCCCAAACGAACCAATCATTTCAGCCACAGTTGTGTGGCAGACCCTGGCGCTGAAATGATTGGTTCGTTAAAGTGTGCATGTCCTGTTTATACAACATAAGGGTGGGTGGGAGGGCCCAAGGACAATTCCATCTTGCACCTCTTTTTTTTCTTTGCATTATGTACAGTTTGGGGCCTAGTTTTTCAAACTGCCATCCTGTCTGCCACTGCAGTTTCACGCCTAGATGGGTCACGTGTTTGTGCCGCCCAATCGTGTCGCTTAGCATAGTCATCCAGCTACCTCGGTGCAACCTTTTGGACATAAAAACACTATTGTGAGGTGTTCAGAATAGACTGGAAATGAGTGGAAATTAAGGTTATTGAAAATTCTGTGATTTTTGCTGTTTTTATGCTTTTTTTAAAAAAAATACAGATCCAAAACACAAAACCCAGAACCCAAAACACGGAAGGGTGGTTTTGGCAAAACCAATCCAGATCCAAAACACGAAGAAAGATCCAGATCCAAACCAAAACACGAAAAGTGGCCGGTGCACACCCCTAGTTTTAATATATTTTGCTTGAACTTGTCTTTATTTTTATTAAAAAATTATCTCAAAAGGTAAAGAGGTTGAAGTGAGGCCTGGCAATGTAAATGAGAGCAGAGTTGGTAATGGAAAGTAATACAGTTGTGGGGAGGCTGAGAGGATGAAAATTCAGCTTAAAGTACAGGTAAAGGTGTGAGATCTGCAGGCTTAGAACCTAAAGACTGAGGTGATAATGCAAATGAGAGGAGTTTCTGAGAAATTATGAGAATGGATCAGTGCCTCTGAGTAATATATGATCAAGAATTGGTAAGAAACATTATATTTGTATGTAAGAGATTAATTCAAGTCAATAGTATCATATATATGGGTGATAAACTCCTGATAAGTAGTGACAATAATAATTATAAAATACAAAATAATAATAAAAATAATATTACATTTATATAGCACTTTTCTCCAATAGGACTGAAGGTGCTTTACAGATAATATGAACATAAAACAGAAGTTTAGATTTTAATAAAATACAGAAACCATGAATAAAATACAAAGAGCAGCCATTTTGGGTCATCAATTCCCAGGAGTACTCATCTTACCCACAAAGGATCCAGGTGAGGCAGCCATTTTAGGCACACTACAGATAAAAAATACTGTACTAGGAGAGATCCTTGCTAAATCATCAGAACCATGCATTGTTTATTCTACACAAGAGAGTACCAGGGGAGGAAGCCATCTTGGATGCACTTCATAGGTTACAATATGCGATTAGCAATACATGGAAATAAAACATACAAGGGTAAAATGAAAAGCAACTAACAAATACCCAATGCATAAATAGTTCTGAAGCTTACAGAATGAGGAATATGGTCTTACTCTATAATTGCTTTTATCACCTTTTCTCTTTTACAATTTTAAAGTGAGCTGAGGGGAAGATATCAAAAGAGGGTCCACTCACATTAATCTTTTACAAAACAGTACCTGACTGAAAAGAAAAAAAAAAACATATAAAAGCTATATTAATTCTGTGACTGAATTCTCTGAACTGCATAAAATCTTTGCATGAAGCCCACATGGATTACTGACACCTCAGGAGTAATGTGAAAACTTTGAGCTGTGGTAAGGGTTCCAATGACAGACTTGGTTTAGGTGCAATATAGACAAATACAATCGCTATGAGACCACCTAACCATATCGTTCTATTTCTAAACAACAAGAGTGGAGTTAATGTCATACAGGTTTAATCTAATGTTCACATAAGAACCAAAATCAATAAAAAGGAATAAAAATGCAGTGGCATATTAGCATAAGTACTGTAGCTCCAATGTATATAAGGGATACTGTGAACAAATGTGCCTGTTATCAAATAAATCCTGCAGGGTGGTTGGATAAATGGCAGATCAGGGCAGGCCCTAGGTCTTCTAGCACCCTGTGGGATAAACCTGTCTTGCAGTAATGTAAATATTCAAATTATATTAGGAATGGTTGTTGAGAATAAGCCTACAATAATTACATCTGTACCAACAATTTATTACACTCATATTGAACTAAAACTCAAAATATAAGAAAAAGGACGGAATTCAAGTAAAAAAAAGACAAAGGTCAGAGGTCTGATACAAGTGACCTGTGCCATGCCTTGTACCGCGTATTGTTATGATTAAACTAACTTACGTACATTTTTGGTAGGGATCACCAATGGAAATTTTTGCCCTGGGCTCCACTTTGTCTTGAACCGGCCCTGTACTCAACGTAACAGTTCTGAAAATCTTGCTTATCTGGAGAACTACACTGTATAACATGTCTGCTCCCCCCTAACCAGACTCCTCTTCACAATAAGAGAACATGCTGCTCCTGCTCTTCACACTAATTTTCCACCTGCATTCATTATCGAGTTAAAAGCATTTAACATCAAATTACAAATTGGAAGAGGCATCCATCACCTGCTCAGCCCCTCAGCACTGCAGACCGAGTCTTTGCCTCACTAAAGCCAGCCGTAGTCAGCACTGCGCCCTCGGCACCCCAGCCTGCCCTGCCGCTGTGTCAGTGACTCACCCCACTATGGGGTGGAGCACTTGTTTGGCCGCCCCGCTGGAACGAACTTTAAGCCGGCCCTGTACCAGGTGTAGACAGTCACCACTGTCCATGGCACATAATCACACAATTGTATCGTGAGAGACGCTGGGTTGATATCTTGGCAGATGGAAAGCTCAGTGAGGATGGTCTGTTGGTGTAGTCTGCACTAGTATCTGAGTGGGAGCAAGCCAGTGTGAAAGCTCTGGCTACAGATGGTCCTGATTCAGAGATGGACACTAACGCAATCACAGCTGCGTTTTTTAATGCAACAGAACCTTGCTAATATTTGTAAAGATCACCAGAGCATAAAGACGCACACTACTGCCTTCTTACTTGCATGCGACGATGCATACCTGCATAAATATCTGTACCATCAATGGACATCGAGTAGCCATCGTGTCCATACGGCAGGTCTGACCTGCCGCAGCCTTGGGAGCTCTTCTGACATGCAGAGCTGCGTATGCCATAGCAGTGGCTAATTTATGCACGCCCATGTCCAAAAGCTGACAGCCTGTCACTCACTCTGTGATGGATTCCTCTGTGCTTCCGTAATCTCAGTGCGGCTTATATGCATGTGCAATGGCAAACAATCTGTGTGTGTAATCGCCATTGTGTCCATCTCTGAATCCTGCCTATTGTGGTTCTCTATTATGGATTACCTGCATGTACAGTATTAGGACAGTGACCACCTAGCAGGGCCAGAATAACAATAGGGTGGATGGTGCTACAGCTCCAGGCCTCCACATAAAAATAGGCCCATGATCATGGCAGCATAATGATGACCAACCGCCCATCTGATCACACAGTTAAACTTAAAATTGAATTCTAGTTTTATCACAATATTATGAATTTTTCAATTGTTATGTATTTAGAGATACATTGTGGCTGATAGTGTAGAGGGGTACATGCCACCGCACAGGCGCAGCTGGGGTCACAGCTCCTCCCATTCTCAGTATATGCCCTTGAACATTTTCAGCTCCAAGCCCATGGGACCCTTAATCCAGCCCTGCCACCTATCAAGAACTCAGGGGGTCATTCAGACCCGGTCACAAGCGTTGATAGCTCTCAACTGGGTCGATGTTCCCCCACTGGGCATGCGCACGTCGGAGCCGGCTCCGATGTGCACAAGCGCGAGACCCGGCTAGCGATGGTGAGTGACAGCTCGCCCCATTTGGGAGGCGGGCAGGGACCGTGGCCGGCCAAACAGAGGCGTTCCCGAAGAAACGCCTGCCGTTTGGGGGCAGCCCCACTGACATCAGCAGTGATGTCCGTGGGGAGCTTCCTGCTCTATCAGAACAGGAAACTCGCTGGGGCTTGCGAGTGCCGAGACCCAACCTTAGGGTCTCGTCGCAAGCCCCGATGGTCTTGACCATCGCGACCATCACCCTGGTCGGTTGCTAGAGCTGTGGGTGGTAACCCACAGCTTAGCGATCGACCAAGAGGCGGCACTACAAGATACAAGTGGCCGACCTCATTCAGAGCGACCGCTTGCATCTAACGACCGCCTCTGAATGAGGTCCTCGGTGCTCATCTTAAAGTTAATAACTGATCAGTCTGGAGCTTTGCTAGTTTGCGAGTTATACTATAGTTTGCTATTTCATTATATGTGCTGTTGAGAAAGTTATTATGTGTATTCAGAGTATAACGTGTTGAAATAAATTACAAACTGTATTTTCTTTTAGTCTTAGCAGGGCCTCACCTAGGGGGGGGCTAGAGGTGTATATGCACCGGGTGCCTAACTTGAGGGGGAGCTAGACAGGCTGCCGAGTGTGGCCCGGATGGCTGCAGGCATAGGGGGAGCCACGCGGGCCTCCCGTCATTTTTGGCTTTTTTCTTTTTAAGTAGAGCTACAGCAGCTGTTATTTACGTCAGGTCAGATTTGATATATACGGAGGCGGGCACTAGGACCCGCCGCCAGCCTGGCCTCAAGTGTCCCGGGGCTGAGGAAAGAGCAGCAGCACCGGCCGGTAAGCGTAACAGGTACACGGGGAAGTGGGACAGCAGCCAGTTGGGTATGGCAGGCTGAGTGGCGGTGGGGGCTAATGATACTGACATGGTGTGCTCGGGCTTCATAGTATCATGTGACATGGGGGAGACACTGACATGAATAAAGGGGCTGAAATCAGAGACATGGAGGGGAAGGGACAGGAGCTGAGAGGGGGCAACCTCTACAGCCACATTCTGATTACCCAATAAAGAATAATTGCTGCAAAACGCACTGTAAGCCCCAGCACCTGGGATGCTCAGGTTGCCTCATTATGGCCCCTAGGAAGGTAAAGAGCCAAAAACAGAGGGCACATTACAAATAAATAAAATGTGTCTGCAGCACCCTTGCAGGACATTCTGTGACATTACTGTTGCATAATGTGTTACTTATAAGAGGCATTACTGTGTGGCATAATGTGTTATAACTTAAGGGGCATTACTATATGGCATAATGTGTAAGGGGCATTACTATGGCACAATGAGTTAGTTGTAAGAGGTATTACTTAGTGTGGCATTATGTGTAAGGGGCATTACTGTGTCACAAAACCATACACAGGTTTTTTTTTTGGGGGGGAGGCGCCAAGTTACTGCCTTGCCCCGGGTGATAAAATTGCTAGTCTTGGCCCTGGTCCTAGCTAAAGAGGCAGGGGCGTATTTATAATGGGTGCTTGGTGTGCGGGGTACACGGGCCCCTGGGTCCAGGGGGACCCACACCGCACACCCTGCACTCCGGAGTCTAACGTAGGTGCCGGTATCAGCGCTGTAAAAATCACATGGAAAATGGCTGCCACGGCCGCGGTAATTTTACCACCGTTTTGCACATGTGCAGTAGGGAAAATACCAGGATCATGGCTGCTGCACCATTTTTGTCGTGACCTGCGCATGCGCTGAAGACTGGGCACACTCTAGTGCCCAGAGTCTAACGGTGCGGCGCTGTGCTCAATGCGCTGCCAGCCGCCAGAAAGAGAGGAGAGGGCCCCGGACAAAGACTGCATGCGGGTCCCCTCCTCACTTGAAACGCCCCTGCAAAGAGGTGCTGCAGCAGTTAGAGAAAGGAAGTGTATTTTATTGCTAAGAGATATATCACGTATTGATTACCCATTACAGTCGCAAACTATTGTCATATGTCATATATGTAATTCCATTTGTATCGACTTGCATGTAATTTGTATGCTGATCATTATTTTCTGCATACCGCTCCCTAGACCAGTGTCCTCTTATTCCCCTTTAATACATTTTCTAGATTGTTCTATTTATCGAGGTTCTAATGTTAGGTCATTTTACTGTGTGCATGGGCCTAGCATATCTGCTACAGCTTGAGAAGGACAAGCTTGTGGGGTGGTTGCCAGAGAGGGAAAAGGTAGATCCACTGGAGCTGCCGTCTCTACTCTATGGTACAATCTAGACCTAACTACTTATCTGTGCCCACACCAACACCCAGGTTGCCACACATATGACCTGCACCCAAGTCTACCTGCAGCCTCAAGGTTTAAGCCACCTCAGTCACATGGCAATCCTTCACTTATACCTCTGTTCAAAACAGGCAGAAATGGAAGTCTACTTTGTTACTTCAATATTGCTCGAAGGTGTTATGAGCCACTGCGCTGCTCACAACAGCTCACAGCTTCCTGCTGGGTCCCAGCTGTCGCTAGGAGACCAGGACGCTGGAGTGTGGCGTCAGTAGCCAGTTGGCATGCTGGTCTCACCCATCGCTAGAAGACAGGGATGCCAGCAGGCGGCTAGCAGTGGCTGCACTGAGCTTTGGTTCCAGCTGCCTATTAGTTGGTGCACTTGCTGAGCTGCTCTCCTACATGCAGCCACACAACTGCGGCATATCTGTTTTCAGGGGGATTGTTCTTTTTGGGGCTTCTGATTGGCCTTAGTGTGTGTTAAAAGGCAGGCAGGGCTTAGCTATATGCCCTGGTGTTTAGCTAGCTGATCCTGGTACCTGGAGGAAACTCTGTCCTATCATCCTGGTCCCATTTGTTCTGCTTTATCTTCTCATGCCCTGTGCATATCCTGCCATTACTTTGCCATCAGTTCTTCAACTCATCTACAGCTCCAGTCCAGTCTCTGACATTCTCGTGTTCATTCCTCATTTGCTCCAGCCAAATCTCCTGCACCTGTTAATTGTATGAACTCCTACTACACTGAGAATAAGACCTGTTGGCAACTCAGCACCGGTGAGAGCGCCACTCTGTATGAGAAAAGGGAGGTTGTTATAGGCAGAAAACCTCTATAGTGTGGTTCTAGGGGTCTCATGCAATTATTCAAGTGTATCATAACAATATTACAATATAACTGGCCAAAATATATAGCTGGGAGTTGAAACCGAGTTCAGATAGATCCTGTGTCACAAACTCCTGCTCAGGTCCTGGCCAACCAAATCCCGACTCTGTCTCAGGTATTGCAAAATTTGTCTGTGCGACTAGCAACACAGGAGGAAGCTTTTAGGTCGGCTCCACCCATTTATAGAACATCAATGAACCTAGGATGCACCTTCCAGACAGCTTTCTCTAGTGACCAGAAGTTCTTTCTAAACTTTAAGGAAAGTTATATATTAAATTGAGGCCTCATTCCTTGGGGTCAGAATCCTAAAGAGTGCGGATTATTATTTCCTTATTAGAGGGAGACCCACAGACTTTGGCTCTCAGCCTAAATTCAGACCATCCCACCTTGGAGTCTGTGAAGGCCTTCTTTGAGACATTGGGACTCCTTTATAATTACCTGGACCGGGTCGCCTCTGCTGAGTTCCATCTATGTAACCTCAAGCAAGCATGTAGCTCGGCAGAGGGGTATTGCAGGGAATTCAGACATTGGACTTCCCATAGCAGATGAAATTACCTGGCTCTGCGCAGCCAGTTTTGCATAGGACTAAGTGAGCAAATTCAGTATCCTGTACTGGATTATTTGGAAAAACCCATGCAGTTGGCCATTAAGATATACAGATGTATTAAGTCAAGTAGGTTGGAGAAGGGATCACCTTCATTTACTCCTCGAGCTTCATTCTCACCTGTGACGGAGGATCACCTTGAACCTATGCAACTTGGGGCGTATAGACTTTTTACTGAAGAAAAATCTAGGAGACGGTCCTTAGGATTCTGTCTTTATTGCAGAGGCAAGTGACATATGTCTCGCAACTGTCCTGTTAAGTCTGGTAAAAATAAAGTCTAGCGGGCAAAGAAGAGGTCCATCTAGGTGTACAAATAGTCTCTTCTGACAACTCTGTTTTGATACCATCACAAATCTGTTTTGATACAATCACAAATATCCTACAAACAGAAGGTTATTAATGTGTCTGCTCTCTTGGATAGTGGTGCTGATGGCAGCTTCCTGGATATTGATTTTGTCAAATTTCTTAATATTCCCAGCGTTGAATTGGTTTCAGCAATTGCAGTTTGTGGCCTAGATTGGAATCCCCTCTTGAATGGTAAAGTCAAGTATCAGACTCCTCCAGTCCAGTTGGCAGGCAGTTTACAGCAATCTGAAAGTCTGGTATTCTTCTTGGTCCATTGTCCCTTGGTACCACTCATTCTTGGCCATCCCTGTTTTAAGCACCATAATCCCATTATTGATTGGAACAGTGGGGAATTAATTTGCTAGGGCTCCTATTGTGCGAACAGCTGTTTGACTCTGCTGGTTTGGGTCCTTTAACAGGTTCCTGAGGGACTTCCTTCTCAGTATCACAAATTTCTGAACGTCTTCTCCAAAAGCAATACAGATACCTTACCTCCTCATTGTGAATATGATTGTGCCATTAAACTTATTCCTGAAGTCAGACTGCCTAAAGGACAGTTATATGCTTGTCAATTCCTGAAACTAATGCTATGGAAGAATACATCTAGGAGACTCTTAAATAGGAATTTATTAGGTACTCCAAGTCCCCTTTGGGCGCGGGGTTTTTCTTGGTCTCTAAAAAATCCAGGACTCTTCGGCCCTACATTGACTTTAGGGGCCTGAATAAAATCACGGCAAAAAACACCTACCCACTACCCCTTCATTTCAGTACTGTTCGACCACCTCAGAGAGGCCACCATCTTTTCTAAAATTGATTCGCGAGGGCTTACAATCTAATCTGCATCAAAGAGAGGGATAAATGGAAAATGGCATTTAATACTCAGTCTGGACATTATGAGTATCTGGTCATGCCCTGTAGTTTTGTCAATGCACCCACAGTTTTCCAGGATATGATCAATGATGTTCTAAGGGAATTTTGGGGAAAATTTGTAGTCATATATTTATGTAACATTTTGATTTATTCTCAGTCTATTGAGATACACTGCATAGATGTCAAACAAGTCTTCCAAAAACTTAAAGAGAACCATTTGTTTGCCAAACTTGAGTAGTGTGAATTTGAAGTAGAGAAGGTGCCCTTCCTGGGATATGTAATTTCTCCTAACGGTTTCTCCATGGATCCAAGTAAAGTACAAGCCATACTAGATTGGGTTCAGTCTACCAATTTGAAAGCCATGCAAAGATTCCTAAGATTTGGGAATTGTTATAGGCGCTTCATTCATTCCTTCTCCGTATTGGTTGGGCCAATCACTGCCTTAACTAAGAAAGGGGCTGATACTGCTAAATGGTCTTCACTGGCCAGTTAAGCATTTCAAGCTCTAAAGCAAGCTTTTCTCTCTGCTCCAATCCTTCATCATGCCAACCCTGAGCTGCCTTTTATTGTTGAGGTGGATGCCTCTGAGGTGTGGGTTGGAGCCAAGTGGCACCCATGTGTCTTCCTGTCTAAGACATTTTCTGCTGCAGAGTCTAAGTATGATGTATGAAATCATGAACTACTGGCAATCAAGTGGGCCTTTAAGGACTGAAGGCATTGGTTGGAAGGAGCCAAGCAAACTATCACCATCATACAGACCATACAAATTTACTCTACATAGAATCTGCTAAAAGGCTTAATTCTAGACAAGAACGTTGGGCATTATTCATCACCCATTTCATTTTCATCATTACATACAGACCTGGTTCCAAAAATATTAAAGCGATTTGTCACGTAGCTTCCTTCATAAGCATAACCAAGCTATCTATCATTCAAGATCTCTCATCACTTTAAAGATCTGCAGGCACAAACTCCTCCAGAGTCTCCTTCCGGTTTTTTGTTTGTCCCAGAATGTCTCAGGGGTTCCTTGTTGACAGAAGTTCATTCCAGTAAAGTCTCCAGTCACCCAGGATTTCTAGAACTTCAGAAATACTGTCTTGTTCAGTCTGGTGGCCCTCGCTTATTCAGGATGTCAAAGAAATTGTCCAAGCATGTGAAATCTGTGCCAAAAATAAAGTGCCTAGAATGGCTCCACCTGGTCAGCTCTTGTCCTTAGTCATACCAAGGAAGCCATGGTCTCATCTCTATGGATTTTATTCTAGAGCTGCCAATAGCTGCCGGATGTAATACCGTTTAGGTTGTAGTGGACTACTTCAGTCTTATGGCTCATTTCATTGCCCTTGCCAAGCTACCCAGTGCCAAAGATCTACAGTAGTTCACTATTTATTCAGCACATTTTCAGATTACACGGTTTACCATTAATATTGTCTCTGATAGAGCCACCTAATTTGTTGCCCAGTTTTGGAAATTGTTCTATTATTTTCCTGATATCAGCTTTGACCTATTTTCATGATATCATCCACAATCTAATGGGCAGACAGAGAGAGACAAATGGAGGGTGCCAAAGAAATGTGGGTATTAAGATATAGATAAATAAATGAAGATAAATAATAAATAATGAACCCACAGGACTGCTGCTTCTGGAGAGGTACTGGACCCTGCAACATGACCTAGGTCATTAAAGAAAAGGAAGAGAGAATCGCAGTACAACGATAGGTGGTATAAATGGTTTAATAATGAAATAATAACATATAAAAATTACATAATAAACTGTAGGAGTCAATAAGGAAATTAATCAATCTGCACTAATTAGTGAATATGGAACATATGAATAAATAGAAGTTGCAACCAAGAATGAGCAGCTATGTGTGCCGAGGATTAAATCCTAACAGATAGAAAGAACATAGGATAATACATTCATATTAAGGCCCTGATTCAGACCCGGACGCAAGTGGCCGGTCGCATGTTCGGCGTACGTGCCGAAAAATGTAAATTCAAACGCTCGCTCGTAATTTCGTATGCAGCTAATCTTCTGCCCCATAGTCCCCCAACCCCTCCTCTAGCTAACGAGCGAGCCAAATTGCGACCGTACATCTCCAATTTTGCTTGCAGGGAACGCCCGCACAAGTACAAACCGGAAGTGGGCCTGTCAGATTTCGATTACCTGCTCATTCATTCTGCATACCTACTTCAATCGTATCATGCCAATCAATATATCAATTAGCTTAATTGCTCTTCACATGTTTGCAAATCGTTTTTTTTTCATTTTCAATAAACTTTACTCTTGTCCGTGTTTTTTTTTTCTCGCAGAATACGTACGGTTTAACAATGCTTTACTTTATCCAAAATACATGTTTTATCCAATTATCCTATTGTTTTCCGTGTTTTGTCTTACGCATGTTTTACTTGTTTCATTTCTTTATTTAAATTAGCTAACGCATGTCACTGCATTAAGCCTATCATAACTCACATTAGATTTTTTAGCCTGTAGAACACATGACTCATACACTAACCAATAGAATGGTTCCTGTTAATTTTCCAACTACATTAGCCAATCAAAATTATTATCTGGTCTTTATTAAAACTGATTTTTTTAAAATACACCATTGCCATCATGAGAGCCTCTGCGTTCACCAGGCGGGAGCTTCTGGTACTTACAGAGGTTATGGACCGGCGGATAAGCCAGCCTCCCCCCATCAGCAATAGAGAGAAGCGTTCCGCCTATGCGGAGGTTCGCCGCCTGCGCTCCTTCGGCTCATGCCGACAGATCGGCCAGCTCAAGCGCAGGTGGTCCAATCTGCAACGCCGCACGCCACGCTTGCTGGCATGTTTTAGACAGCGTATAGCTGAAAGTAAGTCTATTTTTTTTGGTTTCCTGTTTTTTTTTGCGGCCCTATCTGCGTGTGCATGTTTTCATTCTTGCCCTGTTTCTTTATTTAGTACATATCTGCGTGTGCATGTTTTCATTCTTGGCCTGTTTCTTTATTTAGTACATATCTGCATGTGCATGTTTTCCGTTTTGCTTTTTTTTTTTTTACGATTTTCTAAAGGAAAAAAATGAAACAAAAGTTAAATTGCTATCCATCATTTAGGGGCAGAGCGCAGACTACGCCGTCATCGCCAGCGACGACGTCGGCCTCGTCCCCTATCCCCAACTCCCAGCCAATCCTCCTCTCCCCAACCTTCCCCTAATTCACCCTCCACCCCAGCCTGGCCAGACCCGGACGCCCCTCCCTCTCGGATAATTCCCAACCCTCAAAATTCCCCCTCCCCTCAACCCCCCTCTCTCTTTTCATCACCCTCCCCTCCACCCACCCCTCTCTTTTACACCCCCTCACCACCTTCCGAAATAAGCCCTCCTACATCCGACCTGCATTGGCCTACCTCCGAGGAGGATGATGGTGGGGCTACAGGTCCAGGCGTCATTGTGAATGGTATGTTTCCCTTTTAAACTATGTTTTTTTTTTTCTTTTTGGATTTTGGGGGATGTTATCCTTTGCCTGTGCATTTTTCAATTTTTAGGTATTTCTAATGTTTGTTATATATATATCTTTGTTTAAAAATGTCTATGATGTTTTCCCCTTACACATATCACACATGTCCAAACACTCATACTTGTATCTCTTATTTACGGTACCAACAAATGTAGTTTTTGGGCGTACTTCTCCATTTTTTCTAATTTTATTTTTATGAGTTATTTTTTAAAATTTACTTTGGCAAAGAATTTTGGTTTTGATTTGTAATTTTTAATAAAATTGTCACTTTTTTTAAAGTCCAATTTGCTTTTGAAGTTGTTTGGAAACAAAAATTAAGGTTTCATTTTATTAAGCACCACAATTTTTTAACCCACAGAGGACCAGAGGCGGCTGACGGAGTTAGCAGCTTGTGTGCAGAGGCTGAGGGGCCATGTTATAGGCCTGCTGATGGTCCTCGATCAGATGTCGGGTATCCTGCGCCACTAATTTTTTATTTTTACCCAGATTTTTTCATGTTTTAAAAAATAAAATAAAAAATGTTGGTTTAAAGTCTCATTCCTTCTCTGTAAATATTAGATTGTTTAACCTTACATAAGTCGACTATTGCAGCAAGTTTTTTAAAGTAATGTAACTTAGATTGTAGAAAGCTGAATTATGTAAGCTGGCACATTAAACACCTAACAATACCAATAGGTTTGTAGAATTACCAGCATTTGTTGTTAAAATTATTTGGTGGGTAAGGTAAATATTAAATGAAACCTGCTTAGGCCGAGATTAGAAAACATACTTATTCACCATAATACCTTTTGGTGTTTGTTTTTAGCCACAAAGCATGGTAAAATACTGAACAATTTTATTCATTACAGGATTAGCCATTAAGCAAGTTTTCCTTTTTTGAACCAGGTTACACTTGCATGTAATTTAGAAATGAAATGTTTGTTTAAACTTAACAAAAAATGTATTAGTCACAAATAAGAAACACAAAGTGATTTTGCACAATCAATACACACAGTGAAAACACTCTCAAAAATACAGCCTACACCCAAAATATAACATTGAAACAACAATCAAGAACTGTTTTACGAAGTAGCATGCCAACATGATTCCACAAATGAGGCGACGACAAATTTGTTTCAGAAGTTATATCCAATGTGTCCACATGAAGTCAATTTTTAGGATCAGGTAGTAGTCATCGTTTTTCCGAAAAATATTATGGAATAAAACACAAAAAGATTAAAAAAAATGTTAAAATTTAGAATTAAATTATTACATGTCTGCATTGTGTCAAATAACTTCATTTGGGACAATAATTACCTAAAAAATCTGGCCACCACATCATCGCGTATGGCCCCCCCACATACTGACCTCCGACCAACCTCGGGGGGGGCCATCCTCAGGCAAGGCATCCTCTGGCTGCATTGGGACACCACTCCTTATGGCGATGTTGTGAAATATCCCACACAGGACCACAATTTTCGAAACCATATCCGGCAAATACATGAGCTCGCCACCAGAGCGGTGGAGGCATCTGAATCGGCCTTTTAAAAGGCCAATACAGCACTCCACCACTTGCCTGGTGGCTGTAAGTGCGGAATTAAAATCACTTTGTGGGCCTGGTGTGGGAGCCAAATAAGGAGTGAGCAGCCAGGGCGTGCAAGGGTAGCCACTGTCTCCTGTGAAAAAGAAGTTACAAAATCAGGATCACTGTGTATCAAGCTTTGCATTGGTATCTAATAAAGGTCTCCACTTACCCAGAAGCCACGCATCACCAGCTTGTAGGTTGTTTAATTTATGCCAAATCCCTGATTGCCGGATGACGAATGAGTCATGTGCACTCCCGGGTAATTTTGCATTCAGGGACAGGATCTGGAGGGAGGCATCACATACCACCATTACATTCAGTGAGTGATCGTGTTTTCGGTTCCTAAAAATTGCCTCCAGCCGTGCTGGAGGCTGAAGTGGTATGTGAGTACCATCCACAACCCCTATGATGTGTGGGAATCCAGCTATTTGGTAAAAATTGGCCTTCGCCACACTAAGGGAAGCCATATCCAAAGGCATTTTAATAAAATGATGGAGGTGCTTGAAAAGGGCCTCCATCACTGCCCTCAGGATCCTTGAAAAGGAGGATTGGGAGATTCCCGCAACTATTCCCACCGTGGTTTGAAAGGATCCTGAGGCACAGAAATGTAACACCGACATTAATTGCGTAAGTGGTGGTATTGCTGTAGGACTGTCAATTTGCCTCTCAAGATCACTCTATTAATGGGAGAGTGTCTATGATGATTTGTGGTAGCGCCTTAACACCTCATCATCTGGCATTCCAAAAAGGGTGACACGTGTTCTATATATCTGGGGCCTTGCACGCCTACGATGCCTACGCCTGGGACGAGATTGAGGTTGGTCGGCTTCCGGCAGCATGGCCAAAATAATACGACCGACATCAACCTGAAATGGTAAGTAATGTAGTTAATGTATGTTGAAATAAAATTTAAAAAAAAAATACTTATGTTTCCATTAAAATCCAAAGATGCTTACATGCCGAGGTATTGTCATGATTGCAACAACCTACATTTCAACATAAAAAAATTAGTTTAGAATTTTGGGTGGTAATTTTGTAAACCTCCGGATTTTAATAAATGGGCAAAAATATAGGGGGGGAGCACACATTTCGAAAAATTGTAAACCTACATTGAGAGGACTTACAAAATTTGCAAATACAAATACCCCCAAAAAATTTGAACGCGAATAAGTTCGCATTTTTACAAGTGGGAAGAAGGAAACAATAGTGCGCTAAATAGTTCGCATTTTTACAAGGGGGAAGAAGGAAACAAAAGTGCGCTAAATAGTTCGCATTTTTACAAGGGGGAAGAAGGAAACAAAAGTGCGCTAAATAGTTCCCATTTTTACAAGGGGGAAGAAGGAAACAAAAGTGCGCTAAATAGGTCGCATTTTTAAGATCACAAAAAAACTCCAAAAAAACTTATTGAGTCCAAAATATGCGAAGAACAATACATGAACATTTTAAAATCCAGTTATTATAATCAAAACTTACCAATACACGATAAATAAGTTACAGTCCAAAAACTTTGTTGGGGCCCAGCCAAAAAAAAACTACAAAAAAAAACACATATTTTAAGAAAAAAAACATCTATTTTGTAGATCCATAATTTAAACAAGGATGACGGGAAAAGACTTACTCCAAAAATAAACCACAAATAAAATAACCACACAAAAAAATGCGAACGGAAAATTTGAAAAATAAAGCGCCTCGAACCAACTCCAAAAAACCGCCTCCAAACACTACTCCATCCAACAATACACTCCTAACCACGAAACCTCCAACAAACAACACCCGCCACCTCGAGTCGCCAAAAGCCATAAATAGTGTTTAGTTTCCCACTCAAATTAAGGACGGATCATAGGAACGCACAATCAATGATGCGGTCGAATAATAAGGACGCATGTATAAATACGTCATGAAAAGACACTAACGGTCTGGTGTAGTTCAAGTTTTTACAAGCAAAATGGCTACAGACCAGCCAAACAATGGCCAAGAGGCGGCCGGTAAGTATTTCTCTCTTTTCTATTCAAGGATTATTTAGAACCAGAATATAGTGAAAGATTGACATCTAAATTTTTATTAATTTAATGTAAATAGGTGTTGAGGATGACATGGAAGAGGCTGCTGGGCCCAGTATTCCGGCCAAAGCTGCCAAAAAGAAAAGGCAGCCACAATTCACAAGAAAGGAAATGGAGGTTTTGATTCAGAAGTGTGTGGACATCCTGCCACAGGCAGACAGGAATATGGGTGTAAGTCAGAAGTGGAGAATGTGGGAGGACATAGCCAGTGCTGTCAATAGGGTGGGTGATTTTGTCCGTCTAGCCCGGGATGTCAAACGCCAGTAAGTAAAAAAAAGAAAAAGTGGATACAGGGCCAAATAATGCAGGAATAATGCCAACTTTTTCACCCACAGATGGCAAGACTTCAAATATCGGCTGAAGCAAAAACTGGCTGACAGGGCTAGGCATGCAAGGGGGACAGGTGGGGGTCCCACACCTGTGTCATTGGAGCTGACTGATTTGGAAGAGCTGGCACAGGGGTGTGTGCAGGCTGTGGAGGTGTTTGGCGTGTCCAACATGGATACGGACATGCCAGACTTTGTGGCTCCTCATGTTGTCCCAGGTAAATGTTGTGATGTAACCAACTCTGAAATGTTTTTGAGACAATATGTAGATTCTAATGTGACTCTTTTCTCTTTTTTCTCACAGAGACACAGGTGGATGAGTCTGCTCCAGAGGGGAGCCTTGGCCGCAGAATTTCTGCTGGCTCTGCAGGGGAGGAACCAGTACATCCGGCTGAGGACCCTGCAGAAGCCAGTCCAGGCCAATCCCCCTCGCAGGCAGTGGCACTCCTCACAGAACTCAATTTTAAATCGGATTACCATACGGAGATTCTGCAGAGGATGGACGCCAGTCTGCTACGGGTGGCTGAGGCCCTGGAGCAAAATGCTGCGGCCAACATGACCATTGGTCAGGCCCTGGCTGAAAATACCAGGGCCAACATCAGAATAGCCAATGCCCTGGAGCAGCTCGTTCGCCAGCACATGGTGGAGCCGACCTCCCTTCCTGCCGGAACATTAGGATCCTCCACCTCTGGCCCAACAACAGCCATTCCTCCAAATGTGCCTAGCCCTGTGCCTAGTCCAGAGGCCACAACATCTGCCTCTGGACAGGCCAGACCCGGTCTGGCACCCACCCTACCCCAGCCAAACGGGGGGAAAAACGATGACAGCACTGGCTACTTTTCCCACACTCCTTCTATGCTTGCCCATTATACCTTTAGGGCCAAAACTTCCCTCTCCTTTCTTGTGAATTGTTTTTAATGTGTTTTTTTAATTTTGCCAAAGCTGGCAATATTTTTGGCATAATTCTTTCAGTTATTTTTGGCTAACAATTACCAAAAACTTTAATTGCCAAATGCACATGAAATCTTAAAAAATGTGTTGATGACATAAAAAAATTGACAAATTTTCTCCATTGTATTGTGACATTATTTGAAAAATGGTTTAGAGTTAATCCTGGCCCACAAGCCAAAAACGAAATCACAAAAAAACAACAAAGGGTTAAAAAAAAAAAGGTTTCTTTAAGGAACACTTTGAAATTAAAAAAAGGATGCAAATTCTCCAGGCCAAAGCAAAATGGTAAAATACATACAAACATGATGACAATATTGTTACAATATCACAAAACCCCAAAAAAATTGTAAAGAACATTCCTAAAAATGTACGCTAATTGATTGTGTAATCCTGAAATTAGCAGCTGAGATTTTCACCTGCGTACGGTTTTGTGATAACCAAAAAAACTCTTTTCAAAACACATTACAAGCTTTCAATTCAAAGTTGATTGTTTTTCTGACAAGCCGTGATAAATCGATGAAACATCGAGGAGGCCCGGACCAGAGGACAAGCCCATCGACATTGTGGTCGAGTAATCCACACCCCAAGCTGTGCGAGCAGTTTGAACAGAAAGAGGATCAGCCAGTGACGTATGACTTGGTACGAGCACATTTGACGTTCGCATGAGCTAATTTATGTACGCCCCAAAAACGCCTCACCACGCCTGTGTTTTCCCATCTCCACCCCCGTCAACGTCCAAAAACGGCCTGTTCTGTCAATCACATTTCACATGTCACTTCCTGTTCGCAATTTGACGAACGAGTCAAAAAAAGCTCTCAATCTGCCGTACGCACATGCGCAGTGTTACACCGGCGCATGCGCGGTTTTACAACATCGGAACGCAACGAGCGTACTGATGCTAACGAACGGCTCTGAATGAGGGCCTAAGAACCTAGTAAGACACATTAAACAATGGTGGATATAATGTAACAAAGAGTCCTATAAATCGGACCGTGGAGACTAAAACCACTTATTTCTGTATCCGGATACGATCCAAGGCACTATTTGTAGTGAATATAATAATGACCGTATGCACTGACACACCAATGTTGGCAAACTTCCAAATTGAATGAGCAAAAGATTTTTCTTATATTAATAGATAGTGAAAGCCGAGGAGCAAGAGCTCACTTAGGACCTCATTCAGAGATGGTCGAAGCGGCCGCACAGTCGTACGCCACCGATGTTTGCTATACTGCGCATGCGTAAAGTTCGCAATGCGCGTGCGCAAACTAGCCGCTATGATCAGAAATTTCTCTCTCCTTGAACACAACCAGGTCGGTAGTTTGAGTGACAGATTGAGGCGTTTGTGGGTGGTAACAGGGAAAGGTGCTTGAAAACGGGAGAGTGGAGATCCGGACGCAGGCGTGCCTAATTATGCAAACGGCGTTTTAGGGGAGTGCATACGGTTTATGGGAGTGCATAATTAACAAAGTAGCGTCATGGCACATGTGACATGGGAGGTTTTTACACTGACATGATCGTAGAGCTTAAGAGAGGGTATGGTCAACCTTAAGCTCTACGATCAGTTCCGATGGTTCCCGATGGTCTCGATTAATCCTTATATGCCCGGAGATGACGTGCAATGCATACAAGAAGTGGGCATATTTTTTTGTCTTCCGGCCGCTTCCTCCCCTTGGTCGGCCAGCTACCAATCCGAACTTAGGGACCCAACTTGCGAGGGAAACATTTGCATATCCGGCCCCTTTTCCCGTACAACCGTGCGGCCGCTTCACCAACTCTGAATGAGGTCCTTAGTCTCTTTGTTAATGGCAAGTTTAAGTATGGTACCTTACAATCTGGATGTGGCTCAAAGTCAATTGTGAGAGGGAGACCCAGCAGGCTGGAACCTCCACAGCGTCCCCGGTGCACGGATGAGAGGTGTATGCAGCAAGTGGAGCCGGAAGCGTGGGCATCTTTTGGATCCGTGCTGACCACCGTCAGTGATGTGAGTATCCAGGTAAACCACGTGTAAACTGGATGCACAGGCAAATCCCAACAGGTAGACCTTGACAGTGACCCCGGCTACAGAATGGAGGGGTCCGCGGCAACCGGAGCCAAGGGACAGGGTGTCTGCCGAATCTGTGATACCCGCTGGTCACCTGGTCTTGCTCCCGATGGAGCTCCCGGCATGGCAGTGCAACTAGTCAGTGGTCAGTATAGCTGCACGTCCTAGGCTGGCGTAGAGAGAAAGTAGTGTGTCGCTTGACGCGTTTCTCAGCAAAGAGCCGTTTCTTCAAAAGCAATGGGCAGACAGAAGACCTGAAGAAAGCTTTCTTTAAATTGTTTCCTGATAAACCAGGATTTAGGGGTTTCTTAACCCTTTGTCAAGAGAAGGGGGGACTGTTATGAACCGCCATGCTGCTCACTGCAGCTCACTAGTTCCCACTAGGTCCCAGCCGTCGCTAGGAGACCAGGATGCCAGTGCATGGGGTTAGTAGCTGCTTGACATGCTGGTCCCGGCCATTGCTAGGAGACAGGGATGCCAGCGTGTGGCATATCTATATTCAGGGGGCTTTTTCTTGTTGGGTCTCCTGATTGGCCTTAGTGTGTATTAAAATACAGACAGGGCTTAGCTTTATTGTCAGTTATAACTTCATGCCCTGGTTAGCTTACTGGTCCTTGCACCTGGTGGAAATGCTGTGCTAGTGTCATGGTCCAATTTTGTCCTGCCAAGTTTGCTTTATGTTCTCATGCCTTGTGCATATCCTGCCATTACCTTGTCATCAGTACTTCAGATCATCTATAGCTCCAGTCCAGTTTCTGGCATTCTCATGTATATTTCTAATTTGCTCCAGCCAAATCTCCTGCGATCACCTGTTAATTGTATGAGCTCCTACTACCCTTAGGATAAGACCTGGTGGCAACTCAATACTGGCGAGAGTGTCACTCTCGATGGGAAAAGATGGGTGTTATAGGCAGAAGACATCTGTAGCGCAGTTCTAGGTGTCTAATGGAATTATTCAAGTGTATCATAACAAAAGGTACTTACTTGTGTAAGTTGCACACTAGACATAAAAAAAATTATGTTGCTGATCGGTTGCTCAAGATTGGATGCTTTTGTGCAGATTTGCATCTCTGAGAAAGTTTTGTTAATGACAGAGCCCACTTTGATAGTCAGTATATAAAGTAGAGAATAGTCTGGTGGCTAGTATACAAGCTGAACCGAATCTGCAAAACCAAGTCAAGTTGTGTGATTAGTATGTAAAGTTGAGCTCAATGTGATGGCTAGTCTGTAAGCTCAGGTTTACACAGCGTGATTGTGCACAGCTTTGTACATGATGGCTAATGTGCACATTTGGAGAAAATCTGCTGGATGTACTCACTGAAACCTGATGTTGCAATAAAGAAATCCTTCACTGTTGAGGTGAGCTTCATAGAGAGGGTGAGGAGCAGATGAAGAAATATATATATATGGCAGGCGCTGTACTTGTACACCAGTATTTCCTGATAATCTGCAGCCTCTATAAGGGGGAAATTACCAATCCCCACAACAAATGACCTAAAAAAATATAAGGTATAGAGGCCCTGATTAATTCAGAACAATTTATTAAAAGATCAAAAAACACATATAAATAATTACATTAAATGACCATCGGCCGGGCGGCACTTTGTTTAAAAATGATAACATGTAATTCTTTTCTGACTAATGTATATATAGTAGCCAGTACTGCAATACTATATTCAGGTAATAAAGTCTAACCTACATCAATAAACTATTAAATATACAATTATTGGATTAAAAAATTCAAGGGTAAAAAAACACTTGTTATTAAACTCTGCGGGTGCAGCTGGTTGTTAGGCACCTAGAAGACAGTCTTTTTTTTATCTTGGTAGATACCATAGATCGTATATGTGTAAATCTGCACATTTGCTGATTGAACATCACTTAGGCCCTCATTCAGAGCCGCTCGTTAGCGGCAGTACGCTCGTTCCGAGCGATGTTTGCACATCTGCGCATGTGTACGCTTTTTAGTACGCATGCGCGAACCAGTCAGTGCGGCCGAAAATCGTTTGTACGCTATATAGCGAGTGCCTGCTATTTTGAGTGACAGAATGAGGCGTATGTGGGTGGTAACAGGGGAAGGTGCTTGAAAATGGGGAGTGGAGATCCGAACGCAGGCGTGCTTAAAGGTCAAAACGGGCGTTTTATGGGTGTGTATATTTAAAACAGCAGCGTCATTGACCACGTCACTGGGTTATTTTATAGCCAGAACTGCACGCAAATTTGTGGTAGCAAACACCAACCACAAGAATAGCGAGCAGTTCATACGCTGGTCGATGTACTCGATTAATCTAATAAATAGCGGACATGACGTAGGATGCGTGCGGCCAGGGGGCGTTTTTAACAAATAAACGAGCGTATGTTTTGCTCGTTCGTTCAGACTTAGAGGTGTGAACAGACTGCAATGTGCGTACGGATCATTTGAATAGCCACCCCTTGTTTTTAAACGAACGACCGCAAATAGCGAACGGCTCTGAATCAGGCCCTTAGTTTGTTGGGGCCATATAGTGCCCAAAGCAGTCTTTTTCAACCAGCAATGAGAAGAGTGTTGGAGTATTAGGGCAGAAAAGGCAATAGAACTCTAATAATAACCAAGGTTAGCAGCATCTCCTTCCTCATCACTTCACCTCTCCAGTCTAATGCACAGGCTGTATTACAACCTCTTATATGACAGTGGTAGGCCTGTAACCATGTTCAAAAATGTTACCCTGATATCAACAGCTGTTTGTATGCGTATTGCAAGGGAGACATGCATCTAAGGGTCAATAATATAAATGGTTTGTATAAGTTAAGTACTCACAACCTTTTTCATGGTAACAAAAAATTGTTCTGGCAAATACCTTATGAACATTATATTAATATTTATATTCCCCATCAGGTTGAACAAAATGCTAAAATATGATTAGATTTTTTTTTAACTACTTACCTACTTGACCTTATTGTCATCCTATTATACATTATACTGTTTGATCAATTGATTAAAAATAATTCTAGCCATTGACCTATTATCAGAATAAACATTTCATGAATATTGTTTCAGCGTTCTAGTAATCATTTTTTTTTCTAAAAATAGATTCTAGAAGGATTCATAGTTTTATAATTTTTAAAAAAAATTTATACTTTTGCAATAGATTTTATGGAAGGGTCCTTTTTTCCAACAGAGCTTATGTCAAATGTATTTTGGCATTTGGGACACAGCAAGACAAACTGGTGGGGAGTCTGACTGGAGCGGTATACCTGTCAAGGTGTAACGCAGGTGTCCTAAGGCGAGATCAGGGAGGACAGAATCCTCCAGTGGAGCAAAAGGGCTTAAGGTCACTGCTGGCATCTAAGATCTGAGTGCTGCGTCCGAAGATTCAATTATGGGGCCAATTCAGAGGTGGACACTAGGGTGATATTTATGCAGTTGGATGATTATTTATTTTACCTGGGCATGTGCGCCTTCTGGTCGCAGTAGCCTTGATAGGCTGTGGCCGTACGGGGGTGGGGACAGCAGGGAGGTGACAGGCGTGTTTCTCAAAAACGGGCGTGAGATTGATCAGAAACAGGTTTCCCTTCTGTATATGCACAATTCAGAATAACACCAAGATTTTGATTCATGCCCACAACACTCCCAGATTTGGGGTAATTGCATCCGACTCAGACGGGTAAACGCAAATATACAGGAAGTTACTTTTGCGCATGCATTGTATGCAAAAACTCACCATTTGCGCCTGTGAAGAGAGATCCATGTAACTCAGAATCAGCCCCTTTATGTGCAACTTTGAATCAGGCCGTGTGTTCCTGTGCCTGCTCAGAAGTTAGTTTTGCATGTGATCAATAAAACATACAATAGACAGGGTGGTTAATTCTTGTGGATTGTGTAGACTATGGGGTATATTTATCAAAGTTCGATTTTGCATTCGATTTTATGTTCGATTTAGTTCACCTGAAATCGAATCAAATTGAATGTAGATATCACTGTCAACATCCCACATTTACAAAAAATAAATAAATCGATTTTGTAAGCCTTTTCTAAATCTAATTCGATATGGTTTGATTTTAACTAGTGATTTCTTGTTTGGTTTTGGTTACCTATGTCAAAATTGATCAAAAACCAAAAAATGAACACAAAATACCCAACCCGGCACCCATCACCCAGGGTGCCGGGGGTAACCTCGGGCTATCAGCCCAGGCCTGGGGTGCCCTGGAGAGGGGGAACCCCTTTACTGGGGGATCCCCACCTTCCCATGAATCCATGGCCTGGGCTGACTTGCCGTCAGGTGATAATGCTTTGGCCGGGGAATCTGGTGCTGGTTTTGGGAAATACGGGGGACCCCTACTCATTTTGTCCCTCGTATTTCCAAAACCAGGACTGGCTCACTGAGCCTGGTGCTGGTTGATGAAAATATGGGGGAACCCTACATCTTTTCCCCCTATATTTTCACTGCCATGACCAGCTCAGGAAAGCCCGGTGTTGGTTGTGCTTTTAGGGAGGACCCCACATTGTTGTTTTTTTTGTTACTATACACTTTTAATAGTTTTTTTTCACACAAGCATGCACGGATCTCACTGAAATATGGTTTGGTATTTTTGGTGGTTTCCAGGTGGGACTGCTTCCTGTAGATTCACTAAACCCCAAAACACTGCAATCCAGCAGAGAATATTGACTTTGGAATACAACAGAACAATGAAGCATAGTCTATGTATGCATTCTTGTACCTGTAGTTTGCCAAGAACATATAATTTGAAAACTATTATTTTTAATTATTACTCTGTACCCACCGGGCTTCAGGTTTGGGCAGAGCCCTAATGCTATTGTCACTAGGGCTGGTAATACCCAGGAAGGGGACCCTGCATATTTTGTTTGCGGGCCCAGCCCCCCTGGGAAGCCAAGCCTGGGGACAACTGGCCCAGGGGTTGGGTATGGATTGCCGGCGGCCCGGATGCTGCTGGTCAAAATACCGACAGCGGCATCCCAACAGTCAAAATCCCGACATCCATCAGGAAATAAGGTAAGTCTAACCCTAACCCTCCCTCCCTGGTGCCGCCATCAGGGGGGACTGTCGGTGTCTGCTGCTGCCCGCACGCTACTACCCCCCTGCAGTAAAAGGCCCAGAGGGGTGTTTCATGGCCGCTCCTACCAGTATGCTGCAGGCCTGCAACTGCCCGCACAAGTGCAAACTGCTATCCCCCCCCCCCACTGCACAATACACTGAGTGAGTAAGTGACTCGTTGTGAGTCACTCCTCACCCAGCCCCAGCTGCACCACCCTCCTGCTCCTCCCGCATTGACCGGCGTGCCGACTACCTTGCCCATTTTTTTTTCTACACTGACGTGACGTCATGCTAAATAAGAGGGAGGAACCATGGCAGGCGAGTAGTGTGAGGAGCCAGCGTCCGGAGCATTTTTTACACTGAAGCAGGCGCGGCGTGACGTTATGCTAAATGAGAGATAGGAGCCGTGGCAGGCGGGTAGTGTGAGGAGCCGGTGTCCGGAGCATAGAGGCTGAGACAGAAGAAGCATCAAGATAGGTTAGTTAAGGGTATGTATGTGTGTATGTCTTTGTCTGTGTGTGTGTGTCTGTGTCCTTTCTCCCAGACCCGAGCCAGGCCATTTTGATGGATGTGTAGTCAATTTCAGACAGTGGATACAGTTGATGGGCCTGAGGGAGAAGAGATGGGGGCCCTGTCTTTTTTTGCCAGTCCTGGGTCCCTTAAATTCTGATGGCAGCCCTGCCTAAGCCTAACCTCCCCCTCCCCGCACACCCTACACCTAACACTCCATCCCCTGTGCCTAAACCTAACTTCCCCCTCCCCGCACCCTAATCCTAACCCTTCCTCCCTGGTGCCTAACCCTAACTCTCCCCCTAGTGCCTAACCCTAGCCCCGCACTCTAACCCTCCCCTAACTGGCGATACTTACCTTTGGGATGCCATCGTTGGGATACTGGTGCCGGGATCCCAGTGCCGGTAGACTGTCGGCATCCCGCACGCTGGGATGCCGACTGCATCATCTGGCGCAGAGCTGGTGGAATGATAGTAGGGGGCTCCTTACACTGAGGGTCTTCCTTCTATGGTTCCTGACTGGTCAAGCCTTGTGCTGGTTAGTGAAAAATAGAGGTCCTTGCGATTTTTCAACTACCAGTCTAGGCTCAAAGGCCTAGGACTAGTTAACAAGTTTGGGGGGATCTCACCCCATTTTTATTTTTTTTTGCTATACAAGTTGCATAGATAGTAGGGATCTATGCAGTGCTTGCAAACCACAACAGGATAAAGGTTTAACATTCAATGGGCTTTGACGGAGGTTACAGTGACAACTGATGCTTAGTAAATACTGTAGCTTGACCCACCAAATTGCCAACGATGCCTATCAGTTTAAAATTACAGCAAATCTGAGGCTTAGTAATTTTATGCCTAAACTGTAAGAGAAATATACTAAAGTGTGCTTTATTAATAACACACATCACATGCACTTTTTTTATAATTTGCTATGCTGTAGTTTGAAGGCTGAAATCTCAAATCACATGTGAGGTGTGGGAGGGGGTGTAAACCTATAAACTGCATGAGGTGTTGGCCAAGCTGCAATGGTAAAACCAGATTTTGGGACAACATTGCTTATTCTGTATTTATTGGATTACTTTGAACAAAAAAATAAAAATCAATTTATTATGAGCGCAGAATTTTTGTAAAAAAATGTATATTAACAAAACATAGTACTTATGAGTGCATGGTATATTTATAAAAATAATGGGCACATTTTGCCATTATGGGGGCATTATACTGTATATTTATAAAATGATGGGGGCATTACATTTTTATTGAAGATGAGGGCATTACATATTTAATAAAGATTGGTTGTAATCATTTTTTATATATTAGGGCAACCGCACTTGCAGTGCACACTGCTGGCAAGGAAAGCGAAAGCTCATTACCTGTCAGTACATGCTGGCACTTCTAGTTCCACTAGTATTTGCACAATATTTGTACGTTACTACTCTGGTATCCAAAAATGTAATCGGTATGTAATGCCGGCTGTCGGGATGCCTCCTGTCAAAATACAGACAGCGGCATCCCGATGGTTGGTATCCGACAGGGGTCAGGTAAGTATACTTACCCTCCCCCTTTGTCTCCCTAACCCTAACTCTCTCTTCTTGTAGCATAACCCTCCCCACCCCGCACCCTAACCCTCCCCGTTACTTCCTAAACCTAAGTCTCCCCCCTAGGGGTGCCTAACCCTATCCCCCCCCCAAAACCTAACCCTAAGCCTGCTACGCTGCCTAAACCTAACACTCCACACCCGCGGCTAAAGCTGAGGGTGCCCAAGACTTACCTCATTCGGGCTGGGGTCCTTCTAGATTCCAGCATCAGGATTAAGATAGGGTCGGTATTTCGATGCCTATCTTAAGTCCCGTGTCGGACTTTCAGTGTCAGGATTCAGACCGGCGGCATGCTGTCCGCTGGTCTGAAAACTTCTTCCCCCAAAAAACAAATGGTATGAGAAGGGGCCAATGCTGCTCCGAATTGGGCTAGATTTCTTTAGGTGCAAGGGTTGATCATTTGATCTCCTTGCAGAGGTTTGGCCAATTTGCAGTACACTGGGCAGTTTTTCTGTAGCGTGACGTGAAATTGCTCGGACAGCGTGAGGTTTTAGCTGTGTTTCCTGTCAGAATCATGTAGGTGTTTATTATTAAGCAGAAGTTTGTCATGCAGATTGGAAATCTGCAGCTTAACACATTGCATGGTATCTATGCATTGTAATTGAAAAATTGGGATTGTGGTTCCAGTACTGGTGGTTTTGGACAATAGTAAATCTAACGGTTTACAAATCACACATTAAATAAATCATAATAAAACACAGTTTGTTATAACAACTTTTTATTAGATCTCCCCCTTAGTTAGACAGGCCCCCTCATTTTCTGTGGGCCTGATTCAGATGTGGACACAAGGAAGTGGCTGTGCAATACCATCCAGCAAATACATAAATACTGCAGAAGCGTATACAGGAAGCAGACACCTCCTGACAGCTATATTGTGATCCATGTACAGCGTCCGTAGACGCTGCATCGGATCACCATCACAACCATCGGTCGCGATGGCAGCAACAATGGCCAGTCTGAGTAAGCTTCAGCTCACTCAAGCTGGCAGCTTGCGAGGCCTGCAAATCTGCGTCCACCAACGCAGACCATGCCCTCTTCCGGGAACACAGCCCAGACATGCTTCTGCCACTGCCCCCCCCCCCCCCCCCTCTAAATGCCACTGCATGCACAGACCCCAAACATTCAGATTAGTACTTAAACCAGGGGTGGGAAACCTTTTTTGCTGCAGAGGGCCATTTTGATATATGTAACATTAGTTGCGGGCCTGGTGCAGGCAGCCATGCCCCCTCCGTGTGATGTCACAAGGGGCGGGGCCACAATCGACGATGATTACAGCAATGCCCAGAGAATCCTGAAGATGCTCTGGGGAGCTGTAAAGCAGAGGTGTGACTGTTTGAAGCGTCCTAAGGACGCTCCAGGCAGCACTGCTGTTTAGATTCTGGCTGCAGGGTGACATTCTAGGCACCATGTTAGCCAGATGAGGCTAGCAGAAAAAAGTTCAGAGGGCCAAACCAAATGATTCCGAAGGCCTTATATGGCCCCGGGCCTGAGTTTCCCCATCTCTGACTTAAACCATCGTTTACGTACTAATCTGAATGAGGCCCTGTTTCAGGAAACATCGCTATATTTTCATATGTCCAAATTTTGTCCAACTGAACAACACTGCAGAATACAATGATGCTGCAGCTAAACAGCTGAATATCATGAGTACTATAAAGTGTAGAGAGGTCAATGCAAAGTTACATACATCATCGTTTTAAGGGCCTGATTCAGCTTCAGATGGAATAGCTAAGATGCTCGCAAGCAGCTTAGCTATTCCGTCTGTGCTGATATGGTAATGCATCACGCCTCCTGCTGCACTATTTATTCAAGCTGCGTTGTCCAACACAGCATCGGATACTTTGCGTGACATCGGCCGGCTAAGGTGACCCATGGTGTCACGCAGCCAGCCGCCGCAGTTGAGATGAAGAATTCAGGAAATCTCCGTCCACCGACGGAAATCCTGGTGTCTTCCCTCACCACCAACGGCGGTGACATGCTTCCGTTTCGGGGAACGGAGGGCATCGCCGCCCCCTCCCTGCCCCCAAACGGCAGCAGTTTGTCAATCACTGACAGTCTGCTGCCAGTTTACGTGCGGGCTCTCAGACCTGTTCTGCACATGCATATGGCTCCACAGTGGATAATTGATGCATGCCTGCATTCGGCCGACCACCCCCCGTCACCACCCACAAACGGCACTTCCTGTCAATCACTCTGCCATGGATCTGCGTAGCAGTTGCGATCGCAATTCCGATCGCAGTGGCTGGTTCACAAACGCGCACTGCGATGCGTATGCATGCGCAGTGCAAAACAATCGGCCGATTGCATGAGTATTAGCAACTGCGATCCATGCTGAATCAGGCCTAGAGACTCAATGCATGCAGGATGCAGACATGGTCAAGAGGTTCCAGGGCCATAACTAGGGCAGTGCAGCCTTTGCCGTCGCACAGAGCACAGTGTGCAACCGGCCCCCCGCCGCAATTTCTATTTGCTGGGCCGCCCGCTGCTGTGTATACCAGCAGCGGGACATCCGGCTCCTTCACTGCAGCCCTGCTGGCTGCCTGTCTCCCTCAGCTGTCACTAACAGTAACAGCTCCACTTCCTCCAGCTCCCACTCAGCACACTTTCTGTATTGACATGCCATGATGACTCTCCAGTCTCCTCACTCCCAGAGCAGCAACAATGAGCTGCTTTTTTGGGCGTGCAGGCAGTGTCCATCTCAGTTTCCAGTGCCAGGCAGGTAGATTCCATCCTCAGTAAACTCCAGACATAACAGTCATCAGTCTCTGTGCCTGGTCTTAAGCTGGGTACACACTAAATGATTGTGTGCCCAGTGATGTGACCCACGATCCCAGCGCCGAAGGGCCAACATATCTGGCGTTCCGTACACACTGGGTGATCAGGTGCCCGATATACCGCCCCCCAACGTATAGCATTGCATGGGATCACCAGCCGCATCGCCTGATCTTCCTGCATGTACAAAAGATTAGGCGATGTGGCTGACAACCTCACGGGAACGCGTACTACACAATGTAGTGCATACACACTGCACAATATTGACGATTTGTTCTTCTAATGTGTCGGAATCCGCCAAATCATTAGCAATATTGTGCAATGTGTAGGGGCCTTTAGAGTTTTATTGACCAAGTGAGTGCTGACTGCATATGTGTCACGACCAGGGTTTCACGGCGTGGAGGTTGCGGTCTTTGCCGGTGGGGGCACTGTGGCATGGTCCGTCCAGTGAGGGAGCTGGTGCGTGGAGACTGGCATTGTGTGTGTGCGGGGGTCTGCCAGCGTTGGGCCATCCTGGCAAGGGTAAGTCTAGCAGTGTCTCAGCATCACAGGTAAATGGGAGCGGCCATCTTGCCTCAGGTCATGTGACATAGTGGGCCTATCCTGATGCGTCAGGTGATCTCTCCAGCCACTCACGCTCTGCTGCTGGGTACTTAAGGGAGTTTGCAACTCCCTGTAGTTGCCAGTGCAACCGTGTGTTTCAGCATCAGCTTTGAGAGAGGTCCTGCGCTCCTGACCTTAGTCTTGTGCTCCGGTTCTTGTTCTAACTCCTTGTTGGTCCCTGGCTCCCTGCAAACCTGCACCATGCTACCCTGCCTTGCTTCCTGCTGTGGATCAAGTCCTGCTCCTTCTACCTACCCACTCCCCCCTGAACCTGAAGTTCCCCAAACCTACCCTTTCCTTCCTGAACCTGTTGTACCCAATTTCCTACTCCAGCCTGCACCTGAGTTTTCAGCAACTATTACAGCATTTCCAGATTACCCTGTTTAGCCATCATCTCAGCATTACCTGCTTTCCCTTTCAGCAGCTATTACAGCATTTCTGGATTACCCTGTTTAGCCATAGTCTCAGCATTACCTGATTTTCCTTTCAGCTGTTATCACAGTGTTCCCGGATTCCCTAAACTGCTATTACCACTGACTCACTGGACTTTTCCTTCAGCTCCACAGTTACCTCAGTTAATCAAGACTTAGGGGTCTATGGGCCTGATTCAGAACTGAACGCTCGCTCTAAATCAGGGCCCTCCTCCCTGAAAATGGAGCAGCCTCTTGGACGCTCGCATAACTGTGAGTTACCACCCGCAGATTATGCGAGCGTCCATGATGATGGTCGCTATGGTCAAGACCATCGAGACCATCGGGCTTGCGAAGAGACCCTGCGGTAGGGTCTCGCTGCCGCAAGCCCAGGAGTGATTTTGGCTCTATCAGAGCCAAAATCACTCCCACTGACATCACTAGTGATGTCAGTGGGGCCGGCTTCAAACGGTAGGCGTTCCCATGGGAATGCCTCCGTCTGGCAGGCACGCCCCCGGCACGCCCACCAAAGGGGGCATGCTGTCAATCAACATCGACAGCACGCCCCCTTTGGTGCGAGACCCAGAGCGATGGAGAGCCCGTCGCTCGCCGGGTCTCACGCATGCGCACGACGGAGCTCCCTCCATCGTGCGCATGCACAGTGGGGGAACATCGACCCGCTTACGAGCGTACTGCCGCTCACGAGCGGGTCTGAATGACCCCCAATGTACTAAGCAGTGAAAAGTGACAAGTAAGTGATAAGGTGCCAGCCAATCAGCTCCCAACTGCCATCTCACAGGCTGAGTTTGAAAAATGACAGTTGGGAGCTGACTGGCTGGCACCTTATCACTTTTCACTCTGTCTTCTAACACTGTTTAGTACATAGACCCCTTAATTTTAGTTCTGTCACTGATCTGGACATTCATTCATTGCATCACTATTGTTCCTTCAGTCACGGATGTTAATCAGTATTATTATTGTTCATGTCTACCAACAGTCACATTAAACAACCCACCTTTCAGTTTAAGGGGTCTATGTACTAAGCAGTGATAAGTGACAGAGTGAAAAGTGATGTCTGTGAAAAGTAGCAGCCAATCAGCTTCCAACTGTCATCTCATAGGCTGTGTTTGAAAAATGACAGTTGGGAGCTGATTGGCTAGCACCTTATCACTTTCTTATCACTTTTCACTCTGTCACTATGACGGCTTAGTACATAGACCCCTAAATCTGTTCCGGTGTCTGCTCCTGTTTCCACCCAGGGTCCACAACAAACAAAGGGCCTCATTCAGACCCACTCGCAAGCGGCTGTCCGCTCGCAAGTGGGTCGATGGTGTGCACTGCGCATGCGCACGACGGAGGGAGCTCCGTCGTGCGCATGCGCCAGACGCTACGAGAGAAGGACTTTCCTTCGCTCGTTGTGTCTGATCAAAGGGGGCGTGCTGTCGATGTTGATTGACAGCACGCCCCCTTTGGTGGCAGACGGGGGCGTTCCCAAGGGAACGCCTACCGTCAGAAGCCGGCCCACTGACATCACTAGTGATGTCAATGGGAGTGATTTTGGCTCTGATAGAGCCAAAATCACTCCGGGCCTTGCGGTTGAGAAACTCAACCGCAGGCTCCGGCTCGCAGTGGCGATGGTCGCGATGGTCAAGACCATCGCGGCCATCAACCTGCACGCTCGTATAGGCTGTGGGTGGTGACCCACAGCTATACGAGCGTCCAGGAGGACGCTCCATAATTATGGAGGACGGCCCTCATTCAGAGCGTGCGCTCTGCTCAGAGCGTCCGGCTCTGAATGAGGGCCAAAGATCCTAACAATATGGGAGCGAGCCCTAGCAAAGAGGAAGGGGGAGGGGTAATGTGTAAGAGAGGGATTTCTATAGTGTGGAATAATGTGTAGGGGGCAGGGGATTTCTACTGTGTGGTACAATGTGTAAGGAGGAATTTTACTGTGTGGCATAATGTGTAAGGGAGGATTTGTACTGTGTGGCACAATGTGTGAGGAGGAATTTGTACTGTGTGGCATAATGTGTAAGGGAGGATTTGTACTGTGTGGCACAATGTGTGAGGAGGAATTTGTACTGTGTGGCATAATGTGTAAGGGAGGATTTGTACTGTGTGGCATAATGTGTAAGGGAGGATTTGTACTTCTAATGTGTCGGAATCCGCCAAATCATTAGCAATATTGTGTAATGTGTAGGGGCCTTTAGAGTTTTATTGACCAAGTGAGTGCTGACTGCATATGTGTCACGACCAGGGCATGTGTGGCATAATGTGTAAGGGGGGATTTGTACCATACTTGCCAACTCTCCCTCATTGTCAGGGAGACTCCCTGAAATAGTAGCAATCTCCCTGTCTCCCTGAAGAGTCTAGCAATCTCCCTCATTTCATCCTTACCCCCATTATGAAGCTGCTATATTAAAAAACAGATATATATATATATATATATATATATATTCAAATGGGATCATTAGTGTAATTTCCTTGCATTGGTTATTATAAGGCACAATGGGCCTGATTCAGAGCCGTTCGCTATTTGTGGTCGTTCGTTCAAAAACAAGGGGTGGCTATTCAAATGATCCATTCGCAAATTGCAGTCTGTTCCCACCTCTAAGTCTGAACGAGCGAGCAAAACATACGCTCGTTTTTTTGATAAAAACGCCCCCTGGCCGCACGCACCATACGTCATGTCCGTTATTTATTAGATTAATCGAGTACATCGTACAGCGTATGAACTGCTCGCTATTCTTGTGGTTGGTGTTTTCAACCGCTATTTTGCGAGCAGTTCTGAGTTAAAAAAAACCAAGTGACGTGGTCAATGACGCTGCTGTATTAATTATGCACACCCATAAAACGCCCGTTTTGACCTTTAAGCACGCCTGCGAACGGATCTCCACTCCCCGTTTTCAAGCACCTTCCCCTGTTACCACCCACATACGCCTCATTCTGTCACTCAAAATAGCAGGCACTCGCTATATTGCGTACCAACGATTTTCGGCCGCACTGACTGGTTCGCGCATGCGTACTAAAAACTGTACGCATGCGCAGATGTGCGAACATCGCTCGGAACGAGCGTACTGCCGCTAGCGAGTGGCTCTGAATGAGGGCCAATGATCCCTATGAATTTCTGAAAAGTATCAGTGTGTTTTCATCAACACACAGATCTTACTAACTTCTTTTGGGCTGGGTTTACATTTGGATGTAAGTCAGGTTTAGGACACGCCTCTCAGATTTATCAGTACACGCCTATCACATGTATGACACGACTCTCAGATTTATCAGTACACGCCAACTGTAACACGCGCTCATAGGTGCTGCTTTCACAATCTCCCTGAAATGCTTTTTCAAAAGTAGGCAAGTATGATTTGTACTGTGTGACACAATGTGTAAGGGGGGATTTGTACTGTGTGGCACAATGTGTGAGGAGGAATTTGTACTGTGTGGCATAATGTGTAAGGGAGGATTTGTACTGTGTGGCACAATGTGTGAGGAGGAATTTGTACTGTGTGGCATAATGTGTAAGGGAGGATTTGTTCTGTGTGGCATAATGTGTAAGGGGGGATTTGCACTGTGTGGCATAATGTGTAAGGGGGGATTTATACTGTGTGGCATAATGTGTAAGGGAGGATTTGTACTGTGTGGCATAATGTGTAAGGGGGGATTTGTACTGTGTGGCATAATGTATAACGGGGGATTTGTACTGTGTGGCATAATGTGTAAGGGGGGATTTGTACTGTGTGACATAATGTGTAAGGGGGGATTTGTACTGTGTGACATAATGTGTAAGGGGGGATATGTACTGTGTGACATAATGTGTAAGGGAGAATTTGTACTCTGTGGCATAATGTGTAAGGGGGGATTTGTATTGTGTGACATAATGTGTAAGGGGGGATTTGTACTTTGTGACATAATGTGTAAGGGAGGATTTGTACTGTGTGGCATAATGTGTAAGGGGGGATTTGCACTGTGTGGCACAATGTGTGAGGAGGAATTTGTACTTTGTGGCATAATGTGTAAGGAGGGATTTGTACTGTGTGGCATAATGTGTATGAGGGATTTCTACTGTGTGGCATAATGTGCAAGGGGGGATTTGTACTGTGTGACATAATGTGTAAGGGGGGATTTCTACTGTGTGACATAATGTGTAAGTTGAGATTTGTACTGTGTGGCATAATGTGTAAGGGGGGATTTCTACTGTGTGACATAAAGTGTAAGTTGAGATTTGTACTGTGTGGCATATTGTGTAAGGGGGGATTTGTACTATGTGGCATAATGTGTAAGGGAGGATTTGTACTGTGTGGCATAATGTATAAGGGGGGATTTGTACTGTGTGGCATAATGTGTAAAGGGGGATTTGTACTGTGTGACATAATGTGTAAGTGGGGATTTGTACTGTGTGGCATAATGTGTAAGGGGGGATTTGTACTGTGTGACAATGTGTAAGGGGGGATTTGTACTGTGTGACACAATGTGAAAGTGGGGATTTGTACTGTGTGGCATAATATGTATGAGGGATTTCTATTGTGTGGCATAATGTGTAAGGGGGGATTTGTACTGTGTGGCATAATGTGTATGAGGGATTTCTACTGTGTGGCATAATGTGTAAGGGGCATTTGTACTGTGTGGCATAATGTGTAAGAGGGATTTGTACTGTGTGGCATAATGTGTAAGGGGGGATTTGTACTGTGTGGCATAATGTGTATGAGGGATTTCTACTGTGTGGCATAATGTGTAAGGGGGGATTTGTACTGTGTGACATAATGTGTAAGGGGGGGATTTGTACTGTGTGGCATAATGTGTATGAGGGATTTCTACTGTGTGGCATAATGTGTAAGGGGGGATTTGTACTGTGTGGCATAATGTGTATGAGGGATTTCTACTGTGTGGCATAATGTGTAAGGGGCATTTGTACTGTGTGGCATAATGTGTAAGAGGGATTTGTACTGTGTGGCATAATGTGTAAAGGGGTATTTGTACTGTGTGGCATAATGTGTATGAGGGATTTCTACTGTGTGGCATAATGTGTAAGGGGGGATTTGTACTGTGTGACATAATGTGTAAGGGGGGGATTTGTACTGTGTGGCATAATGTGTATGAGGGATTTCTACTGTGTGGCATAATGTGTAAGGGGGGATTTGTACTGTGTGACATAATGTGTAAGGGGGGATTTGTACTGTGTGGCATAATGTGTATGAGAGATTTCTACTGTGTGGCATAATGTGTAAGGGGCTTTTGTACTGTGTGGCATAATGTGTAAGAGGGATTTGTACTGTGTGGCATAATGTGTAAGGGGGGATTTGTACTGTGTGGCATAATGTGTATGAGGGATTTCTACTGTGTGGCATAATGTGTAAGGGGGGATTTGTACTGTGTGACAATGTGTAAGGGGGGATTTGTACTGTGTGGCATAATGTGTAAGGGGGGATTTGTACTGTGTGGCATAATGTGTATGAGGGATTTCTACTGTGTGGCATAATGTGTAAGGGGCATTTGTACTGTGTGGCATAATGTGTAAGGGGGGATTTGTACTGTGTGGCATAATGTGTATGAGGAATTTCTACTGTGTGGCATAATGTGTAAGGGGGGATTTGTACTGTGTGACATAATGTGTAAGGGGGGATTTGTACTATGTGGCATAATGTGTATGAGGGATTTCTACTGTGTGGCATAATGTGTAAGGGGGGATTTTTACTGTGTGGCATAATGTGTAAGGGGGGATTTGTACTGTGTGGCATAATGTGTAAGGGGGGATTTGTACTGTGTGGCATAATGTGTATGAGGGATTTCTACTGTGTGGCATAATGTGTAAGGGGCATTTGTACTGTGTGGCATAATGTGTAAGAGGGATTTGTACTGTGCAGCATAATGTGTAAGGGGCATTTGTACTGTGTAGCATAATGTGTAAGGGGGGATTTCTACTCTGTGGCATAATGTGTATGGAGATTTACTACTGTGGGCATAATGTGTAAAGTAATTACTACTCTGTGGCATAAAGTGTATGGAGCTTTACTACTGTGGGCATAATGTATAAAGGGCATTACTACTGTGTGTGCATAATGTGTATGGAGCATTACTACTGTGCTCATTATGTGTAAGTGGCACTACTACTGTGTGTGCATAATGTGTAAGTGGCACTACTACTGTGTGTGCATAATGTGTAAGGGGCACTACTACTGTGTGTGCATGATGTGTAAGGGGCACTACTACTGTGTTTGCATAATGTGTAAGGGGCACTACTACTGTGTGTGCATAATGTGTAAGGGGCACTACTACTGTGTGTGCATAATGTGTAAGGGGCACTACTACTGTGTGTGCATAATGTGTAAGGGCACTACTACTGTGTAGTGTAACGTGATTCGGAGGTACTATAGTGTGACCTGCGGCGCGCACTGTCCCTGTTTAATATATAGGGGGGTGGGGGCACCATGCTCCTTCTGACACAGATCACCAAAATGTCTAGTTACGGCTCTGAGAGATTCCAAACATCATAATGGGGACGTGGCAAATTTGTTGGTACCCTGGCACGAAAAAAGAACCCATATTTTTATCTGAAATAACTTGAAAGAGACAAAAGTACTTGGCATCCATCTTTGTTTATTCCATATTTAAGAAGAATCAGACTTTGGTGTTGATTTTTGATTCAACATAATAATTTAAATAATGAAAGGAATGAATTAATTATTATTAAATAAATTAAAGGCGTGAATTAAATAGATGATTCTTATTCCAATGCACTAAAAATATAGGAATTGATTACGTCTCCTGTGTTCAAAATGTCAAAAAAAATGTGACACAGATCTAGATATTCCTTACATGTATTTCAGGATAAATAAACAGAGTCCTGAACAAAAATGAATAATTGTATCAATGTCACTCTTTTGTTGTTACATCCATGCACCGATGTGCATAAATTCCTGGCAATAAATAGATAAATGGTACAACTTGCGTATTTGTGTCCTGTCTCTATAGTAGCCAATGAAACCGAACTGTGTCTGAAATAAATCTTACCCAGTCAGACAAGTTGACAGTCTCTTATGGGACAATATTCAGTTGGATATTCGGCTGCTAGTTAGTGGATTAATATAAAATCAGCGCTAACCTGTGATCAGCATGTAACTACACCTTTCAAAGTGAGTAGGGTACATTGCTGGATAGTCCACACTGGGTATTAACCACACTCTGGGTGTCAAATATTGGGGGTCCCTGTGATGTACGTGAAAGATAGGCTGCAGGATGGGAGGGTTATGGTTAGGCTGCAGAAGGGGTGGGTTAGGGAGAGGGTTAGAGTAATGATTATAATACTTACTGAAATCTGTTGGGATTCTGACTGTCGGGATGCCGCTGTAGACATTCTGAACGTCGGGATCTCGTACCCAACCACTCGAAAGTGCATGTAATACAGTATTTATATTAACACTATAGTCTAAAATAAGGGTAAGAGTTAAAAAAACAAACTTTCTGTATGACACATAATTATCTCATATAAATAACATAAGTGGTCAAATATACTGTACATAATATGACCAGTACATATTCTCCCACCTCATATTAAAGATGTCTGTTTCTTCTTGCTGGAAGCTGCTCTCTGGTCCGGTGCACTGATAAAGTGCTCAGATCCACACAAACACACCCACACTTTGTAAGAAAATCTGGTGCCACTGTGCCTGATTCAGAGATGTATGCTAATGCAATCGGATCTGTGATTTCGCACAGAACGCATTTGCAAAAATATGCTGTTTCCAAAGCATACTCGAACACAGGGACTCCCACTGCTGCCTTCTCATATCTGTTCGACATCACGCACCAGCGTAAACGTCTGTAACATCGATGCAAATTGGGCAGCCATGCAGCATATGCGGCAGGTCTAACCTGACTCAAACACAGCATCTGTCCTGACACGCAGAGAGCTCATGCTGTGAAGGAGAACGCAATAGTTAACTTATGCACACCCATAAAACTGTGTTTAAATGGACAGACACGTCTGGGTTTGTCTAGCCACTCCCCATTACCTCCCTCAAATGCTGACTACCCGTCATTCACTTTGCGAATGAATACTTGTGTGAGCGTAATTGCAAAACAATCTCTGGGTGTGCGCAGTGTGGCTTACATGTATACACAATGGCAAACAATTGTTCAGTCTGTGTAAATATCAGCATTGCGACCATCTCCAAATCAGAGCACTAGGCACCTTGAAGACCCTGTGTTTGCCTATTACGGGGGTATGCAATGGAGCATCTCTGACTTACCAGCAAAGTTGAAGCAGAATAGTGGGTTGCACTCCTCTTAATTAACAACTGGAAACTGAGGTTTACAGGGAACACAGGCTCACCAAACTGGTAATTTGAAATTAAAGTGACAAAAACTTGGCCTGTCTGCTGAATCTTGATTTCTGCTGCAATATGTACATGACAGGGTCAGAAATGGGCATTAACAACATGAATCCATTGTTAAGCCATGCCTTGTGTCAATAATGGTGGTGGTGTTACGGTGCATCGGGTACTAATTGTTGAGCATTGTTTAGATACCACAGCATACCTAAGTATTGTTGCTGGTCATGAGCACCCTTCCATGGCCATAGAATACCTATCTTCTAATGGCTACTTGCAGCAGGATAACACACCATGTTACAAAGCACACGCCACTTCAAGCTGGTTCCACTAGCACAACAATGAGTTCAGTGTACTCCAATGGCCACCATAGATCTCTAACTAGTATAGCTCTTTTAGGATGTGGTGGAAAGGAAGATTCACAGCATGAATGTGCAGCTCTTTAAATGTTAATCTCTGCATTAATTAAAATAAAGAAGAAGAAAGAACCTGGCTATAAAAAATCACATAATCATAATATATAAAAAAATAAATTTAATATCCTAAAACATCAACTAGACCAGTCTAAAAATTAATAATTCACATCTATAGCAATATTGCACAGAAAAATGTATCAATCAATGAATAATGTCACAAGATTGTATTTATAATATATTTAGAGGAGGTTGATCCTGAAAAAAATCTGGTAATCTACTATATAAAAGTGAAAATGTGTCCTTCTGTCATTCTGTCCTTCTATACAAATCCACAGTTTACAAGCCAAGATCGTGAAATTTTACATACGAGCATATAAAAACACGGCGGAGGCAACTAAAAAAATTTGAAAACGAAATTAATTACTGTTCATTTTTAATTAATTAAAAAACACAATTTTTGCATAGCATTCGCCCTCTACAGGTCAGGTACGGAATTAGAAAAGGATTTGGCTTATCAACAATTTTTTTTCTTCTATCTCTACTATCTACTATATAAAAGCAAACATTTTTCCTTCTGTCCTTCTATACAAATCCACAGTTTACAAGCCACAGTTTGCAAACAAGATCTCTCATGGTTCTACACCTAAAACACCAAAGAAGAATAAAAGCATTGTCCTGTTTGGTTTATTGTTAGACGCAGATTTGGCACCATTCTTCTTGGGCCATCTGCAAGGTCAATAATAAAAATATTATGTTATTTTTGTTTAATTTCATAATTTGATTTTATAACATGCATTTTGCTACATACTAAGGAATTATGGAATTTTATTCTGTAGCATATAATCTAAGTCTCTGAACATCATTTACGATGGTTCTCGCGTGGAGTTTACAGTACCTTTTAAATGCTGTATGAATTTATAACCACTATTGATATTAAGCCAGGCTTATTATGAGTCTGAATAAGAGAAAAATTGCTATCTGCATCCATGAGGAGAGATCCATCTGATTTAGAATCAGGCCCATAAAGATGGCAACTATACTGGTATGCAAAAACGCAGCTCTGCAGCACAAATTTTTATTTATACTTGCTCATGCATGAGCTTACACAACTAGATGGTGTCAACAGTGGCGAACAAACTTTTTTGTCTACCTCCTTGGTTGCTGCACCGCACTATGGATCGCACAGAGGCTACTTCCGGTTCATTCCTTTGTCAACCCCTGAAGGGTAAAACTGGTTGGATGAATCTTATATACCGTGGAGACCCTGAATGCCAGAAACAGCTGCAGAAGGAATTGGAAGTAGTTGCTGTGCATTCCATAGTGCAATCCAGCAACCAGGAAGTACACAGTCATCCTGGTATCAGAGCAACAGAAGCTCTTGGCCGTGTTTACACTGTACATCCGACAAATTTTGAATGCTTCCATCTCCAAAGTTTGCTTTACACCATTACAGGTCCTACTTCCTTCGAAGACCTTAGGACTGTGGATGGGGACGTTTGTCACACTTTTCGTGAGGCCTGCCTAAGGAGAAGTTTGTTTGAGGATGATGTGTAAACAAACATTCTTAAAATTCCAGGCAACGCCGGCTACTCCAGCTAGTACCAGTATAAAATGCATATAAGTATAAGTGATACTCATAGGTTTCAGTTCACACCTGCAGTGAATATAATTAAGTTGGAGTCCCATAACTTTTCAATGTTAATCAGTAATATGAGTTCTGTATAGTCCTTCTGCAATGTAGATAATGTTCAATCTTTGAAAAAGCCCCCAAGTTGCAGTACAAAACACATCAGTGCTGAGATACTGGACCCATTGGGATACTCTTGGTACCTGCTATTAGGTGTGGAGCTCCGGAGAGTTAGTCACCACATTGTGTAGCTGGACACGCTGATGTAAACGAGGTTGAGGCTGGGCTAATAATGCGACCTACGGGACTGTGTGCATCTGACAGGTAACCGCTGCCCATTGTCTCCCGCTGGAAAAGTACCTCCCTTCATTTCTCCTTGTTCCCTAAGTGTGCTTAAAACATGGTATATGTTCTGGAACTAATATCTGCATTGCGGAACCCTGCAGGACTATACAGAACTCATATTACTGGTTAACATTGAACAGTTACGGGACTCCAACTTAATTACATTCACTGCAGGTGTGAACTGAAACCTTTGAGTATCACTTATACTTATATGCATTTTGTACCGGTATTACCAGATTTTTTCAGGATCCACCTCGTCTAGATATATTATAAATACAATCTTGTGACATTATTCATTGATTGATATTTTTTACTGTGCAATATTGCTATAGATGTGAATTATTAATTTTTAGACCGGTCTAATTGATGTTTTAGGATATTAAATTAATTTTATGATATATTATGACTATGTGATTTTTTATAGCCAGGTTCTTTCTTCTTTTTTATTTTGATTAGCGCAGAGATTAACATTTAAAGATCTGTGGCTCACTTGTTTTACAGGTGTATGTTTCATGTGCTACCACAGGCACATCTTTTCGTCTGCTGCTATTATTATTATATATATATATATATATATTTTTTGTTATTATTTGTTATTTTATTTTTATTGTTTATAAAGTTTATTTATATTAGCGCTTGGTTCTTTTTGTTAATGAATGTGCAGCCAACATATATGCCGCAATTGCGTGATTCTGTCTTGTCAGCAATGGACCAGAATCTTTAGAGGAATATTTCCAGCACCATGTTGAATCCATGAAGAATTCAGGCTATTCTGCAAAGTGTGTGTGTGTGTGTGTGTGTTAGTCTTAACAGTACAATAAAGGTTCACTCAATGTGTGTTTATATAATGACAACATACGGTATGATATAATGGCACTGAGCAATAAAGGCTAATATTTGTTTTAAGTTTAAAAAAAAGTCCATTCAATGTATAGTACTCCCTTTATTTACCAATTTGCAAGTCGTCCCAAAAGAAGCCAGTTGTTCAACCGGTCCTGTATGTGCAATCTCTGAATGAGAAAAAAGGAGGCACCCAATAGTGCAGTATTTGTGTAACCAATGGAATGTAGCAAAGGTGCAATAAATGTATGTACCATATGTTAGCTAGATTATGTTTTTGCTGTTTGGAATTAGCCTGTTAAACTCCGTCATATTCTTATATACTTTTTACCTTTCAGGTGGTTACTGTCACTGTTCCTCTGTGCCCCCGCACTGCATTCTAGGTTACCCTTGAGCAGAGCCGGATTTAGACCTCATGGGGCCCTAAGCAAGATATCAGTTTGTGGCCCCGCTCCCTCAACTGCATGCAACTTTACACACATACACTGCCATTATAGCCGCACACACACACACACTGCCCCCATAGCCGCACACACACACTGCCCCCACAGCCGCACACACACACATTGCCCCCATAGCCACAAACACACACTGCCCCAAAGCTGCACATACATACTGCCCCAAAGCCGCACACACACACTGCTCTGGCTCCTGGCGGCGGCAGGTGAGAGAATGCTCCCCAGGTGGTAAGTAAGAGGGATCGGGGAGGAGAGAATGCTCAGCAGGTGAGAGGGAGCAGGGGAGGGATGAATGCCCCTGTCCAGGGTCCCGGTGGAGGAGACAGGAGAGAGAGCAGAGGGGAGAGAAGATGTGGCAGTAGGGGGAGGAAAGAGAACATGGAGGGGGACAGAGCCGACACAGCACCGGGGAAAGTATACGGTGCACGGGAGACAGCAACATGGGAAGGAAAGAGGACACGGGGACACAGAGCGGACACCAAGGAAGGATGGGGGGTTAAACACAGCAGCGGGGCTGAGTGGGCACCGGCTGCAGAAAAACCCATAGGGACATGGCAGGTGTAGGGGGAAAAGTATCACTTGTTCGAAAAGCTGACTCAGCAATAAGAGCAGCTTTTCAGAAGTGATACTTTTGTTAGGGAAGCATGATGAATGCCTACAAAACATTTTTTAAACTCGCAGCGAGCCTGGAGGCCATTCACCTCTCCTCCAATGCACTGCGCAGAGCAGACTACTCTACAGCGCAGACTCTGTGGAAGTGCAGGGCGGGTCCGCATGACGTCACGCGGTGCGCGCTGTGCTCCTCTGGGAAGGTTTTACAGAGGCACAGCAATGGATTTCGACTACATGCCATTGTGGGGCCCGGCCACGGGCCCTTTGGGATCTGCCGGGCCCTAGGCGGCTGCTTATGTTGCCTTATGGAAAATCCACACCTGCCCTGGATATGGAGTTGGCTTGCCTCTCCTTGTTTTTAAGGTGAAGTTTTGTAAGTTGTGTCATTTTTTTTTCGTCTCTGTGACTTGGCGTTTTATTCCTATGTCCCTCTTCCCCAAAACCTTTATCCCCCTTCTCTCCCGACCCCTTCCTCATCTGTGGGGTTCTATCTATCTATCTATCTATCTATCTATCTATCTATCTATCTATCTATCAATCCATCCATCCACCCATCAGCCATAACATTAAAACCACTGACAAGTGAAGTGAATAACATGGATTATCTTAGGTCCACCATTTTGGCCCTCTAAACACAGCCTCCAGCCCCCACTACAACCTACAAAACCCCTGCCATTCCACACTCACCTTACGTGTGGGTGGCTCTCTCCAGGAAAAACGTTTGCCTCACTGACCACTGAGGATACTACTGCTACTTCTGTAACCTCCTTTGCATAGTCCCCTATAATTATACTATATTCTGCCAAGATGTTAACTCGTACTGGAACCAGTAATTATAATTTTTCATCACTATCTAATTAGGGGTGAGCGGGTTCGGATTTCTGAAATCCGAACCCCCCCGAGCCCCCCCGATCCGAGTCCGATCCGAGTCAGGCTCGACTTTTCCCGCCTGACTCGGATCTGAAATCGAGGCAAAACGTCATCTTCCCGCCTTCCGAGTCTCGCGGGTTTTGGATCCTATATAAGGTACACACGTCGGCGCCATTTTCTCACTCGGCTGTGGACAGTGAAGAGGGAGGGTGGGAGTTAGGGCTGTGTAGTGTAGTGTAGTGTAGTGCTGCTGTTGTCCACTACTTCAAAGTCCATAGGGGCTGGCTGTGTTGTGCTGTGCTGCTGTTGTTAATAGGGGCTGTGTCCACTACTTCAAAGTCCATAGGGGCTGGCTGGACTGTGTTGTGCAGTCAGTTCTCCATAGGGGCTGTGTCCACTCCAAAGTCCTGTGCAGTGTCCCAGTCCTAAAGGAGTGCTGTAGTGTTGTCCAGGGGGTGCTCTGTCCATCAGGGGTGCTCCCCCCAAGTGCTAAAAAAATAATATATTTTCTGTGTTTGTGAATTGTGTGCGCAGTAGCCGCACGTGCATCAACAAAGTAGTGCCAAGCGTGCGCCTGTGTCATAAGTAAAGGGCCGGCTGGCTTGACCGTTAAGGGTGCTGTAACCCCCAAAGTACACTCCAGTCCAAACCAAAAAAAAAATTATTTTCTGTGTTTGTGAATTGTGTGCGCAGTAGCCGCACGTGCATCAACAAAGTAGTGCCAAGCGTGCGCCTGTGTCATAAGTAAAGGGCCGGCTGGCTTGACCGTTAAGGGTGCTGTAACCCCCGAAAGTACACTCCAGTCCAAACCAAAAAAAAAATTATTTTCTGTGTTTGTGAATTGTGTGCGCAGTAGCCGCACGTGCATCAACAAAGTAGTGCCAAGCGTGCGCCTGTGTCATAAGTAAAGGGCCGGCTGGCTTGACCGTTAAGGGTGCTGTAACCCCCGAAAGTACACTCCAGTCCAAACCAAAAAAAATATTATTTTCTGTGTTTGTGAATTGTGTGCGCAGTAGTCGCACGTGCATCAACAAAGTAGTGCCAAGCGTGCGCCTGTGTCATAAGTAAAGGGCCGGCTGGCTTGACCGTTAAGGGTGCTGTAACCCCCGAAAGTACACTCCAGTCCAAACCAAAAAAAAAATTATTTTCTGTGTTTGTGAATTGTGTGCGCAGTAGCCGCACGTGCATCAACAAAGTAGTGCCAAGCGTGCGCCTGTGTCATAAGTAAAGGGCCGGCTGGCTTGACCGTTAAGGGTGCTGTAACCCCCGAAAGTACACTCCAGTCCAAACCTAAAAAAAAATTATTTTCTGTGTTTGTGAATTGTGTGCGCAGTAGCCGCATGTGCATCAACAAAGTAGTGCCAAGCGTGCGCCTGTGTCATAAGTAAAGGGCCAGCTGGCTTGACCGTTAAAGGGTGCTGTAACCCCCGAAAGTACACTCCAGTCCAAACCAAAAAAAAATTATTTTCTGTGTTTGTGAATTGTGTGCGCAGTAGCCGCACGTGCATCAACAAAGTAGTGCCAAGCGTGCGCCTGTGTCATAAGTAAAGGGCCGGCTGGCTTGACCGTTAAGGGTGCTGTAACCCCCGAAAGTACACTCCAGTCCAAACCTAAAAAAAAATTATTTTCTGTGTTTGTGAATTGTGTGCGCAGTAGCCGCACGTGCATCAACAAAGTAGTGCCAAGCGTGCGCCTGTGTCATAAGTAAAGGGCCGGCTGGCTTGACCGTTAAAGGGTGCTGTAACCCCCGAAAGTACACTCCAGTCCAAACCAAAAAAAAATTATTTTCTGTGTTTGTGAATTGTGTGCGCAGTAGCCGCACGTGCATCAACAAAGTAGTGCCAAGCGTGCGCCTGTGTCATAAGTAAAGGGCCGGCTGGCTTGACCGTTAAAGGGTGCTGTAACCCCCAAAGTACACTCCAGTCCAAACCAAAAAAAAATTATTTTCTGTGTTTGTGAATTGTGTGCGCAGTAGCCGCACGTGCATCAACAAAGTAGTGCCAAGAGTGCGCCTGTGTCATAAGTAAAGGGCCGGCTGGCTTGACCGTTAAAGGGTGCTGTAACCCACAAAGTACACTCCAGTCCAAACCAAAAAAAAAATTATTTTCTGTGTTTAGCCGCACGTATATATCAAATCGATATAACATAAATGGAGGACCAAACTTTCTCCGATAAAAATAAAATAGAGAAAGATCAAGAACCACTTCCTCCTAGTGCTGAAGCTGCTGCCACTAGTCATGACATAGACGATAACATGCCATCAACGTTGTCTGCCAAGGCCGATGCCCAATGTCATAGTAGAGGGCACATACAATCCCAAATGGCAAAGTTCAGGAAAATGACCTTGAAAAAGACATTTAAATCAGCTGAAGAGAAACGTAAACTTGCCAATATGCCATTTACGACACGGAGTGGCAAGGAACGGCTAAGGTCGATCCCTAGTATGTTCATGACTAGTGGTTCAGCTTCACATGACGATGGAAGCACTCCTCCCACTAAAAAAATCAAAAGAGTTAAGCTGGCAAAAGCACAGCGAAGAACTGTGCTTTCTAAGAAGATATCACAAATCCCCAAGGAGAGTCCAAGTGTGGTGGTGGTTGCGATGCCTGACCTTCCCAGCACTGGACGGGAAGAGGTGGCTCTTTCCACCATTTGCACGCCCCCTGCAAGTGCTGAAAGGAGCACCCACAGTCCACTTGCTGATATGCAAATTGAAGATGTCACTGTTGAAGTACAACAGGATGAGGATACTGGTGTAGCTGGCGCTGAGGAGGAAGTTGGCGAGGAGGATTCTGATGGTGATGTGGTTTGTTTAAATCAGGCTCCGGGGGAGACAGTTGTTGTCCGTGGGATGAAAAAGCCCATCACGGTCATGCCTGGGCAGAAGACCAAACATTCCACCTCTTTGGTCTGGCAATATTTCTATCCAAATCCGGACAACAACTGTCTTGCCATATGTACCATATGTAAAGGTGAAATAAGTAGGGGTAGGGACGTCAACCACCTAGGAACATCCTCCCTTATACGGCACCTGCAGCGCGTTCATAAAAAGTTACTGTCAAGTTCAGAAACTTTGGCTCAGACCGTAAGCAGTCCAGGGACACCTAAATCCCGTTGTCCTGTTGTATCCAAGCGCCTGCAAACCACACCGTCAACTCCCTCCTCGTCAATTTCCTCCTTAGTCAGGATCGGAAGTAGTCCTGCAGGCCATATCACTGGCATGACTGACTCTCCTATCCGGGATTCCTCCGGAGGATCCTGCATTGCTACGCCTACTGCTGCCGCTGCTGCTGTTGCTGCTGCTGCTGGGAGTCGTTCATCATCCCAGAGAGGAAGTAGGAACACCACTACTTTTACTAAACAATTGACCCTCCAACAGTCCTTAGCGAGGAGGATGAAGTACGACAGCAGTCATCCTGAAGCAAAACGTATAACTGAGGCCTTGACTGCTATGTTGGTGTTAGACGTGCGTCCGGTATCCGCCATTAGTGCAGTGGGATTTAGACAATTGATGGAGGTAGTGTGTCCCCGGTTCCAAATCCCGTCTAGATTCCACTTCACTAGGCAGGCGATACCGAGACTGTACAGAAACGTCAGAAAAAGTGTCCTCAGTGTCCTGAAAAATGCCGTTGTACACAATGTCCACTTAACCACGGACATGTGGACAAGTGGAACAGGGCAGACTAAGGACTATATGACTGTGACAGCCCACTGGGTAGATGTATCACCTTACGCAGCAACAGCAGCAGCGTCACCAGTAGCAGCATCTCAGAAACGCCAGCTCGTTACAAGGCAGGCTACGCTGTGTATCACCGGTTTCAGTAAGAGGCACACCGCCGACAACCTCTTAGAGAAACTGAGGGAAATCATCGCCCAGTGGCTTACCCCACTTAGACTCTCCTGGGGATTTGTGATATCTGACAACGCCACCAATATTGTGCGGGCATTACATCTGGGCAAATTCCAGCACGTCCCATGTTTTGCTCACACAATAAACTTGGTGGTGCAGAATTTTCTGAAAAGCGACAGGGGCGTGCAGGAGACGCTTTGGGTGGCCCGAAAAATTTCTGGCCTCTTTCGCCATTCAGCGACTGCGTGCCGAAGACTGGAGCGCCAGCAAACACTCTTGAACCTGCCCCGCCATCACCTGAAGCAAGAGGTTGTGACGCGGTGGAACTCAACCCTCTATATGCTTCAGAGGATGGAGGAGCAGCAAAAGGCCATACAAGCCTATACATCCACCTATGACATAGGCAAAGGAGGGGGTATGCACCTGACTCAAGCGCAGTGGAGAATGATTTCCGTGTTGTGCAAGGTTCTTCAGCCCTTCGAACTTGCCACACGTGAAGTCAGTTCAGACACTGCCAGCTTGAGTCAGGTCATTCCCCTCATCAGGCTTTTGCAGAAGCAGCTGGAGAAAGTGAAGGAGGAGCTAAGACGGAGCGATTCCGCTCGGCATGTGGGACTTGTGGATGAAGCCCTTCATTCGCTTTGCCAGGATTCCAGGGTGGTCAATCTGTTGAAATCAGACCACTACATTTTGGCCACCGTGCTCGATCCTAGGTTTAAAGCCTATGTGGTGTCTCTCTTTCCGGCCGACACAAGCCTGCAGAGGTGCAAAGACCTGCTGGTGAACACACTGTCAGCTGAAGCGGAACGTGACACGTCAACGGCTCCTTCTTCATTTTCTCCCGCAACTGGGGCTGCCAGGAAAAAACTTAGGTATCCTAAGCAACCCGCTGGCGGTGATGCAGGGCAGGCAGGACCAAGTTTGGACATCTGGTCCGGACTGAAGGACCTGGCAACAATTTCTGACATGTCTACTGTCACTGCATATGATACTGTCACCATTGACAGAATGGTGGAGGATTACATCGGTGACAGCATCCAAGTAGGCATGTCAGACAGTCCATACCTGTACTGGCAGGAAAAAGAGGCAATTTGGAGGCCCCTGTACAAACTGGCTCTATTTTACCTGAGTTGCCCCCCCTCCAGTGTGTACTCCGAAAGAGTGTTTAGTGCAGCCGGGAACCTTGTCAGCGAAAGGCGTAGGAGGTTGCTTCCACAGAATGTGGAGAAGATGATGTTCATCAAAATGAATTATCAGCTCTTCCAGGGAGACCAGCCTCCAGAACGTACAGAGGGACCTGTGGTGGTGGATTCAAGTGGGGACGAGTTAATACTTTGTGAGGATGAGGATGTACACACTGAAGAGGGTGAGGAATCGGTGGATGAGGAGGATGAGGATGACATCTTGCCTCCGTAGAGCCAGTTTGTGCAGGGACACATTAATTGCCAGCTTGTTTTGTGGGGGCCCAAACGAACCAATCATTTCAGCCACAGTTGTGTGGCAGACCCTGGCGCTGAAATGATTGATTTGTTAAAGTGTGCATGTCCTGTTTATACAACATAAGGGTGGGTGGGAGGGCCCAAGGACAATTCCATCTTGCACCTCTTTTTTTCTTTGCATTATGTACAGTTTGGGGCCTAGTTTTTCTAACTGCCATCCTGTCTGCCACTGCAGTGTCACTCCTAGATGGGTCACGTGTTTGTGCCGCCCACTCGTGTCGCTTAGCATAGTCATCCAGCTACCTCGGTGCAACCTTTTGGACATAAAAACACTATTGTGAGGTGTGAGGTGTTCAGAATAGACTGGAAATGAGTGGAAATTAAGGTTATTGAGGTTAATAATAGCATAGGAGCAGAAAAACCTACAAATTCTGTGATTTTAGCTGTTTTTATGCTTTTTTTCAAAAAAATACAGATCCAAAACACAAAACCCAGAACCCAAAACACGGAAGGGTGGTTTTGGCAAAACCAATCCAGATCCAAAACACGAAGAAAGATCCAGATCCAAAACCAAAACACAAAACACGAAAAGTGGCCGGTGCACACCCCTATATCTAATATGCTTCGGTGATCTTGGTGCTTCTCCCTGTGGTCATAGCTTTGTATTACAGGACATAAAAACACGATTTCTATTTCTCATTCTCATTTTTACTACCAATATTTTTGAGCTATACTCCTGTATTGGTTTCTCACGACCGCAACGGATATCTCCACCACGCTACCATGAAACTAGGTCTTGTTCGACCATGATGCTGCATAAATTTTGGCCTCTGGGGGTTGGTGCTCGACTACCTCATTTCTCTATGACATCATAGCACTACTACGTTTACACCTAGCCCATCATTTACCTACATTTGCTAATTTCTATATGCCATGGGCAAGACCGTGAAATCTGCTCATAAAAAAAGATGCTGCTCATCCTAGAACAGAGTCATCTCAACCAGACCTGCGTCCATTCCTTCTGCCGACTCCTTCTAAGCAAGATTCTCACCCTGAGTCTTTAGATTCCTCTTCAGATCCAGTGAACTCTCCTAGCCCTTTATCAATGGAAACCTCAGCTCCTCACCCTCTGCGAAGTCAGGCAATGACATACAAGAACTCTTGGCATACGTAAAGACTCTGCCAACAAAATATTATATCCAAAACACCCATCAACAGGAACTGGCCTATCAAACAAGACCTCTCCTTACTCTCGGACCGCCTCACATCTCTAGAAGATAGTCGGGACCACACAGATGCTACTATGTCCAAGTTGACAAATATAATATCTCAACAGTCTACAGAACTACTCTCGCTTAAAGCTAAGATGGACGACCTGGATAATCGTGGCCGAAGAAACAACATACTCGTAAGGGGTTTATCCGAAGATGTCCTCCCTTCCAATTTAATTGACGCTCTAACAAACATTTTCAACAAAATACTTGCCAATGATTCAAATGACAAATTACAATTCAACCGAGCCCATAGAGCTCTAAGACCCCGACGCTCTCCCTCCGATCGCCCACAGATGTAATTTGTTGATTACACTATTTTTCTCAAAAAGAGGAAATAATGCGGAAGGTTAATTCAGATTTATCAAGATTTGTCCTGGCACACTCTACAACAACGCCGAGCTCTGCGCCGGGTGTCTAATGAATTACGTAAACGCCAACTAAAATACAAATGGGGCTTCCCTTTCCACCTGCAAGTAACTTTCTCGGGCAAAACACACTCACTCTACACTTCTTCAGATCTACCCTCCTTTTGCTCTTCTCTGGGCCTTCCGAAGATCGACACTCCTGACTGGAAAGAACCGTTAGCACAATGGGACTTGCCCTCAACTTCAGCCCGACCTTCCTCTTGGCAGATGGTCCGAAATCCTCGACGACGACTCAGGTCTTCTCCAACTCATTCAGGAACAGATGTTACTTGATTGTCTGTCTCTTTTTTTCCCTTCTAGGATTTTGTTCATTATACAGTATTGCAATTTTATATACTTAACATTACTACTGTTACATTTTCCCATAAAGTAAAGATTGCTAGTCTTTGTTTTGATGTCTTTATATAGATCTTCAATTTTGCTAGATGTTTGAGGTTTAAGTTGATGCCATCCCCCTATGTCGCCCACACCTGCGATGTATAATACTACTGAGACCTTGGAACGTAACTTCTGTTCCGTGATCTCAGTCGCGGGTTTTTCATTGTTGTTAATCTCGTATATCTTGTTGATGTTTGTACTTTTTCGTTTCTCTGCCCCCTTTTCCCTCCTTTTTTCTCCTCCTTCCCTTTCCAGGGTCCGTGAATGCTACCATTTCTCCGTCCTCCCAGATGTCTCTACCTACTAAGCTTCTAGTCTTTTCCGTGAATGCCCGTGGACTAAATTCCCCTGAAAAACTTTCTAAACTTTTATGCTCATTATGGACTAGCTGGGTAGATGTAGCAATGGTCCAGGAGACCCATTTAAAATATCTGCACGGCCCCAGTCTCTGTGTAACAAGCACCATCCAACTGCTTACTATAGTAATAATCCCGAGGGAAAATCCAAAGATGTTGCAATCCTTTTCTCATGGAAACTCCCCATCTCTGACGTAACTATACATAGACTGATCCCAGGTAGGCTCCTTTTACATGCCATATTTATAACCAAGATTTTACATTCGTTAATATATATTCCCCTAAAGAAGGTCAGTATAACTTCCTTCGTTCTGCTTTTAATTTGCTTGACCCCTTAATTAAAGGTATCACTCTTTTGGGTGGGGATCTCAACTGGACGTTGGACCCCCTACTAGATACATCTAATAGTGCACCTAGATACCCTCCCACTAAATAGAAACAGGTCAAAACATTGCTCCACAACTACCAGCTGGCAGACTCTTGGAGGACTTTATATCCCACAGGCTGCAACTATTCCTTTTAGTACCATCCACATAACACTTATTCTCACTTGGACTATATATTCCTCAGTCATAGACATTTACACAAGCTCGCTGAAGATGAAATCGGACCAATAACATGGTCGGACCACGCCCCAGTTTCCCTGACCTTAACTCTCCCACATCTCTCCTCTAAACAATGGACATGGCGACTTAATGAATCCATTCTACAAGACGCATACTGTAAAGCTGAACTAGATACGGCCCTATCTGATTACATTGCCCATAATGTTACCCCAGAAATTTCCCCAATTTCAGTTTGGGAGGCGCACAAATGCATCATCCGAGGCAAACTCATTCAATTCGGCTCATATATAAAAAACAGAAATCTGCACAGATTGTGTCCCTTTTACATCAGATTAAGTTGCTAGAGGCGTCCCATAAATTGACCATATCCAAATATGACTACCAGAAACTTTCAGATACCCACAATGCTCTTCGTAAAATGCTTTCAACTAACATCCAATCGTCCTTTAAAAGTGTATAAGTCGTTTTTATCAATGTGGGAACAAACTGGGAAAACTTTTGGCTAGAGCGCTGCAAGCCCAGCGAGCATCTGGTTTCATACACACAATTAAGGATAGTCGAGGAATATCCCATGTTGAGACCTCCAAGCTGGCCTCTTGTTTTCAACACTATTATTCTACCCTATATTACTTGCATGACCCTAACCCTGCCTCATCTAGTCCCCTCACCTCACAAAGGTTTCTAGATTACCTCTCTTCTATTTCCTTCCCTACTATCTCCCCTTCATATAACCTTTCTTTGGAAGCTCCGTTTTCCATGCAAGAAATAGAGCTAGCTGTAGCCTCTTCCCTTGCGGGCAAAAGTCCTGGACCTGATGGCCTAACCATAGCCTACTACAAAACTTTTAAAGACAAACTAGCCACTATGATGATGAATGCTTTTAACATCGTCTCTTCGGAATCTAGATTTGATAGGCAGCTTTTGGAAGCACATATTTCAGTAATTCCCAATGCAGGTAAGGACCCCTTCCTGTGCCCAAGCTACAGACCCATTTCGTTATTGAACATGGACCTTAAATTATACACCAAATTAATAACCAATAGGCTAAACCCTCTCCTTCAGTTAATCCACAACAATCAAGTTGGATTTGTCAAGGGTCATGAGGCACGTGACAACACCACGAAAGTCCTCAGCCTGGTACATTTTGCTACTTCTCAGTCGAAGACCCCGATTATCTTACTCTCAACTGACGCCGGAAAAGCGTTTGATAGAATCAACTGGTCTTTTATGAGGTCTGTGCTTGTCCATATGGGATTGGGTCCTCTTGCCATTCATAGGATTTTAACCCTATATTCCTTTCCTTCGGCGAGGGTCAGAGTCAATGGTGAATTATCCGAGTCCTTTGTCATAAACAATGGCACACAACAAGGTTGCCTTTTGTCGCTGTTTATTTTCATCCTTTGCATGGAGGCATTGGCGAAATCTATTCGATCCAATCCTCACATTTCTGGGATAATGGCAGGTGACCAGGAACATAAACTAGCCCTATTCGCAGACGACCTACTAGCTATCGTATCCCATCCAGTGACGTCTTTGCCTCACTTAATGCGTGAATTCGATAATTTTGAACAATTGTTCAACTTCAAGATTAATTTTTCAAAATCTTGGCTTTAAACCTGTCCGCTCACGCCTCTGTAGTCTCAGGTTTAGAGTCAGCATTCCCATTTCCTTGGCATTCCTCACATATCACCTATTTAGGAATTAAAATGACTAAAAACTTATCGCAACTTTTTGCCACTAATTTGTCCCCCCTCATCTCCTCCATTCGAACGGATTACTGACACTGGCACTTGAAACACCTTTCTTGGTTGGGGAGAATCAACGTGGTAAAAATGAATACGCTTCCTAAGTTGCTTTACCTCTTTCAGTCTCTACCCATTCAGATTCCAGACTCCTGGTTCCGTTCGCTAAATTTTTTAATCCAACAATTTATTTGGTCCAGGAAAAAACCTCGGATCAGACGGGATGTTTTGGTACGACCAAAACAATTGGGCAGTCTACAACTTCCAGATATAAAATTAATGGGTCGCTCTCGAAGGTCGCTTCATGAATGTCCCCCCTGAAATCTTACCTTGGCTTCCTTCTTTTCCTAAATTACATGTTGCTCATCCAACAATTTCTCCCTCTCTTTCAATTTGGAAGTCCTTAAGACATTTATCCCACATTTCTTCACGCCTTGGCCCCCTTACATCATTTCTGGCTAACCCTGACTTTTTCCCCAGTATTAATCTTACACATTTCCCTAATTGGGTGCGGGAAGGCCTTTTTAGAACTGGCCAGCTGGTGATTACATCAGGTGTTAAATCATTTACTGAGCTCCAGGAGAATTGGTCAATCCCACACTCTGACTTCTGGAAGTACCTACAGGTTCGCCACTTTCTGATTTCAGCAAATAAACTTAAAATCTCTAATAGAGACCTCACTCCCTTTGAGAGACTTTGCATCTCCCCAACCTCTCCCTCACACACAATTTCTGCCATATACCAGATTCTCCTAACCAACCCTTCCTCTCCTATCCCCCATTGGGCTAAAAAATGGGAAATAGATTTGGGTAATTCCCTCACGGAGCAGGAGTGGCAAAATATATTTCTCAAAACTCATTGTAGCTCTGTTTGCACAACTATCAAGGAGACTCAATATAAGATTTTAATGAGATGGTACAGACACCCTACTTTACTTCATGCCATGTTCCCAACGAAACATTACACTTGTAGGAGATGTTTCAGGGCCCCAGGATCACTACGGCACATATGGTGGGATTGCCATCAGTTATCTAAATTTTGGTTAGGGTTATCTCCATTTCACAACAAATTTTAGGCACACCTGTCCCCAGGGATCTGTTATTCTGGCTGCTTAACCACTCAGATACCTCGCTGGGATCCTACAAAAAGTCCCTGTTACGCCATTTAAGTAATGCTGCTAGAGCAGTCATTCTTACTTAATAGAATTTCTTGCAACTCCCCCACCCGTAAGGACTGGTTCCAAATAATTGACCACTTTATGTCCATGGAGAACCTTTTGGGCTTTTCCACCAATAGGCCTTCTACTTTCGCTAACACTTGGTTTCTGTGGCTACAGAATAAAACTTCTGTGGAATTTAAAAACTATATATCTTCACAGGTTTCTACCGCGTAATATAATATGACTTCTTTATTTTTGGCTAAAGTCTATATACTAATACAAGATGACCCTTTAATGTCCCCCAATATCTGATACTCCTGTTGTTCGTTTCTTTTCTTTTATTCTGTTTACTTTTTTGTTTTTCAATTTCAATATAATGTTTTATATTTTTGTAAAATTGGATTCCAATATGTATACATTTGATTACAGATTTGCTGATGTTTTTTTCTCTTTTTATTCATTTGTATATCTGTATGTTTTCTCTTTGGAACCCTTAATAAAAACAGATTGCACAAAAAAAACATGGATTATCTTAATACAATGGCACCTGTCAAGGAGTGGGATATACTCAGGGGCGTTTTAAGAGAGGAGGGGGCCCATGTGCAGCCTCCGTTTGGGCCCTCTCCTCTCTGACGGCGGCTCAGCGGCACTGAGCGCTGTAGATTCTGGCTTCATGCCAGAATCTACAGCGCATGCGCGGGTCTCCAGGAAAATGGCGACCGCGCCTTCTTTTCCGGGGCCATCTGTTTTGCGCATGCGCAGATCACTGGGAAAATGGCCACCGCCATTTTCCCAATGAATGTTTGCTGCTCTAGAGCGCCGGTCCGGCGCTGCGGAGCAGCACTTCGGGAATCGGCAGAGGTAAGTATAATGACCTATGGGTGCAGGGTGTGCGGTGTGGGCCCTCCTGGACCCGGGGACCCGTGTGTCCCACACCCCCTGCACCCATTATAGATACGCCCCTGGATATACTGTATTAGGCAGCTCAGTTCTTGAAGTTGATGTTCTGGAAGCAGGAATTATGGACATGTGTAAGGATTTGAGCCTAATTGTGATGGCCAGATGACTGGGTCAGTGCATCTCCAAAATGGCAGGTCTAGTGGGGTGCTAAAAGTATGTAAAAGTGGTTGAAATTTAATTCAAGGCCCCAGCACTTTGAGACCATTGCTGACCACTGTGCTCTTATACTTCATCCTAATTGTGGTCCTGATAGGGGTGTGGGTTGCCAGAAAGTGGATGCAACTTCATCAAAAAGTGGGTGTGATTTGGTCAGTTCCAGGGAATTTCTTATTTAGTCCAGATTTTACCATGATAAATGTTGGTAGCTATTGATCTATTTCAATTGCCACATTAGTCAGTAAAGTTCATAGGCCCATCACTGAATTAACTTTTTTTCATTTTTCAATAGGGTTACTCTGCTTCTTACAGGATTATTTTGAACCAGATGTATTATTCTATACCTTTTTCACCTGTGATGTATTCATTAAATTGTCTGTTTTACATATATATGTTTATTACATATTTATTTTATCCATCTCCTTTGTACTTGCCTGTTTCCTGTACTTCCTCACCCATATGGCTAGTATGAGTGCTATGGATATGGGCTGATAGGTAGGAATGTAGGACGTAGAGGAGCAGGCGAGACAAAGTAGGTGAGATAGTGGGGCAGCAACGGTGCCGCCCCCATGGCTCTATGCTCTGTGACGGCACCACACGCACACCCATAGTTATGGCCCTGGTGGTTTCCCAAAGGTTTCTTAGGGTTGTCCTCCATATACTTCTTCTCCTTGTGTTCGCATGACTAGTCAGCAAAATCATTATACATGTTAAAGGGCTCACTTAAGAGAATTCTCCTTTTTTGTTACCTCAATAATGTGGCAAATGTTGTTTTTTCAGGTCTCTAGAGGTCGCTCTAACTTCATTAGGATCAGGTTTTCAAGGACTGAGAGGGACATAGATAATATATATAACATTTCCTCTAGTCATGCATTCCAATTTTCTGTATCCTGGCTATCACCAGGAAACTGTGCCATGCACCTCTTACTTTTGAGCCACAACTGCCCCATAGTCCCCTTTTCCTGACCGTTCTATCAGCCCCATAACAAGCTGGCCAGGCAACCTGCGCCGTCCCCGCCCCCTGAGCGCATGATGTCACAACGTTGCACAGAGGGGGCGGGGTCAGCAATCTGGAAGGAACCTGCGGATGCTCCGAATGGCTGCACAGACAGCAGAATGACTGTTTGGATGATCTGGGTGGCACTGCAGCAGCGATACTGGCTGCAGGATGCCATTCCAGGCATCATGCTAGCCAGTAGTAAGGTCGTGGGGCAGCGACGGCACATGTTGCACTAGTTACGGCCCTGAGTTCTATCCCTTCAACCCTCAGTCTTCCCGCACCCCCTTATTTTCCATCCCTACTCAGTGGACAAAAGGAGAAAGAATTGTCGTTGATTGATGCACTTGGGTTAAAACATAACTTACATTATTATCCAATTTCTAAAATGTATTTATTTGAATGTTAAAACAGTGAAATGTAAAAGATAGAATTGTGTTTATAAAGAAAGAAATAAAAGTGTAATAAAATTATCTTGACCGCTTGGAGCTCCTATATTGACCCAAATAACTTTATACTGTTAATGAAAAATAATATCTTCAATGATCCACAGAGAATGAATAAAAATATTTAATTACAAATGATTGTATATGAATATTTCTATCTCAAAATGAAGTTATTAGGATTATTAAACAGATATTATTACCACATATCTAGAGAGTCAATATACTCTTAAAAAATGGGTATTGCTTTCTCAGAAATATTCTGTGTATTTGCAAACAAAGGCCCTCATTCAGAGCCGTACGCTCCGAGCAGAGCGCACGCTCTGAATGAGGGCCGGGCTCCATTTTCATGGAGCGTCCTCCTGGACGCTCGTATAGCTGTGGGTCACCACCCACAGGCTATACGAGCGTGCATTGTGATGGTCGCGATGGTCGAGACCATCGCGACCATCGAATTTGCGAGCCGGAGCCTGCGGTTGAGTTTCTCAACCGCAAGCTCCGGAGTGATTTTGGCTCTATCAGAGCCAAAATCACTCTCACTGACATCACTAGTGATGTCAGTGGGCCGGCTTCTGACGGGAGGCGTGACCCACAGCTATACGAGCGTCCAGGAGGACGCTCCATGAAAATGGAGCCCGGCCCTCATTCAGAGCGTGCGCTCTGCTCGGAGCGTACGGCTCTGAATGAGGGCCTTTGTTTGCAAATACACAGAATATTTCTGAGAAAGCAATACCCATTTTTTAAGAGTATATTGACTCTCTAGATATGTGGTAATAATATCTGTTTAATAATCCTAATAACTTCATTTTGAGATAGAAATATTCATATACAATCATTTGTAATTAAATATTTTTATTCATTCTCTGTGGATCATTGAAGATATTATTTTTCATTAACAGTATAAAGTTATTTGGGTCAATATAGGAGCTCCAAGCGGTCAAGATAATTTTATTACACTTTTATTTCTTTCTTTATAAACACAATTCTATCTTTTACATTTCACTGTTCCCGTGGGAACGCCCCCGTCAGGGAGGCACGCCCCCGGCACGCCCACCAAAGGGGGCGTGCTGTCAATCAACATTGACAGCACGCCCCCTTTGATCGGACACAACGAGCGAAGGACTTTCCTTCGCTCGTCGCGTCTGGCGCATGCGCACGACGGAGCTCCCTCCGTCGTGCGCATGCTCAGTCCATAACATCGACCCACTTGCGAGCGGACAGCCGCTCGCGAGTGGGTCTGAATCAGGCCCAAAGTGTCTATTACATAAGAAGTTTACAAAACAGTAGCCTTTGTTACAGAGTTTCAGAAGAAACATTCCATAACTAGTTACTGTATTTAATCATTTGTTAGTTAATTATCTTGGGTAAGACAGTCTGAGTTTATAGTCATACAGATATATTTTGAACATTCAAATAAAAACCTTTTAGAATTTGAATAATAATGTAAGTTATGTTTAAACTCAAGTGCATCAATCAACGACAATTCTTTCTCCTTTTGTCTACTGATATAGTCTAATAACTGTCTAATGATTGCACCCGTCTCCAGATTAGAGTTACTTAATTAATTCAACATTGATATGTTTGAGGGGTTTACCAATATTTACGTATACCATTAATTTCTACGAGAATAGGTACCAGTGTGGATTGGTGTTTTTCTCATATTTGTAGCACAATTTGTCTACCTCTTATCTCCTCCTCTTGTTGATTATTTTCTTTGTTTCTTTTATTGATGTTATCAATTTTGTATTATATAGCATTTCTGGGACATGATACCTATTGTGTAATATGGTCCTATTTTCATTATGTACTTGATTTTCTATGATACCACTTTTCAGATGTTATGTTATGGAAACCCTCCATATCTTTTTATTTTATATGATATTGTGTTTGTATACCACTTTCTTTGAATAAAAACAGTTTGAATAAAAAAAATGTATGTACCATAAAAAAATAAAACTAAAATATGAATTAAATCACTGTAATGGATCCAATCAGGGGTAGATGACTCCTCTTGACAACCATGTCTTGTTGATAGTTCACATGATGGGTGGAGCACATTGAGTTTTGGTGCATGTTTTATTTCTAGTCTGGACATTTACAACAGGATTCTCATCATGGAAGGTTTTTTGTTCCCAGGAGTTCCCTGATGATATTACAGTAAGACTACATATATCTTTATGTAATACATTTTGTTGCCTTTTATTTCCTTTCACACTATTGTGGGCCATTCTATTATTTACACTATACCAGCAAGGTCATCTCCACCTGCTTGGACTCATCACAGTGATTTAACAGATAAGCATTAAATGACTCTGGGGTCAATCCAATTAGGTGCAGTTTGCAAAAGCGAGCTTGTTTTATGAAACTCGCAAACATTGCACAAATGCGCGCACCTGAGAAATGTGAGATCCAATTAGAAATGCTTATTTATAGTAGGGATGTGCAGGCTCGGTTTTACTCGGTTCTTATCGCCACTTTACCACAAATTCGGATTGATTATATTGGCTATCCAAACAACATCATAGGCGATAGCCAATAAAAAGATCCGAGTAAATCAGAGTAAAACCGAACCCGCTCACCCCTAATTTATAGTAATGTGCACATCTTCTACAAAATACGACCTGGGAGAAGGGCAATGAAAAAGTGAGGAGACCATCCTGGACCCCAAAAAAGTGACAACATTGTTAGCAAAATCATACAGAAGGTGGTTAGTGGGCATAAGGAATGATAATAAGCAAACTTCTTTTGTTTAATCACAAACTAATTAAACAAAAAAATGCAAAAAAAAGTATAAAAAGGTTTTGTGGTAATTTGAGGCCACTTTAAATTTAATTAAAAAAAAACACATTGTAAAAAAAAAACAATTATTTTTCATTTAAAAGAATACTTTAATTAAATTATGGGTGCCTAAACCAACAAAAAAAATAGATTTTGGGGTAATTTGAGGCATTTCTTTTTAATTATTGGGCCAATTAACCCAATTGAAAATTTCCAAATGCCCAATTGGTCATTATTGGAGCTGTCCAAGGGGTTCTGCACATATATATATTTGTATCACCTGACTAGTCCATTGCAGCTACTTAATATACAATGAATAAGTCGAAGTTTATAAAATATGTAACGTTGAGCTAACAAGGTTTCTAGGCCTTCTTATTATTATACCGCTTTTACACCACAGCTAAAGCACTGGTTATTGCAGTGTTAACCCAGGTTGCTGCTAGGTGTAAAAGGGGCAAGGGTTAGATTCCCGGGTCGAGTGACCCGGCAATCCAACCCGGATAGCTTGCAGGGTTTAACACAGAAACAACTTGTGTAACCCTGCAGTGTAAATGGGTCCCGCTTACCGCATGGGGACTTGGATGCCTGGATTAGTAAAGCTGCAGGTGGGCATCTAAAATGCATTCCTCGTCATCTGCAGCATTAGCATATTCCGCGCGGCAGTTGCAGACAGGATCGCAGCTGCAACTCTGAATCAGGCCCTTAGACATGGATGAAGATAGTGATGGATAGGATGGCATAGCTGTAATGGGTGCAGCAGTTGTCATTGCCATGCGGCCCATAGACTTATAGGGACCTAGATCATATAGTTGTCTACCAAGGTCCGGGAATTACCCACTAAACAATTGGGGCCAGACCATTGCCTGGCCTGAAAAGGTGGACTCGTCAGCGCTCATATAGTCAAGCTCCACATCTCCTGTGCGGTTTCACCCTCACAGGTACAGCTGAGCTAATTGTTTTTGTAGAGTAGGCTTCTCATTGATTATAGCATTTGTGAAGAGAACTGGGGTCAGGGATGCGAGAGTCCTAATGTCCCAGAAAGGACAGTGTGCTAAAATGAACAAGATCTCCACCAAAGTGGAATTTCCTGCATTAAGAGATTCAAAAGCTGCCAATAGGGATGGAGCACTTGAAGCATCGCCATCAGCAAATAAGGTGACATAAGATAACCGGTCTATGAAATATAATCTCTTACCAGACTTCTATGAGGGATAAGGATAAGACTGTGGTGTTTGTGTAGTGGATGTTATAATGGTAAGTGGTATGTAGTAACAAAAAATGTACTGGGGGCACTGTAATGTGGCATAGTAGGACATAGAGTATGTTATGTTACATAATATGAACTGGCACACTAAAATGTGGAACTATGTGAAATGGAAGTACTATAGGTTGGCATAAAATTAACTGGAGGCACTATAGTGTGGCATAAAAATGAATTGGGGGCACTGTAATATGACATAATATGAACTGGGGACACTAATGTGGCATAATATGAATTGGGGACACTGGAATAATGTAAACTGAGGACACTAACATAATGTGTACTAGGGGCACTACAATGTGGCATCTAATGAATTGGGGCACTACTACTATTATTATCATTTATTTATATGGCGCCACAAGTGTTCCGCAGCGCCTTACAAAATACATACACAAATAGGTTGACTAGTGACTTACAGTACAAAATAGGACAAGGAACATGGATAATATACATTGCTACATTAGCGACCATAACACCCAGATAAGCAACAAAGCAAAGTAACCAAGTGTTAGGTGCCCTAGTGGGGAGCAAGTAGTAGATGAAAGTAGAGTATGGAGAAGCACAAGAGGGTAGAGGGCCCTGCTCGTAAGAGCTTACACGCATAACAACAGCTATGGTACTATTATGGTTCATAAAATGAACTAGGGCACTACTGTGGGGCATAAAATAAAACTATAAGGCATAACAACAACTATGGTACTACTATGGGTCATAAACTGAGCTAGGGCACTACTGTGGGGCATAAAATAAAACAAGGGCACTACTTTGGGACATAAAATGAAGTAGGGCATAGTGCCATAAAATAAACAAACAAACTGATGCAGAGAGAGGCATCTGTCTAAGAAGCATTGGGGTGGTGGGGTCCTTCAAAATATTGCTATGGGGCCCACAAAGTTATGGCTATGCCCCGTGTGTATGTATGTGTATATATAGAATTGTACACGCTCAATGGCCTTATATTTCAGACCCATAGGGTCCCCATTGTGACATTTCAAAAAGTGTTTGGGTACGGAATGGTTGTCCACTTTATTCCTAATGGCCCTAACATGCTCCTGTATCCTTAGTTTTACATTCTTCTTTGTTTTCCCTATATATTTAAGATGACATGAGCATTCCAACATATATATGACCCAAGAAGAAAGGCAATTTATTTTACTTTTTATGTTATATGATAGTGTGTCATTGTAATTAAAGAAGGAACCATGATTATTACTAACAAATTTGCACATATTACAATTTGTGCACTTAAAAAAGCCATTATTTTTAAGGAAATTTGTTGCACCCTTCCCTAAAGGTTTCAAAGTGCTTGGTGCCAAATGATTCTTTAGGTTCCTCACCTTTCTGAATGTTATCATGGGCTTAACCGATAGAACTTGATTCAAAATAGGGTCACTTTTCAAAATTTCCCAGTGCTTATTCAAAATATTCTTGATTTCTTTCTCTTTGTTGTTGTACTGTGTCACAAAAACAATATTTCTTCCGCTATTTTCTTTCTTCTTGTACTGTAATAGGGTTTCTTTTTTGACCCCCCTAACTTTGTTCTGTGCTTTCTGTATAATCTCTTCCGGATATTGCTTCTCTCTAAATCTATCCGAAAAAACCTCTACTTGTTGTTGGCAAATCTGATCTTCCGTACAATTTCTTCGAATGCGACAAACTGAGAGTAAGGTATATTTGTTTTCCAGTGTTTTGCATGCCCACTTTTGTAATGCACATAGCTATTCGAATCTACATGCTTAATGTAATTCTGACTTGTAATACCTTGGCCATCATTACTTAACACTAGATCCAGATATTCAACTTTCTCACAACTGATTTTGGATGTATATGATAAATTATATTCGTTAATTTCCAAATACTTCATAAATTCACCAAATTCTCCTTTTGTGCTGTTCCATATAAATCAGAATGTCGTCTATATACCTAGCATACAGTACTAATTGATTTTTAAAAATGTGATCACCATAACTATATTTCTCCTCCCAGCTCCCCATGTGCAATTTGGCGAAGCTGGGAGCAAACACTGTCCCCATAGCTGTTCCTTATTTTGAATTTAAAAAAATGATATATATATATATATATATATATATATACACACACACATACACACACGCACATATACAAATGCATGCACACGCAAATATACACACATTTGAGACAGATTGCAGACACAAACATTTTACTAAAGGTTAGAAGCTTTATTTTGTTTTGTGTTTTTTTAACAATCCACCATAACACATTTCTGAATGAAGTGTTTACAGATTCATGAAGCTAAAACTGTTTATTTAAATCTTATTTTTATTTTTTTACTAGAAATAAAAGCAAATCTTGTTTATGTCCAACAAATACAAGCAGCAGTTTAGGTATGACAATTGAAGAAGAAAAGTCTTATAGTACAAATAAAAAAATGACGCATTGAACCACCAGATGCTAAAAACACGGTTGAAATTGATTGCCTTCAAAAAGATGGAGAGATTCAGAGTACAATTTAAATAACACGTCAGCCATTATCCTCCCATCGGCTCATTTTTTCTATGTTACACAATTTAAACAGGTCAGTGTCAGTTTCAAACGTTTATACAGTTTGGGAGTGTACCAGTTATCAGCTTGATTTTCTAAGGTGACTAGATGTCAAGCCAGACAACTGCATGTGAAAAAAATATATGAAAATCTTGCACAGGAACATTTAGTAATCCAGTGCAGTAACATCACTTTTTATTTTACAGGTGTCCCTCATTTGAGATATAGTTACTTTTTCAAAAAGTCTATGAAGACTGCATATATTTTTTGTCACATTTAATTTCTTCCACTTTCACTTTGTGACCATGATGACATAAATGAAGCAGAAAGCAACACTATATATTGTACATCTGCAAATAAATTACACAGGATGTTAAAAAAACAAAAAGAATACATTTTGAGTGATTTTTTCTATCGGGTTGGAACTATGAAAACATTACATATTTTGTTATCATTTGATTACAACTTCTCAGAGGCTCCTGAATTTTATCCATCTGGCTGGTTCAATGCCATTTACAGTGTTTTATTAAGTCTGTTTGCATCTATTTGTAAAGCCCCACAAAAGGAAAATATAAACTGTAAATGCAAGTTAAAAAAAATATATGGAAAAATATATTTCCATGTACAAATTGTTATATCAAAAACAGATAATTAAATCTCTCACTGCCAGGGTTTGGTTTACATGTAAATTATCTCAGGCAGTGAAAGGTTTAATGTGTGCATGGAATTTAATAGACAACTGAGATCTGTCTGCTTTCTGCCCTTCTTTTGGGTCTCCACTGTTCATTTAAAGTTAGAATTCTATAAAGGCTGCAAAATGTATGTACAAACACACAGATATATATATTTATATACATGTTGGGGTAAGGGTGGGTGATTCATTCTTTCTTTTTGGCAACAGTCAGTTCTACCTTAGGCAAATGGACGCCTGCCTTAGTTGCACTGTCATTGCTCGAGGAAGAAGAGACCCTGGACTTACGGGAGGAAACAGATGCTCCACTCCCTTGGACGTTTTCATCATCACTTAATGTGACCTCATAAGAACCCTTTGATTTAGACCCTAAGCCACCAAAAGTGCCAAATTTAATTTTAGAATGTTTTCCTTTCTTTTTCCCCCCTTCTGCAGACAATGAACCTTCTGCTTCCAATGTACCACCTGGAGATGAGTGTGGTGATTCATCCTTCTCCTCGCTCAAAGAGGAAGATCTGTGTCTTGGCTTTTTGCTAGTAAATAAGGAAAACTCGTACTTTGCAGGTTTTTCTACCTCCACTTTAGCAGACCCCAAACCTACTTCAGCAGACCCTAAACTGGCTTTTGAGCTTTTAAGATCTCCCTTTGACCCCGAAACGGAGACATCTGGGATACTAGCATCACTTTTACCTTTGGATTTGAAGTTGAACTTCGGCATTTTTATTTTAGACTTTTTTATTTTTATGTCACTTTCTTCAAATTCTACATCAGCTTGGCCAGACTTTACAAAATGCACATCTGCAGATGGAAAGTCTACATCAACTCCCACTTCTCTTCCAGACAGTTCAGGTCCAGATGTTGTAAATTTCGGCATTAAAAGTCTGGGGAAAGTAATTTTACCAGAAGACATTTCTAGATTCCCATCTATCCCTTGTACAGTCAACTTTCCATCAAGTCCTTGCAAGTATGGACCAGAAACTTCCACCTGAGGCAAATTAATCTGACTGTCTAAACCTTTCACATCAATGCCTGGCAATGCAACACTTGTATTTTGTTTTTTCCCAGCACCAAAAATTCCAAAATCACTTTCAATCTCTGATCTTTTCAAATTCATGTCAATATCTGAACCAGAAACCTTTGGAACTGATATATCAACTTCAGGCACGTTAATGGAGGAGCCTTTCAGTTTTGCCTCCATATGTGGTCCTTTAAGTTCAGAATCAAAACTAACCTCAGGACCATCTACAGATGTGCCAGAGATGCCAAATTTTGGAGTTTTAATTTGCCCACCTGAACCAGAAATGTCTACATGAGGATGACTTAATTCCATACTTCCAGAAGTTACCTTATAACCTTTAACTTTTGGTCCTTGTAAATTCACATCAATTTCTGGACAAGAAATCTTTGGTACTGAAGTATCAACTGAAACATTGGGTGCTTCATTGTTAATCTTTATTGAACCAATATTTACATCTAAGCCAGGAGTTGACAAATCTGTTGCAAGCTTTGGGCCAGATATATCAAAATCTCCTTTTGGAAGAGAAAGGTCAGTCTCAGGTATGTCTACCTTTGACCCTGACATATTGAAAGTTGGGAGTTTGAATTTTGGTTTTTTCACCTTTATATCAGGACCTTCAATGCTGACCCCAGAAGATGTTAATTCTGCTTCTGGAGTCTTTATTCCACCACCAATGTCTAAATCTGGAGTCTTTAAATCTGCTCTAGGACTTTGAAGGGAAGTCTCTCCTTTTATTTTTGGAGATTTAATGTCAAATTCCACATCAGGAAAATACATTTTTCCAAAGAGTGGTTTTCGGGTTTTAGGTGCTTTTAAGCCAATATCTGTTTTTAATCCTGCATCTGTACCTGTAATATTTAAATCAACATCAGGGGCATTAAGGTTTATGTCACTATCTATGTCAGGTGCACTTACATCAAAACCACCTTTTTTGCCTTTTATTTTTGGGCCACTCATGTGAATTTTTGGCATTTTAAATTTTCCCTTTTTCCCTCTGGCTCCAACACTTATATCAGGCACCTCTGAATCAAAATCTACATCTGGAATTGTAGCATCTACTGAAGGAGTTTTTACATCGGCTTTAGGTGATTTCATGCCAAAACCAAACTTTGGTTTCTTAACTTTAGGCAGCTTCAAATTAGCCTCAGGGCCCTCAATCTCTGCTCCTTGACCTTTAACACTAATGTTTGTAGATCCAAAGTTGATATCAGGCACTGACATGTCAATTTTTGGGCTCTTCAGTTCTCCTTCTAATTGTGGGCCAGTGAGATCAACATCAAAATCTCCTTTCATATGTGGACCCTTCAAATGTATGTCTTTTTCCATATTTGGGAGACAAAGCTCTGCTTCTCCCTTCATTTTGGGTCCCTTCAGATTTATTTCTGGCATGGATACTTTTGGTAAGTTAACATTCATTGATGGCATGTTGAATTTTGATCCCTTTGCTTTAGCATCTGGGCCTTCAATGTTCAGTTCTGGTGCTTTAATATCTACACCTTCCACTTTTGGTACAGAAATTCCAAATTTAGGCATTTTTAATTTTGGCATTTTAATTTTTCCTTCAGGAACTTCTAGGTCAATATTGGGTACGTCAAGGTCAAGTTCTGGACTTTTTAAATCACCCTTTACTTTTGGTCCTGACACATCTGCTCCTCCCTTCCAGCTTGGGCCTTTCAAATTAAAGTCAATATCTGGCATATTCAATGAGGGCATCTTAAATTTAGAACCTTTTAGCTTTCCATCAGGGCCCTCAATATCAATTTCAGGCACGTTAATGTCTACACTTGGACCAGCTATATCAAGGCTTCCTTTCGGTAGGCTAGTATCTACATCTAGACCCTCCATTTTTGGCCCAGAAGCACCAAATTTAGGCATTTTGAATTTGGGCATTTTAAGTTTTCCTTCTGGGCCTTTCCAATTGACATCTGGAGCATCTAATTCAATGCCTGGACCCTCAACATCAATCTTAGGACCTTTCAGATTAAGGTCAGGCATAGACACTTGTGGAAGGTTTATTGATGGCATCTTGAATTTTGAGCCTTTTACTTTCCCATCAAAGTCTACATCTGGGGCTTCAAGGCCTACCTCCGGTGCTTCAATATCAACATCAGGACACTTCAAATCTCCTTTCATTTTAGGACCTTTCAGATTAATGTCAGGCATAGACACTTGTGGAAAATTCATTGATGGCATCTTAAATTTTGGGCCTTTTACATTCCCATCAAGGTCTACATCTGGGGCTTCAAGAGCTACCTCAGGCACTTCAATATCAACATCAGGACATTTTAGATCTCCCTTCATTTTAGGACCTTTCAGATTAATGTCAGGCATAGACACTTGTGGAAAATTCATTGATGGCATCTTGAATTTTGAGCCTTTTACTTTCCCATCAAAGTCTACATCTGGGGCTTCAAGGCCTACCTCCGGTCCTACAATGTCAACATCAGGACACTTCAAATCTCCTTTCATTTTAGGACCTTTCAGATTAATGTCAGGCATTGACATTTTTGGAAAATTCATTGATGGCATCTTAAATTTTGGGCCTTTTACATTCCCATCAAGGTCTACATCTGGGGCTTCAAGAGCTACCTCAGGCACTTCAATATCAACATCAGGACATTTTAGATCTCCCTTCATCTTAGGGCCTTTCAGATTAATGTCAGGCATAGACATTTGTGGAAGATTCATTGATGGCATCTTGAATTTTGAGCCTTTTACTTTCCCATCAAAGTCTACATCTGGGGCTTCAAGGCCTACCTCAGGAACTTCAATATCATCAGGACACTTCAAATCTCCTTTAATTTTAGGACCTTTCAGATTAATGTCAGGCATTGACATTTTTGGAAAATTCATTGATGGCATCTTAAATTTTGGGCCCTTTACATTCCCATCAAGGTCTACATCTGGGGCTTCAAGAGCTATCTCAGGCACTTCAATATCAACATCAGGACATTTTAGATCTCCCTTCATTTTAGGACCTTTCAGATTAATGTCAGGCATAGACACTTGTGGAAAATTCATTGATGGCATCTTGAATTTTGAGCCTTTTACTTTCCCATCAAAGTCTACATCTGGGGCTTCAAGGCCTACCTCCGGTCCTTCAATATCAACATCAGGACACTTCAAATCTCCTTTCATTTTAGGACCTTTCAGATTAATGTCAGGCATTGACATTTTTGGAAAATTCATTGATGGCATCTTAAATTTTGGGCCTTTTACATTCCCATCAAGGTCTACATCTGGGGCTTCAAGAGCTACCTCAGGCACTTCAATATCAACATCAGGACATTTTAGATCTCCCTTCATTTTAGGACCTTTTAGATTAATGTCAGGCATAGACACTTGTGGAAAATTCATTGATGGCATCTTGAATTTTGAGCCTTTTACTTTCCCATCAAAGTCTACATCTGGAGCTTCAAGGCCTACCTCCGGTCCTTCAATATCAACATCAGGACACTTCAAATCTCCTTTCATTTTAGGACCTTTCAGATTAATGTCAGGCATTGACATTTTTGGAAAATTCATTGATGGCATCTTAAATTTTGGGCCTTTTACATTCCCATCAAGGTCTACATCTGGGGCTTCAAGAGCTACCTCAGGCACTTCAATATCAACATCAGGACATTTTAGGTCTCCCTTCATCTTAGGGCCTTTCAGATTAATGTTAGGCATAGACACTTGTGGAAAATTCATTGATGGCATCTTGAATTTTGAGCCTTTTACTTTCCCATCAAAGTCTACATCTAGGGCTTCAAGAGCTACCTCAGGCCCTTCAATATCAACTTCAGGACATTTCAAATCTCCTTTCATTTTAGGTCCTTTGATATTTAGATCAAGATGAGGCATGGATACTTTTGGCATATCTACATTGAATGAGGGCATTGTCAGTTTTGAACCCTTCAGTTTTCCATCTGGGCCATCAATATCCAGATCTGGCGTTTCAATTTTTATCTTTGGGCTAGACATATTGAGGTCAGCATTTGGTAATTTTAGATCAATATCTGGAGCATCTGGTTTTGAAGCAGAAAATCCAAACTTGGGAAGACTGAATTTTGGCATTTTAAGCTTCCCTTTACTTTCAGGTCCTTCCAGTGAAAGGTCAGGTGTCTCCAGGTCCATATCTGGAGTTTTTATATCTAGCTTGGAACCCTTTAATTCACCTTCAACATTTGGCAATGAGGCATCTACATCCCCTTTCAACTTGGGTCCTTTTAAATTTAATTCAACATCTGGCATGGACACTTTAGGGCTAGTTATGTTTAATGAGGGCATTTTAAATTTGGGACTTTTACCCTTTAATTCCAGATTTGGACTTTCCAAATCAGGACTGCTAATATTAATGTCAGTTTTTGGAACCTTAATATCAACACTGGGTGCTTGCACCTTAGGACCTGAAAAGTTAAACTTTGGCAGTCTGAATTTGGATTTTTTAACCTTTGCTTCTGGCATATCAAGGTCTACCTCTGGCAATTCTCCTAACTCAGGACCTTTAAGTCTGCCTCCCGTTGCAATTGAAGCATCAATGTCACCTTTCATTTTAGGTCCTTTCAAATTAAGATCTACATCTGGCATGGATACACTGGGTTTTGAAAAACCCCATGATGGCAACTTAAATTTTGACCCTTTAATTTTGCCTTCTGGCAATTCAGCAGACAATGTTGGGCTTGCGATATCAAATTCAGGACCTTTGATCTCGAATTTTGGATCCTTTATTCCTGCTTCAAAATTTGCATCAGGCATATCTACATCACCTTTTAATTTGGGACCTTTTACATTCAAATCCAAACTGGGCATCTTAAATTTTGGGCCCTTAACTTTAGCTTCAGGGCCATCAAGGTCTATATCTGGCCCAGACATGTCAAGGCCAGCTTTTGGAAGTTCAACATCTACTCCTGTAGCTTTGACATTAGCTCCTGACAAGCCAAACTTTGGCATTTTAAATTTAGGCATTTTCAGCTTTCCTTCTGGACCTTCTACATCAACACCTACATCAACTTCTGGGCCCTGTACGTCAACATTAGGACCTTTCAACTCTCCTTCTAATTTAGGTAAAGAAACATCTGCTCCTCCTTTCCAGTTTGGACCTTTCAAATGAATGTCTGGCATAGACACATGTGGAATATTCATTGATGGCATCTTGAATTTTGGACCTTTTATTTTCCCATCAATGTCCACCTCTGGGCATTCAAGGTCTGCCTCAGGTCCCTTTATGTCAACCTTTGGAGCTTTCACATCTCCTTCCAGTTTAGGAGTTTTTAAATTAAAGTCAACATCAGGCATTTTTGGAAGAGTCATTGATGGCATCTTGAATTTTGGACCTTTTCCTTTACCATCAATGTCTATTTCAGGGCCTTCAAGGTCCAACTTGGGACCCTTAATATCCACTTTAGGATCTTTTATATCTCCTTCAAGTTTGGAACCTTTCATGCTTATATCAAAATCAGGCCTAGACATCTTCGGTAGATTAAAATTCATTGATGGCATCTTGAATTTCGGTCCCTTTACTTTAGCTTCAGGGCCATCTATGTCAAAATCTGGCCCAGTCACTTCAAGGTCAGCCTTGGGAAGATTAACATCCACTCCTGTAGCTTCCACATTAGACCCTGGCATGCCAAACTTTGGCATTTTAAATTTAGGCATTTTCAGCTTTCCTTCTGGACCTTCTACATCAACACCTGGCATTTCTAGATCAACCTCTGGACTCTTCAGATCCATTTCAGGACCTTTCAACTCTCCTTCTAATTTAGGTAAAGAAACATCTGCTCCTCCTTTCCAGTTTGGACCTTTCAAATGAATGTCTGGCATAGACACATGTGGAATATTCATTGATGGCATCTTGAATTTTGGACCTTTTATTTTCCCATCAATGTCCGCCTCCGGGCACTCGATGTCTACCTCAGGTCCCTTTATGTCAACCTTTGGAGCTTTCACATCTCCTTCCAGTTTAGGACTTCTTAAATTAAAGTCAACATCAGGCATTTTTGGAAGAGTCATTGATGGCATCTTGAATTTTGGACCTTTTCCTTTACCATCAATGTCTATTTCAGGGCCTTCAAGGTCCAACTTGGGACCCTTAATATCCACTTTGGGATCTTTTATATCTCCTTCAAGTTTGGAACCTTTCATGCTTATATCAAAATCAGGCCTAGACATCTTAGGTAGATTAAAATTCATTGATGGCATCTTGAATTTTGATCCCTTCACTTTAGCTTCAGGGCCATCTATGTCAAAATCTGGCCCAGTCATTTCAAGGTCAGCTTTGGGAAGATTAACATCCACTCCAGTAGCTTCCACATTAGACCCTGGCAAGCCAAACTTTGGCATTTTAAATTTAGGCATTTTCAGCTTTCCTTCTGGACCTTCTACATCAACACCTGGCATTTCTAGATCAACCTCTGGACTCTTCAGATCCATTTCAGGACCTTTCAACTCTCCTTCTAATTTAGGTAAAGAAACATCTGCTCCTCCTTTCCAGTTTGGACCTTTCAAATGAATGTCTGGCATAGACACATGTGGAATATTCATTGATGGCATCTTGAATTTTGGACCTTTTATTTTCCCTTCAAAGTCCGCCTCCGGGCACTCGATGTCTACCTCAGGTCCCTTTATGTCAACCTTTGGAGCTTTCACATCTCCTTCCAGTTTAGGACTTCTTAAATTAAAGTCAACATCAGGCATTTTTGGAAGAGCCATTGATGGCATCTTGAATTTTGGACCTTTTCCTTTACCATCAATGTCTATTTCAGGGCCTTCAAGGTCCAACTTGGGACCCTTAATATCCACTTTGGGATCTTTTAGATCTCCTTCAAGTTTGGAACCTTTCATGCTTATATCAAAATCAGGCCTAGACATCTTAGGTAGATTAAAATTCATTGATGGCATCTTGAATTTTGGTCCCTTCACTTTAGCTTCAGGGCCATCTATGTCAAAATCTGGCCCAGTCATTTCAAGGTCAGCTTTGGGAAGATTAACATCCACTCCTGCTGTAGCTTCCATGTTAGATCCTGGCAAGCCAAACTTCGGCATTTTAAATTTAGGCATTTTCAGCTTTCCTTCTGGACCTTCTACATCAACACCTGGCATTTCTAGATCAACCTCTGGACTCTTCAGATCAATTTTAGGACCTTTCAACTCTCCTTCTAATTTAGGTAAAGAAACATCTGCTCCTCCTTTCCAGTTTGGACCTTTCAAATGAATGTCTGGCATAGACACATGTGGAATATTCATTGAAGGCATCTTGAATTTTGGACCTTTTATTTTCCCATCAATGTCCGCCTCCGGGCATTCAAGGTCTACCTCAGGTCTCTTTATGTCAACCTTTGGAGCTTTCACATCTCCTTCCAGTTTAGGACTCCTTAAATTAAAGTCAACATCAGGCATTTTTGGAAGAGTCATTGATGGCATCTTGAATTTTGGACCTTTTCCTTTACCATCAATGTCTATTTCAGGGCCTTCAAGGTCCAACTTGGGACCCTTAATATCCACTTTGGGATCTTTTATATCTCCTTCAAGTTTGGAACCTTTCATGCTTATATCAAAATCAGGCCTAGACATCTTCGGTAGATTAAAATTCATTGATGGCATCTTGAATTTTGGTCCCTTCACTTTAGCTTCAGGGCCATCTATGTCAAAATCTGGCCCAGTCATTTCAAGGTCAGCTTTGGGAAGATTAACATCCACTCCTGCTGTAGCTTCCACGTTAGATCCTGGCAAGCCAAACTTTGGCATTTTAAATTTAGGCATTTTCAGCTTTCCTTCTGGACCTTCTACATCAACACCTGGCATTTCTAGATCAACCTCTGGACTCTTCAGATCCATTTTAGGACCTTTCAACTCTCCTTCTAATTTAGGTAAAGAAACATCTGCTCCTCCTTTCCAGTTTGGACCTTTCAAATGAATGTCTGGCATAGACACATGTGGAATATTCATTGATGGCATCTTGAATTTTGGACCTTTTATTTTCCCATCAATGTCTGCCTCCGGGCATTCGATGTCTACCTCAGGTCTCTTTATGTCAACCTTTGGAGCTTTCACGTCTCCTTCCAGTTTAGGACTCCTTAAATTAAAGTCAACATCAGGCATCTTTGGAAGATTCATTGTTGGCATTTTGAATTTTTGACCTTTTCCTTTACCATCAATGTCTATTTCAGGGCCTTCAAGATCCAACTTGGGACCCTTAATATCCACTTTGGGATCTTTCATATCTCCTTCAAGTTTGGAACCTTTCATGCTTATATCAAAATCAGGCCTAGACATCTTCGGTAGATTAAAATTCATTGATGGCATCTTGAATTTCGGTCCCTTTACTTTAGCTTCAGGGCCATCTATGTCAAAGTCTGGCCCAGTCACTTCAAAGTCAGCTTTGGGAAGATTAACATCTACTCCTGTAGCTTCCATATTAGACCCTGGAAAGCCAAACTTTGGCATTTTAAATTTAGGCATTTTAAGCTTTCCTTCTGGACCTTCTACATCAACACTTGGCATTTCTAGATCAACCTCTGCACCCTTCAGATCAATTTTAGGACCTTTTAACTCTCCTTCTACTTTAGGTAAAGAAACATCTGCTCCTCCTTTCCAGTTTGGACCTTTCAAATGAAAGTCTGGCATAGATACATGTGGAATATTCATTGATGGCATCTTTAATTTCGGACCCTTTACTTTAGCTTCAGGGCCATCCATGTCAAAATCTGGCCCACTCACTTCAAGTTCTGGTTTTGGAAGATCAACATCCACTTCCTGACCTTCCACATTAGATCCTGACCAGCCAAACTTCGGCATTTTAAATTTAGGCATTTTCAGCTTTCCTTCTGGACCTTCTACATCAACACCTGCCATTTCTAAATCACCTTCTGGACCCTGTATGTCAACATTAGGACCTTTCAACTCTCCTTCTACTTTCGGTAAAGTGATATCTGCTCCTCCTTTCCATTTTGGACCTTTCAAATGAATGTCAGGCATAGACACATGTGGAATATTCATTGATGGCATCTTAAACTTTGGGCCTTTTATTTTTCCATCAATGTCTGCCTCTGGGCATTCAAGGTCTACCTCAGGTCCTTTTAGGTCAACTTTCACATCTCCTTCCAGTTTAGGAGTTTTTACATTAAAGTCAACATCAGGCATTTTTGGAAGAGTCATTGATGGCATCTTGAATTTTGGACTTTTTCCTTTAACATCAATGTCCACTTCAGGGCCTTCAAGGTCCAACTTGGGGCCCTTAATATCCACTTTAGGATCTTTTATATCTCCTTCAAGTTTGGAACCTTTCATGCTTATATCAAAATCAGGCCTAGATATCTTAGGAAGATTAAAATTCATTGATGGCATCTTGAATTTCGTTCCCTTCACTTTAGCTTCAGGGCCATCTATGTCAAAATCTGGCCCAGTCACTTCAAGGTCAGCTTTGGGAAGATTAACATCCACTTCCTGACCTTCCACGTTAGATCCTGGCAAGCCAAACTTCGGCATTTTAAATTTAGGCATTTTCAGCTTTCCTTCTGGACCTTCTACATCAACACCTGGCATTTCTAGATCAACCTCTGGACTCTTCAGATCAATTTTTTGACCTTTCAACTCTCCTTCTACTTTAGGTAAAGTGATATCTGCTCCTCCTTTCCATTTTGGACCTTTCAGATGAATGTCAGGCATAGACACATGTGGAATATTCATTGATGGCATCTTAAATTTTGGGCCTTTTATTTTTCCTTCAATGTCTGCCTCTGGGCATTCAAGGTCTACCTCAGGTCCTTTTAGGTCAACTTTCACATCTCCTTCCAGCTTAGGAGTTTTTACATTAAAGTCAACATCAGGCATTTTTGGAAGAGTCATTGATGGCATCTTGAATTTTTGACTTTTTCCTTTAACATCAATGTCCACTTCAGGACCTTCAAGGTCCAACTTGGGGCCCTTAATATCCACTTTAGGATCTTTTATATCTCCTTCAAGTTTGGAACCTTTCATGCTTATATCAAAATCAGGCCTAGACATCTTAGGAAGATTAAAATTCATTGATGGCATCTTGAATTTCGTTCCCTTCACTTTAGCTTCAGGGCCATCTATGTCAAAATCTGGCCCAGTCACTTCAAGGTCACCTTTGGGAAGATTTACATCCACTTCCTGACCTTCCACGTTAGATCCTGGCAAGCCAAACTTCGGCATTTTAAATTTAGGCATTTTCAGCTTTCCTTCTGGACCTTCTACATCAACACCTGGCATTTCAAGATCAACCTCTGGACTCTTCAGATCAATTTTTTGACCTTTCAAATCTCCTTCTACTTTAGGTAAAGTGACATCTGCTCCTCCTTTCCATTTTGGACCTTTCAGATGAATGTCAGGCATAGACACATGTGGAATATTCATTGATGGCATCTTAAATTTTGGGCCTTTTATTTTTCCTTCAATGTCTGTCTCTGGGCATTCAAGGTCTACCTCTGGTCCTTTTAGGTCAACTTTCATATCTCCTTCCAGTTTAGGAGTTTTTACATTAAAGTCAACATCAGGCATTTTTGGAAGATTCATTGATGGCATCCTGAATTTTGGACCTTTTCCTTTACCATCAATGTCCACTTCAGGGCCTTCAAAGTCCAACTTGGGACCCTTAATATCCACTTTAGGATCTTTTATATCTCCTTCAAGTTTGGAACCTTTCATGCTGATATCAAAATCAGGCCTAGACATTTTGGGTAGATTAATATTCATTGATGGCATATTAAATTTTGGGCCCTTTACTTTAGCTTCAGGGCCAGTTGTGTCAAAATCTGGCCCAGTCACTTCAAAGTCAGCTTTTGGAAGATCAACATGCACTCCCTCAGCTTCTTTATTAGATCCTGGAAAGCCAAACTTTGGCATTTTAAATTTAGGCATTTTGAGCTTACCTTCTGGATCTTCTATATCAACACCTGGCATTTGTAAATCAACCTCTGGACCCTTTAGGTCAGTTTTAGGATCTTTTAAATCTCCTACGTTAGGCAAAGAAACATCTGCTTCTCCTTTCCAGTTTGGACCTTTCAAATGAATGTCTGGCATAGAAACATGTGGAATATTCACTGATGTCATCTTAAATTTTGGGCCTTTTATTTTCCCATCAATATCTGCCTCTGGGTATTCAAGATCTATCTCAGGTCCCTTTATATCAACTTTTTGAGCTTTCACGTCTCCTTCCAGTTTAGGAGTTTTTAAATTAAAGTCAATGTCAGACATTTTTGGAAGATTCATTGATGGCATTGTGAATTTTGGACCTTTTCCTTTACCATCTAAGTCTAAATCTGGGGCCTTAAGATCTACTTTAGGGATTTCAATACCCACCTCAGGCCCCTTCATGTCAACTTTTGGATCTTTCAAATTTCCTTCTAATTTGGGACCTTTTATACTCAGATCTAAATCAGGCATAGATACCGTGGGCAAGTCAAAATTCATGGATGGCATCATAAATTTAGGCCCTTTCACTTTCCCTTCTGGGCCTTCAATGTCTAACTCCAGGGACTTAGCAACTAATCCTGGGCCTTCTAATTTAGGGCCAGAGGTATCAGCACCTCCTTTCCATTTAGGTCCTTTCAAATTCATGTCAACATCAGGCATGGACACTTTTGGCATATCAAGATTCATTGATGGCATCTTCATCTTTGGACCCTTCATTTTTCCTTCAGGACCTTCTATATCAAATTCTGGTACATCAATATCTAGACTTTTTAATTCTCCATCAATTTTTGGACCTGAAATGTCAACTCCTCCCTTCCATTTAGGACCTCTTATATTACTTTCAGGAATATTAATGTCAATTTTTGGAACTTCAACTACTTTTGGACCACTGAACTCAATTTCCCCTTTTGGCAATTTAATATCTGAACCAGATAAGCCAAATTTAGGCATATGAAATTTAGGTGTTTTTAATTTTGCTTTCCCTTCTAAATCTACATTTGGTGCAACAACATCAACTTCTGGAGTTTTATTGTCAATTTCAAGATCTTTTAATTTTTTTTCAATTTTAGGTCCTGTGATTTCAGCATCTCCTTTCCATTTTAGACTTTTCAGATTCAGGTCAACATCAGGCACTGACATTTTTGAAAGCACAGAAGGAGTCTTAAAATTAGGCCCTTGTACCTTAACATCTGGAGTTTCTAGGTTTAAATCTGAAGCTTCAATATCAATCGCACCCTTTGTAAGTTTAAGATCTAAAGCTTGATCTTCCATTTTTGATCCAGACAAACCAAACTTAGACATTTTAAATTTGGGCATTTTGAGTTTTCCTTCTGGACCTTCTAGATCAACATCTGGAATATTTACGTTAAATTTAGGAACCTGTGTATCAACTTTTGGCCCTTTAATATCTCCATGAATCTTAGGGATAGATATATCAACATCTCCTTTCCCACTGAGACCATCAAATTCAGGCAGTGAAATATTTGGAAGATGAGCAGAAGGCATCTTGAATTTTGAGTCCTTTACTTTTCCATCTAAACTTAGTTTAGGAACTTCAAATTCTGTACCCTTGATATGAACTTTTGAGCCTTCAATTTTAGGACCTTTTATACTCAGATCAACTTCAGGCATAGATATCTCGGGTAATTTAGGGCCCTTGAACTGCCCCCCTGTACCTTCAATATTTAGGTCAGGAGCTACAATATCTGTTGTTGATATACCAATATTTACTTTGGGGAGACTTGCATCTATATTTGAGTATTCCACTTTTGGTTTAGAAATGCCAAACTTGGGCATTTTAAATTTAGGCATTTTAAGTTTTCCTTCTGAACCTTTCAGATTTAAATCAGGTCCTTCCAGGTCAACCTCTGGAGCATTAGCATCAAACTCTGGACCCTTAATACCAAGATTGACACCTTCTAAATCCCCTTCTAGCTTAGAACCTTTCATATCTGGAGCCTTAAGGTGAACTTCTGGCCCTTTGAAATCAACTTTGGGACCTTTCAAATTCCCTCCCAGATTAGGACCTTTCAGGTTTAGATCAACATCAGGCATCTTTGGTATAGTGACATTCATTGGCTGCATGTTAACTTTAGGGCCTTTCAATTCCACATCTGGGCCACCAATATCTATGTTTGCTTTTGTAGTGTTTATATCTACATTTGGGACTTCCACATTCGACTCATAAAAACCAAATTTAGGCATTTTAAGTCTTCCTTTCAAATTGACATCTGATGCTCCTAAATTAACCTCATGACCCTTAAGATCTACTTCTGAACCTTTCAGTGCAATATCTGGGCTTTTTAGATCTGCCTTATTCTTAGATTTTGAAATATCTATTCCTTTGGGACCCTTCATGCTAAAGTCTGGCACAGATACGTTTGACATGGTGACACCCAAAGATGGCTTAGCCATATTACCGCTTCTATCTAACTCCGGAGCCTCAAGCTCAACTTCTGTTGCTTTTATATCTACCTTTGGACCTTGTACATTACCCTTTAATTTTGACACCGGAATATCAGCTCCTCCTTCCCACTTGGCACTCTTCAGATTTATGTCAACATTCGGCACTGACACTTTCGGTACTTTCCCTGGAGCTGCAATATCAATTTGTGGGCCTGTTATATCAATACCACCTTCTGGTTTCGATCCTGACACTTCAAATTTAGGTAATTTAAATTTTGGCACATTCATCTTTCCTTCTAGACCTTCTACACACACATTTTGCACAGCTACCTTTGGAGCGTTTATATTACATTTGGGATGCTTTAAATCAGACTCTATGCTTAAGTCAATTTTAGGAGTGGGTGCAAGGTCAAACTGTGAACTCTTCAGACCAATTTTAGGTCCTGTTACATCACTTTCTATTGCGAGACCTGTAATATCTGCCACTCCCTTAGATTTAGTACTTGGCATATCAATGCTAACATTAGGCATGGAATATTTTGATACATCAACAACAAAACCAGGACCCTTAATTTTACCCTCCAGCTGATTGTCTGGATTTGTGACATTGGTCTTACCCATAGTTATGGGGGTGTCAACAGTTGCTTCTGGAAATTTCATGCTAGTTTCAGTAATCCCTTCACTTGTTCCCGATAAACCAAACCTTGGCATTTTAAATGAGGGTATTTGTATCTTTCCAACAGAGTTGTCAAACTCAATATCTGGTTCTTTTACATTTCCAGTCACAAATGCAGACTTGGTTTGTTTAGAGTAAGTTTTTATATCTGTTTGTGGTGTTATTACATTTATGGCTGGGCCTTTGATTTTCAGTCCTTCTGGCTTATTTAGGTCAAGCTGAGGATCCTTGACTGTCACACTGGATGACAGGAAGCCACTTTTAGAAGTTACTGATGTTGTGTCCTGGCTTGGAGCTTTGATATCCATAGTTGATTTATCTGAAGTGTCATAATCTGATACTCTGCTGATATGACCTGCAAAACCAATGTCCATAGAAGAAGAACTTCCTGCTACATTAGGACCTCTAACATCAATATCATGCTCTGCTCCAAATCTGGACATCTTGCCATCAATTTTCTTTTCAGAACTCTGGAACCTTGGTCCAGAAACACTTACACCAGGCACACTGATGCCGAAAGATGATCTGCTGTCAACCTGGGCACGAGAATCACTATAGCCTGCAGGAAACTCATATTGCACCCCACTCTGTTCTTGATATCTCACAGTGGTACTGTGAACATTCACAGAATCTCCTGGCAGGGAAACACTGTAGTCTCCACCTGCCTGAAAGCTTTTCCCAGGCACATCGATACCAGGAATCCGAATGACTGTTTTGCCCTCATCTGTCTCCACACTGGTGTTCGAAATTTCAGTTATTTCATGACGTGGAATTTTAATTTTGTATTCAGGACTACTTATGTCAATCTCTTTTGAATCTTTTGCTCCTGTCACATCCACAGTGTAGGCAGTCACCTTCCTGGTAACGGTGATGGTCCTAGTCTGTGTCTCTGGCTCTAGAGAATCATCTGACTTTAGACGTGGCTTAATTTTTTTTGTGTAAATACGTCTGTATTCCTCATCATCTCCACTCTGCAAAAAAATATATGGTTACAGAAAGTGCTTACTTTCAGTAAAAACAACATTTTGATACAAGTTCTGGAAGAAAAAAAAAAAAGAGAGCTGAGATCTTAGGATCTCAGTTCCTACCCAGCGCTCCTTGAATCACAATTGTAATGTGAACAATATTGTTATGTATTACTTTATGTGCAAAAGTTCCTATACTAGCACCAGCGCAGCATACCTTAATGTCAGTTGCTAAACTGACAACAAAAACTACAAGGAAAACAATTAAAAAGGTTGCGCTGCTGCTGCTGTATATTGGTATATACTTAATTGATCCACGTGACAAAACCTCTCTGATTCACATAATATTTATTGTACACATAAAAATTGACATGATAAAAGATATAATATCTCTATAAAAATCAACAAATTGTAACAATTAATAGGACAGTGACAAAACTGGAATATATGTATCTATGAATGGATACAATTGGATTCATCCGCTCAATGTATCAGCTGTGTCTGGTGCCTAATGAATTTATCTGAAAACCGGCATCCAGACTCGTGATACAATGTATCAAGGTTCTTTATAATTTGATAAAGATATGCCACTAAATCCACCAAGACAACTTGGCCCACAATAAAATACGCAATAATGATCCCTCTCCAGTCAAATACTTCCAGATAATAGCGCTATGTCACTGTAGTTAACTACAGTGACATAGCGCTATTATCTGGAAGTATTTTTATTGCCACTAACCGCCAAGTCTCACTACTCGCAGAGCCTGACCAGCGGACATCTAGGATCAAGAGAGAGCGATAACCAATATACCAACCCACGCCAGTGAAAGCTGCTTGGGGCAGTAATTGCAGTAATAAGCTGTGCACCCTGTGTCATTTCACTCTTGCACATGCATTTTGTCAATTTAAGTTAAATGATCAGAATATATACAGTAATACAATCTCCTCTATTGACTAATAACAATGATTCAAAGGAGATAAAAGTTAGATCCTAGGAGCTATACATAAATAAAGCAGTGCCAAAGGAGCTACCCCTTAATGTCAGATAGTGCATCACCAAAGCAATCTATTCCCCAAATGGGACCTCAATGCCAAGTGTTGTACTGCCACTGTTTGCTCTTTTTCTCTTCACTTCAGTATTCCCCCGCAGGCTGGAAATACCCTACTGGCACAGTTCAGTACAGGGAGGGGGGGGGAGCCTTGGTATGACATGCACTTTCTCCAGGCCCATGGTTCCACGCTACTCCTCTGCCTCTGTACGAGCATAACTGCAATACAATCGCTGCGCGTGCACAGTACGGGATTCGCGCATGCATAATGGCTAACAATCGCTCAATCACTGGAAATATCAGCATTGTGTAAATCTCAGAATCAGGCCCATTGTTTGCATAAAGCACCCATATAAAAGCCTATATTGGCAAAGCTAAGTTATTAATCTATTGAATATGTTCAAACATGATTAAATGGCGTAGTCAGCTTTGGGCAATCAAACATGTCCACCATATATAGCAAAGAGTCCATCCCTGGGAACCTTCATTTACTCAACCAATTAATATAAAACCTATATTGTATAGCTATAAATAGCATATAATATGTGCATTTTTCTGCAGTGTATCTGTCCATTATGAATAACATGACTTACTGAATTCCTTAAAGATGGAATAATTTATATTATTGTCCGGATTAAGACTTTGTGGGGCCCTAGGCAAAATATTTCTTAGGGCCCCCTTCCGATCCATTATATCACTATTTAAGTACCCATTACATATTTATTTCCAGACACAGTTCACACCAACATCACACACCTGTTACACACTGATCACTATACACAGGTCACTGGTGGCCTGCTTATATTACTGCTTGTACAGTGCATATTACTATCTAATAAGTGCATACACTATACGTATTATATAGTAGCTCTGTGGTACCAGTCAGGATACAATGCTTCCTCAGGGTCCATGAGGACGGCGATCTCTGGAGTGAGGCGGATATTTCTGGGATGCAATTATTGTAGATATAAAATTGTTTTGCACTGTGTCGTACCAATATTGTTTGTTTGCTTCGCTGACCATACACTAAACAATAATTGTTCAGATCTGGCCGATGCAAAACATTTCTAAACAATTGTCATTCAGTGTATGGGCATGAACAAAATAGTTTAACATCTGAAAATGGCTGTTAAATGGTTGGGATCATTCGATTTTATTGTCAAACATGTACAATCGTGCAGTTTGGTTGGATCATTTGGCACATAGTGTATGTAGTCTATGGTCAGCTTAAGGGGGAACTTAACAGTTTCTGTCAAACGGACTGCTTTTTTTGATTCATTTATTCAATCGCTATAAAGATGTTTATATACAAGAAACTTGCAACATAGGTTAAATGAACAAATGATCTTCTATTAATATACTGTACTAAAGAAGATCACCTTAGTCTATTATTGGCAGTGCATACAGTTTTGTATAAATACTATTTATTTGAAAGACTAAGGGCTCATTCCAATTACTTGCGAAAAGTACAATTTGCCGTTGCCACGGCGCCAAAACACTGGCAACGGTATCGCATCTCGCACCCCTTGCGGCCCGCTCCGTGTCTGAATTTGCATAATTTTAATTGGAGCCCTATGGGGCTGCGAACACTTTTATGCAAATTTGGGCTGCAGTCAAGTGCAGCCGTTTTTGTGCTGACTAGCATATGCGAGTACATCGCACCTAATTGGATTGACCCTAATGTGCATGGATTGTCCTGAAATAGTAAATAGATGTGAGCTGGTACGTGTCTAGAGGTACCCAGACTTTAAAAAATTAATCTCCGTATATCAAATAGGACACAGAAGCGCTCACCTACAGTGTATGTTGATGGAAGCTGTGTTGGATAGTTGGAATTATAAATATAAAATATCTCGCCAATGTTTATGTCAAAAGAAAATGTATTAATCAATTAGTCTATAGGAGGCACATTGCTCCAGAAATAAAACAAAAAAATAGAAGTAGAAATATAAAACCAAAAATCCTGAACCATAAAGTCAGGACAAGATTGGTTGTGTTGCAGGACCGTGGCTTGAAGAAGTGACCAGTAAATTGGTAGGTTCCTTAAGGGAGCCCCTATCCGTAGTGTATCTATGTCCCCAGGTCACCATACAAAATTTGCAAATGTAACTAGTCTCAGTGTCCCCTTGGCACTCAGGTGTACAGTATCTGCAGGTATATCACTGCGATATCTGCCTGAGTGTTTGTGGTGAGGGTAATAAGTGTGCCCCTTTAGAGGGTTACTCACCGTATGTTAAATACGTCACCCTTGTAATAAACACCAAGTAGAACTCACACTGGATGAAATGTCAAGACTTAGTGTGTCTACAGTCACGGTGTCCCGTACTGCGACTTACCCTTAGTCCCGTATCCAGAGAGGGGGGAGAGTCGGAGAGACCTCGTGGAGCTGCAATGTCCTGCCGTGCACAGAGGGTCACCTCACAGAGAGGAGAGTGCTGGGGACTTCAGTCGCCGATGGTATCAGGGAACCCGCGTGCTGGATATATCCTGCTCTCTGGTATCCAGTCTGAAGATGCTGGGAGGCAGCGTGTGGCACTTCCTAGTACGCGCATCTCGCTCCATCTGGAGTCCATGTTGTGTCATGTGTGTGACCCTTGAAGAAGGCCGTGATAGGCCGAAACGCGTTAGTAACATGTGACACAACACGGACTGTAGAGGGAGAGAGACGTGCATACTAGGAAGTGCGGCACGCTGCCTCCCAGCATCTTCAGACTGGATACCAGAGAGCAGGATATATCCAGCATGCGGGTTCCCTGATACCATCGGCGACTGAAGTCCCCAGCACTCTCCTCTCTGTGAGGTGACCCTCTGTGCACGGCAGGACATTGCAGCTCCATGAGGTCTCTCCGACTCTCCCCTTCTCTGGATACGGGACTAAGGGTAAGTCGCAGCACGGGACACCGTGACTGTAGACACACTAAGTCTTGACATTTCAGCCAATGTGAGTTCTATCGACACTGCTACATACAAGCAAATGCTTATAGGGGTCACGTACGCCAGCATATGGAAAGGCACTGCTTTCACCCAGATTTCCTTATCACCCCCAGAAGCATCTCACACTACTTGGTGCTTATTAGAAGGGCGACGTATTTAACATACGGTGAGTAACCCTCTAAAGGGGCACACTTACTACCCTCACCACAAACACCCAGGCAGATATCGTAGTGATATACCTGCAGATACTGTACACCTGAGTGCCAAGGGGACACTGAGACTAGTTACATTTGCAACTTTTATACGGTGACCTGGGGACATAGATACACTACGGATAGGGGTTTCCTAAAGGAACCTACCAATTTACTGTTCAATTCTTCAAGCCACGGTCCTGCAACACAACCAATCTGGTCCTGACTTTATGGTTCAGGATTTTGGGTTTTATATTTCTATTTCTATATTTTTTGTTTTATTTCTGGAGCAATGTGTCTCCTATAGACTAATTGATTAATACATTTTCTTTTGACAAACATTGGAGAGATATTTTATATTTATAATTCCAACTATCCAACACAGCTTTGATCAACATACACTGTAGGTGAGCGCTTCTGTGTCGTATTTTATATGCATGGATTGGATTGTACATATATTTTGTTAACTTCTAGAATTGTTTATTTTCAGCTGCCCTTGGATACAACAACAGACCTGCTTTGTTGAATCAAGTGAATGCAATGCAAAAAGAAATAAACAAATCTGCCTAGAAGAGAACACTGTTGGAAGGTTGGTGGCACAAATTTGCTTTGATAAATATGGCTCACTGTAAGCTTAAAAATATAATTTGCTTTATATTAGAAAATAAACACTGATATGTAGACAACACTACTGTGTCACTGAAAAACAGAATATTGGAACTTGCTCACCAGAACAACATCAGGACTTTTCAGGCTAAAGACGTCATGTGAAAAGGTCGCGCCAGGTAGTGGGGATCGATCCCCTTTTCTCTGTAGCTTGAGACCTACGGTATGGTGTCCTACATTTGCCAGTAGATTTTGTATGTCTTCTGACGACATGTTGTCAAAGTAAACGGTTGCCCCTACAATCTGGTCACCTAAACAGACAAAAAAAAGAGTTTGTTTTTGTTTCATATTTATGTGGGAACAAATGACAAACATATTTTCTCGCCCTAGTACTTTTTCCCCAGTTCCCCTCTTCCACTTAATACAGACAAGGAGGTTAGAATCAGACCAACGTAACACTTATTTCTGGCTAAACAGCACTCACCTTCCTTTACAACTCCTGTTTTGGCAGCTGGTGAGTTCTGCACCAACTGTTTCACAAATACTCCTCCTTCATTCTGGTCTAGGGTTAGACCCATTGATCCACTCCCTTGCCAGTTGGGTAGCAGAAGTTCCCGAGTATCTTCCTCCTCCATCTGAAACATAAAAAGGAAACATCACATGGTTTCAGCAATGGTATAATATGAATGTGTTATATGATATTATATGGTTTCCATCACTGAATTGAAGGTAACAATTAGAAATTAATATGCAAACTTCAGTTAATTACCATCAAAGTACTGCATTGCAGATGCATGACTACAATGTCAGTTAAGGTAACTGGGTAACAAACATGGCTATAGAAACAGATACAGAGGACATTACACCACATGCTTTACAAAAAGGTGTAAATACAGAAGTGGGGTGTTGGCCATCTAGTGTGAGATTTACCAAACCTTCAGAGGAGGACAAGTGGAGCTGTTGGCCATAGCAACCAAATAAATTCTAACTATAATTTTATAGACTGTACTAGGTAAATAATAGCTATAATCTGATTGGTAACTATGGGTAATATCTCCACTTGACCTCTTAGAATAAAATGTGACCCCAATATGCTCCATTAACTATTCATGCTATTGCAGATTCAACTACTTAAATAAAAAGTTAAAGGCCACTAATCTTAAATGTTAGGTTCACATAAAATTAAAAAAGCATTTACATACCCTGACTTTAGTTATAATTTTCCACCGCACACTATTATCTTCTGTTATTAGCCGTTTTAGGTTCCAAAGGCCATTCATGATATGAAGTCATCCAGTTTTAATTAACCACTGTATTATTGGTATCTTACACCCTTTTTCCACTGCCGCTAAAACCAGGGTTATTGCAGTGTTATTGCAGTGTCAACCCGGGTCGCGGTTCAATGGAAAAGGGTCCTAGGAAAATCGTGTTGACTGACCCAGCATTTCTTCCTGGGTCGCAAGCAGAATTTTACTCGGGTAAGACCCGGGAAAGGCTCAGTGAAAACGGGTATACCGAGTGATCCAACCAGATCACATTGACAGCAAAGAGAGAGCCGCATTTCCTAGTGCTTAGAGAGGATGTAATCTCCAAGAGCCAGCAGAGGTAAGCTCCGGCAGTATCCTGGGTCCAGCCTGCGGTGTAAAACGGGTTCAAGCCCCTGTGACGGCTTGAAACCCGTGTTCAGTGGCCCGGCTGGACCTGGGATTTTGGTGGAAAAGAGGTATTAGCTTTCATGGACTTTCAGATGCGGGAACTTCTAATGACACAGGGACATCTACCATCCCCTATAAATTTCTCTCAGAGGTGGGAGCGGTGGAAATTTATTCCACACATTATTGTTTTCTTTGAAAATTAGTTACTTATTTTTCTGGTTAGTAATAAACAACATAGCAGATTTGGCACCGAGGGGGTAGTGATTACCAGGGCCCAGACTTATCAGTGGGGCCTGGGTCAGCTGCTGAGGGGGACAAATGTCTCCCTTTGCAGCGCGTGAGCTGCCCCCCACCCCATCTGTTCAGCTCTCATGGCCCTGTATAATGGTTAGGCTATCCACACTCTTTTTATCAGGGAATTGGAACAGAACTGGCCAAACAGTGGATTAGCCATGTGTAGTCTACTAGCTATAGCAATCATTATGTTTCATGGGCCAATTGCAACAAAGGACATAGCTCTAGTCATTCTAAAGGGTCTTCTTTTCTCTTTTTGGGTGTTTTTTTTTTTTTCATTTTGTTTAAACCTTCTGTTGGGCATACACTATACAAATATTGGGACAATCCGCCGATATCAGTGGATCACCCGGATAATTGTACTGTGTGTGCGGGCGACCGAGGGTAAAATATCGGTCGGTCAGGCATGTCAGATTGTCTAGCATGCCCGTCCGATGCAATATTTTGTAAGTTAAATGTTGGCCGCATTGGGTAGTGTATGCCCAGCCGCGGCTCACAGACGAACATTTCCCGTTTCTTCACAGCGAAATGTCTCCACCCCAGGGGCAGAGCGCAGATATCGGGGCCAATACACTGTGCGATATCCCATGGTATGCCAGCGATATCTGCTGGGTGTCAGATAAAATGTCTATCGGCCTGACAGGCATTTTATCTGGCAGTGTATGTCCAGCATTACTAAGGTTTAAATGTGTTTTATGCTATCGTTAATCTATAGATGTGTGTAAGAAAATTTAAATCTGATAGTATCATTTTGCATCATTGGAGCTGGCCTGGCAGCCTTGTCTTTCGCTAAAGCTTTATTAAAGACCTGCAAGCAGGACTCCTTTGCAGATGCTGTCATCATCATTGCAAAGAGTTGTGTTACTGTATTGGAAAGGTGCTGTAGCCACCATGGGAATCCATATATTTGGTATACGTTAAAGAAAGATACACTTGGCAGACAGAGGGCCTGATTCACTAGCGTATGCAACTGCCGATTGTTGCGTACTGCGCATGCACTGCAATGCGCCAACTAGCCATTGTGATCAGGACTGTGGTCGCAGTAACTGCGCAGACCCTCGGCAGAGTGATTGACTGGAAGTGCCGTTTTTGGGTGGTGACGGGTCGGGCGAACGCAGGCGTGCCAGTGCGTTTCAACGCCGTTGCAGGGGCGTGCATAAATTATCTACTGCGATGGCCTACGCAGCCTGAGGCCTGATAGCGTGCATGGAAGATAGCAATTTCTGAGTAAGGTCAGGGCTTCTGCAAGTGTGCATGAGGCTGCGATGGTACTCGATTGTACCAATGATTTCGCAGTCTTGCTAAACATTACGGATGTGCAAGGTAAGGTGGGCGTCCTTATGTAGTTCTGCGTATGGCATTGCGATCACAATAAATTAGCATACTATCGCAGTTGAACTGCGTGCGTAATCGCTATTGCATTCACAGTTGCATTCCGTAGTGAATCAGGCGCAGAGTTAAAAAAGTACATGATAGCTGTTTGATAGTTTAACTTGTAGGCACATTAAATATGGGGAAAAAATTACCTTGATTTATCGAGTCAGTTACCTTCTACAAGACTTTGCTGGCTCTGACTGCACATATGTTTGCATTAGGACTTCAGGCTGTAAGAAACAAGGAAAAAATACTTCAAATATTAAACAAAAGCATGTGAAATATTAGGAGACGCACACACCTCACCATTCCGCGTGTGACAGCATTACATGTAATATACACGGGTATATAATGAAGCCTACAAATATTGTGTATATACACAGACAGAGCAGGGTGTGGGCCTGTATAAAATGTGGATAGCCATACAAATCATGTGACATTAAACAAAACTCCCTGTGTAAATATTATACAAAGAATTGAAGATAAAGACTCCTTCTCCCATGACTCGGGACAAATCAACAGATCATACGCCCCAAATTAACTAGACACTGCTACTCTGTATAAAGGCAAGCTTTATCTGACCTACTCTTGCTCCTACAGCTAATGGATTAAAATGCCTGATGCTCACAATTCCATCACCACATCAAATCATTGATAAAACAATATATAGTATCCTGGATGAAAGGGGCAATTTTTTAAACCTCCATCTAAGTAATAATATAACTAAAATTGGTGTAGAGATATGAGCAACATTGGTTAAAATTCCATACAAATTGTAAAAGTGCAAATTTCATGCAATACAATTTTCAAGCTCCATATTTGTGTTGCCATACTGCGAAATGCCATTATGGATTTAAAAATTATTATGTCACAGGTCTTTGAATAGAATTGGGAGGACTACACTTAATTACCAGCTGCAAAAATGCTGAATGGAAGTGTTTTGAAAATGTTATGGTGCATACACACGGTCAGATCTGTTAGACGAACAATAAACTATGAACGATAAACGACTAACAATTTAAACGATTTTACCAACGATTTCATGAACTACGAACAATTTTTGACAGTATTAAAATTAATGAAAATCGACCATAACTAACTGCAAACACATCAGATGTCAGATATAGTTATCTGACAAACGGGAACGCGCATCGTTCATCGTTGCAAGGACACGTCAGATTTTCTTTCAGATATGAACGATTTTTAAATTCGTTATTGTACAAATCTGAAGGAAAATCTGACCGTGTGTATGTACCATTACTCATCTCAGAAAGGAACTGGAGGAAGGCAGGTTGTCGAAAAAAAAAAGGTGACTGGATGATTGCCACACCCTGTTATCCTGCTCAAAACAATATTCAGATTCAACATTATGCAGTCTCTTGCAAAGTTAGCGAATGGTTATTCTAATGGGCTGATTATGGGGCCTATGTATCAAAGTTTGATGAGAGATAATAGTGATCACTCTAGCTCCGGCGGCAGACAGTGCGCCGGATCTAGAGAGGGGGCGTGGTCATTGAAAAGGGGGCGTGCCTATAAGAAGCGTCCCCTTTTCGTCACTCTTGGGGGCATGCCCGGCACTTACGGACACGACGGGCAGCCCCCAAGCGCTGCTGACAGGTAGAATAGATACCAGGCGCATGCGCCCAGCGTCTATTTACCGGCAGTGACCGGGTCACCGCACATTTCCCCACCCGCGGGACGCTGCGACCCGCGGGTGTAGACGGCACCCGCAGGCTGTTTAAGCGGGGCACTGCGCGGTGAGGCAGGGCACTTTTTGCCCTTCAGAAGGAGGGCAAGGCGCAGAGCCCCGCTAAAACAGCCTGGCGGGAACGCTAGATAAAATTGTGAGAGAAAAAGCATTAGCCAATCAGCTCCTAAGTGTCATTTTTCAAACACAGCCTATAAAAGGTAAGGTAGAAGCGGATTGGTTGGTGATTTATATCTCACAATTTTATCATCAAGCTTTGATACAGAGGCCCCTATATCCGAAATGTCCGTGAGACTCCCATTAGTACCCCAACCCCGACACACCTCGACAATTCTGCTACTTGAGGGAAGAGATAGGTTTAAAAAATATTTGCCCAGATTTTTCCTGTAAATTGTGTGCATTGTATATGTGCTGGCCAACTCCTTGTACCCTGAGGTTGTCATGTTATGTTACTTTCTTTTACATTCCTCATTTAAATATACCTTTATATAAACATTCTAGTACTATTGGCTAATAACTATTTAATACTGAAGGGATAGTCACTTTTCACATATTATAAAGGGAATGGTCAACCCCTATTGTATATAATAAGGATATTAGAAGACGGGGCCAAATGAGAGTTTAGATATGTGAAAGTTTAGCCGTAAACTCTCACACTTTTTAAACTCGGCCAATGTAATAGAGTCCAAGAACATGCAAACTCGTATGTTTATAGACTGAAAAAACTCACAATTTAAACGTCTAAACTTCCACCCTATTACATTTGGACCAAGGAGTCCAGTGATAATATATAAAATACATAAAGTAACTGCCCGTCACTACAGAAACCACATACATGTAAACACAGAATCTTAGTTCAGCTCCTTAGTGGAATAATTGCTTTTGTGGAAGTAATAGCACCGCTACACAACAATGAATTAGTGATAGCATTTGTGCTTCCAACACTTAACTTCACCAAGAATAATCAATACATATGCATGTGTGTGTGTGTGTATATATGTATGTATATATATATATATATATATATATATATATATATATATATATATATATATAGTTCCCACTAGGCTGTTTTAGCGGGGTGCCACGCCCTGCTCTATTTCTAAAGGGCAAAAAGCACCCTGCTCTCCGGTGCGGCCCCCCTCTGAAACCACACCCGCTAGCCGCAGTGTCCCGCGGGTGGGGAAAAACTGTGCTGTAGAGCTCAATGCTTGGGGGCAGCTCAGCATGTCCATAAGTGCCGGGCATGCCTCCAAGAGAGTCGAAAATGGGACACGTCTTAAAGATACGCCCCTTTTCCTTGGCCACACTCCCTTTTCGGGCACACAAGCAGATGTGCTCTCTCTATAATAAATATATATATATATATATACACACACACAAACTTTTTTTAACGTGTTGGACATCTAATAATATTATTATTTATACAATGCCAGCCACCAGTTCCGCAGAGCAAATATCCACACCAAATTCTGCCCCATTGGAGCTTACAGTCTAAATTATGTTCCGTATTAATAATGTTATATTAAGGTTTTAAATAAACTACCCTTACAGCTCAACCAATTATGGTCTAAAACACTACTGTACTGTTTATCCTAAGAATTAAATTGACAATAGATAAGCTCTGATAGAGAAGGCACTGTGCCAAGTGCACTGTGAAAAGTACATGGCTACAGCAATTATACTCTTCCCATCCTTGTTGCTACTCACACAATATGTGCACAAACACACAAACACGGCCCTGCCCTCATTTTTCAAACACAAATTATATTGAGAGACTGAGATGGGGCAAAGGAAAGAGTGTTTGGCAGAAACTTTATAGCAACTGCAAAAAACATAAAAATAAATGTTTAAAGTACATAGGGTTATTAAGAAAAGGGAAAACACTTGGTTTAGAAACAAAGCAGATTGTTGTGTTCTGAGAACAGAGAGGCTTTGAGGTGCAGGAATGCAGGGAGGCCATGCACAGACATGCAGAGGAGGCTGTGTGATCTAGTAGAGCTGGTTTATCCATGTATAAAGCCACATATACCTCTCCAATTACAGAAAAGCCAAGAAATGAGAGAGAGGATCTACCATAAACACGTCTGCAACATCTGCAGCTGATAAACTCCCCCGCCTCATCTCCCCCCCCCCCGCACTCTAATAGTAGGAAAATATTTCTCAGATTAAGAAACCCCTTTATAGCCCCCTTTCTAAGTACTAATAGTTGGCAAACACTGAACGGTTTTTATAAGTCACGTTTCCAGAAATCATATATTTTCAAAAGAATCGTTACCGTGACATTATTTAAGGCCAAAGCGGTATAAGAGCAACTTGCTTTCTCTGATCAATATATATTATTAAATTTTTACTTCAGTCACTGGCTGCACACTAATGTTCCAAATTCTGAAAAAAAAGCAATAGAGACCGGTCAGTGTCCCTCAATGGGTTACTGACACAGATCCTGCACATCACACAAAAATACCCTTCCCCAATATGCATTTGGTGAGCTCTGTTAACTTCACATACACACTAAATATATATATATATATATATATATATATATGTATATACATACATACACACACATACACACACACAGTCAGGTGCAAAAATATTGGGACATTGACAGAATTTTCATATTTTGGCCTCTATTCACCACCACAATGGCTTTGAAATGAAACAAACAAGATGTGCTTTAACTGCAGACTTTCAGATTTAATTTGAGGGTAATTATATCCAAATCAGGAGAACGGTGTAGGTTTTACAACGGTTTCTGTATGTGCCTCCCACTTTTTAAGGGGCCAAAAGTAATGGGACTATCAACTCAAAAGCTATTTCATGGACAGGTGTGGGCTATTCCCTCGTTATTTCATTATCAAATTAGCATATAAAAGGTCTGGAGTTGATTCTAGGTGTGACATTTGCATTGGGAATAAGTTGCTGTCGACTCTCAAAATGAGATCCAAAGAGCTGTTACTATCAGTGAAGCAAGCCATCATTAGGCTGAAAAATCAAAACAAACCCATCAGAGAGATAGCAAAACATTAGGTGTGGCCAAATCAACTGTTTGGAACATTCTTAAAAAGAAAGAACGCACCTGACAGCTCAGCAACACCAAAAGACCCGGAAGACCACGGAAAATAACTGTGGTGGATGACAGAAGAATTATTTCCCTGGTGAAGAAAAACCCCTTCACAACAGTTGGCCAAATCAAGAACACTCTCCAGGAGGTAGGTGTATATGTGTCAAAGTCAAGAATCAAGAGAAGACTTCACAAGAGTGAATATAGAGGGTTCACCACAAGATGTAAACCATTGGTGAGCCACAAAAACAGGAAGACCAGATTAGAGTTTGCCAAACAACATCTAAAAAAGCCATTACAGTTCTGGAACAACATCCTATGGACAGATGAGACCAAGATCAACTTGTACCAGAGTGATGGGAAGAGAAGAGTATGGAGAAGGAAAGGAACTGCTCATGATCCAAAACATACCACCTCATTAGCGAATCATGGTGGTGGTAGTGTCATGGCGTGGCATGTATGGCTGCCAATGGAACTGGTTCCCTTGTATTTATTGATGATGTCACTGCTGACAAAAGCAGCAGAATGAATTCTGAAGTGTTTTGGGCAATATTATATGCTCATATTCAGTCAAATGCTTCAGAACTCATTGGACTGCGCTTCACAGTGCAGATGGACAATGACTCGAAGCATACTGCAAAAGCAACCAAAGAGTTTTTTAAGGCTAAATAGTGGAATGTTATGCAATGGCCAAGTCAATCCCCTGACCTGAATCCGATTGAGCATGCATTTCACTTGATGAAGACAAAACTGAAGGGAAAATGCCCCAAGAACAAGCAGGAACTGAAGACATTTGCAGTAGAGACCTGGCAGAAATTCACCAGGGATGAAACCCAGCGTCTGGTGATGTCTATGCGTTCCAGACTTCAGGCTGTAATTGCCTGCAAAGGATTTGCAACAAAGTATTAAAAAGTGAAAGTTAGATTTAGGATTGTTTAGTTTGTCCCATTACTTTTGGCCCCTTAAAAAGTGGGAGGCACATATAGAAACCGTTGTAATTCCTACACCGTTCACCTGATTTGGATGTAATTACCCTCAAATTAAATCTGAAAGTCTGCAGTTAAAGCACATCTTGTTTGTTTAATTTCAAAGCTATTGTGGTGGTAAATAGAGGCCAAAATATGAAAATTCTGTCAATGTCCCAATATTTATGCACCTGACTGTATATATATATCATACCAACTCTTCCTGATTGTCAGGGAGACTCCCTGAAATAGTAGCAATCCCCCTGACTCCCTAGTCTAGCAATCTCCCTGATTGCACCTTACCCCAATTATGAATCTGATATATATAGAAAAAAAAACAGAGATATATACATGCAAATGGGTTCATTAGTACAATTTCCCTGCATTGGTGATAAGGCACAATGATCCATATGGCTACATGCATTTTCTGAAAAGTATCAGTGTGTTTTCATCAACATGTAGATCTAATTGCTTTGGGGCTCACTTATATTTGGGTGTAAATGATTGTCATGATGATACGCCTCTCAGATGTAGCTCTACATGTCCACTTTACCGCGCACTCATAGGTGCTGCTTTCACAATCACCCTGAAATGCTTTTTGCAAAAGTAGGTAAGTGTAGGCAAGTATATATATATCATCCTGATGATGGGGAGACTGTGGCCAAAACATTGACATGCAGTAAACACTGATTCTCTCACCTGAACAAAAGCCTCTGAGTGGCGCCTCTCTGCGTTGTGTGTGTATGTGTAATTATATTTTATATATATAATCATGCTTGCCTACTTTCTGGATTGTCCAGGAGCCTCCCTAATTTTTTGGAGTTCTCCCAGGCTGCTGAAAGAGCATGGCAGCCTGGGGTAGGACTATGGTAATAATATGCACCCTGGTGCTTCACAATTCAAAGTTGTCCAAAGCAAGCAGGGACAAACTGTTTAATTAAACAGTTCAAATGTCTTTATAATAATAGAAACTAGAAAAAAGAGGCTTCACTATCCCAGAAACTCATGTTTACATGTTATTACTCTTTGAAGACCACTAATAAAAAAATAAAAATTGTATATATACATACACACACACACTTCTATCTAGGCTGTTTCACAGGCTGACGTTGGCGCCTCCCACTGTGCTGCAGCGCCCTTGATACTCCCATATTACGCCCATAAGAAGAACTATCTCCGTGCGTGCGCTAAGACACCTCCCTGTCCAGGAATACCCACTACATTTTTAACTCCCTTTACCTTTCGTGCGTCTGAAAACGCAACTGCGACTCTGTATGGATACAATCAGGACGCATGAGTGGTACAAAAAAAAATTTGCTCCACTACGTCCGACATCGGCAGTGCGTTCACTTCCAAATCAGGCCCCAAGTCACTGTGATACACTCACTTTAACATGCGTCTCTACTGGAAGTCAAGAAATCAAGAACCTTTAAAGAGGGCCAGTATACCACAATGTATAGCACAATGTATGCCACAATTTCTTTGTTTTGTACATATTCAAATACGAGAATCAAATAAAAATTTTCCTTTGGTTTGTATTGAACCATTGTGTTCTATTAGAAACAAAATTCTGTTCCAGTTTTTACTGATATGAACAGGTTACAACAAAAGGCTGTTGCCTTCATTATTATCATTATTTAATTATACTGTATAGCACCACCACAATATGGAACGCTGTATATAGAATATTTCATATGTGTAACTCCCAGTGGACAAATTTGAAGTTTGAAGCATTTTCTGCACTAAATGTCAGCATAGTCTTTGGGGTGTATGTGGAGTTGCCCTAACCTTTAACTAGAAATACAGCAGTACTATGAGCTTAATGTACTTAAAGTAAAATTATAAGGAAATAGGAATTATTAAATACACCCACAACTTAAGAATTGTCATGTTTACGATTCCAATTTAGTAGTCATATTTTTTGGGCTTGCTGACCAGTCAGCAGTACTGTCTACACACGCCATATAGACATCCTCCAAATTAATTATGTTTTACCTGGGTGCAAGCACCTATCAAAGTAGCAAAGACTACTTGGAAACTCCATTTAAATAAAGGTAACTATTAGAAAAGGATAATGAAATATAAAGGAAAAGGTTGTGGCAGGTACAGCACTGAGTTGAAAAATGCTGGCATGGATTAGCAGCAACCAGAATTTTGTAATCATATACAGGTTTACTTCCAGAAGTAGTGGTGATGTGAAGACACAGAAGTGGGTAGCCTGTCACTTGCATAATACCTCCCACCAGTGCCGGAGCCTAAGTCAAGACAGGGAAAGCAGGGGGATGTTTGTGGTCATATCAAACCTCGGGGCATGATCACATCATGTGGAAGGGTCCCCTGACATCAAAACGGACTCCCACCAAAATAATGATGGATGGGAGGTATCTCAGGTATGGTATCCCGGGAGGTATGCCTTAGGACCAAATGAGAAAACACTATTGGGAAAGATTAAAATACAAACATTCTCTGTAAAGTGCTGTGTAAAACGTAAAATGTTGGTACATATTAAAAGGATAATAATAATCTATCCTGGCAAGAATTATGACAAAACAAAGAACCAAGTGGCAGTACTTCTCAGAAATGGAAAAGTTATGCCTAAACTCAACCGGTTCAAAGCAGGGTTTCATGCTGATTCCAATTTTACACTGGAGATAAATGTTCACAAACCCATAAATTCCATATATAGAACTTTACAATTCTTCAATAAAAAGCGCAGTGGAAATGACCATGTGGAAAATGGTTGGCACAAAAATACATCTACAAATGCCAAATTACAGGTTGATCCAAAATGAAGGAATATTTTCACAGTCACAGCTGTATGCAAGTATATAGTTTTCCATTATGCAATAAGGATAAAAAGGAACAATGAAGATTTATAATAAAAAGATGGCTTATGTCATATGCACATTTACATATATCACCATATAAATTATCGTAAAATAGCTACACAGCTTTATACACAACATTAAAACAAGTAGGCTAAAATGTGAAGAGCAACATAAAAAGGGAAGTAGCATTACCAGTAAGCCACCTTACAACACATGCATTTTTTATATTGTTATTTAATATGCAATGCCATTATAATGAATAGTATCAACTGAGAGCTCGAATGTACAATTAGTGGTGGATTGTGGTCTCTTGCTCATAAAGGGGGAGATGTACTAAGCCTTGGAGAGAGATAAAGTACCAACCAATCAGCTCCTAAATGTTATTTTTCAAACACAGCCTGTAAAATTACAGTTAGGAGCTGATTGGTTGGTACTTTATTAATACATCATGAATCCAGTGGCCCATACTTAGGGACTCCTCCTACTTTATAGACAGCTGGTAATGGGACCTAACTCTCCAGCCTACTTCATGGCACACTTGCTGTTTTTCTATCGCTCCCCTAAGGTAGAGGAGGACCAGGTGTGCGGCACAGATCATGTCACTGTGGCCAACTTTGCAGACAGTTTGAGGAGGACATCATCTATTGCTTTACTATACAGAGAATAGAGACACAGGGTGCCCAGATATATAAATGGTGTGGGAAGGAATGCAATCAGGCCTGCAAGAGTAGCCCCTTCCAGAGTGCGAAGAGGATCTGCAGCAAGAAAAATCAGTATAAATCATATACAGCATAAAACACAAGCCCTGCAGCCGCCTCTCCATGTTTTCTGCTTATACTTAATTGCACTGAAATGAAAAAGTATGTTGGATTTTTAGGTATTTTGTTATCTGTTTTCAGCTACGTGTCTCGTTCTAAGATACAATTAAATGACTGCATGCATGTCCATTTATGCTGGTATAAACACCATAAGTCCTAAATTGTACAAAATCATACAGGCAGTCGACTATTGATTAGATTTGTAGATTGTTTGCACACTTGTACATGCCACAAATTTGTCAGTGAAATAAATTTTCCTTGAAATGTAATTACGAGGGTCTATTTATAAAGGGACAGTGGGCTGTTAAAGTGGAGTGGATTGTGTAAGAGTCTTGCTCTGAATGTCATAGCTGGATTCCTGGTAATGTGAGAAGCAGAATGCTCCATGGAATGTTTTGACGCTATTTTCATCTTTGTCACATGTGTTAGGGCATAGGGGCAACAGGATCGTGTGTCTACGAGACATTCAAGGGACATCAAGTGTCACACAAAAGATGTTTCCCTCAGTCAGGCAGCATTGCACTTACTAGTAAGGGGCTACAGTGTCCCCAAACCTATCAGTGTCAGTAGCATATACAAATTCTAGTTGACAGCAATCTGGCACTTGGAGAGCTGAGAACTTAAATAGGCATACTTAGGAAAATTACCTAACACAGAGCATTTCACATTTATGTACAACACCAATAAATGTTATATATTTCTAACTCTTATTCTAGAGAGTAGTTTCAAGCTTACTAAGGGGGTCATTCAGACCCACTCGCAAGCGGCAGTACGCTCGCAAGTGGGTCGATGTTCCCCACTGCGCATGCGCACGACGAGGGGGCTCCGTCGTGCGCATGTGCGAGACCCGGACTGCGACAGCCAAGCTGTCGCTCCGGGTCTCGCACCAAAGGGGGCGTGCTGTCGATGGTGACTGACAGCACACCCCCTTTGGTGGACGTGCCGGGGGCGTGCCTGCCAGACGGAGGCGTTCCCATGGGAACGCCTACCGTCTGAAGCCGGCCCCACTGACATCACTAGTGATGTCAGTGGGAGTGATTTTGGCTCTGATAGAGCCAAAATCACTCCAGGGTTTGTGGCTGGGAAACCCTACCGCAGGGTTTCCGTCGCAAGTCCGATGGTCGCGATGGTCAAGACCATCGCGACCATCTTTTTGGACGCTCGTATATGCTGTGGGTGGTGACCCACAGCTATACGAGCGTCCAGGAGGACGCTCCATTTTAATGGAGGAGGGCCCTGATTCAGAGCGAGCGCTCTGGTCAGAGCGTCCGGCTCTGAATCAGGCCCTAAGTCCACTCTGTGTTTCAGTTGTACTTCATACTACTAAGCGGGTCCACTAGTGAGACTCTCTAAAAATAAGGATCTGTCTCCCAGTCAGTACTGTATACACATGCAGGCTGTGCCATCAACACACTACAGAGTAGAGTCCTCTCCATTGTAGTCATACCTCTCAGTCTCAACATGTCATATGAACATGTATACATACTTAAAGGGAATGTTGCCCTATGGGGCTTTTCGGAGCATACCCTGATAGAGTATGTGGTCATGTCGACATGAGAATGCCGGATCCAGTATCTCGACATGGTTGTAATGGTACCTAAACCATTTTAACCGTGTGGGCATTATAACTTTAAACATGCTGGTAAAGCGACATGTTTAAAGTTAATGTCTGGTTTAAATGCTTTAAGTAGCTTTACAACAATGTCAGGATAGTGGTGCCAGGATTGTGGTGTCGATATAGTAGGTGTCGACATAGTGACTATAATCATAACGTATGTATCTCCATGTTAGAGCTACCACCTTTGGACTAATACCGGTGGCAGATATTTGTAATAGCGATTAAAGAATCTGCAAAGAGATGGATGGGTAGATAGATAGATCGATAGATAGATAGATAGATAGATAGATAGAGGGGAATTCAATTAAACGCGATGTTGAATAGCCGCGGGAGGGAGCTCCCGCAGCTATTCAATACAACGCGCTGTTTGGGCGTGCTAAGGTTTTCTTCTCGCACCTCCCTGGGGATGCGAGGAGAAATTCAACGAAAGTGCTGGGCGCGCAGCTGTTTTTCTGCTTAGCACGGCACTAAGAGTCGCGCGCCCGGCACTTTGGTCAGAGAATGACGGTTAACGTGCCTTAACACCCTTGTTAAGGCGCGATAACCTGCATTCTCCGACCACACAGTGCACTGAATTGAATAGCTACGGGAGCTCGCTCCCGGCGCTATTCAATTCGCGTTGAATTGAATCGCCCCCATAGATAGATAAAGATATAGATATACACACAGTACTGTGCAAATGTTTTAGGCAGGTGTGTAAGAATGCTTTCATAAATAGAAGTGTTAGTTTCTCAATTAACAAAATGCAAAGTGAATGAACAGAAGAGAAATCTAAATAAAATCTGGTTTGACCACCCTTTTCCTTCAAAACAGCATCAATTCCTCTAGATATACTTCCACACAGTTTTTGAAGGAACTTGGCAGGGATGTTGCTTCAAACGGAATTGGTATGAAAGACCGGCGGCTGTACCCTATCCCTCCCCTTTCCCCCCCAACCCTCCCTTGGTGGTGGCTAGTGCCTAATCCTAACCTCTCCAGGGGGTGCCTAACCCTTACCTCCCCCCCTCGGAGGTGCCTAACCCTAGAGCAGTAACTAGACTTTTTGGTGCCTTGTGCCAGAGAAAGCATTGGAGCCCCCCCCGCCATTTTTAAAATAGTAACATAAGATAGCTATGGACCTTTTTTAAGGTGCACTAAGGGCCAGGGAAAAGATAGGAGAGGCAAGGAGATGCTGGGGATAAAAGAAGAGGAAGCTACAAGTGAGAATGATAATAAACATGAAAATTGACAGGCCCAAACAGCGTCCCCTGCCCCGCACTACCCTAGTTATGGCCCTGCCTAACCCTAACCTCCCCTCCCCGCACCCTATAACTAACCGTGCTGGGGGTGCCTAACCATAACCCCCCCCTCCCCACAGTCTAACCCTAACCTTAAATTTCCCCCCGCGGGTGCCTAAACCTAACCTCCCCCTTCCCCTGGGAAATGGACAATACTTACCCGTCCGGACGATTGGGATTCCAGTGGTTCGGGATGCCGGTATCCTGTTCTCCTTTGGGATATCGGCGTCAGCATTATGCCGGGCGGCGGGATTCCAGAGTCAGTATATCGACGGCCGGCATCCCAACTGCCGGCAATATAACTACATCCTGATCCAAACACCTTGGAGAACTAACCACAGATCTTCTGTGGATGTAGGCTTGCTCAAATCCTTCTGTCTCTTCATGTAATCCCAGACAATCTCGATGATGTTGAGATCAGGGCTCTGTGGGGGAAATATCATCACTTCCAGGACTCCTTGTTCTTTTTTACACAGAAAATAGTTCTTAATGACATTGGCTGTATGTTTGGGGTCATTGTCCTGCTGCAGAATAAATGTATAGCCAATCAGACGCCTCCCTGATGGTATTGTATAATGGGCAAGTACCTGCCTGTATTTCTCAGCATTGAGGACGCCATTAATTCTGACCAAATCCCCAAATCCATTTTTAAATGCAGCCCCAAACTTGCAAGGAACCTCCACCATGCTTCACTGTTGCCTGCCTTCTGTTACAGCCAAATATTTCAAATTTTGACTCATCAGTCCAGAGCACCTGCTGCCATTTTTCAGCACCCCAGTTCCTATGTTTTCATGCATAGTTGAGTCACTTGGCCTTGTTTCCATGTCGAAGGTATGGCTTTTTGGCTGCAATTCTTCCATGAAGACCACTTCTGGCCAGACTTCTCCGAACAGTAGATGGGTGTACCTGGGTCCCACTGGTTTCTGCCCGTTCTGAGCTGATGGCACTGCTGGACATCTTCCCATTTAGAAGGGAATCAAGCATGATTTGTCTTTCATCTGATGCACTAAGTTCCCTTGGCCGACCACTGCGTCTACCGTCCTTAACGTTGCATGGTTTGTTGTAATTCTTCAAAAGAGCTTGAACAGCACATCTTGAAACCTCAGTCTGCATTGAAATCTTTGCTTGGGAGAGACCTTGCTGATGCAGTATAACTACCTTGTGTCTTGTTGCTGTGCTCAGTTTTGCCGTGGTGCCGATGTATGACATGTGACTGTCATCCACAACCCAGGCTTGCCTACCCTCCCGATTTGGCCGGGAGCCTCCCGATTTTCGGGTGCCGCTCCCGGCCCCCCGGAAAGGCAGGCAAGCCTCCCGGCAGCCGGCAACCCTCCCGACCACCCCCAAGAATAAACGAAAAAACCCCGCAGCAGGGGGGCCGGTGACGCGATTCGCGTTGAATCGCGTCATCATGGCCCCGCCCCCTGGTTCACAATGCCAAAAATAATGGCATTGTGAAGAGGGGGCGGGGCTACGATGACGCGATCACGCAGCGCCACCCCGGCTCCGCCCCCAAAAGTGGCATCATGGCCGGGCACGCCCCCGCTGTTAGCTGACAATCAGCTCCCTCCCGGAAGGAGGGAACTGATTGTCGGCAAGTATGCCACAACCTCACCTTTGTAGCAGAGTTTGGCTGTTCCTCGTACAGTTTTAAGCCTCCTACACAGCTTTTTCTGTTTCAGTTAATTACTGTGTATGAAAATTTTGATCTGTATCACCTGTTTGGTATGATTGGTTAATCATACACCTGACTATAATCCTACAAAATCCCTGGCTTTGTGCAAGTGTACTTAGAAGAATTGATGCTGTTTTGAAGGCAATGGGTGGTCTGGTTGATTACAAAAGGAAGTATCCACAGTTTAGTTAGAAGGGATACAATTTACATACACCTGGATTCTGAGCTCTCAGTGTCACACACTATGTGCAAAGAGTGAGTCAGTTTGGCAGAAGAAGTAGCTGCTCAGACAATGGGCTCAGGAGATATGGTGTTCTGACTCACTTACAGCAACAAGTACACATTAATACTCATCAGTTGGTCTCTACCCACACAGCAGAGGGCCACACTCAACCACTCCCTCGTTTAACGAGTGGGACATTTCTCCTGCAGCTGCTTTGTAACTGCAAACACATGGAATAAGACTTGTTACTTCTCAACCACATCAGTACACCAGTCATGTCACCCTCCACTTGAGATAACCCATAAAGGTCACAGGAGCTGATTCACTTAGAGGCAATGTGCCGCTGAGCATCCTGCGTTGCTTGACTGCGCACATATCCAGCCATTTTGGTACCCTGAGCATCGCACTTTTAAAAGGGATAAAAGGAAAAACATGATTCTGGCAGCCATGTGCTGTTTTAGAATGGCACATCACGGCTAAGCCGTTCACACTATTGCCGCCAAATAGGCCAATGAGTTGGGCTTTCCACAAGTCTTTAATGACTTGTACTGGAAATTACCTATTAGTGAGTGAAATAGTGACTAATCTTTACACAAAATATGTATGCAAATATCCTTGTGCATCATCTGCGACTTTGTACCTGTTTAAAACTAATTCCTGTGCGGTTAAAGTCGCAGCCTGGCGTCTCTGCTACACTGAGTGGTGTTTAGCTGCGTCTGTGGTGTGAGTAAGATGCAAAATGTAAAGAAAAATATGGTACGTGCCATATGGTGTATAAGCGCTTGGTGTTAGTCTAATATGTGCGCTATATATATATATATATTTTTTTTTTTTTAACTTTTGAGGCATCCTTGTCTGCCACTAAAAAATAAACTGATTTTATACATCAGAGGGGAGGGTGTGGAAGCAGAATTTCTCACCCCCTTGCTCTGAGCCATGCAAACCACATTCCTGAGCTAGTGGTAGTGGAGCAGTAGCTCTAGGAAAGAAAACAACCCTGTCACAAGGGCAGGCTGGGGCCTGCATTTCCCACAAACAAAGCAATGCAAGCAGCTAATTGGTTAAATAAACTAGAAAACAGAGAAGCTTTCATTATACCACTAATTAATGTTAAATATTACATAGAGAATTATAGTGCCAGTGTAATGATAGTGTCTGGGGAGGTATGTTGCACATTCCTCTTTCAGACAGTTGCATTAATGCCTCGCATGTTCAGCAACCAGCAGGAGTGACAGAGCCAGGAGAATAGCTCTTCTCTGTGCTGCTATTAATAATAGATTATGGCTCTTGTAGACAGTAGCTTTAACATGACTAAAACTCTGATCCTGCAGCTTATATTGAGCAATACTGCAGTACACATGGGCCCAAAAACTGTGGCACTCAACATACCAAGCATGGCGATAATTATGCAGCATACGTGGGCCCCAAAACTATGAAACGCAATCAACATGGGCATAGCGGTAATCACATATGAAAAATAAGCATTATCGGACTGCATGTGCAGCCATCTTTAAGTAGCACTTACAAGTCACAAAACAAGTTGTAAGACCTGGCCTCTTAGCTGGAGAAATGCATGGTCATATCTTGGCCGTTTTGACCAAACTGAACAATGATCATTGTGCTGAACAGGATCATCCCATGTGTGGCCACAATAATGTGGCTCTAGGAGCCACCAATCTTTTGGTTGTTGTGCGGTAATTAGTTTATTTAGTAGCATTACACTTTTTCATAAAGACATCATTTAAGAGAAGCACAACAAACAATGGATGGTGCCATCTCTGCATAAGCCCAATGAGGAGCAAAGGACCTGATTCAGACCCGGAGGCTAAGAAGCGTTCGCTCGTAGCTGCCGTTGTGCGCACGCATCACAGTGTGCGTGTGCAAACCACTGAGAAAGATGGGGAAGTGTTCGCTCGCCGAGCATAGACAGCCCACCAGAGAGAGTGACAGGAGAAGCCGTTTGTGGGTGGTAACAGGGGCTGGCCACTAGAAACAGGGGAGTGCCGATGTGAACGCAGGTGTGCCTGACCGAAATAACCCCATTTTAGAGGCGTGCATAATTACAAGGCAGCGTCATTGTACACGTCAACTGGCTGTTTTTTACACTCAAGTGATCGCAGTGCTTGAGGTAGGGTATAGTCAACCTCAAGCGCTGCGTTCGATACCGATGGTAACCAATGTACCGATGCTTGCATACACTTCCTGGAGAGGACATGCATTAGTGGGCGTCTTAAGACAAGCTGGGGGGGGCGTCTGCATACACAAAGTGATCGCACGCCAAGACATAGAGGGCATGCTTATGCTTCGTCACTTAGTCGAATTTGCATATGCTGGGTGCGAAAGAACGCATCTAGCGAGCGGGTCTGAATGAGCTCCAAAGTTCCCAAATGAAGAAACCTGAAATGGTGGGTCACAAGCTCACTGATGAGAAGCAAATATGTTAAAGTTGATATTTTATTGTGTTTAAAGTAGGGATGTGCAGGCTCGGATAGGTTCGAGTTTGCACGTGGAGTTCGGATTTTTCCCTCCAAAAAAACGGAACTCAGAACGAGGCAAAACGTCATCTTACATGGACGAACATCATCATTCCTGGACAAAAGTCCAGGAATGATGATGTTCGTCCATGTAAGATGACGTTTTGCCTCTTTCTGAGTTCCGTTTTTTTGGAGGGAAAAATCCGAACTCCACGTGCAAACTCGAACCTATCCGAGCCTGCACATCCCTAGTTTAAAGTAAAGTTACAAACTAAACTGTTTTCATTGCATTGTCATTCATTGCATGTCAATGTAGCATGCTGAAACTGTCCCCTATCATTTTAATTAAATGGCAGATAAAAATGTAAGCTTTACTAAAGTTTACTTTTCAACCAATGAAGCTTGTTCTTCCCTATCAGAGACTGCTGCAATTCATAGGGTGAATTCTTAGCAAGCACCAACTTCACCAATTTTTCCCCGGCACCCATTACAGTAATTCTCAGGGATATATGCAGCCATACACCATGGGAATTGAGGGCCTGATTCAGAGCCGGACGCTCTGACCAGAGCGCTCGCTCTGAATCAGGGCCCTCCTACATGAAAATGAAGCGGCCTTATGGATGCTCGCATAGCTGTGGGTTACCACTCACAGCTATAGCGAGCGTCCATGATGATGGTCGCGATGGTCAAGACCATCGTGAACAACGATCTTGCGACGGAGACCCTGCGGTAGGGTCTCGCTGCCGCAAGCCCTGGAGTGATTTTAGCTCTATCGTATGGCAGCCACGCCCCTGGCACGCCCACCAAAGGGGGCGTGCTGTCACTCAACATCGACAGCACGCCCCTTTTGGTGCGAGACCCGGAGCGACGGAGAGCCCGTCGCTCGCCGGGTCTCGCGCATGCGCACGACGGAGCTCCCTCCGTTGTGCGCATGCGCAGTAGGGCAACATCGACCCGCTTGCGAGCGACCTGCGCTCGCGAGCGGGTCTGAATGACCCCCTGAGTTCCCCCATAGTTTTGATTCTACAGGAGAACTAAACATTCTAAGGGTGGGATGTACTAAGGACAGAAATGCAGTCAAACAACTGAAAATGCCATTTTCCGGGGTTTGACCGCATTTGTCATATGTAATAGGCCCCGGAATGCGATGCATTCCAGAGCTTCGACCTGGCACAGTAACGCCATCTTTAGAAGATGTTACCCAATAGAAGCCTATGGGCTTCTTTCCACATCCTGCACTGAGAGGGATCCAATCACATCCCTGCCAGGTTGCCCGCAGCACAAGCGTCATTCTGCGCATGCGCAGAAGGACAACAGAGGAGACTTCTGGGTCATAAACCTGTAAGTCCCTCTATTGCAAAGTACAGCTCCTAAAGCTGGGCACACACCGTTGAAACACTCAGCTGATCAAGTAAACACTCCAGATCAGCCGAGTACTGTGTCCCCAGCTTGACCCTCTGTGAGCCCTGTACACACTGTGCTAGAAATAGCGCTGTACGGGCTTTTATCGGATCGGTAGGTCGGCCCGATAACTATTAAACAGCATTCCTCAATATATGGAAATTGATATTATGGTAGCGTTTCTTAGTATTTGTTTATTGTAATTTTCAATTTGTTATTATTTTATGACATTAAGGGCCCCATTTACAAACGAAATATAACCCCTTTAGCACTCGCTAATGGCGTTATACCATCTTCCTGTATTTAGTAAACAGTGGTAATCTTAGATTACCGCTGTTTGTGCAGCATCACTCTCGCCATCTAAAAGAGCGATGCGGGCCCCATTGCCGGCAATGGAGACCCGGCGGTGCCTTTCCGGCTTCAACGAAGCCTTCCAGGCAGTGCCGGGTCTCCCTGTCATGCACATGCGCAGACGGACCGTCACGCATGCGCATGACACTGGAGCCCGTCGCTGGCAGCGTTAGGCTGCCAGCAACCCAGCTGAGGACTTCGACTTCGCGGGACCTCGCCGGACGGGTAAGTATTACTAAATACCAGTGGAATTTTCGTTTATATCACAGTGATACTAAACGAAAATTCCCGCTGGTATTTCCCTTCGTTTGTAAATGGGGCCCTATATGTCAATGCTTCAAAAAAAAATAAAATTGTTTAAAAAAAATAAAATGAAAAAAGCACATAAGATGCGACCTCCTGATCCCGATCATTGCAGGAGCGCTATTAATAAAAGAGAAATGTAATGGAACACTTTAAACTACACTACCTTTAGGGAATAATCAAATATGCCTCTCTAATTCAGAAACCTAGACTTCTGGGTTATACCATTACCCAGACCATCTATTCTCTTGAATTGAAGTCACTTACCAGGCAGTGGGTAAAAAACTCCAATGCCCTGCCTACTGGTTGCGCAATACAACATTGTGTGAATGGATGAACTAAGTATGGCATTAGAAGTCCACTTATAACTTTAGATATGTTGCAAAATCACAGTGGATAGTAATAAATACATTTAATGGTAAAACGTTTTGCAGATTTCTATCTCTCCTTATGTAATATGGATTTGCACCCGCAGAATAAGGGTGCCCTGAATCATCTTAATGTTTAGAACATATTTTCTCTCATCACACAAACTCCCTCACAACACACACATACACTTATGGTGTGTTTACAATGGATTAAGTGCCATTTCCGCATGTAACCAGGTCAAACATGGTGACAACAAAAAGTTTCACAGCCTGTGAGGTGTGACACATCTAGAAGAACACACACACACACAAATACATAGATACGTAGCCATACACAATAAAATATTCACCAATACACTAGAGACACAATCCTAGAAGCAGAGAATGAGATACACCCATACTTTTCACAAAGACAGACACACCCAAAGACAAACAGACTTATAAGAGCACGTAACATAGAATAGCCTGTAGAAACTGTGCTGTCCAGAGCTATATATGTGTGCACACAGCATCAGAGGAGCTCAGGGCGAGGGAAGGCTTCCTGACCCCTGGTGTGTAAGATGGAGGAGGGGATCTGGGAGTGTTCTGCTGTGTGACCAAGACTACAATCATTTCCAGATGTTATGAGAAGTACATACTGTTTCCTGATAAAATGCAGAGTTTAGACAAAAGTGGTGTATGCCATTAGTATATAACAACTGCTCTCACTGCACACCAAATCCTGCAGGCGTGCTTTAAAGAGCACAATTCTTTCTTTTAACAGACAGTAAATACCACTGAGGTACCCTAATACACTGTATGGATCCTCACAAACCTATACTACTGGTTACATTGCAGTAATTAATATCTCCCCAATCATTGTGGAAGCAGAGAATTTAGTCATTAAACAATTTCTTCCTGTGGCCGCACCCATGAACACAGCCTGCCAGCAGAGCAGCACTGCTCAGACCAGGCAGCTGAGTGACACATGGCAGCCTGTCCCTCTGCCAGCTCTATCTAAAAAGACCACAGAGAATAGTCATTAATTACATTTCAGGGAAGCCCCCCTTCCCCAAACATACAGTTAAGCTTATAAATTATTGTCACACGTGTGTGTAGTGAGCTGGAAGCTGTACTACAGTATAGAGCAGGGGATACCCAACCACGGTCCTCAAGGCACACTAACAGTCCAGGTTTTAGGAATAGCCATACTTGAGCACAAGTGACTTAATTAGTACCTCAGTTATTTTGATTAAACCATCTGTGCACAATCATGAATATCACTAAAACCAGGACTGTTAGTGTGCCTTGAGGACCGAGGTTGGGAATCACTGGTATAGAGGGTGCTGCTCTGTTTCATTGAAGCTTACAACTTTGTTAATTTGCAGCAAAAGTGAAAGGGGATGCCGTTAAATTACCGCCGCCCGGAATGCCGGCCGTTGGAATCATGACAGCGGAAGGCTGACCCGGGACTAAAGATAGACATCAAAATGCCAACGCCGAAATCCCGACACCCGGCATCCCTAACGAGGTAAGCCAGGGACAGTTAGCTTGTACCCGCAGGGGGGGAGGGTTAGGTTTAGACACCCCCGGGGGGGACCTAGGGTTAGGCTTGGGAAGGGAGGGGGGGGTGTTACGGTTAGGCCCCCCCAGGACAGTTAGGTTTAGGGTGCGGAAAGTGGTTGCTAGGCTTAGGTACCACTAGGAGGAGGTTAGGCACCCCTAAGTGAGGGTTAGGGTTGGGGGGAGAGGGGAGGTTTAGAGTACTTACTGGACGCTGTCGGGATATCCTCCCTGTGGGCTTCCGGTGTCGGTATGAAAACCAGTGGCTATTCAGCCGTCGGTATTTCATAACGATTCCAGGGAAAGTTCACTTTTATAAAACTATAAGAAGTTTTGGCCTACAACAGGCGGGCGCAGGAGCAGGGCTTCAGGTAAGTGTGTGTATATCTGTATCTGTAAGGGGCACTACTACTGAGGGCACTGTATAAGGGGCACTACTACTGAGGGCACTGTATAAGGGGCACTACTACTGAGGGCACTGTATAAAGGGACACTATATAAGGGGCACTACTACTGGGGGTACTGTATAAGGGGCACTGTATATTTATTTTTTATTTTATTACCAGTTATTTATATAGCACACACATATTCCGCAGCACTTTACAGGGAATATTTGGCCATTCACATCAGTCCCTGCCCCAGTGGAGCTTACAATTCCCTATCACATCCACACACACACTATGGTTAATTTTGTAAGAAGCCAATTAACCTACCAGTATATTTTTGGAGTGTGGGAGGAAACCGGAGCACCCGGAGGAAACCCACGCAAGCACAGGGTGAATATACAAACTCTACAGTTAGGGCCGTAGTGGGAATCAAACCCATGACCTCAGTGCTGTGAGGCAGTAATGCTAACCATTACACAGTTTGTGCTGCCCATATATAAGGTGCACTACTACTGGGGACACTGTATAAGGGGCACTACTACTGCGGGCATTAAGGTGCATATGGAATGGAAAGGAATGTCCCCAAAGTGACAAGAAATGGCAGCGTGTCATTTTGACACGCCCCCATTTTTCAGTGGCCACGCCCCTTTGTGAAATATGACCACTCCCATGTTTTTGACACACACAGTTGGGGGGGGGGGCGCCATTTCATCTTGTCCTGGCCCTTGTCTTGACCCTAGTTATGCCAATGATCAAGTGGTCAGAGCATTTTATGCACATCAGCAACACATAGTAACCATACCTGCAGGGGCGCTAAGGGGGAGGGGGAGCGGGTACTAATTATCCTGGCTCGGGTTTGCTAGAGGGGCCCGACGGGGTCCCGTGTCCGGCGCTGTCTCCCATCCCTCTTATCTCACAGCAGCCCAGGACACATTGCAGTGTGCTGGGCTGCAGTGGGAGACTGCTACCGGCTGCTCATGATCCCCCCCCCCCCTCCCCTCGGATTTGCACCAGGCTGAGGGGCTCACAGAGCCACTATGTTGTGCTGCAATATTTTTCTAAAGTTAATTTTCCCTAAGGGGCCACGCCCCTTTCCCCCGGAACAGCTCTCAACGCCTCTGCATACCAGGCAGCACGGATCATGTTATGGTTAGCATTGCTGCCTAGCACCACTGAGGTCTTGGATTTAACTATCACCACTGTGTGGAGTTTGTCTATTCTCCCAATGATTTTCTGGGTTTTCGGCTAAATATTCTCTGTAAAACGCTGGAGAATATGTGTGAGCTATATTAATTACTGGTAATAAATAAATATAGAAAGAGAATGGAAATTACACTCCACCTAGGTGAAAGGTATAGAGAATAGAGGCCAGGTGGCACTTAGGATTTACCAGAAATGGAAATATTTTTTAGATTCAAAATTATTGTTAAGTCCTCTGGGTGCTCTATCGTGCTCTCTTCTCTATTTTTTTATTTTATTTGTTTCCAGAGATCAAAGACAGTGATCGGCTTTGTGGGTTGCCGTTAACATGTATGAAAATATCATAACGTAACAGTGAAAGATGGCAGCAGCAGGAGGGATGGTGGGTTTGAGCACACACGGTTTCCTTTAACCTCCAAAATCAGCTGGACTTCTATCTCCTCTTCCCTGCCATGCCACACACGGATCACTTTCCTGTGCTAAGTGAATACAGATTGCTGGAATTACACAAGAGGGTGTGGACAGAGAGGGACACAAAAGCAGGGTCAATCACCCTTGTTTTCCCATTTCATGCATGGTTTTAAAGTGTATTGCTCTGTACCTGGAAATTAAGCTGTGGGTATATACAGGTTGAGTCTCTCATATCCAAAATGCTTGGGACCAGGGATATTTTGGATAACCGAATTTTGTATTATAAAGTATTTTGGAATATTTGCATATTATAATGAAATATTTTGGGAATGGGACCCCAAATATACACACAGAATGCATTTATGTGTTATATACACACAGCCTGCTGGTAATTTTATACAATATTTTTAATAAATTGTGCCTTAGACAAAGTTTGTGCACCATTGAAGCATCAAAAATCAAAGGTTTCATTATCTCAGTCATGCCAAAATAATTCCATATAACGGAATATTTGGATATGGGAGACTCAACAATTGTAATGGCACCTCTGAAAAGGAATACATATTTTGTACCATGCAATCCATACTATTTTGTTTCAAATTACATAGTTTATGAAATTAAATACTTTTGTAATGATTTATTATTTTTAGAAAAAGAAGGTGGGTAGTTTGACAGGGGCGGTACACCTGTCAAACCGTAACGCAGGTGTCCTAAGGAGAGCTCAGGGAGGACAGAAACCTCCCGTGGAGCAGAAGGGCTCACAACAGAGCATAGCCATATAATATAAATAGTAGGTGGCGGTTCAGGCAAAAATACATACACACTTTCAGACAGATCTGTGAGTGCTTAAGATCCCCCAGTATTTGTGCGGCTTCAGCCATTAACCATGTCTATGCATGGCAGTGAGCAGCACCCCCAATCACTATTAAATCTTGACCTTTATGCATACATACAAAATATGTTTACTTAAAAAGGATGCCAATATGTGTTTGGTACGCAAAGACACATAAGAGAGGATTTCCTGCCCCAAGAGCTACAGACTTTTGGGCATACAGTATTTAATAATGAGTGATATGCTTGTTACGCATCTTAAATTGGTGCTCCAACCAATCAGCTCCTAACTTTCATGTGTTTGGTTGGAGCACCATTTTAGATTCGTAACGAGTGATAACAAAAACTCACTCATGCCCTTACATGTATACGTTTATTTTGTGTATATAATATACATACCTAAAACCTCCTGTAGTGAAGAAAGTGCAGTAAAACTAAAGTGCAAGGGGCTGACATAAGGAGATGTGCAACACATAGAAATTAAACGGATATACCAATGGGCAGAGTAGGTGGTTCTATTCTGGCGGTTTCTGAGTTTGCATAACTATTCTCCTAACACAATGCCACATTTACTTGGTGCCGTGCACACAATGTACTGGGGTGCCATAATTTTATATAGATCACATATTTTACGGTTTGTTCCTAAAAGACACTTGCTCCTTTGCAGCGTTACAACAGTGGAAAACTGGTCCTGTAAATATATAACAATAACCAGAATAATAAAGTGAATGCTAATTGTGAAGCACAGATTTGCACACGTGCATTTTGTAATGTTGTGTACTTGTGCACAGCATACATATCTGGATGGTACAGGTCAGCAGGGTGTAAAGAGGGCGTGCTATTATTTGTACGAGTAAATACGCACAATTGAAAGAGATAAGCTATCAGGCGTATTTATCAGCACTGCTGTTGTATACACAAATCTTACCCCCCCCCCCCCCCCCATCTGCTCTTTCACACCTCTTCCAGTATAACTTCCTTCTGCGCAGAACACATGTGCCACCAATACCTTGCTATTACTCCAGCGTCACTCGTCTAGGGTTTAAAATCACCTTTTTTTTTTATTTGTCATCGTTCAGAAAAGGGTTTTTACTATGACACAATTGGTTACTTTGCCTTTCATAGCTGTGGTTGAAAATATTAAGAATAATAATAATAGTAATAATCACAAACTACAGACAATTGCAATACAGCTATAGATTCTCCTAGACATTGTAAACAATTCCCAAAACAATAGTTTGTAGAGAACTTGACCAATCTTAAACTGGGTACACATTAGACGATATGCAAATGTGTACCCACTATGTCGGCCCATGCGCGCTCCCGTGGGGTCGTTCATGGCATCGGCAGATCTGCAGTACATGCTGCTCAATCTGTTAATGTGATGAATGACCCCATGCAGTTGGATGCGGCTGGAGAACGACATATCGAGGGGTCGTTCACCAGATCATGCAGTGTGTACGGACCGCACGATATGTCGTCCGTCGCATCATGAATCGTCTGATGTGTACCCACCTTTACTTTATACAGGCAGGATATGGTTAATAAAAATAAAACATAAATCAGTCCTGCTCTTGTCAGTCTATCTTTTAGGATGAGGGTTTTTTTATATTCTTCAGGGGAATGTTTGTATAGGTGTTACTGTGGACTGCAAACTGTTTTCTGTGTGCATTTTGCTCTTATTACTAGGACATATTGATTATGTGTAAATAAAGTTAGTTTAATTACCATTCTGTTCATGAAGAGACAAAATGGACTCCATTTTGAAGGACAAGAAATGGTAAAGGAAGATGGGTTACACATGTTGTGACAGCTGTATGACATCAATATTTAGGCCAAAAGGTATAAAACAAGGCATTTATATCACATTCTGGAAGTACACATAACTATAAGGCCAATCTGCTGAGTTTACCTATCCAAAATATACAAGAAACAGGGACACAATTTGCTGACATATCTAATCTACATTAGGGATACAAAATGCATATGCAGTCTTGTTACCTCCTGAAATATTATGTGCTGCACCGTAAGTCTAGAGGGGCAGGGTATTTTGTCTAAAAACAAGGGGCAATTAGGATGTAAATACTAACATAATAAATACATAGGGCTGCTTTGTTCATCCTATACTGAGAGTTGTAAAGTTTGCTAATAATACATATAATACAGAGTACAAGGCAGAGTTTGTGTCCTAAAAACAACGTGACTTTAATAATGACATTTAAAAGAAAACTTTAAATTGGTTCTAAATTGCATTAACCCCCTTGTTGCAAAAGGGGCCTCAAAGTATATCCGATCTGGAACCAGTCTGTGGAATACACTACCACATTCTGACTGACTTACTAAAATCCTAAACTATTTTCCAAGAACTACGTATATCCCATAAGACTCATATGAGAAACAGCCAACTTTACTTCTGGATGGATTTTCTTTTGTGCTGGAGAAGATGGCCATATACAGATGTGTCCACACACATCTAGCCTTCTTGCGCGGTAAACAGCCCTTCTAGTTGCACATGCCGTGGCGTGACTCAGTAGCACTGAGCATCTTTTTTACCTTCCAATTCGTCTTATTCGCATAATGATGTGAACAGTACGCACAAGCAGCTTCTTATATATTCTGTGTGCGACTGCAGTTGCATGCGAATGCGAAACGCTATGGTACAGCCGCTGACACTGTAACATAGCATTTTGCTAAATAAGTTTGAAAGTTGACTAAAACAACATCAACTGTGTACAATATAAATAATATTGTGTGTGTATATATATATATATATATATATATACATACACACACACACACACACACACACACACACAGTCAGGTGCATAAATATTGGGACATTGACAGAATTTTCATAATTTGGCCTCTATTCATCACCACAATGGCTTTGAAAGGAAACAAACAAGATGTGCTTTAACTGCAGACTTTCAGATTTAATTTGAGGGTAATTACATCCAAATCAGGTGAACGGTGTAGGAATTACAACGGTTTCTATATGTGCCTCCCACTTTTTAAGGGGCCAAAAGTAATGGGACGATCAACTCAAAAGCTATTTCATGGACAGGTGTGGGCTATTCCCTCGTTATTTCATTATCAATTAAGCAGGTAAAAGGTCTGGAGTTGATTCTAGTGGCGGAATTCAATTGATTCCAGCCCCTATCGTGCCCGACGGAGCTATTCAATTCTTGCTCCTGTCGGGCGCGATCAGCTGCCAGCGCTACATTTCAGCTCGCAGCCCCAGGGGGATGAGAGCTGAAATGTGCGAAAAGTGACCTGTTTGGGCGCCCAAACAGCACTTTTCGCGTTCGCGCCCAGCTCTTTGGTCGGGTTTAGCTGCTTTACGCGGCTAAACCTGACCTCTATGGGCGCGATCAGCGTGAAAAACGGCATCAATTGAATAGCGGCCCGCGATCTCCCGTCACTTTAGATGGGAGATCCGGACCGTGTAATCAATTGAATTCCGCCCTAGGTGTGACATTTGCATTTGTAATCAGTTGCTGTTGACTCTCAATATGAGATCCAAAGAGCTGTCACTATCAGTGAAGCAAGCCATCATTAGGCTGAAAAATCAAAACAAACCCATCAGAGAGATAGCAAAAACATTAGGTGTGGCCAAAATCAACTGTTTGGTGTATTCTTTCTTTTTAAGAATGTTCAAGAGAGCTCAGCAACACCAAAAGAACCGGAAGACCACGGAAAACAACTGTGGTGGATGGCAGAAGAATTATTTCCCTTGTGAAGAAAAACCCCTTCACAATAGTTGGCCAAATCAAGAATACTCTCCAGGAGGTAGGTGTATATGTGTCAAAGTCAACAATCAAGAGAAGACTTCACAAGAGTGAATATAGAGGGTTCACCACAAGATGTAAACCATTGGTGAGCCACAAAAACAGGAAGACCAGATTAGAGTTTGCCAAACAACATCTAAAAAAGCCATTACAGTTCTGAAACAACATCCTATGGACAGATGAGACAAAGATCAACTTGTACCAGAGTGATGGGAAGAGAAGAGTATGGAGAAGGAAAGGAACTGCTCATGATCCAAAACATACCACCTCATCAGTGCAGCATGGTGGTGGTAGTGTCATGGCGTGGGCATGTATGGCTGCCAATGGAACTGGTTCCCTTGTATTTATTGATGATGTGACTGCTGACAAAAGCAGCAGAATGAATTCTGAAGTGTTTCGGGCAATATTATATGCTCATATTCAGTCAAATGCTTCAGAACTCATTGGACGGTGCTTCACAGTGCAGATGGACAATGACCCGAAGCATACTGCAAAAGCAACCTAAGAGTTTTTTAAGGCTAAAAAGTAGAATGTTATGCAATGGCCAAGTCAATCCCCTGACCTGAATCCGATTGAGCATGCATTTCACTTGATGAAGACAAAACTGGAGGGAAAATGCCCCAAGAACAAGCAGGAACTGAAGACATTTGTAGTAGAGGCCTGGCAGAGCATCACCAGGGATGAAACACAGCATCTGGTGATGTCTATGCGTTCCAGACTTCGGGCTGTAATTGCCTGCAAAGGATTTGCAACAAAGTATTAAAAAGTGAAAGTTAGATTTAGGATTGTTTAGTTTGTCCCATTACTTGTGGCCCCTTAAAAAGTGGGAGGCACATATACAAACCGTTGTAATTCCTACACCGTTCACCTGATTTGGATGTAATTACCCTCAAATTAAATCAGAAAGTCTGCAGTTAAAGCAAATCTTGTTTGTGCTCATTTCAAAGCCATTGTGGTGGTGAATAGAGGCCAAAATATGAAAATTCTGTCAATGTCCCAATATTTATGCACCTAACTGTGTGTGTGTGTGTATATATATATATATATATATATATATATATATATATATATATATATATATATATATATAGAAAAAAGAAGTAGCGAGGGCACTCACCATTATGGCTTGATTAACATATGGCTATGGATGCACCTTGACAAAGGTCTCATATGGGGACCGAAACGTCGGACTATACAGCTATATGATACTGGTGGTATGTGAATAAACAGGATTTTATTGTGCAAATAATGGTGAGTGCCCTCGCTACTTCTTTTTTCTACATATGTATGGACCCTGGATGCTCCATGTGGTTACATTGAGGTGCACCCCTCTGGGTTTGCTGCAGTGAGTGCGGGCTATACTGGACTTATATATATATACACACACACACACACACACACACACGCCCACTGGCAAAATGAAAAAAAAAAGTTTAACATTTCTTATGTTCTCAAGGGAGGTGAACAAAAAAATTAAAAGGCGCATAGGGCAGTATTCAATTGTTTTCGTGGTCCGGATCTACAGTCTAAACTAAAGTGACAGATCGAGGGGTGCTATTCAATAGATGCCCATTTTCACGCTGATTGCGCCTATAGTGGTCGGGTTTAGCCTCGTAAAACGGCTACCTCCAACCAAAGTGCAGTTTGGGCGCCCAAACAGGTCACTTTTTGCCCATTTCAACTCGCACCCCCCTGGGGCTGCGAGCTGAAATGGTGTGACGGCAGCTGATCGCGCCCGTCAGGAGCAACAATTGAATAGCTCCTGTCGGGCGCGTAAGGGGGTTGAAACAATTGAATACCGCCCATAATGTCAAAGCGTCATGTTCACACATACACATAATTATATATATATATATATATATATATATAATTAATTATTTCCCTTTCTTTCTTTCTTTTCCAGAAGTTGTTGACTTCACGTTACCATATTTTTATACAGCTTCCACGTGATTGAAGTTGTGTAGGGTGCCAAACCATTGATCTTTTTGACGTGCTGCATATGTTATCCACATGAACAGAAATGAAATATGACACAAAAGTGACCACAAGCACCATAACCAATGTAAACAGTATATCATTCAATATACCACAATTGTGGTTTATTCCAGCTTCTGGCATTCCACTAAGTCATACATTACCAAGCACACACATGCTGCTGTGCGGAAAAGGGGATTTTACAAATGTCCCTCCCTTCCTAATAGTATTCCTTTGTTCTATATAGCATGGTCCTAGCACATACAGGCACCCAGGACCCTGCAGATCACCTTCTGGGCTATTCTATTCTCTCCATCCAATATACTCATTGAAAGCATTGGAGCTGCTGTGTAGAATTTCCCTTGCTATGGAGGGCACCAAGCAGCATTGAAGATGATTAGCAGAGTTCTTGGCTATTTGTAAGTTGTGGGACACAGGTATAGAGAGTTAATGTTGATGTTCAAAAGGCAAGGTCCACCACCAATGCGTTACTGAGAAAGGATGTAGTTAAGTCAGAGGTTCGCAAACGCGGTCCTCAAGGCACCCCAACAAATCAGGTTTTAGAGATATCAATGGTTGAGCACAGGTGGTTAAATCAAATTGACTGAAGTACTAATTAAGTCACCTGTGGTTAAGCATGGATTTCTTTAAAACCTGGACTGTTAAGCTGGCCACACACTAGACCAACTTACATCCAAGCATCCAACTAGTTGATTGGTTGGAATGGAAATCTGGTAATGTATGGGAGTAAATGACAATCAGAAATTTGCTCCCAAACGCCAGAAAATGGACAAAAACTGTTGTTTGAACAAATTGTTTAGATCAAACATTTAACAAACTTGTATGACATCCATTTTCATCTGTTTTCTGGCATTTAGGAGCAAATTGCTGATCATCATATATTCCCATACGTTACCAGATTTTCATTCCAACCAATCAACTAGTTGGTCTAGTGTGTGGCCAGCTTTAGAGTGCCTTGAGGACTGTGTTTGGGAACCTCTGCGTTAAATGACGTCCAAAACTCCCTTAAATATAAGATAATCCGATATATGGTTGACGATGAGTAGGTACTGTGCTAACTATCTGAATTCTATTCTGCAATCTGATATATAAGGAACAGGCCGAGTGGTGTTATTTGTAGTCAGAGCTGAAATTGTGTGCGATTATTTTCTCAGCGGAAGTAAAAAAGGAACAATACTTATGTTTACATTATAATCTTTATGTTCGATGTGCTATTTGTTGCTTTAAAAACTGTGCTATAGTTTTCAATGTATTCTTTTTTCAAATCAACAAGCTTGTAGCCTGGAAACAGGAGCCATTTTGTTATGTATTTGGATGTGAAGACTTGTATGTACCACATTCATCTACAAGTCAGGACATCTTAAGTGTTAAGCAACTTCAATTACCTCATAGGCTCATTTTTACTGCAGCTGTGTCACGGTGTTGGCCTTGAGAAGTAGAACTCACAATTCCCACACATGATCATCCTGTATTCTTACCAGTGGTTCGGCAGCTACAAAGCCCCCACTGTCACCGGCAACAGTTACGTCCCCAGGCTTTTATGCTTGGAAAAGTTTGAAAGTATACATTTATCACTAAACGGTTGTCACTGCAGCTAATTAAACAAGCCACGGCAGCCAACCAGTCAGTTATACTGACAACCAGTCAGTTATACTGACAACCGTTCAGTGCAGACTGTGCACTTTCAAACTTCTCTGTGCTTTTATTCTGGAGAAGCAATTGTCACTGGTCTTGGTAGAGTGGTTAAATGCCAAGTCACAGAGCCCACCTACTTATTTGAAGAGGGCAAAGGGGAGGGAGGTGGAGTAATGGACTTTTTATAAAATGTTTTATTTACTTTTTGCGATTCACAAATAGTTTACACCATCCCACGCTGACATGGCTCATCTCTTCAGTTTTATGATGATTGCTAATGGGAAAGTGCTGTCACATGTCTATTACACCGTAATACTCTTGGTTGGAACACCAATCAATATTTGTGAGCAAGTTACTAATACATTGATGCTGTACAATACAAACACAAATCATCACATGTCTCCTATGTCTTCTACCTATTGACTGACAATGGCCATGCAGTTTTCTCTAAATCAATGGCTTTCACTTATCTCCTGTTGACTAGCTTTATCTATTATTCCGTGCTGATATGTAATACAGATGAATTATGTTTAATGTAAAGTGTACTCATTAGTCACTTTTGTTCGAATATTTGTACAGTGTGCACATAGTTTGGAAGAGCACTATCTACTTTAGACTATGGAATAAAAAAGGTTTCTTGCCTGAACTAATTTGAAATTATCTTTTTCTTTTAGACAGATGAGTTAGTTATGAGTTTAGTTCTTTGGTTTATGTAGCCACCTAGTTAACCCAATCTCACATCCTAGTTTGTCAGCAGTTGGGCTCATTTTTCAATCCAATCAAATTGAGCCATTCAAGAGCAATTGTACAATGCTGAACCAATGCAATTGGACTAGAATGCTCCAAAGCAGTCAGACTGCAATGGAAGTTGGCTGGGTATACTTCCATCCTAGTTAGGGGCCTGAGTCGCACGCAGACATGGCCGATGTTCATAATACTGAGCAGCCCACTTGCACCACCGGACGCACCATCAAAACTTGCACCAACACTATGGCAGGTGCAGTTTCTCCTTCTGACCACGGCCTCCTATGCGAGTGGCTGTGCGTCAACGACATGCCAGCATCTGCTTAGCCACCCCATGTTACCTCCCAGGAATGCCGACACAATTCCACAGACCGTGCACTCCATTCGGTCCTGCTTCTCTTAGTGCTAACATTCGGGAAGCATGCGCTGTGTGTATGGGACGTGTGCAGATGTAAAACATCGGCCGACTACATGCAGCACCGACACTGCATGCAACTCAGAATCAGGCCCAAGTGTCAGCTCACAATCTCACTCGTTCATCATTATAGGAATGCGCAGAAGCCGGCACAGGGGGTACCACAGTAGGACCTCCGCTGGGTCATGGACTACACTGTCCCACCCTCCCTCTGGGACACAGATTACTCACCTGGGCGGGAACCGGTATGATTTACCGCCGGACCCATGCCCGGCGGTTGGAATCCCGACAACGGCATCCCGGCAGAGGAGGAAATGTCGATCGTCAAAGGTAAGTATATACTAACCTATTTCTACCCCCTAACCATCCCTTTGGGGTGCCTAACCCTAGCCTTCCCCCCCAGTGCCTAACCCTAACCTCCCCCCCGAGTGCCTGACCCTAATCCCCCCTCTAAGCGCCTAAACCTAACCCCCCCTTCCCCGCCGCCTAAACCTATGTCCCCCGGGGGGAGGTGGGTTGCCTAACCCTAAGTCCCCCCCGGGGGTGCCTAACGCTAACCGCCCCCCCCCCCTTCCTCCTAGCCTAAACCTACCCTCCCGGGGGCTGCCTAACCCTAAGTCCTCTCGGGAACCCTAAACCTAATCGCAGCTATCCGCGCTCGGCGTCCCTTCCATCAGGATGCCGGGCGTCGGGCTCCCGGCGTATGTCTAATGACAGGCATCGGGATATCGACGCCTGTCTTTAGACCCTTGCCGGGATATGACAGTCAGGAAGCCTGCTGTCGGGATTAGGTCCGCCGGCTTCCCGACTGCATACACCTGGGTGGCCAAGTCTATGTTCTGGAGGGAAGTAGGGATGGGGTAGTCCATGACCCAGCATACGGGGATGTCCCGCTGCGGCACCCCCTGTGCTGGCTCCTGCACATGCCTGTAGTCATCACATTGTAATGAGTGCTTAACGTTGGTTTATATTCTGCTTTATCAACTCCAATTAGATTTTTATTGCCGAGGTTGACCAAGTCGGACCTAAACTATCAAACTCGTTCACATAATCTAGATGCGTCTGGCTAACAGCTGCTTTAATATGTGCATTTCCCTGTGATGTTTACTACAGATCCTTCTTTTTCCAGTACTTTTGGCCTTCTAGTTTTGCTCCAGCTTATAAATGTAATGTATTGGTTTGTATGTGTCCTGTTTAATGTTTATTAAACACATTGTTGGTTTTGTTTTTTTATAGTCAGTTTTATTGTTTCTATTTTATAGTCAGGCTGTGTATTGAAGTTGTTTCATTTGTGCTGCACTTGAATACAAAACAGAGAGCAGTAGTGAGCTGCCCAGTGTTATAAACAGGAATGTGTAGACACAATGCAATGGTAGAAGTAAAAGTTGAAGGACGGCATCCACAAGCAGTAAATTAATGTTATCTGATTGCTGGAAAAAAGCCTTCAGCTGTGTATTGTGAACAATAGAGAGCAGTAGTATTACCACCTGATAAAGGTAAGATTTACTGACTATGCTGAGCTCTGCAAACATGAAATGAATGAAGCAACAGATCTATTAGGCAACACCAGCTATTGTGTACAGAAGGTGAGGTAGAACAATGCTGTTCTGATTTACATCCCACACACTTTTATTCACATATTTTAGCCACTTTCAAAACTTCTCAGCGGTTGACTCTAAACTGAGCAATATGCCAATGATATGTGTTAAATACTGACCTTGTTATAGAAAAATGCATTGTATAAGATTGGTAATGAATGAAACCCAAGAGGGTGGAGTTTGCACATTTCTTTTCCAGTCTGTTAATACTAGAGGGAACCCTGATCTTCTCCCCATTGGTGTGTACGGGAGACACTTCATTTTAACATGGCAGTGGCAGTGGAATTTTAAAGATTTTGTATAGTTTTTGTGGCAAAGAATAATGGTACGTACACACGGGACAATTTTCTCCCCAAACTAAATTGCCCTGTGTGTCCCCGGCAGGGGTGTGCTCAGTGTTGTTAACGACACTGAGCACAAACACTGAACGAAATCAAGAACTATTTAGTTCCGTGCCGGGCTCCCTCCCTCAATATAGTCAGGTTGGACAGGAGGTTCGGGCGATGAACGGCAGCTACAAACGGGAGCGGGCATTGGTAGTTATCGTTCACCATTTTGGGCTGAAACTGGACGATTTTTTTGAAGACTGAATGATAATGACATAGTTATCGTTCAGTCGTCCAAAAAAATCGACCCATGTGTACGCACCTTAAGAGGCATATGTACCAAAGCTTGATGTGAGATAAAATTGTGAGATATATATCACCAACCAATCAGCTTCTAACTTATATTTTGCAGGCTGCGTTTAAGAAATGATAGTTTGGAGCTGATTGGTTGGTGATATATATTTCACAATTTTATCTCTCATCAAGCTTTTATACATATGCCCCCTAAAGTGCTTGCTTTTTGTATGTGTTTATGGGCAAGCATGAGAAATTACATTTTATTATATAGAAAACTGTGATAACCAGAAATAGGAGTGCTTACATTTCCATATAGGGGCCTATGTATCAATGCTGGGAAAGAGATAAAATTGTGAGAGATAAAGTACTAACCAATCAGCTTTCCAATTTACATTTTGCAGGCTGAGTTTTAAATGGCATATGTATCAAAGCTTGATGTGAGATAAAATTGTTAAATATATATCATCAACCAATCCGCTCCTATCATTTATTAAACACAGCCTGCAAAATGTAAGTTAGAAGTTGATTGGTTGGTGATATAGATCTCACAATTTGATCTCACATCAAGCTTTGATACATATGACCCTGAAAATGATGGTTAGGAGCTGATTGGTTGGCGATTTATTAGTTACTATTTTATTTCTCGCCCAGCTTTGATACATAGGCCCCTAAGTATACTTTATATACATTTGCCATTTATCTGATAAAATGAAGTGCCTAGCAGTATTGTATGCACTCAATCTACATGTACTTATATAAATTTTTTAGAACTGTAATTTCACATGATTACTCAATTGCAACTCAACAGAACCACACCCTGGATCTCCCCCTTTCCTCTACAAGATTATCAGATTAGGAGAATCCAGAATACACGTCACTGGCAACTCCTTGCTGAATGATCACACACTGTTCTTCCAAACTCAATCTATCATTGCCTATATCTTAAATGGGACATTCCAGAGCAGAGTTTCGCAGTGTGGTTAACATACTGCAGATGCTATCAGTCTGGCGCTGTAAGAAGTTTTTACTTTTTTTTTTAATACTTTTTCAGTTGGGAAGGATGGGCTTGTGGTAAAAAAAAAAAAAAAAAAAATTGGTTCAGAAAAACATGCACACAAGACTTACAAATGTGCATACATCAAACTCAAGTGTCTGTAAAGCACAAAAATGGAAACCGTAATAGATTATAAAGTGACTATACACTGAATTTATATGTTCACCTTCTATGATGAACACTTATAAAGATGTATTTGATCTTTATGTGGGACACATACGTATATAATTGTATTCTGTTACTACAAAAAAAAGTACTAAAGAATGAGATCCTAAAATAATTTTATAATGTACACTCATAACTATGTATACCAGCTGACGCCGATTTAGCAGCAACTACGTCCAAAAATGAGTGCTAATCACTGTACATACAAATAGCGTATTATATATATATACTGAGGTGTAAGCATCACATGATGCATCCAGTGCCTGCTTTACATCAGGCATCCATACACCCAGATTATACACCCAACCAAATCCAAGCACAAAAAGATTTTTTTTTTTACATTTGTTTTGCTTGTGAAAAGTCACTAGACAGTATGAAATAGGAACCCCTCTTTAATACAGCAGGTATAATATTTCAGACACAGAGGGGGTGATACAATTGTTTTGGGTGCCCATTAATTATCTTGCTTGTCACACCTAAAAACACTGGTTTTAGCTTCATAAAGCGACTAAACCCATCTAAAGTCCTGGTTATGGCAAAACACAGACTAATAGCAGAAATGTGCCACCACCTCAGGAGGCTGCGAGCAGATATGTCCACACATGCCCCCAGTCGGAGCAACAATTGATTTGCTTCATCGGGCGTCTATCACTATCTGCCCCCCCACCCCAAAAAAACAAAAACAAATTGAAATCCACCCAGTAAGTCTTCTTTTCAGTGGTGAGTCTGCAATAAGTCAATTGGAAGCTACTAGCTAATGCCGGCAACCATCAACAGCATGCACTGATAAGGCTAAGGACAGGTACCTACGTCTCTGTGCAGCTTTGCATTTGTTCTGAATTACGCCAACATGCCCTTACTCCGCCTATTCACTCCTGGCGCTAGTGACAGATGTAGTCAAACCTGCAAATGTACAGATGTGGATGGCTGTGCGTGCATGTAAAAATATGTGAATTTCCCGCTACGCAAACAGGCGCATGCTACATTTAGCATTATGCCCAGATCTTCCAAACTTCCAAAAAGTGGCTTATAAACGTATCACTTTTTCTATGCCTCCTAAAATCCTTCAACATAAAATAAAGTACTGATTTGTAGACCGATGACCAAGTGGGAAGGCAGACACCAATGAGGTACTGTGCACTTTATCAGGAGCAGATGCAGCTATATATTTACACCTATAGTGACACACACGTGTGCTTGTGCAGAGTGGGTTTCCCATGTGAATTCCTGCCTGCTGCCCCTCTCCTCCCCTCCTCAGACTACAGAACTGCCGTGAGTCACTCTGCTCTCAAACCAACATTCCTGAAGGATTCTGGACAGGGGCCAGCACTTCCAGACACACCCAGTGCACAGCTATATACAGAGGAGAGGCATAATATACAGAGCAGCGAGAAAACCAATACACAACCAGTGCTTTTAGTCACATCAGGAACAGATAAATATACAGAGAGAATTTAGCTAGAACAGCCCCCTCCCCGAGCACACCCCCTAGTTCCACAGAGCACGTTGCCAAGAAGTTTTATGAGGGTTCAGGAATGTTTTTGGTGTAAATGTGTCTCCTCGCGGGCTTCAACAGCCTCAAACCTTAGCAGATCAGCTTTGTTTTTTAAAGGCCCAAGATTTTCAAACACTATTTTTTCAAGCAAATCGTTTGAGATAGCTATTCCAGATTACAGACACAGAACTTCATTTTCCCTATAGACTGTCTCAAAAACATACACTCCAGACCACATTCCAGTTCTTGTATCTCTAGAAGAGAAACTCTATCCAGAAGTTCTCCAGAACAACTTTCTAGGCCAAATTAAGAGATTGCCCCACATTTTATATAATCATCCGTTATAGTTTACAGAAGCTTCTTCTCTACCAGACAATCTTTGCTGTCTATATTACAACTTCTCCTTACCCAGGTGGAAGAAAAACTTCCTCAGGCACTTCTACAGCGGGCACCGCACCCTTTCTCTGATTACAGTTCTCTCATCTCATTCACGCCCAGAATTTTTTTTTTTTTTGGGGGGGGGGGGGAGTTTCTCTCCATCAGAACCACCAAAAATGAGCCCCTCCCATGTAGGGGGACATGCTAGGCACGGCATGATTCACATGATCACCCCTGCCTTTCCATTAATTATTTAGTGCAATGTTGTAGCTACAAAACACTGCAAATCCCTTGTGCAGAGTTCAGTTCAATGTTCTAGTGCCTTGATATGGAGAATGTGCAAAATGCATGTCTGTAATCTGCACACAAATATAATATAGCTCAGTACTTTGGGATCAAATAAAAGTGATCAGAGTGTGTTAGATGAGATTTACCAGACCACACAGTGTGAAATGGCATTGCAACTGGATACAGAATAGCAACAGATAGAACAAAGATGGATAGGAAACACATGTCATATACATAAGATAAGCACACTCCATGCCATGATATATGCATTCTCTATTCACCATATGCTTATTTCAGCAACAAGCTGCCCTCCATTCCAAATATGAAGCAGGGGAGGGTGTGGTACCTCCAGCTCAGACCTCTGTGTTGTAATAGCAAGGGAATTCCGTCCAAAGCAAACACTGGCAATAATGCTAAGGCAGAGGCAGTATGTGCATACAATAGAGGGAGTAGGAGACAATACAGATATACAAAGTGAGTGCCCTAGACGCGCAGACATTGTGGATGCGCAAAGTTTTGCAGACCTGCCCACACATCTATATACAGTATACAGTAGATCTTAAACACAAATCTACAAACTATATCGGACTAGGAATTGGCTCAAGAGGTAATAGACGACGACAACGTGCTATTACCTGCCTGTACACTGAGACAAAGTTAGCATTTAGTACAAAGTAACAACATTCAGCTTCTAGTTAACGTTCCTCATGAGAACCCCACAGCGCCATGTACACAGTCTGTCATACTGTAATGTAAAGTCCCACCAGTCCACACCCAGCCAGGTAGCAAGAAGTGCGCACATGAAAAGTTCTACAATAAAAACAACTACCACATCCAACTGTGGGATATTCCCAAAGAGGCCGCGTTCCAGATATACACAAAAGTATCTGAAAGGTTGTATGTATCCATATAAATGTGTATATATACTGTTATTTACCTGTGTGGTCCTTAGCTGGCACAGTGCGTGCAGGGAGCCAGCGCCGGCTCTGGTCTGCCTTGGTAAGCAGAGCTAAGTGATCAGCTTAGGCAGGGTAGGGCTGCTATACAGCACTGTATGGGTGTGTCTGTGTCCAATCCTGGAGAGAAGGCTGAGCTTGCCCTGCCCAGGGCTAGGAGTATACTCCTTTCTGTATAGTATATTCTTCTTACAGTACAGTACATGCAGAGCGTACACCTACTGTATGTACTAATGCTGTGAGTAAGGGATTAGTGCAGCATTTATATAGAGATATATACTAGTAATAAGAACAGTAACCACTTAGTGCATAGCTAAACAATGATCAAGCCCCAAGCTCTGCAAGTTTCTACTACTGGGTTTCTCAAAGTTTGAATTAGATTGCTAGTCAACTGGCGCTAGGTAAACTCCAGTGACACCGCATGCCAAACAGCATCAGACTTTTTGGGCGAGATGCATCAAAGTTAAAAATGCGTTCAAACCTCAAAAAATTACGTTCTGAGTTTTTCCCGCATTTCGCATATGCACCAAGCTCTGGAAAGCTAAACGTTCCGAAGCTTGGTCCTGGAAGGCATCAACATCTACAGATGGCATTGCCTAATAGAGGCTTTTGGGCTTCTTTTCTGAATTTTTCCTCATTGGCTGATGTCTGCGCATGCACAAAAAAACACCAGAAGGACTTCTGGGTAATAACCCCGGAGGTCCCCACAAAGCAAAGGAACGCTCTTATTGGAAGAGCTGTCCTTTGCTTAAATGGCATTACTAAACGCTGGTAGGCATGTGATCAGTGGCGGAATGCATCACACACAAAATGCCATGATTGATGCATCCCGCCCCTTATGCAGTGTTGTTATATATGCGATCAGTGGGGTCCATTGATGAATCACATGTATCAAACCTTCTAAAGAGGACACATGGAGAAGATATCCATAGCAACCAATCAGCTTCTAGTTATCATTTTATAGAATGTACTAAATAATGCTAGCTAGTATCTGATTGCTTGCTATGAGCAACTTCTCTACTTGTACTCTTTAGAAAGTTTCATACACCTCCCCCCAAAGCATCTATTTGGTATGCAGCTAGAACGTATTGGTTCCAATTCCCACAGACTCCCTTGCATTTAGAGTTGGGAGCAAATATATGTAAATGATCACCAAGTACCCTCATATGTGTTTTAATAATTATACCTATTTTACACCAAAATCCAGAGTCAGACCTACGACAGTCCACATTCAGACCGCAGCTCCGATCTGGGTTATTCCTGGGGCGGCGCCGTTTACACTGCACATGGGTGTAGTGGTTCTCTCCTGCCGGTTTTTGTAGATGACATCATCTCCAAGCGCCATGGATCTGCGTCTTCTTCCTATGCTGTGAACGGGACCGGGGGCACCAGTTCACACTGCAGGGTTACACAGGTCTTTCCCGTGTTCAACCCTGCTCGCTACCCGCGTTGGATTTCAGGGTCACTCGACCCGGGAATCCAAGCCTGGCCCCTTTTACGCTCAGCCACAACTCGGGTTGACGCTGCAATAACCCAGGATATTTGGACAGTTTAAAAGGATTATTATTAAATACCCCATCTTATTTTGTACATACAGAGCACCTTCTAAGGTAAATTTACTAAAGATCGATTTTAGGGGCCTATGTATCAAAGCTGGGTGAGAGATAAAATTGAGAGCGATAAAGCACTAACCAATCAGCTTCTATATTACATTTTACAAGCTGTGGTTGAAAAATGACAGGAGCTGTTTGGTTAATACTTTTTCTCTCATAATTTTATCTCTTATCACGCTTTAGATCTGAATTGATCAACATCAATGTTGTGTTATGGGGGCTAAAATGCACTTTTACTAACACTTAAAAATCAATATAAAAAAATTATCTGTTACTAAATGTGTGATTTAGCCCCTGAAACACAACATCGATTTTGATCAATTTTTAATTGATTAGAATCTATTAAAATTGTCCTTTAGTAAATTTATCCCTGTCTTTATATAACCATCTTCGTACACATTTACATAATAGCATTGTAGTAAGGGTGGCCTATAAAGAAGATGAGTGGAATGTAATTTATACATTTTAATGAAGTTTTTTTACTAAAAATGTACCTGATTCTAAGGAAGTGTGCTGATTTCTGTGCTTTCCACACTTATTTTGAGTTAAATTTAAAGCTGCAGTATCTATTTAATGGGGGGAATTCAATTATTTTTTTGGGTGCTTAAATTAATGTTTTACATGGCTAAACATGGTATTTTTGGGCGCGACAAATAATGGGCGCCCAAACCAATTGAATTGCTGCATCAGGCGCCTATTAATTATTGCCGCCAAAAGAAACACAACTGAATTCCCTCCCCCCCAATACCAAGTACTTCATCAGTACATTTTTATACATGGTGTGGTTTGGCATTTTGAGATCGTGGTCGGAAGCAAGCTCCCGGAGAGCCCTTTGGAGACGTCCAGGTCAGCGGCCAGTGATTGCCTTGTTCCTTCCTTATATGCTGTATACACTTGCGGTGGTGTAAGACCGCACTTTCTGGAATGCTTAATTGGTTATTGGGAAGATTGCAATAAAAACTGTTATACTTTTAAAGCACTATGTGGCGCCCCCTGTCTCTGTTTTACTTTTAACATTTTTATACATGTTTAAAAGGGTTGGGTGCTAGCTGCCGGTGCTCGGGAGTCCAGCAATCAAAATATCAATGCCAGCACCCCAACAGGGTTAGTATACCGACACCTAACGGTCGGTATCCTAACCCTCCTCCTCTCTTTACCCCTAACCCTCCCACTAACCCTGCTACTTACCTTCGGGATGCCACGCCGGTATTTTAACCGCCGGATTCCCATGTGCCGAGATATTGACCGGATCCCGTTTTAAAGGTCACTCTAATTTACCCAGTGAATAGTCAGTAACTTATGCACAGTATGCAAGGCTGACAGCCACCTATGGCACAAGTCTGCAGGATTCGCCACTGATTTGACAAAACCAGCCTAGGCAACTTTAGGCTAAAGCTTTGCCTGGGCACGAAGAATACTTACACCAGCCCTGTGGACACCCATCCATTTACCTTCTAGTTCTCCTGATAAAACTTTACAAATGCATTTTATTTGTTTTCCAGATATAATGTTGTTCCTCTCTGTTTTTATCTCTGGTTCTGTTCTGTGGGGCTTGGTAAGGAAGTTCCCTTCAAGATGGCGCTATGGAAGGGGAGGATGGCGCTATGGAAGGGGAGGGTGGTGCTATGGAAGGGGAAGATGGTGCTATGGAAGGGGAGGATGGTGCTATAGAAGGGGAGGATGGCGCTATAGAAGGGGAGGATGGCGATACAGAAGGGGAGGATGGCTGTATATAGAAGAGGAAGGAGCACAGACATATTGGCTATTTTAAAATTCCAAAGTCCTAACAAATATTCTATACCACATGATCCATCGTCCCTCAGTAGATACAGACAAAAAGTGTTTAATGTATGTATTGATATCCTGTTTTTAACTGATTTGGGGCCTGATTCAGAGATATATACGCTAATCACACAGCCACTGCTTACAAAGTGTAACAATATGCTAATGCAGCAGAAGGCATCGTGTAAATAGAAGACTCCTGCCGGATTCTCTGACGTACTGATACGTCCAAAGATGCAGCATCGGATCATTTGCGACACGTGCCCGTTTTCTGCAACACTGCCTGGTTTTGACAGACTGCAGCGTCCAGGGCACAGCAATCAATCACACAGAATGAGATCTGCACATGCACAGTAATGCATCTTCAGAGATGTACAGAAACCATTGAATTTGCGTGCATCTCTGGATTAGACTCTTGGTTCATAAGTCACCCAGTATTAATGTATATGTGAATATATACACACAGTGGACTATGAGCTCCCTTGATCCCCTCCCAACAACATACTACATAGTCAAACTATCAATAAAAGTAGCTCCTTTTATATTGCTTTTCTTATATATAGTAATTACATTACAGCATTTTAAACATTCAAGGACTTTATAAGAAATAAAGTAAAGCCAGGAAGGCTGAGGTATATGAATTAAAAAGGTTTTACTGCATTCAAATTAATTGCTCTATCTTAGTGGCTTCCGTGTGTGCTTTTCAGCTATGCACTTACATAATCAAGAAAAGTTGTTTAAGTTTGTTGCAATAAGACACCATATACCATGTTTCCCCGATAATAAGACCTACCCCGAAAATAAGCCCTACCCTTACTTTTGTACCCCGGTCTAAATTAAGCCCTACCCCGAAAATAAGACCTACCAAAATTCCATTTTGAGCTGGGAACGCTTCAGAGCCCAGCGTTCCCAGTCATGCAGTGCGCGGGTGACGTCATGACGTCACCCGCGCGCTGAGGATCCTGTGTGGCCGCGCCTGCTGGATCATGTTAGATCCAGTCAGCGCGCAAGTGAGAGGGACATCCCGGACGGCGGCGAGCCAGGTAAGTACTGTACTGGTGGTTGGTGCTACAGGGGGCGGCTGCATAAGGGACACTGCTACAAGGGGGCCTGTAAGGGGGGGGGCTGCATAAGGGACACTGCTACAAGGAGGCCTGCAAGGGGGGGTCTGCATAAGGGGCACTTCTACAAGGGGGCCTGCATAAGGGGCACTGCTGTCGATGTTAATTAAAATAAGACCTACCCCGAAAATAAGCCCCATGGTGTTTTTTTGAATAAAAAAAAAAATAAGAGTGTCTTATTATCGGGGAAACACGGTAGTACTGTGCTTTCTGGTTTGGGCAGGATGCATCAATGTTAGAAAAGAGGTCAAACCCTTGAAAATGCCATTTTCGGGGGTTTGACCGTATTTTTCATATACAGCAAGCCTTGGATGTGGTGGGCAACGCCATCTTTAGGTGGCATTGCCCAATAGAAGCCTATGGGCTTCCATTCATGGCTTCCCCCCCGGGAGGGATCCACTCTGTCTACCTTTTGACCATGTCGACATTCTGACTGCCGACATTCAGAACCTGTTGACATTCTGAATGTTGACAAGTCATACCACACTCATTGTAGGATAGATGCTGCTTGTCATGTGAACAAGGTCTGAGCATGATTACTTTACTGACTTTAATAGTTACTTGATTAGATGTACCACTAGCTGTGGTAACTGTTTCAATGCTAAATATAGCTGGTTTCTGTCTAATTACAACCTTGCAGTGAATACACTTTTAGCTTGTTGATGCTTTTCATAAGCTCCCTACCCTAGTAAATTACAATGGTGATTTCTTTTGTCATTCTGACATTTTCCTCTGGGCATTTTGCATGTTCAGTTCTATACCTGTTTAGTGTATCTTTCTCTTCTCTACCACCAAAGCCATCCTTTGTAGTTGCCAATGTGATTTTTAGCTGCTACATAATGGAGTCATTATTCCTTATTGTGTTATGGCAGGGACTGCTGGTAGTTTCCCTGTCAGGACGTGGTGAGTGCTCAAAGTGAAAGTCCATGAGACCGCAAAAGCTAAGATACCACATATTTGCCGTATAGCAGAGTTACTGATAATTTCCCAGATATATATGACGTTCTCACTGAAGGATTGAACCTACGATACTTAGCATTGTGTTACATTGGCATGCAGTATAGTGTAAACCATTGGTTATAGTTATCTTCATCATTTCCTCTCAACTTTTACTCACATTATTCATATTCTAGTTTATTTCTTCATATGTCTTTACCAGGTTGCTCCTTATTCTGTATACAGTATGTCCAGAACAATGCCTCTGAATCCTATTAATATGGCCACTTGGAATGTTGTTTAACGACTTTCTCTCTAATCTCAGATACACATGTGTGAAGGTCAGGAGAAACTCTTGGTCTCAGTTATTCTGTCCTATTAAAGTCTTGCCTTACACACTCCTTCAGACATGCTCCCTAATTTGTCTAACGCTTGGGATACACTACTATGTTCAATGCACATTCCACCTCTTTCTAGTGCAATTAAAAGCTATGAATATACAAGTTAAAGGGGGAAGGGGGGGCTCCAACTTTAAATTCAGATACGGTATATATCTCCTCACCCCACTTGAACACATTGCATGGTGCCTTTCCATTATCCCCTTCAGCAATGTGCATTCATGCTTTCCCATTTCACAACAAACAACAAGGAGCATTTTTATTTAAGAAAATGTATGCGATATCCCCCGAAAAAAAACATTATTTATTTTTTTTGGGGGGGGGGGGGTTGCCTGCAAATGCTAAGGATTCCCAGGATTTACCATGGGGCGATCGCAGCAGATATCCGCTGCAATCGCACCATCTCTGTCATAAAATAGCATCCATAGGTTTCAATGGGTGCTGATATACTGTCTGATTTACCAAGCTTGGCCCTGGCGGCTGACGCCACCTGAAGAATAACCTATATGGGCAACTCTAATGCAGAATTTTTTAGAGAGGGATCCTCTGATCTCTCTCCTTTGGCAGACAGCCATGCATGCCCATTAGCTGCAGGGGACCCAAAGCAGGGAGCAGAGACCTAGCGTAAAGCTATCACTCTTCTTCTAGCTCTATGCCGGGAAGGGCTCTTATCGGAGTGTGTATCTCAGCAAGAGCACCGCGCTAAATGATTTATCACATACACATTAAAAATGCGGATTGTGATAAATCTGGCCCTAAGGGTTTCTGCATGTGTGAAGGCTTTGTGTTATTTACACTTTTTTAAAGTGTAAATAATGAAAATAGGTATGAATTATTATTATTATTATTATTATTATTATTATTATTATTATTATTATTAATAATAATTGGCCTTCAGTTTTATGTTTGAACCCAATTCAGTATCTTCCCAGTATGATGGAGATCATTGTAACTTTGGTGTTTGCTTGCATTATGAGCTTGTGCAAGAAAAAACTTTGGGTCATTTTATCCTAGGGTGAAAAGCCTTTTGCTGTCCACATATCTATGCCAGTGCTCTTCATTAAGAAGCAAAGTACAGAGAAAGCTGGCAGACAAGATGTGCCAACACTACCTTTGAAAAAATACATAATAAAGTATTAAATATAGGGGGAGGGGATAGATCCATGGCGTACAAATGGGTTTGGGATTATGGCTTTGGTTGGAGATCTATGTATATAGGGCATTAGAAAACAGAAATCTGTTTTGGTGTTTCCATGATCTGTGAAATTGCCTCCTCCTGACTTGCTCCACCTCTACTCACAAGCTCTATCCAGCAACAATTGGTCTATTATTCCACTAACCATGCTGATGGAAACATTCAGGGGGAAAGTACAAATCCGAATGCTGTTGTACGTGCCCTCAGAACAGCATGTGCCATCACTGGAATGCATGTAAACATCTGCTGCAGCTTTCACACATTCTACCTCCTGGTGACAGCAGGGCATGGTTAGGGCATCATGGAATGGTTGCTGAGCGTTAGGAGGGTCTTCATGTAACTGTTGGCGATGCCTTTCTACAGCTATATGTACCAATTATCAGGTAATGGTCCTGATAATCGCAGTAATGTATCACAAATCACAGGCAGTGACAGGGGCCTCGATACTTGCCCATCCCTGCGATGCGTAAGAAATAAAGTGATTGCGCATGTTTATTTTTTAACATTTATTTATATAGCACCAGCAAATTCTGTTGCGCTTTAAAATTGAATGTTAAAAAAACTATGGGTGGGATGAACTAAGCATCACATCCACGATGCGGTACATCCCGCCTGTTTATTACCACGGTATGTACCAAGAATATCGCAAAGGACAGCTCTCCTGATAAGAGCTGTCCTTTGCGATGGCTCACGATTGAGGCAGTTCCGGGTTTCACACCCAGAAGTCCCTCTGGCATCCTTCTGCGCATGCGCAGAAGGCGGCAGGCCGCGGGGGGTGATAGGAGGAATCTGATTGGATCCCTCCCAATGGGAAGAGCCCCGAAAACAAGCCCATAGGCTTCTATTGGGTAACGCCACCCATTCCGGGGCTTAGTACATATGGGGACTGCGGTAAAACACCTGAAAATGGAATTTTCGGGGGTTTTACTGCATTTTCACTGTTAATACATCCCGCCCTATGTTTGAAACCTAATCTGAATTACAACTTTTTCCCATTGCTATCTGGGCATACCACATATGCAATCTGTGGCACTTACCCTCAGGTATCAAACACTCATTTTCGCATAGATTGCAAGGGGGGCACCCATTATAGATATGTATAGTTTCACCACTATGCCCATACTTGCTGCCAGCTGCACAAACTTTCCGATGTTGTCTTCGAAAAGAAGGATAGGAAAAGACTCAGGCACTGTGACCATTTATCTAACATACACAGACCTAATTCACCCAAAACAGAGCACATGGTAAAATGTTCTAAATATCTATAAAGAATGTAGTCACCATCCTGATGCAGACAATGCCGGCGGACAGAATCCCGGCTCTAGAATCCCGACCGCGAGTATTAAGGTTAGGGTTAGGCACTAGGAGGCGGGTCAGGCTGTTGGGGAGGGGGGTTTGGTTAAGGTTAGGCTGTGGGAGGGGAGAGTTGGTGTCCGGCTGCGGGAAAAGTGGGTTAGGGGAAGGGTAAGAATACTTAACTGAATGCTTCTGGATTTCCACTGTCGGGATTACGCTGCCGGGATTCATTAGCAGCGCCAGGATTGCGTACCCAACCCATCTATATTATTTAATGTAATATATCGATCAATAATATTCAACATAAAGAAAAACATAAATGTGCAAATTGAGCAGATTGCCATCCACTCACCTCTGCTGCCCAAGGCCTGGGTCCAACTGTACTTTCCATTAATCCAACAGGTCTCTTTGGCAGAATTCACTGTTGCATACTATGCATAATATGGTTGCTATATAAATAAATAATATCATGAATATTTCAGGAATAAAATGTCCTATTTACAAGATCATTATCATAAAGACTGCAAAGACTTTTGGAAGAAAGAGGAAAAGGGGGCTTCTCACATTGATATCTGTTGGTTCTTTTATAACCTGCCCCATGCATAATCCTATTGGAGCTTACTGTATTTAGTGAAATGTAGCCATATATAAAATGTGCTGTATATATAACACATCGCAACTAAGCAGACAAATGCTTTCATTTTATTAACAGACACAATTGGTTCTACCATTTTGCTAAATATTACACACTTGTAGTAAACGAGTCCGATTGAGGGATAACATGCTGCTAGATGGACATGTTGGCCCACTGGAAATACAAAGAAAAATCTGTTTACTTGGCCTGGTATCTGTAAGTAACAACCATTTTGAGGATTTAAATAAGCTAATATCACAGGCAAGGCCTTTCCCTTGAAAAATTAGATAGATCTTTATATATATATGTATATATATATTAGGGGTGAGCGGGTTCGGATTTCTGAAATCCGAACCCCCCCGAGCCCCCCCGATCCGAGTCCGATCCGAATCAGGCTCGACTTTTCCCGCCTGACTCGGATCTGAAATCGAGGCAAAACGTCATCATCCCGCCTTCCGAGTCTCGCGGGTTTTGGATCCTATATAAGGTACCCACGTCGGCGCCATTTTCTCACTCGGCTGTGGACAGTGAAGAGGGAGGGTGGGAGTTAGGGCTGTGTAGTGTAGTGTAGTGTAGTGCTGCTGTTGTCCACTACTTCAAAGTCCATAGGGGCTGGCTGTGTTGTGCTGTGCTGCTGTTGTTAATAGGGGCTGTGTCCACTACTTCAAAGTCCATAGGGGCTGGCTGGACTGTGTTGTGCAGTCAGTTCTCCATAGGGGCTGTGTCCACTCCAAAGTCCTGTGCAGTTTCCCAGTCCTAAAGGGGTGCTGTAGTGTTGTCCAGGGGGTGCTCTGTCCATCAGGGGTGCTCCCCCCAAGTGCTAAAAAAATAATATATTTTCTGTGTTTGTGAATTGTGTGTGCAGTAGCCGCACGTGCATCAACAAAGTAGTACCAAGCGTGCGCCTGTGTCATAAGTAAAGGGCCGGCTGGCTTGACCGTTAAAGGGTGCTGTAACCCCCGAAAGTACACTCCAGTCCAAACCAAAAAAAAATTATTTTCTGTGTTTGTGAATTGTGTGCGCAGTAGCCGCACGTGCATCAACAAAGTAGTGCCAAGCGTGCGCCTGTGTCATAAGTAAAGGGCCGGCTGGCTTGACCGTTAAGGGTGCTGTAACCCCCGAAAGTACACTCCAGTCCAAACCAAAAAAAAAATTATTTTCTGTGTTTGTGAATTGTGTGCGCAGTAGCCGCACGTGCATCAACAAAGTAGTGCCAAGCGTGCGCCTGTGTCATAAGTAAAGGGCCGGCTGGCTTGACCGTTAAGGGTGCTGTAACCCCCGAAAGTACACTCCAGTCCAAACCAAAAAAAAAATTATTTTCTGTGTTTGTGAATTGTGTGCGCAGTAGCCGCACGTGCATCAACAAAGTAGTGCCAAGCGTGTGCCTGTGTCATAAGTAAAGGGCCGGCTGGCTTGACCGTTAAGGGTGCTGTAACCCCCGAAAGTACACTCCAGTCCAAACCAAAAAAAAAATTATTTTCTGTGTTTGTGAATTGTGTGCGCAGTAGCCGCACGTGCATCAACAAAGTAGTGCCAAGCGTGCGCCTGTGTCATAAGTAAAGGGCCGGCTGGCTTGACCGTTAAAGGGTGCTGTAACCCCCAAAGTACACTCCAGTCCAAACCAAAAAAAAATTTATTTTCTGTGTTTGTGAATTGTGTGCGCAGTAGCCGCACGTGCATCAACAAAGTAGTGCCAAGCGTGCGCCTGTGTCATAAGTAAAGGGCCGGCTGGCTTGACCGTTAAAGGGTGCTGTAACCCCCAAAGTACACTCCAGTCCAAACCAAAAAAAAATTTATTTTCTGTGTTTGTGAATTGTGTGCGCAGTAGCCGCACGTGCATCAACAAAGTAGTGCCAAGCGTGCGCCTGTGTCATAAGTAAAGGGCCGGCTGGCTTGACCGTTAAAGGGTGCTGTAACCCCCGAAAGTACACTCCAGTCCAAACCAAAAAAAAAATTATTTTCTGTGTTTGTGAATTGTGTGCGCAGTAGCCGCACGTGCATCAACAAAGTAGTGCCAAGCGTGCGCCTGTGTCATAAGTAAAGGGCCGGCTGGCTTGACCGTTAAAGGGTTCTGTAACCCCCAAAGTACACTCCAAACCAAAAAAATATATATTTTCTGTGTTTGTGACTTGTGTGCACTGTGGCTGCACGTGCATCAACAAAGGAGCAGCGCCAAGCGTGCGCCTGTGTCCCATAAGTAAAGAGCCGGCTGGCTCATTTCTTAAAGGGTGGTGTAACCCACAAAGTGCACTACTCTCCAGCAAAAATAAAAAAATATTTTCTGTGTTTGTGTGCGCTTTAGCCGCACGTATATATATCAATATAACATAAATGGAGGACCAAACTTTCTCTGATAAAAATAAAATAGGGAAAGATCAAGAACCACTTCCTACTAGTGCTGTTGCTGCTGCTGGGAGTTGTTCATCATCCCAGAGAGGAAGTAGGAACATCACTACTTTTACTAAACAATTGACCCTCCAACAGTCCCTAGCGATGAGGATGAAGTACGACAGCAGTCATCCTGAAGCAAAACGTATAACTGAGGCCTTGACTGCTATGTTGGTGTTAGACGTGCGTCCGGTATCCGACATTAGTGCAGTGGGATTTAGACAATTGATGGAGGTAGTGTGTCCTCGGTTCCAAATCCCGTCTAGATTCCACCTGCATCCTCAAAGCAGCAGCGACAAGCGTGCGTCTGTCTGTTAAAGGGTGGTGACACCCTCAAAGTGTGCTACACAAACAATTAAAATATTGTTCTTTTTTTTTCTGTCTTTGTGAAATGTGTGGGCTGTAGCCGCACCTGCATCCTTAAAGCAGCAGCGACAAGCGTGCGTCTGTCTGTTAAAGGGTGGTGACACCCTCAAAGTGTGCTACACAAACAATTAAAATATTGTTCTTTTTTTTTCTGTCTTTGTGAATTGTGTGGGCTGTAGCCGCACTTGCATCCTCAAAGCAGCAGCGACAAGCGTGCGTCTGTCTGTTAAAGGGTGTTGTAACTCTCAAAGTGCTCCAAAAAATCAAAAAAAATTTTTTAATGTGTTTGTGACTTGTGTGCGATGTAGCCACACTTGCATCCTCAAAGCAGCAGCGACAAGCGTGCGTCTGTCTGTTAAAGGGTGGTGACACCCTCAAAGTGTGCTACACAAACAATAAAAATATTCTTCTTCTTTTTTCTGTCTTTGTGAATTGTGTGGGCTGTAGCCGCACCTGCATCCTTAAAGCAGCAGCGACAAGCGTGCGTCTGTCTGTTAAAGGGTGGTGTAACTCACGAAGTGCTCCAAAAAATAAAAAACTATTTTTTTAATGTGTTTGTGACTTGTGTGCGATGTAGCCGCACTTGCATCCTCAAAGCAGCAGCGACAAGCGTGCGTCTGTCTGTTAAAGGGTGGTGACACCCTCAAAGTGTGCTACACAAACAATAAAAATATTCTTCTTTTTTCTGTCTTTGTGAATTGTGTGGGCTGTAGCCGCACCTGCATCCTTAAAGCAGCAGCGACAAGCGTGCGTCTGTCTGTTAAAGGGTGGTGACACCCTCAAAGTGTGCTACACAAACAATTAAAATATTGTTCTTTTTTCTGTCTTTGTGAATTGTGTGGGCTGTAGCCGCACCTGCATCCTTAAAGCAGCTGCGACAAGCGTGCGTCTGTCTGTTAAAGGGTGGTGACACTCTCAAAGTGTGCTACACAAAGAATAAAAATATTCTTCTTCTTTTTTCTGTCTTTGTGAATTGTGTGGGCTGTAGCCGCACTTGCATCCTCAAAGCAGCAGCGACAAGCGTGCGTCTGTCTGTTAAAGGGTGGTGACACTCTCAAAGTGTGCTACACAAAGAATAAAAATATTCTTCTTCTTTTTTCTGTCTTTGTGAATTGTGTGGGCTGTAGCCGCACTTGCATCCTCAAAGCAGCAGCGACAAGCGTGCGTCTGTCTGTTAGAGGGTGGTGTAACCCTCAAAGTGTGCTCCACAAACAATAAAAATATTCTTTTTTTTTTTCTGTCTTTGTGAATTGTGTGGGCTGTAGCCGCACTTGAATCCTCAAAGCAGCAGCGACAAGCGTGCGTCTGTCTGTTAAAGGATTACATCGGTGACAGCATCCAAGTAGGCATGTCAGACAGTCCGTACCTGTACTGGCAGGAAAAAGAAGCAATTTGGAGGTCCCTGTACAAACTGGCTCTATTTTACCTGAGTTGCCCCCCCTCCAGTGTGTACTCCGAAAGAGTGTTTAGTGCAGCCGGGAACCTTGTTAGCGAAAGGCGTAGGAGGTTGCTTCCACAAAATGTGGAGAAGATGATGTTCATAAAATGAATGATCAACTCTTCCAGGGAGACCAGCCTCCAGAACGTACAGAGGGACCTGTGGTTCCAGCAGGGACGAATTAATACTCTGTGAGGATGAGGATGTACATAACACTGAAGAGGGTGAGGAATCTGTGGATGAGGAGGATGAGGACGACTTCTTGCCTCCGTAGAGCCAGTTTGTGCAGGGACAGATTAATTGCCAGCTTGTTTTGTGGGGGCCCAAACGAACCAATCATTTCAGCCACAGTTGTGTGGCAGACCCTGGCGCTGAAATGATTGGTTTGTTAAAGTGTGCATGTCCTGTTTATACAACATAAGGGTGGGTGGGAGGGCCCAAGGACAATTCCATCTTGCACCTCTTTTTTTTCTTTGCATTATGTACAGTTTGGGGCCTAGTTTTTCAATGCCATCCTGTCTGCCACTGCAGTTTCACGCCTAGATGGGTCACGTGTTTGTGCCGCCCACTCGTGTCGCTTAGCATAGTCATCCAGCTACCTCGGTGCAACCTTTTGGACATAAAAACACTATTGTGAGGTGTGAGGTATTCAGAATAGACTGGAAATGAGTGGAAATTAAGGTTATTGAGGTTAATAATAGCATAGGAGCAGAAAAACCTACAAATTCTGTGATTTTAGCTGTTTTTATGCTTTTTTTCAAAAAAATACAGATCCAAAACACAAAACCCAGAACCCAAAACACGGAAGGGTGGTTTTGGCAAAACCAATCCAGATCCAAAACACGAAGAAAGATCCAGATCCAAAACCAAAACACAAAACACGAAAAGTGGCCGGTGCACACCCCTAATATATATATATGTGTGACTGTGTATGTATATATATATATATATATATATACATACATTATATTTATCAAAGAAAAAGATCCCTAAATCCTGTAAACATGGCCTTGTTACCATTCCACATGGCCTGTGGTGGCCATCACAGTATCCCGACAGTGCTCTCCTGCCATAGGGCAATGGTGGTACATGCACCTCCAGCTTTTCCTATACTATTGTCATCTCAGTATGTTGATAGCAGATGGGATAAAAAGAAAAAAAAATCATCTGAAAATTGTACAAAATATAATTTTCCTTTTTGTTTTTAAAATATTATTATTATTATTATTATTATTATTATTATTATTTAACAAGGTAGGGCTGTCATGTGCAGTGTCCCTGTGTGATCCGAAAATGCTGAGTCATGCACAGGGTCACCGGGGGTGTGTGTGTGTATGTGTGGGAGGGAGATGGGTACAGATTAGTGAATGCACTATATGCGCGCTCCCGCGGTCACATGCAACGTCGTATGTGCTGCATATCAAACCTGACGATATCGCATGCACCCAATTGTGTGTAATTAAGGTCGGAACGAGTGATCATTCCATCAGGGCCGGCGCCCTGTGCAGGATGGGTAATTGTGGCCTAATTACCATAAACCATATCTCCATAATGATGTTCTTTGGGGACGTGCCCGTATGGCACGCCTGCCGTTAACGTCAGGCTGGGGGCGAGCCCAGCACTAAGTCAGTAGCTGGGCTGCCCCCAGCTCTCTTCCAATTCCTCTTCTCCGAGGCCGGCACCGCCGCAGCGGTGGAGGTGCGGAAAAACAGGAACTGTCCCGCTGAAATCGGGAATGGTTGGGAGGGGTGCGCCCTCTATGGGGTGGTGCCGCTGTTTGACCGCACTGGTCGAACATGCCTCGAGCCGGCCTTGCATTCCCTTCCCTCCCATCGTTCTGATGTGTACCCAGGGTCCCACATATCGGCTGGGTACACATTGCTCAGTGTGTACCCAGCTATAGACTGCAGTAAATAAATGACAAAGCAGCTGATTGGTTGGTTTGGGCAACTTCTCCACTTTCTCTTTCCAATGCTTGATACATCTCCCCAACGAGCTGAGCATTTCTCAACGGAATCAGTACGATTTACCGCATGGCCGGCAGTTCAAATCCCAACAGCAGAAGCCCGGAGGGGTGAAAATCCTGAAGCTACCAAAGGTAAGTATCGCTAACCTTTTTTTTTGCCCACTAACCCTCCTTTAGGGGTGCCTAACCCTAACTTCCCCCCCCCCCAAGTGCCTAAACCTAACCCCCCTTCCCCACTGCCTAAACCTAACCCTCCAGGGGGGTTGCCTAACCCTAACCATCCGGGGGGTGTCTAACCCTAAGTCCCCCCGCGTGAGCCCCTAACCCAACCCTCCCCCCCGCCGGCTGTCTGCACCCGGCTTACCTTCGATTGGTAAGCCGGGTGTCAGGTTCCCAGCGTAGGTCTAATGACAGGCGTCGGGATCTCGACGCCTGTCATTAGACACTTGCCGGGATTAGACAGTTGGACAGCCGGCGGTCGGGATTACGTCCGTTGGCTTCCCGACTGCTTCCCTTCTCAACTGCCACAGCAAAATAGCCTTGAAAAATATATGTTCTATTTCTATCACTGCTATGAACCCACAGAATGAGATCAGACCTACTCAGCTAATACATTTATATATAGGGTGCCCAAATCTCTGTTATCCCTGTGCAGACACTTCCATAATCATGTCATCACACTTTTACATTTACCTAATTACACAAAAGCTGCTCTGTCAGTTCCCTAGAAGTGAGTAGTGTGCCTGTCTGTCTCTGTCTGTCTGTCTCTCTCTTCCCCCCCCCCCCCCCCCCCCTCACAAAGGCAATTACAGGCTTCTATAATCCCTCAGGCTCATCACACACAGATCTATATGGATGTGCAAGTTAAACCTGCCCTAGTCAGGCCGCTCCTTCAATATATGGAAATATGGGAGAGCAAAGGGAGAGAATTCATACTGACACCCAGCTCTGTTCCCTTTCCAAGTCTCTGTACGTTTGTTTTCCTTTAATATTGAAGCGGAATAATGTGTTCCAGCCGATAACAATCTAAGAATCAGTAACTGCAGTTAATATGATATTAAAGCTTTGGGCCAGAACTATCTGAAAAGTGTTTTCAAAGCTTAAGCATCAAACTTGAACTTGTCTGTGTTTTTAGTGAGTTGTGTTGTTTGGATCCAAAAGTCCATTTAGGTGTGTCACCATCCATGTCTACAGACACAAGGAAAATGCATTTGCTTCGACTAGTCTTAAAGAATCAGTAAATAACACAAATATATGTATTTCTTCATCCTTTGCATAACCATAACTAGGCCCCTAGGATTGCGACTGCTACACTGTAGGCCTCCTGTGCCTGAGCCTTGCAGTGGTTAATGACAGCTGCACACCGGACTCTTCGCATGTGACTGTCACTGGGATGTGCCCCTGCCATTCCTCTGCCTGAGGCACTGGCTGAAATAGTGCCCTTCTCATTCCTCAAATTAACATAAACATTTGTATGTAATATAAAAGAGAGAGGCTGTTATCTTCAATCGTTAATACATGTACCAGTGAGGGAAATACCTCTCATTTATTCTACATTTATTTTGCTACCACCAAAACGTTCTGCTGAAGACAGCTGCCTCAGGTTGCCCCGTTATGCACACCAGTAAGGACCCCCTTCTAGTATAAAGACTGACAGAAGAGCTGACATTCCAAACCGTGTACAGTCCAAGAGAACATGGGCCCCCTGCCCCTGTTGGGAGATGGTAACAATGCTGGCGGTGCCCATAGTGAATTATCCTTTTAAATTGTCAATATTGAACACCCAGATGGATGCATACATTTAAATGGGATGCAGTCAATATCTCAACGGCGGTGCCGGCATCCCGACAGCTGGGATCCTGAAGGTAAGTACTGAGGTTAGGGGGAGGGTTAGGATTTAGGGTTAGGCACTAGGGGGAGGGCTAGGGTTAGGCACTAAGGGGGGAAGGTTAGGTTTAGGGTGCAGGGAGGGGGAGGTTAGGTTTAGGCACTGGGGGGGAAGGTTAGGTTCAAGCACTGGTGAGGGAGGGTTAGGGTAGGGCAGGGCCGGACTTCCCATTTGGCACTTCTGGCAAATGCAAGGAGGGCCGATGGCCAGATGGGCCAGTCCGGTGTCAAACCCAGGCCGAGCAGCTCCGCCTCCCGGCGCTCTGTTCAGGCAGGATACTGAAAGATGAGGACGCGCTGCAGGCCAGGTCCCCGTGACTCGCGGCGTGCCCTCTTGAGGCAAGGCCATGCCCCTTTGAGGTATGGTCACATCCCTTTTGCGGACGCACGCAGGGGGACTGCCAGGGCTGCTCAGGACTGCCAGGGCTGCCCATCCCTGGGGCAGGGAGAGGGAGAGGGTTAGGTTACCTACCAACAGGTATTAGTATCCTAACCTTGTCGTGATGCAGGCGTCAGGATTCTGACCGTCGGGATCCCAAGCACCGGCATCCCGTAACCATCCCCTTTTAAATAATGAATGTTGGGTTTATCTGATTTATAATCTCCACTGCAGTTTCAAGGCTTCAAATAAACCCACAATGGTTTTTCTTCCTGTTGGCAAATATATGTCTAGTAATCACTCACTTGACAAGCTCAGTTGATTAACTAAGTACATAAGCTGTAGAATTTTATAGGTGGAATTTAAATGGCCACACTACACCTTGAAAGTGTAGTGTGGCCGCCATTTATGTTCTCCATATAAAGTTCTACAGCTTACAGTCTAATTTCCCTACTGTAGGCAAACAAAACACACTTATGGTGCATACACACGAGACGATCAGCAGTGATAACGATATCGCTGAACTATCTACCGGGTGTGCTGGATGATCGATCATCCAGCACACCACCAACGACAGCCAGTGACCCGCGATCCCTATAGTAACCTGGTCGATATTGACCAGGTTGGCCTGCATACACGATCGATGGACAATATCTTTATCGTTCGTACGTGCCCGCGCATTGCATGTCGTTGGTGGGTTGGAGGCGCCGAAAAATTGAACAATAACGATATGATCGATATCGTTTATATCGTGCATTTTAATCATACCGTATGTATGCACCATAAAACACGAAGGCTAATTTAATTATATATACTTTGGGATGAGGGATGAAAACCTGAGCACCTGGAAGAAACTCTTGTGAACTTCACAATTCTAAATATCTTAACTGTTTTGTACATTATAAAAGTAGCTTTAATTTCATAACATCAGGGTTACAGGGGGAATTCCTGGTGGGCCACACTGCCTGAGGGCCACACCCCCTACTATAGGTGTCATGTTCCACACTGTGCACTGAATTGTACATTGTTACATATTAGAGTCTGTTACCTGGTGGAGGACCACTGATAAACATCGGTTCTTGGTTTGCTTCTATAGAAATCGATCCATGATTTGACAAATGGCTAGTCAAGCTACTGTGGTGGCTGGCAACACCCCCTCTGGTGACTGACTACAACCCTTAAGCATGGCCCCTATCACTGCATTCCCCCGGTGGGCCCTTTATGCCCCAGTCCGACACTGCTATATTTACCATATGCTCCACCCACAATATTAGGGGTCTATTCATCATCACTTAATTTGATTTTCGGATCAATTGCTCCACTCCGGAGCAATGTAGAATTGCTCCAGTGAATTTGTATCCACTGCTTATACTCACAGAGAGTTGGAAACTTAGTGATTGGGGGCTGCCGAGACCCCCATAATTAGCATGATGAATGTACCCCCTCAGGGCCAGCTCCAGGGGTCGGAGCACCCTGCGCCGGCCCCCTCCAGAGCAACCCATCTTCGAGCGCAGCCAAGCCGCGCGTGACCAAAATGGGGGTGTGGCCTAATTACCATAGGCCACACTCCCTACATGATATTAGGAGGCGTGTCCGCCTCCAAATAACGTCAGGCTGGGAGGAGCCTCACTAGCTGGGCTTCCCCCAGCCCTCTCCCGTCACTGAATGGATGCCGCGCGCAGCATCCATTCAGAGTCTCCGGGGTCCCCAACCTCCCGATTTAACCACCCGCGGGCCACTTCGGCCCACAGGTGGAACAGTGGGACATTACTGTCCCATTGAAATCGGGATGTTAGGGAGGGGTGCGCCCTCTATGGGTGGCGCCCCTGTGCGACCGCTCAGGTCGAACACCCCTAGAACCGGCCCTGAACCCCCTATATCAATCAATAGCACTAGATTCTAGTTCCATCTGAATTGGTTGCATATATCTACCTATTTTTGTATGTAGATTGCTATTAAGTGTATAATGTAAAAATAAAATATTTTCGTTACATAACTAAAGATGCACAGAGAAGCTACTGTGTATATGCTGAACATACTGCATTCCTTCAACTGTGTTTTCAACCATCATCACAGAACTGGAAGGGAAAAATACTATGTGACAAATCATATTACATGCTTAGGCTAAATATGTAATATATCACAGAAGCATCAATTGTCACTGTGTACAGGTCAAACCATGCTGATCAGCCACAATTTTCTCAGGATCTCTGTGACATCATGCATGGCATGTAACATTCATGAATTTTTCACATCTTACAAATTCTTTCAGAGCCCAGAGTCAAGTTCCAGGTCATCTTCTGAACAAAGTGCACAGAAATCTCCTTTCACCACCAATACGTTTTGTTGCACAAAAATAATAAAATCTGAGCTGATGGAACAGATGGACAACAGGACCACATGAGATCCTCAAAATGGTCACATGACCCTAGAGAGCAGACCCTGTTACTGGCGAGGAGAATGTTGTAGAGCTAGCATAGGGTAGTGCAGCATGGTGACATGGTGCCTCACAGCAATGCGGTTATGGGTTAGATTCCAACCAGACCCTTCTATGTGTGGAGTTTGTATGTTCTCCATGTTTTTGCATGGGTTTACTCCAGGTACTCTGGTTTTCTTCCACAATCCAAAAACATACAGGGGCTAATTCAGAGTCGTAAGTTGCTTGCTTTTTTTTTTTGCTATGCTCACAAATCAGAATAAGCCCCTCATGGAGCATTTGCACGAGCGCTATCCTTAATTCAGGTCAGACGGATTTCTTTGTATGCTCGCCTTTGAGTAGCCTGAAATTCTATCGACACACCCACGACACACTCACGGAACACTTAGTCTACATGTGAACATCCACTTGTCTCGCAGATACACCCACTCAGCCACAAGTGTAATTGTGGCTGAGACGCATACTCTGAATTGCACATAGTAGCCCAAACTTGCGTATGTTCAGCCTTAGAGCATGTGCAGTGTGATGAATAGCAAAATCCATCCACATAACGGACATGCATGCAATTTACCCTAGTGTGTATGTGTGTCAGGAAAGGAGGACTGTGAGATCCAGTGGTTCAGGGACTGGTGTGAATGTCAAAATATTAAAGATGTAAAGTGCTGTGCAATATGTAAGTGCTATATAAAAAACTTCATAAAAAATAACTGGATGTGATATCTTCTTAGCCAACGATGACTTAGTCTACTGTATAGAGTGAATAAACACTTCTATATGTATTTATTAAGTTATTTATATAGTGCCAGCATTTTATGTTGTGCTTAACTGAGGGGCCACTAATGGGCACCCTAAAAGTCCTGTTTTCCCGCCACACACTTATAACAATATAAGAACTCTGCCAATCTGAAATCTCTGCCAGTGTGATACAGAAGGGGCACATGGAGATAATACAATAGTTTTCTCTCTTGATAAGTGGTTCTGTCTGTGGCGCCTTCGTAAATAGTTCACTACAGTACACAAACTATCACAGCTCTGAGGCACTTCAGAAGTAAAATGCAGCAACACGTGGTTTTATGTATACATAGGAAATACTGCCACTTGTAATGTTTATAAATGCATGACATACAGATACAGCAAATACAAATGATGATGATGACAGACTTTGTTTTGCAAATCTTTGCATATCTCGTTTGGAGTAAGATAACGGCAAAAATCAATTGAAAGTGAAATATGCAAAATACCTCTTTGTTTTAGCTAGCGATTGGATTTAGGGAAGGGATAAAGAAATATATTGTATGTTAATATATTTGATGCTATGTATACATATCTTTAAGTGTTTAATTGTGTTGAGTTCTGTTCCGTTCATCAGTATGTAATAGAGATGTGCGCTGTCCCCTGTGTTTTGGATCTGGATTCATCTCAGGGTTTTGGTTTTGCAAAACCATTCTCAAGTGTTTTCGTTTTGGATGTGGATTTTAAAAAAAAATAAGTTTTTTAAAACCACTAAAATCATGTAATATTTATAATCCAAAACCCAAAATTCAGATTTAAAATCCAAATTATGAAACACTGGAAGAACAGAACCTGATTTAGCCGGATCTCCTTAGGAGATTAGAACCGCGACTCAGATCTGTCCGGATTCATGAATATAGGTGGATTTGGATTTCTGGAGGACCGAATTGCACATCTCTAGTATATAGTAGTTGTATAGTTTCTAGAATCCAACAAACTTGTATTTTTGATGTGTATGCACCCTTAAACTTTCCACCTTGACTAATGCTCTGTTTATGTTTTAGTTACTGTAATATAATGTTCTGTTCGCGGTAGCCTGTACTGTCCTACTGTTGTATGGATGGCTCTACGGACCACTTGTGCGCCCTATATATAAAATTTTATAATAATAGTAATATACTACAGACAGTATTAGTGACAGCCATATACTACAGACAGCATTAGTGCCTGCCATATACTACAGACAGCATTAACGACTACCATATAATACAAACACGCACAGACTCCAAGATAAATCCAACATATTAAAATGTCTTGAAAAGTTGGATTTCTCTTGGAGTCTTGGCGTGTTTAATAGTACCGTGAATGCTGCCTGACTACTTTATACTTACACACACACACGAAAAACAAGACAATCAGTGCGCTTCAATAAAATGAATAGGAAATGTCCTTGAGACAAGAGAAATGTTCTGTTTCAAACAAATGATTGCATAATAGTCACTTAGAATTATTCCTATATAGTGGAATAAAGCAAAGATCCCAAATATGATATGGATCGGCGTCTTCCCCCAAAAACCCGAATCCAGCCGGGGGTAAACATTAACAGTAAAACAGAGACAGGGGGCGCCACATAGTGCTTTGAAAGTATAACAGTTTTTATTGCAATCTTCCCAGTAACCAATTAAGCATTCCAGAAAGGGCGGTCTTACACCACTGCAAGTGTATACAGCATATAAGGAAGGAACAAGGCAACCGCCGACCTGGACGTCTCCAAGGGGCTCTCCGGGAGCTTGTTTCCGACCACGATCTCAAACGCCAAACCACGCCATGTATAAAAATGTAATGATGAAGCACTTGGTATTATTATCCTTATCAGACATTACAGGTAAAAGACACAATCTGAGGGAGACCCAGGGGCGTTGTCTGGCATTTGAGATCGTGGTCGGAAGCAGGCTCCCGGAGAGCCGCTTGGAGATGTCCAGGTCAGCGGCCGGTGATTGCCTTCAAAAGCAATATGTGGTACCCCCTGTCTGTTTTACTTTTAATGTATATATAACAAATATATATATATTAGTCCAAATAGGCCCACACTCTCGTCTTCAATAATAAATTGCTGGGGTGACACACCCATATGGGATCACAATAATCCTCTTCATGCAAAAGTAGAAAGGGGGGGGTAGCACTCACCAGTCTTCTTAAAAACATCTCTTTATTGCATCTCAGTAAAAATGTTACAACATTTCAAAATCTGACGTTTCGGTCCTGTGCATGGACCTTTGTCAAGGTTATTTTCTAGATATTTTCTATATATTTATTTTTTTTCTTAATTATTTATGTGTGCTGGTATTTAAAATTTTTCCACAACATACTTTGATGGCAGCTGGCCTGGCTGGCTTTTGCTGGCTCCAGTTTTAAGGCTCTTCATGGCAGCTGCTGATGCCTCCAGTGCGTCCACAGCTACCCTTCCTCTTCTCAGCATGCAGTGCGCGGCTAGCAGACAGAGACAGCCACAGCGGCACCTTGAAGGGTGGTGATTGATCTCATCACTCTTCATTTCAACTGATAACACCACAACCACGTCTTCCCCACTGGTGACTCCTCTCCTTCTGCCAGATTGCATCCAGGAATACTTTGTTAAGCAGTGGTGGGAAAGTATAATGCTGCAGGCCCCTGTGCAATGTATCGGTTGCACTGCCGCTAGTTCTGCCCTTAAGTATATTAATGTTTTATACCTACATAAAAGTGTAATCAGCATTAACAGTCCCTGTGCAGGTATGATCTCAATCCCAGCAACATAGGGGCATATTCAATTGGGGGTGAGGCTTAGCACCCAATTTTGGATTACCGGTATGCGGGCTTATATTACCCGCAGTATCCAATTAAAAAAAGTGGTCACAGGGTTTTCAGAGTTTAAAACCCTGCGGCGCATAAAAAAAAAATATATATATACTCACCTGTCCCTGGTGGTCTCCGTGGCTTCCGTGGCCTCCCCTTCATCTTGTCACTGGGGAGAGAGCTGCCGGGAATCTCTGGGAACTACTCTGAGGCTCCAGGGCTGCTGGGAAATGTAGTTCTCCTAGCGCCGACTACAGGAGGTATGCACTCCCACGGGGGCGGGGGGGGGGTCACACACTGGGCATCTCACACACGCACTCATTCATACACACTTACACTCACACACACTCATATACTCACCCTGCTACAGAAGACCCAATGTTGGAGGAAGAAGACACTGCTTCGGAAGGTGAGTAATTAAAGACTAATTAAGATAATTGGAAAATTCCAATTGCTTAATTAGTCATTAAGAGGGGTGCTGACCCCAGAGCATTTCTTGACCATTTTTCCTAAAAAAAATTATGTTTTTAGGAAAAATTGGTTGTGCTCTGGAAGTGCTAAAAAATAACAACCTTAAGATGCTCAAAAACTGAAAAACCCCGAACCTAATTGAATAGCAAAAATCCTGCACCTGCAGGAAACACCCCACATGTGCAGGATTTATGCTATTCTCGCACTTAATTGAATACTGGGACAGATGCAGAATAGTGGAGAGTATCTTGTGTATAATTGAGGAGGACAGCGAATTATCCCACAGATGTGTCTTATGCAGACCTGGATACATATGCCCATTAGGAGGTGTATCTTCTGCACCTAGCACAGGGAGGGGCAATTACTCACTGATGGGCCCCCATTTATTAACGAGTTTTATCACCAAAACGAGTGATACATTTCACTGTGTATGATAAATGTTGCTCCAGCCAATCAGTTCCCAACTGACATTTTTCTAATAGTTGACAGTTGGGAGCTGATTGGCTGGAGCACCATTTATCATACACAGTGACATTTATCACTCGTTTTGGTGATAAAAATGGTTCGTAAATGAGGCCCATGGTAATGAGTTGTGGCAAACCAACCGCATATGTTACACACACTGAGACAGGTGCAGCTCAAGAAAATATGCAATTTCACAATTGAGCAATGTGAGCCCGGTTTACGTCCAAGTCTGCACCAGCCTTCAAGACTTCAATTAGGAAACACAGCTGTGAGGAAATGAAAATGTAACATTGAGCAACTGGAGAATCTCATTGCTCTACACAGATAAAAATAAATCTGTAATGTGCACATCTCATTGGAAACAATGGGCCCCATTTAGCAATGAACCTTAATACCAGTGGCATAGTGTGTTTAGTATTGCAGTGTTACTAATGAATATGCCATTGGTATTTAACATTACTTACCCCTCTGGCGAGGTCCAGCGATGTCCCCCTTCTCTGTGGCATCCTTTGCTCTGTTGCTGCCAGCTACGAGCTGCTGTGCCCTGCACATGTACACCCAGTCTACTATCACCCTGCGGGGACTCGAGTGTGAAAGGGGTTTTGTCTCCTATGTTGTTAAATGGGGCCCAATGTTACTAAATAATCACTGCTATGATATTAGTGATTTTCCAGTTCTGTATGATACGGTTGTATTATGCTAAGGGAGAATTAAATTGCTAATTCGAGGCCCCAGCTCTCGTCTAAAGTGATGGAAACTACTCAAATGATTTTAGGAGCCCATTACTCATCAGAATTTTTGCTCGCAGCCTCCTGAAGTGCGAGCAGAAATCCGCCCAAAGTAGGGCTTTTTGGTGGCTTGAAACTTGCAGTCAACTACTGGTACAATCTTTGTGATCCCTCTCCCCCATCCAATTAGGTGCAGGCAGAGGAGGAGCAGCAGTCTCCCTATACTCACTGCAACCCAGCACACAGCAGTGTGTGCTGGGCGCAGCTGGCGCTGACAGGAGTAAGAGGAGGTGAGGAGGAGCGGAGGACCTGGCCCCCTCCATCAAGCCCGGTCCCAGGTACTCAGTACCCGTCCTTCCCCCCTCTCGGTGACTTGGGCTGGGGTGGGTGTAGGCAGGAGGGCATCGGAAGCCACAATATCTTGATTACAGGTTCTCATTGATCCTCCCACTCACAAACCCCATTGGCAGCATCATACAACCTCCGTTTTCTTCCAGGCCTGTGAGAACATTGATTATCCTCTCCCACTGCTCAATTTCTGCCTCCCATGACTCTTCATTATAAACAGCTATGTTTCTCTGGGTGTTCTGTGGAACCTCAAAGCTCCACCAAGGGGTGCAAGGCAAATGTGTAATAGCAGAAAAAAAATACTTGCAGCCCTTAATTTTTTTTAGGTATGTATTCTGACCATTCTGCCACTTATAATGTACAATCTACTGCACCAACGCATCACTCCAGAATATTCTTATTGCCAATCTGATGGCTCATCACCAAAAGCTGAGTAGAAAGTTCGTCAGTTAGCGGTGCCCTCTATCCAGAATTTTGACATGCTTGTTTTTGTAAATGTTTTGTCTAGGATAAGTACCTAAAAAGTGACCCCCGTGTTTTTTTTTTTTTTTTGGTTCTAATTCATTATCGTGTTTTGGTTTTGGCAAAACCACCCTCAAGTGTTTTGGTTCTGATTCAGTTTTGGTTTTGGAATCCTTAAAAATTGGTAAAAAAATCAATAAAAACAGTTAAAATAATGTAATTTGGACCTGGTTTACATTCATGCCAAAAACCCGAATTCAATTGAATAGCTCCTGTCGGGTGCGTAGGAGGACAATACAAATGAATACCGCCCAGAATCTCAAAGTGATTTCAAACTGGGACTTGATTTGATTTGATTTGGAACCTCTAAATTTGGGTGTGTTTGTATTTCAGAAAAGCCTAACCACACATCTCTACTAAAAAGAGGTAGTTTGAAGAGAAAACATGAAGAGGATACTCCTAATCGTAGTGTAGAAACTGAGGAGGTTCCTCACAGTAATAACAATTATGCTAATTATTTAGTTAAAATGCCAGAAACTTCTAATAGGCTCACTCTAAGGTGCTGAATAGAAGAAATTCTCTATGCCTGGAATGCATTGCACAGGGATTTTACAAGTGAATTCAAAGATTTAGGGGCCTATTCATCAACACTAAAATAACGTTTTTAAGGACATTTTCCTTAATTAACGTTATTCTAGTATTCATGAAGAGACTTAACACAGGAGCTATCACTGATATCTCCTGGATAAGTCCCCCTGCGTTAATTTCCACACTCCCCATACATTAGTATGGGGATATGGAAATTAGGCTATTCATCAAATTCCGAAAATTATGTATTTTCGGAATTTGATGGTGTTACCATACGCCACTGTGAGGTGGCGTATAGTAGGTAACACTTACCTGCTTTCAGCTAGGCATGTCCCCCGGCGTCTTCCTTCAGCGCTCTGGACTCTCCTCTGGCTCCGTCTGCTATGCTGTCATGTGTCCTCCCCAGCAGAACACAATAAAGTTTAAAAAAAAAAAAACGCTTTTTTTTTTCTAAACTACTGAGTTCTGCTGGGGAGAACACATGACAGCATAGCAGACGGAGCCAGAGGCTGCTGCGCGAGCAGGTAAGTCGGGGACGGGGGGAGGTGAGCGGAACATGGAGGGGGAGCAGGTGAGCGGAGGGGGCAGAGGGGGACACACACAATTACCGCAGCCGTAGGTAGTGCTGCGCATGCGCTGGCTTTACGAATGTAACAGCGCATGCGCAGCACGGATTCCAGCTGCGGTAACTTAGTGTAGATAGAGATACTATCTATTTCCTGAAAAGCTGTCATCACAAAAATGACAGCTTTTCGAAATAGATAGTTATGGGAAGGAGAAATGATGAATTTCTCTGGTAATTAGGTAGAACTCCATGCGAGTTCTAAACCTAATTACCTCCAGAGAAAGTTTAGGTATGATGAATAGGCCCCTTATACACTTAAATAGCACAAAAAAAACAAAGATCCAAATTGAAAAAAAAAAAATCTAAAATATAACTGAAATCACATATGACTTTAAAGTATTTCTGAATGTTAAGGTACCCATGTGATCGGAAATGCCGTTCTGCCGGGTGGAAACGCCAACTGCCCACCATCGATGTTCAGTGATACGTCGCAGGATCACTGAAATTTTACATGTTAAATGTCCCCGATTTGACGATCACGATCATTTTTTGATCACAATCGTCATATCGGGAAAATCCATCATGTTGGATTTCTGCAATGCCGGGTTGCAGGATCGCGGCAATCTGTCGCTGATGTATGGGTACCTTTTAGGCAATGGGAACTGATAAGAGAAGTAACTGCATCTGTTATTTGCATTGTGGAGATTGGGTAACAATGGTTGTATTATTTATAACGTCTCCATACAATAAATTAGTATTACAGGATATGGTGATAGAAAATCATTTCAAATGAAAGTACATTTGTTTTGAAACAATAGAAATTTGAATGAAAAGAATTGTCATTGCGACTAGAAAACAATGGATTGATGATAAACACTTTATAGAAATGTAGTGTGCCAATAACGTTTACTTCAATTTATTTACTGCATATAGAGTTACTTCTTATTGGGAAGCACAGCTTACGGTACGAGTGACTGACCAATGCTGGATTCACCACTGAAATGATCTTCAAGGTGTCATTGGATCTGTAATATTTCATCAGTTATTTTCCTCCACAGTTTGAATTCCATTTTGTATAGTTTCCTGACATTAGTTTTTTCCATTCCCATGAATGAAATCCTAAGAAGTTTACTCATCTGTGAAACAAATGTGTGCAATTAACTGTTTTTTTAGTCTTGAAACTGCATTAATTATATGACAAGCACACAATCAGTATATTGCAGACTATAATACCTCTACATTTTTTATATTACAAGTGTCAATGACACAATCACTTCCTCGAGTGTCTGTACGTCTCCACTGTTCCGATGTACTGTACTTACCACATACTGTACACACATTAGGGACCTCATTCAGAGTCGGTTGAAGCGGCCGCACGGTCGTACGCCACCGATGTTCGCTATACTGCGCATGCGTACAGTTCGCAATGCGCGTGTGCAAACTAGCCGCTACGATCAGAAATTTCTCTCTCCTTGAACACAACCAGGTCGGTAGTTTGAGTGACAGATTGAGGCGTTTGTGGGTGGTAACAGGGGAAGGTGCTTGAAAACGGGGGAGTGGAGATCTGAACGCAGGCGTGCCTAATTATGCGGACAGCGTTTTGTGGGAGTGCATACGGTTTATGGGAGCGCATAATTAACAAAGTAGCGTCATGGCACATGTGACATGGGAGGTTTTTACACTGACATGATCGTAGAGCTTAAGAGAGGGTATGGTCAACCTTAAGCTCTACGACCAGTTTCGATGGTTGCCGATGGTCTCGATTAATCCTTATATGCCGGAGATGAGGTGCAATGCGTACGAGAAGGGGGCATATTTTTTTTGTCTTCTGACCGCTTCCTCCCCTTGGTCGGCCAACTACCGATCCGAACTTAGGGACGCAACTTGCTAGGGAATCATTTGCATATACGGCCCCTTTTCGCGTACGACCGTGCGCCCGCTTTGACCAACTCTGAATGAGGTCTTAGGTGAGGTGACACACAGTTATAGTGGTCATCTAGTGCTGGTCAGACACACATATTAGAACACAGTTGTAGCCTATATCACTGTTTGTGTCCACAAAATTAGCACATTTCCCAATAATTATCCAATATAAATTTAAAGTGTCTTTATTTGCATGTTGGTAAATGTAGTGGAAAGATAACTGCTGTGCCCTCTGTGACATCTCTTGATCACACTTCAGGCACCAGTCACAAGGAATCGGCAAGAAACAGCTAGATCTTGTGTCATTAGGTCACCCATATGAGTGGCAGACTCAGATCGTATCTCTTGGAACTCAGAGTTGAATAACTAGAGCTACACTGTATGATATGTATCTGGCCAGTACACTTATAAAGTAAGGGGGTGATTCAGTATTAGACAGAATTGCAAAGCTGAAAGCAAGCAGCTTTGCAATTCTGTCCTTGCAAATATGCAAATGCAGCAAGACGTGTCTGACACCACCTGCTGCATTTGTGATCCCAGCACTGTGACCGAGGTGGACGGCACCGCTGGGCTGGCCTGCTGAGTAAAGCTGGCCACACACTAGACCAACTTACATCCAACCAGCCAACTTGTTGATTGGTTGGAATGAAAATCTGGTAAGGAATGGGAGTAAATGATGATCAGCAATTTGCTCCTAAATGCCAGAAAACAGATGAAAATGGTCGTTCAGACAAGTTTGTTAAATGTTTGATCTAAACTATTTGTTCAAACAACAGTTTTGGTCCATTTCCCAGAGTTTGGGAACAAATTGCTGATTGTACTCCTTACCAGATTTTTATTCCAACCAATCAACTAGTTGGCTGGTTGGACAGATAATCTTTAGATGTGTGGCCAGCTTAAGCCTCAGCTTACTCAGGCTGGACAGCTTTTGAGGCCAGGGAACTGCGTTTGTGGATGCAGATCCTGGCCTGGCCACTCCCGGAAAACGGGGACAACACGCCCCTGTTTCCAGGAACGCCGGCCATCCACGACCCTGCACCGCCCCGTAAATGCCTCAGCCTGTCAAATTAGGCAGAGGCACATGGGGGCCTGCATGCGATCACCAGAACCAGTTGTGCAGAACGGGTCCTGTGCATGCACAGATGCCCGATAAACAGGAATCTACGTTTAGCATTGAGTCAGGCCCTGAGACCTGTAAATAACACACATATACTAATTCTCTTATCTTTATTCAATTCAATATGCCCACTAGCCAATTTGACGTTTTCTTTATCACCAGGTAGCTGCCCAGTTAGACATCCACCTGTTCTGTGCCACATACATAGATCAGACTTGCCTACCCTCCCGATTTGGCCAGGAGCCTCCCGAATATCGAGTGCCGTTCCCGGCCCCCCGGAAAGGCAGGCAAGCCTCCCGACATTCCCCAACCCTCCAGACCTCCCCCCAGACAGGGGGGGGGCGCAACTTTACTCTCCAGGGACACGGTGCAGAGATTTACACCTACTCCACCCAACATGTGCAAGCAAACATACATTACAGAGATAGTACTTTTGCATTCTGGCTAATCAGGTGCAGTAGAATCTTTACTGTTTTGTAAATATCCTCCTGTTCAATGTGTATTTTAGCAGAGAATAGGCAAGTGCTAGAAATTCAGATAAGTACAGTATGTGTGAGGGAGGAAACACGACCCGTTCTCAGCTTCCTGCCTGCCATCACAGATAAAGAAATTTATGTGGTCACAGAACAGCATGGATAAAACTATTTGTTATATTTGCTATTAACATACAGTAAAAGTTTAGTCATAACTTGTTCTGGTTGCTATGTAATAAGATCAGTAGTTGCTATCATAAGCTTCTTTTTCTGTGATCATCCTTTGGTGTCCCTGTTTAGCCAGGAAGTATTTTGCCATATTTTGAGCCGCTGCCATGGTTACCAGATGTGTGTGTGTGCATATATATGTATTAATGTGTATGTGTGTGCATTCAGGAATCCCCAGTCATCTCTGATACATCATTTTAGGGAACCTCTTGTCACCCAGCTGGGGTAGTGTATTATTGTGTTACTCAGTAACACACTGTGTGTATGAGTCAGACAGACATCAAGGCTCAGCATGTGATTCCTGCATGGAAATAAACCTTCAGGCTACCAGGCCTTGCTCTGTCCAAAACATTCCCTCTTAATTAGACCCTCTGTAAAATGATTCTTTGTTACAAATATTTATCAGGCCTAAGAGCACATACACATGGGCACAAAAAACAGCACTAGTTAAAAACTAGTTAACAAATTGTACTTGCGTTTATTGCACATGTACAACACTTTAGAAGCACATACATTAAAGCACATACATTAATGCCTGCAGCGTCCCAGCAGAGTGCTGTACAAAGAGCTTAGCTAAAACAAACCACATAATATCATATGTGACATACAACCTGTTAAAGATAGAGGGCCTTAAGGTACCTATCCATTAGACGACCTGAAAAACTGAACGTCTAGCGGTCAGTCCTTCAGGTGGCCAGGTGTGGTGCCCGCACTGAAACGCATTCACTGAACGTCATTCAGTGCAGGAGACCGACCTCCTATCTGTGAACATGTGGAAACTGACGATCGTCGTCAGGTTGATGAGCATGTTCCACAGATAGTCGGCGTCGGCAAGGACCCAGCGTGCACGCGCATCGCTAGTCCTTGCCAGCTATCCATTAGACGACTTTGTGAACAATCCGACCAAAACCTCCTGGTTTTGGTAGGATCGTTCAAAAAGTCGTCTAATGGATAGGCCCCTTTATTCAGAGCTGAACTCAAGTCGTACACAATTGGTCCCCCATTGCATATATTTACCAGTATGCATCACATTTGCCTACCCTCCCGATTCGGACGGGAGCCTCCCGAAAATTGGGTGCCACTCCCAGCCCCCCGGAAAGGCAAGCAAGCCTCCCAGCACCGGCAAGCCATCCGCCCCCCCCCCTCCCATGATTACAATATAAACCCCAGCAATGGGGGGGGTCAAGGTGATGCGATTTGCGCTGCTTCACAATGTCAAAAATCTAGGCATTGTGAAGAGGGGGCGGGGCAACAATGACGCAATTACGCTGTCACGCCCCCATGATCCGTCCCCAATGCTGAGTAATTGACTCGACGCGCCCCCTCCCCCCCACCCTCAGCAGTGGCGTAACTAGGGGGGGGTCGAGCGGGGATTGTGCCCTGGGCGACATGGCAGGCCCAGCAGAGGGGGGCGCCAGCCAGGGCATTGTTACCCGCACCGCCCGCTCTCCGGTCCCCCCCCCCCGCTTCCCCCGACGAAATCTGCTACACAGTACAGTGTAGTGAGTTACTACAGCAGCAAGCTGCTGGTGCTGACTGTAGGGGGAGCTGCTGCAGAGACGCGCAGCCCCTCCAAGGCAGTCCTCCTGGTATTCTACAGCATACTGCTGGCCTGCTGATCCTGAGAGGCTGAGAGCTGCTGCCGGCACGGATAGTGAAAGTTCTCCTTCTCTGCTGCTTCACCACTATTAAGTATTGGGGGGGGGGGGCTTATGCATCATATATATATATATATATATATATATATACATCAGCGTGTGTATATATGTGTCAGCGTGTGTATCTGTTTCAGCATGTGCATGTGTGTATCTGTGTCATCATGTATGTATGTGTCAGCATCAGCATGTATGTATATGTGTCAGCATGTGTGTATATATGTGTCAGCATATATGTATCTATGTGTAAGCATGTGTGTATATGCATCAGCATGTGTGTATCTGTGTCAGCATGCATGTATATGTGTCAGCATGTGTGTATCTGTGTTACTGTCAGCATGTATGTATCTGTGTAAGCATGTGTGTATATGCATCAGCGTGTGTATATATGTGTAAGCATGTGTGTATATGCATCAGCATGTGTGTATCTGTGTCAGCATGCATGTATATGTGTCAGCATGTGTGTATATATGTCAGCATATATGTATCTGTGTCAGCATGTGTGTATCTGTGTTACTGTCAGCATGTATGTATCTGTGTAAGCATGTGTGTATATGCATCAGTGTGTGTATATATGTGTAAGCTAGGGATGTGCAGGCTCGGATAGGTTCGAGTTTGCACGTGGAGTTCGGATTTTTCCCTCCAAAAAAACGGAACTCAGAACGAGGCAAAACGTCATCTTACATGGACGAACATCATCATTCCTGGACAAAAGACCAGGAATGATGTTGTTCGTCCATGTAAGATGACGTTTTGCCTCGTTCTGAGTTCCGTTTTTTTGGAGGGAAAAATCCGAACTCCACGTGCAAACTCGAACCTATCCGAGCCTGCACATCCCTAGTGTAAGCATGTGTGTATATGCATCAGTGTGTGTGTATCTGTGTCAACATGTATGTATCTGTGTCAGCATGTGTGTATCTATTACTGTCAGCATGCGTGTATCTGTGTCAGCATGCATGTATGTGTCAGCATGTGTGTATATATGTGTCAGCATATATGTATCTGTGTCAGCATGTGTGTATCTGTGTTACTGTCAGCATGTATGTATCTGCATCAGCGTGTGTATATATGTGTAAGCATGTGTGTATATGCATCAGCGTGTGTATATATGTGTCAGCATGTGCATCAGCGTGTGTATATATGTGTAAGCATGTGTGTATATGCATCAGCGTGTGTATATATGTGTCAGCATGTATGTATCTGTGTCAGCATGTGTGTATATGTGTTACTGTCAGCATGTGTGTATCTGTGTCAGCATGTGTGTATCTGTGTCAGCATGTGTGTATCTGTGTCAGCATGTGTGTATCTGTGTCAGCATGTGTGTATCTGTGTCAGCATGTATGTATCTGTGTCAGCATGTGTGTATATGTGTTACTGTCAGCATGTGTGTATCTGTGTCAGCATGTATGTATCTGTGTCAGCATGTGTGTATATGTGTTACTGTCAGCATGTATGTATCTGGTCAGCATGTGTGTATCTGTGTCAGCATTGTGTATCTGTGTCAGCGTGTGTGTATCTGTGTTAGTGTGTATCTGTGTCAGTGTGTGTGTGTGTCTGTATGCGTCTGTGTCAGCGTGTGTCTGTGTCAGCGTGTGTCTGTGTGTCTGTCACTGTGTGTATATGTGTCAGTATGTACTGTATGTGTATATGTCAGTGTGTATGTATGTGTATATGTCAGTGTGTATGTTTGTGTATATGTCAGTGTGTGTGTATATGTCAGTGTGTATATATGTGTCAGTATGTACTGTATGTGTGTGTGTATATGAGTCAGTGTGAATATATGTCAGTGTGTGTGTATATGTGTCAGTGTGAATATATGTCAGAGTGTGTATGTGTATATGTCAATGTGGCAGCGCCGTAGCAGGACGGCATTGCGCCCAGTGCTGCACTTCTGCCCCTCTCGCTCACCCCCACCCCCCTCCTCCCCCTGAGCGCTTACCTTTTCCTCTCGGAGGTGGGTGGAGGACGGGGATCTTCGCTGGCATCGCTGGTGTGCGCCGCGCAGCACTGCAGGTCACTTCCTGCAAACCTCTCTGGAGTCGGGCAGTTCGTGGCCAGTGCCGCTAGAGGATTCCGCCCTGTGCGGAGGCACCGGCCGCACCACCCTCCCTACGGCCCTGAGTGTGTGTTTATGTGTCAGTATGTACTGTATGTGTATATGTCAGTGTGTATGTATGTCAGTGTGTGTGTGTATATGTGTCATTGTGAATATATGTCAGTGTGTGTGTGTGTGTGTGTATGTATATATATATAAATACATAAGTGTGTGTATACATGTGTCAGTGTGTGTGTGTATATATATGTGTCAGTGTGTGTGTGTATCTGTGTCAGTGTGTCTGTGCTGAGAGAGAACACGGGGGGAAGATGATGGTGTGACTGAGAGATGACGCAGGGAGGGAGCTGATCGCCTGACTGAGAGATGACGCAGGGGGGAGCTGATCGCCTGACTGAGAGACGACGCAGGGGGGGTGGTGACGATATGTTGAGAGATGAGGCAGGGGGGAGATGATGGTGTGCTGAGAGTTGACACAGGGTGGCGGTGATGGTGTGCTGTGAGACGACACAGGGGCGAGGCTATGGTGTGGCTGATGGATGATGCAGTGGGATGATGGTGTGGCTGAGAGATGCAGGGGAAAGGAAGTTACACAGGAGGCACGAGGCTGGTTGAACCGCTGTTGTATGATGATGACTTTGTTATTATTCCCACACGAACAGGCATCTTCCGGACGATGTGACCTACATGAATAGTGAATACCAACTGAAGACGCCATCGTCCCAGGGAGGATACATTTCTTCAGAGGTTCCACGTTGTGAGAAACCACCGCAGAGGTAAGGTACATATGGAATGTAAAGGAATGTGCCAAAATATGGGTGTCGTGTCATGTTGGCATGCCCCATATTAAGTAGCCACGCCCCTTCTGGTAGGTGACCACACCCATATTTTGACGCGCGCCTTCGGCGCGCAAGATATGTTTGTGGTGTGTGTGTGTGTGGGGGGGCACCAATCTGAAACTTGCCCTGGGCTCCACAGACCCTAGTTACGCCACTGCATATGCATGATCTATCTGAAAACAGTCATATCTGTACGTACACTCTCTCTGAACGTCTCCTACATGCCATCGCGCCATTACCACCCAGTAACACACCTTTAGCTGCAATTGGAAATGCGACCCATACTTGCATTTGCTTTGCTCTGGAGCATGCGCAGTGTGAAAACACACAAGATATACCTGCAAAATTCACTTGCCCCAAATCTGCATTGACCCCAGAGTATACTTGCCTACTCTCCCAGGAGTCACGGGAGCTCTCGATTTTTTTTTAAGGTAACCCCTCTGCACCCCCGAAAGAGTAAGCCGATCTCCCGCATCCCGCCTACCTCCTAGTAAAGTGAGCAGGATGGGGAGATTTTCCAAGAAAAATGCTGGTCCATATAGTCTGTCCCCGTCCCCCTGAAGCTTAGAGCAGCAGCTCCTCTCTGGGTGCTCCCAGAAAGAACGTCACTAAAGTCAGTAAGTATACCCCAGAGTATAAGATATTATGGGGTCTATTTATGAAGCAGAGAGGAGCCCTGTTTAGCTGAAATCAGGGCTCTTCTCTGCTTTAATTCATGGAGCTAGTTTACCGAGGAGAAGTGTATTACTTCTCCAGCACTACCCCTGCTCCATGTCTGCATTGCATCATCATACTATTGTATGGTGAGTGCGATTCGTAACGAAACAGAAAGCTCAGATTTCCGTTCCTCTCCTGCGGTACAGATTCGCCATCTGAGGATGGCGTTATCTGTTACCGCAAGCCGGACAGAGCAGGGAAGCTGCATACTTCCCTGCTGTCTGCCTGGCACCCGGCGCTAGCTCCGCCCCCTTTTCCCACCGTCCATTGCAGCAGGTCTGACCTGACCTGCTTTCGGACACCAGGGCATGCGCAGTGAGGAGCAGGCATATCGGCCTCCTGATATATGTCTGTCTTCTTCCTGTGTACATTGTGATATTTTTTAGTAGCCACTTCATGTTGTACATGAATAGACCCCCATATAGGTATAGAAGCTGTTTATAACAATCATTTTGTTACTATAACCTGTATTTTCAATCAAATTCTACTAATGTAGTGTATATATATATATATATATATATATATATATATATATACACACATACTGTATATATTAGAGAAGTTTGATGTTGATGTCTGGATCTTTGTCAAGACAAATATGACTTCCGACATCACAGATGCTGTTGGAAGTCAGGGAGAACATAGCATGCCCACTGTATTAGGTACACCTTACCAGTACTGAAAAGAACTCCATCATTGCTCCCAGAACAGCCTATATACTTTGTAGCATGGATTCATTAAGGTGCTGGAAACATCCCTTAGGAGAATCTACTCCGTGTTGACATGATAGCATCACGCAATTGCTCCATACGTTGTTAGCTGCACATTCATGCTGCAAATCTCCCATTCCACTACTTGGATTGAGATCTGGTGAGTGTGAAGGCAATTGGAGTACATTGAACCAGCTTGAGATGACGTGTGCTTTGTGACATTGCTGAGATGTATTATAGTGGCATGAATCGTGCCGCTATATCTCTTCCTGCTTCACCTCTTTACCGAGGTGAAGCAGGAAGCATTACTGACGAGATGTATGAACATCTCGTGCCGGTGTGAAAACTCCCCCCTCCAGCTATCCCTGACAGGGCCGGCAACAGAAATGATGGGGCCGGTACTCTAATGTCTTTAGTCCACTCCATACCCGTCCCCTCCCTCAAACTCGCCACCCTCGCACCCATATTTCTCTCCCCAGCATGTGCCAATACCCGAGACTGTCACAGGGGTGTGGAGAGGGTGTGCAGTCCCAGTCAGTGGTGCTGATGTGCAGCAGAGCAGATGGTGGTGCTGCAGCTTGCTCCCGTCCAGGTTGTCTCCTCCTAGGTAGCTGTGATAGCAGGGTGCAGAAGAGCCAGTACAGGCGCAGCATTGCATATAATGACCCCGCCAACAACATTCATTAATATGGCACATGCGCAGCACCTGGTGACGTGTCCTCGAGAAGGGCGTTACCTAATTGGGTCGGCCAGTGCAGTCTGTACATCAAATAGCGTTTAGCATCATCGGTCTCTGAGGATTTGGGTTTTGTACCCCCTCTTACTCTCGGGAGCGCTCTGAATTTGGGAGCCCGGGACAGGTGTACCCTTTGTACTCCCCCTGTTGCCAGGCCTGCCACAGTTGATTATCCTAGTGTTGATGCGCTGTGTCTCACCTCCCAGCCAGGTCCACTAGGCATGCGCGAGATCTTGCAAGATTTGTGAGATCTACCATGCACAGCCTGAAGACCAGCAGCCAGGGACAATGCTGTCCCTGCTGTGGTGGGGCAACAACAACTGCAGCTGTTGAAACGGTCAGTCCCACTGCCCATTCATACATTGGGTAGCACAACGGTACGCTATCTTAATGATAGCAGCACCGATAGTGACAGGGGCGCTAACAACTAACCCTACCCTAATACATGGAGAGAAGAGGTATCAGTGCACATAATGTACGCTGATACAACTAAACCCCCATATCGCCCCTTCATACATCTCCCCCATTATGTGTTATCTCACTGGAAGTAGCAGTAGCCATTAGAAGATGTGTGGACTGTGACCATAAAGAGATAAACATGGTCAGCAAGAATACTTAGGTTGACTGTGGCATTTAGACAATGCTCAGTTGGTATTAAGAGCCCTAATGTGTGCCAAGACAACCTTTTCACACCACTAGACCTCCACCAGTCTGAACCAACGACACAAGACAGGATAGATCCATGGAATCATGGTGATTATGCCAAATTCTGACCCTATTGTCTGCATAACAGCAGAAATTGAAATTCATCAGACCATGTGAGAGTGTCCCAATCGTCAGCTGTCCAGTTTTGTCAGCTTCCTGCAATTATCTGACAGGAGTGGATCCTGGTGTGTCTTCTGCTGCTGTAGCCCATTCACTTCAAGGCTGGCTATTCTCTTATGTTCTCTTAAGGCCCCCATGCATCAGCAATTGATTGCAACAATCATGCAATTTGCAATCGTTGGTGTATAAAAATCTTTCCCTTTTTCAATTGATTGCAGAATTGCCACAATCGATTGAAAAAGGGAAACATTTTTATACGCAATCGATTGCTGATGTATGGAGGCCTTTATGTTATGCATTTCCGCCCACATACCTGTTGCTTGTTGTATGTCTTTGATTTTACACACCATTCTCTGTAAACACTAGAGACTGTTATGTGTGCAAATCCATAAGTTCCATGAACTGTACAAAACATACCTCTGTATCCCAGACATTCCAGGAAGTATGTAATTATGGTATACAAGCAAACCATTATAGAGTGTGTTTGCACATGTCGACAAACACACCATTGGCTTCCACCATCTTGTTTATCCTAAAGGGGTTTGTTATTCCTTCTAAGAAGTAGTTTGGATAAGTTCTATGCTACCAAGTGTTATGTAATAACATAATTCGCTGAACATTGTATTTTTGATGATTTGTAATAACCTTTGAGGGGAAGTCTGAATCTAAATGAAATGTAAAATAATGTCAGTGTTGTTTTAATCTTTGTCTTTACCTTCTGATAGCAAGTGTACATTGTCTACCCCTTGTCACTTCAAATATTTAAAGGCAATTCTAGAGAAATTGTATTTCTTTTAATAAACAAAGAAGGGGAGTAGTGAGTAAGACAGGAAGTTATGCAAATTGTGTCTTTTTGTAGATAACATGTTACATACATTTATTATTTTTTTTACATGTAGATTCCTGATGACTGGAGACAGTCTTTCTGGCCTCATTTCTCTGCTGTACAATATGATCATTTGTGGGACTGTGCACAAGGTTTGCCAAGTCACATACAAGCATTTATGTTTGAGTTTTTAATGGCAATTGTAATTTCAATGCTATCCATGAACAGTGGCGGTTCAGGAAATTCAAAATCTTTACAACCTGACCAACAGGTCACAATATAATGGAGGAACAGATCAATATTCCACAACCAAAGCAGCATGTGGATAGGACGTGGATCATTTCCTTTTCTTTACCATAAGGCGGAACATGTGGCATCTCCAGCTGTTTGGAATCAAGGACATGCACTCAAAATACAAGACAAATCAGCCAAGCACTGTGTTCACCTGCTGGGGAATTACCTACAATGTTTAAATATTGTTATTTTTATAATTTTTTACTAGTAATTAAAACAAACTTTATGTGCTGAAAATATTAAATATAGAAAAGCGAATAAATATTAACAAACATCAACAATATACAAACAAAAACAAATTTCTTGCATAACGACAATAAAAAAACAACTAAAACCAGTAAATCCAATAAATCTCAAAGACTGTAATGTATCGGATACTATTGGATGAAGGTGGTTATTTAGTTGACCCATATTTTAAATCACTTGAGCATCGAAGTAGTGAAAGTGGGGAGAAATGTATGGGGACCGGTTTAACAATTAATATTGATTCCTCCCCTTTGTAATCCTGACTCCTCCCATTTTTTAGTCTGTACTTCTCTGTACAAATGTAATGAAATGAAAACAACATAGATCATTCCCTTGTATTAAAATAAGTACCTTACAGCTCTTCCTGCAGGGGATTTGAACTGCAGCCGAGGGCCGTAACTAGGGTAGTGCGACCTGTGCCAAGGCACAGGACACCGCAGGGCAGGGGGCGCTGTTTGAGCTTGTCAATTTTCCTGTTTATTATCACTCTCACTTTTAGTTTCCTCTTCTCTTATCCCCAGCATCTCCTGGCCTCCCCTATCTCTTCCCTGGCCCTTCTCCATGAGGCCATGGCCCTTTTTCAGGTGCACTATCTTATGTCCCTATTTAAAAATGGACAGGGGGATGCGCCAATGCTCTCACTGGCACAGGGCACCAAAAAGTCTAGTTACGGCTCTGCTGCAGCTCACATGTGCCATAAACATTTAAATGGAGAGCTAAATATGCATTTGTAGTGTACCATGGTAATAATAATCTTTACTGACTTAAACCTCCTGTATTAAAATGCACAACACTAAAAGCAAGACATTTGAACACCAAACCTACTATACTGTCTACAGATATTTAACTATCAGTAATATTATAATGTGTGCGTACTTTGTTAATAACAACTTTCAGAGAAAACCCCTGTATTAACATACAATATACACAACAATTCATGGAAAACCATAATTAATTATTTGGTGGTGGGTGAGAGGGGGGAAGTGGTAAATCATAATGGAAAATCATTAAATATATAAAATGGAGGTGGAACATTCAAAAGAAATGTGGGGTTTTTAAGATAAAAAAAAAAGCTTAAATTATACTTACCTACCTTAATAATTTCTGCGGGAGAAGGAGACGGAGGTGGGTGGTCATGGGGGCAGGGCAGAAATATTTGCATTATTAGGCCCTACCCCCTCAAGGCAAAATGGTGTAAATCATGCATATTTAAATAGGGGGTGGGGGAAATGATCATAGAATCACAAAATTAGGTCCACACCATCATCACAGACTGCGGATATCCAGTATTATGCTTCACTACTATTCCGGGGGACTACCCCAAAAAAATGTGAGCCTCCCGCAGGTTCTGGGAGATTATTAAAGTCAGAGCCGTAACTAGACTTTTTGTTGCCCTGTACCAGAAAGAGCATTGGCGCCCCCTCATTTTTCAAAGGGACATGATGCACCCAAAAAAGGGCCATGGCTTCATGGGGTAGAGATAGGAGAAGCCAGGAGATGCTGGGGATGAAATAAGAGGAAGCTACAAGTGAGAATGATAATAAACAGAAATTTGAAAGGCCCAAACAGCGCCCCCTGACCTGTGGTGCCCTGTGCGATGGCACCGGCCGCACTACCCTAGCTACGGCCCTGACCTGTAGTGCCCTGTGCGATGGCACCTGCCACACTACCCTAGCTACGGCCCTGATTAAAGTATTGCTTAAATCAATAAAAATGTGGGATTAATAAAAAGAGAAAATAACTCTATATGAAAGGGGCTGCAGAAGACAAGAGGCATAAAATCAATAAAACATAAATAGGGGTGGTGGGTATACAGGAAAGGAAGTGGCATAATATCAATTAAAATAGATTGGGGGATCGAGGAGAGAAAATGGTATTATATCAATAAAAATATATATACAGCTCTATAATATCATTTAATGCTCTATAATATCATGTACTGTAATATTATTGTCCGTGCTTCAGGGTAATGCATATTACTGTAACCAGAAATAAGCTGAATATCGTACAAAAGATTTACTATTGTTGCAATAAGTGTCAACAGAAAATCTTTTGTACTCTGCGTAAATAGGCCCATAAGGTATAGCTATAGGGAAAGGAACAGGGGTAGATTTCTTTCTCTCTTTTTATTTTACTATTATTTTTAACTTTTACTCATTTTTTTTTATTTCGATTTTAATCTGCAGAGACCATTAGGTGTTTAATATTCTCTGAGAATGTGCATTAAATATATCATCCATGTGTATAATGCCTAATGCTTCCTAATGTTTTCCAGATGTTATGGTGCTAGCGCAACCCCCAGTCATTCTGGGACTGTAAACACATCTCTTATATTCAAAACAGACACTGACACTTCAGAGACACTGAGTAACTTCAGGTCACCAATCGGGTAATGATTTAGTGCAGGTCTTTTTGCTGCATTTAAACAAAATTAATCAAATTAGATTTATTTTATCCAAAAATCAGTGCTTTAACATTAACTCACTGCTGACCTGCCTAAACTGGAGGAGGCAGCTGACCTCTCTGTCCTATGTGTACCAATCATCCCTGCTAGTTCCTAGCATACAGGCAGTCATACAGAGTTTAGAATAAAAAGTAAAAATTCGGTATTGAAGGGCTGTGCACAGCCGGCCATAGACTGCATGATTAATCCAGATGACCCAGGAGGGCGTTTTTTTTTTTTTTAATGGGGGGGGGTGGGGTGGCGGCCCGATAATCGGTTCGCTTCCATGCAAGATGTATGAGGCAATCTCCATTCACAGCATGTAGTCAGCAGAATGATTGGCCTGGATGATTGGACAGGTTTGATAACAAATAACTAGATACAGGTCACCCTTTGGCGCTGCCAAAAAATATCTCTTTATACTTCCAAAACCACAATGAAGACCTTCACATGAAAATCTTCTTTAGCTTATTTCTCCAATTTCAATATGTATTCCAATTCCTTTGTATCAATATCTCAAAAAGAGAAACCAAGCATAGTGCAATACTGATCGTAAAGACACACTTGTACTGGTGATGACAAAGCAACACTCACATGTTTCAAGTGAATAAACAGCGTGTAATATTCCCAATCTGTTACATCATAGGAGACTCCAACTTCAAATGTGGATGGGCTCAAAAAAAGGAGATAACCACAAATAGTGCAATACGGTATAGATATTTACAGAAAGTTTTATTAAGACGACAGAACACTCACATTTATAAAAATAAAATTCATCTTATAGTATAATTATGATGCATTACACCGGAAAAGCAGGATGGAGGTACCGATGATAGGTGTTAGATAGAGAGATACCAATGGTTCCGGATACCAAACAGGTCCCTCGTGCAGTGCACAGTTCCCCAGTCTCAGCATTCCATGTGTGGTCACCTGCTCAACGCGTTTCGGATAGTTTAATCCTTCCTCAGGAGCGTGGTGAGTAAGCATATCCAGGGCTTTAAATACCCCCTCCAATTTCCGGAAAGAGCTCCGCTTTCCCGCCATGCATCCTCCTCGCGGTCACTGGAAGTGATGTCATGCCGCTTCCGCATTGTGTGCTTTCCAAGTTACAGGAAGTGGTTGTTGTAAGCTAATTTCCATGCGTTTCAACCGGAGGAAGCGCTAGGTGGGATTTTTCTTTTTAATAGCAAGACTCGGACATCTTATTGTATTTTCCAGATATTCCATTGGTCCATATGTATAATGCAGAACTGATCTTGTTGGATCATTTAAAGTGCAAATGCCCAAAGTCCATACATAGAAAAAAGGAAAAACATAAATAATGTGAAAAGTTTACATAAATACATGTTAAAACCTAATAATAATAAACATAAAAATTTAAAAAGGATTTATACAATAATCATGGGAAAGATTCATAAAAACCACATTAGTTCAAGATCCCCATTTAATCCATGCGGTACTAATGTCTTTAATTTGTGAATCCAACACATATCTGATTTGGCTAATCTGACATCTACATTGTTGGATCTCCAGTTGGAACTAATGTGTTGGATACCAAAAAAAGTTTTTAAATGACAAGGGTTGGAACTATGTATATTTTTGAAGTGGGAGGAGACTGTGTGCATCTCCAAACCCTTTCTAATGTTATATATATACTCAGCAAGTCTAACCTTAAGATTCCTACTGGTTTTACCAATATACATCAATCCGCATGAGCATGTTAATGCATATATAACATTACTGGTACTACATGTAATAAAATCATAAATATGATAAACAGTACCATTCACCTCAAAGTCTTTTTGTTTTAAGGGTCCTTTTATGATTTTACACATTAAACACATCCCGCAGCAATAGAAGCCCTTACTTCTGATACTTGATCTCTGAGTGAAGGGGCTTTTTTATATATAAAGGAGGGTTTTATTGGTATTTTGTCTGCTATTATTGGATCCTGTCTTAGGATCTTCCAATGTTTTCTAAAACCAGTTTTAATCTCTTTGAATTGTGAATTAAAAAAAATTGTTTATTCTGTTTATTCACTTGAAACATGTGAGTGTTCCTTTGTCATCACCAGTACAAGTGTATCTTTACTATCAGTATTGCACTATGTTTGGTTTCTCTTTTTGAGATATCGATACAAAGGAATTGGAATACATATTGAAATTGGAGAAATAAGCTAAAGAAGATTTTCATGTGAAGGACTTCATTGTGGTTTTGGAAGTATAAAGAGACATTTTTTGGCAGCGCCAAAGGTTGAAACTTGACCTGTATCTAGTTATATGTATGTAGAGGGTGAGTGAGGAACCTCTTAAAGTTTTCCCCTGGCTGCAGTCATTTGATTGCGCATATTTGGAACATCATATTATTTTAATTGTCAGGTTTGGTAACAAAGCCAAATGATCCACAATGTTTTCAGTTGTGAATGATTATTGGGCCTGATTCAGATTTGGGAATGGAGTAAAGGTCTCCATACACCTACGGATGGATTGCGCGATCCTGCGATTGGGTCGGAAACACTGATCCGCTGGTCTGAAATGCCGATTGGCGGCCATCGATGCTCTGCGATCTATCAGAGGATAGGTGAAATTATACATGTTAAATTTCACAGATAATGCTAATCATGATCATATTTTGATTGTGATCGGCAAATCAGTGAAATCCAACATGTTGTATTTCACGGATCCTTCAGGATCGCAGGAATGCGGCGATCCATTGGTAGTGTATGGGCCCCTTAAGATAGAGCAAGTAACTATGTACCTGGACAAACCATATTGCAATACAAGGGGTGCAAATATATACATGTTTTTGCATAAGGGGTAAGTACTGGCTGCTTTGCATGTAGTCCACAAATACTGCACAGCTTTATTTTTACACTGTAATTTAGATGTCAGTTTGGACACATCCCTCCCAAATCTAATCTCTCTGCACGTTTTACACCTGCCCCACCTGCAGTGCAGCATGGTTTCACCACGATGATCAGTTACTTGTTATATCTTACTGTATTCCCAAATCTGAATCAGGCCCATTGTTCATACACATACAGTACACCAGTTGTAAAGCGCAACGGAATATGCTACCGCTATATAAGTAAATGTTAATATATAATATACACTAAACACAGGAGCGTTTTATGAGAGGAGGGGGCCCGCGTACAGACTCAGTGTGGGCTCTCTCCGGCAGTCCCACAGTGTATTGTAGATTCTGTCTTAGTGCCAGAATCAACTGCGCATGCGTGGGTCTCTGCTAAAATGGCACCCGCGCCGTTTTCCCGTGGACAGTAGTACTGCGCATATGCAGGTCACTGGGAAAATGGCCGCCACCATTTTCCCAGTGATTTTGGCTTGGCACTGCAAAGCAGCACTACGGAGAGGTAAGTATAGGACTATGAATGCAGGGTGTGCGGTGTGGGGCCCCCTGGACCCAGGGGCCCGTGTGCCCCACACACCCTGCACCCATTATAGATACGCCCCTGACTGAACAATAATCACTCAGAACAGTTTTTTCATCAGCTGATCTGAATGATTATAGTTCATTTTACGGTCAGCTTTGCCGGCCCTGGGCATAGGGCATATAGGATATGTATCGGGCGCCATTACTGCCGGCGGGCAGGACATCCTGCTCCCACATCGCCTAGCACACAATGACAAGAGGAGCCACCAGCAGATGTGCAGCAGCAGCATTACAGCCAGTGCTTATTTCGAGACTGTCATTGACTGTAGCGCCACTGCTGGGAGAGGTCACATCTGCTGGTGGCTCCTCCCTGCGTCTCTTCTCCACACCAGCACAAGTCAGGAGATGGATGGAGGTGCTGCCAGCAGATCAGGTGACCTATTCCAGTAGTGTGACCACCTCAGTTCCAGCTACCAGTGAGGAGATGGGGGGGTCATCAATTTATGGCATATTCATGTGAAGTAGTGACTGTAATGTGTGGCATATGTGTGTGCTCTGTGGGCATGTGTGCCATAATCATGTGGACCGAGGGCAGGAATAGTAGCTCTCTGTAATGGTAAATACTTTTTATTTTGCTCCAGGATTTACTGTAGGCATCAGTCACATTATATGAAAACACCCAAAGCCCCCTGGTGTCAAGTAAGGAAAAAAAGGAGAAAAGAGTAGAATAAACAGACAGAGGTAATAGGATGACATGTTATGTGTCTATAATAGGGCATTTAACAGTGATTTTATAATATGAAAATACCTCACAGACGCAGAGCTATGTAGTATTGTCTGTGTGAACACGCATGAACGCAATGCTTAGTGGTGGATTGGCTGCTACTTAAGGGGCACCAGCCTCGGGCCCCAAGTTGGTCATTTCCAGATTTGCACAGAAAAGTATATGGTACTCCTGACTTGTAACGCTAATACACCTTGCAAGCTGAAATCTAGCCTGCAGATACATCTGGTACAAAAACTGGGCTGTCATTATCATCAACTCAGAAACTTGTACCTGGTCTATGGGTAGTGCACACATATCATATGCAACCTAAATGGCTTATCCATGGGGCATTAAATGGTGACCCTTTATGTCCTGTATGAGTAACGCTTGTTGTTAATGTTTGTCATTTTTGTAGCTACCATTAGGTAGCGGCCAGGCCCTGTGCTCAGTTTGTGGTGCCTAGTAGCTTCTACATATTTTGGAGGGAACATGGCCACACCTGCTGGATTTGTCCATCATCCCCCTGTCCCAGTACCCAGGCCATCAGAGCTCTCGACTGCCCTGTATCTGTCCACTTTTATACACAAAGTGGTTTCTGGGATCATGAAAGAGCTGCACAAACTCAGATTCAGGGATCTATTTACTAAGCAGTGTTAGGAGACAGAGTGAAAAGTGATAAGAAAGTGATAAGGTGCCAGCCAATCAGCTCCCAACTGTCATCTCACAGGCTGTGTTTGAAAAATGACAGTTGGGAGCTGATTGGCTGGCACCTTATCACTTTCTTATCACTTTTCATTCTGTCTCCTAACACTGCTTAGTAAATAGACCCCTCAGGGACAGATTCAATTAACTGGGAGGTACCATAAGAACCTAGCACAATGAGGCTCCATGGAATAGCCATGGAAAGAAACATTGCTTATTTTTGCACACACAATAATCAATAATTCACTGTAATACCTGGACGTGTGCACAACTGTGGCTTATTTAATCTCCACTTTAAATGGAAGAAAATGTATTTCATATAGAAGAACATTGTACAGTGAACAGGAATACCAACAAGAGAATTAAGCAAGCAAAATGTTAAAAACCCTTTTGAACACAACATTTTACCAAAATAATTTGCCCATAAAAGTTACCGGTCCTGCCCCAAACACACCAAATAGCAGAATTTATTGGCAGTCCCAGCTCTATTCATATACTTTTATCCCTGCAAAATGGCACATACAATGCAAAATGCCATCCCACACAATGGCAACACAAAATTAAAAGGGCAGACTAGATGGGCCAAGTGATTATTATCTGCCGTCAAATTCTATGTTCTAGAACTTGAAGATTATATTGCTGGAACTTTGCATGCTTGTAAAATGGTTTGTCTGCCTCAACATTTAATTAGCATGAAATTTTATCATGACTTCACTCATCTCTAGTGGGAACTCATTTTCCTAGTGGGGAACCATAGGATCTCGGGTTCCATGCGCTCACTTCACATCCTTTGTGCTGGTTGTAACTGTAGGATCACTGCTTGATCTGCGCATGCTCTGAATTGCTTGATGGCCCCTGCACTGAGACTTTACACACGCCCTGTCCTGATGCCCAACTGATCCCTCTCATATGAGTTGTATGTTCCTGTCTCCTTTCCTATAATTGATTTATTCTGTGTGTTTCCTTACCTGTACAGTGTTATGGCACTTGTGGTGCCTTATATAAACTTTGATGACGATGATGATGATTTCAAGGTTTCAAAATTGGCTAATTTTGAGAGAGACATTTTAAAACATGATCTTCTGGTGCATTTTCATCCTGGCAAACACAGCTGCCAAAGACATTCATAATGTAAATGTTTAATCTATATATAAAAATAATAATACACTTATTCAATTTATTGGAAATTGTTATGTGTTTTAATAAGTGTTAATAATTGCTTTTCTCATACAACCTAGTTCTATTTTAAATGTATTCAGCAGATAAAACCCTATATACGTATTTTTCCTACAAATGCATTAATATAATTTGACATATATAACTAATATATATCATCTAAAATATGGTAATATAATTATTAGAAACATGATTATATTAGCATGAAACAAAAACAGATAAACACAGGCTTGTATGTCACACGTTATTTGTAAGGAAATTAAATAAAATGCCATTTATATAATTGGTTCACTGATAGCATCTACAGCAGTACAAATTGGCAACAGGAAGAGTCTGTGAAATAAGTCTATTTTTGACTGTGTAGCGAAAGCTACAGACCAGCATAAAGCAACTGACACAGTTATTAAGCCTTTAAATTAAGGTTATTCTAAACAGCAGAGTGAGCTACAGTCTGGGGTTGATGAAGAGTTCAACGCAAGTCAGCCGTAATTGCTCCTGCATTGTGTGCACAGATCTATGTTTGCCTGTATGCCGGAGCTGTACTCTTCTCTGTGAGCGGATTGCCCCTATCCAGAGCCGGCGCTACCACTAGGCAAACTTAGGCAGCTGCCTAAGAGCACCGGCCACTGCAGGGAGGTAGTGTGGACGGCACATAAGCGCAGTCCGCACTACACTACTAGTATAACAAACACACAGCCGCCGGCGCCAGCAGCTGTGTGTTTGTTTTAGCAGCCGATGAGAGTTAGGCAGACTCTCATCAGCTGCTGCGCCCACTGCCGTAGCCGGGATGGACCTCGCTCATGAGCTCCATCTTCCGGCTCCCGCAATGGGTGATGGGAGAGACGTCATGACGTCTCTCCCATCATGCAGAGCGGGTCGGCTCAGATGGACGCTGGACAGAGAAGCCGGAGCGGGGATTAAGGTAAGTGGAGGTTTTTTTTTTTTCGTGTGTATCTGGCCGGGGCACTGCTGGGGGGGGGAGACTACTACTGGGAGGATTGCATCGGGGGGACCACTATTGGGGGTACTGCATAGGGAGCATTACTACTGGGGGCACTATACAAGGGGCACTGCATAGGTGGGGGACTACTACTGGGGGCACTGCATAGGGGGGCCACTACTGGGGGCACTGTATAAGGGACACTGCTGAGGGCACTGTATACGGGGCACTATATTGGGGGCACTGCATGGGGGACCACTATTGGGGGCACTGCATAGGGGGACCACTATTGGGGGCACTGTATAAGGGCTTGTGTAGCTATCGAGGTTGGGGGGGCGTAAGGCTGAAGAATTGCCTAGGGTGCCAAGAAACCTTGCACTGGCCTTGCCCCTATCCATACGCTTGGTTTGATATTCGCCATCATGATCAGGGCGCACTTCCATCAGTCTTATCCTTGGTGCAAAATAATATTTCTGAAAACAGGCAGACTTCTGGCTGAAGGTGCCCACGCACATACAGACTTACTCCCAATCAACCGATGTACACGATTTCCCCTGAACTCTCCCCAGGCAGTTGTGGTCACGATTCGGAGTTAAAAATGTCAAATCTGATTTAAGATCTATCGTGCAGCCAATGCATTGTTTCCCAGATTGGCTAATCTGCCCTACAACACGGCAGATCTGAAGATGCGAGGTACGATGAGCGGGGGGGACGCACATCAGCATCGTGATCAAGAGTAGAAACTCACGATTTGCCCATTTTTTACATGATCTGTCGTCACGATTCGTCAAAATCGGCCAAATTGGATGAAAAGTCGGTATGTGTGTGAGCACCTTAACTCTGCACAGCCAATTGGCACACCTTTTCTGGGCATTGTCTACATGAGAACAACCTGTCACAGCCCTTGTAGTTACTGAAATGCGTATGTGTTTGTAGCTGGGTATGCTCAATTCTGGGGCATGTGCAGAGCAAACACACACAAGGTACGCAACACTGCTACAGTCCCTCAGTGTATACTTGCCAACTCTCCCTGAAATAGTAGCAAACTCCCTCTAGAGTCTAGCAATCTCCCTGATTGCAATTTACCCCCATAAAGAAACTGTTATATTAAAAAAAACCAGAGAATGTATACATTCAAATGGGATCATTAGTATCATTTCCCTGCACAGGTTATAATAAGGCACAATGGGCCTGATTCAGACCCACTCGCAAGCGGCTGTCCGCTCGCAAGTGGGTCGATGGTGTGCACTGCGCATGCGCACGACGGCGGGAGCTCCGTCGTGCGCATGCGCCAGACGCGACGAGCGAAGGACTTTCCTTCGCTCGTTGTGTCTGATCAAAGGGGGCGTGCTGTCGATGTTGATTGACAGCACGCCCCCCTTGGTGGGCGTGCTGGGGGCGTGCCTCCTAGACGGGGGCGTTCCCAAGGGAACGCCTACCGTCAGAAGCCGGCCCACTGACATCACTAGTGATGTCAGTGGGAGTAATTTTGTCTCTGATAGAGCCAAAATCACTCCGGGCCTTGCGGTTGAGAAATTCAACCGCAGGCCCTGGCTCGCAGTGGCGATGGTCGCGATGGTCAAGACCATCGCGGCCATCAACCTGCACGCTCGTATAGGCTGTGGGTGGTGACCCACAGCTATACGAGCGTCCAGGAGGACGCTCCATAATTATGGAGGACGGCCCTCATTCAGAGCGTGCGCTCTGCTCAGAGCGTCCGGCTCTGAATGAGGGCCAATGATCCTTATGGCTACATGCATTTTCTGAAAAGTATCAGTGTGTTTTCATCAACAAATAGATGTTACTAACTGCTTTGGGGCTCATTTACATGTGGATGTAAGTCAGTGTTATGACACACCTCTCAGATGTAGCAGTACACGCCCACTGTAATGCCACGCTCAAAGGTGTCGCTTTTTACAATCTCCCTGAAATGCTTTTTCAAAAGTAGGCAAGTATGCCTCAGTGTATTGACTTATTGAAAAATAATGAAATTATACAACTAATATACAGTGTCCTGAAGGAGTTGTTGGTTACAAGTGTAGCTTAAAACATGTCTGGGTGGGGTAGCATTGCACCCTGCAGCCTAGTAAGCCGCCACATGGAGAGTCCTTTGTACGCCCTTGGCGCTAAGCTTATGCCTAGTCATGGCAGCAAGCCGCTGCGGAGCGCCAGGAGCATCGTGATGCCATGCATTCGGTGGGTGGGGCCAGCACAGGGCACCATATTGACCAGCTACAGCACTAGCATAAATACATAAAAAATAATTGTGACATATTTAAAATTGTGGGCATGTACAGCAACATTGCATGATGGTAATATAAGAGGAGCTTTAAGCTATTTACTATCAGGACCTTGTAAGATTATTAGGCATTTGCTATTTAATAATTAATGTGACCTCGCACAAAAGTGACTTACTATTTGCTATAGGAACTTTACATTCATAAAGAATGTTTCATTTTGGCACAAGTACTGCCACACCCAGCCAGTTTGACCCCTTAAGGAGGGCGAGCACTGCTATTCAAATACACAAAGGCCAAATTCCCACCCGTACTGCAATGTTTATAGCAAAATTATAAACTTTATTTAGGTAGCATTTAGCTAACAAACTAACATCCATTCTGTTTTCTAACTCTGATGTCAGATGTGACTGTGCAGGGTCAACTCCACACTCTTCCCTCGGGATCGGCATGATTTACCGCTGACAGCAGGTGAGTACAAACTAACCTAAACCCCCCCCTAATGATAACCATCCCTTAGGGGTGCCTAACCCTAACCCCCCCTAACCCTAACCCTCCCTTAGGGGTACCTAACCCTAACCTCCCCCCCAAGTGCCTAAACCTAACCCCCCGTTCCCCGCTGCCTAAACCTAAGTCTCCCGGGGGGGTGCCTAACCCTAACCTCCCCCCGGGGTGCCTAACCCCCCCTTCCCCTAGCCTAACTATAACCTCCCGGGGGGGTACCTAACCCTAAGTCCCCTCCAAGAGCCCCTAACCTAACCCACCCCACCCCCCCTCGCGGCTGTTGGCGCCCGGCTTACCTTCAATCGGTAAGTCGGGTGTCGGGCTCCCGGTGTAGGTCTAATGACAGGCGTCGGGACTTCGACGCCTGTCATTAGACACTTGCCGAGGTTAGACAGTAGGGATGCCGACAGATGGGATTTAGACCATCGGCATCCCGACTACATACCCTCCACTCACATAAAGACATACCTGTAACTCATGAAGAACTGACACAAACACTTGTGCAGATAAAAACCGGCCACAGTATTCATTGATAACATAAATAAAGAAAACAGTTATCATTGCATGCTTATACTCATAATAATACAACCTTAATTTTAACTAGAGATGAGCGGTTTGGTTTTGTTGAAGGCCAAATACGCTCAAACTTGGGGGTTCGGAGTTAATCCAAGGTACTGCAATACTGCACAGATCAGTATGATCTGTGCAGGCTTAGATATGTGGCGGGAGCCTACGCTTAAAAATAAAAAACTATTTTGCTGCTGAGAGCAGCATCTTAACTAGCGGCTTTAGAGCAGTGTGTTGGTAATATATTATATATTCTATTAGGCTTTTTATTTTATGTTATTAGTTTTTGATTAAAACATTCTATAGGGTCATATAGTTTATTACACTGCTGTGCCATGTTTCACAGATGTGCTATATTCTTTTAAACTGCCACATGTTTGTTGCACTGCTCTGTCGCTTAGTTCACTTGGGGGTCTATTCGCTAAACCTTCGAGAGAGATAAAGTACCAACCAATCAGCTCCTGACAGTTTATAGGCTGGGTTTGAAAAATTACAGCAGCTAATATGGTTGGTACTTTCTCTCTCTCCAAGGCTTAGTGAATAGACCCCTTGATAACTATTGATTCATTATCAATAATCAATTTCTTGTACTAGCCTGTTACTTTGCTGTTACTCTGGATTGAATTCCCTGTACTGGTCTGAGGCCTGTGATTTCTGATTTGCTGGTTGGAGAAGTGTGTTGGTAATATATTATATTTCTTTTTACTAGGCTTTTACTTTTAGGCTATTAGTTATTGATTAATGAAAAGATTCTATAGGATCCTATGGTTTATTAAATTGCCATCCTGTCTACAACTACTGTGCTACTGTTTCAAAGATGTGCCATATTCTTTTTAGTGCCATGTATTTGTGCCTCTGCTCTTTCGCTTAGTTTTGCCAGTCAGCTCACTGCAGTCTTTGGCCAATATTGGTGAAAACTATATTGTGAGTTTTGATGTGGTCAACATTGACGGGAAATAAATTTGTATTGATTTTAATGTTATTGTAGGAACAAAAGCATATTCAAATTACAGGTCCAGGTACAGGTCAAAAGCAGGTCCAAATTACACAGTTTTTAGGTATTTTTATCAATTTGTAAAGAAATACAAATCCAAAAATTTGAGGGTGTTTTTGTCAAAACCAAAACCGAAACACAACAAAGATTAGAACCAAAACCTAACACGGGGGTTCGCGTACACATCTCTCATTTAACTAACATATCCCTTTTACAAATGTGGGGTCTATTATCATATAGATAAAAGCCCTGAATCCTTACTTAAGAAGCCCCCACTGGTGATAGCTTCCAGATACAAAACATGTGGCTGTCCTCCTATCACTATTGCCATCTCAGGGTAGGGATAGCAGAGACACAGAACAGCGAAAATACCTTAATATTGAAATAAACCAAATTTTTTTTGTTTTCCTATTTTTCAATATTTTTTTTTTTTATTTTCAGACCATTCACTAGTGTGCATGCCAGCCAGTATTGCAAATGAGCTGAGCTTTGCTTGAATGTCCTTGCAAACTTCTATTGGTACATTGTGGCAATAGAAGATGTTGTATTGTTTCGAAAAAAACAGCAATAGAAAATATTTGCTAATGTATGACCGTAGATTGATAACCACTGCCATAAACTACCCTAAACCACTTACTGTCTGCTCAATGGACCAAATAGGAGAAATTGCAGATATCTCACGCATTTTCTAAGCCCATGTCTTGGCATCGGATTCTTGATACACTGCCACGATAAAGCAACCCAAAACGCTGCAACATATGGCAGCTTATTTTTGTAGATTTTACGTGGAATTTGTTAAATATGATTCTAACAGGGGTATTCAATATGGGAATCTTGCGAAATCTCGCGGGCTGGAGGGGAAGAGCAGGCTCCAGACTACTGTGCGCTCAACTCTGCTGGGAGGAGACTTGGGCAAGCGGAGGGACGTGTGATAGATGTGTCTGATGAGAAGCTCCTCATCACACACATCTATCACATGTCCCTCCGCTTACCCAAGTCTCCTCCCCTCCAGCCCGCGAGATCTCGCAAGATCGCGGGTCCGGACGGGATTCAGCACTTGACATACTGTGGAGACCAAACCAGCAGCCGCACTGAAGGCGCACGCTGGAACACGGTCTGACCAACGGCTATAGCAGGAGTGGATGAAGACTGCCAAAAGAAGATACCAGGACTCGGACCAAGAAAGAAGATAAGGTGAGGCCTCACCAAGACTGTCATCTAGACTTGTTATACTTCAACCCTGACTTTCTGATACTAACAGCTCATAACTACAATCAGCTGCTCAGTGCAGTGGGGTGCGGGACGCCTTCCCCCTGCACACATAGTCACGTCACTGGACTGTCCCCTGCACGATCCATCTGTCCAGAGCCTGTCCATTCCCCCTTCCACCCCCATCTCTCCCCACCACCTGTACATGTTCACCTGCATAAACCACGCAGATTATTAGCTGCCACATGCATGTATTTTAAACAGTTAGTCCTCACTATACTGCGAGTGACATCAATAAATTACTCTGTACATCCCCCTTGGTATATATCCAGTCTGCATTATTTCACTCACAGTGTTTCTGCAAGTGGGGTCCAATCTACAACATCTACAACATTCACTAAAGAGAGCGTAATCCCTACTATAACATAAATTGTGTTTACATTTATGTTCAATTGGTCAGTGATAGGTTTGCGCACATAGCAATTTGAATTGGGGTCAAAAAGCTACATTATTGTCTCATCTGGACACAAAACCTTATCTCACAATTTAGCTGGCTCACTCTGATGTCTTCTCATGAACTGCAGACATGCTTTGTTGTGTTTTTCTTAAATATTGGCTTCTTTCTAGCCATCCTTTAATACAGGCTAGTTGTATGCAGAGCTCTTGGTATAGTTGACTGGTGCACATTCACTACAGTCTCAGCCACTGAATAGTGCTCGTAGTTAATGTGCAACATAATCCTGTATTGGATATTTCACAATTCTACCACTTGTGCCTATGCCAATGTTAATATTCACAGGGGACAGTTTGAGCTTTAAAAGCATTGTTTAACTGCAGCCATACACTGTTCAGTGCTATGCATATTTACAGTATGTTTATCTGTTCCTTTTGATTTTGCATATAATAATTTAAAACTGCAACCAGTATACACACTCCTCAGCTAAAGTGCAGTAATATTTTAGATAAATCTTAATTTCTGTGGTATAACATTTATGCCATAATTAAGACCATGGTAGATTTTTGTAAGTCACAGAGCTAACAATACTCAATATGTACTGATAGCATCCTAAAGTAATATGGAATCAGTATGTAATACCGCCGACAGCGGAAGCCTGGCAGGGGTGAAGATCCCGATAGTTAATTAAGGTAAGTACTGCAAACCCTACTCTCTACTTTATTCCCTAACCCTAACCTCCCCCCCTAGTGCCTAACCCTAACCCCCCTCTAAGTGCCTAGACCTAACCCCCCATTCCCGCAGCCTAAACCTAAGTCTCCCGGGGGGGGGGCTAACCCTAACCTCCCCCGGGGGGCAGTGGTGTAACTAGGGTATTTGGAGCCCAGGGCAAATTTGAAAAGGGAGCCCCCCCCCCAACATCCCGATATGTGCGCGCGCCAAAGGCGCGTGCGGGAAAAATGGGCGTGGTCACTTAAAAATGGGGCGTGTCAACATGACACACCCCTTTATTTTCACGCTGAACATTCCTATCCATATGCACCTTAACCCCAGTAGTACCCCTTACACAGTACCCCCAGTATGCAGTTGTGGTCCCTCTTATGCAGGCCCATAGTAGTGCCCCTTATACAGTATCCCCAGTAGTGGTCCCCCTTATACAGCCCCCAATTAGTTCCCCTTACTCAGTGCCCCCAGTAGTGGTCCCCCTAAATGCAGTGCCCTATGTAGTGTTCCCCCTTATGCAGTGCCCCCAGTAGCAGTCCCCACAATGCAGTGCACCCAGTAGTGGTATGCCCTTATGCAGTGCCCTTTATATAGTGCCCCCAGTAGTAGTCCCCCCCATGCAGGTTTCCCAGTAGTGGTCCCCCTTATGCAGGCACCCAGTAGTGATCCCCCCTATCTAGTGCCCCCTGTAGTGGTCCCCGCAGTGCCCCTAGCAGTAAGCCCCTTATATAGTGCCCCCAGCAGTAGTCCCCCCCTCCCATGCAGTGCCCCCAGTAGTGGTCCCCCTGATGCAGGCTCCCAGTAGTGACCCCCCCTATCCAGTGGTCCCTGGAGTGGTCCTTCCTGTTATTGCCCCCAGTTGTGGTCCCCCCAGTGCAGTGCCCCTAGTAGTAGGCCCCTTTTATAATGCGCCAGTAGTAGTTCCCCCCCTCAAGTAGTGGTCCCCAGTTGAGGTTCCCCCTCCCGATTAAGTGCCCCCTGTAATAGCCCCCCCAGTAGAGGTCCTCCCAATAATGGTGCCCCCAGTAATAGCCCCCCCCCAGTAGAGGTCCTCCTAATAATGGAGCCCCCAGTAATAGCCCCCCCCAGTAGAGGTCCTCCTAATAATGGTGCCCCCAGTAATAGCCCCCCCAGTAGAGGTCCACCCAATAATGGTGCCCCCAGTAATAGCCCCCCAGTAGAGGTCCTCCTAATAATGGTGCCCCCAGTAGTAGCCACCCCCCCGTTGTGCCCCCACCCCAGTAGAGGTCCCCCCAGTGGTAGCCACCCCCGTTGTGCCCCCAGTAGTGCTGACAGGTTTTTAAAAATATATATATAAAAACATACTTACCTGAATCCACGCTGCTGCTGCTGCTCCTCCAGTCCATGCCGCCGCTCCCGCCGCCGCCCGCCAGTCCTCCCGGGCTGGCGCGCTCAGCATAATGAGACAGACATCATGACGTCTGTCCCATTACCCACTGCAGGAGCCGGACTCTCAGGGGGGAGGGAACGGGCTCAGATGTGCAGCACAGGAAGCCTAGCGCCGGTCCTGTGTAAATGTGTAGCGCTGACCGCACTCTTTGCGGTCGGCGCTACACTGGTAGCTAACTAGGGCGGGCCGACCGTGGCTGGCGGCGCCCCCCCCGCGCCCAGGGCAAGCACCCCGCTCACCCTGCCCTAGTTACGCCACTGCCCGGGGGTGCCTAACCCTAATCTCCCCTCCCCGCAGCCTAAACCTAAGTCTCCTAGGGGGAGTGCCTAACCCTAACCTCCCCCCGGGGGTGCCTAACCCTAATCCCCCCCTTCCCCTAGCCTAAACCTAACCCTCCCAGGGGGATGCCTAAACCTAAGTCCCCCCGGGGGCCCTAAAACCTAACCCTCCCCCCGCGCGGCTGTCCACGCCCGGCTTACCTTCATTCGGTATGCCGGGCGTCGGGCTCCCTGCGTAGGTCTAATGACAGGCATTGGGATTTCAACGCCTGTCGTTAGTACCTTGCCAGGATTTCACAGTCGGGAAGCCGGCGGTCGGCATTTCGACCGTCGGCTTCCTGACTGCATCCCAGTAATCCAGCTCAGTCCCATTAGTAATGTCATGATTAATTAATTAATAAGGCCTATCAGGAGTGATAAAAAATAACTATGTGTCTGCACCTGAGGTCACTGAAACATATGTATCAAACAAACAGCTTTAGCTAGAAGTTATTATTATTATTATTATTATTATTATTATCCTTCATTTATGTGGTGCCACAAGTGTTCCGCAGCACCTTACATAGTACATAAAACTAATAAGTGAACAATAACAAACAAAAAACAAACAAGTAACTTACAGTACAGTGAAGGACATTATATACATTGCTGCAAAAGTGATTAAAACGCTCACAATAAGCAGTAGGGAGTTGGCAGAGACGTGTTAGGTGCCCTTATGAGGAGTAAGGAGTAGAAGAAAGTGTAAGGAGTAGCACATGAAGGAAGAGGTCTCTGCTCGTGAGAGCTTACATTCTAATGGGGAGTGGCAGACAGACAGGTGTGACACAGAAGGGGAAGATAGGGAGGAGAGAGTATTATGTGGGTTAATTTATTCATATACAAAAATGGCAACAATAAATCTAATATAAAAACTGCAGTTCCTAAAATCAACAATAAAAGTTACATAACAAATACAATACAGCACTGTGCATAAATACACCATCAATAAAAAATCTAGTGTATTTCCCTATGGGAAAGAATAAATGAACTGACTGTAATTAATCAGGAATAGATAGTTCAGCATGAAATCCCATAGAGGAGTACATGTAAAATTGAATACTTATTTGCTCAAAATAGAAAATCACCAGCGTCTCTCTCCCAATGTGGGGAATGGCCGTGGATCCTCAGTGATGTTAAAGTCACTCACCACTCAATTTAAGGCAGTCATGGGCATGGATCAAAAACCCGGGGGTTGGGTATATTAAGTCGTCTATCCTGGGCAGAAATGCAGACCGCTGTGAGCAAGCTTCCTGTTAAGTATTACCCGGAGTGAATGCCGTGGCTGCTTGTCCTGCATGAAGCCACAACAGTGTAGTGCAAATGATTGCAGGGGTGTGCAGCCCAAGCTCTGATTGAAGGTGGCTGTAACAGGAGGGCCCGGACGACAATAGAATCTGTGCACCGTGCTCCTTGCTCCCACACAAAAAGAGAGAATACTAGCGCACTGAAACACTGGGGACTGTCCAAGTTAAGTGAGCTGCAGTTTAGAGTACCTGACTCGAACCCTGAACATATAAACACAAATGAAAAATAAACTGCGCTCAACTAAACGTGGTTATAGAACGTGGAGGGTGTTTATATATAGATATAGATACTATGGGTCAGTATCTAGACAAAATGACACTACACATATTAATGATCTCTGTACTAATGGAATAGTTCAGTGACCAAAGATTGTAGGAAAAACCTACCATAATAAACTGATACTGACCTGTTGGACTACTAAAAAATCACTGAGTATGCTGGTACATGGATAAATAATTTAATGGAAATTGAAAAATAAAACAGAAGTAAACTCAAATATAATTGGATATATCAACATATAGGTTCAATAAGTATGAAACACACAGTATAAATAGTACATAGGAATTAAATAGTAAAAGTTCCCAATCCTCTGATTGGCGTGAATAAAGATCAATTATGTAGGGGAGATCGGTTACAGGATCTGCTGATCATGAATGGAAAAGACCCCCGGTAGGTCAATAACTGTATATATCAATTTCTGGAATTGATCACAAGGAGAATTGTCCTGGTGGGACACGCCTGGGACCAGACGTTCCGCCGACAGTCGCCATAGGAGTGCCTACTGGTCGAGATACACCCCTTACTTGCCGGTTAGTCCGTACTCCCTCCTCAAAGAAATCTACCCCGGGCATCTCTGTACATAACACCAGGACTTAACATCAAGTATCAGCGGGACGCCGCTGGTACCATCACTGTTCCACATACCGGATTTTTCCCCTACATTCTCCTTTCAATCTCCCACCAGGACAATTCTCCTTGTGATCTATTCCAGAAATTGATATATACAGTTATTGACCTACCGGGGGTCTTTTCCATTCATGATCAGCAGATCCTGTAACCGATCTCCCCTACATAATTGATCTTTATTCACGCCAATCAGAGGATTGGGAACTTTTACTATTTAATTCCTATGTACCATTTATACTGTGTGTTTCATACTTATTGAACCTATATGTTGATATATCCAATTATATTTGAGTTTACTTCTGTTTTATTTTTCAATTTCCATTAAATTATTTATCCATGTACCAGCATACTCAGTGATTTTTTAGTAGTCCAACAGGTCAGTATCAGTTTATTATGGTAGGTTTTTCCTACAATCTTTGGTCACTGAACTATTCCATTAGTACAGAGATCATTAATATGTGTAGTGTCATTTTGTCTAGATACTGACCCATAGTATCTATATCTATATATAAACACCCTCCACGTTCTATAACCACGTTTAGTTGAGCGCAGTTTATTTTTCATTTGTGTCCTTGCTCCCACACTCCAGTGTGTTCCGTATCCCGGATAAAGACCCCCAACAGCGGTAGCAGAGATTTAGCTGGTAAAAGACTGGTGGTTCAGAGAACGTAGGCAGTTTAGTAAAATCATATATACCTTGACGCGTTTCTCCTCTGTAACAGAGGTTTTTTCAAAAGGCAAGATGAGTCCCTCCTCATTTTCTATCAGGAGTGATAGTGCTACAAATAAAATATAATAATAGTAATGGTATTGTAAGAAGCCCAAAAACACCAGCAGCACCATACAATGGGGGGTACAGCAAAATAATAACAAGGTACACCGTGAACATAAAGAGGACTACAGATTACATAACAGATAAGCATTAAAGAGTTACATGGTACAGAGTGGGGAGTACAGATGAGGGCTGGGGACAATACAGGGCATAACGGCCTGTAGCAAGCCTGTGTCATCAAGGATGGAGACTTGGGCAGGGGGTGCTTGTGATAGGTGCAGAGATGGGTAGGTTAGTGTAGGCAGGAAAGAGCATGTTAGGAGGAACAACACAAATAAAGTGTTTACAATCGAGGGGAGGGGCAGACACAAAGAGGGTAAAAAGTGGGTGTAGTGTACAGTTTGTTGGACTGTGGGAGGAGCAGCACGGGAACAATGTTGGATGTGTGAATCTGACTTGCCTACTCTCCCGGTACAGCTGGGAAGCTCCCGAATCTTTCTCCTGGAAGAGTATTCAAGTCTCTGTAGATGGCCATGTCTGCTGCGTTCCGCCAACTTTATCGAATTAAGTGGGCAGCCCGGGAAGCTGGTGATGCATTTCGTAATGAATTGCATCAACGTAGCCCCAACCACCCACTTTACAATACTGGTAATTTTGGCATTGTATAACAAGGGGTGGGGCCATGATAACCCTCTTTGATGAGGGGGGCTGCCACCGCTGAAAACAACAGGTCATTCACTGGCTCCTACGGACCTGCCTCCTCCTTCTGGCTGGGTCCCAGCACCTGTGCAATCGATCTGTCAGGCGCCGGGACCGGCACATGCCCACTAGTGGTGGGGAGCCGCACATGTCACCGGCTTCCAATGGGCTGCATTGTCTGCAGCCCCAAGGAGCCGGTTAGGGCTGGTGGAAAGGCAGAGTAGCGGCTTCCTCCTGGAAGCCGCTCTCATAATAGCAGCCTGGACTGGCAGTCCCAGGGGGAGGAGACACCTGGGGCTGCCTGTTGTATATGTGACTGGCAGGTGGCGCTTCCAATAGGAAGCCAGTGCAGTCACAGACTGGTGGATTTTTCTGGGGGGCCTGCAGCCTTTTCAGCTCCTAGGCAAAATCTGCAACTGATGATAACACATCCAAGGCTCCATGCCCCTATTCTGCCTGCCTATGCCGCACCACCACCCACCTATGCCCAGCTGTGCTGACCTGACTGACCCCTCCCTGAGGAGGCAGTCAAAAAGTTGGCGAGTATGTTGTGAAGGAGAAGAGCATATCAGTTGGGAGGTAAAGCAGTGGCCATTGCCAGAGTGAATAAGGCAGCTGGGAGTATGGATGGGGATGTGGAGGGAGAGAGAGAGGAATGGCTGAGGGCTTCATAGGTGAGGTGAAGAGCTTGAACTGGATTTTGTAGGGAAGTGGGTACTCGCTGTAATGTTCAGGGATACATGAGACTTTTTTTGTAATGGTAGGGTGGGACATCCCAGTGATAATAAGCAGTGTCGGAGCGAAGGTCTGTGCCACCCGGTACTGGCCTTACCCTGAAAAAGTAATGTCACAATGTAAAATGGGGGGTGGAGCCACCATCAGCAGGAAGTAGATCACTGTTCCTGACAACTCTACAGGCTGCATGCCACGAGCGTTGCAGGCACTCGGCAAGCCAAACGCAGGTGCCGTGGTGTAGTGACAGTGCTGCCCACAGGTCATTGTGCCCTGGCGATGGCCACGCTTGCACCCCTAGTTACGTCCCTGATAATTTGACACATTGCATCATTGCTTTTTAATAACCATTTGCTTTTAAATAAATTATAATGTATGTTAGAAATCAAATGAAGGCGTGTTTACATGATTGTCTTACTGTGAAGCATATAGGGCCTGATTCAGAGGTGGATACAGTTTGGGTCAGTGCTGTGTCTTTGGCTATAGCGAAGCAGAGTAATTATGTTAATGCTGAAGGTGTGTCGCAACTTTCAGGTGAATAATGGATGCATCCCGTATTTGGGATTGGCAAGACCTATTACTGAGGCGCAGAGTGTAACATGCCGGCAGTGTTCACCAGGGACCCCTGCAAGGAGGTATAGACTTAGCTGTGTCTGACACGCAGGTCACGGCCCTCAAACTAGGTTTGACTATACTGGTGCTGGTGAGCTCTGGATGGAGCAGAGAAGGAAGAAGACATGAAATAAAAACAGTACTAGAAGAAAATAATACGCGCTGTCTCAAAAGCTGCTGGATAAAGGGTTGTCAGTCCCTAAGCATATCAAATAGAAGAACGAAAGTGTATGACCAGCGCTAGAGAACAGTTAAAGGATGAGGGACGGTTTTTAAATGAATAAACAAATATTTAATAAGACTTAAAAGACTTCATATAATCTATCGTATCATATATTGAGAATCTAACAGTATAGATGCATCTCAAAAATACACATATTTAGAAAAAATGATAAATATTAAAAAATGAAAAGCATGCATAAAAGACACCATGTAGTCCGCTCCTGTAACAATTGATTGGTTGGAAGGATTATTCTCATTTATCGGTCGCCACATTGATAATTTAGCAGCAAGTAAAGACTTTACCACTGATGGCTAAGGTAGCTTTAAAGGAAATCCTCTGGCATCCAGGGAATCCAACAGGGAGGCTGAAGCACAATCCACAAGGAGTAATCCAAGAGCTGCAACAGATGATGGCAAAGGGGGATAGAGAGTCCAAATAGATCCTAATGATTCCAGGAGTCCGGATAGTGTGTCAAAAAATGGCGTTACACTGAGCAATGAATGTGTAGTTCAAAGTCAAAGGAACCTCCTTAATATACCAGTATACTGATTACAATTACATACATATGTCGGATAGAAAATAAATAAATAAATAAAAAAACGTCCATCCTTAAATATTTAACTGATAAACTAATCATAGAGGCAATCTTACTAAGTCCCAACTGATAAAGAAATAATTCATAAAGAGAGAAAAGAGTTTTTTAAAAAAAATAAATAAATATAAACTTAAACATACAATTTCAGCGGTGATCATAGTATTTTCCATCAGCGTTCTTCTGATCACGTGACCGAGATGTGTCATGTGATACGGAAGCTGCCAGTTGGAAAAAGAATCAACATGCCCATGTTGGAGTTTGACTTCCATATTCGACGGAAGTCTCAGTAGCATTCACCGCCGTCTCCCGATCACATGACGAATATACGTCTTGTGATGTGGCAGCTGTCAAAAGATGGGAAAATGAGCAGACTCACATACAGAGTGGAGACCATATCAATGTTTTGATCTAGATTGCACACATGATCACAGTTAGTTGCGTGAAGGGCTTCAGTGGTCATAAATAAGGTATTATACAAAATATATTATATTATAATTCTCATATGGAAGACATTGTTTTGAGATCGATCCAGGTAAATAATTAACCTTATATATAACATATAGAATGTGGAATAAAGAAATCAACATTCAACGCAAAAAATAAAAAATGTATACATATATATATATATATATATATATATATATAGTGATAAGTGGACACTAATAATAATATATAAAACAGAAAATATATATATATGTGTGGGTGTATGTATGTATGTATGTATGTATGTATGTATGTATGAAACAGTACATTCACAATTACACCAATAACAAGGATAGTGTCTATAAAAGCTGATATTGGATAGCAGGTCCAATAAAGTTTAGCTAATAACTGAATTAGGCTCCATGGTCTCATTAAGACCATCTGGGTGTAAAGAGTTAAAGTTAAGCATCCAGCATCCAAGATGAAGACATACAGCATAGTCGCAGGGCTTGAATTTGGTGCCTTCTATGACTTCACCTAATTGGTGTACATGGCCCTTTAAATTGAATACAGAACGGCGCGTGCATTCCTATGGGAGCCGCGGCAGCATGCATGCTGCTGCTGACCTCCGGGAGCCTGAAGAGAGGATGCCAGCAGCGGGTGCCAGTTATTCCCAGCCTGCTGCCCACCGGGACCCCAGTGCTGCTGGACCGGGCAAGTAACAGCCCGTGTCCGGTGCGCTGCTACATTACCCCCTCCTCTAGGGGTGGGTACCGAACACCCCACAAAAGGTTTGTTAGGAAACATCCAGTGGAATTTCTGGAGGAGCTGAGGTGCATGAATATCTGAAACCTTAACCCAGCAGCGCTCCTTGGGGCCATACCCCTTCCAATCCACAAGGTACTGAACAGAACCTCTAGAAACCCTGAAGTCCAAGAACTGCTTCACTTCATATTCCTCCCGATGGTCTACTGAATTGCTGAAGGAGGGTTGCAAGGTGTTGAAAATCGATTAAGCACCAGCGGTTTGGGACAAGAGACATGAAATACATTAGGTATTCTGGTAGTGTCAGGAAGTTTTAAGGCGCATATCCACTAGATGAGAAAAATGAGTGATTGAACCGTTACGACATAGTTATCATTCAATTGTTCAATAATTGTTCATTAGTCGTGCAGTAATTTGCCGGCAAAAACCAGCGATGCGCGTTCCCACTCGTCGTTGTCGACATTTGTCATCGCCTGAACATGCAGGCCAACCTGACGAGATCATCCAGTTGTGCATTTTCGGTGGATGAGGGAGGGTGCCTACTCTGAACGACATATCGTTCAGTGTGGGCACATTATCCTCTGCACAGGATGGTGAACGATTGAACGATTACAATGTTGTAATCGTACAGTCGTTCCACTCTTGTGTAGTGGATATGCACCTTTAGAGGCTTTGCACACATTCTTCTTTACCTCCTGAACTGTCGGCCGCCAATAGCTCCTGAGGATTAGCTCCAAAGTTTTCCTCATGGCTGCATGACCATTAAAGTGTGATGAATGTGCCCACTGAAGTAATTTAGACCAAGTTCGGGTGCTATGAATGTTTTCCCCAGTGGAATCTTGACCTTGTTGGTGACCGCCACACAGCAAGCAGGGTTCAGAATGGGTTTGTCTTCCCTTGCTTCCTCCACTTCGACAGAACTGAATGCTCAGGACAAGGCATCGGCCTTGATGTTTTTATTACCCGGCCGGTAGGTAATTATCAGGTTAAACCGATCAAAAAATAACGACTATCTGGCCTGATGATAATTTAGGCAGTGGGCTGTCTTAAGGTACGTCAATTTCTTACGATCAGTAAAGACTGTCACCAGAAATTTCTCTCCCTCCAACAAATATCACCATTCCTGAAGGGCCAACTTTATGGCTAGTAGTTCTTTATCCCCAACAGCATAATTATTCTCTGGAGCCGAGCATTTTATGGGAGAAGAACCCACAGGAATACCACTTGCCTTCTTCATCCTTCTGCGACAGACCTGCCCCAACTCCAACTGTGGAAGCATCCACTTACAGGAAAAAAGGTTGGTCACAATTGGGTTGCCTCAGAATGGGTGCTGAAAGAAAACACTATTGTAGAAGGACAAAAGCTTCCTCTGCCTCAGGAGGCCATACTCGAGTGTCCTGACCCTTCCTGGTAAGAGCAGTGATGGGAGCTGCGATGGATGAGTAGTTCCTGATGAATTGACAATAGAAATGACTAAACCCATTAAGCATTGTATCGCTTTCAACCCAATTGGATGGGGCCAGTTGACAATGGCAGAAAGCTTCTCTGGATCCATCCGAAGGCAAGACCTCGAGATGATGTATCCCAGAAATGTCAGTTCCTATTGTTCGAAGGAGCATTTCTCAAGCTTACAGAAAAGCTGGTTGAGTCGTGACAGTACTTCACATACTTGTTGGTGATGACATATTATATCTTCAGAGAATATCAGGATGTTGTCTAGGTATACCACTACGTACTTATATATCAGGTCCCAGAAGATATGATTCATGTACTTTTGAAAAGCACCTGGGGCATTGCTTAAATCAAAAGTCATGACTAAGTATTCATAGCGGCCATCGCAAGTATTGAAAGCTATCTTCCATTCGTCCCCAGATGCGATTCTGATTAAATTGTAGGCCCCACGAAGATTGTTTGTTGAAAATCTTTGCCCCTTTTATCCGATCAAAGAGCTCAGAGATCAGAGATAGGGGGAACTGATCCGTGATGGTAATTGTATTTAGACCCCAGTAATCAATGCATGGTCGCAAACCTCCACCCTTCTTCTTAACGAAAAATAGGCCAGCTCCTGCGGGGGATTTAGACTCCCTGATAAACCTGCGTTTCAGATTCTCCTTAATGTATTCTGTCATCGCTTGGGACTCGAGAAGCAAAAGAGGAAAGATTCTTCCATGAGGAGGCACTTTTCCAAGTAACAAGTCTATAGCGCAGTCCCACTCCCTATGAGCAGGAAGCATCTCAGCGGCCTTTTTACTGAATACATCTCTGAAAGACTGGTATGGAGCTGGAAGCAGATCTTCTGGAGAGATGACTGAACTCCGAATGACACGTTGTGGAAGTTTGACAGATGACAAACATGCCATTGAGAACCCCACAACAGGATTTGAGGTTCTTTCCAATCTAAAATGGGAGCATGCTTGCAGAGCCACGGAAGACCCAGGATGACCGGACTCTAACCTGACGGGAGTATATAGAACGCAATCAATTCTCAATGGAGAACGCCCACTTGCGTCGCCTGAGAGTGGATGGTAGCCGTGGGAAGTTTATTCCCATCCGCTCCAATTATACCAAGTGGTGTTTGTAGCGGCACACTAGAAATTCCTAACTCTTGAACCTTCTTTACAGTAATGAAGTTGGCATTGGCACCCGAGTCTACAAAGGCCTTGAGGACATACCCAGAACCAGAGTCACATCAATAGAAACTGGGAGACAACATTGTCTTTTGGATTGTGTTGGAATGCAGCTAATCTGACCACCCTTCGATTAGTTAGGCCTTCTCGTTTACCGGAAGTTTTGAGCAGCCAGAGAGAAGATGACCTGGTTCACCGCAGTACAGACAAAGCTTATTCTTGAACCTCCTTTCCTGCTCTGCGGCAGGAAGGCGAGACTTCCCAATTTGCATGGGCTCTTCTGGAGGCTCAACTGGTGCTGTGAAACGTGTGGTGAGCTTGAAGCTGAAGCGACGAGACTGCTCCTCATTTCTCCCTGAAAGGAAGATATAACCGGATACACAAGAAAATCAAGTAATCCAGAGAAGTTGGCAATTCCCTGGATGCGAGTACATCTTTGATTTTATCCGACAGCCCTTGCATAAAGTCAGCGACCAAGGCTTCATTGTTCCACCCTAACTCTGAAGCAAGGGTTTGAAACTGCACAGCATACTGTTCTGCAGATTGGTTTCCTTGCTTCAACTGCAGGACAGCTGACCCTGCAGAGGATACTCGTCCGGGCTCATGGAAGACCTTCCGGAAAGCTGCCAGAAACTCAGCACTGTTGTTGACCAGGGGGTCATTCCTTTCCCATAACAGAGAAGCCCAAGCCAATGCCGGACAGGACAGTAGCGAGATCACATAAGCCACTTTCGTCCTTTCAGAAGGGAAATTTGCTGCTTGGACCTCAAACTAAATCGAGCACTGGTTCAAGAATCCTCGACAGCCTTTAGGATCCCCATCATACTTCGAGGGATTTGCGGAAGCACCTGCAGTCTGTATAGTCACCGTAGGAGGTGGAGCTGGTTGTATCGGAGGTGGCTGAGCCACACCGACTTGTTGCATTAGCGTTTGCAAACGCATAATCTGAGCCTCTCGGCTCTGAGTTTCTCGACTCTGGCGAGTAGATTCTCAAGCACTTCGCGTGGTGAAAGATTATCAGCAGCATCCATGTTGTGGAGTATTCTGTCGCAACTCTCGGGAGGATAATGGATGCAAAACCTATACCAAAAACCACCAAAGTGCTAGTGGATGTTGATAAACTAGTACACCTGCTGCATTCACAGAGGATAATTTGCACAAAAATCCTACAAAGCAAAAGACTAAAACCAAATATATGTGAAAGCGCTGGTTTAAATATATATCATAGACCGCAATCAGTATTCAGCAATATTGTGCATATTTAATAAATAGAAAACACATATTTACAACACATGAAAAATTCTACATTAGTAAAAATATATACTGTATACCGGTATATAATTATAAAACAAATAACATTGGATATTCAAGTATTCATACAAATAGATACACACTCTCACACTCTTTAAGATTCAGTATAGCAAGATGCCAATGTTTATTATACAATTGGCATTATTCAGTTGTTACACTAGAAGGTTTGCTAGTTGAAGAATAAAGTATAAACTAACCTAATTTTACCCCCTAACCCTAACCCTCCTTTAGGGTGCCTAATCATAACACCCCCCCCCCTGTCCCTATCCCTATCCCTAATCCCCCCTCTAAGTGCCTAAACCTAACCCCCCTGCCACCTAGCCTAACCCTAACCTCCCGGGGGGGTGCTTAACCCTAAGTCCCCCCCGGGAGCCCTAAACCTAACCCTCACCCACCCCGGCTGTCTACACCCGGCATCCCTTCGATCGGGATGCCAGGCGCCGGTCTCCTGGCGTCGGTAAAATGACAGATGTCTAGATTTAGATGCCTGTCATTTAACCCTCTCCAGGATTAAGTAATCTGGAGCTGGCGGTCAGCATTCCGTCCGCCGGCTTCATAAACGAATACCCTCCGGGGGCAGCCTAGCATCTCCGGGGATGCTGGGCATCCCCTGGAGTGATACAATCGGGTTTTCCTGTTAGGCCACACCCCTTATGTTAGGCCACATCCCTTTTTGGGCATGCACATCTACGCCGCGAGAGGGGGTTAGGGAATGTGCACCAGGTGTCACCAGACCCGATGACACCTCTGAGGTGAAAGTATACAGAGACTAATGACGTACATCAACTCATGAAATAATGGGTAAACTAGGCAGGCTGACAGACTATAAACGTGGGATGATTGTTGGCACTATCTACAGCGATGTATTAGCAAAAGTGCTGCTCCAGGGAATGGTTTGAGGACCACAGATGTACACAGAGTGGCCCAGCAGACATAAAGCTGGGTATGAGCACAAGGCCTGTGGCCGTAAACGGCTAGTGGATGCTCAAGTGGAACGGAGAGACTTCTTCAGTCCCACAGACGGGCAACAGTCATCTAATTACAGATAATCTGAAACATGGAACACTGCACTGCCCCTTACATAGTATGGGCTACCGAAGCATTAGACCTGTCCGTACGCCACTGCTATCTGCTGCAAACTAGGTAAAACGCCAACAGTTTGGGTCATGTGGTCTGACCGATCACGTTTTCAATTACACCATACAAATGGTAGTGTGATGATATGGGGAAAACAGCATACATGCATGGACAGTGGCATGCTTACCTGTCTTTGCACCCAGTGCGGGTTGGTTGTACTGTGCGCGCACCGACAAATAAGGGGCGCGGCATCGTGGGTGGGGGCGTGGACTCATGGGTGGGGCGTGGCCTATCGGCCCGAACACCTGTTTTTTTTCTCACCGGGGGTGTGGGAGGCGCAGGCTGCCCCCGTGGACCAGCCTGTGTAAAGTGCCGACTCCCTCACTGTGCTAGAAGCCGAGTACTGCACGTAATGCAGCACCCGGCTCCTGTCACTGAGGGGGAGCCAGCACTTTGGTGTCACCCCTCGGCTGGTGACACCCAGGTGCGGCCCGCACCCCGGATGCCAGTGTGCATGGATCCTTGTTGCATTGTCATGACTCTCCTGGCTGGTGGAGGCAATGTTATAGAGACCCAGTTCATCACATTTGGGGTAATATTCCCTATGAAATATACTGACAGTCAGTAGAATCTATGCCTAGAAGAAGGGCCAAAGGTGGCGCAGCAAAGTACTAACCTGGTGGTCACAATAATTTAGCCATACGGGGTCTGATTCTGAGTCGCACATTAGCCGTACTCAATGCCGATGGTCACGTAGTTGTTATAAGCACTGCACATGCATCCCGCACAGAGACACAGAAGGAATTTTGGTGCAGCGAGGTGGTTAAGGTGATGCGGGTAAGTTGCTGACAGCAGCTGTGACCAAACACGCACAGCCGGTCACACAGGAGTTCATGGTCAGACGGAAACTGCACCTGCCATAGAGCTGGTGCACACGAGACATGTTTCCATGGGCACAAGGTACAGTAAGTGGGTGTCTCAGTTTTATCGGCCCCGGCATTAGCATATGATAAAGCCGCTTCTCTGTACCGGGCAGAGTCGGGCCCTCAGTGTATATACCTTTTATGTATGTAATTGATTGCTAGAAATCTGTGATTTTCTATGAGCATATCATTATCAACTAAATGTTCATTGTTTTTTAATGAATTTCAGGTGGTTCCATCATAATTCACTTCTATTAAGCACATTTGTTATATATTTATATGCTGAATTAAAAACGAAATATAAATGTATGTTGTAAGCACTGTTTTTTAATGTTTTTATCTGTTGTTAGGATTCATTGACGGACTTGTTATTTTAGGAAGGGGGGAGGCGTTCAGGATCAGTAGGAGTAGGTGCAGTTGACCACAATGTCACCCTGCTCCTTTGTATGAATGAATCCACCCCTAATTCATGGTCCCTAATCATCCTGCTATGGCATCACAAGGCTCTCACTGAGTTTCTTATTATTCCTGATCTTTCTATTTGGGCTTTAAAAGAGGTTAAGTAACTTATGTACTGTATACTTATAATTAGGAAAATGTCTGTGATTCTCAATCCTTACAGCTGAAACTGCATCCACAATATCACATGAGATTCTGGGCTTCATGCACTAAATGGTTGCAGTTGGACAATTTTACTATACGGCAGTATTTTATCAGACTGAAAGATACCAGATGCTGGGCACACACTTGGCGATATATTGCTCGTTCTATCGAGCGCTATAGTGCAAGTGCATTGGCAGGTGTGTACACCCGATAAGTCTGTGAACAGACAAATCAGGTTGGTCCTGCAGCACAGCAGATGCTGTGCATCTGTGCATTTGGCTGTGTGTACGGGGCAACCTGCCAAGCACCCATACTCTTGGTGCAGGGACCACCGACACTGATATCTGAATTGGGTGGACAAATTTAAATGTCCACTCAAATATGATGCCAACCCAGACACATCGATCTGCCGATTGGTACTGTAAGTGTGTATAGCTTACCAATTGGCTGCTTTGACAGCGGATCAGTCTACTGACTGATCGGTCTTCAAAGTGTGTACTCAGCCTTAGTTAGCAGGAATCTATGATCTGGGAATCACCTTTGTTCTAGGGACTAGGATTACCACCTAGCAACAGCTGGTGGGTGGTGGGGGGCATCCACTAGACAATTTTATCCCTGTCCAACCTCTTAACGATTTTCCCTTGAAGTTTCCCTTGAAATTTGATCTTCCACTCTGAACAATTTGCAAACGATTTGCAAAAGATCTAACGATAAACTATGTTGTTTCAATCTGTGATTGAGAGCTTTCAGCTATAGTGGGCAGATAGTGGTTCATCGTTTGATCGTTCAGCTTGAACGATGTGTAAACGATGTGTAAACGATTTGTAAGCAATCAAGTGAAATTGACCTGCATGTTCAGTCGATGGAGGAGACGATCAAACGACCAGCGGGAGCGCGCATCGTACATCGTTAGAAACAATTACTCCACGATTTACAATCGATGTTCAAATGATGTTTGAACGATTATCGAACGATTTTATCATTATCGTTCAATCGTTCAACTTTATCGTCTAGTGGATACCCCCCTTAAGCCTCCCGATTTGATGGAACAAGGTAAAGTAAAAAGATTTCACTTACCTTGACTCTATAGCAGGGTAGCATAGTGAGCACCTGCTCTATAAGCTGAATGCAGGTGAGAGTCACATGCACACTTATAATAATCACGTGACTATGGCCCTCATTCAGAGCCATTCGCTAGCGGCAGTACGCTCGTTCCGAGCGATGTTCGCACATGTGCGCATGCGTACGGTTTTTAGTACGCATGCGCGAACCAGTCAGTGTGGCCGAAAATCATTTGTACGCAATAGAGCGAGTGCCTGCTATTTTGAGTGACAGAATGAGGCGTATGTGGGTGGTAACAGGGGAAGGTGCTTGAAAACGGGGAGTGGAGATCCGTTCGCAGGCGTGCTTAAAGGTCAAAACGGGCGTTTTATGGGTGTGCATAATTAATATAGCAGCGTCAATGACCACGTCACTTGTTTTTTTTTAACTCAGAACTGCTCGCAAAATAGTGGTTGAAAAAACCAACCACAAGAATAGCGAGCAGTTCATACGCTGGGCGATGTACTCGATTCATCTAATAAATAGCGGACATGACGTATGGTGCGAGCGGCCAGGGGGTGTTTTTAAGAAATAAAAGAGCGTATGTTTTGCTCGCTCGTTCAGACTTAGAGGTGTGAACAGACTGCAATGTGCGAACGAATCATTTGCATAGCCACCCCTTGTTTTTAAACCACAAGAGACCTGTAATGAGTGTTCTTTCAGTAGGCGGTCAGTCCGGAGATTAGTGTTGTCAGCAAAAGGAGACTTGTGAACAAGTTTCAATAAACCATTACAGGTTTGTGCACTTACTGTTTATTTAGCTGACTCTGGCCCTCATTCAGAGGTGGTCACAAGATGCGATCGCTCTCTCTGATCAAGCAGGAAGCTCCCCACTGACATCACTGCTGATGTCAGTGCGGCCGCCCACAAAATGGCAGGCGTTCCTTCATGAACGCCTCCGTTTGTGTAGTCACCCCCCCCCCGCCTACAAAACGGGTCGAGCTGTCGATCAGCATCGACAGCCGCCCCTTTTGTAGTGAGCTACAGAGCGAGAGAGTTTCTTTCTCGCTCCGGGGCTTGCGCACGCTCAACTTCGTGAAAAGCGGCTTAGTGTTAAACTCTGAATCAGGCCCTATGTTCCTTACGGACTGCATGGATTTGTGCTTTATTTAAGTCAGGGGTGGGGAGCCTTTTTTCTGCCGTGGGCCATTTTCATATATATAACTTTATTTGCGGGCCCGGTGCACGGGGGGCGAGGCCACAGTCATCGTAATTACAGCAATGCCCGGAGCATCCTGAGAATCCTAAGTGGTATAATATTTATACAAAATCATTCATTTTATATTTATTTATTGTAATAAACTGTTCTATGCTAGCACATTTGGAGTGTCATATTGCTTCTCAGGTGTCAAATTAGTAACCGATACATATCAGGAATTATAGGCGATGACTTCGCCTTTTCCTGCTGGGTTTATTATGGTAACAGCGATATGTGGTGCAAAATGGATTCGCGCATGCGCACAAGTAACATCGGTGACATCATCCTGCTGGCGCGTCACTACAGAGAGGAGGTGACAGCGCCCGGGGCGCCGGCCCCTAGAGGGCGCCACTGAGTCCCCAGAAGGTAAAAAAAAAAAATTCCCGTAATAAAAAAAAAACCCAGCGCCGGTCCCCCCCGGGCACCCGGCTCCCTCCCTGCAAAGGCAGCCGAAGCTCACTCCAGAGCTCCGGCTCCCGCATAGAGCACTATGGGAGGGATGTCATGACGTCTCTCCCATAGATCCGTGGTGGAGCCGTGGTCGGACTGGACGGCAGCGGACGCAGGAGCGGGGCCTAAGGTAAGTATTGTGTTTGTATTTTTTATTTTTCAGAAGGGAGGCATGGGGGCATTACTACTAGGGGCATGTCTATAAGGGGGCATTACTACTGGGGGCATGTCTATAAGGGGACATTACTACTGGGGGCATGTCTATAAGGGGCATTACTACTGGGGATATGTCTATAGGGGGGCATTACTACTGGGAGCATGTCTATAAGGGGTATTACTACTGGGGGCATGTCTATAAGGGGCATTACTACTGGGGGCATGTCTATAGTGGGGCATTACTACTGGGAGCATGTCTATAAGGGGGCATTTCTACTGGGGGCATGTCTATAAGGGGACATTACTACTGGGGCATGTCTATAAGGGGGCATTACTACTGGGGACATGTCTATAAGGGGGCATTCCTACTGGGGGCACTACTATAGGGGGCACTAATGGGGCAGTCCAACTTTGGGCACTACTATAGGGGGCATTCCTACTGTGGGCACTACTATAGGGGGCATTATTACTGGGGCACTACTATAGGGGGCACTACTACTGTGGGCATTGTATTAGGGGCACTACTACTCAGTACTGTGGGCCTTGTGTATAAGGGGCACTAATTTGGGCATTGTGTAAAAGGGGCACCACTGTGTGTCATAACATGAATAAGGGACTAATGTGTGGTGAAATTTGAATTGGGGATAATGTATTATAAAGGGAATTACTGCATGTGGCATAATGTGCTATACAAGGCATTACTGCATGTGGCATAATGTGTTATACAGGGCATTACTACATGTGGCATAATGTGTTATAAAGGTCATTACTGTGTGTGGCATAATGTGCTATACAGGGCATTACTGCATGTGGCATAATGTGTTATACAGGGCATTACTGTGTATGGCATAATGTGTTTATAAAGGGCATTACTGCATGTGGCATAATGTGTTATACAGGGCATTACTGCGTGTGGCATAATGTGTTATAAAGGCCATTACTGCATGTGGCATAATGTGTTATACAGGGCATTACTGCGTGTGGCATAATTTGTTTATAAAGGGCATTACTGCATGTGGCATAATGTATTTATAAAGGGCATTACTGCACATGGCAATTATTCACCACGTGGGGAGAGCTTGGGGGAAGCACAGCACAGTTTGATGAATTGGGGGTGTTCCGCAAGGACACGCCCCCTTTCCGGAAGCGCGTGTGCTTTCAGCGCGTGCAGAGGAATGTCATCTACGAAAAGTTGTTGTTTTTTTTTTTTTTTGGGGGGGGGCGCAACTGTGAACTTTTGCCCTGAGCTCCACAATGTCTAGAACCGGCCCTGGTTGTAATGTAGCAAGAAGCATAGGGCCTGATTCAGACCCACTCGCGAGCGGCTGTCCGCTCGCAAGTGGGTCGATGGTCTGCACTGAGCATGCGCACGACGGAGGGAGCTCCGATCAAAGTGTCCGATCAAAGGGGGCGTGCTGTCAATGTTGATTGACAGCACGCCCCCTTTGGTGGGCGTGCCGGGGGCGTGCCTCCCTGACGGGGGCGTTCCCACGGGAACGCCTCCCGTCAGAAGCCGGCCCACTGACATCACTAGTGATGTCAGTGGGAGTGATTTTGGCTCTGATAGAGCCAAAATCACTCCGGAGCTTGCGGTTGAAAACCTCAACCGCAGGCTCCGGCTCGCAATTTCGATGGTCGCGATGGTCACGACCATCGCGGCCATCAAAATGCACGCTCGTATAGCCTGTGGGTGGTGACCCACAGCTATACGAGCGTCCAGGAGGACGCTCCATGAAAATGAGCGTGCATTTTGATGGCCGCGATGGTCGTGACCATCGCGACCATCGAAATTGCGAGCCGGAGCCTGCGGTTGAGGTTTTCAACCGCAAGCTCCGGAGTGATTTTGGCTCTATCAGAGCCAAAATCACTCCCACTGACATCACTAGTGATGTCAGTGGGCCGGCTTCTGACGGGAGGCGTTCCCGTGGGAACGCCCCCGTCAGGGAGGCACGCCCCCGGCACGCCCACCAAAGGGGGCGTGCTGTCAATCAACATTGACAGCACGCCCCCTTTGATCGGACACAACGAGCGAAGGAAAGTCCTTCGCTCGTCGTGTCTGGCGCATGCGCACGACGGAGCTCCCTCCGTCGTGCGCATGCTCAGTGCAGACCATCGACCCACTTGCGAGCGGACAGCCGCTCGCGAGTGGGTCTGAATCAGGCCCATAGTCTTCTATTGCATCTTGGTCACTGTGGTGGCAGTGACAACTCTCCTTACAAGTCCATGGGCTCTATTTATCAACATTATTTTTACTAAAATAATGTGAAAAAGGGTGTTTTCACACCCTTTTCACATTATTTTAGTATCACCTATAGTTATTACAGGGCAATTGGAGTAGAATTCGTAAAATTCTACTCCAACCCCTAAGTATCACTTATTTTTAGTAAAGCAGATCGCATTTCCCATAACTGTAATGAGAAATGTGATCCGACCAGAGTTACTAAAAATAAAATGTGAAAAAATACCAGGAGAAGCCCTGTGATAATAACGCCACCTGGAGGTGGCGTTATCCAGGGTCTCCCCTGGTTACCGGCCTCCTGCCCTGCTCTAACGGGGAGAGCAGAGCCGGGAGTCGGTACCAGTGATCAGCTGTGTTGTCTAAACAGACCGCAAGCTGATTACTGTAAAAAAAATTTACTTACCTGACTCCAGGGACCAGTGATCGGGCCTCCAGTGATGACTCCCCTCCGGTCAGCTGGTCTCCCATAGTGCACTGCTGCCCGGTCATCAGGTGATCGGGCCCCAGTGCAGTATGGGAGATCACCTGACCGGAGGAATGGAGAACATCAACGGAGGCCAGGATCATGCAGGTAAGTGCTAATAAGGGAGGGGTGGTCGTGGGGGGGTCCGTGATCGTGGGGGTGGGGCTTAGTGCCGGGGGTGGGGCTTAGCGCCGGGGGGGTAGCAGCAGCGATCAGTCGGCGCATGCGCAGGCACTTAATCACGGTATTTTTTGCAAAAATACCGTGATAAGGCTCCGAAGGGGATTTGCAGGGACAGAGCTTTATCGCAAGCTCTGTCCCTGTAAGGGATTTGTAGTAAATCCCTGTGATATTGCCTGAATTCGCAATGCAAATTCACTCTGTAATATCACACTAAAATCTGCATTCAATATGCGGATTGTAGTAAATAGAGCCCCATATCTCTCTGCAAACTCCACTTTCTATTTCTAGGCTGTGAGATGAATGACCTTTAATAGTTATGGGCTGGTTTGCATTCATGGATAAAGTGTAATTTATAATCTCTTTCCAAAGGTTTTGATTTATTCTTTTCAGGATATGCTGTTTTGTAAATTTCCAGGCAATGAGGAGGCTGTAGAAGATTTGTCTGCTGTGACAATAACGTCGGAGTTGGAGTTCTGCATCACTAAAAGATGGGTAAAGAATCTCTTCTCTTCAACAGTTAAAGGATCACACTCAGCATGGCATGCACTGGTAAAGGTGTTTCTATATGTTTTGTCCTTACAAGAGCATTTATTTTGTTGGACTGTTGTCCCATTCTGCAGTATATCAGTATGTCATATACCATACATAAGAACTAGAGGGATATTAAAAAAAAAACCCTAATTGGAGGTTTAAGGAAGGTGTCCCTGTTATCATCTTATAACATGATAGACAATAACTGCTCATTTCAAGCTCCCTTATATGCATGTTTCCAAGTCCTTATGTCCTGTTCTAGCACAGGCCCAGCCAGCAGGAAGCAGGTGTGTAGTTCTCTTATGGGACTTATGACTTTTGCTTGTGTTCATAGAGAGTGTACATTCCTTGCTGTACATTTCCAAATTCCCTATTCTGATTTGGAGATATAGGGACCTATTTGCTAATGGGAAGTTTTTTTGTTCAAAATATAAAACTATAATTTTTTTATTGTTGCTTATCTAAGAAATTGGAAATGAACTATCTATCGTATTTACTGCACTGTATCACGCCACCCAGAGATGGTGTTAATTTTAGTGGCCAAGTAGTAAAAACCAAAGTTTTAGATGCTTGTTAAATTGACAATTTGCGCTGTCTCAAGACATGGGGACGATGATAATTTACTAAATCTATGGGTAGAATGATAATTGACTTAGGGGCCTATGTATTAATAATTGCGGGACTGACGCGCTTATTGTTAGTTTCGTGATGGATATTTTAATTTTGAATGGTATGTACAATAAATAACTCGCAGGCACAGTTACATTATAGGCAAACGCAGGGGGGGGGGGGGTTCTGTCTGCCTGGAAACCCCCCTCCCCAGCCCACACCATGACCACAATAGAAATAGTAATATAATGGAATTTTACTAGCACTGCATGTTCTTCTCAGTATCATAAATGAAATAAATAGCACCTCCTATGGATCTTTTAACATGTATCAGCCAGTAATAAATAACATGTGCACCAATTAGGAGATTTGGAAAACATGCACTGTTAGGGATGCACTGCTATAGAGCCCAATATTTACATATATGTCCAGGACAGTGCTAAATTCTTCTGCTGCTCCCCCAGACTCCTGGACTTGCTCCCATGCACTGGAATCGTGCTCACATCTAAAATAAAAAAGGAAGGCCCTGCTGCCGCATTTAATGGCTTACTGTGATCACTGGTCCTGTATATGCTGGAATTATGACACACAATACACTTTGTATGATGCATATTAAAGCTGGATAAGTGGTAATTATGCCCTCTTCATGGACTGGCCACACTCACTCTAAAATCACGCTTTTGGAAACCCCCTTTAGAAATCCTGCGTTTGCCACTGTACATCCCCGATATATTGGAGGAGTCTATCACATTTGTGAAAGACTTCTCCAGGGAATCTAGCACTGCACATGTGCGAAGTCAAAATAATGCTGATACTCTGGTGAGCCGTGATTCAAGAAAGTTTGGGAACTACCCTACACCTTCATTACTCTGAGCAAAAATCACATTCACTTAATTTCAACTTACCCATAATTATTGTTATTAACAAAGAAACTGCCATGTGTGTTTATTTGTTTGTTTGCTTCATTTTAAGTACATGACTATAATTGACAACTTTCTGGCTGCCAACCCCTCAGGAGGGGACAAGCCTGGTCGACACAGCATGGAATGCGGCACGGCATAGGTAGGTGGTTCGGGGTTCACAGCGGCATGATCACATCATAGTGGCCCCGCCCCCTGCTATACAATGTATTGTGAATTGTAAAGCAGGGGCGGAGCTTAAGTGACCCAATTCAGCACATATCACGTCATTGGCCGCCTCAACCGCCAACTTCACTCAGAAGTGGGTGGCGCCGGGCGGACATGGGCAGCTGCAGCTCTGAACTAGGAGACTTGAAAACTCTTCAGGGCAGTCGGGAGCACCACACGAGATTCAGGAGCCTCCCAGCCATTTCGGGAGAGTAGGCAAGTATGGGCAAGACTGCATTTTACTATTTCTTGACGCAGGCTCTGCATGTACGGTATGCCCTTTGCTGGTGAATGCATGCATCTTCAGGCATTTCATGCTCCCCAGTGGGACAGTACTCCTGCTTCACAGCTCACCATGACCTCTCAGGGCCCCTCAGTAATTAGTACCCAGTTCTCCCCTCTCAGCAAAGATGGCTACATTTAGTTGCCTTCACATACAACATTCAGAGCCTTCAGTGATCACTTCATACCAATCAACACCCATAGTTTCCATTAGAATGAGGAGAACCTCATGACTAAGGGGAAGATTTATCAGAGGTAAATTACCAACCAAGCCGCTTCTACTGTCATTTTAGGATGTGTTTGAAAAATGACAGAAGCTGATTGGTTGGTACTTTATCTCTCTCCAAGCTTTGATAAATATCCTAAATCTTGAAGCTCGCAACTGAATGAAACTTTTCAACTCGGCACTCGATGCATTAATATGCTGGTTCAGCTTCCCAGGTTCCTTCCAGAGCAAATCAAATATCATGTGGGTTGCAGCGGCACTCTTGGATACATAAATATGGGTCACAAGAACCTCTATTTTGTTCAGAGTTTCAGTTCATGTGTTAAACTTTCGTTGGAAACAATTACATACATGCAGTGACTTACCTTTATAGTAGCTTAATGCACACATTGATGTGTCAGAAACTCATGTCTCCCGGACTTGTGCTGACGTCTGCTACCGCGTGGCTCGCAGTGGAAGTGACCGGGGTTTAAGTGATCAAATAATTGTTTACCCATCACCATGACTACTGAAATACAGCGCTTGAAGAAGTCCACCACAAGGACGAAACGCGTTGGATGCTCCTGCTTTTTACCTTCTCTCGTGAACTTACCAGTTTCCATAATCAGATAAGCCTATTTAAATCTCATTTACTTGTATCTTTTAAAAGTATTTTTTACACTTGTATTAGCACAATTTTATGTTGTTTGTATAAATTTCCCCCTTTTTATAAGGGGAAGGTGTATTGTTTTTTATAAATAAATTAGTTTTTATATTTTATACACCCTATATATATATTTTACACATTTATGCATTGTGGTAACACTTATTGAAATATAGCGATCAGATAGTCATTTCTGGGAGCTCATTATTATATTTATTCACTTGGCACTTTATATTTTAGCACATCATTTATACAAGGTTATACAAACACAATTGGCGCTCACATTCCTATTCCATTAAATATATATATATATATGTGTCTTTTTATTTTTTTCTGTGTGTGCGTGTTAGCCGCACAAGATACAGCAACGCAACCTAGTGCTGTACCAACTCCAGTCGTCATCAATCTGTGCTCTGGGCCCAAGTTCTGAACGTCCAAAAAAAAAAAGTGTCTTTTTTTGTCTAATATTTGTCTGTGTGTGTGTGTGTGTGTTCGGCTTAGCCGCACAAGATACAGCAAGTCAGCAACGCAACCTAGTGCTGCCCAACTCCAGTCGTCATCATTCGGTGCTCCGGGCCCAAGTTGTGGACCGACAAAAAAAATAAAACAGTGTATTTTTTTGTCAAATTTTTTTCTATGTGCGCACAACTGCACGTGTGTGAAAGTTGGCTACACTATTGGTGCTTGTGACACTGCTTCAAGACCGCAGAAAATATGGAGGGCTGTCACAGGACAGGAGAGCAAGGCCAAGAACCACATGTTGTAGCTGCCACCAGCAGTGCAAGGCAGTCAACTTCCTCATCCTCTATGAAGGCCCATGCCCCAGGGCTTAAGTCACGCCATGGATATGGTAAAGCTACTTTTACTGAAGTTAAGAAAAAAAAATTGAAAAGGAAATTTGCCTTTAGATAAACAAAAACTTGGCAATATGCCATTCACTACACGAAGTGGCAAGGAAAGGATAAGGCCTTGGCCTTTATTTATGATGACTGCTGTTTCTGATTCTGATAGCCCTTCTGCTTGTAGTAGTAGTGGTGGTGGTACCATTAAAAAATTGAAAGTTGTTAAGATGAGTAAGACAGCTCCGGAAAAAATTTGAGAAATCTGAGAAATTTAAATCACAAATCCCCGAGGAGAGTGCAAGTGTGTCCACGGTTGCCATCTGTGATCCAGACCTAAAAACTAGTGTACTGGAGTTCCAACATTTGTGTGCCCTCTGTAAATGTGGGGAAGGGCAGTCAACATCTTGCAGGCGTAGTCAGTGAGGATGCTTCTGTGGAATTGCATATGGAGGAGGAGGATATTTTGGTAGTTGAAGGCGCTAAAGATGATGAGGATGTTGATGATGAAGATATCCTTTGTGTAAGTAAGGCAACAGCTGTTGTGCATGGATTGAAAAAGCCAAAGCCCATTGTTGTCATGCTGAGGCAAAAGACAAAAATATCCACTTCTCACATGTGGAATTATTTCCACACCAATCCGGACAACAGTTGTCAAGCCATACATAACCATTGCAAAGCAAGAGTGAGTAGAGTGAGGGACATAAACTACCTAGGAACCTACCCCTTGTTACGTCACTTGGAGTGCATTCATCAAATATCAAAGTGTATGTCGCCAAGTTCCAAAACTCAAAACGTAAGAAGTCCAGTGTCACCTACCTGCTCCCTCTCTGTGGGATCCAAGCGCCTTCGATCTCCAACACCAACACCTGCAACATCCTCATTCATCATCGGGAGTTGTCCTGCTGCATCCAATGTTGTTATTTGAAGCATGATTGACTCCTCTCCTATCCGTGATTCCTCAGAAGGATGCTTGATGACTATGCCTGTTGCTGTGAGTGGATCTTCATCCCAGAAGGGGACCAGGAAGAAGACTACTTGTAGCGTATCCTCCAAAAAACAATTAACTGTCAAACAATTGTTTGCAAGGACAAACAAGTATGACAGCAATCACCCAGTTGCACAGCGGATTACTGATACCATAACAGCTATGCTGGTATTAGACGTGATTCCAGTATCTGCCATTACTGTAGTGGGTTTTCAACAGTTAATTGAGGTCCTGTGTTCTCGCTACCAGATCCCTTCTAGATTCCATTTTGCTAGAACAGCAATTCCAAGTCTGTACAGGGACATTAAAAAAAACCTTATTAATGTCCTCAGAAATGCTGTTGTATCCACTGTCCACTTGACCACTGATATGTGGACAAGTGGGACAGGGTAAACTAAGGATTACATGACTGACAGCCCACTGGGTAGGTGTATTGCCTACAACAGCAACAGCAGCAGCAACATCTATGAAAAAAAGAGCGACTGATACAGAGGCAGGCTACTCTTTGTATAACTGGTTTCACTAAGAGGCATACTGCTGAGAACCTCTTAGAAAAACTCAGGGAAATCATTGCTAAATGGCTTACCCCACTTGGACTCTCCTCTGGATTTGTGATTTCGGACAATGCCACCAATATTGTAAGAGCAATACATGTGGGCGAATTCCAACATGTCCCATGTTTTGCTCACACAATGAATTTGGTGGTGCAACATTTTTTTAAAAATGACAGGGGCGTGCAGGAGATGCTCTCGGTGGCCCGCAAAATATCCAGACATTTTAGACATTCGGCGACCACTTGTCGAAGATTGCATGACCAGTAGGTACTGTTAAATTTGCCCTGTCATCAGCTGAAGCAAAAGGTAGTAACTCGGTGGAATTCTACCCTCTATATGCTTCAGCGGATGGAGGAACAGCAAAAGGCCATCCAGGGCTATACAACGGCCTATGACCTAGACCGTGGAGGGGGAATGCACCTTACTCAAGTGCAGTGGAGAATAATTTCCGTGTTGTGCAAGGTTCTCAAACCCTTTGAACTTGCCACGCGTGAAGTTAGTTCAGACACTGCCAGCTTGAGTCAGGTCATTTCCCTCATCAGACTTTTGCAAAAACAACTGGAGAAATTGAAGCAGGAACAGAAATGGAGCGATTGCGCAAGGTATGTCGGACTGGTGGATCAAGCCCTTGATTCTCTTCACCAGGATCCAAGAGTCGTCAATCTATTGAAATCTGAAAAATATATTTTGGCGACCATTCTGGATCCTAGGTTTAAGTCCTACCTTGTGAGTTTTTTTTCCAACAGACCGAAATCTAAAACTATGCAAAGAGCTGTTGGTAAAAAAATTGTCAGCTGCAGATGCCATCACCTCCTCCTTCAGTTTCTGCAGCTGCCGGGAAAAAACTAAATTTTCCTAACAGAATGCCTGCTGGTCATGCAGATCATTCACCAAAAAATGACATCTGGTCGGGCCTGAGAGAACTGCCTACTAGTGACATGTTTTCTACCTGACTATGCGTGATACTGTCTCCATTCACAGAATGGCGGAGGACTATTTCAGAGATAACATCCTAATAGGCATGTCAGACAGTCCCTTTCAGTACTGGCAGGAAAAAGAGGCAATTTGGAGGCCCATACACAAACTGGCTTTGCATTACTTAAGTTGCCCACCCTCCAGTGTGTACTCTGAAAGAGTTTTCAGTGCAGCTGGCAACCTTGTCAGTGATCGGCGTAGGAGGTTACTTCCTCAAAATGTGGAAAAGATGATGTTCATTAAAATGAATTACAAATTCCATGAGGAAGACCTCTACAACAAGTACATTAAAAATTACAGAGGCGCCTATGGTGGATTCCAGTGGGGAAAAATTTATATTGTGTGAAGAAGAGGATGTACACACTCATGGGGAGGACGAGGATGATGACAACTTGTAATGTAAAGCCAGTTTGTGTATGGGATCATTTTCATTTGCATATCCAATGCACATTGGCAGCTTGTTTTACGGGGGTCCAAACAAACCAATCATTTCAGCCACAATTGGCAGTCCTTGTCGCTGAAATGATTGGTTTGTTAAACTGTGAATGTCCTGTTTCATATACAACATAAGGGTGGGTGGGTGGGAGGGCACAAGGACTATTCAATCTTGTACCTTTTTCCTTTCCATTATGTGCTGGTTGGGGCATTGCTGCCTGACAATTTAAATTAATGTTGTGGTTGGTTTAGGAACCAATGATTTGTTTTTAAATTAATTTATTATCAATTTTACAGCCAGGCGCTGCACCAATTAATTTATTTTTATTAATCATTCAGCCAGGGGCTGCACCCAATGAATTGTTTTTTTACTTTTTTATTTAAATTATTATTAATTATTTAGCCCGGGGCTGCACCAATGAATATTTTTTTAAATTAATTTATTATCAATTTTACAGCCAGGGGATGCACCATTGAATTTCTTTTTATTAATAATTATTCTGCCCGTGGCTGCACCAATGAATTATTTTTTCATTTATTTATTATCATTTTACAGCCGGGGCTGCACCAATCAATTGTTTTTTAATGAATTTATTATCAATTTTACAGCCAGGGGCTGTCCCAACTATCAACTATCAATTCTTTAATCCTCAAGGGTACCCCAACCATCATCTTTGCACAGTCCTCAACTCTATTAATAATTATATCAATCAGTTTTGAGCCAGCAAGCTGGATGCAACATTTTGGCCCTTTAACTAGATGAAAAAATCAATATTGTGAGCTGTGAGGTGGTCAAAATTGTCTGGAAATTAGTGGAAATAAATGTTATTGAGGTTATTAATACTGTAGGAACAAAAAAAGGCCCATTTTATGTGACTTTAGCTGTTTTTTTATGTTTTAAGAAAAAATCCAGATCCAAAACCAAAACTAAAACACAGGGGTTGGCGCACATCTCTAATTTTTAGTATATTTAATTATCACTTAACTGGTCACTAGATTTTATATTACCACATAACAGGATCATATATATTCACATTCTTAGGTTTACTACTGATTAGACAAGTACTAATTAGCATCTAAGCACTTAAGTCGCTGCATATCAAGTTCACTGTCAAAATATATATTTTAATTATATATATATATTTATATATATATATTGTATTTGATATAAATGCTTTTTATATAGAGTCTATTTATCAACAAATATTTGCTGTATATCCCTGAAAACACCCATATTCAGGGGTACCAGCAAATATTAAGTACCAACCGTATGTATGTGGGAGTACTCCAGCAGATATCGGATATGGCCGTCTGCTTTGTAAAGGTCTTGGTGTGCTGTCGCCTCTCTCATTATTCTGCCCGGTAGTGATGGTCATGCCTGTGTGTCCACATCCACGTCAATCTTCATAGCAACCATTGTGGTTTCTATGGGGGCTTCTTAATTACCGAATATACTAAGATCGGTTAAGCTTCGCAATCTGTAGCTTGGCCCTAGTAGCTGCTAGTCCATGTAGCCTATAAGCATGCTTGCCGAAATTCTGGCAGCCCCCTCCGGGGAAGCCAGGTCAGACAAGCAGGTGGCGTGGTGTGGAAGAGGGGGCATGGCCGGGATACTACCTGGCAATGGGGGCAGAGCATGGACAAGGAATTGTGTAATTTTGGCCCCGCCCCCACGACACAATGCTGAGAATTTCGGCATTGTGAAGCAGGGGGATGGGCCACGATGACGCGATTCAGCGCGAATCGCGTCACCACCACCCCGCTGCGGGGGTTGTATTGTTACCACGGGAGGGGGGGCTGGAAGGGTTGGCAGCCGCCAGGAGGGTTGCCTGCCTTTCTGGGGGGCTGGATTTGGGAGGTTCCCGGCCGAATCGGGAGGGTAGGCATGTATGCCTATGAGCCACATTTTTCAATAGTTGCAGGGAGAGGGAGCTGTAGGATGAAATAGCAAAAAGTAGAATAAACCTGGTGCCAATCTTATATTAATTAAGAAAAAAGACAATTCGATATATTGCTGAATCTGCAGCTCTTTGTATTGGAGATCTACTCAAAAAATCTCCTATCATAAACAAGTAAACACAAAAAAGAAGAAAAAGAGCACTGAAATCAGCAATGGTATTTATTAACAAATATTAGTATATAAAATCTCCAGTGCAAATAATTACATACATATGTAGCGATTGCCGGCCAGCACTATTTTGATACAATTTACTTAATTGTTTCCAACACACATATATATACACCATACATAAAATAGAAATATATCTCATAGGGGTTAAAGCTGCATACACACACAACGATGTGTTACCAACAATTTTATGAACGATTTTCTGTCAGATTTTTTACAGTGTAATGAACGATTTTTTTTTAACTACAAACGATTTTTGCATATTCCCTTAATGAAAATCGTTCAGTAGACAAGTCTGACTGAACTACAAACTACAAACGTGAACGCGCATGAACGATAATCGTTCATCGTTTGACTCAGAAAGTGAACGATTTTTTTCAAACGATTATCGTGAAACGATATAGTTTAAAGAAAATCGTTCAAAAAATCGTTTTGTGTGTATGCAGCTTTAATGATAAAACAATAAAAAATGAAAAACCTCCCTTATGAGGAATATTAAAGCAGGTAGTTAAAATTAAGGGGGTCATTCAGACCCACTCGCGAGCGGCAGTACGCTCGCAAGTGGGTCGATGTTCCCCACTGCGCATGCGCACAACGGAGACTTCCCATCGCTTCGGGTCTCGCACTAAAGGGGGCATGCTGTCGATGTTGATTGACAGCACGCCCCCTTTGGTGGGCGTGCCTGGGGCGTGCCTGCTAGACGGAGGCATTCCCATGGGAACGCCTACCGTCTGAAGCCGGCCCCACTGACATCACTCTGATAGTGCCAAAATCACTCCAGGGCTTGTGGCAGGGAGACCCTACCGCAGGGTCTCCGTCGCAAGTCCGATGGTCGCGATGGTCTTTTTGGACGCTCGTATATGCTGTGGGTGGTGACCCACAGCTATACGAGCGTCCAGGAGAACGCTCCATTTTCATGGAGGAGGGCCCCGATTCAGAGCGAGCGCTCTGGTCAGAGCGTCCGGCTCTGAATCAGGCCCTTAGTCTCTCTTGTTACAGAAAGGATAAAGATATCTTTTCAGGATTATCACCAATAAAATTGTATCAAATATAAACAACAATTGCAAAGATACTTTGTAACTCATAAGGATTCCTAAAATCCATTGAGACAGAGCTTTGAATTCCTGCAGTTCCAATCTAGTGTAGAATTTTCTAATAACACTTGTTCTCCGTTTTGGATAATTAGATTGCTTCACCTGTAGTTAGCTAATTTGACTGCTTCACCTGTAGTTAGCTAATATGACTGCTTCACCTGTAGTTAGCTAATTAGACTGCTTCACCTGTAGTTAGCTTAAAACAGCTTATTGATTTTTATATAGTGTTTGTGATGTTGCTGTCATTTGAATTCACAAAGTTACCATGTTCATTATAAAAAGATGATCAACAATCCTGTTAGTAAGATATATTAAACTGTTTAGCTGTAGATTTTCCGTGAGACACTATTTCTCACAACTCCTGCAATTTGCAGCTTTTAACAACTGTCCCCCATGGCCATGTGGTTAAAAGGAAAAGAGGAAAAAATTAGTATATTCCTTTACCGGGGTGATGAACCCGCAGGTATAGATGATCCACCTGATGATCTGCCCGCTGCCAGAGTCTGTGACTGTATCACTCATCTCCAGGGACAGTACTTCACCCGTTCCCTCCGAGCGTGTGTTCATCAGACAGAGATCCTCTGTTTACGTCACCTGGCAGTCTGGCGGTGAGCCCGCAATAACACTCGGGGCTAGTTCGCTCGACTCCAGAGATTAGAGATGTATGTCTCTGTAGATCACATAGAAGGTCAGCGTGGATCAGTATTAGCCGGCACTACTCAAAACGCGTTTCTCCGCCTCTAGCTTCATCGGCTTCCTCAGTCAGCATGTAGGATGAGGATCCCTCCCCAGCAATGGGCTCTCACATGTGTGGTCAGCAGACCGCACATGTGCAGTAGTACGGCAGGGTCCTGCAGGAAGAGGGAAGTGATCGCATTAGTGATTACTTCACTTCTAACACATCGCAGGGATGGGCTATTCTCTGAGCCTCTGTCTCTGCATGTTTATTTAACTCTGCCAAGGAACCAAATATAAATTTGTAATTGCTTAATAGGAAGTACAGCACAATATGGGCAGTGTGAATGAAACTAGAAGAGTAGGAAAACATTTATTCAGAAGGAAAGTAGTTAATTTGGTTAAGATCAGATTATGGATTGTTAGTGGTAATAGAATTATAGTGTAGCAGGGCACAGGGCCTGCAGGAGTCGGCACTGGAGAGGGGAGGAGTCGGGACTAAACAGTAAACCCCCCTAAAATAAAAGTCTAGATCCGCCACTGATTATAGGAAGCAAGTAAAAGATAGATTTTTATTCAATCTATTTGGTTTCAGGAGGAAAATTTGTGTGAATCAATTACTCATAATTTCAACATTTGATTTCAATGTCAAACACTGTATAGTATAGTATAGTATAGTATAGTATAGTATAAGTATAGTAAAACAACTATTTTGCAAATATGAATAAAATGAGATACTTATACCTTATACCCCTTTTACACCGACCTAACTCGGGAATTTTGTCTGTGTAAATGGATCCACCCGGATCCAGGGACTTCGGGATCCAACTCGGGTACTTTGCAGGTTTGGACACGTGACGTTCCCGTGGCACCCTGCAGTGTAAATGGCGAAATCCGGGTTATGATGACCCGGATCGTGTCGCATGCCGCCCGATTGGCCGGCTTCAGTGGAGCTTGGAGATGACATCAACTCCAAGCGTCCACGGCAATGCCGGAAGAGCCGGGTCAGTGCAGACCCAGCTCCGGTGTGAACGGTGCCAACTCGGGAATATCCTGGGTCGGCACCGCAGTATGAAAGGGGTAAGTTCCAGGTCTGATCCAGATTGGAACCCTGTTCCAACCCCCGGGTCAGACCCGAAACTTTGATATAAAAGTGGTAAAAGTGGTGTGCAAAATAAAGAGAGTAAAACACAGGCAAATCCATATTATACATGCTGTCAAGGGAATTTGCTTTTGGTTATTACTAGTATACTATACTGTACTGTGTTTGTCATTCAAACTAAATGCAGAATTTATGATTCATTACTTCATTAATATTCCTTGATTCAATTGCACAAAAAACCTGTTTGGTATAATCCGTTCCCATGTTGTCAGCAGTTAGGCCCATGTTAAAAAAAGAACAACAAAACAGGATAAAAAATATATATATATAATAATCTAAATATACAATATTAAGAGATTCAGAAGTGTACTTAGTATCATATTTGATATATTTAAAAGTAGATTAATAACCTTTGTAATTAGTGTCAAAGATTAACTACAGAATCAAGAGTTTGGCCTACTGCGGAGCAACTTGGAGCTGGCAGAAGGATGCGCTGTATGAGGAGCCTGAGGAGGAGCAGAAAGACAAGTTCAGGGCCGTAGGCAGGCCAAGAGCCGTGGCGGGCTCCGGTAATAGGGGGCGTAGCCTAATAGCGGGAGGCGTGGCCAGGCCCCCTTGCCGGTAGAAAAAAAGTTTTTCAGCTCCGCGGAGCGGCGCTGCGCGCTGGCGAGAGGGGGCGCTCTGAGCCCCCTCAGCCCGGCGCAAAGCCAGGGGGGGCGCAATCAGTGTGATTGCTCCCCGCACAGGCATAGGAGACTGCTGTGGCTGCTGCTCAGCAGCCACGAGCAGTCTCCAACTGCAGCTCAGCCCACGCTGTGTGCTGGGCTGCTGTGAGGGGGGGCGGCGCCGGGCCCCTCAGAAAGCCCAGGCAATCTGTACCCGCTCCCCCTCCTCTCGGCGCCCCTGGCCGTAGGAAGGGGTGTGAGGCAGTGCCGATGGCCAGTACACAGGACCCTGGGGTGGCACCATTTCTGCCCCACAGCCCCTGCAGCCCGGGTATGCACCCACAGTGTGTAGAGCCATCTGGAGCGTCTGCGCAGCTCTATATTTTCTCCTGCCAGTGCCCCCGTCCCCTTGCGTGGCATCACATGTTCGGCAGAGGGTGGTACATATTTGTCCAAGTTAACACAAGTATGTAACTCATGGGCTAAGCACCTCAACAAGTCATTCAAATGGAGACCCCACTCCTTTTAGCCTTCTCTCACTTAGGGCGGTATTCAATTAGAAGCGAATAGCCGAGATCCGCGAAAAAGTATCGCTGATTGCGTTTTTTTGCCTGTCGGAAACTTATCTCCGTATTCAATTCCGTCCGCTTTTCGTGTACGCGGAAAGTGAATGCAATGTAATGAGGAAAAAAGATTCACCTCTGAATAGCAGGAGAAAAGAAGTGCAAAATATTTATTTTGGGGTGCAAAGGTGGGGAAATCACTCAGAACCCAATGGACAGCCCCCCAATGGGTCATAAAATTCCAGGAAAAAATAAAGAACACCCAACAAAGTACTTTTATTTTGGGGGTGAAAAGCACAAAATGGGGGGGACAACTTTGCAAACTAGTGAAATAAGGTTCTTGGGGTGCTCTACATGTTTTGGGGATTGCAGGTGCTTTTATGAGGGAGGAATTTCACTTTTATTAAAACTACAGTTTAGAGAAAGTAAAATATGCTAGCACCCATTTTCAGGTAGCCCAAATATGACAGGACTACTTATTTTCTCCCCAAAATTCTGATTTATGCCATTCATCACCACTTGTGCAATGACGCCAATTAGAGGCAATTGTGCAAACTTAAGTACCACAACCTGTTCTATTAGGACTATTCGGGCACTACTACATTGTTCCCCAATGTTTCATCATCTTTTTGGTGGGTTCAGGCTGATTTCACCCGATTCTGACACCACTTTCCGCCTGTTCTGACTTCGCGTGTCACCATTTTCGCGTCTTTTGGAATTGAATATGGCGATTAGCGGGTATGCGCACGATAAGTTTCCATGGCTAAAAGATGCGATGTAGGCAAAAAGTCCAGCAGGCGAAACTTTATCGCAGGTGCGAAACTAACTGAATACGGCCCTTAATTTGCAATGCACTTGGTACTTCTAGATCTGTCTAATTTGTTATAATAATGGTTTTTGTGTTGAATATGCACTTAGTTTTACTATGCCCTTACCCTGTCATTGCTAGCTCTATTGTAATCTCTTATTCCCAATTTTTGTTTCTGTACCCCCTAATTTTGACAGACAAATTGCAATAAAAACTTTAGAAGTCATAAAAAGCTAATTTCACAGTCTGCAGGTGCAGACTAAGCATACACAATGGCATAAGTCTAGCTAAATATCATTGCAATGTAAAGAACATTTCCATACCTCCACAGACCTCTCTGTCACTGCAGAAAGTGCCACAAACAAGCATGCGTCCAATCAGCTAATATAGGATCGATTAATGGATGCAGCAGTGTTAAGGTCCCCATCAGCAATTGATTGCAGCAATCGTGCAATTTGCAACCGATTGTGTCTATAAAAATCTTTCCCTTTGCCTTTGTCAATCGATTGCAGATTGCAGAATTGCCACAATCGATTGAAAAAGGGAAAGATTTTTATACACAATCGGTTGCAACTTGCACGATTGCTGCAATCAATTGTTAGTGTATGGGGGCCTTTAGCTGTGCAGGTGATTGGACAATCATCCAATGAGTAATGATTAGACACTGTTATACATCATCATCATCGTAATCACTGTGCATTTGCACCTGCCCTGTATAAAGTGCAGAAGACAAGCCTCCCAGCCTGCATATATGCTCATAACTGCTGGTCTGCATGAACACACCCTTAAGCTGGCCACACATCTAAAGATTAATTATCTGTCCAACCAGCCAACTAGTTGATTGGTTGGAATGAAGATCTGGTAACATATTGGAGTAAATGATGATCAGCAATTTGCTCCTAAATGCCAGAAAACAGATGAAAATATTAGTCAGACAAGTTTGAACAAATTGTTTAGATCAAACATTTAACAAGCAACAATTTTTGTCCATTTTCCAGCATTTGGGAGCAAATTGCTGATTGTCATTTGCTTTCACACCTTACCAGATTTTCATTCCAACCAATCAACTAGTTGGCTGGTTGGACAGATAATCTTTAGATGTGTGGCCAGCTTAAAGGTGTCCATCCACAAGACGATTTATGTGAGCGATTGAACGATAATGATATTGTTATCGTTCAGTCGTTCATAAATCTTTTGCAAATCGCTTGCAAATCATTTGTAAAAAGTGTGCCTGCTGGTCCTTTAGACATCTATCATCGTGCAAACATGCTGGACAATCTGATGATATCGTCAGGTTCAGCATGTTTTCAGATGATTGATGAGCCTGCACTGAACGACTGCTCATTCAGTGTAGGCTCATCACAGACTGACAAACGACTGCACGATTACAATGTCGTAATCGTGCAGTCGTTTTCATGTCTGCTAGTGGATGGGCACCTTAACTGTACTTGGCCTATGTTAGAATGCACTTTCCCTCCCTTGTTCCACCTTTCCAGTTGTAAGTAGCAGCCCCCATACATCAGCAATTGATTGCAGTAGTTCTGCAATTTGCAATCGATTGTGTATAAAAATCTTTCTCTTTTTCAATCGATTGTGGCAATGCTGCAATCTGCAACCATGCATATGCCTGTATTCACTTTCTGCATATATAATTGTTATAATTAGGTTTAATTATTAATTTAAATATTTTTCTATACAGCAGTGATCAAGTTTCCATTTCTATTTCAATACATGTTATGCTACTTGTGTACTTTACAGACTCATTGCAGAGAGAACCCAATGAATGTTTTAAATGGTTGTCCCCACCTAAAGAAGAAAGTTGTCCTCACCTAAAGAAGAAAGTTGGCCCCTCGCAGGCTCTCAGCACTCGCCATGCTTCGGGCTCGGTGGCTCGCTATGCTTACCACAAGGCCACCATCCTCTATGCCCACTTGGATGGTAGGGAATGACGCTGGACACTGACGTCATGGTCCTCTCTGTGAAGGGGATTTAGACATTACCATGATTGATAATAATAATAATGAGTGTAGGAAACTAGGGATGAGCGGGTTCGGATTTCTGAAATCCGTACCCCCCCGAGCCTCCCGAACCGAGCCGGGAACCGAGTTCGGCTCAGGTTTTCCCGCCTGACTCGGAACTGAAATCGAGGCAAAATGTCATCATCCCTCCTTCCGGATCTCGCGAGTTTTGGATTCTATAAAAGGTCCCCGCGTCGGCGCCATTTCTCACTCCGGCTGTGGACAGTGAAAAGGGAGGGTGGGAGATAGGGCTGGCTGGGCTGTGTTGTGCTGCTGTTGTCCATAGGGGCTGTGTCCACTCAGTCCATAGGGGCTGGCTGGGCTGTGTTGTGCAGTCAGTTGTCCATAGGGGCTGTGTCCACTCCAAAGTCTACAGGGGCTGGCTGGACTGTGTTGTGCAGTGTCCCATAAAGGCTGTAGTCCTAAAGGGGTGCTGTAGTGTTGTCCAGGGGGTGATCTGTCCATCAGGGGTGCTCCCCCAAAATTAAACATTTTTTTTTTCTGTGTTTGTGAATTGTGTGCGCAGTAGCCGCACGTGCATCAACAAAGTAGCGCCAAGCGTGCACCTTTGTCATAAATCAAGGGACGGCTGGCTTGTCCGTTAAAGGGTGCTGTAACCCCCAAAGGGCACTCAAAAAAAAAAAAAATGTTCTTTGTTTGTGAATTGTGTACTCAGGGCCTGATTCAGACCCGCTCGCGAGCGCTGAGCGCTCGCAAGTGGGTCAATGGTGCCCTAGTGCGCATGCGCACGATGGAGGGAGCTCTGTCATGCGCATGTGCGAGACCCGGGGAGCGACGGGGAAGCCGTCGCTCGAGGTCTCGCACCAAAGGGGGCGTGCTGTTGATGTTGATTGACAGCACGCCCCCTTTGGTGGGCTACCGTCTGGGTCCGGCCCCACTGACATCACTAGTGATGTCAGTGGGAGTGATTTTGGCTCTGATAGAGCCAAAATCACTCCAGGGCTTGCGGTCACCAAGACCCTACCGCAGGGTCTCGTCGCAAGCCCAATGGTCGCGAAGGTCTTCACCATCGCGACCATCATCATGGACGCTGGCATAAGCTGTGGGTGGTAACCCACAGCTATGCGAGCGTCCAAGAGGCCGCTCCAAGTTTAGGTAGGAGGGCCCTGATTCAGAGCGAGCGCTCTGGTCAGAGTGTCCGGCTCTGAATCAGGCCCTCAGTAGCCACACGTGCATCAACAAAGTAGTGCCAAGCGTGCGCCTGTGTCATAAGGGCTGGCTGGTTTGTCCATTGAAGGGTGCTGTAACCCCCAAAGTGCACTCCAAAAAAGTATATATTTTTTTTTTCTGTGTTTGTGAATTGTGTGTGCAGTAGCCACACGTGCATCAACAAAGGAGCAGCACCAAGCATGTGCCTGTGTCCCATAAGTACAGGGCCGGCTGGCTCATCTCTTAAAGGGTGGTGTAACCCCCAAAGTGCACTCCAACAAAAATAAAAAATTATTTTCTGTGTTTGTGAATTGTGTGCACTGTGGCTGCACGTGCATCAACAAAGGAGCAGCGCCAAGCATGCGCCTGTGTCTCATAAGTAAAGGGCCGGCTGGCTCATCTCTTAAAGGGTGGTGTAACCCTCAAAATGCACTCCAAAAAAAATTAAAAATTCTTCTTTTCTGTGTTTGTGTGCGCCTGAGGAAAACGTATATATCAATATGACATAAATGGAGAACCAAACTTTGTCCCCTAAAAATAAAATAGGGAAAGATCAAGAACCACTTCCTCCTAGTGCTGAAGCTGCTGCCACTAGTCATGACATAATGATAAAATGCCATCAACGTCGTCTGCCTAGGTCGATGCCCAATGTCATAGTAGATGGCATATAAAATCCCAAATGACAAAGTTCAGGAAAATGACCCTAAAAAAAACATTTAAATCATCTGAGGAGAAACGTAAACTTGCCAATATGCCATTTATGACACAGAGTGGCAAGGAACGGCTAAGGTCTTTCCCTATGTTCATGACTAGTGGTTCAGCTTCACATGACGATGGAAGCCCTCCTCCTGCTACAAAAATCAAACGAGTTAAGCTGGCAAAAGAGCAGCGAAGAAGTGTGCGTTCTAAGAAGATATCACAAATCCCCAAGGAGAGTCCAAGTGTGGTGGCGGTTGCGATGCTTGACCTTCCCAGCACTGGACGGGAAGAGGTGGCTCTTTCCACCATTTGCACACCCTCTGCAAGTGCTGAAAGGAGCACTCACAGTCCACTTGCTGATATGCAAATTGAAGATGTCACAGTTGAAGTACAACAGGATGAGGATACTGGTGTAGCTGGCGCTGAGGAGGAAGTTGGCGAGGAGGATTCTGATGGTGATGTGGTTTGTTTAAATCAGGCTCCGGGGGAGACAGCTGTTGTCTGTAGGACGAAAAAGCCCATCATGGTCATGCCTGGGCAGAAGACCAAACATTCCATCTCTTTGGTCTGGCAATATTTCAATCCAAATCCGGACAACAACTGTCTTGCCATATGTACCATATGTAAAGGTGAAATAAGTAGGGGTAGGGACGTTAACCACCTAGGAACATCCTCCCTTATACGTCACCTGCAGTGCGTTCATAAAAAGTTACTGTCAAGTTCAGAAACTTTGGCTAAGACCATAAGCCGTCCAGGGACACCTAAATCCCTGTGTTCTGTTGTATCCAAGCGCCTGCAAACCACACCGTCATCTCCCTCCTCGTCAAATTCCTACTTAGTCAGGATCAGAAGTAGTCCTGCAGGCCATGTCACTAGCATGACTGAGTCTCCTATCCGGGATTCCTCCGGAGGATCCTGCATTGCTACGTCTACTGCTGCCACTGCTGCTGTTGCTGCTGGGAGTCGTTCATCATCCCAGAGAGGAAGTAGGAACACCACTACTTTTACTAAACAATTGACCCTCCAACAGTCCTTAGCGAGGAGGATAAAGTACGACAGCAGTCATCCTGAAGCAAAACGGATAACTGAGGCTTTGACTGCTATGTTGGTGTTAGACGTGCGTCCAGTATCCGCCATTAGTGCAGTGGGATTTAGACAATTGATGGAGGTAGTATGTTCCCGGTACCAAATCCCGTCTACTAGGCAGGCAATACCGAGACTGTACAGAAACATCAGAAAAAGTGTCCTTAGTGTCCTAAAAAATGTGGTTGTACCAATGTCCACTTAACCACAGACATGTGGACAAGTGGAACAGGGCAGACTAAGGACTATATAACTGTGACAGCCCACTGAGTAGATGTATCACCTTACGCAGCAACAACAGCAGCATCAACAGTAGCAGCATCTCAGAAACGCCAGCTCGTTCCAAGGCAGGCTACTCTGTGTATCACCAGTTTCAGTAAGAGGCACACTGCTGACAATCTCTTAGAGAAACTGAGGGGAATAATCGCCCAGTGGCTCACCCCACTTAGACTCTCCTGGGGACTTGTGATATCTGACAATACCACCAATATTGTGCGGGCATTACATCTGGGCAAATTCCAGCACGTCTCATGTTTTGCTCACACAATAAATTTGGTGGTGCAGAATTTTCTGAAAAACGACAGGGGCGTGCAGGAAACGCTTTGGGTGGCCCGAAAAATTTCTGCCCACTTTTGCCATTCCATGACTGCGTACCGAAGACTGGAGCACCAGCAAACACTCTTGAACCTGCCCCGCCATCACCTGAAGCAAGAGGTTGTGACGCGGTGGAACTCAACCCTCTATATGCTTCAGAGGATGAAGGAGCAGCAAAAGGCCATTCAAGCCTATACATCCACCTATGACATAGGCAAAGAAGGGGGTATGCACCTGACTCAAGCACAGTGGAGAATGATTTCCGTGTTGTGCAAGGTTCTCCAGCCCTTCGAACTTGCCACACGTGAAGTCAGTTCAAACACTGCCAGCTTGAGTCAGGTCATTCCCCTCATCAGGCTTTTGCAGAAGCAGCTGGAGAAAGTGAAGGAGGAGCTAAGACAGAGCGATTCCGCTCGGTATGTGGGACTTGTGGATGAAGCCCTTCATTCGCTTTGCCAGGATTCCAGGGTGGTCAATCTGTTGAAATCAGACCACTACATTTTGTCCACCGTGCTCGATCCTAGGTTTAAAGCCTACATGGTGTCTCTCTTTCCGGCCACCACAAGCCTGCAGAGGTGCAAAGACCTGCTGGTGAAAACACTGTCAGCTGAAGCGGAACGTGACATGTCAACAGCTCCTTCTTCATTTTCTCCCGCAACTGGGGCTGCCAGGAAACAACTTAGGTATCCTAAGCAACCCGCTGGCGGTGATGCAGGGCAGGCAGGACCAAGCTTGGACATCTGGTCTGGACTGAAGGACCCGGCAACAATTTCTGACATGTCTACTGTCACTGCATATGATACTGTCACCATTGACAGAATGGTGGAAGACTACATCGGATACAGCATCCAAGTTTACATGTCAGACAGTCCATACCTGTACTGGCAGGATAAAGAGGCAATTTGGAGGCCCCTGTACAAACTGGCTCTATTTTACCTGAGTCGCCCTCCCTCAGGTGTGTACTCCGAAAGAGTGTTTAGTGCAGCCGGGAACCTTGTCAGCGAAAGACGTAGGAGGTTGCTTCCACAAAATGTGGAGAAGATGATGTTCATCAAAATGAATTATCAACTCTTCCAGGGAGACCAGCCTCCAGAACGTGCAGAGGGACCTGTGGTGGTGGATTCCAGTGGGGACGAATTAATACTCTGTAAGGATGAGGATGTACACAACACTGAAGAGGGTGAGCAATCGGTGGATTCGGAGGATGAGGATGACAACTTGCCTCCGTAGAGCCAGTTTGTGCAGGGATAGATTAATTGCCAGCTTGTTTTGTGGGGGCCCAAACGAACCAATCATTTCAGCTACAGTCATGTTGCAGACCCTGGCGCTAAAATGATTGGTTTGTTAAAGTGTGCATGTCCTGTTTATACAACATAAGAGTGGGTGGGAGGGCCCAAGGACAATTCCATCTTGTCACTCCAAGATGGGCTACGTGTTTGTGCCGCCCACTTGTGTCGCTTAGCATAGTCATCCAGCTACCTCGGTGCAACCTTTTGGCCTAAATGCAATATTGTGAGGTGTGAGGTGTTCAGAATAGACTGGAAATTAATGTTATTGAGGTTAATAATAGCATAGGAACAGAAAAAACCCACAAATTCTGTGATTTTTAGCTGTTTTTATGCTTTTTAAAAAAAAAAAAAAAATACAGATCCAAAACACAAAACCCAGAACCCAAAACACAAAGGGTGGTTTTGGCAAAACCAATCCAGATCCAAAACACGAAGAAAGATCCAGATCCAAAACCAACACACAAAACACGAAAAGTGGCTGGTGCACACCCCTATAGGAAACTTGGGTTCTCTCTGCAATGAGTCCGTAAAGTACATAAGTACCCATGTTATTTAAAACTTAAGGCCTTAATTTGACCTGCAAGGAGAAGGCAGCCAGGTCAACACAGTGGGAAAAAATATGGGGACGTTGGGCGGCATAGGTGGAGTTGCGGAGGGGGGGATGCTGCTTGATTGCTCCATCGTGGGCACACACCCTGCTTACAAATGTTGTCATCTCTCCATACAGCCCACCCATTTTAATTGGGGAAGTGGATGGCAGGTCACTCCGGGATACTTATATGTCTTTCCGAGCAGCCCAGGAACAACACCCAATTTTCGGAAGCCTCTCGGTCATTCCGGGAGGGTAGGCAAGTATGATGTTATTATTATTATTAACCTTTATTTATATGGCGCCACAAGGGTTCTGCAGAGCCTCACAAAGTACATTAACAATTGAGCAAACTCTTAAAACAGCGACTTACAGTACAAGACAATACAGAATAAGAACATAGTTTATAAACATTGCTGCAGCTATCATAACACTCAAAAAAGCAGCAGGGCTTCAGCTACCAAGTGTTAGGTGCCCTTGTGGAGAGTTTTGAGTAGATGATCGTATGAGTGAGGGAAGGAAAAGCACATAAGGGAAGAGGGCCCTGGTCGTGAGAGCTTACATTCTATAGGGGGGGATACAGACAGGGGTGACACAGATAGGGTAGACAGTGAGGAAGAAGCATGTAAGCATCAGATTAGGATGAGAGTTGGAAGGATTTAAAGTAGTGAGTCTTGCGACCCCGTTTGAGGATTTGTAGAAAGGTGGAGAGTCGGATAGGGAGAGGGAGAGAGTTCCACAGGAAGGGTGCAGCACAGGTGAGATCTTGGAGGCAGGAGCGGAAGGAAGTGATCAATAGGCAAGAGAGGTTGGATGCATTTGTAGGAAAGGGAGGGAGATTAGTGTGATGTAGATGAAGGTGTGGTGAATTGATATGGTGAGGAGGGAGGTGCTGAGCTTAGTGGTTGGGTAGTAGGACCATTGTGGGGGAGAAAAGAATGAAAGAGGAGTAATGGGAGAGGAGAAGGAGCAAAGCATAGGGGAGGCATACAGACAGAGGAGGGGAGAGAAGGGGAGGAAGAAGTGGAGGAGTCTTGGGGGAAAGGATAGAGGTGGGAACAGGGGGCAGAATAGAGGATTAGGTAGGCACTGAGTAAAGTGAGAATTTGTAGAAAACATGGTTACGGTGTGGATGAGATAAGAATAGTGTATGTGTGAGAACCACAGTGTTGAAGGTTTTTCAAAAATGCTGGTGAAGGAACACAGTTGGTGAATGTGTTTGCTTGATGACAAAAGTTTTTTTATTTAGGGGAATATACATGTTTTAAAGGAGTTTGAAAATGAGTAATAAAAAAAAGTTCAAAGTTGTGAGACTAGGCAAAAGCAATGGTAAATCAGACCATATATGTAAGGTTTAGAGGTTACTTTGCATTTGATCAAATAAGAATTTAGTTTTTAGTGAAAAGAGGCAGCACAAATAGTAGCAAGTGAGATATTGTCTTTGCAATGACCAGACAAGGCGTTCAGTGTTGCATGTCCTGGTTATGCAGCCAGCAGATATTTGTGAAGAGGTAGTGAACTCACACTTGATGCTCCATAGGTGTCCATATGCAGTATTGATAGCAGTTTAGTTGTGTTTGATGAAATGTTCTCCTTTTGTTTTCCTTGGGTTTAACGCCGGTCTAACGCTGACATTTTCCCTAAAATCTATTTTGCACTTGTTTTTCTGCACCTAGGAGTCTGCTAACTCCAGTCAAGGCTAAACAGCCTAGTGAATGATATTTAAGTAGAGATGTTGCCAAGTGTGCATCCTAATTAATGACAACCCCCCACTAGCCAGCCAATACAGACCCAGCAATAAAATGGCTTAAACAAACATGTAGCACATACCAAACATTTAGGACTTAAGATCAATCATACCTACACACAATCTAAAGACTGGAGATCGTACTTATGGCAATTTATATACAATACAATATTATAAGACTGCAGCAGACTTCAGATATTAATTGCTGATTACCTAAATCTAAAATTCAAATAAAGCAGCACATCAGGAGTAATGTTCTGCAGCAGACTTCAGATATTAATTGCTGATTACCTGTGGAGACAGAGATAGGAGGAGTCAATTCAATCAATATCAGCTGAGGATATAACCAATAACGCCGGTCTAATGCTGAAATTTTCCCTAAAATCTGTTTTGCACTTGTGATTCTGCCCTTAGGAGTCTGCTAACTCCAGCCAAGGCTAAACAGCCTAGTGAATGATATTTACCTGGTGGTCCTACTATCATCGTTTGGCACTTTTAAAATATCACCGTATTTGAGATGCATGTTTGAAAGGCTGGTACACAGGCAGTATCCACACTCTATTTGACTGTGACACTGCTGACAAACCTCAATCTAATTACATCCATAAGTTACCCTAGTCCAATTGTATGTCTTTGCAAAAGTAATTGGAGAAGGATTATAACATGAATAGATGACTAAAGGGTCCATATACCAGCGACAGATTGCCGCGTTCCTGCGATCCGGAGATGCTGGGTGGCAGGATCGGTGAAATCCAATGTTCCCGATCACGATCAAAATTTGATAGTGATTTACACATCGGTGAAATGTAACATGTATAATTTAACCAATCCTCCGAGGGATCGCGTAACATCGATGGCCGCTGGTTGGCGTTTCCCACCAGCGGATCAGCGTTTCTGATCGCAGGATCGGACAATATGTCGCCTGGTGTATGGGGGCCTTTACACAGATAAATTAATAGACAACCATTCTCAGTCTTCTATAGAGGCAAACCTTTATTGAATAATATTTAGCTCTACTTTACTGTATTTGTAAACGTTTGTATTTGCCTGTTTAAAAATGATGAATAAGTGCCGTCTGTGATTTAGTAGACGTACAACAGTGTTTTATGTAGTTCATACATAACAAATTATCAAAAACAAATGCTTTGCTCACTCTGCCAAAACAGAGTGTTTGTATAAAAGTATGAATAGCCTACTTTTATTGTGTAAAACTAAATATATTTACCATTCAGAGTAAAAAATATGTAATTTGCCACTTTGGTGATACTAACTTTAACCTTCACTTATTAATTTACAATGAAATATATAATAGATTTATACAACATTCAACCAAGCATAGCTTTATGTAAATAGCATAGATCTGTATTGCCCAGTATGTGGCTAGAGGAACTGCTGCTCAAAGTTTTTGCTTCCAAATTCCTGGTTCTTGCCATTTCATTGCCAAGTTTCATGTGCTTAAACAATAACAGATGCCTCAAACTGATGTCATAGATGAAATAGACTTTATTGCAAAGGAACACGATTTTGTGGATCAGCATGCCTTAAGCTGGGTACACATTAGACGTTGTGTACCCAGCACGATCTTGTGGGACCCAGTGACGGCAGGGGTAACGGGGGCCATGCTGCATTCGGCATGACATCGCTGGAGACATCCTCAGATCTTTCTTCCTGCATGTACAAAAGATCTGAGGATGCGATGGACACTGCGGGTGCGCGCATAGGTATCATGCTTACAGATTGGACGATATGAACGATTTGTCGTTTCGATGTGTCGGAATCGGCTAAATAGTTCAAGATATCGTCTAGTGTGTAGGGGCCATTAGACATGCATTGTGGTTCATCTATCCGATACCAGGAGTTAATTAACATGCCAGTATGGTAACTCGTGCAATCAAATAAAAATTAGCTTTATCAGTCTAGTTAAAGTCCTCATACACACTGTGATCCTTCCTGCTTATAAACCATTTTAGACCTAACAAACCACTAACTACAGCATGTAGGTGGACATTAGCAAGCAGCCATTATAGCCACATATATGCAGGGCCGGTGCTAGGGTGTTCGGTAACCCCCTGCAAACTATAATTTTGTGCCCTCCTCTCCCCAGTCAGGGACAGGCAGCTGCCAGCTGTCTCTCTCACCCACTGATCGGCGGGTACTCCTCCTGGCGTTGTGGTGTGCAGATGAGGCAGCTCCTCCATTGCTCCTCTTCTTGGGCACAGCACACACACACAGAGAGCAGGGGTGTCACACGTCACGTGTGTAAACTGCCAGTCTACATGCTATTGCTGGCAGAGGCGCTGCTTATAAAAACTTAACAAAGCCGGGAAACGATCTAGCTCCTCCCACCAATGGCATAACAACGGCCCCCGCAGACCCTGCCTTGGCTTGGGGGCGCTGACGGGCGGGGGCGCATAGTGATATAGGTCAGAGGTATATGATATACTGTATAATGGTACTATCACGGAATCCGCGCACCCTTCTTGGCTTTACAGGAGGTGATTGGATGAAAGTTGCTGTCCCCACCTAGTGATGCTCTGCCCTCTCTGATTGGAACTGCTCGGCACTGGCAGTTAGTTGGAGCCCGGCCTGATACACTGAGGCGGCCAGCGGCTCTGGGGACTGTGTAGAGTGGCTCAGTGCGGGTCCCGGCTGTTGACAACAACATCTGCAGGTACAGCCGGGGCCATCGGGTTCATGCTGGGGGATACGGGCAGCAGAAAGGAGGCAGGTAAGACGGCGCACTGCTGCCGGGGCCATCGGGTTCATGCTGGGGGATACGGGCAGTGGAGCGGAGCAAAAGAGAGGAGGCAGGTGAGACGGCGCACTGCTGCTAGCCCGGTGCCGTCCTGTGCTTAGCCTGCCCACGTGCTCCCCTGCTCACCTCAGTGACTGGCACTGCCCAGCCTGACAGAATCCTAACTCCGCCGCCGCTCTTCCTGCTCACCTCCAGACACCATCCTGTCTGCTCTGCACTCACACACATTCCCCCCCTCTTGCCAACCACCCTGCCTTATCCCCCCTCACACCACCCTGTCTGCTCTGCACCCTCACACATTCCCCCCTCACACTAACCACCCTGCCTCATCCCCCCTCACACCACCCTGCCTGCTCTGCACCCTCACACACATCCCCCTCCTCATACGAACCACCCTGCCTCATCCCACCCTAACACCACCCTGTCTGCTCAGCACCCTCACACACATTCCCCCCCCCCCTCATACCAACCACCCTGCCTCATCCTCCCCTCACACCACCCTGTTTGCCCTGTGTGGGGGAGGGAGGTGGCGCCAGAAATTTTTTTTGCAGGGGGGAGCAAAATTTATAGTTACGCCACTGCCTCCCACTATGGGGCAGTCAGTGCCAGTCAATGAAATCAGTTCCTCACTGGGCGGACGCGGACATAAACTACATTTAAATTCAGGCAGATCTGCAATCTGGCTGATAGGTGGTCCGGAGCCCAGACCACCCATTAGCCAGATCACTAATCTGCCTGAATTTAAATGTAATTTATATCCGTGGACATCAGGTCCACCTCCGGACCATCCCTTAGTTTTTCCCTGCCAGGTACGCCAATAACACTGCTGCACTGGCTGCCTCAACCTGCCTGTCACAGATGCAGCAGCACAGTAAGCGCAGCAGTAAAGGCCCTCAGAAAGCAAGCAGCGGGAAGGGAGGCTCTCCAATTCAGCGCCTCCCTTGCAATGCTTACCCCACATTGCGCCAGCTCTGCATTTATGTATTGTTAAATCCGACAGATAAATGGCATCTCGGTGGCTGGGAACAGTAGCCATATCAGACAATATAGGGGCACCTTTAGAATAATGAAAATAAATATTTTTACTATTTATTATGGATTACAAAACACAATTCACATTTTCTTTTTTAGATATTCTTTTATTTAAGGATGTACAAATCACAAATGGTCACAAATATGTCAAACTAAACAATGAACATTTGACATAGATACATCCAATTTTCAAAATTAATATTATAAACCGATCAATACAAACAAATTCAAAAATAAAATGACGACAAAGAAAAAAACAAAAACAAAAAAAACGGAATAGTAAAGGGGGGATGGAAGGAGGGACAGGGAATTTCTAGGTCTCCAACAGATATATGATAAAATTTTCATTAGTCAATGTATTTAATTTTAACAGATATACAGTGTAGGGATTTATACTAGACAATCATTAGTATTATTACCGTCAGGATTCTGACCGCCGGTATATATCTCTCACAACCCGCTCTGTTTTACGAAAGCTTTTTACCTAAAATGAACCAAACTTTATTAAAGCTGCCATTTTTTGAATCTGAATAAACATATAGGCCCTCATTCAGACCCACTCGCAAGCGGGCGCACGTACGTTAGGCGTACGTACAAAAATATTTAAATTCAATGGCTCGCTCGTATTTTCGTTCGCATCTAAAATTCCTCCCTAAACTCTGATGACCCCTCCTCTAACTAACGAGCGTACGAAATAGCGAGCGTACATCCCCGAAATGGCTTGAAAGGAACGCACGCACAAGTATAAACAGGAAGTGGCCTTGTCAGATGTCGATTACCTGCTCCTTTATTCTGCCTACCTCCATCAATCGTATCATGCCAATCAATGTATCAATTAGCTTAATTGTTTGTTTGTTTTCAACACAATGCAAGAAACTTTACTCTTGTCCGTGTTTGTGTTTACCCGCAGAATACGTACGGATGAAACATTCGCTTTTATTGTTCAAAAAACATGTGAACCACAATTAAACAATTGTTCTATTGCTGTGGATCCCCGCATATTTCCCTGGGTTCATTTCTTTATTTAAATTTGCTTACGCATGTCACTGCATCAAGCCTATCATAACTCTCCAGAGATTTCTGGCCCTGTCGAACACATGACTCATACACTAACCAATAAAATTGCTCCTGTTAATTTCCAAAATACATTAGCCAATCAGAAAATTTTTACACACTTTATCAAAAATGATTTTTAAGAAAAACACCATTGCCATCATGAGAGCCTCCGCATTCACCAGGCGCGAGCTGCTGGTGCTTACGGAGGTCATGGATCGCCGGATCACCAGCCAACCTCAACCCATCACCAACCGGCAGCAGCGCTCCGCGTATGCGGAGGCACGGTCCCGCCTGCGGTCCTTCGGCTCACGCCGCAACATCGGGCAGCTGGAGCGCAGGTGGTCCGACCTGCAACGGCGAACGCCCCGCTTGCTGGCATGCTTTCGCATGCAGATCCTGGAAAGTAAGTGTTATGTATTGTGGTTTTAATGTTTGTGTTTGTGGGGCAAACTGCGTGTGCATGTTTTCCTGTCTGTCCTATTTATTATTTGTACTCATATCTGCGTGTGCATGTTTTCCTGTCTGTCCTATTTATTATTTGTACTCATATCTGCGTGTGCATGTTTTCCTGTCTGTCCTATTTATTATTTGTACTCATATCTGCGTGTGCATGTTTTCCTGTCTGTCCTATTTATTATTTGTACTCATATCTGCGTGTGCATGTTTTCCTGTCTGTCCTATTTATTATTTGTACTCATATCTGCGTGTGCATGTTTTCCCTCTATTTCTGATTTATTCATTCTACTCCTATTTGGCTTATTTTTTGGGTTGTTTTTTTTTTTTAGTTTTGGTCCCCGGATTTGTCCATAAACTAACCGCAATTTCTTTGACATATTTTAGGGGGACAGCCAAGACTCCGCCATCACCGTCCGTCCAGACGGCGTTCCCGGCCACTATCCCCAACCCCCAGCCAACACTCCACCCCAAATCTTTCCCCTATTCCCCACTCCTCCCCATCCTTCCCAGACCCTCTCCCGGAAATGTCGGGCCTCCTTCCCCTCCGTCCCACTTCCCCCTCTCCTCCACCCACCCCTCTTCCAATTACCCCCTCCCCGGAGTCCATCATAACTCCTCCCCATTCTTTGGGGAATGACGGATCCTCCGAGGAGGATCATGGAGGCATTTCCGGAGCTCCCGTTTTGGCTCCCGGTATGTTTTTATTTTGTTTTTTTTTAAAGCACAAACTGTTTGTATGTAATCATGTGTCGTGCCTTTCTTCGTGTTTTTGTGGCTTGACTTTTGGTGATTTTGCAGTTTGCCTTTACCTCTTCCTGGTGATTTAAACATACACATATCACACCTGTGGGAATTTGTACATAGGCCTTGTATTTTTGGCAGCACCCCCTTTTTTTTTTTTTTTTTTTAGGTTTAGGAGTGATTTCGTTGTGTTTTTGTTTTTTTAATGTGGATTCCCTATTGTTGTATTAACCCACACACTTTTCTCACCCACAGAGGAACAGAGGCGTCGGCAAGAGGTGGCGGATTGTGTTGGCCAGATGCGCCAACATGTAATTGGCATTCTGGTGGCCCTCGACCGGCTGTCTGGCCTCCTTCGCCAGTAGTTTTTTTATTTTTGTTAACTTTTCAAAATAAATTTATTCAGACAAATATACGTTCTGGCTCATTTTTTAAATCCAAAACCAAGATAGTTTAGCATGACATAAGTAGACTGTTCCTGCAAGGATTTCCCTTTTTTAAAAGTTAGATTGTGTTTTGTCTTTGTATGTCAAACAGACACAAGAAACACATAACAGTAACAATGTCATTTCCCTTTTTGGGTGTAGTGTCAATTACATATTTCTACATTTTACAGGTTCCTAGTTGGTGCGCAAGCTGCTTAGGCCAATCTTACAAATCCCAAGGTTGGGCCAGGCTTCCTTTTGGTGTGGGTTGGGAAGCTGAAAACATATTTCAGTTTAGCTCAACTGGCGTCAGTACTGGATTACCCCTTAGTCAAATGTAACTTGTGTTAACCTGGTTACACTTGCTGTTAACGTCCCAAAAAAGGAAGACCATTTCACTCTCCAAACATTTATTCACAACATAACAGAGAAAACAAAGTGGTCACTCCCAAAAAAAGAACACAGTGATAAATTCAAATACAACACATACCAAGAAATAATTAAATAAAAACAAAAAATCAAGAACTGGTTGACGAAGGACCATGCCAACATGATTCCACAAACATGGCGTTGCGATATGGGTTCCAGAATATATGCCCAAAAGGACCAGATCCAGGTTTGGTAAGGGTAGCAGGAAGTAGTGAGCGTTGGAGTGCCAAAGATTATGTGAACAAACAGAAGATGGTGAGAAAAAAAACACAAAATTAGATGTTCGCAAACAAACACAAACACATTAGGTATAAACACTGTAGTTTTGTTACAACTTACCTAAAAAATCTGGGCACCACATCATCGCGTATGGCCCCCCCACATACTGACCTCCGACCAACCTCGGGGGGGCCATCCTCAGGTAAGGCATCCTCTGGCTGCATTGGGACACCACTCCTTATGGCAATGTTGTGAAATATCCCACACAGGACCACAATTTTAGACACCATATCCGGCACATACATGAGCTCGCCACCAGAGCGGTGGAGGCATCTGAATCGGCCTTTTAAAAGGCCGATACAGTGCTCCACCACTTGCCTGGTGGCTGTAAGTGCGGAATTATACGCACTTTGTGGCCCTGGTGTGGGAGCCAAATAAGGAGTGAGCAGCCAGGACATGCAAGGGTATCCACTGTCTCCTGTGAAAAAAAATAGACAACATCAGGAACACTGTGTATGAAGCTTAACATTGTTATGTACTAAAGGTCTCCACTTACCCAGAAGCCACGCATCACCAGCTTGTAGGTTGGTTAATTTCTGCCATATCCCTGATTGCCGGATGACGAAGGAGTCATGAGCACTTCCTGGTAATTTAGCATTCAGGGACAGGATCTGGAGGGAGGCATCACATACCACCATTACATTCAGGGAGTGATAGTGTTTACGGTTTCTAAATATTGCCTCCAGCCGTGCTGGAGGCTGAAGTGGTATGTGAGTACCATCCACAACCCCTATGATGTGTGGGAAGCCAGCTATTTGGTAAAAATTGGCCTTGGCCACACTAAGGGCACCCATATCCAAAGGCATTTTAATAAAATGATGGAGGTGCTTGAAAAGTGCCTCCATCACTGCCCTCAGGATCCGGGAAAAGGAGGATTGGTCGATGCCCGCCACTATTCCCACCGTTGTTTGAAACGATCCTGAGGCACAGAAATGTAACACCGCCATAAATTGCGTCAGTGGTGGTATTGCTGTTGGACTGTCAATTTGCCGCTCAAGATCACTTTCTATTAATGAGAGAGTGTCTATGATGATTTTAGGAGGTAGACGGTAGCGTCTTAAAACCTCATCATCGGGCATTCCAAAAAGGGTGACACGTGTTCGAAATATCTGGGGCCTTGCATGCCTACGATGCCTACGCCTGGGACGAGTTTGAGGTTGGTCGTCTTCCGGGAGCAGGGCCAGAACAATTCGCCCCAGATCTACCTGAAATTCAAAGTTTACAATGTAAGGCTTTTGAGCCACCCCAAAAGTAACATAAAACTACTTAGCTTTATGATACCATCCATAGCTGCTTACATGCCGGGGTATTGTCATGATACGTATAAACTGTAAAAAAGCCAAAAATGAGACATCAAAAATTTAGAGGGTGATTTTATGTTTGTCAAATTGGTGCAAGCCAACACATAAAATAGGCGAAACACACATTTGGCCATCGATGAAAATGACATTGCACACCGTACGTCAAATAGGGGTCAAATGGACCCCAAAAATGGAAAAGGGAAAAGCAAAACTGGTTTACATGATGAATAAGCCTCGAAAAATGCGTTAATTATTTCGCAAATGCAAGTCACTACACCAACAGTCAAAAATGCGTTAATTAGTTCGCAAATGCAAGTCACTACACCAACAGTCAAAAATGCGTTAATTAGTTCGCAAATGCAAGTCACTACACCAACAGTCAAAAATGCGTTAATTAGTTCGCAAATGCAAGAAAAATAATGGACTTACCAAAATCAAATATATAAGATTTCCCTCAAAAAGGTCTTTGGGTCCGAAAGACAAAACAAACTAAAATAGATGAAATTAGTGTTAAAAAAAAAATATAAAACAAAAAACCAGAAGTAAAGACCAATTGGCCACAAATTAGACTGCACAAAACTTACCAAATCAGGAAACTATGGCAAAAAATAAACCAAAAAAATGCGAACGGAAAACCAAAACAACTGTAGCAAACCAAAAAAAATACAAACACCGCCAAATCCTCCAACCGCAAACAACCAAATCCAACCAACTTAACCGCCAACAATCCAACAACGCAACCTCGACTCCACACACACCAAGCCATAAATAGTGTTTATTTTCCCGCCCAAATTAAGGATGAATCATAGGGACGCACAATCAATGATGCGGCCGCAAACTAAGGACGCATGTATAAATACGTCACGAAATCACATTTAATTTCTGGTTGATTTCATTCTGGAAGCAGAGACATGGCTTCAGACCAGGGAAACAATGGCCAAAATTCCGGCGGTAAGGCCTTCATGCATTTTGTCTCAATGATTCTTTTAAAACATAATATTGTGCAAGTTGTGAAGTGGCTAAATCTGCATATTTACCCAAATAGGTGAGGAGGATGACATGGAAGAGACTGCTGGCCCCAGTCAACCCGCCAAAGCTGCCAAAAAAAAAAGGCAGCCACATTTCACAAGCAAGGAGATGGAGGTTTTGATCCAGAAGTGCGTTGACATCCTGCCCCAGGCAGCCAGGAATATGAGCCAAAGCCAGAAGTGGAGAATGTGGGAGGAGGTCGCCGTTGCTGTCAATAGGGTGGGTGATTATGTCCGTCTAGCCCGGGATGTCAAACGGCGGTAAGTAAACACTTTCCCATCCTATAAACAAACCCCATTGTAAAAAAAAGGATAATGGTTCCAATTTCATTCCACAGATGGGCAGACTTCAAATATCGTCTCAAGCAAAAACTTGCCGACAGGGCTAGGCATGCAAGGGGGACAGGTGGGGGTCCCACCCCTGTTGAATTGGAGTTGACAGACTTAGAAGAGCTGGCACAGGGGTGTGTGCAGGCTGTGGAGGTGTTTGGCGTGTCCAACATGGATACGGACATGCCAGACTTTGCGGCTCCTCATGTTGGCCAAGGTAAGTCTTGTGATGTCACCAACTCTGAAATGCTATTGTGCCAATACGTAGATTCTAATGTGAGTCTTTTCGCATTTTTCCTAACAGAGACAGAGGCGGATGAGTCTGCTCCAGAGGGGAGCCTTGGCCGCAGAATTTCTGCTGGCTCTGCAGGGGAGGAACCAGTACATCCGGCTGAGGACCCTGCAGAAGCCAGTCCAGGGCGTGCCCCCTCGCAGGCAGTGGGCCTCCTCACAGAACTCAATTTTAAATCGGATTTCCATACGGAGATTCTGCAGAGGATGGACGCCAGTCTGATACGGGTGGCTGAGGCCCTGGAGCAAAATGCTGCGGCCAACGTGACCATTGCTCAGGCCCTGGCGGAAAATACCAGGGCCAACATCCGCATCGCCGATGCCCTGGAGCAGCTCGTTCGCCAGCACATGGTGGAGCCGACCTCCCTTCCTGCCGGAACATCCGGATCCTCCACCTCTGGCACAACATCAGCCAATCCTCCAAATGTGCCTAGCCCTGTGCCTAGTCCAGAGGCCACAACATCTGCCTCTGGACAGGCCAGCCCGATGGCATCCCGGACCCGGTCTGGCGCCCACCCTCACCCAGCCAAACGGACGAGAAAACGGTGACAGCAATGGCGACTTTTCCCACACTCCTTCTGTGCTTGGCTCATATTCCTTTCTGGTCAAAACTTCCCTCTCCTTTCTTGTGAAATGTTTTTAATTTTGGTATTTACGTTTATGTTACCAGTTATGGCTTTTTTTTTTTTTTTTTACAAATATCTTTGCCACAAAAAAAAGGCAACAAAATATTAGGCCAATTTGTTTGTGTTTAAACAATAAATTTAAAACAAAAAACTGACATTGTATTGTGACATTATTGTACAAATGGGTTACATTTAATCCTGGCCCTAAAGGCAAAAACTGACCCTCTTAAAAAAAAAAAAAGGCCTCTTTAAGGAACGTTTAAAAAATCACATAGCGATGCAAATTCCACAGTAAACCAAAAAAAAGGGGAGCTAATTAAAACATGATGACATTATTGTTACAATAGGCCATAACCAACAAATTGTGGCCAAAATAAAACACCAAAAATGTACGCTAATTGATTGTGTAATCATGACATTAGCAGCTCTGATTTCCACCTGCGTACGCTTTTGTGCTATCCCAATAAACTGCTTTCCAAACACATACCAAGCCGGTTTTCAATCCAACACTAATTACTTTACTGACCAGCCGCGATTAATCGCAGCACCATCGTTGAGTCCCGGGACGGAGGAGAAGGCCATCGCCAATGTGGTCGAGTAATCCTGACCCTTAGCTGTGCGAGCATTTTGAAGGGAAAGCGGATGTTCCAGTGACGTATGAGACGGTCCGAACACATTTGACGTTCGCATCTGCTAATGTATGTACGCCCCAAAAACGCCTCGCCACGCCTGCGTTTTTTCATCTCCACCCCCGTCAACACCCAAAAACGCCCTGTTCTGTCAATCACATTTGACATGTCACTTCCTGTACGCTATTTTAGGAACGAGAGAAAAAAAGCTCGCAATCTGCCGTACGCACATGCGCAGTGTAACACCGACGCATGCGCGGTTAGTCAACATCGGAACGCAACGAGCGTACTGTTGTTAACGTGCGGCTCTGAATGAGGGCCATAGTTCTCATATATAGATGGCACAGTCCATGTATAGATTCATACTTACTGAACTTTGTGGAGCAGCTACAGCCATAGATAGGTAGTTTTTCCCAAGAGAGAACACTATTTATAATAATACTTGTTACAACCTGTCTAAAATCAACAGTGGTCGTTTTGGAGTACTCAGTACCATGTGAGGGAAACGGAAACAGACCTGCCCGAGTGAGCTAGATAAACCAAATGTCCCCTTCCCCACAGACTGCTGCCAGGTTCTGGCCTAGGAGCAAAACACTAAAACATGATAAAGGATACACAGTACTACGAACAAGAAGCGAAACCCTTGGTTAGGGAGCGCTAACCAGAACTTTAGATAGGTTTAGCCATTTTACACAGCTAAATCCGGTCTAATAGTGCCTTAAGAGGGTGAAAATTAATGGAGCGCCCAGAACAATTGAATTGCAAAACTGGGCACTCATTAATTATCACCTCCCGCTCAAAATTTGCATCACCCCCACTGAGTTCTTTTGTACCAACTAGTCAGGGCTATAAGTAAGTTTCCTTATGACACATAATTAATGTAAAAGATGAAAGATTCTAAGAATTTTGATGTTATCTTACTAGACCTGATTTTCCTCTGAGAAAGCTGACAAAGGGCCTGATTCAGAGCTGAACGCTCTGACCAGAGCGCTCGCTCTGAATAAGTGCCCTCCTACCTTTATTTGGAGCGTCCTCATGATGATGGTCGCGATAACTTACTGTTAGTTGTGATCATTAGTGCCATTCTAAAGCATGGCTACCACAACGCACGGCCTCACTGCCTATTGCTTTACAGTGACAGCTCTCCCCCAGTCATGGACAGGGCCGGTTCTATGGTTACGCATGGTACGCGGCCGCGTAAGGCGCCGCGGCCGCGACCATGCAGATTTCAGAGGCTTACAGCGGTGCAGACTGTGTCTCTGTGACACAGCTGCACCGCGCGTGTAGCGCTGACCGGACGGAGTTCGGTCAGCGCTACACAGTGCCAAACACACAGCCGCCGGAGCCGGCAACTGTGTGTTTGTTTCAGCAGCTGATGAGAGTCTGTCAGACTCTCATTGGCTGCTGTAGCTCCCACTGTGGGAGCCATCTTCCGGCTCCCGCAGTGGGTAATGGGAGAGACGTCGTCATGATGGCGTGTGTGTCTCTTCTGGGGGGGGCTACAAGGGGGGATTACTACTGGGGGCACTTGAAGGGGGGATTACTACTGGGGCACTTGAAGGGGGGGATTACTACTGGGGCACTTGAAGGGGGGATTACTACTGGGGGCACTTGAAGGGGGGGATTACTACTGGGGGCACTTGAAGGGGGGGATTACTACTGGGGGCACTTGAAGGGGGGGATTACTACTGGGGGCACTTGAAGGGGGGGATTACTACTGGGGGCACTTGAAGGGGGGATTACTACTGGGGCACGTGAAGGGGGGATTACTACTGGGGGTACTTGAAGGGGGGATTACTACTGGGGGAACTTGAAGGGGGATTACAGGGGGCACTAGAAGGGAGGATTACTACTGGGGCACTTGAAGGGGGATTACTACTGGGGGCACTTGAAGGGGGGGATTACTACTGGGGGCACAGGAAGGGGGGATTACTACTGGGGGCACAGGAAGGGGGGATTACTACTGGGGGCACTTGAAGGAGGGGATTACTACTGGGGCACTTGAAGGGGGGATTACTACTGGGGGTACTTGAAGGGGGGATTACTACTGGGGGTACTTGAAGGGGGGATTACTACTGGGGGTACTTGAAGGGGGATTACAGGGGGCACTTAAAGGGGGGATTACTACTGGGGGTACTTGAAGGGGGGATTACTACTGGGGGAACTTGAAGGGGGATTACAGGGGGCACTAGAAGGGAGGATTACTACTGGGGCACTTGAAGGGGGATTACTACTGGGGGCACTTGAAGGGGGGGATTACTACTGGGGGCACAGGAAGGGGGGATTACTACTGGGGGCACTTGAAGGGGGGGATTACTACTGGGGGCACAGGAAGGGGGGATTACTACTGGGGCACTTGAAGGGGGTATTACTACTGGGGGTACTTGAAGGGGGGATTACTACTGGGGGTACTTGAAGGGGGATTACAGGGGGCACTAGAAGGGAGGATTACTACTGGGGCACTTAAAGGGGGGATTACTACTGGGGGCACTAGAAGGGGGGACTACTGGGGGCAGTTGAAGGGGGGATTACTATTGGGGGCACTACTACTGGGGGCACTTGAAGGGGGGCTACTACTGGGGGCACTTGAAGGGAGGATTACTACTGGGGGGGGACTACTACTGGGGCACTACATGGGAGGGAAACCTCCACTGGGGGCACAACAATGGGGGGACTACTACAAGGGGGGACTACTAGGGGCACTACAAGAGGGGGGACTACTACTGGGGGCACTGTATAAGCTTACTAATGGGGGCACAAGGGGGACCACTACCGCGGGCACTGCATAGGGGGGGCGCCAAAAAACCTACTCGCTTACCAAAAAATTTGGGCTAGGGCCGGCCCTGCCCGTCGCTCGCCGGGTCTCGCGCATGCACACGACAGAGCTCCCTCCGTCGTGCGCATGCGCAGTGGGGGAACATCGACCCACTTGCGAGCGTACTGCCGCTCACGAGGGGGTCTGAATGACCCCCAAAGCTCATACTGGTGTAAAAGCTATTGTCACTGGGTGTTTCAGATCTGGAGAATGCAATGACCTGAGGCAGTACTCATATAATACATTCATACAGTCCCAATTTATGAGGGACATTCTATGATGGTGGATGGTATTTGTAATTTGACACTGTTTTTTTTTTATAGAAACACAGAGGTTGAGTTTATAGACTGAAGTATAGTAAAGTCTAGGAATAGTCAGGGGTCCAGGGCTTGAGAAGGTACGCCTGAGAGGCTGAAAGCCATGACAAAGCAGATATCAAGGTACAGGGTTCAGAATGCTGGTGTTAGGATCTTTGTTTGTTGGGGACCCAGGGTGGAAACAGGAGCAGACACCGACACAGGACCGAGTTTGAGAACCACTGAAATAGACTAGGGGGGTGAAGTGGATATCCTGGTTTGCTGAATAGTGGCTGAAGGGGATATCCGGTAATGCTGTGATGAGGCTGAAAGGGAAATCTGGAAATACTGTGATGATGGCTGAAAAGGGAAATCCGGAAATGCTGAGATGATGGCTGCGCAGGAATGGGTTAAATGAGGAGACAGGTTCAGGCAGGAGTGGGTCTGGTGGAAGGTGCAGGGCTGATCTCCAGCGGAGTGCAAGGCAAGGGAGAGCGGTGCAGGTTATGCATGGAGCCAGAGACCGACATGGAGCTAGGGCAAGCATTGGAGCACAAGTCTGGGTACAGGAGCGCAGAGAACTCTCTCTAACAGCTACGCTGTGAACACGTTGCACTGGCAACTACAGGGAGCTCCAAACACCCTTAAGTACCCATTAGCGGAATTTGATAGGCCAGAGAGAGCAGATGACCTACAGACTATTGGCCTGCTATGTCACATGACCAAAGACAACATGGTGGCGCCAAGACACCTGTGATGCAGAGACGCCGCTAGACTTAACCTTGTCTGGATGGCCCAATGCTGGCAGACCTCTGCGTACAGCCAACGCCAGTCTCCACAGGCCAGCTCCCCTGACAGAAGGACCGCGCCACAGCACCCTCACCAGTAAGGACCACAAACCTCCACGCCTGCGAAACCCTGATCGTGATAGCTGGTTCACAGAGACAAGCTCCATAAATTGGCAGTGAGGGAATTGCATGAATCAGTTTTCTATAGACCTGTAGGTTAATGAATGTACATGGGCTTACAGCTCAAGAGTAATTGGCTGTTAATCTCCTTGTGTAGTCTTACACTCCTTAGGTTCAATGGTAACATAGCCCTGATGTTGAGCGAACCTGTTGTTCAATACAAAAGGCTGCACTCCTATAATCCAGAGTTTACCGTATGAAACCAGCAACACCACCAGTGTCAATTCATATGAAGAACCCTGCATCTGTGGCAGCAGAGCAGTAATGCCTAAGAAAAGGCACAATTTCAAATAAACCCTGCCTAATAACAGTGAGGCTCTCGGCATATAAGATTTGCACAGCAGAGCATGCCAGAGAGTGTCCCAATTGTGTGGGGTCAGAAAGAGCAATAGCATTCCGAAAAAGGGTTTGATCTGGGCAGATAAGGGTTTGGCTTCATTTATACAATTTCCAATGGTGGCCTGGAGATAAGTGAAAACATAAATTTTGGGGTCTGTGAACCAGGACTATTGTGACATATATTTCCTAAAGGCTCTTTTATTTATATGAGAGCAGGTAGACTGTATATATTTACAATGATATATGGAAGACATTATATGAGTTTCCATTATGACTTCCATAAAAATATGTAAAAAAAAAAATTGCATTGTTCAAAACAAAACAACAGATTTAAATATTCAATTAAATTATCGGGCAATCTATGATTTGTGGATGTATGTATTTGTTCTTATGCATATTTTGCACATGAGCTTATTTCTGCTCAGTATGAAGGAAAAAATGGGAAAGCAAAATATTTGCAATTGTGCACCAGGATCTAAATCACTGACAGCAAACTTCCCTACTCTCCCAGAGTGACTGGGGTGCTATCCCAGACTCCCAAGAGGTTCAGTCAGCCTCCTGGATACGCAACACTTTCCCAGAGAAGTGGATCGATTACACCATTTTAGGTGAATCACGTCAATGTGGCCCCATCCCCTTCACCCTAATGTGCATGTGCATGCTGCAGGGAATCTTTGTAATTAGAGGCCCTTAGGCTTCTTTCTTCAACATCATTGATAGATGTTGTTGCCTACCAGGCAGGAGCGCTGGAAAGTTATTCCTTTCCTGAGCTTGTTTCTATGGGGCTTGCTGTGACGCAGGTTCGCAACCAAACAGAAGTTTCCTGAGGATTTACCACATATTTTGGATTGATACATCCCACTCATGGTCTACTATAAATAAATGGTGCAAACAGACTTACATCCAACCTGTGCCATGGCACTAATGCATCCTGGGCTGGCACATGTCATGTTATAAAATCATGAAGAGGGGGCCGTGAACAGTAAGCAGAGCATTCGGGGCATCCTTTTACAGACCATGTGGCCCTGCGAAAGCATTCAAGGCTGCAAGGTGCTATTCCAGGCAACCTGCAAGCCTAATAAAGGTGCCACGAGGACGACAAAACTACCATCCCCTTGGCCTTGCGCCACTCGCACACCCCTAGTTATCGCCCTGCATCCAACAAATCTGGCACAATATATTTAAAATCTAAAAATCCATAAATGTGGTATTCAAGATAAAATGAACCCATCCTTCCATAAGACTCAAATACATAATAAGTGCTTTCTCATTGCTATTTTTTAAGTAAATATTATTAACTGTATGCATTCTAGGTTCCACAAATACAGAAATATACATATATGCACAGTGCATCCACCATAATTCATTCTGCAGATTAGGACCATCCTACAGAGCGAGAGAAGGACCTCTGCAGTGCTTCATGATACAATCTAGGAACAGCGAGTGGAAATTACATCCAGACAACAGATTTGATACTGTGTATTACACAAAAATGAACACTGCCATGCATAAGAATCTTAGGGGAAACACCTGAGGCAAATCATCAAAATGTAGAACTTTGGTGAACTTGAATTGTTTTTCCCTCCTCCCATTGTTTGATATATTACCCTGCTGTTTTTTTTCCACGCTATTTAGCCTTGTTTTTTTTTCTTTTTTTTTAAATAAATTTTATTAATTTACAAAAAAGTAAAACCTACGTATCCATAAACACATACAGACTTTGATACAATATATCCATGTCTTATATCTCCTTTATCATCTAATCTTTCTTACAAATAATTCTATATTTAATTTTTCATTTATAATTTGATATAAACTATCACCCCCACTTTACAATTTCGTTTATCTAGCTTTAATACAACATTTCCTACCATAAATATCTTATACAAAAATATCTCTATTCTAAAAGACTGTCTCCCTTTCTAAACTCATCAAGCTATACAGAGTAGTTGATTAAAAACATTGTTTAAGATACCTTTTCCATTCTAGTGACGTTTTAACGTATGGCAGCCAGATGTCAAAAAAAAATTCTGTCATGCCTTCTTTATTAATAGTTGTAGCCGTCCAGTAGATATTAAGTAGGTATGTCACTCTAGGGGCTAGTAAAGAGAATGCCGGGGTGATAGGTTCCACCCATTGTGACAATCGTTTTTTTAGCTGCCCCCGCAATCTTAGATACTAATCGTTTGTTACCCTTTGATAAATGAGGAGAGGGTAATCTGGAAAATGAACCCAAAAATAGCCAACTGAGTAACATAGGTATAGATATCTGGAGGCTGTTATTAATTTATTGATGAACTTGTACCCAAAATTCTGCCACCTTGGGGGATAACCATAAGCAATGGTAAATATCTGCCTCTGGGGAATCACATTTATAACAATTAGCATTATCAGATTGTCCCATTATGAATTTTAATCCAGGTGTATAATACTCCCGATGTAAAATGTTATAGTTCATTTCCGAGTAAGAGGTGGATATTAATTGCTTATTCAGTGCTTTGGTGGCAACTGCCATCTGATAAAGGGTAATATCGGGAAAAACCTCTTTCCATTTCGCTAACCCCCCTGTGACATTGTCTAGATCTATAATAGATCGAATATGTGAATAGATCCAAGAGGATGAAAAAGGTTCTGCAGGTTTGTGGCGCAACCCTCATCTAATCTGCTTCTCCTATCATCCTCAGACATTAACAGGATGATTTTACCTATATAACTCTGAACTTGAAGAAAATGAAAAGTGGTATGTATACATGTGGAAATTTATATTGTAACTTATTTATTTATTATTTATTAACAGTTTCTTATATAGCGCAACAAATTCCATCGTGCTTTACAATTTGAATTAACATTATATTGGGTTGTAAAAGACATACATACATACATACATACATAAAAGACATACATAAGGGTAAGAGGGCCCTGCTAGCAAGCTTACAATCTATAAAGAAATAGGTGTTGACACACAAGGATAGGTGCTACATATTGCAAATTGGTCCAGCCCGACTGCAGATGTTCTTGGTGGGCTGTATAATCCAACTTACTATATGTAAAAAGTTGTAGGGAATTGCTTTCAACAGATTGATGCAAATAGCTTAACCCCCTCGCAGACCAGATTCTAATGTAATGAGATGGTTGACCCCCAGCAAAAGCTGGGTTACCCACTAATGGGAGCAAAAGAGAGACAGAAGAAGATATTTTCAATAGCGAGCGCGTCTGTCTCCAACTTTACATGTATTAGCTAATAATACATTGGGGGAGATGTACTAAGCTCTGGAAAGTGATAAACTGGAGAGTGATAAATGATCAGCCACTCAGCTCCCTACTGTCATGTTACAGGCTGTGTTTGAAAAATGACAGTTGAGAGCTGATTGGCTGGTCGTTTATCACTTTCCAGTTTATCACTTTTCAGAGCTTAGGATATCACTATCTTTAATCTCCTTTGTTAATAAAGAAAGACAGGCATGAAGCAAAGCAGGTAGATGGATATGAGGGCTAAATTCCTGCTCTAAGGAAAAATTTGTATAATTGTTTGATTGGCCTATCCAATCCATAGCATGTCTATAATTCGCCGTGAGCGAGTATCTCCGAAAACAGGGCAGATTTACCTTTCCTAATTCTGTTTTCTGTTGTAACTTATGTAAAGAGATCCTAAATCTTTTATTCGCCCATATAAAACGTTGCATCTCTTTATTTAACATTTGCAGATCTTTCTTCAAGAGATCAAGAGGCAGCATCTGTATAACATATAAAATACGGGAAAAGCTAACCATCTTAATTACATGACTCCTACCTATGCAGGAAAGGGGTAGTTTATCCCATTTCCTAAAATCCATGAATATCTGTGTCAGTAATTTAGGATAATTTGCTGAGTAATACTGAGAGGGATGAGGTGGGATCATAATACCTAGGTATTTTAGAAAGGGAGATGTCCATTTAAAGGGGAAACACTTTCCCCACCCCAATCTTGCTCCTGGATAAAATGCAATGGCTTCCGTTTTTATATTATTACTCAAAAAGCCCACTATTTATTTAAAGTCTTCTAATTTATCCATTAGCAAAGGAATAGCTTGCTTAGGATTTTGAAAATATAAAAGAAGATCATCCGCAAATACAGACACCTTTATTTCATGGTTGGTTATAGTAATACCCTGTCAATCCGTCAACTGTTTATAATGACGGAGCAATGAATCGATAAATAGCAAAAAGTAGAAAAAACCTGGCGCCAATCTTATATAAATTAAAAAACAATTCAATATAATGCTGATTCTGCAGCTCTTTGTATTGGAAATCTACTCAGAAAATCTCCTATCTTAGACCAGAAAACAGAAAAAAAAGGAAAAGAGCGCTGAATACAGCAATAGTATTTATTAATAATTATTGGTATATAAAATCTCAAGTATAGAAAATTACATACATATATATCAATTGCCGGCCAGCAATATTTTGATACAATTAAATAGTTTCCAAGACTTAATTCTACTTACCTGTTCAGTATTCCTCATAAGGGAGGTTTTTCATAAATTTTTTATTGTTTTATTATTTAACTCTTATGAGTTATATTTATATATTTTTATTTTTTGTGTGGTAAATATGTGTGTGTTGGAAACTATTTAATTGTATCAAAATTTTGCTGGCCGGCAATTGATATATATGTATGTCATTTTCTATACTGGAGATTTTATATAGCAATGGATCGATAGATAGTTTTAAAAAAAAGTGGGAAAAGGGGACGTCCCGGTCTTGTTCCCCAATAAAGTCTGAATTGTTTTGTATTTAATGAATTAATGGTTAAATATGCCTTTGGGGTTTTATATAACATTTGAAAAATATTTTAAAAAATCTAGACCAAATCCCTGAAACTGAAAGATACGTAACAAATGTGGCCAGCTAACTCTATCGAATGTCTTGTCTGCATCACAGCTAACTACAATATTTTGTTTTGCTTTAATTTGATGAGTTTGGGTCATAGTAGCAATAAGCATACGATTATTTAATACGAAGTGTCTCCCCTTAATAAAACCAGTCTAAGCGGGGTGTATCAAACGTGAAAGAATCAGTTGTAATCTTTGAGCCATTCATTTAGAGAATATTTTTAGGCCTTGATTTAAGAGAGATATAGGCCGATAAGTTGTTACTAATGTAGGGTCTTTACCCGGTTTAGGAAGAATAATGATACGGGCCTGTAGCGGGTAAGTTCAGATGACCACTGGGAGACTGAGATGATGCAAACAGGTAAGCTTTTTATTCCAGGCTTGAAAAGGCAGACTTCTTACATAAGGCAAACACAGTTCAGGAACAATAATACAGCTTAAATGAGGCAGCAGTTCAAACAAGCAGAGTATTCCCAGCACAGTCATGGTTCAGATTGTCCAGCATAGGGAGAGCTGCTAAAGGTGCAATCTCCCCCTAACATTACCACTGACTAACTAAACTTACCAGGTTTTTATACCTTACCTGGTCTTAATTTAGGTAAGGGTGTGGTTTCTCCCTAGCTACAGGGAGGTTAACCCTTTCCTCAGAATGTAGGAGAGATCCACTCTGTCACATACCTCCCCCGTTAAAGGGCGAACCTAAATTGCCCGCGGCGGAAGCCCGACTCTCCAGGCCAGTTTGGGACAAAAAAAATCTCCATTCATATGTGGACGTCTCGGTCTGTGCCAGACATCAAAAGATGAGTTAGAATTTTTCATAGACTGTAACCATTTTAACGGTGCATGATTAGTAACCACAGTAAACCTGGCCCCTCAAAGATAATATCTCAATGACTCAAGAGCCCATTTTATACCGAGGCATTCTTTTTCTATTACAGAATACCTAGTCTCTCGTGAGAACAACTTTCTACTGCCATCAATGCCATCAAACTCCTGACACAAAACCACCCCCAAGCCCACATCTGAGGCGTCTATTTGGACAACAAAAGGCTTGGTAAAATCTGGAGAATTTAAAACCGGCCCTTTACACAAAAGATGTTTCATTTTGGTGAATGTAGACTGACAGTCCCTAGACCACTGAAGTTTATTTGGATCATAATTTTTCAAACGATCTGTTAAGGGAGCCGCTAAGGTAGAAAATTGAGACAAAAACCTCCTGTAATAGCCTGCTAAACCTAAGAAGGACCTTAACTCTTTTTTGGTAGTCAGAACTGGGGCATCAGCTAGTGCCTATACCTTACTCGCAAAGGGCTTCAGACACCCACTGCTCACCACATACCCTAAATGCTTGTTTTCATTTTGACCTAGAACACATTTTTTCAAATTATCAATTAAACCTGCCTTTCTCAAAGTTGAAGAACAGCCCTAAGCCTATAAACATGGGCATTCCAATGCTGACTATATATGACAGTATCGTCCAAGTATGCAGCAGCATAATGCTGATTAGGATGAAGCATCTAGTCCATTACGCTCTGAAAAGAGGCCAGGGCACCATGCAAGCCAAAAAGCATTGTTTTCAACTGAAAGAGGCCCAACGGAGAAGAAAAAGCAAATTTCTTTAGCTTCCGCTGTCAGCTCAATTTGCCAATATCCCTTCGTAAGATCAAGGGTATAAATACAGTCAGGTCCATAAATATTGGGACATTGACAGAATTTTCAGATTTTGGCCTCTATTCACCACCACAATGGTTTTGAAATGAAACAAACAAGATGTGCTTTACCTGCAGACTTTCAGATTTAATTTGAGGGTAATTACATCCAAATCAGGTGAACGGTGTAGGAATTACAACGGTTTCTATATGTGCCTCCCACTTTTTAAGGGGCCAAAAGTAATGGGACTATCAACTCAAAAGCTATTTCATGGACAGGTGTGGGCTATTCCCTCATGATTTCATTATCAATTAAGCAGATAAAAGGTCTGGAGTTGATTCTAGGTGTAACATTTGCATTTGGAATCAGTTGCTGTCGACTCTCAATATGAGATCCAAAGAGCTGTCACTATCAGTGAAGCAAGCCATCATTAGGCTGAAAAATCAAAACAAACCCATCAGAGAGATAGCAAAAACATTAGGTGTGGCCAAATCAACTGTTTGGAACAGTCTTAAAAAGAAAGAACGCATCGGAGAGCTCAGCAACACCAAAAGACCCGGAAGACCACGGAAAACAATTGTGGTGGATGACAAAAGAATTATTTCCCTGGTGAAGAAAAAACCCTTCACAACAGTTGGCCAAATCAAGAACACTCTCCAGGAGGTAGATGTATATGTGTCAAAGTCAACAATCAAGAGAAGACTTCACAAGAGTGAATATAGAGGGTTCACCACAAGATACAAACCATTGGTGAGCCACAAAAACAGGAAGACCAGATTAGAGTTTGCCAAACAACATCTAAAAAAGCCATTACAGTTCTGGAACAACATCCTATGGACAGATGAGACAAAGATCAACTTGTACCAGAGTGATGGGAAGAGAAGAGAAGGAAAGGAACTGTAATGATCCAAAACATACCACCTCATCAGTGAAGCATGGTGGTGGTAGTGTCATGGCGTGGGCATGTATGGCTGCCAATGGAACTGGTTCCCTTGTATTTATTGATGATGTGACTGCTGACAAAAGCAGCAGAATGAATTCTGAAGTGTTTCGGGCAATATTATATGCTCATATTCAGTCAAATGCTTCAGAACTCATTGGACAGCGCTTCACAGTGCAGATGGACAATGACCCGAAGCATACTGCAAAAGCAACCAAAGAGTTTTTTAAGGCTAAAAAGTGGAATGTTATGCAATGGCCAAGTCAATCCCCTGACCTGAATCCGATTGAGCATGCATTTCACTTGATGAAGACAAAACTGATGGGAAAATGCCCCAAGAACAAGCAGGAACTGAAGACATTTGCAGTAGAGGCCTGGCAGAGCATCACCAGGGATGAAACCCAGCATCTGGTGATGTCTATGCGTTCCAGACTTCAGGCTGTAATTGCCTGCAAAGGATTTGCAACAAAGTATTAAAAAGTGGGTTAGATTTAGGATTGTTTAGTTTGTCCCATTACTTTTGGCCCCTTAAAAAGTGGGAGGCACATATAGAAACCGTTGTAATTCTTACACCGTTCATCTGATTTGGATGTAATTACCCTCAAATTAAATCTGAAAGTCTGCAGTTAAATCACATCTTGTTTGTTTCATTTCAAAGCCATTGTGGTGGTGAATAGAGGCCAAAATATGAAAATTCTGTCAATGTCCCAATATTTATGGACCTGACTGTATATCTGGCCGAACCTAACCTATCAAGCAGGTCATCAACCCTCGGCATTGGGTAGGCATCAACTTTGGACACTGCATTAACTTTGCTGAAGTCTATGCAGGATCTTGTAGAACCATCTGGTTTCAGGACCAAGACAATGGGGCTACACCATTCGCTAAACGACTCCTCAATTACCCCTAACTTCAACATTTCTTGTATTTCATTGATTACCTGTGCTTGTTTCTTACTTGGAAGCCTATAGGGTCTTTGTTGAACTACTACTCCAGGTGGGGTTACAATGTTATGTAAGACTAAATTGGTCCTCCCTGGTTTATCAGAAAAAACATCTGAGAATTCATTAACAAGGTTCCCCGAGGGAGGCTTCAGCTTGTCTGAATTCAAAGGTTTGAGGAGTGGAGAGACCCCAACGGACTGAGGAATCTATGGACCAAGGTCACTATGGTCATTACCAGGGTCTACAAAAAGCACCTCTTGATCATTCCATGCTTTCAACATAGTAACATGGTAAATCTGCCTACCTTTATGGGACTCAGGTTGAGAGACTTCATAATTTACTTTGCCAACCTTTCTAATTTCTTCAAATGCCCCTAGCCACTTTGCTGGTAATTTACTTCCCTGAGTAGATTTCAACAAAAGGACATTATCCCCAGGTGAAAAAACTTGAGTTCAGGCATTACTATTATTGAGAAGTTTTTGAGCCTCCTGTGCATTTACCAAATTTTCCCTGGCCAAATGATCTAGTAGGTCTATGCGATTATGCATCTGGACCACATACTGAAGGATGCTTTCGCCCTCTATTGGTTGTTCTGACCATGCTTCCTGCAGAAGGTCGAGAACACCCCGTGGCTTCCTTCCTTAAAGAAGCTCAAAAAGGGCAAAGCCAGTAGAAGCCTTGGGCACTCCTCTGATTGCAAACAACAAATAGGGTAGAAGCTATCTACCCTGTCTCTATAAACTTCCTTAACATAGACTTTCGACTAACCCATCCATTTGGGGATGATATATTGAGGTTCTGACAGATTTTATTTTTAACAACTTTAACACCCCCTGCATTAACTTAGAAATAAAATGTGTTCCTTGGTCGGTAAGAATTTCTTTAGGTAATCCAACCCTTGAAAACAGCTCTAATAACTTAGTTGCTACCTGTTTGGCTGTAATGACCCTTTCCTCCGGATAACGGGTGGCATAGTCAACCACAACTAAAATTAATTTATAGCCTTTAGACAGTGGTGCAATCGGACCCACTAAGTCAACCCCTTTTTCGAAGGGGAACCCTTCAATAGGGAGAGGGATCAGCCGGGTAGGAGACGGTCATTTTACTGAGGTCTTTTGACACTCTGAACAAGCGGAACAAGCGGAACAGAAACGTGAGACCTCAGCGTAAACACCTGGCCAATAGAAGTGGGAGGTTATTTTCTCCACCATTTTATCCCATCCCAAATGACCACCCCAAGGAACTGCATGGGCTAAAACCAGAACCTGCTTTCTGATAGGGCCTGGGACCACCAACTGTCGTATCACCTCCCCTCTTTAAGCAACACAAAATGGGGATATTTTACTTCTGTTACATGTGACAAGAGGACACCATCCACTGAAAGAACCTATTCAAAGGCCTTTTTTAAAACAGGATCTTCCCATTTTTAAATCAGGTTGAGGCGCAAGGGGAAGTGTTAAGACCTCTTCAAAACCACTACTTAATTGAACCTCAGCATTATTCCCCATGCCACGAGGATTAGGCAGGCTGCCAGACACATCAGTGTTCCTAGAGCTCTCAGCATTTCCATGGACATCAGCATGCATAGGCACATTAGTAATGACAGGTTCATCAGGTACATTGACAGGAACATCAGCATTTACAGGCACATTGCAAGCAGTAGCTTTATGAGAAAAGACCTTTTGTCCCAACAAAACATCACGAGCAAGCCAATCTCTGTGATCCCTTCTCCTATGTTTCATAGATTTAAGAGCCTTTACCAGAGTCTGAAACAAATCAGGGGGAAGGGAAATGTCTCTCCAAGGACTGCTGCAGGCACCTGTTCCTCCAGCAGAACAAGAGCACGGAAGTGAGGCCAGTCACGACTTATTAGCACAGGGGCTGGTAACCAAGGGCACACACCCACACATAGTTTGGCAGTCTTTCCCCTGATTATCAAAGGGACCATGGCAACAGGAAAGGCCCGAACATCTCCATGCACACAACAGATGAGGACTAGTTCGTGAGGCAACAGCAACTCGGGGGACAACAGATCCAGAGTTCCTCAAGCCCTCAACCAGTCTATTACCGACTTACACACGTACCTGTATTCTAGGCGGAAGAAGTCAGGTCTCTATAGCTGTAAAGACACTGGAAAAAGAGCAATCCATTTATGGACATGCCCATTATTGATGCCCACCTTGGCCACATGAGGAACACATTTGAGCTGGAGTTATTGGGGAAGTCCTCAACTCTGGACCTCCTTCTTCTGGAAAACAGAACAACTTCTGGGCAGAAACCCCTCTTTATGTGTAGAGAAGGGCAAAGCTGTGGGCCTCAATTTCCCTGGAGCCATTGTCTGCGAGGGATACTGGTGCCTATCCAAATCCATACGTGGGGGCACCTTATCCCGAGACAATGCCCACTGTGGAGACAGATGGGGAGACTCCAGCGTAACTAAAGAAGAAAGGTTCTCCATACCATCCTGCACCAGCAAGGCATTTTCCACTAGCCGGACAGCGAAAGCCAAATTCTCAACTCGATGCAGCTGGACCCAGCAAGTAACTTTGGCAGGGAGAAGTGCAACAAACTGCTCAAGAGTTACCAACTGAGCAGAATTATGCAAGTCCAGCTGCAGCCATTTAACTGCAAGGTCAGCCAGTTTCTGGGCCAGGACACATGGCCATCCATCAGGATCATAAGACATAGACCTGAATTTCCCCCGGTACACTTCCAAACTAATACGCTATGGCAGCCTTCGCTCGGTCATATGTTTTTGCATCTTCCAGGGAGAGGGTGGCATATGCAACTTGGACCTCCCCTGTTAGTAGAGGGGCAATCCATATGACCCAGGAATCTTAGGGCCATGCTGGCACGGTAGCAACCCTTTCAAAAGAGGTAAGAAAGGCTGCCACATTACCTGAGGCCTACATTTTGGGAAGTACTGGGGCAGTTACCACTGCTTACTGCTGTTTAAAGAAGTCCAACATTTGTTGCAAAACAGCTTTCATGGTGGTCTCTTTAGGATCCTTGGCACAGGACCCACTTTGTCCCACTTCTGACACCACAATGTAAGTTCAGACAACCAGTTGGAGACTGAGATGATGCAAACAGGAAAGCTTTTTATGCCAGGCTTGAAAAGGCAGAGCCAGTGTAATGACTTCTTACAAAAGGCAAACACAGTTCAGGAACAATAATACAGCTTACATGAGGCAGCAGTTCAAGCAAGCAGAGTATTCCCAGCACAGTCATGGTTCAGATTGTCCAGCATAGGGAGAGTTGCTAAAAGTGAAATCTCTTCCTCACATTTTGTTAGACTAGTATTTGTTTGTGAACCCAGTGTTGGATATTCATCTGTGTTGGTGTCTGGAGGCATGTACAGAATGCTGGCAGGCCTAAGGAGACTACCTGGCATGTAGTAACACTTCCCTGGCCGGGAATCAAACCCGGGTCTCAGCGGAGAGATGCTGGATCATACCCACTAGACCACCAGGGACATTGGTGTTGAAGACAAGTTGTTATGTGCAATCATAGGAGAGTGTAGCAGTAGATTTACCAGGCTGGTACTGGATTAGTACTGTAGATAAATAATAAAACACTATTCTTACTGTAATCGGAATGCTGGAAAGTTAGATCTTGGCAACGTATTGACCAGGCTGAAATTGGGTTGTAGCTGTAGTCCGGTATCCAGGAGCACTCAGATGGTAGCAAGACCGGATGCAGACAAAACATCGGAATGGGTAGTAGGTGATGATACCAGGAATGACATCGAATGGATCAGGAACCAGAAACACTCACCAAGTAGTGAGAATGGTTTACACAGGGGAGTTGTAGCTTCGGATAACAGGATCAGGTAGGTATTCACTGTGCAACTAGTGGGATAGCTGCCTCAGGCATAGACAGAACCGGATTCAGACCAGACACCGGAATGGATAGTGGATGATGATACCAGGGACGGCATCAGTGGTCCAGGAACCAGATACGCTAACCATGCAATGAGAATGGTATACACAGGTGAGTGGCAGGTTCGGATATCAGGAGCAGGCTGAGATTCTCCTTGCAGCCAGTGGAATAGCTGCACCAGGTGTAGATCACTTGCAGGAGTCCATGTAGCTGAAGGAAGCAAAACTGCACAAACAGGATACAAGTAAACAACAGGAGCTCAGTATAGCTCACTCAGTAAGAACTGCAATTAGACTTTGTACTGGCAATTAGGTAGAGTCAGCAGCTGGGATAAATACCCCTGGGTTACCTGGGATAGGCTGAGCAGAGACAGGTGGTACGGTGACATACGTGCACGCAGGGGGGGTTTCCGAGTACCTAGAAACCCCCCCTGCCCGCTACTACATCGCAGCGCAGCTTAGCAATATATATATATTTTTTGTAAAGCGATCTGAGTGAGCCGGCAACTGTACCTGGCTGAGCTGGCTGTAGGGGGAGCTGCAGAAGAAGCGCGCAGCTCCTCCCGGGTAGTTTCCAATTCCCATGGGGGCACCGCATTGTGGGAGGCTGAGAGATCGTGATTCGGCTCCTCCTCAGTGACCGTGACTGGCGCTCTCTCCCGCAGGTGGGAGTAATGTATTACATGTAGGGGGAGCCGATCTTTAATAAGCCATGCCAGCGCTGTATTTATATGGCTGAATTTGTGTCAAGTGAGAGGTGTGTTTGTGTCAGTGTGTATCTCAGTGTGTGTGTGCCGGCTTTGTCAGTGTGTATGTGTGTGACTCTAGGCTTTGTCAGTGCAGTGTATGTATGTGTAAAAGCTTTGTCAGTCTCTGGGCCTGATTCAGAGCCACTCGTAAGCGGCCGCTCGTTCGCTCCGAGCGATGTTCGCACAACTGCGCATGGGTTGTAATACGCATGCGCGAACCAGTCATTGCGGTCGGAAATTGTGTGCTCGCAAAATAACGAATGCCTGCTAATTTGAGTGACAGAATGAGGCGTTTGTGGATGGTAACAGGGGAAGGTGCTTGAAAACGGGGAGTGGAGATCCGAACGCAGGCGTGCCAAACGGTCAAAACGGGCATTTTAAGGGTGTGTGCATAATTAACAAAGCAGCGTCATCGACCACGTCACTTGGTTGTCTTTTAGCCTGAACTGCTCGCATGATTGCGGTAGGAATATGCTACCACAAGCACTGCGAGCAGTTCAGACGCCTTTCGATGTACTCCATTAATCTAATAAATAGCGGAGATGACATAGGATGCGAGCGGCCAGGGGGGGGCGTTTTTTACAAAATAGCGAGCGCATGTTTCGTTCGCTCGTTCAGACATAGAGCGTCAACAGACCGCAAAGAGCGAGCGCTCTATTTAAATATCCGGCCCCTTTTTCTGAACGAGCGAGCGCAAATAGCGTCCAGCTCTGAATCAGGCCCACTGTGTGTGTGTACAGGCTTTGTCAGTCTGTGTGTTTATGTATGTGTCTGTGTCAGTATGTGTGTGTGTATAGGCTTTGCCAGTGCAGTATGTATGTATGTATGTGTGTATGTATGTATGTATGTATGTATGTATGTATGTATGTATGTGTCTGTGTATAGGTTTTGCCAGTGCAGTGTGTGTATGTATGTATGTATGTGTGTGTCTGTCAGGGTATGTGTGTGTATAGGCTTTGTCAGTGCAGTTTGTTTGTCTGTGTCAGTGTGTGTGTTGGCTTTGTCAGTGTGTATAGTGTTCATCAGTGTGTGTGTATAGGCCTTGTCAGTGCAGTGACTGTGTGTGTCAGTGTGTGTAGGCTTTGTCAGTGTGTATGTGTGTGTGTAGTGTTTATCAGCGTGTGTGTCTGTACTCTGTAGGCCTCGTCAGTGCAGTGAGTGTGTGTGTCAGTGTGTGTAGGCTTTGTCAGTGTGTATGTGTGTCTGTAGGCCTTGTCAGTGCAGTGAGTGTGTCAGTGTGTATGTGTGTGTAGTGTTTATCAGTGTGTGTGTGTAGGCTTTGCCAGTGCAGTGTGTGTGTGTCAGTGTGTGCGTTTAGGCTTTGTCAGTGTGTATCTGTGTCAGTGTGTGTGTGTGTGTGTGTGTGTGTGTGTGTGTATGTCACAGTGTACGTTTGCAGTGCCGCCTTTTTTATTTCTTAGAGGAGCTGAAAAGCTCGACATAAATATAGTCAAGTAGACGGCACTCCAAATAAAGTTCAACAACCGGAGTACAGACTGCTCAGTCTTGATCATACAATCAGATACAGGCAGCACTCCTCGGGTACTCAATAATATAAGCTTGTTAATGCAATTATTACATGTTTCGTCAAGGCTTTGCCAAAGTATGTAATAAATTAATCTAAAACGTTGTACAGTAACGGATAAACAAGCTTGGATTATTGAGTACCTGAGGAGTGCTGCTTGTCTGTGGTTAGATTTTTTGCCATTGGTTTTGTAACCAAGTATTGGAAACCCCCCTTTTAAAATCCTGCGTTTGCCACTGGGTGAGGCTCAGGCTATCACTTGATTGGCTGTTGCAAACAGGTGATCGGGACTTGTCATTGCAGTACTCTGTAGCAGGCTTAGATCTTGCTTGACGTCTAGCCAGCCAAGAAACACTGAAGCTTGTGCGTGTTGGATGTGATAGAGAACACTGGCCGGTAAGTGACCCGGTGGCAGGGGAGACAGACTCAGGTTGTGACACATTTTCCACTGACTACCTAAACTTACCATGTTCTTAGACCTTAGCTGTCTTAATTGCAGTAAGGGTGTAGTTTCCCTAGCTACATATAGAGGCTTCATGACCTGTAATTATAGAATTATAAAGAGAGACAAAGTGAGGGGTTATTGAAGGGAGTAAAAGTTTAGAATAATCGTCATTCAAGCCGTCAGGGCCGGGTGACTTCCCTAAAGGAAATTTTGCAATTATTCTATTAACTTCTTCCTCTGTTAATGGGTCAGTAAGACTTCTAGCCCCGCCTGTCGAAGAAAATCTGCACCTAGGTTGGGATCATCCACAGGCAGAGCATATAGTTCTTCACAGGGCTGGCTCTAGGGGTGTTTGACCAGTGTGGTCGAACAGGGGCGCCACCCATAGAGGGCACACCCCGATTTGACCACCCTTGGGTCGAAGTGGCCCGTGGGTGGTCAAATCAGGAGGTTGGGGACCCCCAGGTGCCAGACCCCGGAGTCTGAATGGATGCTGTGCTCATGCATCCATTCAGTGACGGGAGAGGGCTGGGGGAAGCCCAGCTAGTGAGGCTCCCCCCAGCCTGACATTATTTGGAGGCGTGCCATGCGGGCATGCCTCCAAATAATGTCACATAGGGGATGTGGCCTATGGTAATTAGGCCATGCCCCCATTTTGGGCGCATGCGGCTTGGCCGCAAGCGATGTTCAGGCATACTATAGAGAGCCAGCACAGGGTGCTCCGACCCCTGGAGCCGGCCCTGGTTCTTCATAATAATGGAGGAATTCTTCTGCAATCTGGTCAGGTTGGCATAGCCATGTAGTGCCTGTTGAAGATATTTTAGTTATATATTTAGGAGTAGTGCGTTGTTTCAGTAAGGAAGTCAATAATTTATTATATAATAATTTATTTATTGCCCTATTTATAAAATTTGTGTGTCTGAAATGTTACATCTAAAAGGGCTTGCTCAGAACATAATGCATCATACAAAGCTTTAGCCTCTTTATAATAAATTTTTGCTTCTTCACTTGGATTTATTAAATATGCTGAATAAGCATTAGTAAGTGCTAAACTCAGCTCTGTAAATTTAGTTTGTAATAATATTCATTTGTGTGTTACATATGCTATAATATAGCTGCTCATAATCTATTTAGCCTTGTTAAAAAAAAAGCACAAAGTTGTTTCTTACCCCCATTAATACACTAGTTACGATCTGCATTATGCTATGGTTTGCAATCAGTGGCAAGAGGATCTGAATGTGGCCTGGGGGACATTTGTGCTTTAGTAGATGGCTGAGATCGATAGGGAACTACATTAATGAGGAAGAGGTTATGATTTGTTATGACTGTCATGTTTGTCATCCATGACCCAAATATAACTGCTTGCGAGTTGCAGGAAGTAGCAAGATTTTGTCGATTTAGCCACTAGATATAAAGCCTCATTCTTGTAATTGCGGCTTTAAAATGAATGGCTAAATCGCTATAATCTCGCTGCTGCCTGCAGGCTGCTATATTTGGGACCATGTGTTAGCACTACTGCCTCACAGCACTGAGGTTGTTGGTTTGATACTCACTACGGCCCTGTGTGGAGTTTATATATTCTCCCTGTGCTTGCGTGGGTTTCCTCCGGGTACTTCGGTTTCCTCCTACACTCCAAAAATATACTGGTAGGTTAATTGGCTAATAATAAAATTACCCCTAGTGTGTATGTGTGTGTGCATGTGGTAGGGAATATAGGGGCCTATTCATTAAACATAAAAATTCTCTGGAGATAATTAGCTTTAGAACTCTCATGGAGTTCTAGCTAATTATAGGTGGAATTCATCATTCCACCTCTCCATAATATCTATTCCGAAAAGCTGTCATTTTTGCGATGACAGCTTTTCGGGAAATAGATACTTTTCCCTGCCTACACTACCTTATCGCATCTGGAAACAGTGCTGCGCATGCGCTGTTACATCTGTAAAACCAGCGCATGCGCAGCACTGCCTACAGATGCGTTAAGTTTCGTATCCCCCCCCCCCCCCCCGACTTACTCCGTCCTGCTGGTCTGTCATGTGGTTTCCCAGCAGACCACATGACAGATTAGACAAAAAAAAAAAAAAATTTTTTATTTTTGTCTAAACTTTCTTGTGCTCTGCTGGGGAGCACACATGTCCGACCAGCCTCCGGAGCCTGAGGACGGAGCAGAGCACCGGAGGGACTCGTCGGGGGACCTGCACACGCGGAAACAGGTAAGTTTCACCTGCTATTCGCCACCTCACAGTGGCGAATAGTAACTGCATCAATTTCCGAAAATTGCTAATTTTCGGAATTTGATGAATACCACAATTTCCACATCCCCATACTAATGTATGGGGAGTGTGGAAATTAACGCAGGGGAACTTAGCAAGGAGATATCTGTGATATCTCCTGTGCTAAGTGGCTACATGAATACCAAAATAACGTTATTTAAGGAAAATGTCCTTAAAAACGTTATTTTAGTGTTGATGAATAGGCCCCATAGACTGTAAACTCCACTGGGGCAGGGATGGATGTGAATGGCCGAATATGCTCTGTAAAGCGAGGCGGAATAAGTGTGCACTATATAAATAACTGGTAATAAATAAATAAAATAAACAAGAAGAAATAAAAATTATCTTGCAAAGTCCCTTACCAGATAGACCATGAATTGGGACATGGACCTATATTCCGATATATGAAAGTCCAAGTGAAAAAATATATAGTGGTGTTGCATCAATTTTTTCATTGGGGCATTACCCAGTATAAGCAATACCAGATGCTATCACTTCAAATATGGAAAATATTTCATTATTTCCAAGAAGAGAAATTCCGACTGCATGACTTTATAGGGAAGTTTCTCTAGTACAAATCTCATGGCCTATCTGCAGCTGAGGGCTAATGCCAGCCACATACAGTACATGAAAGGCTACAATGAGAGAGACAGTCGTACCAGATTGTCCAACCGGCCCAATCAACTCCATCCGTTACTTGATCATTTTGAGTCTATGATTTTGGGCCCACACTCAGAATCTCATGCAACGTAATAGTTACTAACTTGATTACTCACAGGGCCCTCCTCCTATCAGTCAGATCACTATTTTGAGCAACATCCAAGCTGAGTATTGTGAGCCCCAGTGCATGACCATGTACTAAAGGCTCCACAACTGCCTGTAAGCAGTCCTTTTATCCTTATTTGTATGTATTTCATTTTAAGAACTGCATAAAGAAAAAACTATTGATGTTTACTATTTCTTTGCTTTTCTGGGCATAATTTAGTAAGTGGATAGTGGAATGAGCACAGACCCTGACAGCACAGGGTCAAACTGTCATTTTGCCTTGTTTACATTTCAATCTCAAAACCCCCAAAATACACAACTATAAATACGATTTTGTAAAATATCATGGTGGACACATATAATATAAAATGTTGGTCTTATCTTGGTTGTATCCAGTGCTTAAAGTGGTCTTAAAAGAAGTGGTGGAACTTACTGCATCCCCCCTCGGTTGCAAAGTCAATAAAGGGAAAGCCGGAAAAGGGGGCGTGGTCTCAAAAGAAAGGGGCGTGGTCACATAATAGTATTCCCAATACAAATTACACCACACAGTAGCACATTCTTCATTCACATTACACCACATAGTAGTGTCTCTTATTCATGTATGACATACAGCAGTGTCCCTTTTACACAATGCCCACATTTGTGCCCCTTATACACCATGCCCACAGTAGTAGTGCCCCTTATACAATGCCCACATTAGTAGTGCCCCTTATACAATGCCCACAGCAGTAGTGCCCCTTACATATAATGCCCACTGTAGTGGTGCCCCTTACACATAATGCCCACTGTAGTGGTGCCCCTTATGCAGTGCCCCCAGTAGTGGTAGTGCCCCTTATGCAGTGCCCACAGTGGCAGTGCCCCATATGCAGTGCCCTCTTTAGTGGTGCCCCTTATGCAGTGCCCCCAGTAGTGGTAGTGCCCTTATGCAGTGACCTCAGTAGTGGTGCCTCTTATACAGTGCCCCCAGTAGTGGTAGTGCCCCTTGCGCAGAGCCCACAGTAGTGGTGCCCCTTATGCAGAGCCCCCCTTATACAGTGCCCCCAAGAGTGGTGCCCCTTATGCAGTGCCCCCTATGTAATGCCCCCATTAGTAATCCCCCTGTAATAGTGCCCCCAATAGTAGTGCCCCTAGTAGTAATGCCCTCTGTTGTAGTTCCCCCAATAGTAATGCCCCTCTTTAGTAATGCCCCCAGTAGTAGTGCCACCCGAGTAATGCACCCAATAGTAATGTCCCCTGAAATAATGTCCCCAGTAGTTGTGCCTCCTGTGTAGTGCCCCCTGAGTAATGCCCCCTATAGTAATGTCCCCATTTGTGAAGCTGCTTACACAACAAAAAAAACCCAACTAATACTTACCTTAAGACCCGCTCCCGTGTCCGCTGCAGTCTGGTCCGCCTGGCTGCTCCTCCTGAACTATGGGAGAGACATCATGACACCTTTCCCATAGTGCACTGCACACAGCGGTACCCGGAAACCAGAGCTCATGAGTGAGCATCAGCCTCCGTCTGCCGCTGGCGCTGCGGGGAGGGAGCCGGGCGCCCACTAGTAACAAAATCTCAGCGGGCGCCTGGCAAATGGAGCCTCTCTGCGGCGCCGGGGTTAGGTGGGTCAGAGGAGGCGGAACTGGTTCCTTCTCCAATAGAAGTGACGGAACGCAGTTCTGCCCCATTCTCTGGCCCACTTTAACCCCTGGTTGTACCTATGGGTGTGTTGTTTTTCCATGTTACCTTAACAGAAAAAGGGCAGCTTGAGAAAATTGAATTGACTAGATCTCAGCTAAATAAATACTTATATATATATCTTATATATATATCTTGTAAAGCCCGGCACTCTGGACATTGTGCATAACCTTTTAGGAAGGCACCCAGAACGCTGTACTTCTTAACCAAAGTCCTAGAAAGGAACAGGCGGCACTCCAAATCCAAATGTGAACAAATTGTATTCAAAGCATTAAGGTGATAAAAACATCATCGACGTTTCAAAGTCCGCAGACTTTTTCTTCAGGATGTATCACTATGTGCTGATGTCTTAGTTATACATCCTGAAGAAAAAGTCTGCGGACTTTGAAACGTCGATGATGTTTTTATCACCTTAATGTTTTGAATACAATTTGTTCACATTTGGATTTGGAGTGCCGCCTGTTCCTTTCTAGGACTTTGGACATTATATATATATATATATATATATATATATTCGTCACAGAACAGACGGTGGCAGAATGGCCTGTGCATTGTATACTGGTTAGTGGTTAGCAAACCAGAATGGATTTAGCAGTGTATACAGGTTATCAGATAGGCCGCTCACCAGGCATGGATTTATCAGTGTGTGTGAGTTATCAGGTATGGTCATTAGAATGGACTTATCAGTGTATACTAGTTACCATGTAGGCACTAGCGCACGGAGGGGGGGTTTCTAAGTGCCCAGAAACCCCCCCCCCCCCGACCAACCAATATTTTTTTTTATTCAGAGATGGAGACAGCCTTGTCACCATCTCTGCACCATCCCCGGGCCACCCACGATCGGCTGCGCGGCGCTGCCCGGCCAGGCCCCTGCCAGTTCAGATGTCAGCGCTTCCACGTCAGGTGGCTTTCATCCCACCTGACGCGGAAGTGCTGGCAGCTGAATCGGCAGTGGACGGGCTGTGCGCCATGCACACAGCCCTCCCAGAGGGAGCTAGACAGAAGGAAGCATTGCCGGAGCCGGGCTCCACCATCCGACTCACGGACGGAGGCGGGCACAGGAGCGGGGATTCGGGTAAGTGTTTTTTGTTTGTGTATTTTTCGTTGTATATGTAAGGGGCACTGCTGGGGGGAGGCACTACTGGAGGGCACTATATTGGGGGCACTTCAAGGGGGGACCACTGATGGAGGCACTGGCACTGCTGGGGGGAGGCACTACTGGAGAGCACTATATTGGGGGCACTTCAAGGGGGGACCACTAGTGGAGGCACTGGCACTGCTGGGGGTCACTGCTGGGGGGAGGCACTACTGGAGGGCACTATATTGGGGGCACTTCAAGGGGGGACCACTAGTGGAGGCACTGGCACTGCTTGGGGGAGGCACTACTGGGGGCACTGGCACTGCTGGGGGGAGGCACTACTGGGGGCACTGGCACTGCTTGGGGGTACTATCTATTGGGCACTACTGGGGGCACTAAATAAGGGGCACTGCATAGGGGGGAATACTACTGGGGTTACAATATAAGTGGCACTGCATATGGGGGACCACTACTGGGGGATCTGGCACTGCTGGGGGGGCACTACTGGGGCACTGCATAGGGGGGACCACCACATAAGGCACTGCATAGGTGGGTCTACTACTGGGGGCAGTATATAAGGGGCACTGCATAGGGAGAGGACTACTACTGGTGGCAGTATATAAGGGGCACTGCATAGGGAGGGGACTACTACTGGGGGCACTATATAAGGGGCACTACATAAGGGAGGACTACTACTGGGGGCCTCTGTCGCGCACACCTACTTATATGTGTGTGTGTGTGTAGACATCTATAATGGAAACCCCTCCCTGAGAATCCTGCGTTTGCCCCTGCATGTAGGGTTAGAAGAATGGACTTCGCGCTGTGTACTGGTTATCATGTAGGGTTACTAGAATGGATTTAGCTATGTATACTGCTTATCAGGTAGGAGGGGAGATATCAAGCTTAGGAAAGAGATAAAATGGAGAAGTTGCCAAAGCAACCAATCAGCTTCTATGGGTGGTATTCAATTGTTATAGCGCTAAAGAGACGGGAGATCACTGGGCGTTATTCAATTGTTGCCGATTTTCGTGCTGCTCGCGCCCATAGTGGTTCAAGTTTAGCCATGGAAAATGTCTACCCCGACCAAAGTGCTGGGTGCGATCGTGAAAAGTGCCATTTGGGCACCCAAACAGGTCACTTTTCGCCCATTTCAGCTCACACCACCCTGGGGCTGCGAGATGAAATGGTGCACCGGCAGCTGTTCGCACCCGGCAGGAGCAACAAATTGATTAGCTCCTGTTCGGCGCATAGGGGGAGGGGCGATACATTTGAATACCGCCCTATGTGTCATTTGTCTAGCACAGTAAAATAACAGAAGCTGACTGGGTTTTAGGGTAACTTTTCTATTTTATATCTCTCAGAGGTTTGATACATCTCCCCTCAGGGTTACCAGAATGGACATAGCAGTGTATATTGGTTATCACACAGGGTTACCAGAATGGACATAGCAGTGTATACTGGTTATCACACAGGGTTACCAGACTGGATATTACAGTGTATACAGATTATCAGTTAATGCCATCAAATTATCAGAAAAGGTCACCAGAATGGACTTAACAGTGTATACTGATTATTAAATATGGGGGAGATGTATCATTTATGGGCAAATAATTGTGATAATCTCTGCCTCTATTCACTTATATCGGCATTTAGACCACCAGTATGCAGTAATACCTTCTGGTTGGGACAGCTCTTCCGATATAGAGCTGTCCCGGTGATGCACAGACTTCCAAGTTTACAGTATGTCCAAGGGATTAAAATGCTGATGTGCAATCCGCATGTAACAGAGATTTTGAGAAGAGAAGCTAATAGAATTCTATAACCAACTCCATCTATTGATGGCATTAGCTAGCAGGCACAAACTCTGGAAAGTACGCTTTCTGGAGCTTCATGTATATGGCTGCATCGCAGCCCCATGCAAACTTATGGGGACTGATGTGCTGCGGGGCTGCAGTAGATATCACTGATATCTGCTGCTGTCCCAATGCACACATATGAGAATCCATTTCTGATGCGGTAAACCTACAAAAACAGTCGTTTTCAAAGTATTGAGGCCATGGAGGGACACGGGGGAAGGGCAGGGCCAGATTAACAATGGGGCAGATGGAGCTCCAGCTCCAGACCTCCACATAAAAATAGGCCCACCATGATAACAGCATGATTATCAGCTGCCTAGCTGGCCACACAGTCACCCGTAAATCTTTAGTATTAAAATTTTAATTTTAGAGGGGGGGGTTCAAAATTCTGCAATTTTTCAATATTAACATATTTAGGGAGGCAGTAGGGCTGTATTTAGGTAGACAGTGGAACTGATAATGTAGGTAGTGCACACACCCACATGGCTCTGCCCACCTACACAGCTCTTGCCACAGCTCCTCCCTTGCTCAGTAAAGGCCCTTGAACATTTTCAGCTCCAGGCCCATGTGGCCGTTAGTCCGGGTAAGGAGATCTGAGGCCATGGAGAGACACAAGGGTATCTGAGGACATGCAGAGACATGGGAGGGGCTGTAGCAGAGGCTGCTGGAGAAACATGGTGGGTTGAGAATGCTGGAGAGACTCAGAGGGGAAGGGGACAGAGATTTTCCACAACTTTTAAGATTAGCAAGAAAAGGCTTGGGCACAATTATCTTCATTAAGACACCAATTCTATAAAAACAAACATTATCTCTGTTGTATGATGATGACATTGGTTATATTCCTACGCAAACAGATGTCTTTTGGACCATGTGTTTACCTACATGAATAGTGAGGATCAATTTCTTCAGACATTCCCTGTTGCAGAGAAATACACTGTAGATAAGAAAAGTCTCAAGCGGACAAGTGGTGCAAGTAGTTTACATTTGTTACCAATACTTTGTGCATGCGGTGAAGGTGCACGCATGGAAAAGGGTTGTGATCTCACAACACGAGTGCATGGCATCACATTATGGGGGCATGTCTGCATGACACACCCATTTCTCTTCACTCTGGAAGCATGCCAAGCACTCTAAGGCTGCCCTCAGGGTCCGTCTTGCCGACGAGCGTTGTGGCTTGCTCGGCGGAACAGCTGATTGCTCCAGTGGTTAGTATGGTGTACCGGTTATTCATTTCCTAATGGTACACTGTATCAGCCCAAACCACCACTGAAGTTGACCGAACTAGCAGAGTAGGAGAGGGGCAAGAAACATGATTGCACTGGGCCCCAAGATTTCTGTTACAGGCTCTGTATGTATACTTGTCATGATCACAGAGGGTTACCAACATGGATTTAGCAGTGTGTATAGGGTATGAGATAGTTCCACTAGAATGGGCACAATAATGTATAATGATCATCAAATGGTGTCACCAGAATGGGCCCAGCATTATAAATTACCCATCAGAATGGCCCTCTACAATAATAACTGGTCACCAGAGCATGCCGCATGATATACTTTTCATCATATAGCGCTCTGCGTAGTGCTCCCCATTGGTTACTGGTCATGAAATAAGGATCATTGACGCGTAAGGCTGCACTTTTTCTTTATGACTCTTTAAAGCTGCAATTTTTCATACATTTCACAGGCTGTGTGAACTTACTGCCATGGTAACATTTCTGGGCACCACAACAGTCCCACTAATTTCTAACAGCTATAATTTAGTTTCACTACTGGTTTTGTTATCCTGTAACTGCATACAGATGTGCTCACTGAGACGGCATCAGCAGCAATATCACCATTTCTGTTGGTCACCTTTGCTTTTAAATGAACTCCACCCAAGCTAAACAGCGCTGCAATCTGCTCTCACACTAACATGGGCCTGGCTCAAGCTAATAGTAAAGTGGTACAGGAGTTTACATGAATGGGAAGTAGGGGGCATTGACTCATGCACTGCTGCTTGAATGAATCAACTGTTTGGTTTATAGTGTCATATTTTAGGTATTTGATTTAGCCCAGTAATATACAGCTTTTCTCTTAATATCCTGTAGGTTTACTTGCCGTTTAAAATGTTTGAAATTGCATGTTTATCTAACAGCCCGGGAGATGACAGTGAGATTGTCCCAGGTGGGTGGTGTCTGTCACAATTAATTGCGTCATCACTGCCCCACCCCAGCCTGTGTATTACTACTATTTGCTGCATTGTGTTTCGGGTGTGAGGCCACCATGATTAAATTCAATACAAATCATGTCATTAAGCCCGTGGACTGCCCACATCTCTGGGGAAGTGGGTGGATCCAGGAGGCTGAAAACTTATAGGAGAGTAGGTAAGTATGGGCTACAGTCTCAATAGATCTAGAACAAACACTAAAGATAGTCTTCCAAACAATAAAGACATAGGGGCCCATTTATTAAGGATCGCATTTTGCAATGCGATCAGGGCATGCAGTACCGCCCATGATCGCATTGCAAAATGCGATCATACCGGCCGAATGTATCACCCGGCACATGCACGGAGACGGGCTCCGAAAAGAGCCCGTCCCTGCGATGTGGCCGGAGCGCATTCCGGCTGCTGCGCATGCGCAGTCCCGCGGACTGCACATGAGCAGCGCCCATTGCCAGCGGAGGGATCTGGGAGATCCTTCCGCCGGCTGAAAATGCGGTAAGTGCCCATAGGACACAGCGGCTAACGCTATCTGCAGATGGCGTTAGCTACTGGGGTCAATATCGGGAATGCGAAGTATTTGAGGTAAACCCCCGAAAACAGGTGTTTTCGGGGAATTTACCTCAAATGATCTTTGATAAATGGGCCCCATAGGGTCTATTCATCATCACTTCATTTTAACAAAAGCAGGTGAAAATGCACATTTACACCTGCAATTGTAAAAATTAAGTTATCGGGCCATTCATCACGAAGGTAAAGCAGGATATATCACAGATATCTCCTACTTACCTTCCTCTTGTGGAATGGCCCGCTGTCCCCATACACTAGTATCACAGATATCTCCTACTTACCTTCCTATTGCGGAATGGCCCGCTGTCTCCATACGCTAGTATCACAGATATCTCCTACTTACCTTCCTATTGCGGAATGGCCCGCTGTCCCCATACACTAGTATCACAGATATCTCCTACTTACCTTCCTATTGCGGAATGGCCCGCTGTCCCCATACACTAGTATCATGGATATCTTCTACTTACCTTCCTATTGCGGAATGGCCCGCACTAGTATGGGGACAGAATTCATCAAGCACTGAAAATATAATATTTTCGGAGCTTGACTGCGGGAGCATTCACCATCTTCATATGGAGAATGCTCCGGCTCGCAAGTCGCTCCTTCCCTATGAGCCCAGGGTAAGTTAAAAACACCCCCCCCCAAGTGGGCATGGTCACATGGCACAAGGGGCATGTCCACTGGAAACATGACATGCCACCATTTCTCGTCACTCTGGGAACATTCCTTTCCATTCCATATGCACCATAATGCCCACAGTAGTAGCGCCCCTCTTGCAATGGCCACTGTAGTAGTGCCCCTTATGCAGTGCCCCCTGTAGTAGTGCCCCCAGTAGTGCACCCATATACAGTGCCCCCAGTAATGCACCCTTATAGAGTGCCCCTTATGCAGTGCCCCCAGTAATTTCACTTATACAGTGCCCCTTATGCAGTGCCCCCAGTAGTACCACTTATACAGTGCCCCCAGTAATACCCTTTATACAGTGCTGCTAGTAGTGGTTCCCCCCTATGCAGTGCCCGCAGTAGTGCCTGTTATATAGTGCCCCCAGCAGTAGTCCACCTATGCAGTGCCCCCAGTAGTAGTCCCCCCTGTGCATTGCCCCAAGTAGTAGTCCCCCCTGTGCAGTGCCCCCAGTAGTAGTCCCTCCTATGCGGTGCCCCTGTAGTGTCCCCAGTAGTAGTCTGCCCTATGCAGTGCCCCCAGTAATAGTCCCCCCTATGCAGTGCCCTTTTATATAGTGCCCGCACTAGTAGTTCCCCCTATGCAGTGCCCCCAGTAGTAGTCCCTCCTATGCAGTGCCCCCAGTAGTAGTCCACCCTGTGCACTGCCCCCAGTAGTAGTCCCCCCTATGCGGTGCCCCAGTAGTAGTCCCCCCTATGCAGTGCCCCCAGTAGTGGCCCCCCAATGCAGTGCCCCCAGTAGTGGCCCCCCCATGCAGTGCCCCTTTATATAGTGCCTGCAATAGTAGTCCCCCCTATGCAGTGCCCCCAGTAGTGGTCCCCCCTATGCAGTGCCCCTTTATATAGTGCCCACACTAGTAGTTCCCACTATGCAGTGCCCCCAGTAGTGATCCCCCCTATGCAGTGCCCCTTTATATAGTGCCCGCACTAGTAGTCCCATCTATGCAGTGCCCCCAATAGTGGTCCCCCCTATGCAGTGCCCCTTTATATAGTGCCCACACTAGTAGTCCCCCCTATGCAGTGCCCCAAGTAGTGGTCCCCCCTAAGCAGTACCCCTTTATATAGTGCCCGCACTAGTAGTCCCCCCTATGCAGTGCCCCCAGTAGTGGCCCCCCTATGCAGTGTCAATGCCCCTTACATATATAAGGTAAAAGACACATACACAAAAAAAACCTGAATCCCTGCATCTGCGCCCGCCGCCATCTGCTCCTCCGTTCTCCCTACCTGCTCTGCACCATGGGAGAGACGTCATGACGTCTCTACCATCACCCACTGCGGGAGCCGGAAAGTGGAGCTCATGAGTGAGCTCCAGCCTGGCTTCGGCAGTGGGCGCAGTAGCCAATGAGAGTTTGTCTGACTCTCATTGGCTGACAAAACAAACACACTGCCGCCGGGTATTGTCGGCGGCGGTGTTTGTTACTGTGTAGTGCGCACTAAACTGACCAGTGTTCTTAACCACGTCCGGCGGTCGTCTTCCCCCCACCCCCGCGTCGCTGGTCCCATGGCGCCCAGGACACAAGCCCTGCTCGACCCCCCTATATACGACACTGATCTTTAGTGATATAATAAGAATGCTGTGTCTGTTTGTTCCAAGTTGGCGCAAAAACTACTTAACCAATTTTTATGGAAACTGCATCATTTTCTAGTGGAAACTCCTAAAAATAACCTGCACTGTGTTTCATCTTGATCCGTCCAGTTAGAGCTGGGCAATAACAACATTTATTGACATCAACAATGCAAGAGATAGGTGTGGCACCATGCTCACAACTTTTAAGGGGTGGGGGAAGAGGTGTTTTGGGCCTGCGTTTACCTGAATAGGAGAGGCTACATAGCAGTCTGTGCACAGGCAGGGGCGCCGAGAGGGAGGGAAGCTAATTATTTTTTGCAGGCGCCCCCCTCCCCTGCAAAAAATATTATTTTTATTATTTTGTTACCTAAGGAGGCGTGGCCACACCCCCTTCACCCTGGCCCGGCTTCGCTCTTGGCGCTCCTGTGCACAGGGCACACAGTGACATTGGTGTGAGTGGTGGGTGAAGGCGCTGCTGCCACCAGTCTGTATAGCGCTGCTGGTCACGTGGCCAATTCCAGCAACAGGGCCCCTATGCAAAGCAATACAACTAGAACACCTCAAATACAAAAAATGGTGTCAAAAGCAATTTCATCGTGGACAAAGCTGCAGGCTAGTTCTTTATCTTTATATATTCTGCGTAGCTGCATACATGTAAAACTATAGGGCAATCCTGGCCAAACTGTGGTTCTCCAGCTGCTGTGAAACTACAAGTCCCAGCATACCAGCTGATCGGTGGGAGGTTATACTGGGATTTGTAGTAGTTTCACAACAGTTGTAGAACCACAGGTTATCCAGGCCTGGCTGCTATAGGGCAAAATCTGGACATACAGTATATTTTAGACCTCTGCACATTTTACCCAGATTGATTTGCACTATTTGCAATATTACTGCTTATCTCCTGATCTGTGCCACCTTTTCTTTCAGCTTATATTCTCTAATGTTACTTTCTCCGTTTCAACATCATTTTGTTTCCCCTGCTCTGCTCTGTCTCTCAGCCCCCTTGTCCTCTATATATGTGACCCTCCCTCCTCCTGACTCTGGCCCAGCTTGTTATTAGCAGCTCTGTCTTTTTCAAGCCAAACTTGTTGGGTTGCCTGAGCCAAGAGAACATTCCCAGCTCAGCGCAAGGTGGGAGAGGCCTGTTTACAAGAGAGAGAGACAGGGAAAGGGAGGGGGAACAGATGGGGCGGGCGGGGAAATAACAGGGATACATGCAGAGAAGGGGAGAAGGGAGGAGGGGGCAGAAAGAATGAAGAGGAGTGTGCACTCTGGGGCAGAGGGAAGGCTTGTGGTTTGCTGTTTACTGACACAGGACCCATCATTTCGGGAGGGAGGAGGTTTGGAGAAATAATAAGCAATAACAGGAGAGCATGAGGATTGGGAGGTGAAGAGAGACACAAAGCCAGGAAAATAGGGGGATATGAAGGGTGGGAAGTGTGAGGAGCAGAGCTGAAAGAGATGCAACTAAAAAGGGAAAGTCTCTTCTTCCCTCACCCCATTCTCTATGTCTGTGCATTTTGTGTATATGCTTCCAGCTATTGTATGTGCAGTGCTGACCACAGAACTAATGATCTATCACACACCCAGGTCATCACACGTAAGCAGGTAACTAGGAAGTGTTGCTCTTTCCCTTGTTACTGAACTAGCCTGTGGCTGACAGACAGCAAGGGTTAGTGTCAGCCACGTGTAACATCTGTAGTGCCCACCCCAGGGCCTCATTTACAAAGCACGCCGGCTGGATACATATCACTAAGGGGGTATTTATCAAAGCTGGGAGAGAGATAACATTGTAAAAAAATAATTGACCAACCAATCAGCTCCTAACTATCATTTTATAAACCCAGCCTGCAAAATATAAATTGGAAGCTGATTGGTTAGTACTTTCTCTCACAAGTTTATCTCTCTCCCAGCTTTGATAAATACCCTCCAGCTAAATGCCTTGGTTTCCATGGGTGCGCCTGGACGGGTCTTTCAGTGCACAATGCACATCAAGGTGCGTGTTTACCCTCTTGCCTCAGCAAACTTTAAATACACCAAAAGTGAGCAGGGGGGAAGGAGAATATAAGAAGTGCACCGTGCAGAACTCCTATCACTTTAGTACCACCATTGTAGAAACATTTGCAGGCATGCCTAAGGCAAAGCTGGGATTTGTAGTTGAACAATAGGTGTTGGCTAACATGTACAGCCAGCATAAGCTAATATATAAACAACCTGTAGGATCATCCTGTCAGGCTTTTAACCTTTTCATACCAGGCTGTTAACCATTTGTGTGCTACACCCATAAACTCTGCATCTATCACATACTGGAGAAGGTGAGATGAGTGGGAGGTGCAGGGCTCAGTCCTGTGGTAGCAGCATATACAGTACCTGCCAATCTGGCCTTATTTTCATTATGAGCAAAGTCAGCTTTTGCTGTTTCCATTTATTTTTCAATTTCACTTATCTGACGTTAAAGGTATGTTTTAACATCTGTTAAATAGTTCAGTACTCTGAGTTCTATTTGGAAAATAAATAAGAAAAGCAGACACAAGGCTGCTAACAAACTATTTGGAGACTTGAGATTACTTGGTAAGATAAGGGATGTATGACTGTGGCATGTATCCAATGAACTGATCTTACACATGGACATGTATGTAATGTGACTAAGCACATCAGTATGTGGGGATTGTGGGATATTTCATACGGGATCGGTATGATTTACCGCCGGACGCATGTCTGGCAGTTCTAATCCCGACGCTGGAAGACTGACGGTTCTAATCCCGACAGGTAAGTTTTTTTCGATTCATTAACCTAACCCCCCCCCTAACCCTCCATTAGGGGTGCCTAACCCTAACCTCTCCGCCAAGTGCCTAACCCCCCCTGTCAATGCCTAAACCTAACCCTTCCCCGCAGCCTAAACCTAAGTCTCCCAGAGGGGTGCCTAACCCTAACTTCCACCCGGGGGAGCCTAACCCTAACACCCTTTCCTCTAGCCTAACCCTTCCCGGGGGAGTGCCTAACCCTAAGTCCCCCCCGGGAGCCCCTAACCTAACTCTCCCCCCCACGTCTGATCGCGCCCGGCGTCCGGCTTACCTTTGATCGGGGTGCTGGGTGTCGGGCTCCCAGCGTAGGTAAAATGACAGGCGTTGGGATTTCGACGCCTGTCATTAGACCCATGCCGGTATTAGAGAGTCAGGATGGCGACGGTCAGCATTTAGACCGTCAGCATCCCGACTGCATATCATTTCATACCATACTTGCTGACAATCAGCTCCAGCCTTCCGGGAGGGAGCTGATTGTCGGCTAATAGCGGGGGGCGGGGTCGGCCATTGGGGGCGGAGCGACCATTTTGTGGCACACTGGGGGTGGAGCCAGTGCGGGGCCACATGATTGCGTCATCGTGACTCCGCCCCCTCTTCACAATGCCGTGATTTTCAGCATTGTGAAGCAGGGGGTGGGGCCACGATGACGCGATTCTGCGCGAATCGCGTCACCGGGCCCCCCGCTGCGGGTATTTCTGTTTTTTTCAGGGGGGAGGTTGGGAGGGTCGGAGACTTCCGGGAGGCTTGCCTGCCTTTCCGGGGCGGCCGGGAGCGGCACCTGAAAATCGGGAGGCTCCCGGCCAAATCGGGAGGGTAGGCAAGCCTGTTTCATACAGTGCTTTGTTTTTTCATTCATTGGAATTCAGTCACTGTTACGCAATGCAGTAGCTGCTCCTGCAAATAAAAATGGTGCATTACAATACAGTTATAGAAACAGAACCGTTTGAACCTTTTATTGACCACTTAACTTTCTCCATGTTCATGCTCTTGGTTTTATATTTGACCAAATTCACAGTTCATTTTCTCTTACTCTTGCAGTTTTGCAGTGTGGGTACAGTACAAGAGTATTGTTCTTATGTTAATAAATAGCTGCTGAAATTACTATATTTTCCAACAGCCAAAGGGCAGAATGTAATGCAAAGTAAAGGACATAAATGCTTCTGTGGAACCACCATTTTTCCCTCTCTCACCAGGCCAGCAGTGCGGAAAAAAGCTAGTGCTTCACTGTGCCAGATAGCCACCGTGACCAGAGAGGTTATACAGACTTTAATGGTATGGTATCATAGTATTCTGTGGTTTTCTGATAAAGGGGTATCAGTATAAGGACTGGATTAATTCAGACTGAGACTACATGGCAACACATCAGCTGTTTGGAACATCCAATTAATCCAAGGACTAGAGACTGGGCTACCCACTGAGATTGATTAGTACAGTTTTTGCATGATTTAAGTTTCCCAACTATGTAGCAACAGCCAAATGCAGAAATCTCCTGCAAAATACTAAATTATGTTTCAGACCTCAGTCCACATTATTCTCAATGGGGACTGTGGTCTAACCCCTATGTACCAAGCTAAAAAGTCATTGCTTTTCTGAGTTTAGTCCCAGAAGCTTCCTCCAGCTTCAAATGACGGTAGCTGTTTTATGTCTATGGAGGCATTTTTGGAGGAGAGGTATCTTGTGATCCCTCTCCCACAGCCTCTGTCCTCTGCCAGAGAGCTTTGGGAACTGACACTGCACCAGTGATGTGTGGTGAGTTGAGGCAGAGCATTTCCTGTCCTGTCATTCTTAGGTATAAAATGTAAAGAAAATATTATAAATATCTTCTTTGTATTAATCTAACCATTATTATTGTCAAAACTCTGGAGTAAAAAGTGTATGGCAGGTGAGGCACTGCCTCCCCTGTCTTCCTTTTCCGCACATCCCTGATCAAAATACACCAAATTTCCAGCACTATATACTGCTGCACCTTTGTATAATGCCCACATGAACCCTTTGGTCATATATGTATCTGTAAATCTGGCGCTGATACTAGCCAGTGCCTCCCCAGCCATTTACCTCATCGCACGTCACTGCACATGTGCAGTGTCAGAGACTGTGTTGGAGTCCTTTGAAAATCCAAATATTCCTCCAATGTGCCGGGATGTAGTTCGTAGGGACAGCATCTTTTAGAAAACACTGTCCTTGTAAACATTTTAAATACAGAAAACCTGTTAAAAATCATGATTGTTCATAATCGCGGCACTGCCACAATTATTGATACATTGGGGCCTTATGTGGTACACCACCAATAGGGATGACCTGAGATTACAACTCCTACTGAAGCCATGGAGCAGGAGGATGTGAATGCCTTATCACTACAGACAGTCCAGATGCTTAACCAGTAGGATGGTTTATTGGAAGATATGTGATGTACAGCCATACTCACTGTGATACATTGGTTATGATAGAGTGGAGCTTGAGCAGAGTGGGGAGTGATATAGCTCACCAGCTGGTGACCATATATAGATTGTAGGCAGGATGCTGTAACAGCGGTAATTGCAGGATAATATGGCGGGTCTCTCAAAACTAAATGGGAGACGTCCATATCCCTTATCAACAGAGAGTGATGACAGCTACTTCTACAAGTGGGTGTATAGAGGCAGTGCAGCCACATTGATGTGGCAGACTGAATACAGGCGGATAATTGCATTATTTCCGAGCACAGAACGTGCCACTATTGTGTTTGCATTACATGCAACTCTGAGACAGGCCTACAAAGCACTCTCCTTCCAAGTAAGTTTGTACTCAGGGTTATGCAACAACAGCATGTGGACAAGTGATTATTGACGAGATGAAAGTATGGCTGTGACTCCACTGTCCCAGCTCACCCGGTGACAGTAGAGTGTCCAGAAATATTCAAACTAGGGGTGTGCACCTGCCACTTTTCGTGTTTTGGTTTTGGACCTGGATCTTTCTTCGTGTTTTGGATCTGGATTGGTTTTGCCAAACCACCCATCCGGGTTTTGGTTTTGGATCTGTATTTTTTTGGAAAAAAGCATAAACAACAGCTAAAATCACATAATTTGGGGGTTTTTTCGCTCCTACGCTATTATTAACCTTAATAACATTCATTTCTACTAATTTTCAGTCTATACTGAACACCTCACACCACACAATATTGTTTTTTTAGGCCAAAAGGTTGCACTAAGGTAGCTGGATGACTATGCTAAGCGACCCAATTGGGCAGCACACAGGGCAGCATACCCCTACACCACACAGGACAGCCCCTGTAAAAATTATTTGGATGAATTAAATTACCTCTTTTTATTTGGAGTGAATATACACAGGGCACCATCCCCCTACACCACACAGAGCAGCCCCTGTAAAAATTATTTGGATGTAGGGCAGTTTACACTACACAGGGCAGCCCCTGTAAAAAATATTTGTAGGGAAGTTTACACTACACAGGACAGCCCCTGTGAAAATTATTTGGATGAAGGGCAGCATACCCCTTACACTACACAGGACAGCCCCTGTAAAAATTATTTGGATGAAACACAGCTTACACTACACAGGGCATCCCCTGTAAATATTATTTACATGAAGGGCAGCTTACACCACACAGGACAGCCCCTGTAAAAATTATTTGGATGAAGGGCAGCTTACACCACACAGGACAGTCCCTGTGAAAATTATTTCGGTGAAGGGCAGCTTACACCACACAGGGCAGCCCCTGTACTAAAAATTATTTGGATGAAGGGCAGCTTACACCCCACAGGGCATCCCCTGTAAAAATTATTTGGATGAAGGGCAGCGTACACCTACACCACACAGGGCAGCCCCTGTAAAAATTATTTGGACTGAGTATACAGCACAGGACAGCACCACTGGACTGTTACAGCAGAGCAGGTCACCCCCCAGACTGATACAGCAGCACAGCACCACTGGACTGTACTGATACAGCAGAGCAGGTCACCCCCAGACTGATACATTAGCACAGCACCACTGGACTGGACTGATACAGCAGAGCAAGTCACCCCCAGACTGGACTGATACAGCAGAGCAGGTCACCCCCAGACTGATACTACAGCAGAGCAGGTCGCCCCCAGACTGGACTGATACAGCAGAGCAGGTCACCCCCAGACTTATACAGCAGCACAGCACCACTGGACTGTACTGATACAGCAGACCAGGTCACCCCCAGACTGTACTGATACAGCAGAGCAAGTCACCCCCAGACTGATACATCAGCACAGCACCACTGGACTGGACTGATACAGCAGAGCAAGTCACCCCCAGACTGGACTGATACAGCAGAGCAGGTCACCCCCAGACTGATACAGCAGCACAGCACCACAAGACTGGACTGATACAGCAGAGCAGATCACCCCCAGACTGATACTACAGCAGAGCAAGTCACCCCCAGACTGGACTGATACAGCAGAGCAGGTCACCCCCAGACTGATACAGCAGCATAGCACCACAAGACTGGACTGATACAGCAGAGCAGGTCACCCCCAGACTGATACAGCAGCACAGCACCATTAGACTGGACTGATACAGCAGAGCAGGTCACCCCCAGACTGATACTACAGCAGAGCAGGTCACCCCCAGCCCAGACCGATAGAGCAGCACAGCACCACTGGACTGGACTGACACAGCAGAGCAGGTCGCCCCCAGCCCAGACTGATACAGCAGCACAGCACCACTGGACTGGACTGATACAGCAGACCAGGTCACCCCCAGACTGTACTGATACAGCAGAGCAGGTCACCCCCAGACTGATACATCAGCACAGCACCACTGGACTGGACTGATACAGCAGAGCAGGTCACCCCCAGACTGGACTGATACAGCAGAGCAGGTCACCCCCAGACTGATACAGCAGCAAAGCACCACTAGACTGGACTGATACAGCAGAGCAGGTCACCCCCAGACTGATACTACAGTAAAGCAGGTCACCCCCAGACTGGACTGATACAGCAGAGCAGGTCACCCCCAGACTTATACAGCAGCACAGCACCACTGGACTGGACTGAAAAAGCAGAGCAAGTCACCCCCAGACTGGACTGATACAGCAGAGCAGGTCACCCCCAGACTGATACAGCAGCACAGCACCACTAGACTGGACTGATACAGCAGAGCAGGTCACCCCCAGACTGATACAGCAGCACAGCACCACTAGACTGGACTGATACAGCAGAGCAGGTCACCCCCAGACTGATACTACAGCAAAGCAGGTCACCCCAGACTGGACTGATACATCAGAGCAGGTCACCCCCAGACTTATACAGCAGCACAGCACCACTGGACTGAACTGATACAGGTGAGCAGGTCGCCCCCAGCCCAGACTGATACAGCAGCACAGCACCACTGGACTGGACTGATACAGCAGAGCAGGTCGCCCCAGCCCAGACTGATACAGCAGCACAGCACCACTGGACTGGACTGATACAGAAGAGCAGGTTGAAATGATACAGCAGAGCCACTTTCTCACAGACACTACACTACACGTCCTCTCACTACACTCTCCAGGACTGGAGTGAAGATGGCGGGGCGGGAGGCACGAAATGTGCAAAATCCGGGTCACGCGAGAATCCGACACCAGGATGATGACGTTTTGCCTCGTGCCGGGAACCGAGTCTGGCAGGAAAACCCGATCCGGACTCGGTTCCCGGCTCAGATTGGGGAGGCTCGGTGGGGTTCGGATTTAGAAAATTTCTCATTCCTAATTCAAACTACCGGTTCTTCACTGACACAACATTCATAATCATTGTCATTGTAGCCATCTTCATCACTATTGGCTTCAAGACATTTAAAACATGTAAAAGTAGAACACTTGAAGTGTTGCCATTAGAGATGTGCGCCGACCAGTGGCGGGCTGGGCCGGGGGGCAGGGTGCCATGTGCACCCTGGGCCGCAGCGCCATGCGCGCCACGGGCCGCGGGCAGTCTGTGTCTCTGTGGCACAGCTGCACCGCGCATGTAGCGCTGACCGGACTCCGTCCGGTCAGCGCTACTCAGTGACTGACAAACACACAGCCGCCAGCGCCGGCAGCTGTGTGTTTGTTTTGAGTGGCAGCCAATGAGAGTCTGTCAGACTTTCACTGACTGCTGCTGTGCCCACTGCAGGAGCTGCTCCATCTTCCGGCTCCTGCAGTGGGTAATGTGAGACGTCATGACGTCTCTCCCATGATGCAGAGCGGCCCTGCCCGGGAGGACGAACGGAGGAGCGGATGGCGGCAGCAGGAGCGGGGATTCAGGTGTTTTTTTTGTTTTGTTTTTTTAATTACGTGTGTCTACCGCACTACAAGGGGGAGAGCACTACTGGGGGTACTACAAGGGGGGTGGAGACTACTACTGGGGGCACTACAAGGGGGAGAGCACTACTGGGTGCACTACAAGGGGGGGACTACTACTGGGGGCACTACAAGGGGGAGAGCACTACTGGGGGTACTACAAGGGGGGGACTACTACTGAGGGCACTACAAGGGGGGGACTACTGGGGGCACTACAAGGGGGAGAGCACTACTGGGGGCACTACAAGGGGGGGGACTACTGGGGGCACTACAAGGGGGGGACTACAACTGGGGACACTACAAAGGGGGGGAGCACTACAAGGGGGCGACTACTACTAGGGGCACTACAAGGGGGAGAGCACTACTGGGGGCACTACAAGGGGGGGACTACTACTGGGGGCACTACAAGGAGGGGACTACTACTGGGGGCACTACAAGGGGGGGACTACTACCGGGGACACTGCATAGGGGGTACCACTACTGGGGGGCACTACATAAGGGGCTTACTACTGGGGGCACAAGGGGTACTGCACAGTGGGGACCACTACTGGGGGCACTATATTAGGGGCTTACTACTGGGGGCACAAGGGGCACTGTACAGGGGGGACCACTACTGGGGGCACTGTATAAGGGGCACTGCATAGGGGGATCACTACTGGGGGCACTACTGGAGGCCTGCATAAGGGGGTCCTCTCCTGGGGCACAGGGGGCACTGCATATGGGCACCACTACAGGGGTCTGCCCCTAATCTTTATTTTTACTTTACATTAATTCCATATAGACCCGCCTCCTCCCTGGAACACTTGAGGGGGGGGCACCGTAGCATGCACGTGCTCCGGGTACCCTGGCTACACGCTACTCCTCTGCCAGGGCCACCTGCATGCATTTGCCCCCAGGCTAAAAGTTGCCAGCCAGCCCCTGGCGCCGACCCCCCTGTTTTGGATCTGGATCTGGTTTTGGATTTTTTTCCTTGGTGTTTTGTTTTTAGGTTTTGGAGCTGTATTTTTTTCCAAAAAATGATATAAACAGCTAAAACCACATAATTTGGGCCTGTTTTGTTCCTACAATGTTTTTAACCTTAATAACAATCTTTTCAGGCATTTCCATGAATTTTTAACCACCTCACAGCTCACAATATTGATGTCACTATTTTTTACCAATATAGGCCAAAGGCTGCAGCGAGCTGGCTGGCTAAAGTAAGCAACAGAGCAGCGGCACAAACGCACGGCAGTTTAAAAAAATATAGGACATCTATGAAACATTGCCACACAGTAGTGAAAAATGTAAAGAAAAGAGGTGCAAGATGGAATTGTCCCTCCCACCCACTCTTATGTGGGATATTAAAAAGGACATGCACAGTTTAACAAACCAAGCACTTTAGCGACTAGGACTGACACTTTCGAGGCTGAACTCCTTGGTTTGTATGGGCCCCACGAAACATTTTTTGGAAGGACTACCTTCAATTATTAAGGAGGAGGTTAATGATGAGTGTGTTGGTGGTGGAGATTGCATGTGCTGGTCCAAACTGCTGGAAGCTGATGCTGGACTGTTTGTTATTAATTTACAAATTGCTATAATTTTGTTAAACAAATTGCATGAACTCGCTGCAAATGATGTAAGATGGAGGAGGTGCCTAGATGGTAAACTTTGGCTTTACAAATGGAACAGATGCCTTCACAACTGTTGTTAGTACTTAGATTAAAATAATTCCACACCCAAGACGTGGCTTTTCTGGCTTTCTTTTTATCATGAGCAAGAACTGCTGCCACTGGTGGCTGATTTACGCAAACAACATCCTCGTCATCAAAATCCTCATTAGCATCAGATAGGACGCAAATTTCCACCTCATCCTCCTTTTGCACTTCCTCCATACTATCATCCTCATTTTCTATTATTTCACCATCTAATACTAGCACAGCCGTCATGGCATCAGTGATCCGCTGTGGAACTGGGTGACAGCTGTTACTTACTTCCTCTATCAAAGGGCTGTTTAATAGTCAATAGTTTTTTTAAATTACTACTAGTAGTAGTCTTCTTGGTCCCTTTCTGGGATGAAGATCCACCCCCAGCAGCAGCAACAGGCATAGCACTCAAGGATCTTTCTGAGCAATCACGGATAGGAGAGGAGTCAGTCAGACTTATGAAATTGGATGCAGGACTACTTCCGATCATGAATGAGGATGTTGATGATGATGCAGGTGTTGGTGGTGGAGATTGCAGGCGCTTCAGTCCAGATAGAAGGGAGCAGCTAGGTGACACTGGACTGATTGTTGTTCGTTTTTTTGTCCCCAAAGTATCAGAATTTGAAATACCCTTTCCAGTTTGATGAATGTGCTGCAAGTGACATAACAGGGAGGAGGTTCCCAGATGGTGAAGGTCCTTACCTCTACTCACTGTTACATTGCAACTGTAACAAATGTCTTGTCAAAGGTTGTCTGGATTTTGGTGGAAATAATTCGACACATGAGAAGTGAATTTTTTGGTCCTTTGCCCAGGCATCGCAACAATGGGATTTTTCCCACAATGGGCAACAACTGTTGCCTGATTTACAGTTTTTACACAAACATACCCGGCATCAACATCCTCATTATCATCATCGTCAACATCCTCATAATCCTTTTTGTTATCGCCAACTACGTAAATATCCTCCTCAGCCTCCTGGTGCAATTCCACAGAAGCATCCTCGATTTCTACATCTGCATGTTGACTTGTGCTGCTCATCCCCACATTTGCAGAGGGCACACAAATGATGGAAGAAGTATCCTTTTCAAGTACAATATTAGAAAGGTCAGGCTCACACATGACAACCTTGGACTCTCCTCGGGGGTCTGTGACTCTTCAGAGACAATTTTTTTTTTTTTACCTCTCCTACAAGCAGAAGGGCTTAAATCACCAAAACTAGAACAACCAGTCATAAATAAAGGCCAAGTCCTTATCCTTTCCTTACCACTTCGTGTAGTGAAGGCATATTGGCAATTTCTTGTTTCTCTAAAGCTGACTTACAGTAGCTTTAGATTTTTTTTTCTTTAACAGGGTAAAAGTTGATTTTTTTACATGGCCTGACTTAAGTCCTGGTGCATCGGCCTTCATAGATGACGTTGACGGCCTTGCTTCATCATCATGACTGCTGCCGTCAGCTACAAGACTGGTATGTGGATCCTGCTCTCCTGTCATGTGACTGTCCTCCATACTCACTGTGGTCTTACAGCAGTGTCACCAAGCAATTATAGCGCAGCTAAGTTGCAGCTAACGCACACAACCAGTCAAAAAATATATATATTTTTAAAACTGGGGAAGAGCACCCCTGAACGAGGCAGCAGCCCCTTGATAAACGACAGGTGCGGCAATCCTGCGCAGCTACGTTGCTGATAAGTGAGGCTAACATGCACACACACAGAAAATGTAATTTTTTTATTTTTTTGCACTTGGGGGGGAGAGCACCCCTGAATGAGGCATCAGCCCCTTGATAAACGACAGATGCAGCAATCCTGTGCAGCTACGTTACTGATAAGTGTGGCTAACGCGCACACACACACAGAAAGAAAATTATTTTTTATATTTTTGCACTTGGGGAGAGAGTACCCCTGAACGAGGCAGCAGCCCCTTGATAAACAACACAGCAGCACCCCTGCGCAGCTTCGTTGCTGATAAGTGTGGGTAATGCGTGTACACACACTGGGGGTGAAGAGCACCCCTGATGGACAGAGCACCCCCTTGACAACACAGCAGCACCCCTTATGGATTGCAGTGACACAGGAGCCACTGGACTGAAGCCCCCCTCTTATGTCTGCAGCACAACTCCTAGTATACTAGAGTAACAGCCTTTATGGACAACAGGCACAGCCCAGCACAGCAGCCAGCCCTAGTATGGAGTATGCACTAGTGGACAACAGTCAGCCAGCCCCTATGACAAGTGACAACAGCCAGCCAGCTCCTATGACAAGTGACAACAGTCAGCCAGCCCCTATGACAAGTGACAACAGCCAGCCAGCTCCTATGACAAGTGACAACAGCCAGCCAGCCCCTATGCAGTATGGACATTAAGAATGTATGGAGTATGGACTAGTGGACAACAGTCAGCCAGCCCCTATGACAAGTGACAACAGTCAGCCAGCCCCTATGACAAGTGACAACAGTCAGCCAGCCCCTATGACAAGTGACAACAGCCAGCCAGCTCCTATGACAAGTGACAACAGCCAGCCAGCCCCTATGCAGTATGGACATTAAGAATGTATGGAGTATGGACTAGTGGACAACAGTCAGCCAGCCCCTATGACAAGTGACAACAGCCAGCCAGCCCCTATGCACACACAGCAACAGCACATCGATCACAGCCCCCTCTTTCCTCTTCACTCTCCACAGCCGGAACGAAAATGGCGGCTATCACGGGACCTTTTATAGAATCCAAAACCCACGAGAATCCAACAGCGGGATGATGACGTTTTGCCTCTTTTTGAGATCAGAGTCAGGTGGGAAAACCCGAGCCGACTCTGATCTCGGCTTGGATCGCTAAGTTCAGGTGGGTTCGGATCTCCGATATCTGAACCCGCTCATCTCTAGTTGCCATGCCACCTCACATTTACTTGGACCATAAATCATATATAGGTAATGAATCCCTGGCCTTGCATTAATCTGAAATTTGAGGCAACTAAATATAGGAAATGTTACATCTAACAATGGCTTGAATATTGTAGACTTGTGGTCATGTGATATTGATGATAAGATTATGTGAAAGCAGTATTGCTGCAGGGAACATCATGTCAGAGCAGCAAAACAGGGAAAATAGCAGTATTAATTTATTTAGGATGATATGAGCAGAATTAATTCATCAAGGATCAAGATGTGAGGAGTATTAGCACAGTGAGATGTTAGAGCAGTACTGAGGCAGTGATGATGTGAGAGCAGTACTGAGGCAGTGATGATATGAGAGCAGTATTGGTGCAGTGATGATGTGAGAGCAGTATTGGTGCAGTGATGATGTGAGAGCAGTATTGGTGCAGTGATGACGTGAGAGCAGTATTGGTGCAGTGATGACGTGAGAGCAGTATTGGTGCAGTGAAGATGTGAGAGCAATATTGGTGCAGTGAAGATGTGAGAGCAGTATCGGTGTAGTGATGATGTGAGAGCAGTATTGGTGCAGTGATGATGTGAGAGCAGTATTGGTGCAGTGATGATGTGAGAGCAGTATTGGTGCAGTGATGATGTGAGAGCAGTATTGGTGCAGTGATGATGTGAGAGCAGTATCGGTGCAGTGATGATGTGAGAGCAGTATCGGTGTAGTGATGATGTGAGAGCAGTATTGGTGCAGTTGAAGATGTGAGAGCAGTATCGGTGTAGTGATGATGTGAGAGCAGTATTGGTGCAGTGATGATGTGAGAGCAGTATCGGTGTAGTGATGATGTGAGAGCAGTATTGGTGCAGTTGAAGATGTGAGAGCAGTATCGGTGCAGTGATGATGTGAGAGCAGTATTGGTGCAGTGATGATGTGAGAGCAGTATTGGTGCAGGATGATGTGAGAGCAGTATTGGTGCAGTTGAAGATGTGAGAGCAGTATTGGTGCAGTGATGATGTGAGAGCAGTATTGGTGCAGTGATGATGTGAGAGCAGTATTGGTGCAGTTGAAGATGTGAGAGCAGTATTGGTGCAGTGATGATGTGAGAGCAGTATTGGTGCAGTTGAAGATGTGAGAGCAGTATTGGTGCAGTGATGATGTGAGAGCAGTATTGGTGCAGTGATGATGTGAGAGCAGTATTGGTGCAGTGATGATGTGAGAGCAGTATTGGTGCAGGATGATGTGAGAGCAGTATTGGTGCAGTTGAAGATGTGAGAGCAGTATTGGTGCAGTGATGATGTGAGAGCAGTATCGGTGCAGTGATGATGTGAGAGCAGTATTGGTGCAGTTGAAGATGCGAGAGCAGTATCGGTGCAGTGATGATGTGAGAGCAGTATTGGTGCAGTGATGATGTGAGAGCAGTATTGGTGCAGTGATGATGTGAGAGCAGTATTGGTGCAGGATGATGTGAGAGCAGTATTGGTGCAGTTGAAGATGTGAGAGCAGTATTGGTGCAGTGATGATGTGAGAGCAGTATCGGTGTAGTGATGATGTGAGAGCAGTATTGGTGCAGTTGAAGATGTGAGAGCAGTATTGGTGCAGGATGATGTGAGAGCAGTATTGGTGCAGTTGAAGATGTGAGAGCAGTATCGGTGCAGTGATGATGTGAGAGCAGTATTGGTGCAGTGATGATGTGAGAGCAGTATTGGTGCAGTTGAAGATGTGAGAGCAGTATTGGTGCAGTTGAAGATGCGAGAGCAGTATTGGTGCAGTGATGATGTGAGAGCAGTATCGGTGTAGTGATGATGTGAGAGCAGTATTGGTGCAGTTGAAGATGTGAGAGCAGTATTGGTGCAGTTGAAGATGTGAGAGCAGTATTGGTGCAGTTGAAGATGTGAGAGCAGTATCGGTGTAGTGATGATGTGAGAGCAGTATTGGTGCAGTTGAAGATGTGAGAGCAGTATTGGTGCAGTTGAAGATGTGAGAGCAGTATTGGTGCAGTGATGATGTGAGAGCAGTATCGGTGTAGTGATGATGTGAGAGCAGTATTGGTGCAGTTGAAGATGTGAGAGCAGTATCGGTGCAGTGATGATGTGAGAGCAGTATCGGTGTAGTGATGATGTGAGAGCAGTATTGGTGCAGTTGAAGATGTGAGAGCAGTATCGGTGAAGTGATGATGTGAGAGCAGTATTGGTGCAGTTGAAGATGTGAGAGCAGTATTGGTGCAGGATGATGTGAGAGCAGTATTGGTGCAGTGAAGATGTGAGAGCAGTATTGGTGCAGTGATGATGTGAGAGCAGTATTGGTGCAGTGATGATGTGAGAGCAGTATTGGTGCAGTGATGATGTGAGAGCAGTATTGGTGCAGTGATGATGTGAGAGCAGTATTGGTGCAGTGAAGATGTGAGAGCAGTATTAGCACAGTGAAGATGTGAGCAGGGGCACCGAGAGGGTGGGAGGGGGGGGGGGCAGGTACAAATTACCCGGGCCCGGGCTTGTTAAGGGGACCGGGTCTGACACTGTCCCCCCTCCCTTCTACTTCACGTAGCCTCGACCCGGGTTACCCGTTCACACCGCACTGCGTGCCGGGTTGAACTCGTGTTCAACCCTGCTCGTTACCCAAGTTGAAATGCCAGGTCTCTTGACCCGGGTTATTTCAACTGGGCCCTTTCACACTGCACAGTAACCCGGGTTGCTGCGCATTTATGTGCAATAACCCGGGTTATTTGCTGGCAGTGTGAAAGGGGTATCTGTGAGTCTGAATAATACACACCAAGTTCATAGCTGATTGCCTGCGCTAAGTTGCTGACTTTAGTGGGAAGTAGAGGACTATGTTGTACTGGACTCCGGAGCTGAAAGTTAAAAACATTTACCAATGGAGTTTGGTGAATTTTACAGTATTTTTGTATGACTGCCGAAAATCTTAAGGCTAGCTTTCATTAATGCAATATAGTGGAGGATAAAGTTATACCATTTTGCACCAATTTATCATTAAATATTTGTGGCATATTCCCCGAAAACACCTGCAAATAGTAAGTATCCCCCAGATGTATTATGGAGGAACCGCAGCAGATATCTCCGATATCTCCTGCGGTCCCTTAATTTCCGACAGAAGCCACAAACCCCATAGGTTTCCTTGGAGAATACGATGCTATCTGATTTACCAAGCTCTGGAATTCGAAGATGGTGAGCTGTTGTAGCCTATGGGCCACCTTGCCACCACGCATACGTGGTCTGTAGACCACGCACACGCAGGAGTGTGGCACAGGAGTGAAGAGGTGGTCTCTTTAGTTTGAAAACCATTGGCTAATAATTTTTTCTTTTACATTGATCAAGTAGTCAAGTGTAGTAGCAATATACAAGGATCCAGACCAATATACTATCCTATCAAGAAGAAAGCTCTTTCCAGAATTGTATTATACCCAGGCAATTTGAGCAAAACATGAAAAAAGAATAATTTGCAGTACCACATGTCCAGCACTTCTCACTAAGCAGAGGATGAGCAACACTGATACCTGTCTTTCTTTGGCTGGTTACACCCTCTCTGGTGGCTGCCACATAACTTTATGGGCCAATACAATTACATTCTCCCAGTGGGCCCATCATGTTGCAGTCCAACACTGGGCATGAGGGGTCTTTGGGCTGGCCTGGCATATAAAGGGGCATTAATGAGGAGCACTCTGCACTGCCTCCATCTATTAGTGAGAGCAGGCAACCACAAGGACCCCCCATGGCTCTATCAGGAGGCCTGGCCTCGGACATGCACTACTATACATGCACGACTTCTCTGTGCATCTTTCTCCTTGGTGTTAGATGGATGTGCCCTGAGACTTTCCCCAGTGTTACTGCACCACAGATGCCCCAAACACCCTACCACTTGTCTAGAGAAACAAAGCACTCCACTAGACAAGTGCTCCACCAGGTGCTCTGATTCCACCTGGCGCACTACAACACCCAGCATATCCAATCACTCCAGGCTGCATCTAATACCCAGTTATATTGTACCTGCTTTATTCCTGTGTCTACAGCCATCTGTATTTCTGCCTGGTGAATAAACCTAAGAAATGGTTTAGCGGTTTCACGTGTGGACTAACAGTGGCAAACGCAGGATTTCTAGAGGGGGGTTTCCAAATGCCTGAGTTTAGAGTGAGTGTGGCCAGTCCGTGAAGAGGGCTTTAATATGCGTCATACAAAGTGTATTGTGTGCAATTCAAGATCATTGGAGCAAGTCTGGGAGTTTGGGGGAGCAGCAGAAGAACCTAGCACTGCCATGGACATATATGTACATATTGGTCTCCTTATGCACTGGATAGTGTATAATTATACAGTATTATATTTATCCCTATTGATGGTCTATAGCAGTGAACCCCTGACACATGTTAAAAGATCCTCAGGTGTTCATAATTATTTCATTTCTGATACTGAGAAGAACATGCAGCACTAGTAAAATTCTATTATATTACTATTTCTATTGTGGTTATGGTGTGGGCTGGGGAGAGTGGTTTTCAGGCAACCAGAAATCCCCCTGCGTTTGCCTGTGTAACTGCCACCTTTGCTGCGTACTTCACCAATCCCACATGAACTATCAGTACTCCCAGGGCTCAGAGTATTTATTCAACTCTGCTAATAGGTTACAGGCCTAATATCCTAAACCTGGTCACTCTGCAATAATTAAAAGGAGAATGTGGAGTAGATGGCATATAAAGGGGCTTGTGGAGCTCTGATGGTATATAAGGTGCATAAGTGATCTCTAACAATTAATATTGTTGTAACCCTATTGCGGTTTTGACCACTCCTCCTGGACACACACCCCTGTCTGGGAATGTGAAAAGGAAAAGGTGGTAACCCTAATGCAATGAAGATGTGACAGCAGTTAGAATACTATGAGGGCAGTATTGATGTATTGGAAGCAGTAATGATAATGTGGGGGCACTAAAATCAATGTGACAATAATGAGAATGATAAGAGTGAGCGCCTGATGCAATGAAGGTTATGGGGCCTATTCATCAAATCTAAACTTTCCCTGGAGGTAATTAGGTTTAGAACTCACATGGAGTTCTACCTAATTACCAGAGGAATTCATCATTCCTCCTCTCCATAACAATCTATTTCAAAACGCTGTCATTTTTGCGAAGACAGCTTTTCAGGAAATAGATAGTTATCTCTATCTACACTACCTTACCGCAGCTGGAATCCACGCTGCGCATGCGCTGTTACATTCGTTAACCCAGCGCATGCACAGCACTACCTACAGCTGCGGTAACCTCCGCCCACCTACCCCCCCTCCGCTCACTTGCCCCCTCCCTGTTCCGCTCACCTTCCCCCCCGTCCCCGACCCCGACTTACCTGCTCGTGCAGCAGCCTCAGGCTCCATCTGCTATGCTGTCATGTGATCTCCCCAGCAGAACTCAGTAGTTTAGAAAAAAAAAAAGAAACTTTTTTTTTTTTTTCTAAACTTTATTGTGTTCTGCTGGGGAGAACACATGACAGCATAGCAGACAGAGCCAGAGCGATGGAGGAAGACGCCGGGGGACATGCCAAGCTGAAAGCAGGTAAGTGTTACCTATTGTAACTAGGGTATTTGGAGCCTAGGGCAAATTTGAAAATGGAGCCCACCCCTCCGCTATGTGCACGTACGGTGAAAAATGGGCGTGGCCACTGCAAAATGGGGCGTGTCAACATGACACACACCTCTTTCTTGTCACTGGGAACATTTCTTTCCATTTGCACCTTAATGCAGTGCCCCTAATAGTGGTCCCCCTTATGCAGGCCCCGATTAGTTCCCCTTATACAGGCCCCCAGTAGTGGTTCCCCATATGCAGTGCCCCACACAGTGCCCCCTGTAGGGGTCCCCCTTATGCAGCCCCCCCATTAGTTCCCCTTATACAGTGCCCATAGTAGTTGTCCCCCTTATGCAGTGCCCCCTGTAGTGGTTCTCCCTTTTCAGTGCCCCCTGTAGTGGTCCCCCCTGTGCAGTGCCCCCAGTAGTGAGCCCCTGATATAGTGTCCCCAGTAGTTGTCCCTCCTATATAGTGCCCTTTATATAGTTCCCCCAGTAGCAGTCCCCCTTGATGCAGTGCCCCCTGTAGTAGTCCCCAGTAGTGGTCCCCCACAATGCAGTGCCCACAGTAGTATCCCCTCCCCAGTGGTAGTCCCCAGTAGTGGTTCCCCATGATGCAGTGCCCACAGTAGTATCCCCCCCCCCCAGTGATAGTCCCCAGTAGTGGTTCCCCATGATGCAGTGCCCACAGTAGTATCCCCCCCAGTGGTAGTCCCCAGTAGTGGTCCCCCATGATTCAGTGCCCACAGTAGTATCCCCCCCAGTAGTGGTCCCCCCCTGAAGCAGTGCCCTCAGTAGTATCCCCCCAGTAGTGTCCCCCCAGTAGTGGTCCCCACCTGAGGCAGTGCCCCAGTAGTATCCCCCCTGTAGTTGTCCCCCCCAAAGCAGTGCCCCCAGTAGTATCCCCCACCCAGTAGTAGTCCCCAGTACTGGTCCCCCCCCCACCTGAAGCAGTGCCCACAGTAGTATCCCCCCTAGTTGTGCCCCCAGTAGTAGTCCCCTTCATTGGCTGCTGATTAACACACACATCATCGCCAGTGCTGGCGGCGATGTGTGTGTTATGCACAGTCTGAGCCCGCCTGCCACCCTCCTCATGGCGCTATTGGGCAAGCGCTCAGGGGGAGGGAAGCGGCTCAGCTGTGCAGCACAGGACCGGAGCTGGAAGCCTAGCGCCGGTCCTGTGTAAATGTGTAGCGCTGACCGCACTCACTGCAGTTGGCGCTAAACTGGCTAACTAGGGCAGGCTGGTACTGTGGCCAACAGCGCCCCCCCACGCCGCCGGTCCCACAGCGCCCAGGGCATGCACCCCGCTCGCCCTGCCCTAGTTACGCCACTGACTATACGCCACCTCACAGTGGCGTATGGTAACACCATAAAATTTTGAAAAAACATTATTTTCGGAATATGATGAATACCATAATTTCCATATCCCCATACTAATGTATGGGGAGTGTGGAAATTAACTCAGGGGGACTTAGCAAGGAGATATCAGTGATATCTCCTGTGTTAAGTATCTTCATGAGTACTAAAATAACGTTAATTAAGGAAAATGTCCTTAGTGTTGATGAATAGGCCCCTATGTGAGATGGTGAGAGCACTATTGAGAGAACTGTGAAAACAGAATTGATTAGAGGTGTGGATAATGTTTATGGACTGTAGTCCGGATGATGGGTGTGTAGCAATAGTGCAGTGAGGTTGTGAAAACTGTATTGATGAAGTAAATATAACGTGAGAGCCATATGGATGATGTGACAACAGAATGAATTGAATGAGGAATATTTCAGAGGTGTGAGCAATATTATCAGCCCAGCATACTTGCTTACATTGAAACATTACACTCTGGGAGAAACAAGGGGAGAGATGTACATGTAACAGTTGCAGGGTGTGTGGTGCCAAAATGACATTGTTGTGGCCCTGAGTCCCTCTATACAATGTTATGGGTAACGGAATTGTACAGCGGGGGTGGAGACACTGTAACAAAATGCGTCATCAAGCCCTGGAACTGCCATCTTCGCTGGGGAAGTGGATGGCATCTGGGAGCTGGCCTGCTCTCTTGGACATCCAGGAGAACCCCTTGAATTGTGTTAATCTCCCATACATACTGGGAGAGTAGGTGGGTATAATTCAGGGAGCATGCTGCAAGTGCTGCAGTAATGTACTGTAGTGTGAGCAGTACTTATCCTGTGAGAGAACAGTACCGATACTTTCCTGAAACTACACATCCAGCTAAAACGATTTTAGAGCAATAATAATACAGTGACAATGGCCCTGATTCACTACGGATTGCTATTACGATTATGTATGCAGACCTGCTGCGAAAATATGCTAATGACTGCAATCGCAAAGCCAGCATAGAGACACCAACTACCGCTTTCGTACATCTGTAATACCTTGCAGTCCTGCATATACATCGGGTACATCGAGTAACATCGGCCCCTCAAGTACAATTACAGCAAGTCATTGCAAGCAGTGAGTACACAAGCTGCGTATGCCATCTCAGTGGCTGATTTATGTACGCCCATGCAACACCATTCAAACGGACAGGCATGCCTGTGTTTCCCCTACCACACCCCCGTCACCACCCCCAAACGCTGACATCCCGTCACTTGATCTGCGATGGCTTTGTGACTGCATATGTGATAGCAGTGCAATCGCAATTCCAACTCACGCACGTGCGCTGTGGTGCATAGGCATGCGCTGTACGCACCATCGGCCGATCTGCATACACTGTTGCAGTTGCGATCCATGATATGTATGCAGTGCGCATAATGTGACAGCAGTACTTGTGTGATCAGGATGATCTGAGTGCACCAATAATATAGGTGCTGCCGCAGTGCTGTCTGAAAAAAGCAGGCGTAAACTGTGTCTGCAGAAAAGATACTTTTTGCCCAGTTTGCTAAGCCAGATGCATATCAGGAGGTCACGACTGCAACTTTGTACACAGAGGTACTGAGAAGTTATGCTAATGCCGCAGCCGCTGTAATGTGTACAGAGACTGCCACCAACTGCATCTCTAATCCACCGCTTGTGTACAAAGACGCACCATCGGCTGCACATCGGTCACACCATTGATCTTCTGAGCAATCCTATGGCTGTTCAGAATGTCCATCGGAAATAAGCTGCCGGGGTCAGTGAAGCTGCGTACAAAGACAAACCCAGAAAAGCTCAGGACATGTCCGTGTGTGACTAGCCACCCCCCTTACCTCCCATAAATGCTCACTAACTGTCAATAACTGTGTCCAACTACTCACTATTAGCGCCATTGGTAACCCATCACAACACATGCGCAATGCGACTCCGAGGCTTGCAAAGATCAGCATAGCATCCACCTCTGTATCTGGTCCCGTGTTCTGGTATTAAATGCTAAAGTTATACATATGACAATGTGTCTTGACAGTGTTATTAATAAATACTTATGTCTCATTTACCGTGTAAAATACAATTAAATACAGCTGAAAATACAAAATAAAAGAAATTGGAGCATCTCCTGTGTTCCTCTTTAAATATAAAATAGAAATCTTCTTTCCATCTGCAGTCCACATGCAAATATCAACTAAATAGTTAAAATACACTGCAGCAGCTATGCTAACAATTTATATACTATGGGAGGGCTCGAGACACACCCAGCTAATCAGAAGCAGCTGCCGATCGGCATCATCATGATCATCATTGCCGATTTTGAACCATTGGTTGAGCACCCGTAAGAGAAATGCCTTCTGACAGCGCATATGTGTCTGTGTTGTGGTCTGGCTAAGGCGCATTTACAATAACACGCCCTGTACTCTACGTCATTCACAGACATATCACAGAGATATTAGATCGGCCCTGCAGCACAGTCGATGCCGATATATGTGAAAGATATAACAGTGCATCTACCTGTGTGTACTGACCACCCGTACACTGGCTGCAGGGACCAGGCTGCCGACACTGAAATCACAGCTGGGCAGGCAATTGTAAATGCCCGCCCAGTTGTGATGTCAGGCCAGACACATGGAGCGGCCGATTGGTGAGTGTGTATAGCTTAGCAATCGGCCGTCGATTTTTAGACGGCTTCTAAAAATTAAAAATGGTGGTGTTCCCCATAGTATCCAAGCAGACTTTAGCTATCATTTCTCTGTTGCATTCTAGAAAATGATAGACAGGATCTGATTGGTTACTATGGGCAACTTCTCCACTTGTTTGTTTTAGAAGCTTTAGTAAATCTATCACTATGTGAGAGCACTACCAATGCAGTTATTAGACTATGGCTGTACAGTATGTCAAAATTGGATTGCATTAGCTAAACAGAGCAAATGGCCACGTGACAAGTAGCCTGTGAAGACAAGCTTCATGGACATAACGTCTGCTCTCACTCCAGGTGGCCCTGCTCGAATACAAAAAGAGGGTCGTTTGTATCACCTTACATTAGCAGGCTTCCTACAATAAAATACCTTCAAAGCCAAGAGTGTTATCTGAGGTTTGGGTCTTGTAGCTGTGCTAATTTGTATCTACACAGGCCCTGGGAGAACAAAGACCAGTATTTTGGAGCCTGAAAAGGGTGGGGGCTGCTGGGGCATGAGCAAGTCATGGAACTATAATGCTCAGCATTCCACACTGCTAGGTGTTCTCATACACACATTAATATGCACAATTGCGCTGTTAACTAGTCGCATATTAGCGAATGCATAAGACCCTGTATGAAAACGCTGAATATTAGCTCCATGCACACGCATCTGCCCCAAGTTAACTAGCGTCTTTACATCAAACCCCACATACTCACACATTACATATTCACATACAAGGTTCCATAAGCTTTAAGGTATAAGATTCGAGTATGCACATTTATTATCATTGCTAGGAAATAAAGGTTATTTTGTAACTAAGGTTTTATACGTGATAAGTAAGCCATTTGTTTGGTATTGTACTGATGTGTACTCTCTCAACAGTATTCCGGTAATATCGATGGAGAGATCGCAACATGCATTCTCAACATATGGACCGCAGAGACTTCAAGCAACAAAATGTATGTTTGCATGAGGTGGGGAACCAGAGACCTCCAGTTGTTAGAGGCTGTTTGAACCAACCTGTTAAACCTGTTAAATTCCTTGTAATATATGCCCTCTCCTTTAGGATTAGCAACAAACTTCTCTATTGTGTTGTTTATTCCTGGGGGGTATAAATATGTGTGCTCTGACCCTGGGTTCCTAGTCTTCGTGCTGATTGTCGAGGGGTTTCGTGCTAATGCCTAACATCTGGACCAGAGAGCGCTGCGTATGTATAATTGTACTTGGGTCTGTATAATCTCTTTGCGCTAAGATTATATGAGGATCATAGCGTGTAACTGCTGTACTTTTACTTGAATAATACTTTGTGCTTTGGAACCACAGGTTCTAGGTCTGGAGTCTTTATTTACTGTATGACTGCGTACGCAAATTAGCGTCATCCTTAGAGGTTTATAGGAAGGATATTAGAAGGTATAGGCAGGGGTATTTATAAGGTTCAAAGACAGAATCCTTAGTTGGGGGCTCATAGTGAAGTCATTTACCCACTCACACGGCACTTATGGTTATCGATTTCTCACCAAAGGGTGGAGTGGCCACATGCAGGGTTTACCTGCAGCCGCTCGGTGCTGAGAGATCGCTACCCGTTTTCGTGTGAGCCAGGGACGCTGACTAGAATCCAGTGACAAGAGAGGAAAAAGTTTGTTTTCCTTTGTTGATAGAACCTAACATTTAAAGGGGTGCCGCAGTATTGAACACGCGGCTGAGTCGCAGTTTTGCACACAGTAAAGACGCACTTTTGTGTACGCAGCTAAAGGTTGTCATATGGTTGTGTGGTAGTCGCATTATTGTGTATGCGACTGGTCGCACAATAGCGTATACGTACTTCCGGTCGTGCTACCACGTGTTTAAACAAAGCCGTTGAGGTTTACATTCTTTTCAATTGTTGTCAATATCTGGGTTAACGTGTATTTTTCTGCGCAGGAAAAAAGTGTGTAACAGTAAGTATTTGTTGGTAGGGGTAACTTGTTCCCTAAAGTTAGAGGTACCGTATGACCTTTAAGGGCTAAGTGCTAGCTGCTCGGTAAGCAGCTTACCGTTCTATACACAGTAGCAGGTGTACATGTTGTCTTTGTTGTAGAGAGGTGCGTGGAAGTAGCCGACTTAAACTTCCATAGGTGTGGAAGTTGCCTTCTTAAATCTTATCCGGGTGGGTGGAGTAGCCTTCTTCAAATCTTCACAGGTGTGTGGGCGCTGCCGTTAAATCGTCCACAGGTAAGTGAAAGTATCTTGACTGTCTTTCACCAGTTTAAATCTTTATTGAAAAACATAGGAGTTGTCTCAGAATGGGAGCCATGCAAACAATAGAGATGTTAGACAATGATGTGCTGCTAATGGAAGCGCCGTTTGGATCGGCCCGTCGTATTATGCATACTAAGTACGGTACTTATGCAATAAGGTATTGTGATGTATGGTTTAAAATGACGATGAAGAGTGTTAGACCGTTTCCCAGAATTGGTCGTTTTGATAAAGATGTATTAGATAATGTCCGGGATCACATCAGTCTGATGCGCTCCCGAGAGAAAAAGGTCAAATATTATGAATGTTTAAAGTTGTGGCAGCATGAAGGGGATGCGTGGCTTAAAAATGCGCAAGCGACGCAAACTAGCATTGCGAGCGCATTGCCAGAGAATACATCCGCTATGCTGAATTGCAGTGCGGGTGAGCCGCAAAATGGCGCACACGTGCAGCAAGGTAGCGTTGCGGAAGGTATTGCCAGCAGTTCACGCGCACCACCCCCACCTTATGTGGATGGAGGTGCAAGTACAGTTATCAAAAATACCCATAAAAATGTAACAAGCAATTTGTACCCTCTCTTAAGCAACTATAAAGAAAATGTTCATGATGTGGATGATGTGCCTATTGTAATGTCTGCCATTTTCCATGCTGTACAAATGATAGATGCTGCATCACAACAATCACGAGTGGTGCCGTCATCTCCATCAGTAACAGTAAGGGAAGTGCTAACACCCTCTGCACCTGTAGAAGAAGTTAATACCATACGTAGCAGCAACAGATTAAACCCCCAGCCAGGTAACAAGGTCAAAAGGTAGTAGCGCTACCGGTCTGCATCCCATTCGGACAATAACTGTTCCGAATGGAAATGCAGATGCGAACGGTGTAGTGCCCACAAGGGAAGTGGTAATGCATTGTCCTTGGACAAGAGCAGAACTAAATTCCATCATAAATGATTTCCCCGATCCCAAAAAGGAACTAGCCAAATTTGGGTAGTTCTCATGAGCCAACTAATAAAGATTGGCGTGTGGTGTTAAGGGCCTGTCTACCACGCAATACCGATGTGACAAAATTTGTCACGGATTGTGTATTGGATGGTGACGTTCCCTTAACAGACCAAGTAAACCAAGATAATATTACCCGGGTTCAGACCTCACAGCCTGGCTGGAGGGGAGTCACAATAGATACCCTCATAGAATCTGCCATAGAGCATGATAAAAACATCTCAAAGAAGAAGGGGACCCAGAGCGAAAAACTAATGGCTGTCAGTATCCAAGCTCTGGAAGGAATGACTGTGACATCACAGCCAGTAGACACACCTGCACTATACACACATTTGCAGCTGAACAGTTACACGTCCTCACCAATCCCACACCACAGCAAACACATCCTTTCCCCACATATCATACACAACCACAGGTCCCATGCTACCCACAAATTTCATACCTGCCACCATACCTTTATCCTCCATATTCCTACCCATAACCACCATCTTTCCCTCTTGCTAAACTCCAACAATAATCCTTTCATCCACCCCGTTCAAAAGGATGTTTTAACTGTCACCAAGTGGGACACATAAGTAAGTAGTGCAAAGTAAAGAACACCACACATGAACCCCTTTTTCCCATGGGTTCATAGGCAACCCCACTATCTTCTCCCAGGCCTTATATAACTGTTTACAATCTTTTCAACCTGCCAATGGATCTGTTCTAATGTAAAATGTGGACGATTTATTGTTGTATTTAGGTCATGTTTAAATGATATTTAACTGTTGTGCTTTATCTCTCACACACAGGACACAAGGTTGCTAAGGATAAATGGCAGCCATGCCAGGCTAAGGTCAAATACTCGGAATACTATCCAACCCAGGGGCCCAGGCATTATTTAGAGCAGTAGCTATTACTAACAAGATTTAATTGCAGGAACCTGTATGCAGATACTATATCCCTAGAATTATTCAAAGTGATAGGGGGACTCATTTTACAGGTGACGTTTCACAGAACATGTGTAAGGTGATGGGTAATAAAACCAAGATCGTTCCAGACTGTCATTTCTTTTATCCGTCCCCCCTTTGAGATACGAAGATGAATAAGAATAACAGAAATTGAAAGTGTTATTAACTAACATGTCTAATGCAAACTGTCATGATGTCAAACCTGGGGAATTTGTTATGATCCGAATTTTTTTAGCTCAGGTCATTTGACTGATTGGTGGAAAGGTCCGTATCTGATGATTGTTGACAAAGTACTACATCCTCAAAGGGTGGCCGGGGAAGATACGTGGGTCCATTCCACTCACTATAGGGAGGTTAACCAACCGGTGGAGATACAAGGCGGAGACGAGGCCAATAACGTGGACCTGTCAATTGCGAGCTTGTGCCGGAAGGATTAAAAAGGTGACGGTGAGATACCTGAGCTAAAGAAATGTGTAGATCAGTGCTCCCAGCAATGGAGTGGTCTGCTGTGGTCATCCTAGTTCTTTCTTCCAGAGTTTTTGTCGTGATGATTTGTTTGGGGATACCCAGTTTCTGTGATGGAGGACCGATAGAGGAGATGGGAGCTGATGGCAGCGCTGATGGAGTGGAGTCAGAAGGAGTGCAATGCCAATAAGGGGAGTGTCTGACCAATCTTAGTACTGTTATTGTTAAGAGAGCTGTTATTCAGGATACTCGGGGGCGGTGTGGAGGTTTATCGTCTGAAGATTCCTGTATTTGTGAGCTTTGTGGGTCCCTAGTCGATGAGAATTGTATCCAACGGTGCCAGCCTAATTATAACCCGTACTGGGGTGGGTATCCTTTAGAGGATTATCATAGCATGGTAGGCAAAGTGTTAAATCAAACTGATTGTTGGGTGTGTTCACATGTGCCACAGGTACAGCATAATGTAGGGTTGGTGTCATTTCCGTTGAATATCACGGAAATTTTAGAATTACAGAAAGGGAAAACATTGGATGGAAAATTCCTCCCATCCAAACCACCTCATTTCAAACTCTATCAATTCCAAGTAGATAGATCACTTTTGTGTTTAAACATAACCAACCCCAATAAACCCGGGAGTTGGGAAGTGACAGGGAATAATCAGACGATGACCTTCTCACAAAGAGCTGATAATGAGTCCATAAACCATGATATGTTACGCTCAATTAAATCTAGTGGGAGACATTTTAGGTACCGGTATGCATTGAGTTCCACCAAAGAAATTATTGGTAAGGTGCCGTATGGTTATTGTGCTAAAATAATACAGCCATGTACCAGATGGAAGACCCAGAAATGGGATTGTTTGCAAGGGAAATGTGCTTAATGATAATGATGCATACCATTCCTTATGTTCTCCCTGATAATGTATATTTTATATGTGGAAGAAAAGCGTATAAGTGGTTCTCCCCGAGTTCTGAAGTTTTGTGTTACTTGGGAAGAGTAGTCCCAGAAGTTATGACCCTCACACATGTTGAAATGCTTGGTATACATAAAAACACACCGTCACCATATCTTCACACACAATATGAACACAGAGGCAAACGAAATATGATACCTGGTGACGTGCACAAAGCCACTCAGTTAATTAGTGAGACAACTGGCTTTCAAGTTGTAGTCGCATTGGATCCCACCAGGGGTACATTAAACTTTAGATATAGTCAGGAACTTGCTAAATTGATAGATAATATCACCAAGATGTACGTTGACACATTCAGGTATACAGGGAGAGAATTGCAAGCGTACAAGAAAGAACTGGTGCAACACAGGCTAGTGTTAAATTATTTAACTGCTGTTACTGGAGGGTATTGCGTAACATTGGCCACGCAATTTGGAGTAAAATGTTGCACCTATGTCACCAATGATACCAGCGACACTAAGGAAGTGATAGTCCGGAAGATGGATGAAATTCTGCAGCTAAAATGGGAATTTCGTAAGAACCATAATGCATCAGTGGCTGAAGTAGGGGAGAAGATAGAAGGATGGGTTTCATGGCTGAACCCAGTGAAATGGTTCTCATGTCTATGGGAATGGGTCCAGGAAGTGATCGCCAGCATCGACAAATTCTTAATCCTTATACTGATTGTCATCATAATAATTGGCATATGTGTCCGGTGTGTTCCTATTGTATTGAAGTGTGGAAAATGTAAAAATAGAGTAAAATGAAAGAACGAAATTATGATGGTGGTCAGTATGAATACTGAGGTAAATACAGAACTGCATTACAACCCTGAACTAGGAAATACCATCATTTAATGTATTATATTTAGACATGCATAGAATGTATTATTGAAATGTTATTTTAAAACACCTCAGATAATGTAAAGTCTCAAATTTCCCCTTCAAGACTGCCTTTATAGGACTGGTGTATCCCCACACCTTTCACATGATCTTCCAAGATCCGCGGTGTGCGTATAATAGTAGTTTTATGTCCCCACTCAGAGACACATTATTGATGGATTAAGAACCACCTTGTGCCATCCCATAATAACGCTAAATAGTATATAAATGTAAGCCTAAATTATATTTTAAAATCAGATTGTGATAGCATGTCGTTCGCTATCAAAGGTTGGACTGTCAAATCTGGATAATTGGCTGAGACAAGATCAGTTTAAAATTGGATCGCAGCGATGCCATCTTGCGACTGGCCGCAAGACGCCATCTTGGAAATGAGATCGCAAGATGCCATTTTGCGAATGGCCACCTAAGTGCCATTTTAGATAAACTCACACTTTAGTACATGTGGCGATATTACTATTCGCATCATGCGATTGCATCTGTGACCATTGCCATAAGTTACGGCGATTCATCAAAAGCCCATTTCATGACTTTACGTAGTTTGGGTGCTCTGGATAAAGTGTGTGTATTATTATAATTCCCCTAAAGGATATATTTCAGAAATGGCTGTACAGTATGTCAAAATTGGATTGCATTAGCTAAACAGAGCAAATGGCCACGTGACAACTAGCCTGTGAAGACAAGCTTCATGGACATAACGTCTGCTCTCACTCCAGGTGGCCCTGCTCGAATACAGCAAGAGGGTCGTTTGTAGCACCTTACATTAGCAGGCTTCCTACAATAAAATACCTTCAAAGCCAAGAGTGTTATCTGAGGTTTGGGTCTTGTAGCTGTGCTAATTTGTATCTACACAGGCCCTGGGAGAACAAAGACCAGTATTTTGGAGCCTGAAAAGGGTGGGGGCTGCTGGGGCATGAGCAAGTCATGGAACTATAATGCTCAGCATTCCACACTGCTAGGTGTTCTCATACATACATTAATATGCACAATTGCGCTGTTAACTAGTCGCATATTAGCGAATGCATAAGACCCTGTATGAAAACGCTGAATATTAGCTCCATGCACACGCATCTGCCCCAAGTTAACTAGCGTCTTTACTTCAAACCCCACATACTCACACATTACATATTCACATACAAGGTTCCATAAGCTTTAAGGTATAAGATTCGAGTATGCACATTTATTATTATTGCTAGGAAATAAAGGTTATTTCGTAACTAAGATTTTATACGTGATAAGTAAGCCATGATGCGTACTCTCTCAACAGTATTCCGGTAATATCGATGGAGAGATCGCAACATGCATTCTCAACATATGGACTGCAGAGACTTCAAGCAACAAAATGTACATTATATGAACAACTGTTAGGATTTGCATGAGGTGGGAAACCAGAGACCTCCAGTTGTTAGAGGCTGGACTGTGTCTATTTGAACCAACCTGTTAAATTCCTTGTAACATATGCCCTCTCCTTTAGGACCAATGGTATTAGCAACAAACTTCTCTATTGTGTTGTTTATTCGTGGGGGGTATAAATATGTGTGCTCTGACCCTGGGTTCTTAGTCTTCGTGCTGAATGCTGATTGACGAGTGGTTTCGTGCTTATGCCTAACATCTGGACCAGAGAGCGCTGCGTATGTATAATTGTACTTGGGTCTGTATAATCTCTTTGCGCTAAGATTATATGAGGATCATAGCGTGTAACTGCTGTACTTTTACTTGAATAATACTTTGTGCTTTGGAACCACAGGTTCTAGGTCTGGAGTCTTTATTTACTGTATGACTGCGTACGCAAATTAGCATCATCCTTAGAGGTTTATAGGAAGGATATTAGAAGGTATAGGCAGTGGTATTTATAAGGTTCAAAGACAGAATCCTTAGCTGCGCCGTACATACAGTAAAGGGTACACAGAACATTACATTACAAATCAGTAACCAACTTATAAACAGAGCACACGTAACAATTAGCAACACCATTCTCCATACACAGTACAGCTGGGAAGGTGAAGGCTGTCATAGAAGTGCTAGAGAAGAAGGCTGTGAAACAGTGGGGAGGAGGACCCTGGTCCTAGGAGCTTACAATCTAGGGGAGAGGGGGGGAAATATGGAAAATGTGGTTTTTACTGCAAGTTTCCTTTAGTACATCCCGGCCTATGTGACCAGTACTGAGAGTGCAGTGAGTACAATGTGGATGCAGGACTGATGCAGTGAGGAAGATATAAAAGCAGTACTGACACAGCGATTGTGCTGTATGTTCTGTAACAATGCAGTGAAGCTGTAATGAATTAAGTTATTTCATGAATAGGAATCCCTCTGGATTTCTGAAGCCATTCTTTGTTCTGTGGCCTCTGACACATTGCAGTGATGGTGAATCATGGGGCGCGGCAGGAAAAGTAACCCCCCCACAGGATGACTCAGAGCGAATATGCTCCGCACACTCAGCAGAATGTCATGTAACCCCTTCTCTGCCCTGTAACCTGCCTAGCATCTGTGGCACAGGTCTTGCCGTGCATCATATAACTAGCAGAGTGCTGTAAGTAGGTGGTAATAAAGCACTGCAGTTCCCCAACCATTCTAAAGGACACAGAAGTTCTGTTGATCCATGGAAGGAGTGGTACTAATGAAACTCAGCAGATTCCAACAAAAGCGGTTACACAATGCTCAGCTGATCTTTGCCATGAGATGAGAATTATATATTATTTTGTTTATTCCTAGTAAGTGGTAAACAGCGCCCTTTAGATCAGAGCAGCAGAGAAGAATCATGTGTGAGGATCAACAGATACAAGCAGATGACACAACGCCCTACAGAAGACGGCTTAGGCGTGCTCTCCAAATTTTTTGCGGTGTAGAGGTTACGTAACTATCTGCATATCAATGGCAGGAGATGAATTAAATATTCTAACAGATATGTAGCTGCAATTTGTGCTCATATCTGTCCCTCACATTATATAGGCTCTGATTTGGGCTCTTATTAATCCTCTACAACAAATGAGATTTCCAAATCCAGCTTTACAAACTTTGCTGTCTCTGTTCCAAATAGTGTTGTGCAAATGTAGAAAAAGACAGTACTCTTTTTGTTGGAGCACAAGTTCTACCCAATAAGTTTTTCTTTAAATGTAACTTTTATTGTGTACGTTAAAAAATAAGATACAGGACTAAACAAAAACAAACAACATTAAACACATTGTATGAGGAGGTAAAATTTTGCCTTAAACATTAATATATACTGAGTAATAAATCAATCTAAGTATTACTCAAGATAAAATTAGAAATAGTAATAAATGATAGGAGTATAATAGTCGCCAAGGTGAAGATAATTTCAACTAGAATAGATAGTTAAGAGGGAAATAATCCCTTCATGTGACCTAGATACACATAAGCTAAACAAATATAGCTAAACCACCAGACTACACACCTTAAGTTAATGGTCAATAAATGTTGATTGTACAGATACTATATCTTGTTAATACATGTCAGACAAAATAATTTTAAAGCAAAAACAGCGACTGCACACCTCTCAATATATCCAGCCGGATATAGTTACACGGCAGACAAATAAATTCAACAACTGTAAATTAAACATATATTCATATACATCAACCAAAACATTTGTTTCACATAAATGTCAATATGATATATATCAATAATCCTGAAGTTGATACATGTATATAGGTTAAGTAATTTAGGTAAGGATCAAAACAATATACATTTTTTGTGAGAGAGCAGCAGATACTACTATACTTATCATACCCTCATAGTATATGTGATGGGTCCGCTCATATCTCATTCACTGCATTGCACATGAGATGCAGCAGCAACCTATCCCTCTTGCTATTAGTGAGTGGTATCTTTATCTCCATCTTCTTAATTATATGTATCCCTGGTATGTTGTTATCTACTCAATTGTCAGTGGCAAACGCAGGATTTCTAGAGGGGGGCATCCAAATGCTTGATTTTAAAGTGAGTGTGGCCAGTCCATGAAGAGGGCATAATTAGCAATTATCCAGCTTTAATATGCATCATACAAAGTGTATTGAGTGTCATAATTCCAGCATATACAGGACCAGTGATCACAGTAAGCCATTAGATGTGGCAGTAGGTCCATCCTGCCTGAGCTGAATGTATTTATTTCAGATGTGGGCACCATTCCAGAGCATTGGAGCAAGTTTGGGAGTCTGGGGGAGCAGCAGATGAACCTAGCACTGCCCTGGGCATATATGTACATATTGGTTTCCTTCTGCACTGGATAGTGTATTAGTATACAGTAATGATAATTAATCTTATTGATGCACCCCCCAAGAGTGCATGTGTTCCAGATCTCCTAGTTGGTACAGAGGTGTATTTATTACTGGCTTAAAAGATCCACAGGTGGTGCTAATTATTTAATTTGTGATAGTGAATAGAACATGCAGCACTATTATAATTCTATAATATTACTATTTCTATTGTGGTCACGATGTGGGCTGGGGAAGAGGGGTTTCCAGGCAACCGGAACCCCCCCCCCCCCCCCTGCATTTGCCTATGATTGTATTAATTATATTATATCAAGGAAAATGTATATTATTTTGATCCTTACCTAAATTACCTGACCTATATACATGTATCAACTTCAGGATTCTTGATATATATCATATTGGCATTTATGTGAAACAAATGTTTTGGTTGATATATATATACACACACACACGTGTATTCAACTCTGTTTAATTTACAGTTGTTGCATTTATTTGTCTGCCATGTAACTATGGGGCCCATTTATCATTCAATATTTGAGGTAAAATCCCCGAAAAAACAAGTTTTCGGGGGTTTACCTCAAATACTAAGTATCCCCCAGATGTATGAAGGAGGGACCGCAGCAGGTATCGGAGATACCTGCTGCGATCCCTCCATTGCCACTGGCAGCCGCCTTCCCCCATAGGTTTCTATGGGGGATGCAATGCTGCCAAATGTCAGCATTGCAATATCCGGAATGCGATATCCGGAATGCGAAGCATGCGATATCCGGAATGCAAAGCATTCCCGATATTGGCTCCAGCAGTTAACGCCATCTGAAGATAGTGTTAGCTGCTGTGGTCTATAGGCACTTACTGCATATCAGCCAGCGGAGGGATCTCACCGAACCCTCCGCCGGCAATGAGAGCCACTCATGTGCAGTCCGTGGAACTGCGCATGCGCAGCACCCCCAAATGCACTCCGGCCTTTCGGAGCCAGTCACCCTGCATGTGCCGGTTAATACATCCGGCCGCTATGATCGCATTTTGCAATGCGATCATGGGCGGTACTGCATGCCCTGATCGCATTGCAAAATGCGATCATTAATAAATGGGCACCTATATCCGGCTGGATATATTGAGTGGTGTGCAGTCGCTGTTTTTGCTTTAAAATGATTTTGTCTGACATGTATTAACAAGATATAGTATCTGTACAATCAACATTTATTGACCATTAAGTAATAGTCTGGTGGTTTAGCTATATTTATTTAGCTTATGTGTGTCTAGGTCACATGAAGGGATTATATCCCTCTTAACTATCTATTCTAGTTGATATTATCTTCACCTTGGCGAGTATTATACTTCTATCATTTATTACTATTACGTACTCGCTGCATGATCTGCGGGGAATCGTTAACTGGATTGACAGATCTTCCTGCATGTACAAAAGATCTGAAGATGCGACGAACGATGCCGCTGGAGCGCGCATAGTGCGTGATTTGAACGATTTGTTGTTCCGATGTGTTGGAATTGGCCAAATCGTGCAAAATATCGTCTAATGTGTAGGGGCCTTAAAAGAGATATTGGAAAAAAAGTGCAGTGCATCATATCTGAGAAATCCCGCAGAGCAGCTCGCCTGCATGGTACAATACTGTTTCAGAGCAGGTAACTAATGTTGTCTATAACGCAGAGAAGCTGCACAGCACAGAGGCTGGAAATCTGCTGCACAATACACTATTATTACCACACCAGGAAATACTATAACAGTACCTATATAATGTATTATATACAGGGGCGTAGGGAGGGCTGTTCCACCAAAGCGCGAGCTCCAGGCACCTTAGTTGCCAGAGGGCGCCCTGAAGTCGGACTCCGGAAGCAGCTATCAAGTAGCTGGCAGCCCGCTGGGTCCGTGTACAGCCTGCCAGGTGCTGCGATACAGAGCAGAAGCAGCAGCGTCTTGTCCTGCCTTCCTGCTGCTCTAGTGAGAGACTCTGTGGTCAGAGGAGCTTGTGCTGAGCCCTGATTGGTGGAGCTCAGCACATGTTCATCTGACCCCAGAAGAGGGCGGGGGCTACAGCAGCATGTTGACGTGGAAGAAGCTGCAGGGTCCACATTAAGGTGAGAGAGGTACCCCAGTTATGTCTATCACCCTCCGTGCCTGTATGTGTGTATGTGTAACCCTTCATGCCTGTATGTATGTGACTCTGCCTGTATGTGTGTGTATGTATGTGTGACCCTGCCTGTATGTATGTATGACCCTGCCTGTATGTATGTACAGTATGTATGTATGATCCTGCCTGTATGTGTATGTATGAATGTATGTGTGACCCCGCTTGTATGTATGTATGTGTGACCCTGCCTGTATGTATGACCCTGCCTGTATGTATGTACAGTATGTATGTATGATCCTGCCTGTATGTGTATGTATGTATGAATGTATGTGTGACCCCGCTTGTATGTATGTATGTGTGACCCTGCCTGTATGTATGTATGACCCTGCCTGTATGTATGTACAGTATGTATGTATGATCCTGCCTGTATGTGTATGTATGTATGAATGTATGTGTGACCCCGCTTGGATGTATGTATGTATGTATGTACAGTATGTGTGACCCTGCCTGCCTGTATGTATGTATGTATATATATATATAGTGGTTATATTATATAGCACACACTTTGGGGGGGGCACCATAGCACGCTCGTGCTCTGGGCACATGCTACACTTCTGATTATATATTAAACCCAGATTGAGCATCATTGTTGTTTCTCACTGAGCAGACTTCTGCAATTTTGCTTATTCACTATATGGCGAACATCATTATATTATTCTTATTTTATTGACACTTTTAATTCCTACATGTCAGAGCATGTTGTAGTCAATTAAAAAATGTAAATTAAAATGTATGTTTTGACCAATTTATCAAAGAGAGTATTCATGACTACAATTTTCATGAACAGTTAAGGGCTGGGGTCATTCCGATCGCGTAGGTCTAGGTAATGATATGGTTTAATTGTAATGAGCAAGGGTTCCGTATGGCCCCTGACCTTTATACTATACATCTATATAATAAGCGAGAAAGTGTGTCTGTCTGTTTGTCCTTTAAGCACGACCAGAGTTTTGAATCTAGCTCCACCAATTTTGGCATGGTGGTGTAGTTCGACCAGGATTAGGCTTTTACCTAGGTTAAAACTTCGTCATGGCCACACACTGTCACACAATCTTTAAAATTGGGGCACTCTTAAATTACACAGATTCCGGGGCTGGCTCCAGTAGAAATTGGTAGTCTGCCAAAATCCTACAAAAGTATCCTTTTAATCTTACAGTCTGAGCAAGTGTCAAGCTTTATGATTCACGCAAGTTCATATTAATTCCAGAGTTGGTCATTTTTAAAGCGGCCAGAGGCGGAACTACCGATGGTGCAGCTGATGCACTTCAGTGGGGCCCGCTGAAATATAGGGGTCCACACTGCGTGTATTGCAGGTGTAGTGCAGCTGCTTGCCAGGCAGTCATCAAGGCTGTGACTGACCCAGCCGGCAGCTACACGCAGGGGACTGGACATAGCACAGTGCAGTCAGGCTCAGCACTGCAGTGCACTACTGGGTAATAACTCCCAGTAGTCTCTGCAGTGGGGTCAGAGGAGCATGTGCTGAGCTCTAATTGGAGGAGCCCATTACATGCTCCTCTGACCCAGGAGCAGCACAGCCTCATGGGTGTGACAGTTTGACTCTTGAGGGTGTGAGGAATCTACCCTGTGAGGACTGCTGCTCTGACTGCTGGTGAGTACACTGTGTGGGCACTACAGGTGGCATAATGTGAGGGTTCTACTGGTGGCATAGTGTGGGGACTCTACAGATGGCGTAATGTGGGGACTCTACAGGTGGTATGATGTGGGGGCACTACAGGTGGCATGATGTGGGGGCTTTACAAGTAGCATAATGTGTGGGCACTACAGGTGGCATAATGTGGGGGGGTACTACAGTGTAGCATAATGTGTGGGGCACTACAGTGACACATAATGTGGGGGGTACTACTGTGTGGTATAATGTGTCAGACACCCACTGCATCTCTTTGTCTCCCACTGTCTCTCCCTGTCACACACTGCCTGTCACCTCTCCATATTAACCTCTCCCTGTCACCTCTCCTTATCACCCTCTCCCCGTCACCCACTGCTTTTCCCTGTCACCTCTACCTATCACTCTCCCTATAACCCACTGCCTATCCCCTCTCCTTTTCACCCATGGCCCTCAACTATCCCTGTCACCCTCTCCCCCTCTCTGTCATCCACTGCTTCTCCCTGTCACCTCTCACCCTCTCCCTGTCACCCACTGCCTCTTCCCTCTCAGTCACCCACTGCCTGTTACCTCTCCCTGTCACCCACTGCTTCTCTCTGTAACCCACAGCCTGTTACCTTCTTGCCTTTCTTTGTCTACCTCTTGCCTCTCCCTGTCACCCTCTACCTCTCTCTGTAACCCACTGGACTTTGAACTTGGAGTAGGGTGGAGGAGGGGGTAAAAAACACATACATTTGGTCCCACACAGAGCCTATTCATGTTATGCTATGCCACACAGAGCCCATTCAGGTTATGCTACACAGTAGTAGCCCTTATACACATTATGCCATGAGGGGTAGAGTCCCTTATACATTATGTCACACCGTAATGCCCCTTACACTACACATAAATGCCCCTTACACATTATACCACACAGTAATGCCCTTTACAGATTTTACCACATAGTAGTAGTGCCCCATATAACACATTATTCCACACAATAGTAGTGCCCCTTATAACATTATGCCATGCAGTAATGTCCCTTACACATTATGCCCCCCTAAGCAACTCACCTCCCTGTGTCCTTCCAACAGCCTCTTGCCTCCCCCTGTGTGCCATCAGCAGCCAGCAGGTGTGGATTTGGTGTCGAGCTGTCAGCTAATTACAGCTGGTGCACCAGCAGGCAGCGGCAGACATGGACAGACAGCGCAATTTGAGTCTGGCGCCAGTCGCAAGCCAATCAGAGCTAGTAGACTGGCAGCCAATCAATAGGTGCCACTGATGCTTGGCTTCTGGTCCACCAGCTCTGATTGCCTTGTGACCGGAGGCGCTGTCTCTCCATATCTGCCTGCCGGTGCATCAGCTGGTGGACTGGCACCAAATCAACACCACTGTCACCCAGGACCCCCTCGGCAGCCCTGACTGGACCCGCCCACCGTGTGTGCGTGACTGGGTGCACGGGGAGTGGCAGGCCACAGATTCAGCTTGGGCACCATAGCAGCCACACCCACAGTAGTTACACAACTGTTTGCAAGCATGTTAGTGGGGTCCTTTTCACGATCAATGGGATGGGATTAAAGGCGAGGACAATGTAAACAAATAAAGGCTGCAGGTGTACTTCAGGGTACAGTCTTCAACCCGGGCAATGCAGAGTATCCCAGCTAGTAGTTAATAAGTGGCCATTTTTCAATGGTTTGATGTTTTTGTTTTGTTTTGTTGTCTCCTATCTCCTTTTGCTTCACTACTGCCTACTACTATATACCTGCCTAATACTACTACTAATACCTACTACTATATACAGATGTGTCCTCTTACATCCTTGATGATCACACTGCAAACGTGTGCACGCACCGCGCCATGCAGTTACCCGCAGCAGCGTACACTACAGTACGCTATGGTGCGCACTGCGATCTCATGCAATCCTATGGAGTCACTAGTGCGAACGCAGTGCATGTATCCACTCGTGGGCGCACGTCTCGTGCCATGCATGGTGCGATTTGATGCGTACGCAGCAAATATGTAGCAGGACACATCAGTACCTAATACTACTACTTATACCTACCACTACCTATTACTATATACCTACCTAATACTAATACCTACTACTATATACCTAATACTACTACTACTACTTATACCTACCTAATACTACTACTACAACTACTATCTATGACTACTAATACACCTACCTAATACTACTACTAGTAATACCTATTACTATATACCTACCTAATACTACTACCTACTACTAATACCTATTACTATATACCTACCTAATGCTACCACTACTATCTACGACTACTAATACACCTACCTTTACTACTACTAATACCTATTACTATATTCCAACCTAATACTACTACCTACTACTATATACCTACCTAATACTACTATTACCATCTACAAATACCTACTACTATAAATTCCTACCTACTACTACAAATACCTACTACTATATACCTACCTACTACTACCTATTACCTACCTAATACTACTACTAATACCTATTACTATATACCTACCTAATACTACTACTACTACTAATACACCTACTACTACTTATACCTACTACTACTAATACCTATTACTATATACTTACCTAATACTACTACTACCTAATACTACTACCTACTACTACTACTATATACCTACCTAATACTACTACTACAACTACTATCTATGACTACTAATACACCTACCTAATACTACTACTAGTAATACCTATTACTATATACCTACCTAATACTACTACTAGTAATACCTATTACTATATACCTACCTAATACTACCTACTACTAATACCTATTACTATATACCTACCTAATGCTACCACTACTATCTACGACTACTAATACACCTACCTTTACTACTACTAATACCTATTACTATATTCCAACCTAATACTACCTACTACTATATACCTACCTAATACTACTATTACCATCTACAAATACCTACTACTACAAATACCTACTACTATATACCTACCTACTACTACCTATTACTATTACCTACCTAATACTACTAATACACCTACCTAATACTACTACTACTATCTACAAATACCTACTACTATATACCTACCTAATACTACTACTACCTATTACTATATACCTACCTAATACTACTACCTACTACTATATACCTACCTAATACTACTATTACTATCTACAAATACCTACTACTATATACCTACCTAATACTACAATTTACTACTACTAATACACCTACCTAATACTACTACTACTAATACCTATTACTATATACTTACCTAATACTACTACTACCACAACTACTATCTATGACTACTAATACACCTACCTAATACTACTACTAGTAATACCTATTACTATATACCTACCTAATACTACTACCTACTACTAATACCTATTACTATATACATACCTAATGCTACCACTACTATCTACGACTACTAATACACCTACCTTTACTACTACTAATACCTATTACTATATTCCAACCTAATACTACTATCTACTACTATATACCTACCTAATACTACTATTACCATCTGCAAATACCTACTACTATAAATTCCTACCTACTACTACAAATACCTGCTACTATATACCTACCTACTACTACCTATTACTATATACCTACCTAATACTACCTACTTCTATATACCTTGCTGCATTCACTCTTGCATTTTTTGCGACTACGATAATATGCAAATGCTAGTATTAGCCATCCCGTGATGTAAAAGCGTCCATTTCTGTGTCTCTGCGTGCTGTAATACCGCCTGTGTTTTTTTAGATGCCTGATTAAGAGGAACACGCAATTAGCACGCAATGCGGATGTTCAAGTAGTGGAGCGATTATTTGCAACTGCTCATGCATGAAAAATTCTGAAAACCCCTTTGGCCCCTGTATTACACAGAGCCTGCACACAGAGGGACAGACCATATCAGAAATGGGGCGGCAAAGTAATGGGCTTACTGGCAGGTGGCTAGAAGTGAACGCACAAAAAATGTCCTTTCTATGAGTGTGTTATGGGAGTGTAGCGTATACTTGCCGACTTTTAATGAACATTTTCCAGGAGCAGCCAGGTCAACTCGGATTCAGGGGGCGGGGCCAGGCTACATCTGTCATTAGGCACCATCCCCTTTGCTGGAAAGCCCGCCATTCGCAAGTCCGCGAGGAGGGGGCTGGGCTAAATGACGCGATCTGCGTAGTTTATCTCCGCCTCCTGCAAACGGACCCGCAAATTGGTCCTAAAATCTCCCCATTCTGCCCACTTCACTAGGACGTAGGCGGGATGCGGGAGATATGCCTACTCTTTCGGGGTTGCGGGGGGTTACCCGAAAAATCGGGAGTCTCCCGCGACTCCCGGGAGAGTAGGCATGTATGGTGTAGCGGGCGTGTCAGCGAAATGGCCATAGTCAGACAGAGAAACTGCAACTGCCATAGGGCTGGTACAAGTGTTGATGGTGCACTGATGGTGTGCGCCGATGGTGGCATCTGAACATTCAACAGTGGTATTACAGTGTGCAGAGACACAGACACTGGACACACTACACCAGGGGATGGCTGATACTTTCTAGGGCAGCAGCGGTGAGACACTCCGGTGATTTCACATAATCGCTATTAAGCTAATATTTATTTCAATATTATAAAATGTGAGATCTGCTTTAGAAGCACATAAATGTTCTAATGATAAATAAAGAGACAAATACGTGTAATGGGCTGAATAGGAAATCATAAGCTATATCCCAATGGAGGAGAAGATGTGAAAGGGCTGTTTGGCTGCTTGCTCCAACCCTCATAGATAAGTAGTAATATAGTGTAGTGTTTGGTAACACAAGCCATCTGCTGTCTTGAAGTTTCACTTGTATCCCGTTCAATTGTCTGATGCAATCTACAAACTATAAACTACTTGCTTATTTAGAAGGAGATTTTACAAATAATGTAAATACCAAGAATATAAGGAGGATAAAGTAGCATCCAGTATTTTGTAATTATAAATACAGGTCACTGGCACCAGGGCCGTAGCCAGGGTGGTGCGGTCGGTGCCTCCGCACAGAGCCCAACAGCGCTGGAGGGCGGGACACCGGCCGCCTACCACTTCATGATTCATACTAATTTCAATCTTCTTCAATATGTCGCTGTGCGACCGCGGCGCCCAGCACACAGGAGTCAGACAGCAGCAGTCTCCCCTCCTCCTTCTGACGTCCCGACAACCTATTGGGACGGGAGAGAAGTCATGACGTCTCCCCACCCAATCCTCCCACAGTTCAGTGAGGAGCTGCTGACTGCTTGTCGAGTGCAGCTGGCTGGTAAGGAGTGGCGTGGTGCAGCGCTGTATGTACCGACACCCGGCGGAGTGTGGACACTGGGCTGGATGACAGGACCGAGGATCTGCCAGGTGAGGTCCGGTCCAAACAGAGACTGGGGCGGCAGTAATATACTTCCAAAAGCAGTGGCCAGCAGCCTGCCCCAGCCCCAGCCATTACAACTCCTAGGCTGGGTTGAATGGTGATTAAAGTTTAATGTATTCAGGAAAAATAAAAATGTGTGTGTGTGTGTATATATATATATATATATATATATATATATATATATATATATACACACACAAACACATATAAATATATATATTTATATATATACACACATATAAATATATATTTTTATATATATAAGAACAGTTCATCTCTGCACTCACATCCTCATCAAGTGAAAATAGTATATGGGGGGGTGCTCCTCCTCAGGTCAAAAGGCCAGTTCAATAATATATACTAATACCACACACAAAAAAGAACGTGGAATGAGGGCACTCACCAAAAAATAGAAGATCAGCTTATTTTTAATCAGAGCATCAAATTAGTAGTTCATAGGTGCTACAAAATACCGACGTTTCGGTCCAGACAAGGGCCATTCTCAAGGTGCAGCAATCCAAAAATCACCAATACATCCTGGGTCTACTGAAGTCACAGACTAACTAAGCACATCGGATAGTACATAGTGCAGTCTCCCAGGGCCCTGTTATATAGCCAACACACTCATACCTGGTAGGCAATCAGTAATTAAGCAAATAAGTAACTAGCCACTTACCAGCATGTTAATTATCAAAACAACAGCCAAGACCATGAAGTACAGAGGGCGTAAGGAACCAATCAGGTTATCCACCGTCCATCCCGCACAGTGTCAACCCTCCGGCGCAACACACTGACGCACCATCGCTGGTGCGCTCAGCGTGACACGCTCCAAACGTCCAGCAGTAACGCGCGCTACACCATGTGGTTCGCACACGGCTGCGCGCACACACTGGATGCATAACCAAGGCAACAGGGCTTCAAGGTGATAGGCTGGTGGGTGCTAGGGCTGATGAATAATAAATAAACACAAAATATAGCGCATATAAGGTGCCTGTTGTACAAACAGGGACCTTGAGATATACTGCATGGAAGAATAATGTACATTAGTGTATAAACAATATGTAGTGACCACAGTCACTAGGCAGCCAATCATAAAAATAACGCTACACAAGAATAGCAGCAGAAATATAAACATATCACAATGGAAAATATAATAAAAAAAGAAGAAAGAAAGAGAAAACTAAATGATAAATGTGTACGATAATGCAGAATAAACAAACCAATATGCAGAATATGGGAAACATCAGAGAAAACAATTTTAAGGTAAAAACACAGACAGATGGTTGATCTCATTTAAACCCCTTGGTGCCACAGTATCGAGCTTACTAATCCAAAAACTTTCCCTTTGGTGGAGCCGTTTAATACGGTCACCACCCCTAACCAATGGTGGAACCCAATCAATGAGGCGACACCGTAACATCGATATCTGGTGATCAAAAAGAAGAAAATGTCGGGCTACAGGTTTATCAGTGATGCGTGTTTGTAATGCAGCCCTGATAGAAGATCGATGATTGGCCATTCGTTCCCTGAATGGTCTAGTGGTCAGGCCTACATAATAGAGACTACAGGGGCATGTTACAACATAAATAACAAACTTCATTTGGCAATGTAACCTATAGTTGATCCTAAGTTGTTTCCCGGTGTGCGGATGTGGGAAAGTAGGACCCACAAGTAAACTCCTGCAAGTGATACAACTCCCACAGCTCACACACCCAGGTTTTTGTTTCAACAGCCAATCCGTCCCCCGAGATTTCATAGGGGATAGCGTTGGTCTCATAAGTAACTGGTTCAAATTGGCATTCCTCCTATAGGCAAGCATCGGAGGTGGTACATTCTTCATCTTAAGGTCGGGATCTGATGTTAATAATGGCCATCGATGATGTAATGCTTTACGAACGATTTGTGATCTGCTACTAAATTTGGTAGAAAAAAATCATTCTTTCATTATGTCCAGTATCAACAGGGTTAGTTAACTGTCTGGATGAATGCATTTCTCTTGCTTTTAGAAGATTATGCTGAATGAGATGTTCATCGTAGCCCCTTGCACGAAACCGGTCACTCATTTCAGATAGCTGATTATCGAGAACGTCAGCATCGATAGTATTACGTAGTACACGTAAAAACTGAGCCCTAGGTAGGCTATTAATAACCGTGGGAGGGTGAAAACTGCGAGCATGCAAGAGGGTATTGCGATCAGTTGGTTTTCTGTATAGCATATACTCAAGAGATTCTCCTTTCTTGATAACTGTGACATCAACAAAATTAATCCTTCCTGTATCGATGGTGCTGGTGAATTTAACTGGTTGTGGTAGATCATTAAGCCATTGTATCATCCCATTAAAGGATTCTATGCTCCCCTTCCAGAGAATAAAGATGTCATCAATAAAACGTTTGAAAAAAATGATGTTAGATCCAAATTTTGGTAAAATAAATTCAGTCTCAAACGCAGCCATGAACAAATTGGCGTACGCGGGTGCCAAATTAGACCCCATCGATGTTCCTGATCGCTGAAGATAATAGTCGCCATCGTACATAAAAAAATTATATTCCAACACGAACTGGGTTAGTTGAAGAATAAATTCTGTAGGTATTGTAGCGTGTGGGTTTATGGTGAGTGCCTCACGTAATATTTCTAGACCACTAGTGTGCGGTATAATGGTATATAATGACATTACATCCAGGGTAGCAAGCAGAGTGTCTTCACTTAGTGGATCCAGTTGTTGTAAAAGGGTCAAAAAATGCTGTGTATCTCTAATGAAGCTGGAAATCTGGAGTACTAATGGCTGTAGAATTTTGTCAATGAAGATCGCAATAGGCTGTAGTAATGAGCCTTTGGCGGAGATAATTGGTCTCCCTGGTGGTCTAGTTAGGGTCTTATGAATCTTTGGTAAAAGATATATAATTGGACAAATGGGGAAGTCCACCGTAAGGTACTGAAATGTTTTATCACTAAGCCAACCGTTAGTGAGACCCAATCTAAGCGTTTGATCAATCATACGTTTAAACTCAAGAGTGGGATTAGACATTAATTTTTCAGAAGTTGTGACGTCACTTAATTGCCTCAGCATCTCATTATTATAATCGATCCAGTCCATGACGACCACAGCCCCACCCTTATCGGCATTATGGATGACGATCTCTTGGTTATCACGTAATTTCTTGAGTGTGGCCCTCTCTAGTTTAGACAAATTATCAAATTTCTTCCTAGTGGAGCATGAGGACACATCACAGGAGGTCATTCTAAGGAAAGTCTTTATACTGGGATTCGTGGAGATAGGATCAAATGTAGAGGGTTTCTTCAACTCATCTGATCTAACGGTTGAGGACGAATCGAGATAATGTTCACGCAATCTTAATTTTCGTCCAAATATATACATATCAATATTCCAATCTTGTGCATTAAAGTTGGAAAAAGGAACAAATGACAAGCCCTTGGACAACAGTGAAGTCTCAGCTTGATCTAGTTGATAAATTAAACACTGCATTTATATTTTGCGCCTCCTTGCTCTTCTTCCCCCCTCGCCTCGTGTGCGTCCTATGTTTCTTGGGGCCAGCGGGGGTTCGCCTGCTTGTAATGCAGGACCTGTCTCTAAAAAAGATTTTGTTCAGAGCCCAAGGAATCATTATCAGAGGAGGAGGGTGGGGCGCTTGAGTCGATAGTCTCAAACTTTTTTGGCGGTATCTGAGCTCTCAGTCGCCTACGTCTGGGAAAATCCTTAGCATCTGAAGTGCTATCTCCCATTAACCAGCGATAAACGTTATGTGTCTTATAGTCGTTCATAACTGTGGAGAGTTTTTTTCCTCTTAAAGGCAACAAGATCACGTCGATAGTTCTGAACCTGATCAGTGAGTTTATCAAGCCAGTTAGTGGTTTTATCTTGGCTAAGGGTTGAGAGACAAGTGGTGTTAAACTGTTCTATTTCACCCACAATATTTTTCAATTCTGCTCCAACTTCCTCTACCACTAGGAGTAGTAAATCCAGGGAGCATTTATTAAGAATGCCACACCATCGACCACAGAATACAGGATTACTGCGGCCGATGGTGGGGACATTCCGAATTCTGAAGCCTCTGGGTATCTCCTTACGTCTGTAGTATTCAGACAAAAACTGTCCGTGCAGATTGAGATCAACCTCACATTTCCTTAATCTCAATAATCGATGGTATAAATCGATTGTAGATTCAGCAGGTAAGGCTTGATATTCAACTTCACTAAAAAGAATTCCTTCAGCATCATCGTCAGAAAATGTAAAAATATGTTTTTCTGCCTGTAGCAAAGTAGCATTATTAGGTATAGGCATACCGCCTTGAGCCATATTTAGACTATATAAAAAACGTAGCAGACACAAAAATTAAATCTTATCCTGCAGTAAAAAATGCCGCACATAGAAGCATAATACGATGTACTTGAACAGCAGTCAAAAAAATTTGCGATGGGTCAGAGAAAATGAGCAAGACACAGCTGGCTCAATATATATAAGAACAGTTGATCTCTGCACTCACATCCTCATCAAGTGAAAATAGTATATGGGGGGGTGCTCCTCCTCAGGTCAAAAGGCCAGTTCAATAATATATACTAATACCACACACAAAAAAGAACGTGGAATAAGGGCACTCACCAAAAAATAGAAGATCAGCTTATTTTTAATCAGAGCATCAAATTAGTAGTTCATAGGTGCTACAAAATACCGACGTTTCGGTCCAGACAAGGGCCATTCTCAAGGTGCAGCAATCCAAAAATCACCAATACATCCTGGGTCTACTGAAGTCACAGACTAACAAAGCACATCGGATAGTACATAGTGCAGTCTCCCAGGGCCCTGTTATATAGCCAACACACTCATACCTGGTAGGCAATCAGTAATTAAGCAAATAAGTAACTAGCCACTTACCAGCATGTTAATTATCACAACAACAGCCCAGACCATGAAGTACGGAGGGCGTAAGGGACCAATCAGGTTATCCACCGTCCATCCCGCACAGTGTCAACCCTCCGGCGCAACACACTGACGCACCATCGCTGGTGCGCTCAGCGTGACACGCTCCAAACGTCCAGCAGTGACGCGCGCTACACCATGTGGTTCGCACACGGCTGCGTGCACACGCTGGATGCATAACCAAGGCAACAGGGCTTCAAGGTGATAGGCTGGTGGGTGCTAGGGCTGATGGTGCGTCAGTGTGTTGCGCCGGAGGGTTGACACTGTGCGGGATGGATGGTGGATAACCTGATTGGTTCCTTATGCCCTCCGTACTTCATGGTCTTGGCTGTTGTTTTGATAATTAACATGCTGGTAAGTGGCTAGTTACTTATTTGCTTAATTACTGATTGCCTACCAGGTATGAGTGTGTTGGCTATATAACAGGGCCCTGGGAGACTGCACTATGTACTATCCGATGTGCTTAGTTAGTCTGTGACTTCAGTAGACCCAGGATGTATTGGTGATTTTTGGATTGCTGCACCTTGAGAATGGCCCTTGTCTGGACCGAAACGTCGGTATTTTGTAGCACCTATGAACTACTAATTTGATGCTCTGATTAAAAATAAGCTGATCTTCTATTTTTTGGTGAGTGCCCTCATTCCACGATTCCACGTTCTTTTTTGTGTGTGGTATTAGTATATATTTTTATATATATATATATATATATATATATACACACATATATATATGTGTGTGTGTAGTATATATACATGAATGCATATATATATATATATATATATACATATATATATATATATATATATATATATATGTTTTTGGTTTCGCTTTGGTCTGCAGTGCGGACTGGGGAGACGTGTTTAGCATCAGGCTGGTTTGGGGGGGTTAGGGGCACCAATGAACTTTCTCGCACAGGGCACCAAAATGTCTAGCTACGGCTCTGACTGGCACATACTTGAAGACACTTCCATTAGAACAGAAGCCACCCCTTGTATTCCAATCACCCCCTCCTTATATCAGCAGCTGCACAGGCGCAAATGAAAATAAACTGCTAAAAAGAACCCTCATTAATGAAATAATAGAGAGAAAAAAGTAGCAACTAAGCGCTGTTTTCAGAAATATACATATATATCTCGATCTCTATATATATATATCTCGATCTATATATATATATATATATATATATATATATATATATATATATATATATATGTTAAAATTAAAATAAACTGCTGTTGTCAGAAGGTTCACCAAACCACCAAGTATACATCAAGAAGGAACCAGCAAATAAAACAGACTGTAGACAGTGTGACTCGCTAATGAGGACATTATATTCAGTATACAGTATGTTCATCTAAAAAATAGAAACAAAATATATAACCAGCATGTTATAGCTACATTTGAGATTCTACATGCATACACTTGAATTGTACCTGATAACTAATTTCCTAAGTTTTTACATTGTTTGCTCCACTGATGTGCTTTGAAACAAATTACATTGTAATAATTAGTTATACTGTTTATGTAAATGATTTTAAGAATAAAGCATATTTTAATGCTCTTAGGGGGAGGTGCATCAAACCTTCTACAGAATGAAGATGTAGACAACTGAAGAAGTTGCCATAGCAACAAGTTAGCTTCTATCTATCATTTTATAGAATGTACTTGATAAATGCTAGCTAGTAGCCTATTGGTTGCAAAGGGAAACAAGTTTGCTCTTTAAAAAGTTTATTACACCCCCCCCATAATCGGTTACCTCTATCCTAAGTGGGCCAGAATAGAACAAGTAATGCTTTGACACAAGTACTTCTGTGATACTTATCTAATAGCATTTCCAGTACAAGTGTTTGGAAACTGGCCACAGGAAATCTTAAGTTTGCCCCTGAGTTGTAACCATTCAATAGATTTACACGTTATAAATTGAGGCATTGTTTAATATGGTTTGAATGTGTCATTTCTGAGCATCTAGTACATGTTCTTGCAAATGCACCTTTATTTGTCTTTTAGTCTTTCCAATATACTTAAAGTTTCATGGATATTGCAATCCATAAATAACTGTAGTGCTTTTACAGTTTAGATTGTATTTAAAATATTTTATAGAATCTGATTGGTTGCTATGGGCAACAACTCCACTTCTAAACATCTGCACTTTAGTAAATATAGTAATATACCCCTTGTATCATGCTTGCCGACTTCTTTTGTTTCCTTCCCGTGAGAAGCCCGGGGAGGAGAAACAGGTGGGCAGAGCTGGACGGTTAGCGTCATTAAGTCCCGCCCTCACTGTAATTTGCCGCGAACGGCGCATTTTTTATTAGGGGACGGGGCCAAATGACGCGATTCTCATAAAATCGCATCATTAGAGCCCTCTCCTATCTCCTCCCTGGCTGACTCCCCCTCCATCTGGCCATCTCCCCAAGCACCTTCAGTCACATTCAACCTTCAGAGGGGGGGTTGGGTGCCAATGCTCTTTCTGGCCCAGGGCACCAAAAAGTCTAGTTACAGCTCTGAGCGTGCCATAGGGTATACAGAGGCGTTGGCACTGTTTGGGCAGCACATAGCGTGTAACAAGATGCGCATACAATACTGTACAAAAGTTTTAGGCAGGTGTGGAAAAAATGCTGCAAAATAAGATTGCTTTCAAAAATAGAAGTGTTAATAGTTTATTTTTAACAATTAACAAAATGCAAAGTGAATGAACAGAAGAGAATCTAAATCAAATCTATATTTGTTGTGACCACTTTTTGCCTTCAAAACAGCATCAATTCTTCTAGGTACACTTGCACAAAGTCAGGGATTTTGTAGGATCATAGAGCCTGATTCACTACCGTATGCAACTGCGTATACAATAGTGATAAGGCATGCAGTTCAACTGCGATAGTATGCTAATTCATTGTGATCACTATTCCCTGGCAGCACTAGATAAGGACGCCTACTTTACTTACCATACATCCGTAATGTTTAGCAAGACTGCAAAACCATCGGTACAATCGAGTACCATCGCAGCCTCATGCACACTTGCACAAGCTCTAACCTTACATCAGAAATTGCTAACAACCATGCACACTATCAGGCCTCAGGCTGTGTAGGCCATCGCAGTGGCTAATTTATGCACGCCCCTGCAACGGGGTTCATTGTGAATCAAGCCAATAGTCAGGTGTATGATTAACCAATCTGACCAAACAGGTGATAATGATCATCATTTTCATATGTAGGTTGAAAGACAGGGCCTGTTTCATTACGGATCGCAGCTGCGATTACGCACGCAATCGCACTACTAAAATTGCTTATGTCTGTGATTGCTTTGCAGTTGCAGCACAACACAAGGATGCCCACTTCCCCTTACTCACATCCGTAATACTTTACAAGTCTGCAAAACCATCGGTAACATTGAGTCACATCAGAGCCTCACGCAAAATTGCACAAAGTCAGACCTTACTCATAAATTGCTAAACTTCCTGTACGCAGTGAGAGCTCAAGCTGTGCCATCGCAGTGGCTATTTTATGCACACCATTGTAACGAAGTTCAAACGCACTGGCACACCTGTGTTCGCCGGCCACCCCTCCGTTACCACCCCCAAATGGCCACTTCCTGTCAATCAGACTGCGATGGGTCTGCGTGATCTGAGATCACAGTGGTACCTTCAAGGCATGCGTACTGTGATGCATATGCATGCGCAGAACGCAACAATCGCAGTTGTGATCAGTAATGAATCAGGCCCACAGTCATTAACTGAAACAAACAGCTGTGTAGGGAGGCTTAAAACTGGGTGAGGAACAGCCAGACTCTGCTACAAAGGTGAGGTTGTGGAAGACATTTTCATGTCACAGGTCATACACCATGGCAAGACTAAACACAGCAAAAAGACACAAGGTAGTTATACTGCATCAGCAAGGTCTCTCCCAGGGTTTCAAGATGTGCTATTCAAGCTCTTTTGAAGAAGCACAAAGAAACGGGCAACATTGAGGACCGTAGACACAGTGGTCCAAGGAAACTTAGTGCATCTGATGAAAGACACATCATGCTGACTTCCCTTCGAAATCAGAAGATGTCCACCAGTGCCATCAGCTCAGAACTGGCAGAAACCAGGTACACCCATCTACTGTTCAGAGAAGTCTGGCCAGAAGTGGTCTTCATGGAAAAATTGCGGCCAAGCCATACCTTCTATGTGGAAACAAGGCCAAGCGACTCAACTATGCACAAAAACATAGGAACTGGGGTGCACAAAAATGGCAGCAGGTGTTCTGGACTGATTGCTGTAACAGAAGGCAGTTTGTTCACCAAAGGTCTGGAGAGCGGTACAATAATTAGTGTCTGCAGGAAGCATGGTGGAGGTTCCTTGCAAGTTTGGGGCTGCATTTCAATAAATGAAGTTGGGGATTTGGTTAGGATTAATGGTGTCCAATACCATCAGGGAGGCATCTGATTAGCTCCAAATTTATTCTGCAGCAGGACAATGACCCCAAACATACAGCCAATGTAATTAATTCAGCGTAAAGAAGAACAAGGAGTCCTGGAAGTGATGATATGGCCCCCACAGAGCTCTGATCTCAACAACATCGAGTCTGTCTGGGATTATATGAAGATACAGAAGGATTTGAGCAAGCCTACATCAAGAGAATATCTGTGATTAGTTCTCCAAGATGTTTGGAACAACCTCCCTGCTGAGGTCCTTCAAAAACAGTGTGCAAAGGTACCTAAAAGAATTTATGCTGTTTTGAAGGCAAAGACTGGTCACACCAACTATTCATTTGATTTGGATTCTCTTCTGTTAATTCACTTTGCATTTTGTTAATTGATAAAAATAAAACTATTAACATTTCTGTTTTTGAAAGCATTCTTACTTTGCAGCATTTTTCCACACCTGCCTAATACCTTTGCACAGTGCTGTGTGTGCTGGCACTGTGGGTACAGCACGTAGCATGCAATGAAAGGCTCGGATGTGTTGGCACTGTGAGAACAGCGCGTAGCATGCAATGAGATACACATATGTACTAGCACTGCGGGAACAGCGTGTAGTATGCAATGAAAGCCACGGATGTGTTGGCATTGCGAGAACAGTGCGCAGCATGTAATGAGATACACAGAGTATATTATAATAACCCTGGAGCTCAAAACAGATAACAAGTGTAAGAGTACACACACACAGGAGATTAATGCAAACAGGTGGAATTGGCACAACCAAATACCCTGTCGTGGAGTCTCAGACCCCACCAGACTTCACCAGAATTCCTCACAAGAGGATATGAACTTCACTCAGTGAAGGCCCAGGTTGCAGCTCAGTGTAGCTGGGTCACACTGTGAAAGCAACAAAGGGCCTGATTCAGAGCCGTTCGTTAACAGCAGTACGCTCGTTGCGCTCCGATGTTGAGAAAGCGCGCATGCGTCGGTGTAACACTGCGCATGTGCGTACGGCATATTGAGAGCTTTTTTTGTCTCGTTCGTGAAATAGCGTACAGGAAGTGACATGTCAAATGTGATTGACAGAACAGGGCATTTTTGGGCGTTGTCGGGGGAGGAGATGGAAAAACGCAGGAGTGGTGAGGCGTTTTTTGGGCGTACATACATTATCAGATGCGAACGTCAAATGTGTTCGTACCAACTCATACGTCCCTGATTCAGTGCGACCGCTTGCAACTAACGACCGCCTCTGAATGAGGTCCTATGTTCTTGGAGGGGTACAAACAGTGGCGGTTCTAGGGGTGGGCTAACAGGGCCGTCGCCCGGGGTGCCGGCCCCTAGAGGGTGCCACTGAGTCCCCAGAAGGTAAAAAAAAAATCCCATAATAAAAAAAAAACAGCGCCGGTCCCCCCCACATAGCCGGGCGCCCGCTGATATTTATCAGCGGGCACCCGGCTCCCTCCCTGCAGCGGCAGCCGAAGCTCACTCCAGAGCTCCGGCTCCCGCATAGAGCACTATGGGAGGGACGTCATGACGTCTCTCCCATAGATCCGTGGAGCCGGAGCTCGCTCCAGAGCTCCTGCTTCAGCAGAGAGCACTATGGGAGGGACATCATGACGTCTCTTCCATAGATCCGTGGTGGAGCCGTGATCGGACCGGATGGCAGCGGACGCAGGAGCGGGGCCTAAGGTAAGTATTGTGTTTTTATTTTTCAGAATGGAGGCATGGGGGCATGTCTATAAGGGGGCATTACTACTGGGGGCATGTCTATAAGGGGCATTGCTACTGGGGACATGTCTATAGGGGGGCATTACTAATGGGAGCATGTCTATAAGGGGACATTACTACTGGGGGCATGTCTATAAGGGACATTACTACTGGGGGCATGTCTATAGGGGGGCATTACTACTGGCATAATGTGTTATACAGGGCATTACTGCATGTGGCATAATGTGTTATAAAAGCCATTACTGCATGTGGCAAAATGTGTTATACAGGGCATTACTGCATGTGGCATAATGTGCTATACAGGGCATTACTGCGTGTGGCATAATGTGTTATACAGGGCATTACTGCATGTGGCATAATGTGTTATGCAGGGCATTACTGCGTGTGGCATAATGTGTTATGCAGGGCATTACTGCGTGTGGCATAATGTGTTATACAGGGCATTACTGCATGTGGCATAATGTATTTATAAAGGGCATTACTGTGTAAGGTGCATTACTGCACATGGCAATTATACGACACGAGGGGAGAGCTTGGGGGAAGCCCAGCACCTTCATAAGTGCTGGGCACACCCCACAGTGTGATGAATTAGGGGAGTTCCGCAAGGACACGTCCCCTTTCCAGAAGCGCGTGTGCTTTCAGCGCGCGCAGAGGAACGTCATCTACAAAAAGTTGTTGTTTTTTTGGGGGTGGGGTGGGGCACAACTGTGAACTTTCGCCCTGAGCTCCACAATGTCTAGAACCGGCCCTGGGTACAAAGTGGGCCACTTTGAACCGATCCACTACAACCCAGATAGTGCTACACCCCTTAGATGTTTTACAGCTCAGTGATAAAGTCCATGGAGATGCTGGACCATAGTTGACTTGGAATGGGAAGTGGACGCAGGGACTCCTCATCCTTGTGTTGGGGACAGTTGTCACAGGCAGAGACTTATTTCTGCACATATCTTAAGCGAGTCAAAGAAAAAAATGAGAAATTCACCCAAACTCACAGAATGCTTATCCAAAATAAATGCTGATCTCTCAAAACAAAGGGGTAGCCATACCCTAAATTAGCCAGTGAATAGACAACAAAACATGGAGAGTGAGTGCAGAGAGATGGAAATAAATTCAATTATATATTTATTTATCCAATTGATTTAAGCGAGTCAGCCACTAGCATGATCTGGAAATGAAGTGGGTCATTTTTCAGGTCCCGAGATCCTGAGACATCCCCAAAATTGTGATGTTTGGGCCCAGTGGAGTAATATGGATCTCACTCATTCTGGCACAAATGATCTACAGAGTGAATTGATGCCGGGATGGTATCCGTAACTGCTAATATACTAGCTGGGTCAAGGAATGGTTTGAGATTCACCTCCTCTTTTATGTCCATGTTGTTGTGGGATAGTGCATCTGCTTTGGTGCTAACACATCTATGCCTATCATTGCACGTTACACGCTGTTTCCACAGTGTCAACACATCCATGCCTCTCATTACATGCTACTCGCTGGTCCCACAGTCCCAGCACATGTATATCTTGTTACATGCTGTCTAAACAGTGCCAACACCTCCGTACACCCTATTGTGCACTATGCGCTGTTTTCACAGTGCCATCACATACGTGTATTTTGTTACACGCAACGCACTGTCCAAACAGTGCCAACACTTCTGTATAGACCTATTGCACACTACCCACTTTACAATGCATCTGTGTACCAGGCAACACACTATCAAAATCACAAACTTTGTATACTCCACTGTACCTTCGGCATTTGTGCCTACTATGTTAAACACCTCAGAGTATTCTGTGACTACCATATTTTGGAGTATCACAGTTATACCTGTCCAAGGTTTCACAGAATACTTAGGCACTGGAGGAGTGTACTTAGAATATTCTTACAGTGACTGGGTGATGGTTGGTGCCTCACATGAGTCAACTGGGCTGGAGCTTAGTGGTAACACCGGAGAGAAGTGTTATGCCATCTCTAACCTGAAGCTGAGCCCAGATTCTAAGCATCTTTTAGAATTTGTGTCTTTTAGATATCAAATAGAGTTTATCTGGAATTATTGCAACAATAACATGGTCCACTTAAAATGTTCCAATGTTCATTAATGATACTAATGATACATTTGATTGCCTTTTCTGATGATTTAAACGTCACAATAAATTGGACATTCTCAGAAGTATTCTCCTCTTGCTTTATCTTTTTGTATCTTAATCAGGAATTCTGTATATTTTCTATAAATAACAAAAAAATCTTTACCTATAAAATAAAGCTTGTTGTTTAATCCTCTGCTTTTTTTTTTATCATTGTAAGCTGTAAATACACAATATTGGTTTCCATGTCTCTTTGTACAACTAAATCAAAAAAATTAAATTTTCTCTGAATCTATTTTAGATGTAAATCATTGTTATGAAAATTTCCTAAACCCCCCACATTGTTCCTTACTACCATGGCATACCAGTAAAACATAATCTATGTATCTTTTTGTAAAATTTGATGGATGACGAAGAGGAGCTATTATCTATATTAGTATAATAAGAATGTTGCGTCTGTCTGTTTGTTCCAAGTTGGCGCAAAACCAACTGAACGAATTCTCATGCAAACTGCATCATTTTGTAGTGGAAACTACTAGAAATAATCTGCACTTTGTTTCATCTCGATCCATCAAGTTAAAGCTGAGCAATAACAAAAACAAAATCTATTGACATCAATGCAAGAGCTAGGTGTGGTACCATGCGCAAAGCCGGTAAGGGGTGGGGTAAGAGGTGCTGAATAGGATAGGCTACATAGCAGTCTGTGCACCGGGCACACAGTGACATTGGGGTTAGTGGTGGGTAAAGGCACTGCTGCCACCAGTCTGTATAGCGTTGCTGGTCACGTGGGCCACCCCTTAACAGGGCCCCTATGCAAAGTAATAGGACACCTTAAAGAAAAAAAATGTTGGCAGAAGCGATTTCATCATAGGCGAAGCCGCGGGCAATAGCCAGTTTAAAATGAATCCTGATTTGCATACCTTCATATGTAATTTGCATATAAGGGGCGAAAACTGCCCCCATTTCTGTACCACATGTTTATGGATAACAATGAATTAGGTCAGAGGTCTTCAATCCATGGCCCGTGGAGCTATTCCCTGTGGCCCACCAACTGGGGCACCGTTCAGCTGTTCCTCATACCAGGAAGTAGCTGATTGTTACACTTTGTCAGCTGTTACCACGCACCTCCTTACCCCCAGCATCACACTGCAGCGCGGTTCTGTCCTTTCAGCCGCTGGGACCACACAGCACAGCGCGGCTTTACTTTCACAGGCTGCTACGCTAAGCCGCTGCACCATTGAGTGTCACAGTATATATGCAGGTGGTGAGGGATGCTGGCGCTGAAGGAGTTGGGGGGCAGAGATTGGTGGCAGAGACGCTGGCGCTGAAGGGGTTGGGGAGCAGAGATTGGTGGCGGGAACGCTGGCGCTGAAAGGGTTAACGAACCTAAAGTCTCTGCTGCCAGGAAGTGACAGGATGTAAACAAGGTAAACAGACATGTTTCGTTCATTAATATAATAAAATAAGGCCATAACGAAGACTTCAAAAGATAATGAGTCTGGAAAAGATCTTAGAATCCTCTAAATTTAAAAATCTAAATACTGCAGTATAGATTAGTGGCCCTTGGGCTTCGTTGAATTTTTTAATGTGGCCCACACTGTCTTAAAGGTTGAAGACCCCTGAATTAGGTTATATATAAAATCAAAGAGACCTGTACGATCTCTATCCTTTTGTAAGAAATGTTTACATTCATCTCTGCTCTTTTGGTGTTTTAGTGTGGTACAGAAAGATTGGACATCAATAATAATTCTCCTGCCAAAGTACATTCTTTAAAAGATTTTGACTGAAGTGGTATGCTTCAGGTATGTTTCTAGAGAGGCAGCATACTTTTGAGGAATGCTTAAATACATTCAGAGCAGTGAGATGTTCAAAAGTCAATACCAGCAATAACAGGTCTGACAGAAGATTTGTTAATTCTTGAATCATGGGTAGAAAATAAAATATTGGATTTCTTATGTCAGGCATTAAAACTTGGTTAGATAACACTTGGGAACAGTCAATCTGTTGCCAGGGATTTAAGAGTTGATTTTGATTAATTTTGTGCTCCTGATCATGAATATGCCATGCTTATTTTTCAATTGGCTCTAGTTTTTGAGATATGCGTATGTCTTTAATATTTATGAAAAATTAAAACTAAACAATGTTAAAAATAGTTAAAAAGTATTTTTTTTTATTCTGATTAAATTAGATTTATAAAATGTTATAAAAAGGCACATGATAATGACATACATAAAAGTGTTAAGAAGCTATGAGAAGGTATGAGAACCCTTTTTTGTAGGATTTTCTTTTGCATTCTTGTTGCGGGCAGTCCCTCTGCAGACTCAAACAGTAATCGTCCATCATGTGATGATTCCCATCCTCCTTGATATCTTTCTTCCATTACCTGAATATCCTGGTGGAACCGTTCACCCTGTTCTTCGCTTAAATCTCCTAGATTGGATGGGAAGTGATCTAAATGGCTGTACAAAAAATGTACTTTAATACTCATGTTGGCACCTACTTTCTCAAAACATTTTAGCATGTTGTGGACTAATTCATGATAGCCGTTTGCCTTGTGATTGCCTAAAAAGTTTTGAAAGACAGACACATAACTCAGCCATGCTTCAGATTTGGTTTCAGTCATAGATGTGGTAAAATTTGGATCCTTCACCAGTTTCCATATCTGTGGGCCGTCAAAAATTCCTGCCTTTAATTTTTCTATACTAAGAGATGGATATGTTCAACAAATATACGTGAAACAATCGTCTGACTTGTCCAATGCTTTTATAAATTGTTTCATTAAACCCAGTTTTATATGGAGAGGTGGCAGTATGATTTTTTTCCTGTTAATTAGGGGCTAATGAATGATGTTGGCTTCTCCGACATTTATAAATTCTCCTGGAGGCCATACGGTTTGCTGCCAGTGCTTTTGTTTTGCATGACTATAAGCATATGTGACAAGGATACTTAGTATATCCACTTTGCTGAAGAAAGTTTACAATTTTTAAATCAACACAAACCGGCCACTGATGCTGAGAATAAGCAATTTTTTCTAAGACTAACTTAATATTTTCATACATTTCCTTTAAGTTTTGTTGAATGACTGATAGGAATCTACACAAATGTATTCCCATTGTGCAGTAATACACATTTTAAGCTCTTTTTAGAACTATCCAAAAAGACCCTCCAATTCTGCTCAATATTCTGGTAAGCCCATCATCTGGAGAAGGTCCGGAATATTGTTGCAATACACAAGATTGTTATCTTGGCTAAAGAACTGCAGTATGGCTTACTCTCTATATTGATATGATGTTATAGTTACATCCGGATCAAGACAGTGCTTTTCTTGAAGTCTGGATGCTAAAAGCTCGCCTCCTTTTTCGATAAATTCAAGTCACGAATTAAATTGTTTAGTTCCTTTTGAGAAAATTTGTTTTGAGTAGAGGAACTTTCTTCAAACTCCCTTTCATCTGTGTTGTCACTTGCACTGGATGAAATAAACATTTCCATATCATCACATTCAACTTTGCACAAAGAACTGAATGATGGTACAGGTAAATCTTCACTATGTGGTATCGGTTGTTTTGCAGAATTCATACTTGGGTATTAACATTTGTGTTTCTTAAATTGATTCATACCCTTCACATTTACAGCACAAAAATAACAGTCACTCAAGTGATCTTTTGGCTCACACCGCATCATAGGTATGCCGAAATGAAGTCCTTTTCGATAACCTTTAGTTCAATTGCGGAGTGATTCCACGCAGGTTTTACAAACTTTGTGAGGCACCCAAATCTTGTCTTGCTGGCTTATGTGACATCCAAAATAAGCCTGATACACTTGTTTTACGAATACAGTTATATTTTTTCTTATTTTTGCAACACTATATTTGCCGCAAATATAACAAAAAACATTAGGGTTGTTAGTAGACCGTCTCCGAGAAGAACTCATTTTTATGGCGAAAACATTTTGTTTCACACATTCAGTGCTAACGCCCAACAAAAGCCGAGGATGTACTGAACAAAACAAGCCCAACCGGCAGGAAATTGGTTGCGCCGAACAAAGGAACAGGAGGTGTGCTAACTGCGTCACTCGGTCCTCTCCGTTGTTCCTCTCTGTATGCTGGGAGGAGGCGTGGCTGTGGTCTGAGGATGTCCCAGCAGGCTCAGCAGTGCACTGCCACGCCTCTTCCCAGTGTTAGTGAGGAGAATTTAATGTGTTATGTGTCTCAAATGTGACTACCAGCTACATTATCACAAATAAAACAAATTCTTGTTATTGTTGAAAGAGGGTAGTTGTTAAAAAAGCAAAACTAAGTTGATTCTGTTAAGTAAAGCGGCCTAGACTAGTAATGTACTTCAAATGGAGAAAATAATTGAATTTTATAATTTTTCAGTAATTTGAAAGCTGGAGCCAACTCAGCTTTAGAGAAGATCTAATGTAAAAATAGGACCTGCGAGTACTCTCACACTAGTCTTAAATCCTTGGCAAGAAAAAAATATATATTTTTTGTTCCCCAGTGTAATGCTTCTCTTAAAACAGTTTGTAAAGCCTCCATGAAATGATTACTAGGGTCTCAATGTAGTTTATGTTGGAATACACTATCCCCCATGAATCTGTGGGTTTCCATTCTATGATCTTCACGGTTCTAGATAACTTTTCCACCCCCCTCAATAATCAAGGACTCTTTGTTTATTGCATTTAAGGTCTTTTATTGCTATTTCACCAGAAGCCATCATTTTGATTTGGTGGTTTTAAAGTTGATATTTCCTTGTTAACTAGGTAATTGAAAATAACAATACAACTACACTTGGATTCAAAAGGATAGAAGCTTGAAGAGACTAGGAACAGAGGGCCTATTTCAGCATGGGACGCATGTGAGAGATCGCACGGACCGGCTGCTGCGAGTATATGCTAATCAATGCATACGCACGGCCGGAGCCGTAACTAGACTTTTTGGTGCCCTCTGCCAGAGATAGCATTGGTGCCCCCCCACCCCATTTTTTTAAATAGCGATATAAGATAGTGCACCTGAAAAAGGGCCATGGTCTCATGGGGAAGGGCCAGGGAAGAGATAGGGGAGGTCAGGAGATGCTGGGGATAAAAGAAGAAGAAGCTACAAGTGAGAATTATAATATACAAGAAAATTGACAGGCCAAACAGTGCCCCCTACCCTGCGGTGCCCAGTGCCATGGCACAGGATGCACCGCCCTAATTGCAGCCCTGTGCATGGCATCCATAGCACAAGTATGCAGACGCCCAGCAATACAGAGTGCTGGCCATCTTCCTTTACGCAATGCTCAATCAGTATGCAGGATAGCGCAAACATCGGTAACATCGAGAACCATCGGCCCCAGTCGCACAATAGAGGATGACCTGACCTTGAGCAGGATTTTGCCACTTCCTGCGTGCATCGAGTCGTCTGGCCGCGTATGCCGCCGTACTGCCTTAATTATGCACTCACCTATAATGGTGCCCCAACGCACAGGTACGCCTGCGTTCACCCAACCACCCCATCACCACTCACAAACGGCACTTCCTGTCAATCAATATGGAAAGGGTCTGCATACCAACTGCGTCTAGCCTGTGTACCCTTACCCACTCACACTGGCTAGTTCGTGCACGCGCAGTACGACGCATGTGCAGTGCAAAAACATCGTCTGTGTGCGTACGAATTCTCATCTGCGTTCCTTGCTGAATCAGCCCCAGAGTCATTATCATTACTTTTATTTATAAGCTTGTGTCTATACAGTATATACATCGATCAGCCATAGCATTAAACCACCTGCCTAATCATGTGTAGGTTCCCCTCATGCCACCAAAACAGCTCTGACTCATCGAAGGAGGGACTCCACAAGACCTCTGAAAGTGTCCTGTGGTATCTGGCAAGAACCTCTAAGTCCTGTAAGTCGCAAGGTGGGGCCTCCATGACTCGAATCTGTATTTTTCCAGCACATCTCTCAGATGCTCGATCGGATTGAGATCTTTGGAATTTGGAGGCCAAGTCAACAACCTGAACTCTTTGTCATGTTCCTCAAACTATTTTTGCAGTGTGGCAGGCTACATTATACTACTGAAAGAGAGAACTGTCATCAAGGAATACCGCTGCTATGAAGGGATGTACTTGGTCTGCAACAACAGCTATAGCGAGCGGCCAAAATGATGGTCGCGTTGGTCAAGACCATCACGACCATCGGGTTTGCGACGAGACCCTTGCGGTAGGGTCTTGCTGCTGCAAGCCCTGGAGTGCTTTTGGCTCTATCAGAGCCAAAAGCACTCCCACTGACATCACTAGTGATGTCAGTGGGGCCGGCCCCAGACGGTAGGTGTTCCCATGGGAACGCCTCCGTCTGGGCAGCCACTCCCCCGGCATGCCCACCAAAGGGGGCGTGCTGTCAATCACCATCGACAGCACGCCCCCTTTGGTGCGAGACCCATAACGACGGCTTGGCCGTCGTTATTCGGGTCTTGCGCATGCACACGACGGAGCCGCCTCCATCGTGCGCATGCGCACTTGGGCAACATCGACCCGCTTGCGAGCGCTCAGCGCTCGCGAGCAGGTCTGAATCAGGCCCTCAGATCCTTATGCTTACCCATTTTTCTTGCATCAAACACACATTATTTCAAGAACTGACTTGCTGCCTAATATATCCCACCCCTTGACAGGTGCCATTGAAGCGAGATACCAGGGCCGTAACTAGCATCTCTTAGCCTCCCCTATCTCTTCCCTGGCCCTTCCCCATGAGGCCATGGCCCTTTTTCAGATCTTATGTCCCCATTTAAAAAATGGGGTGGGGGGTGCCAATGCTCTCTCTGGCACAGGGCATCAAAAAGTCTAGTTACGGCTCTGCGAGATACTCATTTTTAATCACTTGTCAAATGGGTGTGTGTATGTATATATATATATATATATATATATATACATACATACATACATACGTACACACACATGCGAGGGCTGATTGAAAACTAATGAGACTGATTTTTTTATTCATAATCAGATGACTCCACAGGATCTGAACATTTTTAGTAGTGCCCTTCACATTTAATAAATTTTTTGCAGTGTTTCAATAAAGATTCAAAGTCGTGCAGTAAACTCTTTTGTGACATCACTTTTAGGGTAAATTTACTAAGAATCGAGTTTGGTCGAGTTTTTTTTTTTTTTTTAACCACTCTTTACTTCGCCGACACTTGGGTGAGTTTTCCTTTTTCAACTCCCAAAATTTACTAAGAAGTGAGTTTAGCTGAAAGTGCGTTTTCTGATGGTGAAGTAGATCTAGTTTTCTTCCCCTAGTTGTGTGTTTAAATTACGTAGGGCACCCCCCCTCCCAAAAGCATAACCAGCCCCGGACTTGTCAGCCAGTCCTGGTTCCTAAATAAAGACACAACACACACACCGTATATAGGGCCTGATTCAGACCCGGTCACAAAGCAGCGGCTGCATGCAATGAGCGATATTTCGCAAACTGCACATGCGTATAAGCCGCAGTGTGCGTGCGCGAATCGGTCAATGCGATGGGAAAGTGCTCTCCCGTAGCCCGCAGACGGGCCGCTATTTTGAGTGACAGAATGTGCCGTTTGTGGGTGGTAACAGGGGAAGGTGCTTGTAAACGGGGGAGTGGATGCGCGAATGCAGGCGTGCCCGACCGTCATAACGGAGTTTAATTGGTGTGCATAATTAGCAAAGTAGTGTCATTACACACGTATTTTAGCCTGAATTGCTCGCAATGTTGTGGTGGGAAAAGGCTACCACAAGCGCTGCGAGCAGCTCCGATGGCTCTCGATGTTCCCGATTAATCCTTCAACTGCCGGAGATGACGTGTGTTGCAAGTGGCAAAGGGGCGTCTTTATACAGGTGCGAGCGCATAGTGCGGCCACTCGCTAATACTTAGTGGGTGGCTTTACGCGACGCAGTGCGAGCGCATGATTTAAATAGTCGGCCCCTTTTAGCCAGCGAGCGGCCGCAAATAGTGTCCGGATCTGAATCAGGCCCATAGTACAAGTTTATTAAACACATACCTCAATCACACATACTTACCTGTACCAGCCGGTCTGTCCTCTTCTCCAATGTAGAAATCCGTGTGGAATGACCTGCAAAAAAGATCCTATACTCACCTCCATCCTGGCGCTGCTCTCCGTAGCATCCAGGGTCTTGTTAAAACAACAAACAGACTTACCAGAACCAGGGCGGACATGTGTAAGTATATGCTGTTACATATACTAACACCTTGCGAAATGACAGGTGACCGAAATCATCTGTTATTTCTCACGGGTCGCTAGCCAATCAGCGGCCACTTTACATGTAGCGGCCGCTCATTGACTGGGACCCACATGGAGATTGTAAACTTGAATTTTAGTAAATTCCCGAGTTGCATCTTTTTCATGTAAAGTACTTCCTAGTTTGGCTGATGGTGAGTTTTTTCGAGGTTGCTATCTCACACGAGTTTTAACAGTAAAAAGAGAGAACTCTGGGCCTGATTCAGACCCGGTCGCAAGCACTGAGCGCTCGCAAGCTGCTTGATGGTGGCCCACAGTGCATGCACACGACGGAGCCGGTTCCATCGTGTGCATGCGCGAGACCCGGCTAGCGACGGGCAATCCTTCGCTCCGGGTCTCGCTCCAAAGGGGGCGAGCTGTCGATGTTGAGTAACAGCTCGCCCCCTTTGGTGGGCGGGCCGGGGGGTGTGGCTGCCCAAACAGAGGCATTCCCGTGAGAACGCCTGCCATTTGGGGGCGGCCCCACTGACATCACGTGATGTCAGTGGAGAGCTTTCGGCTCTGTTGGAGCTGAAAGGTCTCTGGGGCATGCGATGAAGGAGACCCTACCACAAGGGTCTCGTCGCAAGCCCGATGGTCTTGACCATCGCGACCATCATCATGGCCGCTCGCTATAGCTGTGGGTGGTCACCCACAGCTATGCGAGCGGCCAAGAGGCCACTCCAAAGAAAAAAAAAAAGCGGCCGACCAGGTTGATGGTCGCGATGGTCAAGACCATCGCGACCATCGGGGCTTGCGACGAGACCCTAAGGTTGGGTCTCGGCAACCGCAAGCCCCAGGGAGCTTCCTGCTCTGATCGATTAGGAAGCTCCCCACTGACATCACTGCTGATGTTAGTGCGGCCGCCCACAAGATGGCAGGAGTTCCATCAGGAACACCTCCGTTTGAGTAGCCACCCCCCACCCCGCTTTGTAGTGAGAATTTCTCTCTCGCTCCGGGGCTTGCGCACGCGCAGTGCGGCCGATGCACGTGCACAGGGCCTTAACATCGACCCGGTTGCGAGCGCTCAGTGCTTGCGACCGAGTCTGAATGAGACCCATAGGGCTTGTCAAAAACATCAAATAGTGCATAAACCTCCAAATGTGCAAATGCAAAAATTTATCAAATCTTTCACACAGGTATCAGTTTCCAAGTGTTAAGAAAGGGGAAACATTGTGTTCTTGTCTGAGCTTATACAAGTACCCCTAATGGGTATGAATCACTAAGTAATTCCTTGTGTGCGGAATGAGGCCTGTGGCAGAGTTTTCCACCAGCGTTAACTAGTCATTGGAGTGACTCATGTGTCACCCCAGCACAATTCCAGACATTGGTAGGCTCAGTGCCACTGTACATACCATCTATACTGCCTGTAGATGGTGGCCTAATGTAAAATTAAGGGGTCTATTTACTAAGCAGTGTTAGGAGACAGAGTGAAAAGTGATAAGAAAGTGATAAGGTACTAGCCAATCAGCTCCCAACTGTCATTTTTCAAACACAACCTGTGAGATGACAGTTGGGAGCTGATTGGCTGGCACCTTATCACTTTTCACTCTGTCTCCTAACATTGCTTAGTAAATAAACTCCTAAGTGGTTTTATATCAATGCTTCCATTTTATACACAACCCGTATTTCCCCTGCAAGAGACATTGTAATAAGTATAATTCTGTATACCACATCTGAAAAGCATTGTACTTGTCTATTTTTTTAGCATATATTTAAGCAGCATTTTCCATGAAAAGGTTGATTCTGAGTCAACGTTTCTTTTTGTAGTCTTGCAATAGATTAATTGAAGTGGCATCATGTCATAAACCACTATTATCACTCATGGTTTCCTTCATGCAAATATATGAATGAATGATAGTGAAACAAACGTAAACACAGTACCAACCCACTAACTGATTGCCAGTAACCACAGGTATGACATGTTTTAATGAACATTAAGGATATGTTTTGTTCTGGCAAAGGGTTTGAGAGAGGACGGGTTCTCTGATGGGGGAGAGATTGAGGGGAGATTGTTTTTTTCACAGCGTCGTCGCATGAAATTGTCAAATTTAGCCAAAGTTCTGTTTCACAGACCCTCCCACAATGACTTACAACTCCTTAAAAAATGAAAGCTGCATAGAAAGGTATTACATACTGACAGAGGAGATGCCGGCTGTCAGTACACTGAGGGGTCTATTTACTAAGCAGTGTTATTAGACAGAGTGAAAAGTGATAAGGTGCCAGCCAATCAGCTCCCAACTGTCATCTCACAGGCTGTGTTTGAAAAATGACAGTTGGTAGCTGATTGGCTGGCACCTTATCACTTTTCACTCTGTCTAATAACACTGCTTAGTAAATAGACCCCTGAGTCCTTACAAAGTCCTGAAGGTTGGAATCCCAACAGGGGAAGTACTGTACCCTGTCCTATTTACCCCCTAACCCTTCTTTTTTCTACCCTCATACTAACCCTCCCTACCACGCACCCTAATCCTCCCGGTAAGTGCCTACACCTAACCCCCCTTAGTGCCTAACCCTAACCTCCCCCCAGTGGTGCCTGAACCTAATCCCCCTGTCTGGAGCCTAACCTTAACCTCCCCCCTCCCGCAGCCTAACCTTAACCCCCACCCGCAGCTAATACATACCTTGCCGCGGTCTCCTTACTATCGGGATGCCGGCCGCCGGGATTCTGACGTCGGCATCCCCAGTCATGTTGGGATTCTGGCACCGGTGTTCTCTTGGTGATCGGGATTCCGACGCTGGGATTTCAGAACCCCGATCATCAGGATATTAACTGTTTCCCATAGAAAGAGGCTGCTATATGTTGAGGTATGCTGCAGAGGCCTGCCTTTTCTGTCCCCAGGCTTTGATTGCTTTTACAGAGAAGCCTGGTGACACAGAGGGCCAGTCCACTATGTGCTTATTACTAAAACATTGGGAAATTTATCTGTGATGACTGCAGATCGATATATGAAAATATATATTTAATCAATCAGCGTCGTAACAAGGCTGAAATGTGCCCTGTGCTGGCCTGCCCTCAGAGCGCCTGAAACCATGATGTCATGCTCATGACGTCATTACATCATGCAGAATGGGCAGGGCCAGCAGCGCTAACTGGAGTGTCCTGAGGACGCGCCGATTGGCTGTACAGGCTGTAGGGTGCCTGTCTGGAGAGTCTAAAGGACGTTCCAAGCCCGATAATTAACAATGAATAGACCCCTTCAGCGGCGGCTCCAGAGGTTGGGCTGCAGCACAGTCCAAATTTCAAATAGGGGAAGCACACCAACTGCCAGTTCAAATGCAGCCAAGCATGGATGGCTGGGACTCACTGGCAGTTGGTGTGGCTCCCCTATTTGAATTTTGGACTGCGCTGCAGCCCCACCCCTGGAGCCGCCACTGGACCCCTTAATCTCTCTAATACTACCATTCCCAATATAGAGATGACAAAGGACTTCTAAACTGGTGTACCTAATTACTGGCCTGCGATTCATATCGATGGCAAATGTATATTCTATACAGTTGTGTTTATTATTATTATTAATAACATCCTTTATTTATATGGTGCCATAAGGAGACTGCTGCACCTTACAAAGTACAAAAACAGAAACAGTATAACAAATCAAGAAAAAAAAAACAGACAGTACAAAACATTACAGAACAATCCGCAAGGGTGGTGGTGGAATACAACATCTGCTCTACACTAACAGTGGGATGTTTTAACATCATGTTTTAGTGTAAGCAATTGTACAATATTTGTATTTTATCCAAATCAATACGTTTTGGAATTTGCTAATGAGAGGCCATTTGGCCATTTTTTGGGTGACATTCTGGTGAGCAGGTGTATTTTCAGGATCTCTCATTCTATCAAGTGACTATCAGACTATCAAGTGAAACTGCAGTTACGGACTGAATAAGTCTTCTAATGAAATCATCTTGATCATCACACTAAAGACACTATATTTGAATTTATTAAGTCTGTATTATTATACATTAGCGCCCTCAGGTATCTCTTGTATCATTTCATTGTTTGAGCCCCCTAACAGGGGTTTCACTTGAGGTGCTGCTCCTAGGTCTTTTTTGTCTTAGCGCGAGATAAGGGATAATTTGTTATATATATATATATATATATATATATATATATATATATATATATACACACACGCATACGGTGTATATCATACGGCATCAGCAAATATTAGCATGGCTGCGGCATTAGCATATGTTAGCATGGCTACGGCATTAGCATATGTTAGCATGGCTGCGGCATTAGCATATGTTAGCATGGCTACGGCATTAGCATATGTTAGCATGGCTGCGGCATTAGCATATGTTAGCATGGCTGCGGCATTAGCATATGTTAGCATGGCTGCGGCATTAGCATATGTTAGCATGGCTGCGGCATTAGCATATGTTAGCATGGCTGCGGCATTAGCCTATGTTAGCATGGCTGCAGCATTAGCCTATGTTAGCATGGCTACGGCATTAGCCTATGCTAGCATGGCTACGGCATTAGCATATGTTAGCATGGCTGCGCCATTAGCCTATGTTATCATCGCTGCTGCCTCCATGCTTTCAGCATACAGCACTGCATTAGGCCCTTAGTAGTGACAGAACTTGGTATTTATTAGTGGGTGTAACATTTATTTTTAGGGATTTTAATAATTTATAGACAGACCAGGTGGTTTTATTTTTATGTTGATTAACACTATTACACCCACATGACCCAGATTGTCAGATGGGTCTGGTCGTAACAGAAACGATAGGTAGTGGGTCAAATCAGATCCATAGTAGCTTCCACACTCTGGATAGTTCATCAGATTCTTTGGGGCATATTCAATAGGCTGAGAGATTAGCAAATAACCCGCACCTGTGAGTTTTTTCCTGCAGGTGCGTGTTTTTTTGCAATTCTATTAGGTGCGTGTTTTGTTTATAAAACACGCGCAGGGAAGTTTATTTCCACGCACCTCCTGAGCAAGCGTGATTTTTCCTAAAATCTGTGATTTTAGGTTAAATCATCGACACTTTCTCTGACACCTCTGCAGCGCCCCCCCATGGACTAATTAAGCTATCACCGACACTTGCTCTGAGGTTAGGGTTAGGCACCCCCCGGGGAGGGTTAGGTTTAGGGTGCGGGAAGGGGGGTTAGGGTTAGGCACCAATTGGGGGTGGGGTTAGAGTTAGGCACCATTGGGGGGAGTTTAGGGTTAGGCACCACAAGAGGAGGTTAGGGTTAGGCACCAACAGGGGAGGTTAGGGTTAGGCACCACCGGGGCGAGGTTAGGGTTAGGCACCACCAGGGGAGGTTAGGGTTAGGCACCACCAGGGGGTGGGGAGGTGGGGGAGTTAGGGTTAAGCACCGGGGGGAGGTTAGGGTTAGGCACCACCGGGGGGAGGTTAGGGTTAGGCACCACCGGGGGAGGTTAGAGTTAGGCACCACCGGGGGGTGGGGAGGTGGGGAGTTAGGGTTAGGCACCACCGGGGGGAGGTTAGGGTTAGGCACCACAAGAGGAGGTTAGGGTTAGGCACCACCAGGGGAGGTTAGGGTTAGGGACCACCGGGGGGAGGTTAGGGTTAGGCACCCCCGGGAAGGGTTAGGTTTAGGGTGCGGGAAGGGGGGTTAGGGTTAGGCACCAATTGGGGGTTGGGTTAGAGTTAGGCACCATTGGGGGGAGGTTAGGGTTAGGCACCACAAGAGGAGGTTAGGGTTAGGCACCAACAGGGGAGGTTAGGGTTAGGCACCACCGGGGCGAGGTTAGGGTTAGGCACCACCAGGGGAGGTTAGGGTTAGGCACCACCAGGGGGTGGGGAGGTGGGGGAGTTAGGGTTAAGCACCACCAAGGGAGGATTAGGGGGGGAGAGGGGGAGGTTTAGGGTACTTACCGCTCCTGTCGGGAGCCTGAACGATCAGGCTTACGGCGTTGGGATTTGAACCGGCGGATATTCAGCCTCCAGCATATCATACAGATTCCCTCACAGTAACCATACAGTCAGGACAAGCAAATAAGTTCAGAAACATGAAAGCCGGAGTAAGGGTCACAAGCAAATGGTTGGTGTCAAGAACAAAATATTTCAGTAGCAGAAGGTCAGTAGACTAATGGAGACAAGGAATGGATATACTGGGGCTGGTGCACAATTGCATTCAGGTTCGGTTTGTGCGCAGAGGTTTTAGAACTTTGCGTGCTCCTTAGCTGAGTGCATGCAACAATGGACAACCCCACTAAAGGGGCATAACTGGGTGGCAGCAGGGGCATTTGCACGTAGGTTACAATCAGTGAGCGCGAGCTGTGGATATACAGACTGCAGTGATATGTCTTATTTCAAATGGATCTCTTGCACCAGGTATAGAGCTAGTGCATGCACTGAGAATGATAACCAGAAATGCAGTATGAGTGCATATGGGCTGAATTGCATTCAACTCTGCATCATCCCCACAGCCTTTTGCTCAGGACAGTCTGAGTAGATTTAGACAGAATGCACCAGATGTGATATGCACCTGCACATATGCTTACGCAGAAGGTCCACAGGGGACAAGAACTGCTGTATCGCTGGAACGCTTAACAAATGTCAGTGATCTGGTACTGGTTACCTGTGAAATGGTTGTTGGAGTAAATACTGTTTACATGGGCGTAACTATGTGCAAGGGGTACAGCTGTTTTGGAGCCCAGAGCTGAAGGGGCTCCATCTTCCTTGTCAAAGTTACATGTGTTTTATATACATTATTCACCATTTGGTGGTACATAAGGGCCCTTACAAACTTTTGCTATGGGGTTTGAAATTTGGTGTGTTTTGGTCAGGGATGTGCGGAAAAGATAGACAGGGGAGGCAGTGCCTCACCTGCCATACACTTTTTAAACCAGAGTTTTGACTATAAAAATTATTAGATTAATACAATAGATTTTCTTTACATTTTTCTTATAATTTTGATAGTCAAAACTCTGGACTATACCTAAGCATAACAGGAAAGGTTCTGCCTCACTTGACCGCACATCACTGCTGTTAACTACTGTATACATATAGCGGCTTATGGACACTTCCATGAAATGGGCTTTGAAGTGTAATGGATATAGAGCCTCATTTATCAACATGTTTTATCATATGCAATGAGTTTTAAAACTTGTTACATATGATAATGGTGCTCCAGCCAATTAGCTCCTAACTGTCATTTTTTCAAACAGATAAGAGTTATGGGCTGATTGGCTGGAAAACCATTATCATATGTAACTAGTTTGAAAACTTTATATTGACTTAGATCGGCGCTCGCTTCTTTTTAAGGGAATATGAGTGAACAGAAGGTGCTGCAAATCCCAATATTAGACTACCCAAGGTCTTTCAATAACAGTTGGAACTAGGAATGACCCATGTGTGGACTCACGCATGTGTCAAAAGTGGGACTGCGCTCCGTAAATGGTGTAAAAATTATAGCATATATTAATAACTGAGTCTGAGAAACTCTAATGGTCCTAACATGTATTATATTTATTAATTAATTTATAAGTACTGTCAATCACAAGTTGTGATGAATGTGAATGAGCAGACACAGTATGGGGGGAGGGGGATAATGTATGGGACTAGGTATGAATGAAATGAAGACCAATACTAAAAATGAATGGTCAGTAGTGAATGGGCTGTTCAGTAACTGGCAAATACAGGGTACAGAGGGAGGGCGTCCCACACCCCACTGTACCTAACAAAAAACAAAGTCAGTAAAAGAAAGTCAAAGTTCAGAAATATAAATCAGTCAGACCAAAATAGTGGTCTGTGGGTAGTCTGGTAATAGTTAAAATCCTGGTGAGGCCTCACCTTGTAATGAACGTGGAATTGTTCCTGGTCCTGTCCTGTTCTGTCCTGGAGATCCCCGCTCCCTCTCTGTCACCGCCGATGGTAGGGCCGTATTCCGGTAACTGCCGCTTATGCATATACCATACTGTGTCTGCTCATTCACATTCATCACAACTTGTGATTGACAGTCACTCCTAGTTTGAAAACTTGTTGCATATGATAAACTCATTGATAAATGGGCCCATAGAGAGCCAACAACTAAAGGACAGTCAGATACTGCAACAAGAACAAAACTCGCATAGCTAGCAAGGTTAGCATCAGGAAAATCTACTCAGTCAGTGGAATCACAATCCATCTTTTCTAAATCAAGGAGAAAATGTACTAAGCCATGGAGAGTGGTAAAGCGAAGAGTGATAAAGTATCAACCAATCAGCTCCTAACTGCCATTTATCAAACAGCCTGTAAAGTGACAGTTAGGAGCTGATTGGTTGTTATTTTATCTTTGTCCACTTTATCGCTCTCCAAGACTTAGCATATTTCCCCCATAGTCATCAGATTTACATATACTACAATTAAATAATTTGGAGGTTTGGATGGTGGAAAAATCCAAGGATAAAATATCATGGAGTGTTCCCCTTTAGAACCGTAATGTATTGTGCTCACCACAGACTCTAGATCCAAAGGTTTTGCCTCACATTTATATGCAGAAATGGTACAAGGAACATAACTCCAGAGCGATAGAAACATATGCACACAAACATTCTGGAAATGATGACTGAGGACATTATCACAAGAGGGATTCAACATTTTCACCAAACTTTTCAGGATCTTTTTTGAAAACTGCACAGTACTGTCAAAACTGGATTATTAGCTGAGACAAGATCAGTTTAAAATTGAAGCATGCGTGACGCCATCTTGCAAATGGCAGCTAGACTCCATTTTAGAAACAAGAATCTGCAAGACGCCATTTTATGACCAGCGTCATTTCAAGTTACAACTCAGGAGCTAAGAACAGATGGCAATGTTAATCTACCAAGGGCAACTGGAAATACAAGCTTTCTGAGTAAAAGTAAATAGAAATAGACAATGGGTATTTTTACATACAAATTGGGAATCCCTGGATGCAGATACAGTAAAGTTGTGGCAATTGTAATATAATCCAGGCATTGATATACACAATTGGATTTGTCTGAATCCTAGACAGGATGGCCCCAAACTTCACAGCTTGAGGTGATAATACATTTGCATTTCACACAAGAGTCTAGGAGAACAAAATAGGTTTTTCCCTTTGAACACAGGACAAGTGGGGGCCTGCTGACAGAAGGCATGTAGAACTATCTAGCCCAGCATGTCACACTGCTAAAATGTTCACTCAGTGAGAGTTAACTGCACCCTTCTTCATACACATATTAATACGTCTTTATACCAAACCCTGAATACCCACACATTTCATATTCACTCATAAGGTTCATTAAGCATCAAAATGTATGATTTAAGTTGGTTTAGTTAGTTTAAATTCTGAGAAATAAAGGTATTTGATAACTAAGGTATTATACATGATAAGCAAGTTGTGTTTGGTTTTGTTCTGATGCGTACGCTTTTTACAGCATTCCGGTGTTATTGGTGGAGAGATCGCAGAACTTACAAGCAACAAAATGTTTAAATGTTAGAATGTTACAGAGGGCATTACTAGAAAGATTCCCCTGCTGTTAGAGGCAGGGAGAGTCTATTTGAACCAGCCTGTTAAATGTGCTGTAACATATGCTTCTCCTCTGGGAACCAATGACATCAGCAAGAAACTTCCCCATTGTCCTGTTTTAGTCTGGGAGGGATAAATATGTGTGCCCGGACTCTGGTTTTTTAGTCCATGCTGAATGCTGTATGAACTGAGGGTCTCTTACTGATGCCTATCTCCGTGTCCGGAGGCGCAGCGTATGTATACTGTAATTGGGTCTGTATTATTTCCTTTTACGCCTAAATTGTTTATGTATCAATTGCGTGTAACTGACTGAACTTTTACCTGAATAATACTTGTGCTTTGGAACCACAGATTCCACTCCTGTCTTTATTTGCAGTCAGACTGCGTACGCAAATTGGCGTTATTCTTAGGTTTATAGGAAGGATTTTAGAAGGTATAGGCAGGGGTATATAGAGGTTCATTTTAAAATCAACAGATGGGGGCTCATCCAGTGAAGTCACTTACCTACTCACACGGCACATATGTCTAGCGATATCTCAGCAAAGGGTGGAGTGGCCACATACAGGGTTTTCCTGTAACTGCTTTGTGCTGAAAGATCGCTATCCATTTTCGTGTGAGCGAAGGAAGCTGCCTAGAATCTAGGGACAAGAAAGGAAAAAGTTTGTTTTCCTTTGTTGATAGAACCTAACGCTTAGAGGGGTGCCGCAGTATTGAGTACGCGGCTGAGACGCATTTTTGCGTACGCCATTAAAAAGTCATTATACGGTTGTGCGGTAGTCGCATTATTGTGTATGCGGCTGGTCACACAAAAGCGTATACGCACTTCCGGTTCTGCTGCCACGTGTTTTAACAAAGCCGTTGAGGTTTACCTTTTTCAATTAGTACCAATATCTGGGTTAACGTTTATTTTTCTGCGCAGGAAAAAGTGTGTAACAGTGAGTGTATTGTTGGTAGGGGTAATTTGTTCCCTAAAGTTAAGGGTATCATATGATCCTTAAAGGCTAGGTGCAAGGGTTAGCCTAGCCGCTCGGTAAGCAGCTTACCTTTCAGTACACAGAGCAGGTGTATGGTTTGTTATTTTTGTTAGGGACCGGCTCTCAGTGTGACTGCAATGTTCAATCATATTTGAGCATTGTAGTTGAGCCGCACTAGGTGTGATTGTGAGCTGAGAGATAATAGGTGAGCGGGGGGCATCTAGAATTTCTTCCGTAGGTGAGCGGGGGCATCTAGAATTTCTTCCGTAGGTGAGCGGGGGCTTCTAGAAATTTCTTCCGTAGGTAAGTGAGAGTATCTACATTGTCTTTCACCAGTTTAAATCTTTATTGAAAAGCGTAGGATTTTGTCTCAGAATGGGAGCCATGCAAACAGTAAAGATGTTAGACAATGATGTGCCGCTAATGAAAGCTCCGATTGGATCGGCCCGTCTTATTATGCATACTAAGTACGGTACTTATGCAATAAGGTATTGTGATTTATGGTTTAATATGACGAGGAAGAGTGTTAGACCGTTTCCCAGAATTGGTAGTTTTGATAAAAATGTGTTAGACAATGTCCGGGACCACATCAGTTTGATGCGCTCCCGAGAGAAAAAGGTTAAATATTTTGAATGTTTAAAACTGTGGCAGCATGAAGGGGATGCGTGGCTTAAAAATGTGCAAACGATGCAAACTAGCGTCGTGAGCACATTGCCAGAAAATATATCCGCGACGCTAAATTGCAATACGGGCGAGCCGCAAAATGGCGCGCATGTGTGACAGGGTAGCGTTGTGGCGAGTATTGCCAGCAGTTCACGCTCACCTCCCCCACCTTATGTGGATGGAGGTGCAAGTACAGTTACCAAAAATACCCATAAAAATTTAACAAGCAATTTGTACCCTCTCTTAAGCAACCATAAAGAAAATGTTTATGATGTGGATGATGAGCCTATTGTAATGTCTGCCATTTCCCATGCTGTGCAGATGATAGATGCTGCATCACCACAATCACGGGTGGTGCCGCCATCTCCATCGATAACAGCAAGGGAAGTGTTAACACACTCTGCACCTGTAGAGGAAGTTGTTAATACCATACGTAGTAGCAGCAGATTAAACCCCCAGCCAGGTAACCAGGTCAGAGGTAGCAACGCTGCCGGTCTGCATCCCATTCGGACAATAACTGTTCCGAATGGAAATGCGGATGCAAACGGTGTAGTGCCAACGAGGGAAGTAGTAATGCAATGTCCATGGACAAGAGCAGAACTAAATTCCATCATAAATGATTTCCCCGATCCCAAAAAGGAACTAGCCAAATGTCAAAGATTTTTGAGAAATTTGGGTAGTTCTCATGAGCCCACTAATAAAGATTGGCGTGTGGTGTTAAGGGCCTGTCTACCATGCAATACCGACGTTCCCTTAACAGACCAAGTAAACCAAGGTAACATTTCCCGCATTGTGACTCAATTGGGTGTATATTTTCCAGTAGTAGTTAACTGGAACAAAATTTTCACCATTAAGCAAAAGGAGAGTGAATCTGCAGAAGATTATCGAGACCGGGCTCTGCAGGCTATCACCCAGTACACTGGGATAGAAGATATTAAAGATAGCACTCACCACAGGGGAATGATAGTCACGGTACTCATGGACGGTCTGAAAGATGATTTAAAGATTCGGGTTCAGACCTCACAACCTGGCTGGAGGGGACTCACAATAGATAACCTCATAGAGTCTGCCATAGAACATGATAAAAATATCACAAAAAAGAGAGAGACCCAGAGCGAGAAACTAATGGCTGTCAGTATCCAAGCTCTGGAAGGAATGACAATAACATCACAGCCAACCGACACACCTGCACCTGAACAATTACACGTCCTCACCAATCCCACACCACAGCAAACACATCCTTACCCCACATATCATACACAACCACAGGCCCCATACTACCCACAAACTTCATACCTCCCACAATACCCTTATCCTTCACATCCTTACCCTCCCTATCCTTACCCATATCCACCATCTTTCCCTCTTGCTCAAATCCCACAACAATCTTTTCATCCACCCCTTTCAAAATTATGTTTTAACTGTCACCAAGTGGGACACATAAGTAAGTACTGCAAAGTGAAAAACACCACACAGGAACATGAGTTTCCCATGGGTTCATAGGTAACCCCAGTATCTTCTCCCAGGCCTTATACAACTGTTTACAAGTTTTGCAACCTGCCATTGTATCTGTTCTAATGTAAAATGTGGACGATTTATTGTTGTATTTTAGGTCATGTATAAATGATATTAAACTGTTGTGCTTTATCTCCCACTCATAGGACACAAGGTTGCTAAGGATAAACGGCAGCCATGCCAGGCTGAGGTCGACTACTCGGAATACTATCCAAAACAGTGGCACAGGCATTATTTAGAGCAGTAGCTATTAATAACAAGATTTAATTGCAGGAACCTGTATGCAGATACTATATCCCTAGAATTATTAAAAATAATAGGGGGACTTATTTTACAGGTGACGTTTCCAAGAACATGTGTAAGATGATGGGTAACAACACTGAGATTATCCCAGACTGTCTTTTCCTTTATTTGCCCCCCCTTTGAGATACTGTTCAAACAGGCAGCCTCATGTGAAAATATGATAATGAGGTTACTGTGCAGGGTCTCACGAAGATGAATGAGAATAACCGAAATTGAAAGTGTTATTAACTAACATGTCTAATGCAAACTGTCATGATGTCAAATCTGGAAGAATTTGTTATGATCCAAATTTTTTTTAGCTCAGGTCGTTTGACTGATCGCTGGAAAGGTTCGTATCTGACGATACAGCATCCTCAAAGGGTGGCCGGGGAAGATACGTGGGTCCATTCCACTCACTATAGGGAGGTTAACCAACCGGTGGAGATACAAGGCAGAGACAAGGCCAATAACGTGGACCTGTCGATTGTGAGCTTGTGCCGGAAGGATTAAAAAGGTGCCGGTGAGATATCTGAGCTAAAGAAATGTGTAGATCAGTGCTTCCAGCAATGGAGTGGTCTACTGTGGTCATCCTAGTTCTTTTTCTTTCCAGAGTTTTTGTCATGATGATCTGTTTGGGGATACTCAGTGTCTGTTATGGGGGACCGATAAAGGAGATGTGAGCTGATGGCGGAGCTGATGGAGTGGAGTCAGGAGGAGTGCAATGCCAATCAGGGGAGTTTCTGACCAATTTTAGTATTGTAATTGTTATGTTATTTGGGAAAAATACTTCCAGAAGTTATGACCCTCACACATGTTGAAATGCTGGGTATACATAAAAACACACCGTCACCCTATCTTCACACACAATAAGAACACAGAGGCAAAAGAAATATGATGCGTCCGGTGTGTTCCTATTGTGTTGAAGTGTGGAAAATGTAAAAAAAAAAAAAAAAAGAGTAAAACGAAAGAATGAAATCATGATAGTGGCCAGTATGAATACCGAGGTAGATACAGAACTGCATTACAACCCTGAGCTAATAAATACAATCGTTGAATGTATTATATTTAGACATGCATAGAATGTATTATTAAGATGTTATTTATAGAACACCTCAGACAATGTAAAGTCTCAATTCCCCTTCAAGACTGCTATTATAAGACTGGTGCATTCCCACACCTTTCACATGATCTTCCAAGATCCGCGGTGTGCGTATAATAGTAGTCTTATGTCCCCACCCAGAGACACATTATTGATGGATTAAGAACCGCCTTGTGCCATCCCATAATAACACCAACTAATATGTAAATGTAAGCCTAAATTTTATTCTAATAGCAGATTGTGATAGCATGTTGTTCGCTATCAAAGGGTGGACTGTCAAAACTGGATTATTAGCTGAGACAAGATAAGTTTAAAATTGAAGCATGCGCGACGCCATCTTGCAAATGGCAGCTAGACTCCATTTTAGAAACAAGAATCTGCAAGACGCCATTTTATGACCAGTGTCATTTCAAGTTACAACTCAGGAGCTAAGAACAGATGGCAATGTTAATCTACCAAGGGCAACTGGAAATACAAGCTTTCTGAGTAAAAGTAAATAGAAATAGACAATGGGTATTTTTACATACAAATTGGGAATCCCTGGATGCAGATAAAGTAAAGTTGTGGCAATTGTAATATAATCCAGGCATTGATATACACAATTGGATTTGTCTGAATCCTAGACAGGATGGCCCCAAACTTCACAGCTTGAGGTGATAATACATTTGCATTTCACACAAGAGTCTAGGAGAACAAAATAGGTTTTTCCCTTTGAACACAGGACAAGTGGGGGCCTGCTGACAGAAGGCATGTAGAACTAACTAGCCCAGCATGTCACACTGCTAAAATGTTCACTCAGTGAGAGTTAACTGCACCCTTCTTCATACACATATTAATATGTCTTTATACCAAACCCTGAATACCCACACATTTCATATTCACTCATAAGGTTCATTAAGCATCAAAATGTATGATTTAAGTTGGTTTAGTTAGTTTAAATTCTGAGAAATAAAGGTATTTGATAAGGTATTATTCATGATAAGCAAGTTGTGTTTGGTTTTGTTCTGATTTATATGCTTTTTACAGCATTCCGGTGTTATCGGTGGAGAGATCGCATCATGCAAACTCAAGTTATGGATCGCAGAACTTACAAGCAACAAAATGTTTAAATGTTAGAATGTTACAGAGGGCGTTACTAGAAAGATTCCCCTGCTGTTAGAGGCAGGGAGAGTCTATTTGAACCAGCCTGTTAAATGTGCTGTAACATATGCTTCTCCTCTGGGAACCAATGACATCAGCAAGAAACTTCCCCATTGTCCTGTTTTAGTCTGGGGGGGATAAATATGTGTGCCCGGATACTGTTTTTTTAGTCCATGCTGAATGCTGTATGAACTGAGGGTCTCTTACTGATGCCTATCTCCGTGTCCGGAGGCGCAGCGTATGTATACTGTACTTGGGTCTGTATTATTTCCTTTTACGCCTAAATTGTGTATGTATCAATTGCGTGTAACTGACTGAACTTTTAAAATCAACAGTACTTACTTTCATAAACCACTAAGATGACAGTATGTCATCAGTCATGGGCAGAACTAAATGCTATATTACTCCTGGCATTGCAAATAGCAGGCAAAGATAACAGGATAACTTATCTCAGCTAATATCATGTCCATGCAGGAGAAGCACCAAGTTTACACAGATAACTCTTTATTTCTGTCACAGGGCCATCAGAACAAAAAGATGCTTTCAATTAGGGTATGTGCTCCCTTCTTTTCCGATTATTGGCAGATCAAGAAGGAAACTGTAGTAGGCCAGCTTTGGCCACATATTCCATGGTTTGCTGTGGCTTGGGGAAAGTTTCTGGACTACCCTTGGTCTCTGTCATCTCGGTCAGATCTTTTGCACCAGGGCCTGATTCTGCATCCCAAGCCAAATGTCGTTGCTTTGAATATATAGAGATTGAGCTAAAATAAAAAAGGAGTCTCTGACAAAGTAATAGGGGGACTTCTTAATGCCAGAAAACAAGATTTTTCCTCTATAATAGTAAGGCATTGATTCCATGATGCAACCTATAACGATTTGTTCCTGCTTCTCCTACTAGTCCTCAGATTCTGGGTTTTCTGCGGGATGGATTAGACAATTATTTTGGTCTCCCTACTCTGAAAACTGAAGTTTATGCACTTAATCAGATGCCAATCTGGAGTACAGAATAATTAACTTCTTTTTCTATTTTTTTAAGCCTTTTGTGGCCTCGCTCTCGCTATCTTACGCAGGCACAAGATGGTCTAATGTCTGATCTCGTTTTGAGCCTTTGCTAGATGTTTCTCTAACGTGATTTTGGCAGTTTCACACCTGCCCGCTGAATGGGAGAACTACAGGGGGTATGGTGTATGGAGCCTTTTTGTTGTATTGAGAATCCTACTTGATAACTAAGTTAGAGTCCAATTTTCCCATGCATGAAGAATTAATATTTGCATCTTTCTGTCAATAACCAACGATAAAGAATGGACTTTGGTTGTGGTCCCCAAATCTTGAGGCTTGGTGCAATTTTGATCAACTCATTGTCTTTTCCTCTTAAGTTTAAACTAACCTTTCCATAAATGTTATATTACTGTCACCCTTGTATCCAGGCAATCTGTGTCACCCCTGTCTGTCTGCCCCATCCCCTTAGAATGTAAGCTCTCACGAGCAGGGCCCTCTTCCCTCATGTGCTTCTCCTTCACTTAACTATACTTTAATATACAACAGTACCCCACCCTTGGTTGCCGACACCATGCTGCTTATCTAAGTGTTATGTAGGAATGTATTAATCATGTATCTTTCCTGCATTGTTTGTATTGTTAATAACTTTTCTTGTGTGCTCATTTGTAAGGCGCTGCAGAACCCTTGTGGCGCCATATAAATAAAGGATAATAATAATAATAAAGAACAATTACTTATCCTTTATCTTGTCCAGTGATCTCTGTGTACCTGTCCAGAAAAAATAATTTCTTAGGCCAGATCAACTTTTGACTCTTTCTGTAGGACCCCATGAAGCACAAGCTATATCCAAACGTATCTGGCAAGATGAAATATACCATTGTGCAGACTTACAATTTGAATGGATGTGAGGCGCTAGACGTTACAAAAGCACATTCTACCATTGAGGTGGCAACATTTTGGGTATGCACACCTCAGGGTTCAGCAGACGATTTAGCATAGCAGCATAGTGGTCATCTCTTACCTTTACCAAACTTTATCTTCTGGATGCGGCATCTTCTGCTGAAGCTCAAATAGAAGAATTATCGCCAATTTAATTTCCTTAAAATACTCGCTGGCAGCTATATACTGTATTCCCACCTGTGTGGTTTCTTTATGCTTTGCAGGACACATTTGGGAATCTTCCGGGGCTAATCATTTTCATGTCTCTACTGCAGGTCTGTGGTGTCACTACAAGGCCAGGGCAGGATTTGTGGAAGGCTGTATAGGACTCAGGCTAGGGTAGAATGGGTTCCCTGAAATGGGTTGCAAACCTTAGTAACTGACTTGTAGAGTTCAGACTTTTCTGTGCCAATAAATGATTATTGATAGAATACATTTATATTGGCTTAGGCTATAGTCCCTGCTACACATGCTCTGGCTTTCTGCATACTGCATATTTCCATGTAATGTGCTGGCCTATGCCATAACCTCATTAGCAGACATAGGAAGCTATGCAAACAAGACATGAAAATAAGCAAACATAAGAAAAAAACATGCAAATAGAACTATGCCTATAAGGCCTTGATGGGACCTGAAACTGACAAGTCCAAACTGAATCTCAAATATGAACTTTTCTAAAAAAAAACCATGTATTTGCATAAACTTCCTATGTCTGCTCATCAGAGACCTGTGGGATGCGGAATGCTACCTTGGCCTGGTCAGAAGGGAATTCAGTACATCTATACATCAAAACGTCTAGGTCTGGTCAGGAATCCACAAATGACCAATGACCACTTTAACATTGTTCATGCTGAGAAATTTCACGTTGCTTAATGTGATTTATTCTGATAAAGATCTTGTGGATCATGTAGGAGCATTAATGTCCCTATATCTCTTCCTCCATCCTATACAACTGGGTCACTGAAATTCCTTCAGTTGTATTTGATGCTCATGAGATGTTGGTACAGTGCTTTCATTATGGCGGTGGCGATTGCTGCAATGTTTACACTATTACCCACTCTTGCTGGAAGGATATGTTATTCTGCAATAAACCTTTACAAAAGTTATGCAGGAGGATTCCAACAGGATTTAGATCAAAACTAGACAGGATTAATGAGGTCAACACAGGACAATGTAGAAGATCCTAGCACAGGAGAATCATATCTCAATGGGTCACAACCATAATATAGTCCCTGTAAGATGAAACCAGTGTCAGTAGCTCAACATGAGGAAGGAATACAAGCAAACAAACATATTTATCATGTATTTATTAATAGTTATTATTACCCACATATTATACACCTGCTTGCCTACTATCCGAACTGCCGGGAGGCCCCCGAAAATCAGGCGGCACTCCCGGCTGCCCGGAAAAGTGGTCAAGTCTTCCAGGCAGCCGGTACCCACCTGTATACCCGTGGATGTGCGCCCCACAAGACAAACACGCAGCGGAGGGGCTGATGACACGATTTGTGCTGAATCGCATCATCGTGGTCCCGCCCTTGCTTCACAATGCTGGTAATCTTAGCCCAATCACGCGGTCACACCCCCACTGCGCCCCCAATGCCACATCAAATCCCCCCTTATGCGGTGCCATATGCTGCAGCTGGTGCAGGGCCAGCTTCAGTAGGAGCAGCGCCCTGTGCCAACTGAGACATAGCCGCCCGCATTCCGTGCGCGACTGGGAAGGGGACGTGGCCTAATTAATATAGGCCAGACACCCTAAATGACGTTATTTGGGGGAGTGCCCGCATGGCACGCCTCCTGTGTAACATCAGGCTGGGGGCGAGCCCAGCACTCCATCACTAACTGGGCTTCCCCCAGTCCTCTCCCTGCACTAAATGGATGCACCGGGTCAAGCACCGCAACACAGCTGCAGCGGTGGGGGGTGCCCAACCTCTCGATCACCTCGGCCCACGGGTGGAACAGCGGGACAGTGCCCAAAAAGTGGGACTGTCTCACTGAAACCTGATACCTGTCATATGCTGGAGCACAAGCTGCAAGATACTCGTCATTTGCTGGAGAACTAGCTGCTTGAAACTTGTCATATGCTGGAGCACAAGCTGCATGATACCTGTCATATGCAGGAGCACAAGCTGCATAATACTCGTCATATGCTGGAGCACAAGCTGCATAATACTCGTCATATGCTGGAGCACAAGCTGCATGATACCTGTCATATGCAGGAGCACAAGCTACATAATACTCGTCATATGCTGGAGCACAAGCTGCATGATACCTGTCATATGCTGGAGCACAAGCTGCATGATACCTGTCATATGCAGGAGCACAAGCTGCATAATACTCGTCATATGCTGGAGCACAAGCTGCATAATACTCGTCATATCCTGGAGCACAAGCTGCATGATACCTGTCATATGCAGGAGCACAAGCTACATGATACCTGTCATATGCTGGAGCACAAGCTGCATGATACCTGTCATATCCTGGAGCACAAGCTGCATGATACCTGTCATATGCTGGAGCACAAGCTGCATGATACCTGTCATATGCTGGAGCACAAGCTGCATGATACCTGTCATATGCAGGAGCACAAGCTGCATGATACCTGTCATATGCTGGAGCGCAAGCTACATGATACCTGTCATATGCAGGAGCGCAAGCTGCATGATACCTGTCATATGCAGGAGCACAAGCTGCATGATACCTGTCATATGCAGGAGCACAAGCTGCATGATACCTGTCATATGCAGGAGCACAAGCTGCATGATACCGGTCATATGCAGGAGCACAAGCTGCATGATACTCGTCATATGCTGGAGCACAAGCTACATGATACCTGTCATATGCAGGAGCACAAGCTACATGATACCTGTCATATGCAGGAGCACAAGCTGCATGATACCTGTCATATGCAGGAGCACAAGCTGCATGATACCTGTCATATGCAGGAGCACAAGCTGCATGATACCTGTCATATGCAGGAGCACAAGCTGCATGATACCTGTCATATGCAGGAGCACAAGCTGCTTGATACCTGTCATATGCAGGAGCACAAGCTGCATGATACTCGTCATATGCTGAAGCACAAGCTGCATGATACCTGTCATATGCACGAGCACAAGCTGCATGATACCTGTCATATGCACGAGCACAAGCTGCATAATACTCGTCATATGCAGGAGTACAAGCTGCATAATACTCGTCATATGCTGGAGCACAAGCTGCATGATACCTGTCATATGCTGGAGTACAAGCTGCATGATACCTGTCATATGCACGAGCACAAGCTACATGATACTCGTCATATGCTGGAGCACAAGCTGCATGATACCTGTCATATGCAGGAGCACAAGCTGCATGATACCTGTCATATGCTGGAGCACAAGCTGCATGATACCTGTCATATGCTGGAGCACAAGCTGCATGATACCTGTCATATGCTGGAGCACAAGCTGCATTTGACCATGCATGGCAATTTTCAATACCATGTGCAAACTGGCATGTGTGGCAAAGGTTTCTATTTCTGCTGCTCTGTCATGCCGCATTTATAGACCCATAGGGTCTTTCATGTGAAAAGTCCAATCTGTGGGCGACAACTGCAAATAAGGACAGGGTTTAGCCAACGTCATTAGTCACTCCAAACTGCATGACACTTCATGAGATATTCTTGTTTGTTTAAAAAGCCTATATTACTGTAGGTGGTTTCATATTCACTGCCAACCCAACCCCTCAGCCAGGCCCTAACCTTACTCACCGTCCTGTAAGTTATTTTCATGTATTCTAAATAGGCATACTCCTGGTTTAGAATTTATATCTGATCTTTAATAAAATCATTAATTCTGTAATATGGCAAGAAATGACATGCAGATCCCAGCTCACACTCATATTCTCTATTATCAAGGCTCATCCCAGGTGTCCTGAAACACAAAGTCACAATCTTGTATGGCAAATGATGAATGCTGTGTAATGTTGGATTGCATTTTGCTTGACCTACAGCCCTGCTCTCCTCCTCTTCAGGGCACGGCTGTAAGCTATTTGGACCACTTATACCATGGAACACATTTTCAGCATTACTTCACCTCCATTTGGTCGCCCTAGTCATTATAAAGCCCTTCTCCACTGTACTTTGGACAATGACCTACCTCACATCCCTAAGTCCATTTGCACCATAAGCTGAGCCACAATTTGATCCCTCTTCTAATGTGACGTCTTGTTGGTGATGTTCACTCTAGGTTATACTATTGGATGGTTATGTTATTCGCCCATGTTCCCTCTTCTTGACTCACTTTTCTTCCTTCTCTACCCTCCCTATCCCAATTATTAAGTGCAAAAAAAACCCTTCAATAAACATTGTAAAAAAAAATAAAAAATTAAAATTTCAAATTCTGTCTGCAGTTTCTTCTGAAGGCAGAATCAACTATAGTACAGGTTGAGTCTCCCATAACCAAATATTCCGAAATACGGAATAATTTTAGCATGACAGATAATGAAAACTTTGATTTTTGTTGGTTCAATGTACACAAACTATTAAAAATATTGTATAAAATTACCTTCAGGCTTTGTGTATAAAGTGTATATGAAACATAAACGAATTTCATTTCTGTACACAAACTTTGCTTGAGCCACAAAATTATTGAAAATATTGTATAAAATGACCTGCAGGCTGTGTGCATAAGGTGTATATTACACATACATGCATTCTGTGTGTATGTTGGGGTCCCATTCCCAAGATATTTTATTATGATATGCAAATATTCCAAAATACGGAATATTCCGTTATCCAAAATACCCCTGGTCCCAAGCATTTTGGGTATGGGAGTCTCAACCTGTACACTACACTGGGCACCACAGCTGGTGTCTCAGGCCAGATACTAGGCCTGATTTAGAGATGGACAGAATTGCAGAGCCGCACACAAATGACTGTGCGATTGTGTCCATTTAAAATGCTAATGTAGCAGGAGGTGTCTGTAGGAAACAGACACCTCCTTGCTACATCTACCATCCCAGAACTACAACCAAAGTCGTAGCCTGGGGATCACCAGCAACTATCGGTCACGATGGTTGCCCCTTTGGCCAGGCTGTAGTAGCTGAAGCTTACCACAGCCTGACCGGTACTTGGCAGCTTGCAAGGCCAGGAAATCTGTGTCCACAGACGCAGACCCTGGCCTCGTCCCTCCCGGAAAACGGGGGCAACAGCTCCCATTTCTGGGAAGGCTCTCCACAGCCCCCCAAATGAGCTGGAGGCACTACGTGCAGACTTGCAGATGGAGGGCTACACATGCACGGTGTACATCCTACGCATGCGCAGTCCTCTAACAAGTGGCGATGTGCGCTAACCATTGGGTTAGCGTACATCTCTGAATCAGGCCCACAGTCTTCAGGTCTTCGGTTGGCATCATAGCGTATTAGAGAAAGATCTGATCTAAGCTAACTGCTAGCATCTGTCACATACAATACATGTTTTGTATTATTATTACAACTGAGTATCCTATTTGGAGATGAGCGGTTGGTTTTTGACTGGGTTCTTTTCGCCAGTTTAGCGCAAGTTCGGATTAATCTCATTGGCTATGCAAAACACGTGAGTGCCGGAAAGCCAATATAATGCCATTTTTGAGATCCAAACCGCTCATCTCTAATCCTATTATAAGAAGTGCTGTAGATGGGTATGAGAATAGGTAAGATTCTTGGATGAGGGTGTAGTACGTAGCTATAAGAAACACAATAAACCAGCTTTCTTGTGTATGGTGGGAGTGGGACAGACAATAGGTTTTCTAGGACATAAGTATGTAGAGTTTTATCTAGCATGACAGCAGGAGTCAGAGCATGGATCTCAGATGCGGGACAGCAGAAGATGTGCTGTTAGTAGCATGCACAATGGATTGAAGTGGGGACAGCTGATAAGAGGACAACATATTGCAACATTGTAATAGTCACAATGAGAAGATGAACCAATATCTTGACAGCAAATTCTATATTGAAAAAGAGATGGTGCTTAGATGAAAACATCAGAAATTCATCAGTGATTAGATGCAGGGATTTAAGGAGGACCAACCCATAGCATAACCTTCAACTGCAAACGTAAGGACACAGTGGGGCTCTTAGCTCCCCACTGAGATTTTTAGGGTGTGTAGACATTGTTGGAGGAAAAATGACCCCAAAAAATTACACAAACATTTTTTCACACTCCTATCGCTCCGTTTCACTTCTGCTTGCCGTAAAAAGTCAGTGTGAATGTAGCCTCTATGTTTTTGTTACAACATTCCTTTTCTTATTGCGTTACTTGTAGGAACTGTGGCCCTTTAATCGATGTCTTTCATCATGTTGTGTAGCAAGTCAAAAACTATCTCAAATAGTTTTCTAAGTAGTTTATTTCCTCACGTGTAGTGATGACCGATCAGCACATATGTGGATAAGTCAGCAAGCAAAGCCTGTGATGGAATCTAGCCTTGCCAGCACTCAGATATCCACTCCGTGCCTGAGCTGAAATATATACATATATAAGCAGCTGACCCATCTGGAACATGATGCCAAGTCACCGCCAATCATGCCGCTAGATCTGAGAACATGGAAAGAGGAGAAGGGTTTGCTTTTTAGAGTGCTGTATACTAATCTCACATCAGTGGCCATGTTTAGGTGAAAATATACTTGTGTCATAATGGGCACAGGAAAACCTATGCTCTACCACTGACAAATTAGCCTGGATGAAGACACAAGAAGCCTGTTATGGTCAGGCAACTCCATTATAGAAGGAATTTCCTTTCTTCTCAGTCTTACCACCTCAAGCATAGAGATTTCGACACAAAGTCTAACTACTATCAACTACTTAAACACACTGTTTGAAATGGTGCAATTAAAATATCTCAATGCATCTTAAGTCTTAACACTAATCTTTTCATCAGGAGTAACAAATTACCAAGCGTGAAGCTCTCAGATCCACACATTTTAAAATTAGGCATGACCTCTTAACCAATGATGCACAAAAGCAGGTTCAGTATTTGTATACTGCTATTTTAAGATATATTTTTTTCATTTATGTGATGTTGTAGAGCTGTGATGTGCAACCGCATATACTTCAAGTGCTGCACATGCGACTGCCCAACCTTAATTTTAAGAATATAAAAACTGCCCAAAAATTACCTTGGAATCCCTATAACTTATCTCAGAATTCCCGCAGATGCACTAACCCCCCTTACCACAATTTACCGCCAAATGCACTCAGAATCTAACAAGCCCACAGATCCCACATGTACTCCAATTCTCCCTCACTTGCCTCCCACACCTCCAAACTTACATATGCCACACATACCTCCCCACATGACACACAGACCTGTCAACATGCAACCCACACCTTCCCATACCGCCCACTACTCACTGGTAATCCCCACATCCCCTCCCATCACCGGTTTTTCCAACATACCCTCTACTCACTGGCAATCCTCACATGCCCTCCCACCACTGGTACTTCCAACATACCCCTTACTCACTGGCAATCCTCACATGCCCTCCCACCACTGGTACTTCCAACATACCCACTACTCACTGGTAATCCCTACATCCCCTCCCATCACTGGTTCTTCCAACATACGCTCTACTCACTGGCAATCCACACATGCCCTACACTCACTGGTACTTCCAACATACCCATTACTCACTGGAAATTCTCGCATGCCCTCCCATCACTGGTACTTACAACATACCCTATACTCACTGGCAATCCTCACATGCCCTACACTCACTGGTACTTCCAACATAACCACTGCTCACTGGCAATTCACACATACCCTCCCATCACTGGTACTTCCAACATACCCTTTACTCACTGGTAATCCCCACATGCACCCACCTACTGGTACTTTCAACATACCCTCTACTCACTGGCAATCCACACATGCCCTACACTTACTGGTACTTCCAACATACCCACTATTCACTGGTAATTCCCACATGCATCCACTTACTGGTGCTTCCAACATACCCACTACTCACAGGCAATCCCCACTTCTCCTTCCATAACTGGTACTTCCAACATACCCACTACTCACTGGCAATCTCCACATGCCCTCCACTCACTGGTACTTTCAAAATACCCACTACTCACTGGCAGTCATCACATGCACCCACTCACTGACACTATCACTTACAGGGCCACCAAGACATCAGAAGGGCCCCCATACTAAAGAGGGACATGGCCAATGTGAAGGCTTGGCTACAACCCACTCTGCATACAATCCCCTGGGAAGCACTGAATGTGGGCCATTGCTCAACCTTTCAAGATGACCTGGGCCTCCAAGACAGGCCTGAGTAATCTGTACATGGCCCACTCATCTGTCATCACCACTGCCCACATTTGCCATACTCATTTACAGCACGTGGTGCAGAATACACTGCCCTCTCTACTGTGTGACTTCCCTGCTGCATGCAGAGATGGTCACGTGATGCACTGGTTCAACTCAAGTTTTATTCACTAAGCAAAGAATAAGCCAAGCCAGGTGTGGGCTGCTGGCGAAGACTCGTCAATCTGCCTGCTGCCCACCACAGTTTCATACTGTTTTCATTAGCAGCAATGTGTGAAACAATCGTTTATGTTATATACAAAGTCAATTTGGACAATTTTGGCATTACATGGATAAATAATATATTTTTCAAGGAACATTTAGCTGATGTGAAATTCATGAACTGTTTATTGAAAAAAATGTTTGTTTGTTTATTATTTAAATGACCTGAAGTATAGTGCTTGACACTGAGGGCCTGATTCAGACCCGGTCGCAAGCGCTGAGCGCTCACAACCAGGTCGATGGTGGCCCACAGCGCATGTGCACGAGGGAACCGGCTCCGTCGTGTGCATGCGGGAGACCCGGCTAGCGACGGGCACTCCGTCGCTCCGTGTCTCGCAACAAAGGGGGCGAGCTGTCGATGTTGAGTGACAGCTCACCCCCTTTGGTGGACGGGCCGGGGGAGGGTGGCTGCCCAAATGGAGGCATTCCCATAAGAACGCCTGTCGTTTGGGGGTGGCCCCACTGACATCACGAGCGATCGAGTGATGTCAGTGGAGAGATTTCGGCTCTGTTAGAGACGAAATCTCTCTGGGGCTTACGGCCATGAGACCCTACCACAAGGGTCTCGTTGCAAGCCCGATGGTCGCGATGGTCTTGACCATCGCGACGATCATCATGGCCGCTCGCCAGCGGCCAGGAGGCAGTTCTAAAAAAATTAAAAACCCGGCCCTGATTCAGAGCGAGCGCTCTGTCAGAGCGACAGGGTCTGAATCAGGCCCTGAGTTCCTGGGTCTCTGGTGCCAGGGTATACCAACACCATTGTAGTCCAAGGTTAGAGACCACACAATGTCCCATTCCTGTAAAAGATTTGCCTATGTTGAATGCCACCATGAAAGCACCTTCAGAATGTATTTACTTTGACCTTATCCAAGAATATATTGATCTTTCTGTACACTGGTTTTAAACTACTCCTGTCCCCAAACTGCAATCTGGTTGCCGAACACGTGGAGCTGCAGCCACATTCATTTGCATAGCACAGGTTGGTCACTTGTTGCAATGCAGAGGTGGGCCCTCTAGGCTGACCAGTGACCCCACAGACGCATCAATGGTGTATTTCTTCTACCAATTTTGTCTGCTACCAAATCCAATCGAATCAGATATGATGAGCACAAATGAAGTTGTACTGATGAATCCACGGCCTGCAGTGAAGATGGAGTATGAGGTTTCTGGGACTGGTGCAAACCTAAAAAATGAATACTGTGTTTATAGCACCTACTACTGTGTATGGTCATAGTGCATACCCCACAACAGATGCTACCTGCCCTGACAATCCAATATCTGTATCATCAATATATCTTATCTCTTGTGGTGGTGGAGGTATTTATTGTCACATTTTACGAACATGGGGAACAAGTGTCCTGACTATGTCCAACAGACAGCACTAATGTTTTTCCACTCAGCACTGGTTGGTCACCTGAAGATGTCTTTTGTGCCACCCGAGGGAACCTGTACTTCTGCGAGTTCAGAATTACTTATGCAAACAATTGGGAAAATACAGTAGTAACTAAGCATTAAATGAAAACTAGATATATCTGTCCACCGGGAAGGCTACTTGAGCTCGGGAGAAAACAAAAAGCAGCCATTTGTCTGGCCAAAAACGATAATCCTCTGAAGCCCATGTCACATCCTAGAATTAAGTCCTGAACAAGTCCAGGTGGGCATAGCTTTAGACATGTAGCAGTAGTTATAGGACCCATATGGTCGCATTTCAGAACAACAGAATACCTCACTTCAAAACTACATACACTACAGGGGGGCATACAGCATACCCTATATGTACAACAATGATGTGAGAGAGGGTATGCCAGATAGGCCTAACCTATATGTGGTATATACCCTGCTCTAACCACACCTAGTCTACAGAGGAAACTATCATTTAGCACATGATAATACTAAAGGGTCTATTCATGAAGCAGAGAAGAGCCTTGTTTAGCTGAAATCAGGGCTCTTCTCTGCTTCGTGCTATTCATGGAGCTAGTTTACCATGGAGAAGTGTCTTACTTCTCCAGCTGTACCCCTGCTCCATGCCTGCATCGCATCACCTTACTATTGTATGGTGAGTGCAATTCATGAAGGAACGGAAAGCTCAGCTTTCCGTTTCTCTGCTGCGGTACAGATTCACCATTTGAGGATGGCGTAATCTGTGCCGCAAGCCGAACAGAGCAGGGAAGCTACAGGGATCGCGGAGGGGCCAGACAGCGCCCGAACACACCGGAGAAGTTAGTCTGCAACATGAACGGCTTCTAAACTTCACTATATATCGCATCGATGTGATGCGATATATAGTGATATCTTTTAGTAGCCACTTCATGTTCTACATGAATAAACCCCTAAGTATCTTTTGTCTGCAGCTAATCAGAAGTAACAGTACTTGGAAGGCTTGTGAAAACAAGCAGTAAAATGTCTGCAGTTTCAATAACAGAACATATCAAATTGATACTTTGGGCCCAATTCAGAAGATAAACGCAATGGCTTCAGGCCTGCAGTGCCGAATGCTAGGGACTGGGAGCCTGTTAGAGGTGCGTTCCACGCTGCCTCAGTTTACTTACTGCCAGCCAGCAGCCGTTGGGCACTAGGTCATCCAACATGCACCTTCTACTAGCTGGACAAGAGGACCAAATAGCCAATTTCAAGCTGTTGCTAATACCTCTTTTCCACCAAAAACCCAGGTCCGACCTGGGTTTTTGGACATGGGGCCTGATTCAGACCCGGTCACAAGCGCTGAGCTCAGCGATGTTGAGTGACAGCTCGCCCCCTTTGGTGGGCGGGCCAGGGGGGTGGCTGCCCAAACAGAGGTGTTCCCATGAGAACGCCTGCCGTTTGGGGGCAGCCCCACTGACATCACAAGTGATGTCAGTGGAGAACTTCCGGCTCTGTTAGAGCCGAAAGCTCTCTGGGGCTTGCGATGAACGATGCCCTACCACAAGGGTTTCGTCGCAAGCCCGATGGTCGCAATGGTCTTGACCATCGCCACCATCATCATGGCCACTCGCTATAGCTGTGGGTGGGCACCAACAGCGATGCGAGCGGCCACGAGGCCGCTCCAAAAATAAAAAAGCCCGGCCCTGATTCAGAGCGAACGCTCTGTCAGAGCAAGCGGCTCTGAATTAGGCCCATGGTTCCAACCCAGGTCAGACCCCATTTACACAGCACCATAAATCTGGGTTATTCTTAGGTAAGCCCCGTTCACCCTGAATTTGGGTCTGCCCTGCTAAACTTGTGACGTCATAAAAAGTGGGAGGTGACTGCTCCACAACCACCAATCAACTCATTTTAGGCATGACCCAGGTCGGATAACCCCGGTTGCGCCAATTACACTGCCCCATTTCCCAGGTCCATCCTGGGTCCAACCTTGGTAGCTACCTGGGTTGGATTGCAGAGTCACTTGACCCGGATTATTTTTCAGGGACCCTGTTACACTGAGCTGCAACTCTGGTAGACCCAGCAAAAACCCAGGTTTTTGCTCTGGTGTAAAAGGGGTATAAGTGACAGATTAATTCTAGTAGGCCTGCGCATCAATTACTAGGTCTGAGGATCATACAAAACCCAAGTGCTGTGACTGTTACCATAGCTACATTAAAGCTATGCTTAACAAGTTTGGGATGACAGCAGTGTCGGACTGGGAAATTAAGGGCCCACCGGGAGGATGCAGTGATAGGTGGCCAACTTCCACAGTGGCTTGGCTAACCATTAGAGAGGGCATGGCCTGGGCCCCTTTAAACATATATTTAGTAAATACTGCTAGTACATGCAAGATAATGCACCAGATTAATAACAGCAATGCATTGAAGAAAATATACCTTAGTCCTGTGCAGTATAATGTAACATATGTATAATTCAAGTGCACAGTCTTGAACCTGGTCCCTAGAGAAAGGGGTGGGCCCCCAGGCAGTGGAGCCCACTGGGGGTTTCCCCTATACCCCGTGGGCCAGTCCGACCCTGGAGGACAGATACTAAAACAGTCAGCACACTCATTGACAAAAGCATGAAAATGTCAAAAACATTGGTGTCAATACAATTAGATGTGAGTTGCTGTTTTCTCTGCGAATTCACATTGCAAATTCATTTTGCTCAGATTCTACTATTTGCATCTCCCTGAGGGTGAGAGATGTAGGGGATTTTTTTTTTTTTTTTTAACGATAAATTGTCCGGACACTGGGCCTGATTCAGAGCCAGACGCTATTTGCGAACGGTCGTTCAGGAAAAGGGGGTGGCTATTCAAATGAACAGTTTGCTCTTTGCGGTCTGTTCACGCCTCCATGTCTGAATGTGCGAACAAAACTTGGTCGTCTTTTGGATAACTACGCCCCCTGGCCGCTCGCATCCTACGTCATGTCCGCTATTTATTAGATTAATCGAGTACATCGACCAGCGTATGAACTGCTCGCTATTCTTGTGGTTGGTTTTTCCTACCACAATCTTGCGAGCAGTTCTGACTTTAAAATAACCCAGTGACAAGGTCAATAACGCTGCTGTATTAATTATGCACACCCATAAAACGCCCATTTTGACCTTTAAGCACTCCTGCGTTCGGATCTCCACTCCCTGTTTTCAAGCACCTTCCCCTGTTACCACCCACATACGCCTCCTCCTGTCACTCAAAATAGCAGGCATTCACTATTTAGCGAACAAACGATTTTCGGCCGCACTGACTGGTTCGCCTATGCGTATTACGATCCGTACGCATGCGCAGTTGGGCAAACATCGCTCGGAACGAATGAGTGGCCGCTTACGAGCGGCTCTGAATCAGGCCCACTGTGCAGAACCCCTTAGACCCCAAATTACCACCACATCAACTTTGTTAGTTTAAGCACCACAAATTTAATTACAGTATTTTTTTTTAGATGAAAAATTGCTTCGTTATACATCTATTGTTTTTAAAAAAAAATTAAGTGCCCTCAAAGTACCCCCAAATCACCCTACTTGTTTTTGCATTTTTAGTTTAATTAGTTTGAGATTAAACAAAAAAAATGTTTGCTTTTTATCTTTTTTTGCATTTTTTAACAAAAGCACAAATCAGCTGTTTGACACCATTTAAAAACCTTCAGTACTTTCCATATGACTTCTATATGGGATGTAGTTATGAGACCGGCGACCGTGATGCCGCAGGTCTCAATACCGACAGGGGAATCCCGACAAGGGACTTAAGATAGGTGTCAAAATACCAACACCTATGTTAATCCCGACGCCGGAATGCCGAAGGACGCCAGTGAACGAGGTAAGTCCGGGGCACCCTTAGCGTTAGCCGCGGAGAGGGGGGGGGGAGGTTAGGCTTAGGGAGCATAGCGGGGTTAGGGTTAGATTTTTTTTGGGGGGGTTAGGCACCCCTATGAGGAATGGTTAGGTTTAGGCGCTAATGGGGAGGGTTAGGGTGCGGGATGAGAAGAGTTAGGGTTAGGCTCAGGGGCGTATCTATAATGGTTGTAACAAATTATACTAGGCGCAATCATGATAGATATAGACTATCTATATTAAATAAAGCAGCCTCCCAGTATTGTATATGGAGTTACAATTGGAACAGCTAAACAAACATAAGATATGTCAAAATGACATATCAAAGGGGGTGCTTACAAATTAATAAGAGCACATATAAATTCAAAGGTTGTTTATTAATAACCATAAAACCAATAAACTAGCACTTGGCTAATTAAAATATCAAGAGCATTAAAATGGTTTAAATGACATTAATTCTACTACATATCGACAGATGTTAATGGTTAATGAAAATGTCAATCATATATGAAAATCTTAGAGGTAATCACCCATTTCCAAGTGGATATATAAAGGAGCTTATAATTGTCTAGAGGATTGAAGCAGGGGTGTATCTAGGGATCCGAGTGCCCCTGGCAAGGTAATGGACTGGCGCCCTCCATAATTTCAGGAAGTGCCCCCAGTAGTAGTCCCCTCTATGCAATGCCCCCAGTATTCGTCCCCCCTATACATTGCCCCCAGTAGTAGTAGTCTCTATACAGTGCCCCCAGTAGTGGCCACCCCCCCCATAACGTGCCCCCAGTAGCAACCCCCCTATACAGTGCCCCCAGTAGCGGCCATCCCCCCCATAACGTGCCCCCAGTAGCGGCCCCCCCTATACAGTGCCCCCAATAGCGGCCCCCCCTATACAGTGCCCCCTAGTAGCCACACTCTCCCCCTGTGCTGTGCCAGAAAAAAACAAACACACACAGAAAAAAAAAAAAGCAACTTACTTATTCCCTGCTCCTGCCGACGTCCGCCGCTGACCACTTCTCCAGTCCCGCTATAGCTCTGCACTATGGGATGGGAGAGATCATGATATCTCTCCCTTCACCCTCTGCGGGGGGAGCCGGAAGGCGGAGCTCATGGCTGTGTGTGTTTGTTACAGTGTAGGGCAGACTGCTCTCACCACAGTCTGCCCTACACTTGTGGGGCCCGGGGGACTACCGGGGCTAGTTCAAGCCCCTGGGGTAGTCCACACATTGGCTGCTGGTGGCACTGCCGGACGGCACTCCCCCTTTGGCCGGTGCCCCTGGCGAGTGCCATCCTGGCCAATGGGTAGATACGCCCCAGGACTGAAGTCCCGTTAAATCAGCTATATCATCAGCAGTAAAGGAATATAGATGTCCCGATGTAGATCCCCAGCTTCCTCCCAGTAATTGACTGGGGTATTGCTGTTCCAGTCTTTCCCTTGTGTAAGCTGTGGTTGCCCGATAGCGAGTAAAGAGACACGCTCCTTAATTGACTCACTCTAACTACAGTTGGTAGTCTACAGACAGCGGTGATAGCAGGAACGCTGCTTCCTCCGGTAACTTGGCTCCTACTCACTTGGGGGATGTAGATAAAGTGCAGGATTATAAGTTTCACAGTCTTGCAGACTGAGTGGAAGATAAGGCAGCAATATAACAATACTTAACGCGTTTCTCTGTCTAAATGAAAGGACGGTTTCTTCAGAAGGTACGTACTTACCTTAACTATATTGGGAAAAAGTATTGGTATAATTTATGACCCTTTTATATACCAAACATAGAATATTATAAAACTCGCTTTCTCTCTCTCGGCAGAGAGATAGTGTTTGGTAAGGAGGGTTCAGAGGATAGTGCAGATAGGTAGTGGTGAGTGTGGAGGGATCAGGGAGGTAGTGCAGAGAGATAGTGTTTGGTAAGGAGGGATCAGAGGGTAGTACAGATAGGTAGTGGTGAGTATGGGGGGGGGTCAGGGAGGTAGTACAGAGAGATAGTGTTTGGTAAGGAGGGGTGTCATGATTGGTGTCTGCGAGTTACCTGTCTCAGGTGGTGATCGGGTTTCAACGGAGGCCGGCATGACTGGAATCACAGATAATGTAGATAGCTCTATTTATAAGACTTGTGTAGCAGTGAAAACTGCCTTTGATGATAAATGACAGGAACTGGAGGGACCGGACTGGGACCGACAGGAAGACTTGTTGAATTGAACTGATGAACTAAGAACATGACTCTGGACTGGAACAACGTGGATAGAACTGATGAGCTTGGAACTTGACTCTGGACTGGAATGTGACAATGGCTGAAGGGAAGTCAGGTAATGCTGAGATGAGGACTAGACAGGGTAATCTGGAAATGTTGTGACAAGGTTGGAACTCAGGTGCAGGCTGGATAGGATAATTGGAAATAACAGGCTTCAGGAAGGAATGGGTAGGTTTGGGAATTTTAGGTTCATGGAGGGAGTAGGTAGGTAAAAGGGGCAGGGGTTGATCCACAGCAGGAAGCAAGGCAGGGTGACACAATGCAGGTTTACAGAGTGCCAGGGACCAACCAGGAGTAGGACTAGCAGCAGAGCACAGGCCAGGTATTGCTGTAACAGGACGTCTGGATGCCAGGTATTACTGTAGCAGGTTTTCGGGATGCACCAGGGGTTGCTGTCAGCAGGCATACTGGATTGCCAGATTTGGCTGTAACAGGTTTTCTGGAAGCACCGGGGGTTGCTGCCAGCAGATTTACTGGATTGCCGGGTACAGCTGAAACAGGTTTTCTGGATAACGCCAGGGATTGCTGTAGCAGGTTTCAGGGATATACTTGAATGCAGGAACAGCATGAACCATACACCACGGGAAGATGAGATGTTCAGGCCAAGAATGCTATCAGGAGAGGATATATATACCATGGGTCTGGCAGCAATTGGTGGATACGGACAGGTGGTCTGGTAGTAGCATTCTGAGTGGTGGAAGGCACAACATGCAGAAGGAGTATTCATCTCTGCAGCTCTGAGAATCAGAACCACACCTGTGATTCCAATCAGGGCTAGCAGTGCTCACAGACAGAGGAGAGGCCAGGTGCAATAATCAGAGCAAATCCTCCAGGCAAATTACACACACAGATCCATGGGGAAGCTGACAGGGGTAAGTCCCAAGGCAAAAAGTTGACAACTAGACAGGGTCGTGACAGAGGGATTAGAGGGTAGTACAGATAGGTAGTGGTGAGTATGGAGGGGTCAGGAGGTATTACAGAGAGCTAGTGTTTGGTAAGGAGGGATCAGAGGGTAGTACAGATAGGTAGTGGTGTGTATGGAGGGGTTAGGGACCTAGTGCAGAGAGATAGTGTTTGGTAAGGAGGGATCAGAGGGTAGTACAGATAGGTAGTGGTGAGTATGGAGGGGTCAGGGAGGTAGTACAGAGAGATAGTCTTTGGTAAGGAGGGGTCAGAGGGTAGTACAGATAGGTAGTGGTGAGTATGGAGGGGTCAGGGACGTAGTGCAGAGAGATAATGTTTGGCAAGGAGGGGTCAGAGGGTAGTGCAGAATAGATAGGTAGTGGTGAGTATGGAGCGGTCAGGGAGGTAGTGCAGAGAGATAGTGTTTGGTAAGGAGGGGTCAGAGGGTAGTACAGATAGGTAGTGGTGAGTATGGAGGGGTCAGGGAGGTAGTGCAGAGATATAGTGTTTGGTAAGGAGGGGTCAGAGGGGAGTGCAGATAGGTAGTGGTGAGTATGAAGGGGTCCAGTTGGTAATGCAGAGAGATAATATTTGGTAAGGAGGGGTCAGAGGGTAGTGCAGATAGGTAGTGGTGAGTATGGAGGGGTCAGAGGGTAGTGCAGATAGGTAGTGGTGAGTATGGAGGGGTCAGGGAGGTAGTGCAGAGAGATAGTGTTTGGTAAGGAGGGGTCAGAGGGTAGTGCAGATAGGTAGTGATGAGTATGGAGGGGTCAGGGAGGTAGTGCAGAGATATAGTGTTTGGTAAGAAGGGGTCAGAGGGGAGTGCAGATAGGTAGTGGTGAGTATGAAGGGGTCCAGTTGGTAATGCAGAGAGATAATGTTTGGTAAAGAGGGGTCAGAGGGTAGTGCAGATAGGTAGTGGTGAGTGTGGAGGGGTCAGGGAGGTAGTGCAGAGATATAGTGTTTGGTAAGGAGGGGTCAGAGGGTAGTGCAGATAGGTAGTGGTGAGTATGGAGGGGTCAGGGAGGTAGTGCAGAGAGATAGTGTTTGGTAAGGAGGGGTCAGAGGGTAGGGCAGATAGGTAGTGGTGAGTATGGAGGGGACAGGGAGTAGTGCAGAGAGATAATGTTTGGTAAGGAGGGGTCAGAGGGTAGTGCAGATAGGTAGGGGTGAGTGTGGAGGGGTCAGGGAGGTAGTGCAGAGAGATAGTGTTTGGTAAGGAGGGGTCAGGGAGGTAGTGCAGATAGGTAGTGGTGAGTAAGGAGGGGTCAGAGGGTAGTACAGATAGGTAGTGGTGTGTATGGAGCGGTTAGGGAGGTAGTGCAGAGAGATACTGTTTGATAAGGAGGGGTCAGAGGGTAGTGCAGATAGGTAGTGGTGAGTGTGGAGGGGTCAGGGAGGTAGTGCAGAGAGATAGTGTTTGGTAAGGAGGGGTCAGAGGGTAGTACAGATAGGTAGTGGTGAGTATGGAGGGGTCAGGAGGTATTACAGAGAGCTAGTGTTTGGTAAGGAGGGATCAGAGGGTAGTACAGATAGGTAGTGGTGTGTATGGAGGGGTCAGGGACCTAGTGCAGAGAGATAGTGTTTGGTAAGGAGGGATCAGAGGGTAGTACAGATAGGTAGTGGTGAGTATGGAGGGGTCAGGGAGGTAGTACAGAGAGATAGTCTTTGGTAAGGAGGGGTCAGAGGGTAGTACAGATAGGTAGTGGTGAGTATGGAGGGGTCAGGGACGTAGTGCAGAGAGATAATGTTTGGCAAGGAGGGGTCAGAGGGTAGTGCAGAATAGATAGGTAGTGGTGAGTATGGAGCGGTCAGGGAGGTAGTGCAGAGAGATAGTGTTTGGTAAGGAGGGGTCAGAGGGTAGTACAGATAGGTAGTGGTGAGTATGGAGGGGTCAGGGAGGTAGTGCAGAGATATAGTGTTTGGTAAGGAGGGGTCAGAGGGGAGTGCAGATAGGTAGTGGTGAGTATGAAGGGGTCCAGTTGGTAATGCAGAGAGATAATATTTGGTAAGGAGGGGTCAGAGGGTAGTGCAGATAGGTAGTGGTGAGTATGGAGGGGTCAGAGGGTAGTGCAGATAGGTAGTGGTGAGTATGGAGGGGTCAGGGAGGTAGTGCAGAGAGATAGTGTTTGGTAAGGAGGGGTCAGAGGGTAGTGCAGATAGGTAGTGATGAGTATGGAGGGGTCAGGGAGGTAGTGCAGAGATATAGTGTTTGGTAAGAAGGGGTCAGAGGGGAGTGCAGATAGGTAGTGGTGAGTATGAAGGGGTCCAGTTGGTAATGCAGAGAGATAATGTTTGGTAAAGAGGGGTCAGAGGGTAGTGCAGATAGGTAGTGGTGAGTGTGGAGGGGTCAGGGAGGTAGTGCAGAGATATAGTGTTTGGTAAGGAGGGGTCAGAGGGTAGTGCAGATAGGTAGTGGTGAGTATGGAGGGGTCAGGGAGGTAGTGCAGAGAGATAGTGTTTGGTAAGGAGGGGTCAGAGGGTAGGGCAGATAGGTAGTGGTGAGTATGGAGGGGACAGGGAGTAGTGCAGAGAGATAATGTTTGGTAAGGAGGGGTCAGAGGGTAGTGCAGATAGGTAGGGGTGAGTGTGGAGGGGTCAGGGAGGTAGTGCAGAGAGATAGTGTTTGGTAAGGAGGGGTCAGGGAGGTAGTGCAGATAGGTAGTGGTGAGTAAGGAGGGGTCAGAGGGTAGTACAGATAGGTAGTGGTGTGTATGGAGCGGTTAGGGAGGTAGTGCAGAGAGATACTGTTTGATAAGGAGGGGTCAGAGGGTAGTGCAGATAGGTAGTGGTGAGTGTGGAGGGGTCAGGGAGGTAGTGCAGAGAGATAGTGTTTGGTAAGGAGGGGTCAGAGGGTAGTACAGATAGGTAGTGGTGAGTATGGAGGGGTCAGGAGGTATTACAGAGAGCTAGTGTTTGGTAAGGAGGGATCAGAGGGTAGTACAGATAGGTAGTGGTGTGTATGGAGGGGTCAGGGACCTAGTGCAGAGAGATAGTGTTTGGTAAGGAGGGATCAGAGGGTAGTACAGATAGGTAGTGGTGAGTATGGAGGGGTCAGGGAGGTAGTACAGAGAGATAGTCTTTGGTAAGGAGGGGTCAGAGGGTAGTACAGATAGGTAGTGGTGAGTATGGAGGGGTCAGGGACGTAGTGCAGAGAGATAATGTTTGGCAAGGAGGGGTCAGAGGGTAGTGCAGAATAGATAGGTAGTGGTGAGTATGGAGCGGTCAGGGAGGTAGTGCAGAGAGATAGTGTTTGGTAAGGAGGGGTCAGAGGGTAGTACAGATAGGTAGTGGTGAGTATGGAGGGGTCAGGGAGGTAGTGCAGAGATATAGTGTTTGGTAAGGAGGGGTCAGAGGGGAGTGCAGATAGGTAGTGGTGAGTATGAAGGGGTCCAGTTGGTAATGCAGAGAGATAATATTTGGTAAGGAGGGGTCAGAGGGTAGTGCAGATAGGTAGTGGTGAGTATGGAGGGGTCAGAGGGTAGTGCAGATAGGTAGTGGTGAGTATGGAGGGGTCAGGGAGGTAGTGCAGAGAGGTAGTGTTTGGTAAGGAGGGGTCAGAGGGTAGTGCAGATAGGTAGTGATGAGTATGGAGGGGTCAGGGAGGTAGTGCAGAGATATAGTGTTTGGTAAGAAGGGGTCAGAGGGGAGTGCAGATAGGTAGTGGTGAGTATGAAGGGGTCCAGTTGGTAATGCAGAGAGATAATGTTTGGTAAAGAGGGGTCAGAGGGTAGTGCAGATAGGTAGTGGTGAGTGTGGAGGGGTCAGGGAGGTAGTGCAGAGATATAGTGTTTGGTAAGGAGGGGTCAGAGGGTAGTGCAGATAGGTAGTGGTGAGTATGGAGGGGTCAGGGAGGTAGTGCAGAGAGATAGTGTTTGGTAAGGAGGGGTCAGAGGGTAGGGCAGATAGGTAGTGGTGAGTATGGAGGGGACAGGGAGTAGTGCAGAGAGATAATGTTTGGTAAGGAGGGGTCAGAGGGTAGTGCAGATAGGTAGGGGTGAGTGTGGAGGGGTCAGGGAGGTAGTGCAGAGAGATAGTGTTTGGTAAGGAGGGGTCAGGGAGGTAGTGCAGATAGGTAGTGGTGAGTAAGGAGGGGTCAGAGGGTAGTACAGATAGGTAGTGGTGTGTATGGAGCGGTTAGGGAGGTAGTGCAGAGAGATACTGTTTGATAAGGAGGGGTCAGAGGGTAGTGCAGATAGGTAGTGGTGAGTGTGGAGGGGTCAGGGAGGTAGTGCAGAGAGATAGTGTTTGGTAAGGAGGGGTCAGAGGGTAGTACAGATAGGTAGTGGTGAGTGTGTAGGGGTCAGGGAGGTAGTGCAGAGAGATAATGTTTGGTAAGGAGGGGTCAGGGGATAGTGCAGATAGGTAGTGGTGAGTGTGGAGGGGTCAGGGAGGTAGTACAGATAGGTACTGGTGAGTGTGGAGGGGTCAGGAAAGTAGTACAGAGAGATAGTGTTTGATAAGGAGGGGTCAAGAGGGTAGCACAGATAGGTAGTGGTGAGTATGGAGGGGTCAGGGAGGTAGTGCAGAGATATAGTGTTTGGTAAGGAGGGGTCAGAGGGTAGTGCAGATAGGTAGTGGTGAGTGTGGAGGGGTCGGGGAGGTAGTACAGAGAGATAATGTTTGGTAAGGAGGGGTCAGAGGGTAGTGCAGATAGGTAGTGGTGAGTGGGGAGGGGTCAGGGAGGTAGTGCAGAGAGATAGTGTTTGGTAAGGAGGGGTCAGAGGGTAGTGCAGATAGGTAGTGGTGAGTATGGAGGGGTCAGGGAGGTAGTGCAGAGAGATAGTGTTTGGTAAGGAGGGGTCAGGGAGGTAGTGCAGATAGGTAGTGATGAGTAAGGAGGGGTCAGAGGGTAGTACAGATAGGTAGTGGTGTGTATGGAGGGGTCAGGGAGGTAGTGCAGAGAGATAATGTTTGGTAAGGAGGGGTCAGAGGGTAGTGCAGATAGGTAGTGGTGAGTGTGGAGGGGTCAGGGAGGTAGTGCAGAGAGATGGTGTTTGATAAGGAGGGGTTAGAGGGTAGTACAGATAGGTAGTGGTGATTATGAAGGGGTCCCGTTGGTAATGTAGAGAGATAGTGTTTGGTATGGAGGGGTCAGAGGGTAGTGCAGATAGGTAGTGGTTAGTATGGAGGGGTCACGGAGGTAGTGCAGAGATATAGTGTTTGGTAAGGAGGGGTCAGAGGGTAGTGCAGATAGGTAGTGGTGAGTGGGGAGGGGTCAGGGAGGTAGTGTAGAGAGATAGTGTTTGGTAAGGAGGGGTCAGAGGGTAGTACAGATAGGTAGTGGTGAGTGTGGAGGGGTCAGGGAGGTAGTACAGAGAGATAGTGTTTGATAAGGAGGGGTCAAGAGGGTAGTGCAGATAGGTAATGGTGAGTATGAATGGGTCCAGTTGGTAGTGCAAATCCCTCCACCGCCTCCTCACTACCTCCCCGTTAGCTTTGTGCATGCATGACCCCAGGTCACGCATGCATAGCTGGGACGATGGGGAGAAGGTAAATAATGCAGCTACATCAGTAGCTGCAATACTAACCGAGGGGACAGCTGCTTTTTGGAGCAGCTATCTCTTCACTGGAGCCATGATGAATGGCTCCAGTGTCAAGTTTCCCCCGCTGAGAGTTGGATACTTACGTATCCCTTGTAGCGAGACCATTACTTAATCATCAGAGGCCGTACAGCCTCCGAAGATGAATAGGCCCCATAGTGTTTGGTAAGGAGGGGTCAGGGGGTAGTGCAGATAGGTAGTGGTATGTATGGAGGGGTCAGGGAGGTAGTGCAGAGAGATAATGTTTGGTAAGGAGGGGTCAGAGGGTAGTACAGAGAGATAGTGTTTGGTAAGGAGGGATCAGAGGGTAGTACAGATAGGTAGTGGTGAGTAGGGGTCAGAGGGTAGTACAGATAGGTAGTGGTGAGTAGGGGTCAGGGAAGTAGTGCAGAGAGATAGTGTTTGGTAAGGAGGGGTCAGGGGAGTAGTGCAGATAGGTAGTGGTGAGTATGGAGGGGTCAGGGAGGTAGTGCAGAGAGATAGTGTTTGGTAAGGAGGGGTCAGAGGGTAGTGCAGATAGGTAGTGGTGAGTGTGGAGGGGTCAGGGAGGTAGTACAGAGAGATAATGTTTGGTAAGGAGGGGTCAGAGGGTAGTGCAGATAGGTAGTGGTGAGTATGGAGGGGTCAGGAGGTAGTGCAGATAGGTAGTGGTATGTATGGAGGGGTCAGGGAGGTAGGGATGAGCCACCTAGTAACCCTTGCAATGCTGGTCAGTTGCGGTTAAATTAGACCACTACACATGTACTAACATTATGCCACACTGTAGTGCCCCCATATTATTCCACATTATACCACACTTTAGTGCCCCCCACATTATGCCACACTGTAGTGCCCACACATTATGCCACCTGTAGGCCCACACATTATGCCACCTATAGTGCATCTACATTATAACGAAATGTAGTTCCCACTCCACATTATGCCACCTGTAGTGCCCATACATTATGCCAGACTGTTGTGCCCACATATTATGCCACCTGTAGTGCCCACACATTATCCCATCTGTAGTGCCCACACATTATGCCACACTGTAGTGCATACACTTTATATCACACTGTAGTGCCCACACATTAAGCCACATGTTATGGCACTTGTAGTGCCCACACATTATGCCACACTGTAGTTCCCACGCATTATGCCATCTGTATTGCTCACACATTATGCCACACTGTAGTGCCCACACAGTGTACCAGAAGCCACAGCAGACTCAGGCAGGTGGCAGAGCAGCAGTCACAGCCTCACCACCATGAGTTACTCCCATGAGGGTGCACGGCTGCTGATCTCCATGGGTCAGAGGATCATGTGAGTCTGACTGCAGTGTGCCCTAGTCCTCTGCATGTAGCTGCCGGCTGGGTCAGTCACAGCCTTTGACTGCCAGCAAGGGGCTGCACTACAGCCTATATTGAACGGTGCCGTAGGCCTTGCCCTCCCACAATAGAGGGCGTGGCTAAAAGTAAGTGGGGTCCATCGGGGATTGCACTGACTCCATGGCTGCCGGCTGCCCAGTCCAAGCCTGGCAGGCACAGCCATCAGCTGGGCAAGTAGAGCACAACCAACAGTTGCCCTATCTACTACCATGTTAACAAAAGGTCTGACATCGCATAAATTGAAGCTTTCCTGCAGAAGAAGACTGGAATACATTTGAATGTTGATGCATTTTATTATATCATGTTTGCATAACACCCTTGTTATGTTTTTGGTTGCAGGTGAGACGTCCTAAATGTGTGATGCTCATGTTGAGTTTATGCAACCAGAGACAGCCTTGAGCAAGGAAGGGGGGGGGTTAGAGTTGTGCTCTGTGCTTCCTTTGTTTACTATTGCCGCCGGGCATTAGGACCAGTGGCGGGTTTTACCTAGGGGCTGTGAGGCTGCAGCCCCTCCAGTAAAATCAGCTACTTCAGTGAGCCAGTGCAGTCCATGACCAGGGCCGGCCCTAGCCCAAATTCTTTGGTAAGCGAGTAGGTTTTTTGGCGCCCCCCTATGCAGTGCCCACGGTAGTGGTCCCCCCTGTGCAGTGCCCCTTGTGCCCCCATTAGTAAGCTTATATAGTGCCCCCAGTAGTAGTCCCCCCCATGCAGTGCCCCAGTAGTGGTCCCCCCTTGTAGTGCCCCTAGTAGTAATCCCCCCTCTTGTAGTGCCCCTAGTAGTCCCCCCATTGTTGTGCCCCCAGTGGAGTTTCCCCCCAGTAGTATTCCTCCTTTCAAGTACCCCAGTAGTAATCCCCTATTCTAGTGCCCCCAGTAGTAATTCTCCCTTCAAGTGCCCCCAGTAGTAATCCTCCCTTCTAGTGCCCCCAGTAGTAATCCTCCCTTCTAATGCCCCCATTAGTAATCCTCCCTTCTAGTGCCCCCAGCAGTAATCCTCCCTTCTAGTGCCCCCATTAGTAATCCTCCCTTCAAGTGCCCCAGTAGTAATCCTCCCTTCAAGTGCCCCCAGTAGTAATCATCCCTTCTAGTGCCACCAGTAGTAATCCCTTCAAGTGCCCCCATTAGTAATCCCCCCTTCAAGTGCCCCCATTAGTAATCCCCCCTTCAAGTGCCCCAGTAGTAATCCTCCCTTCTAGTGCCCCCAGTAGTAATCCTCCCTTCTAGTGCCCCCAGTAGTAATCCCCCCTTCAAGTGCCCCCAGTAGTAATCCTCCCTTCAAGTACCCCCAGTAGTAATCCCCCCTTTAAGTGCCCCAGTAGGAATCCTCCCTTCAAGTACCCCCAGTAGTAATCCCCCCTTCAAGTGCCCCCAGTAGTAATCCTCCCTTCAAGTACCCCCAGTAGTAATCCCCCCTTCAAGTGCCCCCAGTAGTAATCACCCCTTGCAGCCCCCCCCCAGTAGAGACACACGTAATAAAAAAAAAAACACTTACCTGAACCCCCATCACTCCTGCTCCCGCCGCCGCTATCAGCTACTCCCAACCATTCTCCAGGGCCGCTTTGCATTATGGGAGAGACTTCATGACGTCATGAAGTCTCTCCCATTACCCACTGCGGGAGCCGGAAGATGGCTCCCGCAGTGGGAGCAGCAGCAGCAGCCGATGAGAGTCTGACAGACTCTCATCAGCTGCTGAAACAAACACACAGCTGCCGGCACCGGCGGCTGTGTGTTTGGCACTGTGGAGCGCTGACCGAACTCCGTCCAGTCAGCGCTACACGCGCGGTGCAGCTGTGTCACAGAGACACAGTCTGCACCGCTGTAAGCCTCTGAAATCTGCATGGTCGCGGCCGCGGCGCCTTACGCGGCCGCGTACCATGCGTAACCATAGAACCGGCCCTGTCCATGACTGGGGGAGAGCTGTCACTGTAAAGCAATAGGCAGTGAGGCCGTGCGTTGTGGTAGCCATGCTTTAGAATGGCACTAATGATCACAACTAACAGTAAGTTAGGTGGAGACATGGAGGGGACAAATAGAGAGACATGGAAGGGGCAAAGGGAGAGAGAGACACGGAGGGGGAATAAGGGAGAGAGACACGGAGGGGGCAAAAGAAGAGAGAGACATGGAGGGGGCAAAGGAAGAGAGAGACATGGAGGGGGCAAAGGAAGAGAGAGACATGGAGGGGGCAAAGGAAGAGAGACATGGAGGGGGCAAAGGGAGAGAGAGACATGGAGGGGGCAAAGGGAGAGAGAGACATGGAGGGGGCAAAGGGAGAGAGAGACATGGAGGGGGCAAATGGAAAGTCACGGAGGTGGCAAAGGGAGAGACATGAAGGGGGCAAATGGAGAATCACAGAGGTGGTAAAGGGAGAGACATGAAGGGGCAAATGCAGAGGCACAGAGGGGGCAAAGAGAGAGACATGGAGGAGGCAAATGGGGAGACATGGAGGGGACTATTTGAAAGACAAGAGGGGGCAATGGGTGAGAATAGCATAGTTTTTCTATTTTTTTTTTAAATACTTATTACATTGTTTTGACCCAACAACTTAAAAAAATAGAATAATCGGACTGTTGGATGGAAGTTGTTCTGGTGTACGGCTTTAATGGTTGGATCTCAATACTGGAACCAATACAATCTCCGGTTTACAGGTTCCTCTAACGGTGCTATTTGCCCTGTTAAACTAACACCTGATGGATTATAATATTAATTTAGACTTTATTCATAAACAGGCCTGAGTATTTTAATAAATTTGTATTATTTTGCCATTTTATAGTTGGGCAGTAGCAGATCCCAGGGAACAGGAGGGGAAGTGAATCCTCAGGAAAGAATTCTGACACCGTGTGGAATGTTCTCACATTCTGACCTGCAGTATTGCATATAGGGGGAGGGAAGCTGAGATTGCACTAAGGTTATAGGTATATTGCTGCTTGTTTGATGTATAGGTTGTTGTTTTGCTGTGTTTGGAGTATAATACAGAAATAGGAAGGAGGGGTTGCCAGGCACCGCTAATCATACCCATGTGTGACTCATTCTGTTTCCTGCATGTGTTGAATTTTACTGTTAGCACAGGATTCATTGCTGCAGGATACAGAGTAAAACTTTTTTCTCTAGGAATAATAATACACAGAGTGCTCTGGTTTCTAAGTATGTATACTTTGTATGAATCAAAGGCTGCTTTAACCTGATGAGCTCTGCTCAAAGACTATATTATTTAAGTCCCCACCCATTATACAACATGTCAAGGTTAACTTAATATGCATACTCAGGTTGCACCGAGTAGCTCCTCAACACATAAAAAGGAAAACAAAACAAATTGGGATCAATAAACTGGCTTGCACAACCCACACTTAAACTAGCTAAACCTTGCAGTTGCTCTTCTTCTGAGGTGGCCCTGTTGGGGCTCTACTGCTCTCTGAATGTAGGAGCTCCTGTTACACAATAGTGCTGGGGACCTCTACTGGAGGCCTACTGGAAGTGCGGCTCCATTGCCTTAATAGCCACTGCCTTAATACATACATCTGACAACAGTTCTCTACGGCACAGGTTCTCAAACTCGGTCCTCGGGACCCCAAACAGTATATGTTTTGCAGGTCTCCTCATATAATTACTAGTGAAACAGTTAACTGCACCTGTGGATCTTTTAAAACGTGTCAGTGACTAATGAATACACCTGTACACCTACTGGGTGACCTGCAAAAAGTGAACTGTGTGGGGTCCTGAGGACCGAGTTTGAGAACCACTGCTCTACGGCCAACAAGTCAGGCACTATCTGTAACAGTGATTCCCAACCTCGGTCCTCAAGGCACACTAACAGTCCTGGTTTTGGTGATATCCAGGCTTGAGCACAGATGGTTAACTCAAAATAACTGAGGTACTAATTAAGTCACCTGTGCTCCAGTATGGCTATCCTCAAAACCTGGACTGTCAGTGTGCCTTGAGGACCGTGGTTGGGAACCCCTGATCTGTAAGGTGGAGAATTCCATTAAACAGCTTCTCAAACTCGGTCCTCAGGACCCCAAACAGTGCATGTTTTCCATGTCTCCTCACAGAATCACAAGTGAAATAGTTAGCTCCACCAGTGGAACTTTTAAAATGTGTCAGTGAGTAATCTGTACACCTGCTGGGTGACCTGGGAAACGTGATCTGTGTGGAGTCCTAAGGACCGAGTTTGAGAACCTCTGCTTTAAATCAGGGACTCTCAATTCCAGTCCCAACTAACACCAACAGGTCATGTTTTATGGATTTCTTTAGTCATGCACAGGTGAGTTAATCTATGTTGCTGGGTCAGTAATTATCCCACCTGCTTCGCTGAGAACTTTGAATGTTGAGAAGTATTGCTTTATGTTGGGTTTATTTATGAAGTGAGGGGTTGTAAAACATGGAGCTTCTGATAGTGTTTATGCCCATATATTTAGAAGGGCAATGCTTTAATTAGCAAGACGCAGCTAGTACAAGCATTGCCTTTTTTAAATATTGAGCATAAACACGCTGAAAAGTGCTTTGTAAAAAAAAACCTTTTCTCATATACATGTGCAGCAAATCAATTCATAGTGTATGTTCTTATAAATACTTAATACTGTGTATTACCTAACAATTCAAAGGATTGATTACATATGCAGTTTGTCATATACACAATCTAACATAAAATTACTGTAATGACAATTTTTGGTGTACGAGTACTTGTAGATATAGAGTATCATAGTCTCCCTGACTGTGGTTAGTGAAGACAGAGCTTTTTGTGGGGTTCTCAGTACTGACATTTTTAAACAAATAAAATAATCATCCAAACACTTACCCAGAGCATGAAAGCTACTATTAATCTTGTAGCAACTTGTAAGTAACTAATACCTCTTTTCTACCAAAAACCCGGGTCCAACCTGGGTTTTCAGACATGGGGGGAGATGTATTAACGGCAAAATGTGGTAAAACCCCCGAAAATGCAGTTTTCGGGGGTTTTACCGCATTCCCCGTATGTATTAAGCAGCAGAATGCAGCGTTCTGCTGCTTCGCGTCGCTAGGTAACGCCACCTTCAGGTGGCGTTACCCAATAGAAGCCAATGGGCTTCTTAGCGCGACGCTCGGGGCTGGGAGGGATCCGATCGGATTCTTCCCATGAGCCCCCGCGGCCCGCGGCCTTCTGCGCATGCGCAGAAGGACTTCTGGGTGTTCAACCCGGAAGTCCCTCTGCCCGGCAGCATCGCAAAGGACAGCTCTCATCGAGAGAGCTGTCTTTTGCGAAATCCTTGGTACATACCGCGGTAATGAACCGCGGTATGTACGCGAAGTCGGGGGGGATGTACCGCAACGGCGATGTCGCCGTTAATACATCTCCCCCATGGTTCCAACCCAGGTCAGTCACCGTTTACACAGCACCATTGATCTGGGTTATTCTCAGGTCAGCCCCGTTCACCCTGAACCTGGGTCTGCCCTGCTAAACTTGTGAGGTCATAAAAAGTGGGAGGTGACTGCTCCACAATCACCAATCAGCTCATTTTAGACATGACCCAGGTCGGATAACCCGGGTTGCGCCTTTTACACTGTACCATTACCCAGGTCCATCCTGGGTTCGACCCTGGTAGCTACCTGGGTTGGATTGCAGGGTCACTTGACCCGGGTTATTTTTCAGGGACCCTTTTACACTGAGCTGCGACCCGTGTAGAACCAGAAAAAAACCCAGATTTTTGCTCTGGTGTAAAAGGGGTATTGGTGAGCATGATAAAGAACCCACTGGTGTTAGATAGGGTAGGCAGTGGCATCACAAGGGGGGGAGTTACCTGTGAGACCACTCCCCCTTTTTGCTGGAGTGCGCCTTCGCTGCGTACACTACAATCCTATCCACACCAAGTGTCACCACAGGGCTCCACTGAGGGTAGGGCAAGGGTTAGGGATTAAGCAGGGGCTAGGAGTCATTTTACCACTTGGCTCAGGTTATATGGAAAGTTTCGTTGCCATAGCAGCCATTTCGTATACTGGCATTACAATTGTGCCAGACAGAAAAGTAATTTTGCAGTCACCCTTCCAAAACACAGTAGTTTGGGTTATGTTGTGTCTAAATGCAGAACTGCAGCTTCGTAAATCAAGGGCAAGAGTGATTGCACAAAATCTTGGGTGTGTCACTAATGCCGGGCATACACTCTACTATTATCTGTCAGATATCTGTCCAACCTGGCTGGTTGGAATGAAAACCTGGTAATGTATGGGAACCAATGACAATCGACCATATGGTCTTAAAGACTGGAATATGGGCAAAAATTATTGGTCAAATTGGTTAAATTCATTTGATTTAAATAATTTGTCTGGATGACCATTTTTGTCTGGTTTTTGCAGCTGGGGGGAGTGGTGACACGATTTGCGCTGAATTGCGTCATTGTGGCCCCGCCCCTTGCTTCACAATGCAGTTATTTCCAGCATTGTGAAGAGGGGGCGGGGCCACAATGATGAGATCGCATGGCCACACCCCCAATGTGGCATCATTACCCAGCCACGCCCCCTGCTGTGCGCAGACATTCAGCTCCTTCCCGGAAGGAGGGAGCTGAATGTCAGCAAGCATGCATAAAATGCCTTGGAAGTTACTCACAGGGACAGCGGTTATCGCTACAGCTGCCCCTGCGGGTTTAGTTTAGTACATAGCAGTAATATTTTCATTCAAAATTAAAATATCTGCTACGATACAGATTGTTAATAATCACGGCAGTGCTGCAATTATTAATACATAGGCCCCTAAGTCCTGTAAGGTTTCATATAGATTTCTTTTTCAATAAAATTCATATTAAATTGCCAGACCAAACTGCATGTTAAGTCACTATGGACTGGGGGTGAATACAGGCTTCAGTTATAGCATACTAACAATGTTCACTCAGCTGCAGTGGTGGGCGTGGTTAGGCACTAGAGTAGGAGTGGGCAATAAGTGGCTCCCCAGCTGTTGTAGAACTACACATCCCAGCATGCCCTGCCATAGTTTTGCTATTTGGCCATGCTAAAGCTGTTGCAAGGCATGCTGGGATTTGGAGTTTAACAACAGCTGGAGTGCTGCTTATTGCCCACCCCTGGACTAGAGGGAAGGGTAGATTTAAGGGTAGGGATAGGGGAGAAATTAGCCGATTATCAGGTGTCGACATTTCATACCCAAACCGTCACCGGTATGGGCTATCGCTATACGTAGGAGAGGAAGCCAACGGCATGGGCTCTCACTATGGAATAGGTATGAAATACCACCGGCCGCATGGCAGCCCGACACTGAAACAGATCCCAGCAGCATGAGCCCGACAGCGCTGGAAATCCCGATCGTTGTAAGGTAAGTATAGACTAACCTAACCCCCCTAACCGTCCTTAGGGGTGCCTAACCCTAATCCCCCCCTGTAAGTGCCTAACACCTTCCTCCCCATCTGTGTCACCCCTGGTTGTCTTCCCCTCCCCTTTTAGAATGTAAGCTCTTATGAGCAGTGTCCTCTACCCTCTTGTACTTCTCCCTACTTTAGTTTCATCTACTTCTTACTCACCACTAGGGCACCTAACACTTGGTTGCTTATGCTCTGTTGCTTATCTGGGTGTTACGTCACTAATGTAGCAACATGTCCTGGTCCTGTATTGTATTGTTCTGTAAGTTTCTTGTCTACAACTTGTTTATGTGCTTTGTAAGGCACTACGGAACATTTGTGGCGCCATATAAATAAATGATAATAATAACCCTAACCCTAAATCCCCCCCGGGTGCACTAAACCTAACCCTCCCCCCCCCCCCCGGCGGCGCCCGGCATCCCTTCGATCGGGATGCCGGGTGCCGGTCTCCCGGCGTCAGTGAAATGAGCGGCGTCTACATCTAGACGGTTTAATGTCAGCCGGCTTCCCGATTGCATCCCCTCACTATATGTAGGGGAGGAAGCCAACTGCATGGGCTCTCGCTATACGTAGGGGAGGAAGCCAACGGCATGGGCTCTCGCTATAAGTAGGGGAGGAAGTCATCGGCATTGGCTCTTGCTACATGTAGGGAAGGAAGCCAACGGCATGGGCTCTCGCTACACATAGGGGAGGGAGCCAACGGCATGGGCTCTCGCTATACGTAGGGAGGAAGCCAACGGCATGGGCTCTCGCTATACGTAGCGGAGGAAGCCAACGGCATGGGCTCTTGCTACACGTAGCGGAGGAAGCCAACGGCATGGGCTCTCGCTATACGTAGGGGAGGAAGCCAATGGCATGGGCTCTCGCTATACGTAGGGGATGAAGCCAACGGCATGGGCTCTCGCTACACATAGGGGAGGGAGCCAACGGCATGGGCTCTCGCTATACGTAGGGGAGGAAGCCAATGGCTTTTGCTACACGTAGGGGAGGAAACCAACGGCATGGGCTCTCACTACACGTAGCGGAGGAAGCCAACGGCATGGGCTCTCGCTATACGTGGGGAGGAAGCCAACGGTATGGGCTCTCGCTATACGTAGTGGGGGAAGTCAATGGCATGGGCTCTTGCTACACGTAGGGGAGGAGGCTGAAATCATGAACTATCCCTACACGTAGGGTAGGAGGTCGCTGTACTCTTGCATGCTCTATAAAGTTTATAAGGTTATATAAATATTGAATGGAGTGAATAATTGGCCACTATTACCATAAAGAAGTATTTTACTGGTTGCTATACCCCTCTCCTCCATATTATTCGCACACATGCTTCCTTCATAAAGCAACATAATTATTAGAAGATTTATACAGTAAACTGCAGTTATTGTACAGGATACAGACTAACAACTAATACAGAGAAGTATAACGAGAAGTGGCAATGTGCTGTCTTATTTAATATGAAGAGAGACATGGGGGTATACAGTATTTACTACAGTGTTGGTTTTTAGAAATGGAGATGTTGCCCATAGCAACCCCATACTGTGCAATAGCTGAAAGCGGTAGAGGTGCTCAGTGAACTATTAGCAGAATGCTGCTGTACTCTATTCTGTGTGCTATTATAAGATCATGCTTTGTGTTAGTGATACCCACGAATATGAGTCACTAGCTTCCTGCATGTGGTTTGGTTAGAACAAGGCAGATCCTTTGGCCAACAGCCAGTAGTAGAAGGGTGGGGCCAGATGAGACTAAGTACTCAGGGCCTGATTTAATCTCAGATTGCAATTGCAACAGCATACGCAGATTGGCCGATGGTGTGTACTGTGCATGTGTATGCACCTAGTGCGCATGCACAGGTCAACATAGCTATTGCACTGCGATCACGTACGCAGATACAAACCCATCGCAGAGTGAGTGACAGGACATCAGCGTTTGGGGGTGGTGACAGCAGAGTGGTCAGAGAAACGCAGGCGTGCCTGTCATTTTGAATGCTGTTTCCTGGGCGTGCATAAGATAGCCACTGAATACTCAGCTTGAGTACTGACTGCGTGTGGCGAGACTTGCAATTTCTGAGACAGGTCAGAGCTGCTGTAATTCTGCATGGGGGGCCGATGTTACCGATGTACACGCAGGATTGCGATGTCTTACGGAAGAGAGAGAGCAGTAGTGGGAGTCTCTATGCTGGCTGAGCAGTTGCAGACATTAGCAGCAGAACTGCGTGATCTGTAATGAATCAGGCCCTCAGACTACACACACAGAGGTAGATACTGAGGCAGTCTGCTGTTGTAGTATAAAGGTATACCTGGTGGCCAGTAGCAGGACATGTTCTATGGGATATTTCTGCACCAGTATGCTTTGGTTTTGGTTTTTATTTTGTGTACATACCGACATACTGGGATTTCTAGAGACGTCCTATTCGCAAATATTTACTGTGCCTGTAAAGTTGGCTGCAGGTTTCTCCGTTTGCAATGTAATTAAGTCAATTTGTTTTATATTTTATTATATAGCAACACTATAATCTCCCACATTTACATATAAAAATGGCACTTTTAGGTATCAATGGAACAGAGACCAGCTCAGCAGCTGGAAGACACTGATATGCTGGGGCAGAGAGGTCCAATGAAGATGTAATGAAGAGGACTGTACATTAGAGCTATACATTTATTTAAGTGGAGTAATACTACACAGTGATTATTCCACGGGGAGCGGGAGCAGACAGTTGTCAGGGCAGGACAAGTTTAGTGAATAAATGTCAGGATACTCCCATTTGGCTATGGCAAAACAACTTAATTAAGTGTAATATTCTTGAATGAAAATTCAAGATAATATATACCGCTCCCACGTCAACTCAAACCATGTCCATGCATGATATACCACGTCCATATATGATAAACCATGTCCCTATGATATACCAGGTTCATATATGATATACGGTATCATGCCCTTATGTGATATACCATGTCCACAGGGCCGTAACTAGGGTAGTGCGACCTGTGCCATGGCATAGGGCAGGAGGTGCTGTTTATTATCATTCTCACTTGTAGCTTCCTCTTCTTCTTTTTTCTCCAACATCTCCTGGCCCTTTCCCATGAGGCCATGGCCCTTTTTCAGGTGCACTCTTATGTCCCTAGTTAAAAATTGGGAGGAGGGGGCGCCAACGCTCTCACTGGCACAGGGCACCAAAAAGTGTAGTTATGGCTCTGCATTTCCATATATAATATACTATGCCCTTATGTGATTATACCATGTCTATATATGACATACCATGCCCTTTTAGTGAGACCACACCCCTGTCAGATATTGAAACCTATGACGGCCCCGGGAAAGATCTGACCATTATGTAGGCCGAGTGATCCACTAAAGCCATGGGCTGAATAGCTGTCAGCAATGCAGTTGGATGCTAGAAACATGACTGATGGGAAGAGGGTGATGCCCAGTTGGCAGAGGTGTATTATTTATAGAAACCAAATGATTCTAGAACACTGCCAAGGGATTTGGTATAAACAGAACAGGCCAACAAGGGACATACTCTAGTCAAACTCCAGCTGTTAGAAGTGGGTTTAACATAAGAATTAAAAAAAAGTACAGGAATGATTTCAGTTAGTAGGATGCAGTATCAGAAAAAAATAATCACTAGAATAAAGTTTCAGGAGCCAATGTACCATGTCAAAAGAACCTAGATTAAAGAGGTGGCACATAAAACACTTTCTGTAAAGCAAACCGAGATGTATGGAGTAGAAGACTTATAGAAATTAATTCAGATTTTACTCAATGTTTTCCAGCTGTAAACCAAGTCCTGGGCCCAGGGATAGGATGTCGATGAGGTGGAGAAGAGTTCCCATTGGCCGAGGGAAGCAGTTTAATCCAACAGCATTACTCTACAGTACGTATAATACGTCTACTAATAAATACATGGAATGGACATGCTTATCTAAGACAGTAATAACTGACATACAGTAGAATGTTTAAGAGCAGCTACAAGACCATTATATCCTGCTGATTGTTTATCTTTATGAAATTATTAAACTGGTTGCTTGCACCACAGCTTGACACTGCAGGCAATTGATTGCCTGTTTTCCCTTTAACTACTGTACATAGTTATCACCATTACAGGGTATGTTCTAACGCCCACTGCTGCCCTTTGCTGATGGTGCTTTCCCCCTGGCATTCCATGCTAAAGTCCACTACTGAAGAAACATTAGCAAGCTATGCGGTCACAGTCTTGCTCACCAAAGCTCCTGCCAAACACGGTCCAACAAAATCCCTGCTCTTTCAAAGGTGTTTATATTACTAGCACTGCTCATCTATTATACTATTGTAGACTTAGCTGACAGCCGGTTTTCTAAGCAAGTTCATAAGGTCCCGGATCATTTTGTGTTGTGCTCTGCAGAAGGGCCCAGGTCAGTGTCCGCCATTGCACACCATGTCCCCGCTCTGCATACTTACTTATTCCCACTATTCTAAAATGGAAAAAAATCCAGCAAAGCCAGTGACACCGATTAGTCCCCAATGAGGATTTAATTGAAAAAAATCCCATAACCTTTGCAAATTAGACTAACACAAAAGGCAGCCAGCGTATTTTGGTTAGAGTATACACAAAAATAACCAAGCTTCTATAAATCCCAAACTGAGGAATAAATATATATTAGGGATGTGCAGGCTCGGATAGGTTCGAGTTTGCACGTTGAGTTCGGATTTTTCCCTCCAAAAAAACGGAACTCAGAAAGAGGCTAAACGTCATCTTACATGGACGAACATCATCATTCCTGGACTTTTGTCCAGGAATGATGATGTTCGTCCATGTAAGATGACGTTTAACCTCTTTCTGAGTTCCGTTTTTTTGGAGGGAAAAATCCGAACTCAACGTGCAAACTCGAACTTATCCGAGCCTGCACATCCCTAATATATATATACATACACACACACACACACACATTGTAAATACTAGAATTCTAGTATTTACAATGGGTTACAGCAGAAAAAGAAACAATAACAATGCATCATGCATGTACACAAACAAGCACTTATACACTGCCACAAACTGCCCACTGGCTGTATTGCAGCCTATTGATGGCATAAGATGGCAGCTGACGAGAGACTTCCTGTTGCGACAGGTATGTGCTGGGCCTCTGTACGGCCACAGGTCACTGCATTTTTTTCCTTCTTCACACCTTACATTATAACCATACCATTTATCATGAAGCCTACAGGGATTGGAGACAGATGAACAGCTGCCTGTTTATAACCTGTTCCTCACAGCCTACTTAACCCCTTCTGTCACCTTTTGTAGAAGGGAAAAAAAAAAGTAGATTTCAGATACTGGATTGAAGTAGGTATCTCATTCTTGAAGTTATTCAAATGCAAACGTAAGAATCATTTGTGGTGTGATGCTTCATGTTCTAGGTCAGAGGTTCCCATACGCGGTCCTCAAGGCACCCAAACAGTTCAATATAGTTAGATGTTCAAATATGGCACTAGAAAGAGTAAGCCAGCACAAGCCCTCCTCCTGGGTATTCACCTAATACCCTTAAAGTAATGTCAACGACCAAGAAGTGTAGAAAGTTCATATAGGTGCTCCAGTAAGTTTCCAGAAGTTCTTCTCAGATTACTCCCCTGGTAATTTATATTCCACATGCATTCACCAAGTAAGATTTAAATTTCTCCCAATGATTTCTTTAGGAAAACACACTACTAACAGATATATGAAACAGATAGTGTAGTATAACACTGCACAACTATGAAAATATTTCTAATGCGAAAATAGTTACTTCTAATTGATTTCAGCCAAAGAACGAATATGACATTTAAAACTCTGTTAGCTCTGAGTTCCGATATAGCCCATTTATGACGATGTAGGGGTATTCCTAGTGAAGTGGGCAGAATGGAGAGAATCTTACCAGCGATCTGTGTTCCATGCAGATGGGGCGGGGCCTAATGACCCAATTAAATTAATCAGTTATTTGTCCCCTCCCCTATTCAAATATATGTGATTCACAGGATTACCCACACAAGATGACTGTGGTGCACTGAGTGACAAGCATAGTGAGCGATTCCACCAAGACATTTTAGCAATAGAACAAAGATATCAGAGTAGGTGAATCACTACTGTTGGACAGTGACAAGAGATGCCCCAGAAGAGGAGTACAAGCAAAGAGAAAGCACCCCCATGAATAGGCCACTATATTACATAGTACTTTCGTATGCTGTATGTTTGTTTCGTTTTGTGTTCTTATTTGTGATTGATTGAATGAAAATAAATAACAGTTGTTTTAAATCAAGAAAATCAGATTATTTTAAAATAGCTTTTCACTATGACTATATTACTAATGTACATACAGTATAGTGCAAGTAGTATAGCTCAAAAAAATAGCTAGTAAAAACATTGTGAAATCATTTGTTTTTCTTTACCTCAAATTAGTAATGACTATTTTTAGAAAGGAAACAAATGAAAAAGTATTTATTTGTTGTACAGTGATAATTATTATTATTATTTTTTTTTAAATCAGGTAAAAGGTTGGTGGAGGAACCATCCTGACTTAATATCCAGGCGAGTGAGCGTGATCCATGACTGTGTTTTATGCCCGGGTATAACATCTATAATCACTACTCAGATTGATGCATTTGTCTCACAACCTATTGGTAGGAACGCACCTGTCACATGCTTATGTATAGATCACTGGTTAACTGTTTTTGATCATAAAACAAAAACAATTAACCAGTGATAATGAGAGTTATGGTAAAACTTAACATTGTTAACGCTTTCTTCAAAGTTCACAGGGAGACATTGGGGTGTAGGTGGAACCTGGAGGTCCGGACACCATCAGCAAAGCTTTCCAATACAAAGATGATCCGGCCCTTCCCTCTATACCCCACCCACAGCCTGAGGGCACTTCAGTTTTGTTAACAAGCTTTAGGCAGGAGCAGGATAGGAGAGAAGGAAGACTGGTACACTGAAGAATCACACTCTCTCACACACAGATGGAAACAAGTGACCAGGAGAAGAAACCCAAAGAAGCTAGGAGCATCAGGGGGGGGTGCCCTGTGGACTTCTAAGGAAGAGTTAACAAAAGGTAAATTTTACCATAACTCTCATTTTCTTCTTCAGGGTCCATAGGGCTCCACAGGGAGACATTGCTTTGGGACATCAAGGGCGGGCACGCTCCTGCGCAGATAGGATGCTTCCTTCGGGGCGTAGGGTTCTCTTGAAAGGCAAATGTATCAAAAGCAGAAAACATAAAAGGTGTTGACAGAAGACCAGGTGGCCACCTTGCATAGCGGTTCAGCTGAGGTGCCATGCCAGGCTGCCCACGAGGGACCCACAGAGCGAGTAGAATGAGCAGAGACTAGTCGGCACCGGAAGGCCCGTCTGCACGTAAGCCTGTGAGATAGTCATGCAAATCCATCTAGCCAGAGTCTGTTTATTAGCTGGCCATCCCTTCTTGTGTAGTCCATATAGGACAAAGAGGGAGTCTGAGTTCCGGATGGAAGCAGTACGGGGTCCACATAGATCTTTAGAGCACAGACAACATCCAAAGAGGCCTCACCTGCCGAGAGGTCTGGTGAATTAAAGGCCGGAACCACAATTTCTGCATTCAGGTGGAAGCGAGAAACCACCTTTGGAAGGAAGCCTGGGTGTGTTCGAAGAACAACAGCCCTATCCTGATGAAATATCAAAAAAAGGAGGAGCAGTATAAAAGCGCCCCTAAATCCGATACCCTACGGGCAGATGCTACAGCCAGAAGAAACAGTCTTCACAGTGAGCCATTTGATATCCAGATTCCAGAGGTTCAAATGGAGGTTCCTGAAGTGCTTTGAGCACCACTGACAAATCCCATGGAGCCACAGGAGGGACAAAGGGAGTTTGTAGAACACCTTGCATGAAGGTGTGGACATCAGTTATAGAAGCAATCTTGCGCTGAAACCAGATAGACAAAGCAGAAACTTGCACTTGATGCTTGGCGGAGGTCTAGATTCTGTCCAGCCTGAAGAAAGGCAAGAATTCGAGAATCTCTAGAACTGCGGGTCATAGTTTCGTGGAGCACACCATTGGAAATATGAATGTCAAATTCTGTGGTAAACCCTGTCTGAGGCCGGTTTACGTGCTCAGAGCATGGTCTGGACCACAGAGCTGGAGAATCGCTTAGCCGTTAGGAGGGATGTCTCAAGAGCCAAGCTGTTAAAGACAGACGGGCTAGGTCCGGATGTAGACATAGACCCTGAGACAACAGGTCTACTCGTAGAGGAAGTTGAAGAGGAACGTCTATAGAGAGTCTTAGAAGATCAGAGTACAAATAATGTCTGGGCCAAACCGGCGCTATTAACAGGACTGTGCCTCCCTCCTGTCTGGGCCCGTGAATAATGCTATATATCAAAATGGCCCTCAACAGAAAAAAGGTTTCCCACCCCTGCTCTATATCTTAGTATGACAGGATATAGCAGAAGAAAGGGATAGTTATAACTGAAAGTATAGAAAAACAGAGATTAGCGCTAGCACAAGTCACATACAAATCAGAAAAGAACATTACATGTCTGCAATGGGCACTATTATCAACTACACAAACCGCAGTGGCTGGTAGGATATACTGCTTTATAACCTGGCAGTTGGGAGAGGAATACAGGGAGACTGGACTGTGCAATTCCGGGAGACTGCCTGCCAAAAATGGCTGCTGCGCGTCTGAGGGGGCGGAGGGTGAGGGAGGAGCAGCCCAGGGAATACCAGGACCACAGTGGAATGGCGCCCTGAGCTGGGGGAGGTGCTGCAGGGAGAGCACCTTATCCCCTGGCTGAAGTTAACCACCGGGTCCCCTGGCCTTAATATAAATATGCCTCTGCGCCAGTATGTTAATACCCCAGAGGTCTAGTGTCGTAGTGGGTGAGCCAGTGTCCACATCAGCACCTCCAGTCTGTCACCTGAGACCGAAGGCAAGACTGCACTAATACACGGGTCCCTGCCTTACCTGTCCCCTGGATTCCGGGCTGCAGTCTGGGGATCCTGCTAGCTAGTCCCCCTCGGGATTATCTAGTGCAGGCTTGGTATCACAGCGCCACAGAGGGGTGCTGGGGTGGCAGCACAGATGACCGGAGGAGTCCGGTGTTTCTCATGCTTCTGGTACAAAATAAAATAAATAAAAGCTTGGGATGCATAAGGCTGCCCCATTAGAATGGTGGTCCAGTTCCTTTCCGGAACCCACCAACGAAACAAGAGTGCCCTGAGGCTGTGGGCGGGGTAAGGACCAGTGCATCCTGGGATTGAAACGCTTTGCTGTTGGTGTCTGGTCCTCCTGGTCCCTTCTCCACCCCATTATCTCCCTGTGGAGCCCTATGGACCCTGAAGAAATAGTTTTTTCCCAGCTGCAGCAGGTTGTGGTTTTCTTGGGGTTGTTTTGCTCATGTGCGAGTGAAGGTCACCTACGTTAGGCCAAGTGACTTCATGGCATGCTCCAGATAATTGACCAATCTAGATGGATGTGAGCTGCAAACAGAGTCAAGTGCGAGCAACTCCTTCCCACATAACTAATGAGCACGTGTAGTGCAGGACCTAGGGAAGAAATGTGTGAACAGACTGTGCAAGTCATGGGGATCCTGAAATAAGATTGTATAATCACCAGTATAGCCATGCCTGGTGTATTTAGCCATTGTGTGTGATACCAGGTGTTCATTGTGGGCTACATAGTGTGGCTAGTAGTCAGCAAAGTATCTGTGAAGGCACACATCCACTAGACGACAGGCAAAAGACTGTACGATTACAAAATTGTAATCATGCAGTCGTTTCTGTCTGCTGTGCCTACACTGAGCGAGCAGTCGTTCAGTATAGGCACATCAATTTTCTGCAAACATGTTGAACCTGATGATATCGTCAGGTTGTACAACATACAGTATTTGTACGAGGATAGATGTCTAAACAACCAGTGGGAGCTCGCATCACTGGTCGTTTTTAGACATTATTTAAACAATCTGAAAAGGATTTTAAAACTCGGGACCCCAAACAGTGCATGTTTTCCAGGTCTCCTCACAAAATCACAAGTGAAATAATCAACTCCACATGTGGATTTTTTAACATGTATCAGGGAATAATTAGTACACCTGTGCACCTGCTAGGTGACCAGGAAAACATGAACTGTGTGGGGTCCTGAGCACCGAGTTTAAGAACCACTGGTCTAGTGGATGTGTGCCTTAAGTCTTCTATGGAAATAAGGGATCTATAAATGTAATAAAGCAGCATTTTTTTCTTCTAAAAGAGCAATAATGGTTTGGCTGGTTTGTAATTCACAGGTGCTGCTTTTCCATTTCAGAGTTGGCAACACTGGTAATCAGCAGGATGTTAACATTTAATATCTTAATCCAACATGCAGATCAGTTAGGATTTTAATTAAATAATCAGCCACTTTATGTTGCAGTTCAACTACACTAATAAAATGTTTCCTAAAATGTTAAATCAGATTACAGCTAACAAACCTTGTGTGTCTATACATTGTTACCTAGAACCTAACAGGTACAATGTGGATGCAGGATCAAATGGTGCCATTTCAATAAGCTCTTACTCCTACCCCCTAAAGGTGCATACACATAGTCAGATGAATGATTTGCAAACAATTGAACGATTTTTGATTATTAAAATGAATGGAAATTGTCTAAAACTGACTGCAAACACATCAGAAGTCAGATATCGTTATCTGACAATCGAGAACGTGCATCGTTGTGCACATGTAAGATTTTCCTTCAGATATGAACAATTTTTAAAATAGTTATCGTTCAGATATGAAGAAAAATCTGACCATGTGTATGCACCATAAGCCTTACACCCCACCAATATACTCAACATGGGCTAAACTAGAATTTCTTCAACCATCCTTCAATATGCTACAAAGACCCTCATCCACTCACTGGTCATCTCCAGATTGGGGTCCTGAGGACTGAGGGCCTGATGCTGAGCGCTCGCAAGCAGGTCGATGGTGCCCTGGTGCGCACGACAGAGGGAGCTCCGTCAAGCGCATGCGCGAGACCCGAATAGCGACTGCCAAGCCGTCGCTATGGGTCTCGCACCAAAGGGGGCGTGCTGTCGATGGTGAGTGACAGCACGCCCCCTTTGGTGGGGGCGTGGCTGCCCAGACGGAGGCGTTCCCATGGGAACGCCCACAGTCTGGGGCCGGCCCCACTGACGTCACTAGTGATGTCAGTGGGAGTGCTTTTGGCTCTGGGCAAGCACTCCTGGGCTTGCGGCAGCGAGACCCTACCGCAGGGTCTCGTTGCAAGCCCGATGGTCACGATGGTCTTGACTCTTGACCATCGCAACCATCTTTTTGGCCGCTCCAATAACAGGTAGGAGGGCCCTGATTCAGAGCGAGCACTCTTTGTCAGAGCATCCGGCTCTGAATCAGGCCCAGAGTTTGAGAACCTGTGCATTAGTTCAAACAGTGCATATTTTCCAGGTCTCCTAACAGAATCACAAGTAAATTAATTACTGCACCTGTGGGTCTTTTAAAATGTGTCAGTGAGTAATAACTACACCTGTACACCTGCTGGTGGTGACCTGAAAAAAGTCAACTGTGTGGGGTCCTGGAGGACAGAGTTTGAGAACCACTGGACTAATGTAACCTCCTCGTATCTGGCCTCCCTGACTCCCACCTCTCTTCACTCCAATCTGTCCTCAATGCTGTTGCTCCGCTCATCTTTCTCTCCAAACATTCTACATCCCCTCCACTTCAGAACCCAATTCAAGCGTCTCACACTCACAAAGCCCTCATCCAATCATCTCCCATTTACATCTGACCTAATCTCCCTTCACACACCTGCCCGCCCAATTGTCTCCATTAATACAGGTCACCTCTCCTGCCACTCCTTCCTCCCACTCCTGCCTCCAAGATTTTGCCTGTGCTGCTCCCTACCTCTGGAACTCTCACCCTCTCAACCAATCTTCAAACAGGCTCTCAAGCAAGCAGTCTTCCTAATCCACTGCTCCATCCTCACTGTCTACCCCATGTGTCGGTCACCCCTCCTGTTTAGAAAGTAAACTCTCATAAGCAGGGCCCTCTTCCCTCACAAGCTTCTACTTCCATTACTTGTACTATCATTTACTCTCAACTCCCCACAACGGCACCTTACACTTGGTTGTCGATGTCCTGCTGCTTATTTAGGTGTTAAGATCCCTAATGCAGGAATGTTTATAAACCATGCCCTTGTCACGCATTGTTGTGTACAGTTAAACAAATGAGCACACAAGAAAACAGTTATTATGTACTTTGTAAGGTGCTGGGGATCCCTTGTGGCACCATATAAACAAAAAGAGGACCATACAGCAGAGCTTTCCCTCCTGCCTTTTACCTTCCACCACTTTGTTTTCTCACATTGAAAAATTTTACTTAAGCATTTTGATGATTCCTACTACTTAGAAAACACTTTCAAGAATTATCCACTAAACAAGGAGACAAAATTAGGATAAAAAGATGCAAGTTTGTTTTGTGCTGAGATAAAAAAGGGACACAGATACCTTATCCAGTATAATCAGCCCAACATCATCTCTCCAGTCTGCTAACGTAGGAACTTAGAGGAGCGGGTATCAGCAAGTGTAACCCTGCTGGAATTTACTGACAACGAATGAGGGGTAGGGGGGGTGGTTTACAGACAGTGTAGATGTTCAAGATTAGCTCACTCTTCACAACACATACTGAGTCTGACAAAGAAAACAATTATAGCTTTGATCTGGGAAAGAAATCGGACATTACTGGGAATAACGAATGTTCATCTCATGGGACTTTATCAAACCTAAGCAGTTCCCTTTGATCGATCAAAATGTAAATCTAGAAGAATTCATTACATAATTACCGAGCAGAATTATATGTATGTATATCTAAATCTTGCAGAACATGTATGAACTTAAACCTCACACGTACATATTATATACACAGGAATGGGATTGAAATGCCTGCAGCTGTTTAAACCTCCCTTCCCTTAGATTAACCCTCCCCGGGGGGTTGCAGAAGCCTAAGCCTCTCCGGGGTTGCCTAAACCTAACCCCCCCACCGCGGCTAAGCGCTAGGGACGGCAGGACTCATCACGATCGGTACGGTGTCCTTCGGCGTCGGGATGAAGAGTCGGGATATAGACCGGCGGCATTTAGTCAGTCTATTAACTACATAAAATATAAATATACACACACACACACACACACACACACACTGGGCAGAATACATATATTATAGGTATACACAGGCAACCGTATAGAAAATAGTTACCATCAATATGAATCAGTGTGCTAATGATAGACTTGAAGGCCAGTATTTAGAAGCGGCTCATGTGACCCTACCCTAAAAGCCATTATAAAAGCTCCAGTGCACAGTAATTAGGTACACCAGTTTATGAGTCCTTTGTTAGCTCTATATTGGGAATGGTGGTATAAAATACAAGATAACAAGAGATTAAGTGATGTTCTCCTACCACAAATAAACATTGAAATCGCAGCCAGACACTTGTTTGACTTGAGTTTATTTTTTGTTTGCCATCTTAAGTTAAAAGGTCAGAGTGGTGGGTTTGAAGAGAACAGTTATCAGCACTCCCCAAATGACAGCTCCTCACTCCCCTTCCAGAGTCCTCACTTGAAGACCTTGCCCTGGTTGAATGGTTTGCCAACATGTTTGAATTCTCCTTCCCAGCAGAAATACTCTTTTGCAAGGGTTTTGCATTCTTCGCTGTCAGGGTCCAGCTTCCTCCAGGTGTAGGATTCGTAGTCTATTTGCCAGTCCGCACACAACTGTAAAGACGAGAGTTCAGGTGTTAAACATGGGACAAGGGCAAACCTTTGTCTAATATGTTCCAAAGTACATTGCAGATCCCACTTATTACCCAGTGCACTAACACAAGTGCATTGTGTCACTTACAGTGAATGCTAAGTCCTGGCCTCTGAACACCCACACTCCAGAGATGGAGCTGTCATTGTTGGTTCCAAACAAGATGACACTGGCAAAGCCGGTTTTACGCAGTTTGTCTAAACGCTGGAACATGCCTGTTGGGTAAAGAGAAAATATTGTGTTAGTTAAGAAATATAGAACAGTGAAATAAACGGAAACAGGTGCTACACCCACGATCAGATTAAAGCACAGGTTCTCAAACTTGGTCCTCAGGGCCCCAAACAGAGCAGGCTTTCCAGGTGTCCGCAAATTATCACAAACCGAAATTAGCGCCACCTGTGGATCTTTTAAAAAAGAGGTCAGTGAGTAATGGAGAACACCTGTGCACCTGCTGGTTGACCTGAAAAATGTGACCTGAGGACAGAGTTTGAGAACCACTGGATTAAAGCATCTGGAGTATATTACAGCAGAAGACTAGAGCTAAAGCCACATACAGAATGACAGGTAAGCATCTGGTCAATTATATTTAGGACACAGCACTATGGGGTCTATTTACAAAACAAAGGTTTTTCTGCAAATTTTTAGCTGGGGAAAGAAATTCTCTCTCCATTTACGCAATCCTAAAAAGTGTGGTGAAAGCAGACTACGATGGCTTTTTGTTGCGTTTCGCATGCATAGCTCGAAATGGGTGCTGTGCAGCTCTGCAATTTACAAGAGGAGAAAAGCTTTCCTCCTCAGTCTGTTGAAAACATAAGACCACCACCAAGGGGCATGCAGGTAGAGACAGCAGCATCCTAACTGGAGCACAGAAGTGTCCTCTTCCTGCTTTCTCCTACATACATCAGTCCCTCAGCTTCTCCCCAGGTCAGTCGTCTTGGCAGCCCGTGTGTATTCTGTATAGAATACACGTAGTCCTATTAAAATCAACTTCAGACAGAATTGTTCACTGGCCAGATAAATCCGCATAAAATGTATTGCACATATAGCTGGTACAAATTATCATTTTATGCAGTTTTATATTAGTAAAAAAGGTGTATATTTGTGTGTAAAAAATATTTGTCCATTCACTTTGTATTGGAATAGTAATATAGATTTTTGTATAACAATGGGCATACAGTTTACAGTTATAGACAGGTTTGCAAAAGACAATAGGAGCAGAATGTATAAGACTTCTCTCTTCACTGGGACAGAGGGCTTTAGGAGAGGAGAGGTCTGTTAGGGGTTCTTTTTAGTGTTGCAAAATAATTGTCAGACCTAACAATTCAGCAATCATTTTATTCAAACATTGTTACACGGAAACTTTCACATGCGGAACGGAGCACTGGCATGCTCATTACTTGGCTTGTATACCAGTGTGCAGCTACTACTTTGCAATTAGTACATATAGGTTCTTTTTGTTTGCACTCTATTGGAGCGTACACACGGTCAGATTTGTCAGACTTGTCAGATTTGTCAGATGAACGATTAAACGATCTGAACGATTTGAACGATTTTACCAAAGTTTTGAACGATTTGAACGATTTGAACGATTTTTGACTGCATTAAAATGAATGGAATCGTCCAAGTCTGACTGCAAACCCATCAGATGTCAGAAATCGTTATCTGACCATCGGGAACGCGCATCGTTGATCGTCCATCGTTCAGGCATGTCAGATATGAACGATTTTCCTTCAAATATGAACGACTGAACGATTTTTAAATAGTTATCGTTCATATCTGAAGGAAAAATCTGATCGTGTGTATGCACCATAAAGGTCACATGATTTGTCCCTGCAAATAAAAAGATTACAATTGGACAGTCCATCTAAACTACTACTGCAACAGTCCATCTAAACTACTACTGCGATTTGAGGCAACCTCCCTTTACCGATCAACACCTAATTAGACATCAGTAAGCATGGACTGTTAATGGTGTATGTATGAAAACGATTGCATCTAGCAGAGTTTCTTAATTATTATACACCCAACAGGTCATGTTTCCAGGATTGCAGTCAGTGGAAACAGGTGGGATAATTAGCGACCCAGCCAAGTAGAGAGTCACCTGTGCATGATTACATTAAATCCTGGAAACACAAGAGGTTAGGGATAAGGAGTGCTGTTAAACACTGGTCTATGAGTTTCCTTGTCTGACCAATCTAAAAGGGACCCACCCGTGTGATACAGCCATTTCTGCAGAGTGATAAAAGACCAGATCTGCAAGATTGTACAAGTATGGACAAACATGGCAATACTTGTCTCTCGTGGCTAGTCAGATGTGTGGCCACTTTAACCCTTACCACAGCGCTTTCCTTCCAACATAAAGATAAACTACTACACTCCCCTGATCATCAGCAACTACACACAAAAAAATGTATATATGCAATCATTAGAACAATGGCCCCAGCGCTCAGACTGCAAGCCCAAGAGGTTGTACATTTTCTTTTCGTGGGTAACATGTCAATTTTACTGTATGAAATAAGACATTTAAAGTCTGCCATGTCAGTGTTTCCTAAAATGACTCCACAAGGCACCCTAATGGTTTAGGTTTTAAAGGCTATCCATGCTGAAGCACAGTTGACGTAATTAGTACCTGAGAGTTTGATTATACCAACTGTGCACAACCATGGATAGCCTTAAAACCTGGACTGTTAGGGTGCCTTGATGACAGTTTGGGAAACCCTGTGCTACATGAAAGAGTGAACTCTACTCCTCTGTAAATGAAGTTATGCTAATACAATAATTCCCTTTCGATACGGTAACGCTTACAAGTGCTCTTTTTTAGGACTCGTTTCTCTGTAGCCACTAAACATGACAAACTATCTATACTGAACAGCGTATAAACCAGTCCCATCTGTGTGATAACCACCTCCCCCAGTCCTACTGAACTGCTTTCCCAAGCTGCACCCTCTGGAATTCAATACCTGGCAGTAGCAGACTCACCCTTTGTTTTTCTACACTCCCTTAGAAGCTCAGCAACCTGCCCCTTCATTCAACCTTGGCCCCACTCCCATATTGGGAGCAGCCAAAATACAGCCCTGCTTATACCTAGTGTTTCACGTCTGCACCTACACTGCAAGCTCAGACACGTGTGGACATCTCCACGTTTCATTATCTGTGGCAGAAAGCCATAAAGACCACAATAAGAGTCGCCACCACAAACTAAGGCATGGCTTGTGACTGTGTGCCGCATGGCGTAAGAGGAGAGCAAGACACCACCAGTCAGTCAGGAATTCTATTACACAAAGGCATACATTGCTGGCACTACAACAGAATCCTGAAGACAACCTACCACAGTGTGAGAGACATCCACACTAGTTAGAACAGAATAGCATTGCTTATATCTGTGGTTCCCAAACAGGGGTGCCTCGAGGCAATTGCAGGGGTACCATGGGTTGGTGATCCAGTGGTAAATCAAATTATTTATGGTCCATGTGATAGACAAAACCAGGGCTGGTGGCAACTAATTAAAACACATGGGCAAATAGAAGCACAGCCCTGTCTTCCACCACATAACCCACCCTAAAGGGCAGTACACACTGGACACAGGGGCCTCCCCCTCCTGCTTCCCATTACCTTTATGATATGTCAAAAAGTAACAGTGCAATGTAATAAAATGTGACAACCTTCACAAATAACAAATAAATGTGAAGTACCAAGGAAAACCCCCCACCCCGGCAACAGAGGGCTGAGGAGAAAAACAGTGATCGTTATAACGGACAGCCCAAAACAAAAAGCAGTATCACCCAGCAGCTAGCAAACAGTCACACACAATACATACACAATGTAAGTTGCACTGGGCTCTGAATCAACTACTCACAACACGATGCTTGGTAAGATATAGAGCACTATATACCTGGTCCATGGGAGAGGTATACAGGGAGACTGACCCAAAGCCTCCTAAGACCAACAGCTACAGCAGCGCACCTATAGTGGACTGTAAGCAGCTCATATACACAGGGCAGGTAGACGCACAAAAAAAACCTTTGAAGGGACTGCATCTGGGGAGCGCCTACCTCCCCTAAGCTGCGTTAACCGGCCAGGCACACTGGCCTCATGGCAGCAGAAGCATCTGCCGCTGATCCCCGATGTCAGACTATAAGGCCCTGGTGGTCTAGTGAGGGCACGGATGCTCCGGGCCCTGACTGCAGCAGCTTCCGGTGAGTCTCCTGTGCCGGAAAATTACCAAGTGCGATTCCCAGTAAGCGAGGAATCCCCTTACCCCGATATCTCCGTGTGTCCGGTTGCAGTCCTGGCCCCAGCATAGCTGCTAGCAAGCTCAGCATAGACCCGCCAAAATCACCAGCCCTGTTACTGATGTTGCGGCCCGGCGGAGGTAGAAGGAGTTGCAGTACATGCATTTTAATTCAGACGCTCAGCACTGCCAACCCAAAAACAAACATATAAAAGCTTAGGACTGCTAGAGTAGCCCCCTGTTACAATGATGTGTCAGTCATCCTGGGAGCTGAAAGCTTTAACTGTTTGGTGCCTGGATCTCTCTAACCACATTACCCCATGGTATCCCTGTGGACCCTGAAGAAAAAAAAAAAAAGAGAATATACTGTCCAGTGTGTATGTCCTGAACAATAGAAGATGCGCACTCCCGCGGGTCGTTAACGATTTTCCCCAGGTGGCTGTACGTGCTGCCAAATCTGGGGATATCGTTCACGATGCCATGCTGCCGAATGCAGCATGGCCCCGCTACCCCTCCCACCATTGTGGCAGACATCGGCAAGTGTGTACACACCTACTAATGTCTGCACTCCCATCAGGCCCGGCGCTGCCAATACCTGCTCATACACACATCGTCTAGTGTGTGAGCCTTAAGTGTGACAGGTAAGCACGGTCTACTTAATGTAATAAATTTTGCTGAATTTCTCAAGAAACTTTTGGTCCAGGGGTGCTGAGAAAACAATGAAGATACTCTGGGGCGCCCTGATTCAAGGAAATTTTGGAACCACTGGTTTAAAAGCATTTATAGAACAGCAACATTCTTTGCAGCTAAATAGGTGCAGCTCCCAAATAGCTGACTGCATCAGCACAAGTAAAAGCTTTGTGTGGTAACAACGCCATCTACAGGTGTTTTTTTATTTTGCATTTTATTTGTTAACCACAAAATGACTGGAGTCCTCTTTATGGTATACTGGCAATCCGCCCAGTCTTCACACGGGAGCCATGTAAAGTTGTCCATGAGAAAAACAAAACAAACAGTCTCTACTTAGGTCAACTTCAGCCACGTTAAGAGTCTGCCCTTGTGCTTTGTCATGCCAAAGCAGACTTACCGGGAATTAGACTCATTTGAAATGAAAGAATCATTTTTCACATAATTGAAATAGGAACGGTTTAAAAAAATAAATAAAAAAAAAAAAAAAAAAGGAAGAGGGGGGAAAAAGGAGAGTTATGGTAAAAACTTACCCTTGTTAACTCTTTCTTCAAAGTTCATAGGGTCCACAGGGGAGAGTGGGGTGTAGGTGGAATTTGGAGGACCGGATAGCAACAGCAAAGAATTTCACTCGCAGGATGCTTCGGTCCCTCCCCCCTATACCCCGCCCGCAGCCTGAGACCAAGGTAGAGCTCATTTCCCTTTCATGCTAGGAACCTGGAAGTGACGTGAGTGAGGGCGGAACTGCAGTTCATGCCCATGAAGGCCAGCTAAACAAGTAAATTGTACCCACTTAAAGAAAGTTGTCCCCCCGCGGGCTCGCTGTACTCTCCACGCTTCGGGCTTGGTGGCTCGCTACATTGTTATATTCCCCCTCTATGCCCACTTGGATGGTAGGGAATGACGCTGAACACTGGCTGATGTCAGGGTCCTCTTAGTGAAGGGGAATTAGACACTACCCTGAGGGCAACTCAGTTTAGTTAACAAAGCCCAAGGGAGGAGCAGGACAGGAGAGAAGGAAGACTGGTACACTGAGGAATCTCACCTCTCACACAGAGAAGGAAACAAGTGACCGAGGAGAAACCCATAGAAGCCAGGTGCGTCAGGGCGGGTGCCCTGTGGACCTTATGGACTATGAAGAAATGGTAAAACTTGCCCTTGTTAACTAACTACTTTTCTTCTTCTTCGGGGTCCATAGGGGAGACAATGGGGATGTACCAAAGCAGTACAAGGGCGACGACGCTCCTGAGTTAAGATGAGGCAAATGTATCTAAGGCTTAGAACATAAGAAAGGTGTGGACAGAAGACCACATAGCCGCCTTGCATAGTTGTTCAGCAGGAGGCGCCACGTCGGGCTGCCCAGGAGGGACCCACAGAGCCAGTAGAATGAGCAGATACTGTAGCTGGCACAGAAATGCAAATCCATATGGCCAGGGTCGGTTTGTTAGCTGGCCATCCCTTCTTATGGAATTCATATAAGATGAAGAGGGAGTCTGATTTCCTGATGGAACTAGTGCGGTCCACATAGATCTTCAGAGCACGGACCACTAGACCATCTGCTGAGAGGTCTAGTGATGGAAAGGCCGGAACCACAATTTCCTCATTCATGTGGAAGAGAGAAACCACTTTGGGAAGGAAGCCAGGGCGAGTTCTAAGAACAGCCCTGTCCTGATGAAAGATTAAAAAGGGGGAGTGACATGAAAGCGCCCCTAAATCAAATACCCTATGGGCAGATGCTATAGCCAGAAGAAACAGTTTTCGTTTGAGCCACTTGACATCCACTGATTCCAAGGGTTCGAATGGAGGTTCCTGAAGTGCGTGGAGAACCACTGACAAATCCTACGGAGTCACAGGAGGGACAAAGGGAGGCTGTATTTGTAGAACACCTTGTAGAAAGGTGTAAACATCCGGTAGAAGAGCAATTCTGCCCTGGAACCATATTGACAGAACAGTGATGTGCATCAGAGATGCTAGACCGAGTCCAAGATCCAATCCAGCCTGAAGGTAAGTATTCAAGAAACCTTAAAAACTTGAGGGTCATAGTTGCTTGGGGTACACCACTTGAAATATGTATGCCATGCCCGGTAATAATTCCTGACAGAGGCATATTTATGAGCTCTGATCATGGTCTGGACCACAGAGCTAGAAAACCTCTTAGACCATAATAGGAGGTATGTATCAAAAGCCAAGCAGTTAAAGATAGGCGGGCCAGGTCCGGATGTAGACAGGGACCCAGAGACAACAGGTCTGGTCATAGAGGAAGTTGAAGAGGAACGTCCATGGAGAGACTTTGAAGGTCGGAGTACCAATGGTGTCTCAGCCAAGCCGGAGCTTCCAACAGGACTGTATCCCCTTCCTGTTTGAACATCCAAAGAACAAGAAAAGGATATTGGAGGGAAGAGGTACGCCAAATGGAAGGTCCACCTCACGCATGCATGAAGGCCACGTTGGGGTCCCTTGTCCTGGCTCCATATACTAAAAGTTTGTGGTTGTGTCTTGAGGCCATGAGATCTACATCTGGTAGACCCCATTTGTCCACCAGAAGAGACTTCTGGATGTAGAGACCACTCTCCTGAATGCACGTCGTGACTGCTTAGGAAACTCGCTTCCCAATTGAGAATTCTTGGGAAGCACTGTGGAGATGGCGTTCGGTCCGCAGGACACTTCTGCCATTCCTGCCCGACTTAGAGTGCCTCCTTGGTGATTGAAGTAGGTTTCTGACGTGGCATTCTCGGACTGTACTTGTACTGGCCTGCTCTGAAGAATATCTTGAGCCAGAGTGAGAGCTCTGTAGATGGCTCTGAGTTCTAGAACATTGATTGGCAAGACCTTCCAGGACCGCTGGACTCCAGCCGAGACAGAGTGCTGGCCAGTCACCACACCTGCGGATGCTTGTGTCCGTGGTTAGGAGTACCTAGTCCAGGATCCAAAAGGGGCACCCCTTGTTCAAGTGTGAAGTCTGTAGCCACCAGGCCAAGGACAGGCGAACCTCAGGGTAGAGGCTCATCCTCTGGGATCTGAGAAGATGAAGCAGCCCGTTCCACCTGGAGAGGATCAGGCGTTTTAGGGGCCTGGGAGTGAAACTGAGCAAACTGCACCATGTTGAAGGTGGACACCATGGATCCCAGGGTCTGCATTGCTGAGTGAATAGACATTCGGCGACTGTGTAGTAATCTGCGCACCTGATGCTGTAATACAGAGATTTTGTCTGCAGTTAGGAAGATTCTCTGAACCTGACAGTCCAGGAGGGCTCCCAAATGTACCATTCTTTGAGTGCCAAGGAAGACTTTTTCCAGTTGATCAGCCAGCCATTCATTTGTAGAAAGGCAATGGTTATCTGTAGATGGCAGTGAAGAATTTCTGGGGAGCTGGCCAACAGCAAGAGGTCTAAATATGGGAGCAGTCTGATCTCTTGACGACGAAGATAGGCCACCTAAACTGCAATAATCTTGGTAAAGACCAAAGGAGCCGTTGAAAGGACAAAAGGCAGAGCCTGAAATTGGTAATGTTGCTGTAGAATAGCCATCCGGACATTCTACAGCTAGGCTGTTTCAGCGGGTCACTACGCCCTGCCCTATTTCTAAAGGGCAGAAAGCACCCTGCCCTCCGACACACCGCCCCACGGGTGAGGAAAACGGCGGTGCTGCAGCCACAGCAAGTGAATGGATGCCTGGCACATTCACAGTGACTGCAGCGCTTGGGGGCTGCCCGGCACGCCCCCAAGGGTAACGAAGAGCCGACGTGTCATAAAGACATGCCCTTTTTAGACATAGGACCTAGAGTGAACATATATTGTTTATGAGAAGGCGCTATAGGTACATGTAGGTAAGCGTCCCGAATGTCCAGACACACCATAAAGTCCCCAAGCTCCATAGCCAGGATAATAGAGTGGAGGGTTTCCATCAATCTGGCCACCCTTATGAACTTGTTCAGAGACTTGAGGTTGAGGATAGGCCAATGAGACCAGTTTGGCTTCTAAACTAAGAAAAAGGATGGAATAATGGCCCTTCGTTCGCTGTGGAGAGGACCGGAATTATTACTCCTGAGAGCAGTAAGGACTGAATGGCCTTTTGGAGCAGCAGGGCCTTGTGTGTGTCTGATGGAGGGCATATCCATGGGAGACCACTTCTCTTAGCCAGGCGTCTGACACTAGAACTGGGCGAATTGAAGAAGTCAGCCTCCCACCCTGGGAGCTCCCAGGGAGAGGCCCACCCAGTCAGGCTGAAGGCTTGTTCTCAGATTTGGTAGGTGGACGTCTAGTAGCCCAGGACTATTTGGTCCTAGGCTTGGAAGCCTTAGGTGATGCCCCATGCCTTGAAAAGGACTGACCTTTAGCTTCTCCTTGAGGACAAAAGAACCGAAAAGATTTCGTCCGATGCTTCGTATTATATGCAGAGGGCAGGAACGCGGTCTTGAAGCAGCCAAGGTAGTCACAATTTTGTCCAATTCTGAGCCAACTAGGATATCCCCTGAATAAGGCAGAGACTCCAAAGCCTTTTTAGAGTCCGCAACTGCCTTCCATTAGTCAAACAATTCGGCAGGCTACTACAGAAGTGGCAGATGCCTTGGAGGCTAGGAGAGCTGTATCCATAGCTACTTCACCCAAATAGGAGGCAGCATCTCTAATCTGAGATATGCAGGACAGCTGCTCCCTTCGAAGCATCAGAGGGAAATGTTTCTTCTAGGGCCTCTGCCCAATTCTCAATGGCCTTAGCCACCCAGGCTGTAGCCCTAGCAGGACGAGTAATCGCAGGTTCTGTCTCTTCTATTTGAAGCATATATTTTACAGCTCTCATGTTCGGGTATATTCAGTTTAGAGGGGGGGTTCCTAGTCTCCAGAGGGGAGTGAGAGAGGTCTGCATCTTCAGCCTCCCCAGATGATCATTCAGAATCAGATAACTAGGTGGACTACTTCGTAGGTTTACTAGGTAGGGGTCCCTTTTTGCAGCATTTGCTGAAAGGCTGTAGGAGGTAGCTACCAGACTCTGCACTGAGGTAGAAAGTATGTCTACCCATGGGGAATGCAAAAGATTTGCAGGAAGTACCGGCTGTGGCCATCCCATAGGGGGAGCTACCACAGGGATCGTTAGATGGTCTGCAATTTTTGCTAGCACCATGGAAAAAGTAGCCCAGGGTGGATCCTTTGGAGAGGACACCGGAGCTGATGGGCCCGGGGGCTGTATAATACAATGCACATAGACCATCCTGAATGAGGTCCTCTGAAGTTAAGCCTGCTGAGCAGGACTTACAAGACACCGGAGTGGAAGCAGCAGGCTGCTTGTCATTCTTGCCTCTGCCAGACATAGCTGCAAGTTTACTGTAACACACAATCTGACAGTGAAGTGAACAACCCAGGTGTATGTGTAATATGGCAGAATAGTGCGCAACAGCGATATATGTGATAGCCCTCACAAATATATGGATATGTGAGGTACAATGAACCTATACTTTAGTATGCCAGGGTTATAGCAGAAGAAAGGGAAAGGTATAAGCCGACAGTAATAGGAAAACGAAAACAGACAGCAGCGCTTGCACAAGTCACATACAATGCAGAATATACAATATAACTGCAGTGGGCACTAAAATCTACTACACAGACTGCAGTGGCTGGTAGGCTATAGTGCTGTATACCCTGGCCCTTGGGAGAGATCTACATGGAGACTGGACCTAGCGTTCCCTAAGATCTGAATGCAGAAAATGGCTGCCTTGAGTCTCAGGAGGGGGCAGAGAGTGAAGGAGAAGCAGCAAGACCGCAGTGGAGAGGCACCCTGAGCTGGGGGAGGGGGGCGCAGGGAGAGCGCCTTCTCCCCTATGCGGATTTCAACCATCGGGTCCCTTGGACTTACCATATGCCCTGCCCCACTGCTAGTAATGCCCTGGTGGTCTAGTGGAGTCCCGGTCGAACCGGTGTCCACATCAGCGCCTCTGGTCTGTCTCCAAAGACCGGAGGAAAGACTGCGCCTACACGGGGGTCCCCGCAAACAGGTATCCGCATTACCTGTTCCATTGATTCCCGGCTGCAGTCCGGGGAGCTTCGCTAGGTCTCCCTCAGAGCTGTACCTAACGGAGAGCAGGTGTCACAGCGCCGCGGAGGGGTGATGGAGCAGCATTGCAGACATCCCAAGGACTGCCTCTTTTAAATGAAAATAAAAACAAAAATAAGCTTGGCCTGCTCAATAGCAGCCCCTTGTTAAAATGGTGACCCAGCTCCTGCCGGACACCAATGAAACGAGTTGCCCTCAGGCTGTAGGCGGGGTAAAGGAGGAAGGACCAGAGCATCCTGGAATTGAAAAATTTTGCTGTTGGTGTGCGGTCCTCCAAGTCCCACCTACACCCCAATGTCTCCCCTGTGGAGCCCTATTGACCCCGAAGATGAAAAAACAAAATTAAGCCTTCAGTTGCCTGACACAGAATCCGTATTGTAAAGGGTGTAACAAAGCAGACAACTGTTCCTGAAGAGCGCCTTCTGATTCCCCCAGATATCTGCTACGTCAGATTGCCCTTTCCCAGCTACATGTATAACACCATCCATTCCCAGTTCCCTCTCAAATAATTTGAATGAAGTTTCACTAGAAAAGCTCACAGCAGGCCCAGATTCTTGTTATGGTCAACTAGAACAGGTAGCATTAAAATAATATGCTCCAGCAGAAGCTTCCAACATACTCAGACCAGTGCATGCTCAGCTGGAAACCCTGCCATAGGCCAGCAACTGTGTGGCTTCCTGACTGCTACCTGTGCTGGCCAGTAACACTTAGCAGGTCAGAGAATCAACCAGCCATATAATATGCATAGCACTCAAGACTGCAACGGTTGCCATAACTAAACAGAAGAGCCCAGTAACCCAGACCCGTTTTCCCAGTACATGATAACACCCCTCTGGTTCTCTGTATACAAAGCCACAAACCTAAACAAAGATTAGCAACTGCATTCCCAACCCAAGACCTACCTGTGGTCAGCACCATAGCCCAGGGACATCCGATCAGCAATTGAAGCATGTATTTCACAACAGTGCAGGCCAGGGTGACTGAAGCAGAGTCAAAAGGCGCATCTCTGCGCAGAATAGCATATATAATTGCCAAATTAAGCACAGCTGTGATATTTACTCACCTAGCCTGGATGAGGTTTCAGGCCTGATGCAGCACAAATCTGACCGCATCAGGACCACCAAGTGCCCAGAGATACCTTTGTGATCTAAATTTAGGAGCACTTGTGACTTTAGAAAACATCTTTTGTGTAACATAGAACTTAAGCTACAGCTATTAACTGGTTGCGCTGGTTGTGTTTGAGACAGTTAGACTGAAACAGGCCAGGCATCTCAATCATTGTTCCTCCTTAAATTAACACCAGAGTCCAGATTATAACTGAGATTTGTGTAAATGTATTGTCTACTGTACACTTATACAGGCACTAGCAGTTAGCAAAGCCTTTCAGTGTATTCTCCACCAGAATGGGCCAGCACACCTGACAGAGATAAGGCTCTGTTAAACCTCAATGTAGCCACACCTGCAAAGCCTAGCTAATCCACAACTAGATGATAACCTACCATACCTTCTGTGTACATTCATAGTAGGCATAGTCATGACTGTACAGTCTTACAGTCCTGAACATGCCCACCAACAAGGGGACGAGGGACCTACAGTCGACCGTGGCTGCTCAGCTATTTGAAAAACAGTCCAATCAAGCTTTTGCCCAAAACACTCTACTCCCTCCCCAACAGGTAAGCAAAGAAAGTGTGCACTCGGACACCTACAGCCATGGCCAAAAGTTTTGAGAATGACACAAGTATTGTTTTTCACAAAGTTTGCTGCTTCAGTGTTATTAGACCTTTATGTCAGATGTTACTATGGTATACTGAAGTAAAATTACAAGCATTTCATAAGTGTCAAAGGCTTTTATTGACAATTACATTAAGTTTATGAAAGTCAATATTTCCAGTGTTGACCCTTCTTTTTCAAGACCTCTGCAATTCGCCCTGGCATGCTGTCAATCAACTTCTGGGCCACATACTGACTGATGGCCGCCCATTCTTGCCTAATCAATGCTTGGAGTTGGGTCAGAATTTGTAGGTTTTTGTTTGACCACCCGCCTTTTGAGGATTGACCACAAGTTCTCAATGGAATTAAGGTCTGGGCAGTTTCCTGGCCATGGACCCAAAATTTCAATGTTTTGTTCCCCAAGTCACTTGGAACACCTTGCCATAAGGCAAGTGTGATCAGTAAGTGGCTCGGAAAACCCAAAAAAAAAAAAAAAAAAATTTGAAATTTTGGGTCCATGGCCAGGGACCTCATTCCCATTGAGAACTCGTGGTCAATCCTCAAGAGCCAAGATTACATTTTAGAATCTGGTAACTCTAAGGGGGTGATTCAACAGTTTTTTGGGTGCCCAAAAGGAGCAATCCAATTGTTACTCTGTTCGGGCGCCACTGCCACTTGTGCATGCCTAAAAGCACAGCTATTGTAGCCAAGTCCAGCTTTGTGTGCCCAAACAGCCAACTTATTTAACATTTCTGCTCGCCACCCTGGGAGCAGAAAAGTGTGCAGTTGGGTCTATTTGTGCCCGAATGGAGCAACAATTGAATTGCTACATCGAACGCCCAATAGAAAAATCGCCATGGCCAAAACGACCGAATCACTCCCTAAGTGCCCAGACCTGAAAGTCTAACTCAAATACCAAGAGAAAAAAATATGAGATATGGCAAGAACTTACCCTTGTTATCTCTATTTCAACGAAGTCCATAGGGTTCCACAGGATACCTTGGGGTATAGGTGTGACGTCAGTCATCGGGCACCATAGAGTTAAGCTTTCAGCCTCCCAGGATGCACTAGGGTCCCCCTCCTATGCCCCGCCCCCGAGCCAAGGCACCTCAGTTAGTTACCAAGCCATAGGCCGGAGGAGGAGAAGGAAGAGAGAGAAAAAAGATCTGGACACACACACACGCATCACATTCTCACCAGAGGGAGACGGAAAAACCGGTGACCAGAGCAAAGCCCATCTGCAGCACAGGTGCGACAGGGCGGGAGTCCTGTTGAACCCTATGGACTTCGTAGAAATAGAAAATATGATATGGTAAGAACTTACCTTTTGTTATCTCTACTTCAGGGTCCATAGGGTATCCACAGGATACCTTGGGGATGTCCCAAAGCAGTACCCTTTAAGGGTGGGGACGCTCCTGTGCAGAAAGGAGAATCCGCCGCCCGAAGGAAGCATCCTGAGAGGCGAAGGTGTCAAACCTGTAATACCTCACGAAGGTATGGACAGAGGACCACGTAGCAGCCTTGCAGATCTGGACTGCAGAGGCACCACGTCGAGCTGCCCACGAAGGACCCACAGACCTAGTGGAATGAGCCTTCACAGAAGGAGGAACCGGCAGGCCTACATGAAGATAAGCTTCAGAAATAGCCATACGGATCCAGGCTGCCAAAGTTTGCTTTGAAGCAGGTCAACCCTTTTTACGGAAGCCATAAAAGGACAAACAAGGCGTCCGACTTCCTAAACGAAGAAGTGCGGTCAACATAAGTCCTTAAGGCCCGTACGACATCCAAAGAGGCCTCACCCACTGAAAGACCAGGTAAGTGAAAGCCCGGAACAACGATTTCCTCGTTAACATGAAACTGGGAAACAACTTTGGGAAGAAACTCAGGCCGAGTGCGGAGCACTGCCCTGTTCCCATGAAAAACCAAGAAAGGCGGTTTACAAGAAAGAGCCCCTAAATCAGAAACACGTCTGGCCGAAGCAATAGCCAGAAGGAAAACAGTCTTAGCTGTTAGCCATTTAAGATCCACTGAGCCCAGTGGTTCAAACGGCGGTCCCTGGAGAGCCCTCAGGACCACAGCCAAATCCCAAGGCGCCACAGGTGGAACAAAGGGCGGCTGAATGCGGAGAACACCTTGCATAAAGGTGCGCACATCCGGGATTGTAGCAATCCTACGGTGAAACCAGACAGACAGGGCCGAAACCTGTACCTTCAAAGAAGCAAGGCGAAGCCCATGATCTAGTCCTGCTTGTAGGAAGGCGAGTATCAGAGACAGACGAAATTCCCGCGGTGCATAACCTCTCGGTCGACACCACTGGAAGAACGTATGCCACACGCGATGGTATATCCTCGCGGAAGACTGCTTCCGAGCTCTTAACATGGTACGCACCACAGAGCTGGAAAACCCCCTGGACCTCAGCATGGCTGTCTCAACAGCCACGCCGTCAAAGACAGCAGAGTCAGGTCCGGGTGAAGACAAGGACCCTGTGACAGAAGGTCCGGTCGTAGCGGCAACCGCAGAGGACTGTCCACGGACAGACCCTGAAGGTCTGAGAACCAGTGCCGTCTGGGCCACGCGGGAGCTATCAACAGGAGCGTCCCTCCTTCCTGTTTGAATTTCCAGATTACCCGTGGAAGAAGGGAGACCGGAGGGAACAGGTATGCGAACCGGGACGTCCACCGGACGGACAGAGCATCCACCAGAGACGCCCCTTCGTCTCTTGTGCGAGACCCGTACACCGGCAACTTGTTGTTGTGCCGGGACGCCATGAGGTCGATCTCTGGAAGACCCCATCTGTCCACCAGCAGTTGAAAAACGTCCGGGTGCAGGGACCATTCCCCCGGATGAACGTCCTGGCGACTTAGAAAGTCCGCCTCCCAATTTAGCACTCCCGGGATGAAGACAGCTGATATGGCTGGAAGATTGCGCTCCGCCCATACTAGGATCCGAGAGACCTCCACGAGAGCCGCCCGACTTCGGGTTCCTCCTTGCCTGTTTATGTAGGCCACGGTGGTAGCGTTGTCCGACTGGACCTGTACCGGACGACCCTGGAGAACCCGATGTGCCTGCTGGAGAGCATTGAAGACCGCACGGAGTTCCAAGGTATTGATTGGAAGCTCCGCTTCTGTCGGCGTCCACCTGCCCTGGAACAAGTGTGGACCCGAAACTGCTCCCCAGCCCCGAAGACTGGCGTCCGTTGTCAACAGGACCCAATTTGGAACCCAGAACGGACGTCCCTTGCTGAGATGAGTCGTCTGTAACCACCAGGAAAGGGACAGGCGAACCTTCGGGGTAAGCACAATCGTCTGGGACTTCAGAGACTGAGGCAGCCCGTTCCACTTTGACAGGATCAGGTGCTGCAGAGGTCTGGAGTGAAACTGGGCATATTCCACCATGTCGAACACCCACACCATGGAGCCCAGTAACCCCATCGCCGAGTGTAGAGACACCCGGCGGCTGTTCAGACAACTGCGCACCCTCGACTGTAAAGCAGAGATATCTTTTCCCCCCGTCACGAAGATCCTTTGCTGTTCCGAGTCCAATAAGGCTCCGAGGTGCAGAATCCGCCGAGACGGGATTAGAGTGGACTTCTGCCAGTTGATTAGCCAGCCGTGCCGTTGCAGTAGCGCAATGGTCAGGTCCAAGTGGCGTAGAAGGAGCTCTGGAGATCCTGGCACCAATAAAAGGTCGTCCAAGTACGGCAACATGCGGACTCCCTGCAGCCGCAGAGAAGCCGCCATGACCGCCATCACCTTGGTGAACACACGTGGTGCTGTCGCCAGGCCAAAAGGCAACGCCCGAAACGGGAAGTGGTCACTGCGGATTGCAAACCTGAGGAACTGTTGATGGCGCAAAATAGGGACATGCAGGTAAGCGTCCTGTATGTCCAATGACACCATGTAGTCCCCAGGTTCCAGCGCCAGAATGATGGACCGTAGGGTCTCCATCCGAAACTTCGGTACCCGCAAAGACTTGTTGAGAGCCTTGAGGTTGAGAATCGGACGATACGACCCATTGGGTTTCTGTACCAAAAAGAGATTTGAATAGAAACCCTGGCCCCTCTGGGAGAATGGAACAGGCACTATAACTCCAGCCTGGAGCATAGTGTGCAATACCTTCCGCAGCTCCGTAGCCTTGTTCCGGTCTGATAGTAGACCCGTGGTGAAGAATCGAGCCGGGGGTCTGTGCCGGAAGGAGAGGGCGTACCCGTGGGAGACCACCTCGAGAACCCAAGTATCTGTCGTAGTGACCGACCAACACTGGGCGAACTGCAGCAGGCGGCCTCCCACTTTGGGATCCCCCAAAGGGAGGCCAGGACCGTCAGGCCGCAGGCTTGTCATCTGGCTTAGGGGCCGGACGTCTGGTACTCAATGTCTGCTTCCGGGGCTTGGCCGATTTCTTAGGGCCAGCCTGTCGAGGAAAAGACTGTGGTTTGGGCCTGCCCTGGGCCCTATAAGACCGAAAGGACGATGGTCCAGAACCAGAAGGAGCAGCGGCCGACGGGAGACAAGCCGATTTGGCTGCCGCCAGCGTGGCCACAATCTTGTCCAGATCCGGACCGAAGAGAACTTCTCCGGTAAATGGCAACGCCTCCAAACCCTTTTTGGAATCTGCGTCCGCCTTCCAGGATCGCAGCCACAAGGTGCGACGAGCAGCCACCGTTGCTGAAGAAATTCTAGACACCAGAGCACTAATGTCTAAGGCCGCCTCGTTGATATAAGTGGCCGAATCACGGAGATTACCAATCAACTCCGCCTGCTCAGCCGGAATCAAAAGACGCCTCTAATGAATCCGCCCAGCGCTCCATCGCTCTGGCAACCCAGCAAATGGCCATAGCCGGCCGCGCTAGCACAGTCACATACAATGCAAAGAAAAATCAATTCCTGCACTAACAGCGCTGATCACTCAACTACGCAGACACAGGGCCTGGTAGGACACAGCGAAGCATACACAGACCTGACCCAAATCGGAGGAGAGGTATGTGGGGGGACCCAGACCACGATGCTTCCGTCCAGCGCTTCCAGCAGCGTTCACCATGCGTTGGAAAGATGGCCGCCGAGGAGCAGAGAGGAGGCTGGCCTGGGGGAGGAGCGCTGCTACAGGACCAGTCGGCAGTGTGCAGAGAGGGCTGTGTGCAGCGGGGGAGGCGCCGGCTGTGAGACAGGGAAGGCGCGCTCCCCTGGCATGCATTTAACCCCCCGGGACGCCGCAGCGCTACCGCTCTGCTGCGGTCCGCTGTCCCAGGGGGTAGTGGAAGCACAGGTTCAATACCTGGCTCCATGCTGCAGCCAGTCCCCAGGGAGCCCCCTGCCTGGGGACTCTGGACCATGTGACAGCGGGGACCCACCGCGGGACCCCGCTGCTTACCTGCTGTCCCCCTTGAATCCGGCCATGGTCCGGAACATCTGGGGTCACCGCTAGCTGTGACCCCAGATGCTCACCAGCATCCCCGGATCGGTACCGGCGTTCTGGTACCGGCGGGGGTGTAGGGAAGACAGCATGAACGTCAGGACTGACTGTCCATGCTGTTCATCCAGATGTGCAGCCACAGCTGCATGAAGAAAAAGCTTCAGGGGCTCTTCTAGCCCCCACTCCAACAGGTGCACCCGACTCCAGGCGGGCACCAAACTAAACTGAGGTGCCTTGGCTCGGGGGCGGGGTATAGGAGGGAGACCCTAGTGCATCCTGGGAGGCTGAAAGCTTAACTCTATGGTGCCCGATGACCGACATCACACCACCTATACCCCAAGGTATCCTGTGGATACCCTATGGACCCTGAAGTAGAAATAAAAAACGAAATACATATACATGCAGAAGGTAAAGTGAAGCAGGCCAGGACCCCATAAAGGACACCGGACCCTAGCTGCTTAAAACCTTACTCTATGACAGTCAGCTATAAAAGTTTTTTCAGAACCAGATCTCTTCCTAGCACCAAAGCAGAAGCTTCAGTGGTACATTTATTGCCGTTGTATTCATCTGAAGTGAATCAATTATTGCTATTGTTGGGGTTTATGTATATTTGTGTCATCCTGCCTCCACCTCCCAGCTCTTCCCTAGTCTTAATAACGAGTAAATCCATAGTTTAAGAGGTGCAGGAACATGTTAAAGTAAATGACTCATGCATTCCTTTATTGTTTTATTACTAGATTTATGTACCAGGTAACCTTGTGTTTCTAGGCTGATCTTCAATTCATGTCTGAATATATTTACCTGTTGTACAATGGACATTTGCTCAATTAGCTGCCATGATTATCCACCGTAGACAAGTTAAACCTCAATTTTCTGTCTTTATATTACAAGTCACTAAAATTAATTTGAAATAAGGTTTGTGCAATGCAGAGAGACGAAGGAACCGAACTGTGCAAGATCAAATTAATGCAAAACCCTAGAGCTACAAAGGAAATACTGTATTTCCATGATCATCCTGTATAATAAATTAGGCATAAATTTGGAGTCTTGACGCATATGACAGACCATGAGAAAACAAGCAAATACTTCAGAACAGGGGTAGCCAACCTCGGTCCTCAAGAGCTACCAACAGGTCATGTTTTCCAGATCACGCAGCAAGTGCACAGGTCTAGTTATTACTCACTTACACATTTGAAAAGATCCACAGGTGGAGCCAACTATTTCACTTGTGATTCTGTGATGAGACCTAGAAAACATGCACTGTTGGTAGCTCTCGAGAACCAGGGTTGGCTACCCCTGCTCCAGAACAAAGATAAACACACAATAGGCTAATGCACATGCAAGGGGTGTCTCTGTACCACAAGCAAACGTTATTCTCTGCAGTAAACCATACCTGGTACCACATACCTGTAATGAGGTTGCAGCTCATGAAGGTCTGTGTCAGTTCATTAGGGAAACGATACTCTGAATACCAGATGGACCAACCCTCTTTGTCTAAGTGCTCCCAGAAGTATGGCAGAGCCACGGAAAGAGTGTCCTCATTGGAATATTTTCTTTTGAACTCGTCCATGACAAATGAGCTGGAAGACAAGAGGACAGATCACCATGAAAGGTCTGTCAGCTGGCAATCTAACTACCCCCCTAACGCAGCTAACTACCTGGGCAACAATCATAATGCAAAAGGGTGCCATCTTAACGCGAGACAATACTACTCAGCATTCTGAACCCATGTTACATATATTACTCATCAGCCTCCATATGCCTTGTGCAGCACTCAGTCTCTTAGCCCCCCTCCGTAGTGCACAGCCTTGCTCTATATTCTATAATAATCAGTATTACATGTAATAGTTTACTAAACACCCAGCCCAAATTACTCCTTGAATTTCTCTTACTGCATTACAGGGCACAAATAAACACCCCAACTAATATCTGTACCAAATACCAGACTCTATTCTGCAAGATCACAAGCAGCATTCCATAGCTCCTGGTAACTGGCTCACGTCAACTTACAAGCAAAATAGACAAGGCAGTTACCAGGCAGTATAGTATTTACAACAAATAGTATGGAAAAGTTTATATAGTAGTGCAGAGGTTCCTAAACTCAATCATTACAGACCAGGTTTTAAGAATATCCATGCTTGAGTCCAGATGGTTAAATCAAATAGTAGTGTATGACAGTGTGGGGAAGAGATTCTCAGCACAAAGCTTTAAAGGGTGAGGACAGCAGTGGAACAGCAGGTATACTTAATGTCTTCCACTGTGATATGGTTTAGTGCTCCTTACCTCTCTAGGGAGACCCATCACCACCTGACTGACCAAAGAAAAGATCACAGCTGGTAATACATATAAGGAGCACGTTGCCAAGGTGGGAAGACTGGGCTGCAACCCTAACACCCCTCCCATGACAGGTACCTCTTAGGGAGGTGAGCATAGGGGTCCTTTGATTTTGGCTCTGCTGCAAGAGCCTTCTCAGACTCATCCAGGTCTTCCTCTGGAGCTGGGGCAGGTGCTGGCTTCTTCTCCTCCTTCTCTTTCTTTGGTTCCTTTGCTGGTTTCTCTTTCTTGGGCGTTTCTTTCTTGGGCTGTAGCTCTGCAAACTTTTTAGCTGGTTAAAGATTGGACATAGAAGATATTTGTACCTTGATTCATCTGGGAGATTACATGACAAATTTAAAACTACTGTCTGCCAGTTATGCTAGTCATTTCCAAAGGCCAGTCAGCAGTTTTCCATGACCCATGTCCACATCCACTAAGTTCATTAAAACCCATGTCCATTCTGGTTCTATAGCTTAGAAAAGAACAGTCAAGCCTACAGTCCTCATATCAGAAAACATGGGTTATTAATCTAGAACACTAATTCAATGCTGCGTTGTGTGGCAAATGCTTTAAAAGAATCTAAGAGTAGGACCACACTAGCAAAAGCTTAAAAGCTGCAGCATTAGGTAAGTAGTGGATGGATTGCAAAGTTTGGCCCCTAACAAGGATATCTGAAATGCAAAAGCAAAGATCTAAACAAGGAGTATTCAACAGAAAAACGGTGGCAGGGTATGCTGGATTGCGTAGTTCCACAGCAGCTGGAGGATCGCATGTTGAATAACCCTGCTCTAAACACTCTACTCACAGTAGTGGAAGTGAATAGACCTTCTAGTTCAGATTGAAGGGTAACAAACCTAAAGAGTACATTACACAGCTAAAACAGCCATTACCATCAAATTGAGCCATCTTGTCACAGAGTTTCACCTCTCCTAATACAGCACGAAACTGGGGCTGGTTCACGCATGTCACAAACCACCTTGTGACATTACCAAAAGGTTGACGGAAGGACGGATCCAAGACCTGTGGACATTAATTCAGATTACTGAAGGAAACCAAACATCAGAACGACCAGCAGTAACTGGTTTAAGTGCAGCTTGGCATGACAGCTAGCGTTTATTGAAGTGTATATGTAAAAAGGAGGGGATAGGGAGTAATGAAGGCAGAACATACCTGCTTGTAAAGCCAAAGCAAGGAGCATGTTACAGCAATATCAGCCAATGTGACTCTCTCGCCAACCAGGAAAGTCCGTGTCTGCAGATGAGAGTCCAGTGTAGCCAGGACAGCTTTCACTTCCTCCTTGGCTTGTTCTGTGGCCTTTGAGAAATATGGAAAGTGAATTAACAGCTCAGTTCAACATATTTAAGTTGCAGCCACTACTCAGACATGCGCGTTCATCTCTAAAATTGGAGCATGTAGCCGTTTCAATTATCATTTATATGGTGCCACATGTGTTCCGCAGCGCCTTACAGAGTACATTAACAAATAGGTTGACTAGTGACTTACAGTACAATACAATACAGGACATGGATAATATATATTGCTACATTAGCGACCATAACACCCAGATAAGCAACAGAACATAAGCAACCAAGTGTTAGGTGCCCTAGTGGTGAGTAAGAAGTAGATTGAAGTAAAGTAAGGAGAAGCACTAGAGGGTAGAGGGCCCTGCTCGTGTGAGCTTACATTCTAAACGGGAGAGGCAGACAAACAGGGGTGACAGTTGGGGTAGACAGGGAGGAAGGACCATTTATCAAGTTAAATATAGTTAGGTTTTCCTCACATAAACGGATTGCCCATTACATTAGCAGGTACAGTAATAAAATATTTCTCCAACAACCTCTAGGGGATTTTGACACAGGGGGAATAGAGGGTACATCTATGAGTGTGGCACTTAAAACATGTTCAAAGTCTGACACACACCCTATTGTGCAGGTGGGGAGCTTGAATGGGGCGGTACACCTGTCAAACCGTAACGCAGGTGTCCTAAGGCGAGCTCAGGGAGGACAGAAACCTCCCGTGGAGCAGAAGGGAAAAAGCCCAACCCCCCCCCCCCCCGCCTCCTCCTTCCCTTGTTGAAAGAGAGTCCACATGATTAGTGCGCTTTTAAAAACGGGTTGTTTTGACTGTCCAAAACTCTTAACCACCACTCTGGAAAGTGGCATCCATACAGCCTCCAGGGCTGCAGCATGCCTGGAGTAGGTGTTCCAACTCCTCCTACTACTGCCCACAATGACAGACTACTTGTACACACCACTAGCCAATGCACCTGGGCCTCATCTTCAGGCAGGAAAACTCCACTCTTCTGAATACTAGAGACTGCAGTTGTGGTCAGCCCTTCGAGCAGGGATGGGGAACCTCAGGCCCGGGGGCCGTATAAGACCTTCGGAATAGTTTGGTCTGGTCCTCTGAGCTTTTATCTGCTATCCTCATTTGGCTAGCAGGGTACCTAGAATGTCACTCTGCAGCCAGAAGCTATGCAGTAGTGCCACCTGGAGCGTCCTTAGGATGCTTCAGACAAGTCACACCGCTGCCCTTACAGCTCCTGTAATGACCGGAGATTGTGGCCCCATCCCGTGTGATGTCACCGAGGGGCGTGGCCTGCAAATAATGATAGAGATTATATATATCTATAGCTCTATCAAATTGGCCCTTGGCAGAAAAAAGGTTCCCCATTCCTGCCTTAGTCTATATGGAAATGCAAGGCCCCCAGTGGTCAGGTGGTGGCTGCAGAGTAATGCTGGGTACACACTGGCCGATCAATTGATCGGCCAATATATCGTGCCCCTGTCAACCAGTGTGTAAAGATGATATGTCTGAACCACTTAGTTCACAGACATATCGCATTGGCTGTGCAGCACAGCCAATGAACAGATAAGTCTGCAGACATGTCTGTCCATCGGCAAGTGTGTACGGCGTTCAGCCGATCACCTGTACACAGGGGGGCCGAGAGAGGGGGGGGGGGGGGGGGGAGGAGTTTGGGGAGCCGCGAGCGGGTACTACTTACCCGGGTCCGGCACAGCTCCCGATCCACAGCAGCCCAGCACACGCTGCTGCGTGCTGGGCTGTACTGGGAGACTGTCCAAGGCTGCCAAAGCAGCAGCCGAACAGTTTCCTATGTCAAAGGAGGGAGCGATCACGCTGATAGCACCCCCCATTGGCTGTGCACCAGGCTGAGGGGTGCAGAGTGATAAATGACCAGCCACTCAGCTCCCAACTGTCATGTTACAGGCTTTGTTTGAAAAAAATGACAGTTGGGAGCTGATTGGTTGGTCGTTTATCACTCTCCTCTGTATCACTTCCCAGAGCGTCATACATCTGCCCTTCTGTGAGGAGACCTGGAAAACATGAACCGTTTGTGGCCCTGAGGACTGAGTGTGAAAACCTGTGACCTAAAGGAACATTCCACCAGATGGATAAGCACCAGTCTCTAAATTTTGTATAGAAATAAATCTAGAAAGGGGAGGAGTCCAGGACCATGAACATCTTTTTATACCCCAGACACAGTTTCATAAAATAGTTTGATTAAAACAATTTAAAGCAAATAACAAAAAAATATTAAGTATTTGAAGAAATTATATTCTAAATCACTTTTTAAATTAATTTAAAAAAAAAAAAAAAAAAAACCTGAGCAGTTTACTGGGAAAATAGTCAGTGGTTAATGACCAACACATTGCTTAGGGCCCTGCAGAACAGACATACACATACCTGCTTGTTGAACTGCATGATCCCCAGAGTTGGAAAAACCCAAGCACTGGCCGGGGGGACAATGTGACTGTCTGAGAAACTGACCCATTGAAGGATCTGAGCCTGGTCTAAGCGGGATGTGCCACGGAGTTCATCGTTACCCACTGTATTGGAACAGATAATGTCAGCATGTAGAATGTAGCAATAAAGTAGATTTCATTACAGCTAAGCACACACAAGACAGGTCTTACCATAGTGAGCGATGGCATTGCTCTCAAACAGACAGAAGCCGTCATTCCCCTCAAATGCTGGAACCTAAGGGGAAAACACAACAAGATCACAACCAAAAAACACACACATGCCCAAATATAGTAAAATGAGGTGTTATGAGCACCCTTCTTCTCCGTCTATATATGCTACTCCACTCGCATGTCCATCCGAGACAGAGATGTAAAAATAACCTGAATATGTGCAGAACGCAGATAAATCCCAGCATCACTCACCTTCCCCAGAGGAAACTTCTGCAGAAATTCTGGTGTTTTGTTAGTAATGCCAAACTGGAATTCTGGGGGAGAGGAAGCGGCTGTGATGTGAAACCCCGAATATTGAGCTGAGATGAGGGGCTTGTATGCCCTCCAGTTATCAGGGTATGTATACAGAGTCTGGAAGGGAAGAATGAAAAAATAAATATTTCACACAGAAATATAGTGCACACTGCAATGAAAACATGTTCGTTAATCTCCCACCACATAATAGTAGTCTCTGACTGTTAGAGGACACATACCATTTAAGTACATTATCGGCAATAACTTTCCACACCAAAGAACGGGATGTAGTCAGGAAGCCGGCGGTCAAAATGCCGACCACCGGCTTCCCGACAGTGAAAGCCTGGCATGGGACTAATGATAGGCGCCTAAATACCGATGCCCATCATTAGCCCCACGCCGGAATCCAGACGTCCGATATACCAAACGTAGATAACCCGGGGGTCGGGAGCTCATATCGGCAGGTGGGGGGTTTAGGGACTCCCGGGGGGACTTAGGGTTATGCACTCCCCCTGGTGGTGTTAGGCTAGGGGAAGGGGGGGTAGGTTTAGGCCCCCCTAGGGGAGGGTTAGGGGAGAAGAGAGAAGGGTTAGGGTAAATACTCCTCAGTCGAGTTCTTCATCTGCCGGCCTTCCAGCATCGGTATTTCATCCGCCGGGCTTAGGTCCGCGGTAATACATACCGACTCCCAAGGAACAATTAAGCCCCAAAAATTGCCCTATATTAAACAAAAGGGGCTAATGAAATAGAATTGAACACTAGACAGAAATTAAGATATTGGTAATGATTGCAATTACGTTGAAGCTTCTACACCATAGCACGTCACAACTGTGCAAACTTACACTGCACATGCTCACAAATGAAGTAGTGGATATCATTTAACTTATGCAGGTTGCAAGTCTACCATTGTGCAATACGTAGAAAATGCTTTTTAAAATAACAGCTGTAAGTAGATTAGAGGGGGGGGGGATTTTATTAGCCACCAAAAGTTGCTGCAATGTGTCTGCACACACATTGGCTAGCTATGGTACCACCATCATAGCAAGTTGTCCTGCACGCCTCTATGGGGAGCAAGGCAAAACTTACCAAGCGGATGGATGCAATTTGCTATTCTAGAACTGCAACTCGCATCCATCGTGCCAGATTTAACTCTCCCCTTAAAGAACATTTTTTAAAGGGCTCTCCAACCTCTTGAGTTATCACAGTTTACAGCCCAAACCATAATAATTAGCCATGCATTACCTGCTCCAGATACAACAATTATGAAAGCGCGCGCACGCACACACCCCCCAGTCACACCCCTGCTGGACTACTTACTGTTACTTCAACTAATACCCATTTTTAAGAACAAACTACTGTGTCTCCTACCCACCATCAGTCTATTCTCCTAAGCCATGCTATCCAAGTTATTGTATCGGAGCCATCTTCACCTCCTGACAGCCAAAATGCTGCTTATCTGCTCAAATGTCAAAAATGACCATCTGAGTGACAGAAGAGAAGATGGGAGCTGTGTCTGCCAAGATACAGATGTGCTTGTATAGAAGGAGGGAACAAGAAGTTCAGAGGTGACAGTGCACCAGTGATGATCGTCCTTGGAGACAGTAGACTACGAAACACATGACTGGAAGTGAACTAGTCCAATGAGTGAGTGGAGAGTTGTTTCAGTGGAAAGGATGGAGAATGGCTAAACATGGGGATTACAGCCGTTACCTGCAGGATAAAAAACTGTTTACAACGCGAACCCTCAAGATCACCTAACTCAGTGATTCTCTAACTCTGTCCTCAGGACCCCACACAGATCACGTTTCCCAGGTCACCCAGCAGGTGCACAGGTGTATTCATTACTCACTGACATTTTAAAAAACCCACAGATTGAGCCAATTATTTCACTTGTGATTCTGTGAGGAGACATGGAAAACATGCACTGTTTGGGGACCAAGTTTGAGAACCTGTGATCTAACTATACATATCAGGATTGTCACAGTATACATGATTATGCAATATATAGCATAAGAACGCTTTTACATAACACTAAAGATCGGTCCAACTAAGGCTATACTCCGTGGTTTTTACATTCATCTAACTTAGCGTCCACCAAGAACCTCAGCAATCTGAGAGGCCCAATACGTAGCACTTATACTTGTGTATTAATGCCCATTTCCTTACACGTTGTAAGCTTGCGAGCAGGGCCCTCTTACCTCTATGTCTGGCTATTACCCAGTCTTGTTCCATTATGGTTTTGTCCCCAATTGTAAAGCACAAAAGAATATGCTGGCACTATATATGTAACCTAATGAAATTACTTTGTGTTAAATGAAACCAACTTGTTACATTTCTGTGCACTGGCAATATTTTGATGCATTTGAAAACGACAATAATTTCTAAACAAGGTAAAGTAGAAATAATGCCATGTACCAAATGCATAGGTTGTGATTTGTATGGAAATAAAACAAAGCTACCTTGAGTACCAGTCACTATATAGTCTGACACACTAAGAAAAGTCATTTAATGTCGGTTACATGGGGCACAGTATTAAATACTTTAAAAGAACAGAACAGACTGGTCTTAAAGGGGGGAAAAAACACAACAAAAAACACTATCAACTGGATGATAATTGTATAGCCAGCACCACTAGGTTACACAATGCTGTCACCCAAGCAAAGCAAGTACATGGTCCTGAGCATCTCACAGACGCTGGGACCTCTCTGTAATCATATAGCACACAGACTCTGCGATCCTCCTATGGAGCAGTATATAGACACACACACAATGGCACAGTTACACTGTGCTGCCCGGTTCCGGGTGTATTGTAGCAGCCGGCAGGAGGGGGGCAGGTCACTGTCTGGGCATTGCCACACTCCAGCATCTGCAATGCGGCAAATATAGAACCAACTAGGCACAATAAAGACGCAGTAATCCAGACGGCTTTCTACCGAGCCTAGGGAGGACTACGACCGCCGGATGCTGTCAGATTTCCCCGGACCCATCCAGTACTCACCCCACCGGCCATCTTCATGCGAGGAGAAAGGGAGGAGCCGTAAAGCAAAACCGTCGACGTAACTAACCAGGAACCGCAAAGAGAGAACGTGGTAGTGTGTGTCGTGATATAGAGGCCAGAACACGCAGGCACCGCCTAGTGCTGCTACTACCGTATCATTATTATATATATAGGAGATGCTGCTTTCTTTGGGGGGAATGCAGTGGCTTTCGTACAGTATGCATATGCTGATTCTCTTCTAAAAGGAGGATATTGGTTTATTTCATGACATCCCAACTCCAATCTCCAAATTGTTGGGAGTAGGCCACATTTTTAATTATTTTGCTTGTGTAGCTCAATGATATTTACAATATTAGGATCAGATACATTAATGGCAGGGAAAGTAAGATACCTGGTTTATTACTTCCCCTGGGTTAATGGGGTTGACAATCCTAAATAAAGATGTTAATAATAAAGCTGCATACACACACAATGATTTTTTTAATGATTATCGTTAAACGATATCGTTTAACGATAATTGATGGCAAAAATCGTTCACTTTCTGAGTCAAACGATGAACGATTATCGTTCATGCGCGTTCACGTTTGTCGTTTGTAGTTTGTCGTTCAGTCTGACTTGTCAACTCAATGATTTTCATTAAGGGAATGCAAAAATCGTTTGTAGTTCATAAAATTCGTTCATGACATTTAGTAAATGAACAACTTTAGTAAACGATTTTAATAAATTTTTTCAAGGGAAAAAATCGTTTACTAAAATCGTTCATTAAAAAAATCGTGTGTGTATACAGCTTTAGAGTTTCCAACATTTTTAAATCATTTCCAGGAACACTAGTGGTGCATCTGAGCAAGTCACACACAACGCAGTCTGTATCGGTGATGGCAACAAGCCCACCAATGCCGGGTATACACCTGAACTATATATATATCGATGGTGCATCTGCGGAATATGTCTGAATTACGTAGTTCACTGATATATCTGATCAGCCTGCAGCACAGCCGATGACGATATATCTGGCAGAAATATCGTTGCATCTGGTTGTCTGTATGGTTGACCCCTGTTATGTTGCCCCCAGAATCCACTGAATGTGACATTTCAAATGGATGGACATATTCCAATGACTGCTGGCAGACTTATCGGGCAGACTTTTGGTTAAGAGTATATGCACTTACCAATTGTTAGATAGGTCATCGGGTCGGCCAGGGGCGTACCCAGCTTAAGCCTTCACTTACAACCCCAGCTCCTTCCTGAGATGTTTGTTATACTGTAGCTTGTAGCACTTGATTGAAATGCCTGTTGATCTGTTACAGGTATTACAGTTAGATGTCTTTCCTTGATTAACTATATTTGCTGTTGAGATTGAGAGTAATGTGTTTGGCCCTTGTGAAGGTCAGAGGGACGCCTAAATGTAGCCCCTGAAGTGTATCAGGTTGCTTATAATTACATGGTCTTCCACAGAGGTAAATAGACAGATATGTGATGTTGGGGCATCGTAAGTCCCTATAATGTAAGTTTTATATGTGTAATTCAGGACATTTCTAGGTATTTACATTTCCAAGGACATATCTTAAGATCAGGGTTTACCTGTTTAATAAAGATGGCCACTCCCTAGATCAACTTTCATCCAACTAGTTGATTGGTTGGAATGAAAATCTGGTAACGTATGGGAGTAACTGATGATCAGCAAGTTGCTCCTAAATGCCAGAAAACAGATGAAAATGGTCATCAGACAAGTTTGTTAAATGTTTGATCTAAACAATTTGTTCAAACAGTTTTTGTCCATTTTCCGGCGTTTGGGAGCAAATTGCTGAGTGTCATTTGCTTTCATACCTTACCAGATTTTCATTCCAACCAATCAACTAGTTGGATGTAAGTTGGTCTAGTACAGGGGTTCCCAACCACTGTCCTCAAGGCACACTGACAGTCCAGGTTTTGAGGATGGCCATACTGGAGCACAGGTGACTTAATTAGTACCTCAGTTATTTTGATTTAACCATCTGTGCTCAAGCCTGGATATCACCAAAACCAGGACTGTTAGTGTGCCTTGAGGACCGAGGTTGTGAATCACTGGTCTAGTGTGTGGCAGTTTAAGAGGTCAAATGTGCTTGTTCAAATGCTAATCCATATGCAAATTCTGAAATCCAACTCGTTTCATTTTCGACAATTGTTTGGATTACTATCTCCTACCTACGTTTTAATTGAATTAACATGGGCTCATTTATACTGAAGGTAGAAAGCTGGTTGTAAATCAAGCAATTCAGCCAAAAGTAGTTTGGAAATTCCAGATAACACCAATGTGAAATTGGTTAGATTAGAATGTTGGCATTTCTCAACTTGTTGCTTTTATGGGTACGTCAGGCAATGGCTTTTCGAGGGGTGTCGAGCAGGGTTCGTGCCCTGGCTGCGGTCCAGGACACTGGTCAGTGGGCCGCACGAAGTGCAGTCTGCACTACACAGTAACAAACACTGCCGCCGGCTAGTACACTCGTACTAACCGGCGTCAGTGTTTTGGCAGCCAATGAGAGTCAGACAAACTCATTGACTGCTGCGCTGTCATAAGCTCCATCTTCCGGCTCCCGCAGTGGATGATGGGAGAGACGTCATGATCCCCTTCCATGTGGGCATAGAGGGGAAATATAAGCTTGTGGCGAGCGAACAACTTTCTTCATAACATAACCTTAACATAGTGCAGAGATGGCCGGCCAGGGAGGACGGAGGAGCAGACGGGGCGGGCGCAGGATCGGGGATTCAGGTAAGTGGGTTTTTTTGTGTGGATTTGTCTGGCACTGCAGGGTGGGGAGACTACTACTGGGGCATTATACAAGGAACACTGCATAGAGGAGGGCTACTACTGGGGGGACTGCTACTGGGGGCATTATATAAGGGGCACTGCATAGGGGGGACTACTACTGTGGGCATTATATAAGGGATACTGCATAGTGGGGACCACTGCACAGGGGGGACCACTACTCTGGCATTATATAGGGGGACCATTACTGGGGGGACTACTAGGGGCATTATATAAGGGGCACTGCATAGGAGGGACTACTACTGGGGGCACTGTATAAGGGTGCACTGCCACTGGGGGAATTGCATAAGGGGCACTACTACAGCAGGCATTGCAAGAGGGGCACTACTACTTGGGGCATTAAGATGCATATAGAATGGAAAGGAATGTTCCCAGAGTGATGAGAAATGGTGGTGTCATGTTGCCATGCCCCCATTGCCTAGTGAACACACCTACTTTGGGTGAGGGGAGGGGTGGCAACTCCGTTTCTTATTTTGCCCTGGGCTCCAAATCGTTACACCGCTGATGTCAGAGTTTCTGGCCATAATCTCATGATCCGTCATACCAGATGCTCTTTGAATGCTGTGTCACAATGTCACAGACGATGCAAGCTCCCGCGCATTGTCAGCGTCATTGCCCGTCAGACCTGCATGCAGGTCCAACGGGCGACATAGTCAGCGATGTCGCTCCCAAAATCGGCAAGTGTGTATACACCTGCCGATGCCGGGTCCCGTCGCATGACAGGTCAGCTGGGTACACATTGTTAAATTTGCACCCAGCTTTAGACTCTCCACGCTTGCAGTACTTATTGTGACCATAGTGGGTGCCTGCCAATTATTTAGGCTTTTCAAGTGAAATCACAGTACCTCAGTAGGGAGAGCTCAGCTGGGTCCTAGGTTTCATTTTGCCTTACGTGTGTATTTGTATATAACACACTAACATTACTCTTGCAATCATAATATATAGTTTGGCATATGTTGTTTATATTTTTTTCATTTTACTATTTTTTTGTGTCGTCTTCAGTGCTTCCATATTATTACCCCCATATCTGCATTTGTTGTACTAAGCCCCCCTCCCTTTGTTTTGTATTGCTTTATCCCTCATCTGTATATTCTGTACTTTTGCCTTTCATACCTAATCTATGTCCTGTATTGTGCTGTCCATGTTCTCCCCATCTGTATGTCCTACATTGTGCTGCCTGTCCCCTCCCAATGTGTATGTCCTGCATTGTACTGTCCGTTCATTCTTATATAAAACTTTTCTTGCATTGTGCTGTCCTCCCCCCCAACCATCTACATTGTGCTGTCCTCCCACCTAACCATCTGCATTGTGCTGTCCTCCCCTCCCAACCATCTACATTGTGCTGTCCTCCCACCTAACCATCTGCATTGTGCTGTCCTCCCACCTAACCATCTGCATTGTGCTGTCCGTCTCGAAGTGTTTGTCCTGCATTGTGCTGTCCTCCCCTCCCAACCATCTACATTGTGCTGTCCTCCCACCTAACCATCTGCATTGTGCTGTCCGTCTCGAAGTGTTTGTCCTGCATTGTGCTGTCCGTTCATTCTCATAAGTTTTCTTGCATTGTGCTGTCCTCCCCCCTCCCTAACCATATGCATTGTGCTGTCCGTCTCCATGTGTTTGTCCTGCATTGTGCTGTTGGTCCCCCATGCTATCTGCATGTCCTGCATTGTACTGTCTCCCTCTATCCATATGTCCTACATTGTACTGTCTAACCCAGTGGTAGCCAACCCTGGTCCGCGAAAGCTACCATCAGTGCATGTTTTCCAGGTGTCCTAACAGAATCACAAGTGAAATAATTAGCTCCACATGTAGATAATTTCAAATGTGTTAGTGAGTAATGAATACACCTGTGCACCAGTTAGGTGGTCTGGAAAACGTGAACTGTTAGTAGCTGACAAGGACCGAGGTTGGCTACTGCTAGTCTAACCCATATGCATGATCTATATATTATGCACTACAACCCCCTCCAATCTGTATGTCCTGTAGTGTGTACTCCCCTTTTCCTATTTTCTTTATTGTGCTCCTACCCCTAAGTTTTTAGATTTCCCCCCATATCTTGTATTATTTTCTCAACCTGTTATGTATTGTCCCCTCCCCCCAGCTCCCCTTGCCTTGCTTTGTCCTCTCACACCTGGGATAAGTTACCTCTTTCCCCTTTCCTCTTCTGCTCCTCTACACTGCCGCTCCTCCAGGTACCATCATCACAGGGTCATCAGGTGGCATTTACAGCAGCATCACAACGTCATGGCTTGACATCTTCCTCCCGTGACACCCGCTGGGCCCCCCCTCAGGTATTCCAAAAACCGTAATAATCCAAAATCCGAAATGCTCCTGGTCCCGAGCATTTCGGATATGGGAGACTCAACTTGTACTAAAAGGTAAGATCAAGAGTCTGATTGGGAACCAGTAGTGAGAGGGGTCAGAGGGGTAGTCATGCAATGCCAAGTGTGAAACATATGTAATCAATTAGTTGCCAATGCCTGAGCCGACCCCTTAAACTTGTTTCTTATTCTGACACACTCCACCCTCATTTAAGCACACCTTCATGTCACCCATCTTCAAAGAAAGATGGGTGACATATCTTGCCCCTAATTCTCAATCATCAATAATTGCATTTGCAATGCGATCTGGACACAATCATCACCCATGATTGCATTGCAGTATGCGATCATAACGCTGGCATGTATGATATAGCACATGCAGGGACAGGGGCTCTGGAAGGACCCCCATACCTGCGATGTGCTCAGAGTGAAGAGACAGTCTCATTCTGGAGCTTGGTAAATCCTACAGCATCACATCCCCCCATAGAAACCTATGGGGGGTTGTGGCTGCTGTTGGAAATGGAGAGACAGTAGCAGATATTGGAGATAACTGCTCCTGTCCCTTCATTATACATCTGGGGAATACTAAATATTTGTGAGTATCCACTGAATACGGGTGTTTTTTGAGAATATACCGCAAATATTTAATGATAAATAGGCCACTTCATCTCTTATGTCCTATTCATCTCAAAGTCTCTCGATCTACCTGTCTACAACCACCTCATCAGCTTCCACTCCTCTTACTCCAATCTGGATTTCGTTCCCTCCATTCTACTGACACACTAACTGTATTAAGCCTTGTGTAAAGTACATATATTTGGTACCCCTGTACAAGAGAACTAATCAATAGCATCACCATGAAAACATTTGGGCCCTGTTACCTTTAAGGGGACTCTGCAAAGAAGGGGCTCGTCAGGCATCTGAATCCCTCATGAAGATGATACACCTCCTTGACTGTCCTGGGCCCATGGACAAGCCCAGCGTCTTTGTACTTTGTGGACCTATGGTAACAAATGTGGAATAGTGCAGGGGGGTAGGCAACCTGTGGCACTCCAGATGCTGTGGAACTACACATCACAGCATGCCCTGCCACCTATATAATCCACAGTCTAAATGACAGTAGGAAGAAGAGAGGTTCTCGGGTGCATGCCTAATTACACAACCAATGAAGCAGCAGGTTGCCCAAAAGAGTCTGTAGCCTCAAGAAAATCACATAGATAACATAGCAGCACTATTGGAGAAATTAAAGCATTTGGGGCTAAGCAGAGAATGTGCTTCACTTATAATAATGGGGCAGCTGCATTCAGAATAGATTGTGAGGTGAAAGTCTGTTTAGGGGAACACCAGTAAGGAGACTATTACAATAATCAATGTAGGAGATTAATGCATGGATTAGAGTTTTGCAGTGTCTAGTGTAAGATATGGGTTTAATCTGCATATGTGTCTTAGATGTATGTAAGAGGATTTGGAAACAGATTAATAAATATACTATTTAATAAAAGTACACACAAGTCACATTTTCTGAATATCTTTAATCATGTACAGACGAATGAATCCATTTTGTTGGATGAGTTACAATCCTGTTTCCACAGACAAAACTCCTGAAAACAAGACCTGTGGATTGGAGTTAAAGCCCCTGCGTTCACCTTCACCTGGCTGAGGTGACTTAAATTTAAGCAAACTCATGTCACCTCCAAATTAGACCACTGGTGTTTTAAACTTGCTCTTCGCCACTGAGCATACCACCCCTCGTATTGCCCCTCTAATCTTCCGCCATACACTCTACACTGCCTTTGGCTGTATCGTTGTGTTATCTTGTTATCCCATGTATTGTTTAAAGCCTGTACAGGTTTGCTGACACCTTGTGGTACCATATAGAGAAAGTATAGTTATAATCACCCGAAGTCTGCACCTCCCTTACACGTCCCTGAGTATATGTCCCTTCCTTTAAGTTCCTTCTAAATCAGACTTTTATTGAAGTGATACTGCTGTGTGATATTTAATTAACCAATTTTTTTCTTTCAACATATATTTATCCTGTATGGCAAGATATTGAATATGTGTGTGTGTGTGTGTGTGTGTGTGTGTGTATATATATATATATATATATATATATATATTTTATATTAAGAGTTATGGTAGACTTACCTTTGTTAATGCTATTTCTTCGAAGTCCATAGGATCCACAGGGATACCATGTTGTGTGTGTGGCCGAAGAGGTCCGGGCACCAAACAGTTAAATTCCAGGATGCATTGGTCCACATATATCCCACCCCAAGCCACAGGCAGACAGTTTTGTAAACAAGCCCAAGGCAGGAGCAGGAAAGAAGAACATCACTCTCAAGAAACTCTCAGAAGATGAAGGAATCAGTGATCAAGAGAGAAAAAAAACCCATTGAGGCCAGGTGCGTCAGGGTGGGCACCCTGTGGATCCAATGGATTTCGAAGAAATAGAGTTAACAAAGGTAAGTCTACTATAACTCGTAATTTCTTCTTTAGGGTCCATAGGAGGATCCACAGGGATACCATGGGGATATCCATAGCAGTTTCCCTAAGAGTGAGGATGCTCCTGAGCAAAAAGGAGAATCCGACGCCCAAAGGAAGCATCCTGAGACGCAAAGGCATCAAACCTAAGAAAGGTGTGGACAGAAGACCGTGCCCGCCTTGCACAATTGTTCAGCAGAAGCATCACGTCGAACCCACAGACCGAGCAGAATGAGCTGTAACCCTGTTTGGAACAGGAATATGTGGAAAGGGGACCTAGACTGCACACCCTAAAAAAAATAAATATATATATTATATAATATATATTGGGAGGTGCTACCTGTGGAGACTATTGTTGCAAACAAAAAAGGAAGAATTACAGATGCACACCTCCAACATTACTCATTATATATAGTAATACATATTGCAATAGAATTTTGCAAATAATAAAATAGAGGTTTGGCATAATCATGGTTATAGGTCTACCCAACGCGCCCAGGTAACCTCTGAGGGTAGGTCCCTAACATACTGGGGTTGAAATCCAGAGCGCAGGACACCCCCACATTAGCCCAGCTGAGCCACCCCAGGGCATCACTCTGGGGATAGTTGAAGTGTAAAAAGGTGTTAGATTGATAAGAGCAGATGCTGCATATAGTAAGGTGAAAAATAAAGATGTGAAAATAATACATATATCTTAAACAAACAAAAGTGCAAGAAAAGAAAAATGTGTATTATAATGCGATGCCCTAAAGCAGCCCAACCAAAGCAATCCAGGGGACCCACGCCCCAAAATTCAACCCATAGCTGCACTACAGTATAAAAATTTGTGGGACTTACCTAGATTGTGCCTCATACTAAAGTGCAGTCAAAATGCCAGATTCCTGCTTAAAACCAATAATGGACAGGTGGGAAGGGGTCCTAGCCTAGGTTGAAGGTGTCTCATGCCTTCAGGTATGCATAGGAGCACACAAAATAGAATATGTGTAAAGGGTCCCTAGGCTGCACACCCTGAAAATAAATTTTATATAGATATGGGAGGTGCTACATGTGGAGATTACTGTTGCAAGCAAAAAAGAGAAGAATTACAGATGCACAACTTGGAGTTGTGCATCTGTAATTCTTCTTTTTTTGTTTGCAACAATAGTCTCCACAGGTAGCACCTCTATATATATCTATATATCTATATATCTATGGGATGTGCAGGCTCGGATAGGTTCGAGTTTGCACGTGGAGTTCGGATTTTTCCCTCCAAAAAAACGGGACTCAGAAAGAGGCAAAACGTCATCTTACATGGACGAACATCATCATTCCTGAACTTTTGTCCAGGAATGATAATGTTCGTCCATGTAAGATGACGTTTTGCCTCTTTCTAAGTTCCGTTTTTTTGGAGGGAAAAATCCGAACTCCACGTGCAAACTCGAACCTATCCGAGCCTGCACATCCCTAAAATATATATATATATATATATATATATATATATATATATATATATATAATGTCAGGTACATAAATCACTGATAGTGACAGCTCTTTGGATTTCATATTGAGAGTCGACAGCAACTGATTCCAAATGCAAATGTCACACCTAGAATCAACTCCAGACCTTTTACCTGCTTACTTGATAATGAAATAACGAGGGAATAGCCCACATCTGTCCATGAAATAGCTTTTGAGTTGATAGTCCCATAACTTTTGGCCCCTTAAAAAGTGGGAGGCACATATAGAAATCGATGTAATTCCTACACCGTTCACCTGATTTGGATGTAATTACCGTCAAATTAAATCTGAAAGTCTGTAGTTAAAGCACATCTTGTTTGTTTCATTTCAAAGCCATTGTGGTGGTGAATAGGGGCCAAAATATGAAAATTCTGTTAATGTCCCAATACTTATGCTCCTGACTGTGTATATATATCTTTTCAGGGTGTGCAGTCTAGGGCCCCTCCCAGACTGCCTGGGAAAAGACTGTCCTCTTGCTTACCCTGGGGGCGAATGGACCGATAAGAAGACAGTCTAGGCTTAGAGGAAGTTGTTGATGGCAGAAAGGCAGATTTAGAGGATGTCACAGTAGCCACAATCTTGTCCAATTTGTCGCCGAACAGCCTGTCTCCAGAGAAGGGTAAGGATTTAAGTGCCTGCTTGGATCCAATGTCCGCCTTCAAGGACCATAGCCAAAGGACCTGGCGTGCGACTACCAAAGCCGCAGATGCCAGAGAGGCAATGAGTCCAGTATCCAACACAGCTTCTCCCAAATAAGAGGCCGCTTCCTGAATATGGGAGATATAGGCCAGTTGTTCCCTGGTAGCATCTGATGGCAGGCTCTCTTCCAGTGCCCCTGCCCATCCTTCAATAGCCTTAGGCACCCAGGCCGCAACCATAGCTGGCCTAGTGATAGCACCTGAAAGCGAGTAGACTGGCTTTAGACAAGTTTCTAGCTTTCTATCGGTGGTTTCCTTAAGGGAGGATGTAGATGGTAATGGCAGCATAGACTTTCCAACTAAGCGTGCCACGTGCGAATCAACAGTGGGAGGGACTTCACACTTAGTGCACTCCTTAGTACGGAGAGGGTAAAAAGATGCTAGTCTCTTTGGGACCTGGAATCGCTGCCAGGAGTACCCCAAACTTTTCCCATGAGGTCATTAAGCTGTTCTGATTGAGGGAAATCAGGCCACCTTCTGACATTTAAACAACGGGGTTTTAAGTTTAGGAGCCGGTTCATCATTCTCTATATTCAGGATTGATTTAACCGCCCTCACTAAAGCAAGAACATCCACTGTTGATTGACGGTGCTCCTCACCCGAGTGTGACTAGGAGAGAGAACCTAGTGCGTCACCTGCCTCTTCGGAAGATGCATCTGAATCCGAAAGCTGGATGAACAGAGGATAATACAGTCCGACGATGTGCTTTGGTGGCTAATGGTCTGCCCACCTGTAACTTTTGCTGAGGCACAGCAGATGTTTGAGCCATATTCTGATGGGCATAAACATCCATCCAAGGAGACTGCATATGGGGTACAGACATTGTAGGTTGTAACAGCTGTGGGTACCACATGGCAGTTGATAAACAATCCAGTAGCTGAGTCATAACCTGGGATAAGGACAACACCCAGGATGGCTCATATGCAGAGGCTGGTAAAGTGGACTGTTGAGTAAATCTATAACAATTAGTACACAAACCATCCTGTATGGAATCCTGAAGGGACAAGCCCGCAAGACAGGATTTGCATGTAATCAGCACAGGGGCCTCAGCCTCCTATTTATTCTTATCTTCAGAAGACATAGGCAGTAAATAGCGCACATTAAAAGTAAAGCTAACAATGCAATTTAACAGCCTTCACAAGTACAAGTACTATTGAACCCCTACACAACTGGTAGTTGAGGGTTAAGGAGAAATAGCAGTGATAGGAATAACTGACAGTCAGAAAGTTAGTGTATCAGCACAGCAGAGCTAGCATAAGTCACATACAATGCACATAAATATAATTACAATGGACTCTCAATCAACTACACAAGCACATAGGTTGGTAGGATTTGAGCGCTGTATACCATGGCCATGGGGAGAGGTATACAGGGAGACTGGACCCAAACCACCTGGGACCAGCAGCTTCAGCAGAACACTGAATAATGGTTACTGAGTGTCTCATATAGGGAGGAGGGTAGGAGGAGCAGCCCAGAAGCGGGAAAGCTCTGAGGGATTGCAGTCTGGACTGGGGGACAGCCTTCCTCCCCTGTGCTGCATTAACCCCCGGGTGCGCTGGCCTTGTACAAACATGGCCACTGGCTAACTTGCCCTGGTGGTCTAGTGGAGAAACGGACGAACCAGTCGCCTCACTGCAGAACCCTCTGGCAATTCTCCGCCAGAGGTAAGGACTGCCACTTACCTGAGTCTCTGCTGCAGTCCTGGGTCCCCAGTGGAGCTGCTAGCCAAGCCCCACTGGCACCCGCCAAAATAACACTGGACCAGTTACTGATGTTGTGGTGCCGGCGGAGTAGATGGAACAGCAGCACAGGCATCCAATAGGGCACCTAGCGCTGCTTGCTCTGTAGTAAAATAACTCAAACATAAAAGCTTGGGGCTGCTGAAGTAGTCCCCGTTAGAAAAGGTGCAACCGTATCCTGCCACACCAAACGAAAAATGGTCTGCCTGTGGCTGGGTATATGTGGAGGCGGACAGATGCATCCTGGGAGCTAAAATCTTAACTGGTGCCTAAACCTCTCCGACCCCACACTACTCTCCGACCCCATAGTATCCCTGTGGAGCCTCCTATGGACCCTGAAGAAATATATATATTGAAAGCACCGAGTATCCAGCATAACCATCTGGTGAATCGCACACAGACATTATAAACTTTTTCTTAATCAACACCACACCTTTAGCTATGAAGACTTCCTTCAACTGAAGAAGCTGGACAGTATGTGCCCCCTATGGGTTACCCCATGATCACCTCTGATCTAGTCTGTTACCATGTGTGGTGATTGATGCTTAGCTGGCTCCATCTTATGTTCTTGAAGTTTATCTATACTTTTCTAGAGGCATTTTTATTATTTTCTAAAGTATAACAGCAAATGCACTTTCTTTATAGTGCGGTTATAATTTCCTCTATTACTCCTGGAACACATGGGTGACTGGAGATTAATAGACAATAAGGAACACCAGCCCATACACAACTAGATTAACATGTGTCTAATCACAGGCACTTGTTGGAGCACCACGCCACGTTTGTATTAAGAAGCAGTTTTTCATGTTAATGGTTGGAACAAGTGAATAGATCACTGACAGGTACCATATAAAAAGAAGCCATGAATTTTGCAGTACACAGCTAGCTGGCCATCAACAATGATCAAAAGCGCTCAGTCCAAAACTTAGTGAAACTGTCTAGATCATCATAATATAGGGTTGGGTATGAAATGCCGGCGGCTAACTAGCTGGTTCAAATCCTGACACTGCAAGTCCGACGGTGCAGAATCCCGACAGGTGAAGTTAAGTAACCTAACCCTCCCTTAGCGGTGCCTAACCCTAACATCCCCCCCGGGGGCGGTGCCTAACACCAATTTCCTCCCCGGAGTCCTTAAACCAAACTCCCCCCTCCCCGGTATAACGCAAATACTTACCCGGATCCTATGTTTCAGGATTCAGGCGGTAGGGATGCCAAATCATCTGCATTTTGCCGGGTGGCTGGATTCCAGTGTCGGTATATCGACGTCTGCCGGCATATTCGCTACATCCCCATAATATCACATGGCAATCTACCTCTGAGTGATTAGACATCAGACCTAAACTCTGTATGTTTGGAAAACCTACCATTCATTTTCAAGTTATCACAAAGCCAGTATGGTATGATGTGTACTTAAACATCCAACCAAAGACATTGGAAATAAACTCAAATTTACATCAAAGATGCTATTTGTATTCGATGAATTACATGATGGATTGAGCAATCGTGGCTAGATCTAGAGGACTGAACATGAAGCAACCAAGAAAAAACAATAATAGATTCAGTCGTATTATTTTTTATAAACATATAAAACTTTATTTACATGTTAATTATGTGAGTCAATGTATCTTTCAAGCATAAAAACTGATCAATACGCATTTGACTAACATGATTCAGTCTGTTCCCATGTCCTGAACCCTACTGGTGGCTTCCAAACGCACCCATTAAAATGTCTTCAACCATTGTAGGCAAAAATCCTTTTAAAAAGTGGAAGAAGGTGGTGCTGAATCCGTGAGAGTCAGTATGTGGGGTAAGGTGCAGCTGTACGCTCCCTTCACTTGTTAGCTGAGCCTTCACAGTTATTTGCATTAAAGGTTTGTCCGCTTTATTCTCTCCCTTTGCAGATGACAATGCATGGGACACTGCAGTCTCCAGTTTTATTCTCTGGGTTACTTCTCCCTGTAAGCTCCTCCGCTCTTTGCGTCTGCCCTCCCATACCCGATGCCACACATGTACCCTCATGGAGTGTAGGCTTTCCTCTGAGAGGCCTTTGTGTATCTTAGCTGCATGCTTTCCTTTACAAACAACCTTCCCAGGAACTATGCTGTTTCGATCATTCGTGCAAGCATCTCTACTTGTCTTTTCTGTCCTCCTCCTTTTTAAGCTATCATTCTCAATTTCTTCTGTGTTTTCCCGTTTCCTTCCTTCCTTCCATTCATTCTTCATCCCATCGTCACTCATATTTTCATCTTTAATTTCCAATACCTCATCCCCAATGATGAGCCCCTCCAAGGGAGGTACTGCCTTCTCACTAGCACCCCCACCTTTCCCTACTGCCAGGTCCTTGTTCTCATCCATTTCTTCACCTCCAGTTTTCTTGCTCCGCTCACCCTCACAACTACACAACAACACCTCTACTAACACTCTCTTCACAGCTAGAAACACATTCTCCAAAGACGCCCCTTTAATGCATATGCAAATGTCTGTCCCCTCTCCCTTTTCCCCCTCTGAAGCTGAAGGGAGTAGTACTAAAATGATTCCCCAAGGGCGTGATGGAGAACGTAGGAGGTATAAAGGAGAGCGAGAGACCCTGGCAGCAGCTGTGCACTGTGAGCTGAAGCGATGAGCTACACGGGAGCTGACATTACCACAGACATTATGATTCAATTCGAATGGATCCTGAACATTGAGGGAGCCGAGACGGAAACCTTCTGCCCAGGAGGGGGTTGGCGAGGGAAAAGGGAGCGGGATAAGCTGGCCATCACGGGGGCAGAGAACATTTGAACGTAGGTCCAGAGATGAGAAAAACGAGAAGAACTCTGAAAGAAGACAACCTGAGTGAAAATGTAAAAATAAAAGAATAAGAAAGTTAGAAGATAAAATCTGTATTTTTCTTATAGCAAAGCATCATACTAAGGAATACTAGTCACTTTCAATATATATATTTTTTGTAATTTTCAAATGAATACTTAAAAGAACACATGAAAAAGTACAATCTATTCAATGAAATAGAAAAAGGTGTGTTCATTTATACCTCTTTTCCACCAAAATCCATGGTCCAGCCCGGGTCACAGCGGCTTGAACCCCGTTTACACCGCAGGCTGGACCCGGGATATTGCCGGGGCTTACCTTTGCTGGGACTTGGAGATTACATCATCTCCCTTAGAATGTAAGCTCTCACGAGCAGGGACCTCTTCCTTCATGTGCTTCTCTACATTTTCTTCTACTCTCTACTCCCCATTAGGGCACCTAACACGGGACCGCCAATTCCCGGCAGCTTATTGTGAGTGCTTTAATCACTATTTCAGCAATGTATATAAGTTGTGTCCTTGTCCTGTACTGTAATGTACTGTATGTTACTTGTTTCTTGTTCACCCATTAGTTGTATGTACTATGTAAGGCGCTGCGGAACACTTGTGGCGCCATATAAATAAAGGATAATAATAATAATAATAATAATCTCCTAGCGCCAGGAAATGCAGCTATTTCTATGCTTTCAATGGGACCCAGGTTGGACGACCCGGGATACCAGTTTCCAGTGAGCCTTACCCAGGTCTTACCTACATAAAACTCTGCTCGAGACACGGGAAGAAATTTTTCTAGGAACCTCTTTCACTTAGGCTCACATTTCACATTGACCTGGGTTGAAACCACAATTACATGGGTTTTAGCGGTTGTGGAAAAGGGGTATTAGATTGCTGTGCTGGAAAACTAGCGCTGCACAATGCTACATTGTTTGTGCATGGATGTAAATGAGACATTGAAATCAATTTGCTGCATTTTTTATGCGCCAACAGCTGCACAGATCTAAATGAGTCTTAAATTGCTGGATTCGCAAAAGGGGAGCTACAATGGAAAAGAGGATATTATGTAACTAAACACATTAACTTGGAATCTACTATAAAACCAATGTTATGGTACTAATAAAGAATGGGAAAGGTTTATCAAATGAAGCAAACAAAATGTGTCACTTTATCAAAACTATCAGGATAAACAAATCTGCAACTTAATCTGCAGCTACTGAGTATTTAATATCAACATAATTAGAAATTAACAAAAACCAAGAGACCCGAATCCATTGCTGATATTATTTCTGCATACGATTAAAACACTCAGAAAACGGATATAAGAGAAAACAGATAATGTTAAGGGTCACCCACTTAGGCTCTGCTGGTTTTCACTTTCAGCTTGAATTCCAGTGGGGTCAGAGGAGAAGGTGCAGTCCCAGCCATCAATCACGTGTGGGGCCTCATCCACTATAAGACACACAGTGGTGTCAACAGCAGCAACAGGTCTACCTGCCATTAGGTACAGTTTACTCACAATTTTAAGTCACTCACCAGCCGCCTGTCTCAGTTTGTCTACACTGGGAATTACTGGAGGGCTCCTTGTTTGTAAGAAGTAAATAATAAGTAGGGTCAAGGCATAATTATTCAGCAGAGGACCGCCCCCTAATGGGTTACCTGGATGTTAAAAAGACAGAAGGGTGAGCATGACTAGCAACGGCAAATTTCACAGGTTCCCTGTTCACGATTAATGATATCACAACAATCGTCACCTAGATTCCCAACCATTTACTTATAATATAGCTCCACCACAAGCACATGCATTTTTGTGTAAACCTTCTGTATTTCTACCTCCTTATCCCAATCCTCACCTGCGAGCTGCTTCACCCGAGCCCAGTATCGCACCGTGTACACAAGCTGGGGAACCCGAGGGTCTAGATCAGAACAGAGGCGCAAGTAGGAGGAGTTACGCAGAGCAAGCCTGGGTTACAAAAAACATGCGGAGAGGAGAAATTGGCTTTGAGATGAGATGCAACAGTGACAAAGTAATAAATATTAATCATGGGGGATAATTGCCAGAACGGTCCAGCTGTTCTACCTGTTGTTTAGCGTGATATCTCCCCTCAGCCCAGATGTCTTGTGCTGGAACCTTACAACTGGACGCCGGGCAGAGGGAACACTCTGCACTCCATGTACTCCAGGAACACACTGCCGTAAAACCCTTTCTACCACACTTAGGATCTCTTCATGGGAGAGCCCCTGTAAGGACAGGCCGGGAGTGATGTTCTGTAAGGCAGAAGGGGCGATTAGTTCTGCGTGAATGGATAATTACATATATAGTAAACCTATATTCATTATTATTGTTGCATCATACCGGTATGGGAAATTCTAACCTCGTCATAACTTTTTAGCGATAATACTGGCATTGAAAAAAAGAAAGCGCAGACAGCTGGTGTGTTACGCTTTGTCCTAGGAATATTATATAGAGAGTGGTTTGGTTCTACATGCATATAAATAACTGTATTGCTTTGTAATGCTAAAATGTAATATTAATCTTTATCATGTGTTTTATCTACAGATGTGTCCAAATACACCGATCCTCAAATCGCACCAAATAATTTAGCGCTACAGGAACTGAGATTTAGCTGCACCAAAACACTAATCCTAAGTACCTAGTACACAATAAGCATACTAAGATAGAAAACTGAAACAATAAATACAAAATCTCGGGTAAAAAGGCAAAAGACAGGTCTAGTTACCCACGCCATGTATAATTATGCTTAATCTAAGATTTATGCCAATTCCTTTGCTACAAAAATACTAATCCTAAATAAATAGTAAACTAAGTAAAGAAAGACACAAAATTAGGGGAAAACAGCACAGCACGGGAATCGCACCAGGCGTCTCGTGCTACATGGTGCATAAAAGATAGTCATCGTGTCTCTAGATAGCTCTATGAAATTATATACAGATTTGTCCTCATACATCTGTCAGATTGCTCTGATTATTTTTGATCGTTTGAATGCTCCTGTTCATTTACCCCAACAAGAATAATACATCCACCTTTGTCACTGACCTATACACTTGTGCTTCTACGTATTACAAATGAGTTGGCTTTTGTTAACCTTTGCAGCCTTGCAAATAAAAACTACAGATTTTCCAGCCCCAGCACTAAAGCCTCTTAGCATTGGTTTGGGAGACACATCTTTACCGTCTGTACCCCTTGACACGGTTGTGGTATTCTGTAGATCTGGCACAGGGCCCAGGGTATTAAGGAGTGCAGGAAACAGGGAGGCTTCTAGATACCACGACTCATAGGTAATACAGGTACTGGCAGACTAGAGACACTAGGAATCACGGACTGGAGCAATGCAAGGATACTAGAATTGGAACAGGAACCCAAGCCACTGTGCAGCCTCTCACCTAATGATCCAAGGAACAATAAGGCCAGAGAACTACTCCACTGACAAGAAGAACCTGAACTCAAAACAGTATAGTACTGACAGTCTGGACCTGGGAACCAAGCCAGGAATTGGAGTCTTATGTAACCAGGGAAGAACTAATGAAGCTATATCCCTGGTACAGCTCTGACGCAAGATCAGGACCATAATCCGGAAGGGATACTCAGGATAGAGAGAGACTTCAGGCACACACAGTACCGAATACTTCGATGCTAAAAGACTGTGACCTGGTCATGCCCTCCAGACCTGGATCCCCAACGCTGACTGTCAGCCCAAGACAAGAGCACACAGTACAGGATAACCAAAATAGTCACCTAGATTATGCAATAACCCATTATAGCCACAGAGCGTAGTGATACTTGCAACACAGTCCAGATGATGGCCACACAACGGAGAGTGGAATACACGCAAGTGATTAAGATGTGTGGCAACAGCAGATGTGTGAGGCGCGGAAGCCGTGGTGCTGGGAGATGATACACAGCAGTAGATGGAATGCAAACAGCAACAAGCGGTCTGTGTGTGGCGTGGAAGCCGCAGCGCTGAGATGGTGTATAGCGGCGATGGTGAACAGTCCCGGTGGTTATCTGTATGCGACATGGAAGCTGCAGCGCTGAGGAACAAACAGCGATGGTACAAGTAGGTAATGGTTGAGTCTCAGCATGGAATGTATAACACAGGTAACAATCCTCAGGAAGGAACACAGCTGTTCAGGCAATGAGTCTTAGGCCTAGAAATATATAGGGAGTGGTGACAGGTAATTGGTCAGGCTGACCAGGTGAGCGGTAATCACTGGGATAGTCTGTTGGAGGTTTTAGACACAACAATGAATGAATGTTTAACCATGTATGGGCGGCGAAGACCACGATTCGGGACAGCACCCCCTCCTTTACGAGTAGTCACCGAACACTTAGGATGGGGCTTAGCCGGATACTTGCGATTAAATTTACCGATGAGATTAGGAGCATGAACGTTTGAAGCTCTGATCCAAGATCTCTGCTTTGTATGAGACAGGATTAATGACTTGAATAGGGCCAATAACTTGAGGTGCAAATTTCATGGAAGTACTCTCAATCGAAGGTTGCGGGTGGATAGCCAGACTATCTCCAATTTTCATGCTGGGAATATTTCTGCGTTGAACCATTTAGAAGTTTTGAGTAAAGCTTCTCTCACACGACGCCAAATATCTGAGAATTGTCGAATATTTTGTTCAGAAGCAGGAACTGCACTAGCAGGGAGTGGTGTGAAGAACGGAACTCTGGGATGCAGACCAAAAACTGTATAGTTAGATGATTCGTGGTAGTGATGATTATGTGCAAATTCTGCCCATGGGAGTAATTGAAGCCAGTCGTCTAGTGAAGATGATCTGAGCATTCTCAGAAAGGTCTCCAAATCCTGGTTAATTCTCTATGTTTGCCCATTGGACTGTGGGTCATAAGCAGAGGAAAAGTTCAATTTTATTTGCAGAGCTTGACACAAAGATCGCCAGAACTTGGCAACGAATTGCACACCTTGATACGAACAATATCTTCTTGACACCCATGAAGACAAAAGATCTCTTTGATAAACAATTGAGCTAAAACAGGAGTAGAAGGAAGACCACGGAGAGGAACAAAATGTGCCATTTTAGAAAATCTGTCAACTGTTACCCAAATAGCAGTGTATCCATCAGAACTTGGTAAGTCTATAACAAAATCCATAGATATTTGGGTCCAAGGTCGACGAGGAATTGGCAATGGTAGTAGTAGTTCGCCTGCAGCACCCAGTCAAGAGATGTTATGTTGGGCACAGATGGCACAGGCGGATATAAATTGCTGTACATCTTGATGAAGTGAGGGCCACCAATAACTTCTGGAAATTAAGGTATAAATTATATGTATCCAAGCATGCCCTGCAAATTTAGTGCAATAAGCCCATTGAAGGAGTTTGAGTCAAAGATCTTCTGCAACAAAAATTTTACCAAGAGGTGGAGAATCTGCTGATTTGCTGACTGCTATGCTGAGAGGATTAAGGACACGGAAGTCTCTTCTTCCATCATAGAACGTGACAGAGCATCAGCTTTACAATTTTTGGTACAGGCGGAAAAGTGATTATAAATCAAAAAGTGAAAAGAATAATGCCCATCTGGGCACCTTGGATTCATGCATTGGGCAGTTTTCAAATACAATAAGTTCTTGTGATCAGTGAGAACTGTAATAGGGTAGTGGGCACCCTCAATGAGATGTCACCATTCTTCTAAAGCGAGTTTGATAGCTAGCAACTCTTGATCGCATTGGCATAATTCCGTTCAGATAGGAGGAATTTCCAAGAAAAGAATCCACAGGGGTGCCATAGATGATCATCACACTTTTGTGATAGAACTGCTCTAACTCCGATAGAGGAGGCATCAACTTCCAGTAGGAATGGGCTGTCAATCTTGGGTTGTTTCAGAATAGGAGCTGAAATAAAAGATTGCTTGAGCTGGTGAAAGGCTAGCTGTGCCTCTATGGGCCATTTGGCTGGCTTGGCACCTTTATGGGTTATTGCCGTGATGGGTGCAACCACAATTTACCTCAAATGAATTTCTGATAATAATTGGTGAATCCCAGAAAACACTGAATGATCTTTAAGGTGGTAGGTTGAGGCCAGTTCAGAATGGCTTGCACTTTCTCGGGGTCCATGGCAAGTCCAGTACCAAATATGATGTAGCCAAGGAAGGGAATGGATGTTACCCCAAAGATGCATTTCGCTCTCTTGCAATACAAATTATTTTGTCGAAGTCGCTTAAGAACCTACTTCACGTGGGAATGATGAGTTTGACTATTTGGAGAAAAAATTGAGTATATCATCTAAATACACAACAAGAGTTACGTACAAAAGGCCACAAAATATTTAATTGACATAGTTTTGAAATACTGCAGGTGCATTACATAGCCCAAACGGCATTACAAGGTACTCGTAATGACCGTCCCTTGTATTAAATGCCGTCTTCCACTCATCACCCTTTCTTATTCGTATCAGGTTATATGCTCCATGAAGATCTAATTTTGTGAACACAGAGGGCCTAATTCAGAGCCGCTCGCTCTGAATCAGGGCCGGGCTTTTTTTTTTTTTGGATCGGCCTATTGGCCGCTCGCATAGCTGTGGGTGACCACCCACAGCTATTGCGAGCGGCCATTATGATGGTCGCGACCATCGGGCTTGCGACGAGACCCTTGTGGTAGGGCTTCGTGGCCGCAAGCCCCAGAGAGATTTTGGCTCTAACAGATTTTGGCTCTCCACTGACATCACTCGTGATGTCAATGGGGCCGCCCCGAAACGGCAGGCGTTCTCATGGGAACGCCTCCGTTTGGGCAGCCACCCCCCCCGGCCCGCCCACCAAAGGGGGTGAGCTGTCACTCAACATCGACAGCTTGCCCCCTTTGGTGCAAAACCCGGAGCGACAGATTTCCCGTCGCTAGCCGGGTCTCGCGCATGCGCACGTCGGAGCCGGCTCCGTTGTGCGCATGCGCTGTGGGCCACCATCAACCCGGTTGCGAGCGCTCAGCGCTTGCGACCGAGTCTGAATCAGGCCCAGAGGCTCCCGTGACACGATCAAATAATTCGGAGCAGAGTGGCAACAGGTATTGGTTCATAATAGTCATATCGTTTAGACCCTGATAGTCGATGTAAAGTCTTAATCCACCAACTTTCTTTTTAACGAAGAAGAACCCTGCCCCAGCTGGAGATGAGGGCCGAATAAAGCCACGTTCCATGTTCTCTTTTATATAATCCGCCATGGCTTTGGTCTCAGGAACGGATAGGACCCTTCGACAAGTAGGAATTTTACCTGGTATTAGATCAATTGGACAATCCCAAATTCGATGTGATGGTAAAGTCTCTACAGCCTGTTTGCTGAACACATCTGCAAATTGTCTGTAAGTAACAGGTAATTCCGATGCCACCCCTTTAGTTGCGACATAGTGAGGAAGAACAGTCTGCAAACAAGTCTCGGTACACTTGAGGTCTCAGGCAAGAATATGAGTTGAAGACCAGTCAATGTGTGGGTTGTGGTATTGTAACCATGGATATCCAAGAACAATTGGATTCGTAGACTCTGGAATCACTAGGAAGGAAATTAGGGCCTGATTCAGTCCCGATCGCTAGGCTGCGTTCGCATGCAGCCTACCGATGTTTGCATTCTGCACATGTGTATGCATTGCAGTGCGCGAACAAAGTCCATGCGATCGGGAAGCGTTCGCTCGCTGCGCATAGACAGCTTGCTAGCTTGAGTGACATGACAAGCCGTTTGTGGGTGGTGACATGGGATGGACGATGGATATGGGGGAGTGGTGGCGCGAACGCAGGCGTGCCTGAGCGTCTTAACGGCGTTTCAGAGGCGTGTATAATTAAGACACAGCGTCATAGTACACATCACATGGTTGAATTTTACACTGAAGCACTCGCAGTGCTTGCGGTAGGGTATGGTCAACCAAAGTGCTGCGTTCGCTTCAAAAGGTACTCGATGTTACCGATGGTTGCATACACATCCTGGAGATGACATGCATAAGTGGGCGTCTTAACACAGGCTGGTGGGCGTCTGCATACACACCGCGATCGCACACCAAGACATAGTGGGCGTGCTAATGCCTTGCCGTGCGATCACGGATTTGCATACTTTCGCTGCGTGCGAACGCATCTAGTGAGCGGGTCTGAATCGAGCCCTTAGTTCAGAGTGCAATACCCCCACACCCAATGTCACAGGTTTGGTTTGGAATGTAATACGGCCTCCAGGAATACGACTACCATCCACAGCAATCAAAGTAATGGGAACTGCTAAGTTCTGCAGACGTAAAGAAAGTTCTTGAACAAGTTTGGCAGAAATAAAATTTCCTGCAGCTCCTAAATTCACTAGAGCTAAAAAGAAATGAGAACCTAGTGGATATTTGATTTGTGCAGATATAGCACAGTCTTTATTTTGAGGAGCACGAAGAGAAACTCCTATAGAGACCTCCCCGACATCAGCTAGGAGGGAGCGTTTCCCAGACTTACGAGGACAATTCTGTAAAAAATTACCAGGATTGGCACAATAGTTACATAATTTCTCTTTTATCCGTCGTTCACGTTCTCTGGGTGACAACAGGCATTGCCAATTTGCATAGGTTCGACAGGGGAAGACGATGGTGAGCTCTCCCGAGAAACTGACTGGAATTTGGGTTGTGCTCTTTCTCTGAAGCGAATGTCCACTCGTATACACATGGTAATTAATTCATCCAGGTTAGATGGTAAATCTCTGGAGGCTAATCCCTCCTTAATATGATCGGATATTCCTTGCCAAAAAACTGCCACCAAGGCCTCGTTGTTCCAAGAGAGTTCAGAGGCAAAAGTGTTCTAAACTGGATGACATACTGACCCACTGTAAGATGTTTCTGTCTCAGCCATAAAATTTCAGCTGTGGCTGAAGAGGATCTACCTGGCTCATTGAAGATTCTGCGGTAGAGAGAGAAAATCTTTGATGTCTGAAAGAATGGGATCGGATTTCTCCCATAAAGGTGAAGCCCAGGACAGTGCTTGTCCAGTTAGCAAAGAAATAACGTAGGCAGTCTCGGTTCTTCCAGTTGTAAAGTTAGCAGCTTGTAACTCAAAGTGAATACAACATTGGTTCACAAAAACCCGACAATTCTTTGGGTTGCCATCAAACTTGTCAGGAGTAGGTAACCGGAGTCTGGATTGGGAAACAGTAGTGGCAATCCCAGCCACTGGAATCTGAAATTTTTTATCAGGTCAGATAACTCGTGGAGACATTGAGTAATCTGATAGAGCACCGTCTCCTGTCTGGTTACTCGTTCAACCATGATGTCTGCCTTTGGGGGTAATCCCTCGGCCAAATCCATAGGATCTGAACAAACTGTCACGGTTGTGGTATTCTGTAGATCTGGCACAGGGCCCAGGGTATTAACTGAGGAGTGCAGGAAACAACGAGGCTTCAAGATACTACGACTCATAGCTAATACATGTACTGGTAGACTAGAGACACTAGGAATCACGGACTGGAGCAATGCAAGGATACTAGAATTGGAACAGGAACCCAAGCCACCGGGCAGCCTCTCACCTAATGGTCCAAGGACCAATCTGGCCAGAGAACTACTCCACTGACAAGAAGAACCTGAACTCAAAACAGTATAGTACTGACAGTCTGGACCTGGGAATCAAGCCAAAAATCGGAGTCTTATGTAACCAGGGAAGAACTAATGAAGCTATATCCCTGGTACAGCTCTGACGCAGACCATAATCCGGAAGGGGAACTCGGTATAGAGAGAGACTTCAGGCACACACAGTACTGAACACCTCGATGCTAAAAGACTGTGACCTGATCATGCCCTCCAGACCTGGAACCCCAAAGCCGACTGTCACCCCCAAGACAAGAGCACACAGTACAGGATAACCAAAATAGTCACCTAGATTATGCAATAACCCATTATAGCCACAGAGCGTAGTGATACTTGCAACACAGTCCAGATTATGCTCGCACAACACAGAGTGGAATCCACGTAGGTGATAAGATGTGTGGCAACAGCAGATGGTATGTACCGCATGTCCACTTGCAGAAGTGGAGCTGGAAGCAGTCCATGCGGCGTGGAAGCCGCGGTGCTGAGAGATGATACACAGCGGTAGATGGAATGCAGACAACAGCAAGCGGTCTGTGTGCGGTGTGGAAGCCATGGAGCTGAGATGGTATACCACGACGATGGTAAATAGACCCGGTGGTTATCTGTATGCAGCATGGAAGCTGCAGAGCTGAGGGAAAAACAGTGATGGTACAAGTAGGTAATGGTTGAGTTTCAGCAAGGAGAGAATACACAGAAGAAAGTCCTGGAAGCAGAGGAGACACTGAGCCTGGAAGGATCCTCAGGAACGAACACAGCTGTTCAGGCAATGAGTCTTTCCTAGGCCTGGAAATATATAGGGAGTGGTAACAGGTAATTGGTCAGGCTGACCAGGTGAGTGGTAATCACTGGGATAGTCTGTTGGAGGTTTTAGACACAGCAATATATGAAAGTTTAACCCTGTATGGGCGGCTAAGACCACAATTCGTGATACCCCTCCCTCAAATTTGTTTTTCTTGTTGGAAAAATTCAATAAAATTTAATGATAGAGACACATATTTACTAATGATATCACTATGACTAAACACAGTCTCACCTCATTGTCTCCAACTTCCATTAGGTCTTCTTGCTCATCTTCCTCCTCCCCTGAACATATTGTGTCTTTCTTCAAGTCTCCACTTTCACCCTGACCTTTTTCTCCTCTCACATCATCTTCTTCTATATTCTCGACTTCTAACTCCGCTCTATCTACAACTTCATTCACTTTGTTTAATTCTTCTTTTTCTTTCCCATCATTCTCTCCCAACTCCAAGTATAAATCTAGGTCACAGCCGCTGATCTCAAAGCCATTTACAGAAGAACCGAAAGGGAGGAGCTGACAACCTGACAACATAAGAACATAGAGACAATAAACCAGAGGCAAGAAACACACCCGGTGACACAAACTGGTGTCAGCCTTCTAATCACCTGGAAAGAACTCGGTGAAGGTTTCACGAAGCAGAGAAAGGAGCAGTTCCCGGAGACGACTCTCATGGTGAGAGGGAGAACACAGAGTGACTACGCTTTTCATCTGATCCTCCACCTTGAAGAGATTATAAAGTCACAGACATATTTCACAATCATTAACCATTTAATCTAACTCTATATTCACTTTAACCATCCTGCAATGCTAAGAATTACACCATGGGTATTCAACATTCGGCACTCCAGCTGCTGTGGCACTACATATTCCAGCATTCCCTGCCACACTTTTGCTATTAAGGCATGCTAAAACTGTGGCAGGGCATGCTGGTATGTGTAGTTCCATAGCAGCTAGAGGGTCGCATGTTGAATATCCCTGGTTTACACCTTTTATCCCCATGCGTTCAGATCCATTACTCCCTTCAACACTCACATTAGTGCAGCGAATCAGCAACTTGCTCAGTACTTCTGGATTGGGGGGCTGCAGGTTCCGTTGTGTTCCACCTTTCTTCTTTTTAAACTCTTTCTTTTCTCGAGGTTTCACTCTCAGACGATGGCCCTCTAATGTAATATTAGTCTCTGAAAGTGCCAGGCGAACACCATCCTGGCTCTCAAACTCTACAATGGCATAAAGACCCTACAAAAAAAGACTGGGTAGTTTGAATAAACAAAACACCTACTAGGTGCTTAACTCACAGTTTTAGCCGTATTAATAGCACTAAGAAAGCGGTTACTGGGCCTGATTCTGCAAGGATCGCTATTGCGTATGCAGCTGTGAATCCGTACGGAACGCAGCTGCGAATGTATGCTAATGCCTGCCACATCGCAGCGGGCATAGAGACGCCCACTGCTGCTTTCTCACATCTGCACGACGGCGTATACATCTGTACCATCGACCCCTCACACACAATTTACACCAGTTTCGACCAGCCGCATAAACTGCAAGTCTTGTCGCACGCAGTGAGTACTCAAGAGGCATATGCAATCGCAGTGGCTAATTTATGCATGCCCATGAAACGGCGTTCAGACAGACACGCCTGCGTTTTTATGACCACTCCCCCTTCGCCACCCCCAAACACTCAGCCTCTCACTCACTCTGCGATGGCTTCCTCTGTGCGTCTGTAATCGCAGCGTGATTGCAGCGCACGCGCAGTGCGGCTTTTATGCATGCACACTATTGAACAACTGGCCGATCTGCGTACGCAGCTGAATCAGGCTCACTTTACCTAAACAAGGGAAAACGTATTAAAATAGTTCACTAGTGGTTTTATGCAACTAGAACACCGTATATATCACCAGGTTATCTGAAGTCATTTTCTGGCTTTCCTACATAGCTTCTGCTGCACAACTTAGCAAAAACAAACTACAGAATTAAATTGATGTGCTCGATGTGCAATGCTCTCTCCTGGTCTAACTTTATCCAGACTGCACAGCAGAAGAGCTGTAAGGTATACAGGAAGCCAGCTCATGCACAAGCTCACTACACTGACAGCCTGACCTGTCTTCTGATTCATCCAGACTGCACAGCAGAGGCGCTGTAAGGTATACAGGAAGCCAGCTCAGGCACAAGCTCACTACACTGACAGCCTGACCTGTCTTCTGATTCATCCAGACTGCACAGCAGAGGCGCTGTAAGGTATACAGGAAGCCAGCTCAGGCACAAGCTCACTACACTGACAGCCTGACCTGTCTTCTGATTCATCCAGACTGCACAGCAGAAGCGCTGTAAGGTATACAGGAAGCCAGCTCAGGCACAAGCTCACTACACTGACAGCCTGACCTGTCTTCTGATTCATCCAGACTGCACAGCAGAGGCGCTGTAAGGTATACAGGAAGCCAGCTCATGCACAAGCTCACTACACTGACAGCCTGACCTGTCTTCTGATTCATCCAGACTGCACAGCAGAGGCGCTGTAAGGTATACAGGAAGCCAGCTCAGGCACAAGCTCACTACACTGACAGCCTGCCCTGTCTTCTGATTCATCCAGACTGCACAGCAGAAGCGCTGTGAGGTATACAGGAAGCCAGCTCAGGAGCAAGCTCACTACACTGACAGCCTGCCCTGTCTTCTGATTCATCCAGACTGCACAGCAGAAGCGCTGTAAGGTATACAGGAAGCGAGCTCAGGCACAAGCTCACTACACTGACAGCCTGACCTGTCTTCTGATTCATCCAGACTGCACAGCAGAAGCGCTGTAAGGTATACAGGAAGCGAGCTCAGGCACAAGCTCACTACACTGACAGCCTGACCTGTCTTCTGATTCATCAGGGTGCATTAGGTTTACTCTTGGGCCTCCTTCCTCTACACCTCACTGGTCTATTGCTGTACGATCTGGAGACAGTCGTCCCATTAACCCCTTCGCTGCTGAGGGCTTTCTTACCCTTGTGCTAAGGCCATATTCTGACATTAACGGTCGTCACATTACAACATCAATATCACTGATTTTTTTTTACTCTATATGTCTTGAAGTACCTAAAGTCATGGGATAGATGCCTAGTGAGGGACCCCCTCTAGCCTGGTGAAGTGCAGCAACTCGACTTGGCATTGATTCCACAAGTGAACGGAAGACCTCTGGAGAGATGGTGACCCATGCTGTCTGGATAGCTTCCCACTGCTCCTCGATATCTGTAGGTGCAGGAACTTGTGTGCAAATGGATCTAAATGTTTGATAGGGTAAATGTTGTAGGGGTACATGGAGGGCTGCAAATGGTCATCAAGCAATGCAATGTAGCAGTTATCGGCCAATGACATGTTCAGGTGGACCATCTACTAACGGTAACAAATCCAAATACCAGGATACAAAGCACAAGGTCCATGCCACAGATAGGAATGTACAACAAAGACCCACATACATATTGCAACAGAAAGAAAAGAATATTGATAACTCACATTTGTAACAAGGAAAATCAAAGGGCCAAAAATAATGCAGCCAATAAACACATGGAGGAGTGGAACCTCCGAAATTGAAAAACTGACTGGCGTGAATCTTGGACTAGGAGGAATCATCTAACCTCTTCCATCTGATGCCTGAAACTGGCCAATATATGTGCAGAAAGAACCCTCTCTGGTCACATCCACACTAACAGGAGGTAACCTAATATATTAATAACTACATAATGCTCAGTAGACTATTAAGTAAAACAATACAATGACATCAGAGGCCCTGATACCAGATCCCCGTCAATGGGGGAAGCTTAACAAATTGATCCAGTCTTTAGAGATTATTTCTTTGTTTCATGTGTATTTTATTAAGCCTGTAAACATGCCAATACATACAATATAATATATGATCTTTTCATAAAAATATACACCTGGCCATAGAGATGATAATGCTGTAGTTTTCTCTCCATTTACACAATAAAAGTACCCATTTATGTGTAGCCTTATACTTAACATCCAAAAGAAAAAGGTATTAGAAGAGCATTATATCATGTAGGTCCAAGGTCAGAAATGATTCACGGCCTGAATTATATGAGTATTATTATAGTATATTATTATTTGTAGAAGTATTATTATTACAGTATTAGTATTATTAGTATTAATGAGCAGGAAACAAGTATGTTCTTACCCGGTCCTTATCCATCACAATGTTCTTTACAGCGGATATTGCGTCAAAGACATCTTTAAGTTGCTCCTCTGTTGTGCCCTTTGAGAAGCCACTGACAAACACACTGTGCTCCTGCTGCTGCTGGCGCCTGTCTCGCTCCTCGCACAACCCAGTGTGACGCCGTCCACGAAGGTGATCAGTGAGGCTTGGGCCTGTTAAATAGATGATCTATATAATAAAAACAATCAGACCACCTCCTTCTACAGATTTATATGAATTATTTGCAGGTTGTAACTGCAGTATGTACCACTATGTAAAGACCTGTATTGTTATTGCTGTATATGTATGATTACCATCCAACTGCACTAACTGTACCCCACAGGATCACATTTGGCTTTCAATTAGCCTCTACCTGTGAATAATTAAAAAGTCAGCTTTTGTGGAAAGAGCATTCTAGGAAATTAAAGATAACGTTATAGACATGCACAACATAGTAAAAGGCTTCAGCACTGTTGGATTAAATATGAGGAAACGGAAGCTGCATCACACACGTTCCGGACTATAGACAGACAGTAATTCGACAGTAATGTCGAACTTTTGAGTGTCGACCTTTTGACATGTCTAACTTTAATGAGTCTGATTTTTGTTTGTGTCTAACTTTTTTCCCTGTCTAACATCTGGTGTCTATCTAGACATTGTCTAGCTAATTACTGTCTATCTCCTATACCGCACTCGTATCACACCACGGGCACTGCATAGACAAGGCTGTTCCTGAAACTTCAGAGCACGACTTGTGTGGGAAACCACAGAGTAGGGATAGCAATTGACCATTGATGGAAATATTATATAGTGACCCTAGGCGCAGAATATACTCAAATGAGAAAAAAATGCAGAAAATAAATGTATTCAATAAACATGGATAAAAATAAATGTTACAAAAAACATACTTAATATTAGGTGGCGAGTGTCACCTTGGGTAAAGTCAGCAGCAGGGGTTTCCGGATAACACCCTTGCTGGACACTCACAAGCTGAGGTTAAAAGTCCTGGTAAGGTGTGTAGCTGCATACAGTTTACCCAACGCGTTTTGAGCAGTGAGCTCTTCCTCAAAACAGCCTTGAGGAAGAGCTCACTGCTCAAAACGCATCCAGCAAGGGTGTTTTCCGAAAACCCCTGCTGTTGACTTTACCCAAGGTGACACTCGCCACCTAATATTAAGTATGTTTTTTGTTACATTTATTTTTATCCATGTTTATTGAATAAATCTATTTTCTGCATTTTTTTCTCATTTGAGTATATTCTGCACCCAGGGTCACTATATAATAATTCCACTATACTCATTTTGGGTCCTAGGGCACCCCTAATAGTGACCATAGGCAGCAGTTTTTAATTGCGCACAAAATCTACCCAGCTTCTGTGTTCCCAATTAACCATTGATGTTTGCCAGTGATGGGCAATGATTTTGTCATCAATGGCAGACATCCGATGGTTCATCGATGAGTGAGAGCAGAATTGGCTTGTTTGTTTTTTTTCCTTAGTAGAGCATAGGTTCTCAAACTCGGTCCTCAGGACCTCAAACAGTGCATGTTTTCCAGGTCTCCTCACAGAATCAGAAGTGAAATAATTAGCTCCACTTGTGGATCTTTTAAAATGTATCAGTGAGTAATGACTACACCTGTGCACCTGCTGGGTGACCTGGAAAACATGACCTATGGGGTGACAGCACCAAGCTGTGGGGATGCTTTTCTTCAGCGGAGACTTAAACTGGGTACACACTAGATATGTCACACGATCCAGCGGATCGGGCCGACATATCGTCCACATCGGCCAGTGTGTACCTGCTATGTTGCTGATGTGCGTTCCCGCACTTAATCAGCGACATCCTCCTTCGGACCTGCATGCAGCAAGGCCCCCGCCGCGCCTAGCATCTGCAAGTGTGTATGCACTTGCCGATGTCGGCACCCATGCGGTGTCCCGTCGCTAACTAAGTCGGACAAACTAGACATTGTCTAGTGTGTACTGGCTTTTAGCATCTTGTTAGCTGAAGGATGAATGCATGGTGCATACAGAAAGATACTGCAAGACAACCTGCATTAGTCTGCTAGAACACTAAAGCTTGGAAGAAAGTTCACCATCCAGCAGGACAATGATCTCAAACACACGACCAAAGCAACATTGGTATAGTTGATTAACAAAAAGGTGAATGTTCTACAATGGTCGAATATAATAGCCTATGGGATGCAGGCATCAGCAAAATTCAGGCAAGTCTGCCCGAAGTTTTAAGGAGCAATTATTTAAAAGGCAAAACCATATTGATGAAAAAATGTAAAACAATACACAATGGGCTCGATTCTATTCTGCGCGAAGTGAATAGTGCCGGGAATCAGCTCCCAGAGCTATTCAATACATCGCGCTGCTAAGCCCGACTAAGGATTTCTTCTCGCACCCCTCCGGGGATGTGAGCAGAAATCCGACAAAAGTCCAGGCGCGAGGCTGATTTCTGCCCTTCGTGACTGGAAAACAGCATCGCACTGGGAAGTTAGGTCGGGGAATGCCTGTTCTCACGCCTTAAACAGGGTGACAACGCAATTTACATCGCGGGCAATTGAATCGAGCCCATTGTATCTTATCTTGGGGTGGGGTGAGGGGATAGGAGAGGTTGTATCCTTATCTGAAGCCATGGGTGCTGAAACATGCAGCAGTGTGACTCTGGCCTCTGTCAGCTATTTAATGCAGAATAACTTAATTCCAGGAATGGTTTATGATGGATCCTCCCTTACAGCCAGCTCCTGGAGCTATGGCTTGTGAGAGGTGCCCCCTTTATACTACTAACATTTATATAGTGCCTGCCATAAGAATTTATAATCGGGAACAATAACAGCGATTAAACAAGACTGGCTATTAACAGACAGAGATAAGAATGCGGTGTTTGCAAGCTTACAATATACACTAATACCACTTTTACAGTAAATTCCCGGGTCTGACCTGGTATTTGAAACAAGGTTCCAAACCAGGTCAGATCAGGGATACAGCCCTTCATACCGCAACACCGACCCGGGTTATTCTCAGGTCAGCGCCGTTCGCACCGCACCCACGTGGAACTGGTCTGCGGCACTTGGAGATGACAATCTCCAAGTGCCGGAAAATTAAATGAAAAGCATAGCCCTTTTAAATTTTAGGCTTAAACACAACAGAAATCAATATTATTTGATACATACAGCTGCATTATTGCGATAACTCCCCTAATATGAAAAATAATTAAATTTTAAATATTTGGGACATGATCGTGTGCCTCGTTGTGTAACATGTTTCTTGTTTATATATGGTATTTTAAGTATATTCTAGAGAGCACATATCAGATGACAGAATTCTGTTGATTGTTAGTGTACAGTGGTTCCCAAACTCTGTGCCACACTTGCAGGGGTGCCTCAGGTTGGTGGTCCAGCACCAAATCAAATACGTTATGGTCAATGTAATGTACATATGTGCACAAACAGAAGCACAAACCTGTCCACCACTATATAACCAAACTTAAGGATGACAGGTCAGCACAATTTACTTCACTGTACTACTTCACTGCATTTTTATCTGAATTTTTCAATACCAAACATTTGGCCTACGAGTACCGTGAAAACAATGTTGAGGCACTAGGGTGCCGCGATTCAAAAAAGATTGGGAACTACTGTGATAGTACATTAATTCTATTGGTTTATGTTCAAAATTACTGTTTGGATCACATTAATATTTTGAGTGTCCCTATATACTATAAGCTGGGGATGGCCATTGAAAGGGAAACATCAACTGGTTCCTGGGTTTCCACCTTCGCATACAATTTATCAATGGTGAGGTACAATGAAAGGTACCTATGTGCATTCGCAGATCAGACCCACGGCCAAGTAGTAGGACATTAGTGCAGCCACTAAGATGGCAAGCAGGCCAGGGGGCTGCTGCTTCGTACAAATCTCTAAGAGGCTGTAAAGCTGGCCACACACTAAACGACTCGCAAAAGATGCAATATCATCAACGATTTCACTTGAACTCATCGGCACTCCTGGACAGACGATATCTTGCTAAACTTTGCAATGTGACTAAATACTTATTGCGCGTCCTTAATGATTTCCAGTGCATCATTAAGGAGATTGACAGATCTTACCTGCAGTAGGCAAGATCTGAAGATATGACAAACGACCTGCGGGACCGCGCATCGGGTCGTTATTGCTTGTAGAAGCTGTACGATTTGCATGAATTTGAACGGTTCATCGTTCTGACGTGTCAAAATCGTGCAGAAAATAGTCTAGTGTGGCCAGCTTATGAGTGATGGCTTCCAATAACCAGGATAAGTGCACTCAGATGACTAACCACTGCTTCACCATCAGAGCTTCAATATCAATGGCTCAAACATCACCATTCTGCCATCAAACAGAATTACCATTGGATAAAAAAAAAAAGTGTGAAGGATCATAACCATCATCCACTGATGGCCATCCTTACTGCAAGCTCCCCATCACTGGTAAGTAATATAGGGATAGATGCATCAAACCTGCTAAGGAGGACAGGTGGAGTAGATGCTCACAGCAACCAATCAGCTGCTACCTATCATTTATGAAGTACATTCTACAAAATGATAGCAGGAAGCTGAATGGTTACTACGAGAAGCTTTTTCACCTGTCCTCTTTAGAAGGGTACCATGTAGAGGCGCTGCTCTATAGAGTGATAACTGTGTGTCACATATAGGCCAACACTAAACAGGAGAGACAGAATGGCCACCGGGGACAGGACTCACGGTTCGGGATGCTGACCCCGCACAGGAGGCACCGGAAGCCGCCCCGCTCCGTGGCCTGTACATCAGAGGGGAGCTGAGGGCAGCCAGCCTGCTCCTCTGCCGCCGCCATGATGGTAGGGAATGACGTTGGACACTGGCTGATGACGTCATTGTCAATCTACGGAAGGGGATCTAGCCGCTTTCCCGCCGCCATGACACAGAAAGCTAACACTTCCGGCACACATAGATGACGTAGCAACAAGGAGATAACTTACGATGTGGGCGTGGCAACACTATGAATATTCATTAGATGGTGGAACGTCATGCATATTAATGACATGAAGAGACAAAGGACTTGGGAGGTGAGTACTAGTGTGCCTGCACTGTGCAGTGTGTGATTAGGAGAGCAAGGCGGCGGCTGCTTGTCATGTGAATATACAGTACAGCCAGGGTAACACACTGCAGCACAGTCATATATCATATAGGTATAAATGGGCTACCTAGTATATGCACTAACACATTATATCTTTATTATACATGCATGGGGTCTGCTGTTGCAGTAAACTTCGCTATTTCCAAGTGATAATAAATGTGTCATTTTAATATCTTTTATTTTTGTGTTTACCAGATGCAACGATTAGCATCAGTGCTTATTCTGTATGAGGTACAAATAGCTAAAGAACTGGACCCTCATTAAGGCCAGGTGTCATGGTGAATGAGGGGTCTATACTGCCTTACAGGGCCCTGTGACAGACTCACCTTCCCCGTGTAACCTATAAACATAGATATATTGTGTGTCTTGTAACCAGTCTTCTGTCTGATACAGGGGTTTATTTTTCCCAAATGTTTGTGGGGTGCCCAACCCAGTATCTTACTTAAGGGGCCCCTGCATCCCAATTGTACTGTACACCAGCTATTTCCCATCTTGTATGTTGTATATTCCTCACTGTAACTATTGTAGTGGGCCTGAGTCAGCTGCCTCACCATCCCTGTAGTGTATTGTTCAAATGTAAATTGCCTTTAGTTCTATTAGTCTACCCCTCTGTGTCGCCCCTGTCTGTCTGCCCTTCTCCTTTAGAATGTAAGCTCTCACGAGCAGGGCCCTCATCCTCACGTGCTTCTCCTCCCCCTACTTATAGTATAATTTACTCCTAACTCCCTACAATGGCACCTACCACCTGGTTGCTCATGTCCTGCTGCTTGTGTTTTGCAGCTGAGTTTATAACCTTGTCCTTGTCCTGCATTGTTTTGTATTACTATTAACTGTTTTTCTTGTGTGCTCATTTATGTACTGTGTAAGGCGCTGCGGAACCTTTGTGGCGCCATATAAAGGATAATAATAATAATAATTAGAGAAAAGCGCTGTATAAATACAATTATTTTTAGCTCAATTTGTTCGTTTTATTTTGTATCAGTAGCACACTCAGTTTCCCAACATCCCTCATCCTCAGCTCATAACGTCAAAACCCTTTTTATGTACCACATGCTTAGTAAAGTATTATTATTATCCTTTCATTAAGCCAGAGGTTTCCAAATTCAGGGGTAGATATATTATAATTATTGCTATAACGCTTCCCGCTTCGCCTCTTTACAGAGTCAAAGCAGGAAGCACTACCGATGAGATGTATGAACATCTCATGGGCCGGAGATGGGGAGCGTTAACTCCCCCTTCTGGCGCTACCCACTAGAGACCACAGCGCATCAGCCTAGTGCCCAGCCGGCTCCAGTGAGCATGCGCGGGATCTCGCAAGTATTGCGAGAGCTTCGCGCACAGCCTGGAGCCGGCAGCAGGGACAGCGCTGTCCCTGCTGTGGGGATAGGGCAGCGCCAGGCTGTAGCTGTTGATAGCGACAGTGGGCCGGTCAGGCGATCTGACCCATTCATACATGGCCCAGGCTAACGGCACTGCTATCTTGTAGATAGTGGTGCCAATAATGACAGGGGCTTTACCGCCCAAACCCCGATCATACATCAGGGAGAAGTGGTATCAGCGCACATAACGTGCGCTTCATACATCTCCCCCTCGGTCCTCAAAGCACCCCAACAGTCCAGGTTTTAAGAATGATTGACCACAGGTGACTTAATTATACCTCTTTTCCACCAAAAACCCAGGTCCGACCTGGGTTTTTGGACATGGTTCCAACCCTGGTCAGACCCATTTACACTGCACCTTTGATCTGGGTTACTCCCAGGTCAGCCCTGTTCACACTGAACTCAGGTCTGCCCTGCTAAACCTGTGAGGTCATAAAAAGTGGGAGGTGAATGCTCCACAACCACCAATCCGCTCATTTTAGGCATGATCCAGGTCAGATAACCCGGGTTGCACCGTTTACACTGCACCATTACCTGGGTCCAACCCTGGTAGCTACCTGGGTTGGATTGCAGGGTCACTTGACCCAGGTTATTTTTCAGGGACCCTTTTACACTGAGCTGCGACCCAGGTAGACCCAGGTTTTTGCTCTGGTGTAAAAGGGGTATTAGTAACCACATCGATTTGATTCAATCACCTGTGCTCAATCATGGATATCTCAAAAATCTGAACTGTTGGGGTGCCTTGAGGACCACATTTGGGAACCTCTGCGATTAAGCCTTGTGGGTAAAGTTGCATACACACGTAAAGATTATCTGTCAAACCAAACAACTAGTTGATTGGTTGGAATGAAAATCTGGTAATGTATTGGAGTAACTGACAATCAGCAATTTGCTCCTAAATGCCAGAAAACAGATGAAAATGGTCGTTCAGACAAGTTTGTTAAATGTTTGAGCTAAAGCAATTTGTTCAAACAACAGTTTTTGTCCATTTCCAGCGTTTGGGAGCTAATTGCTGATTGTCTTTTGCTTTCATACCTTACCAGATTTTCATTCCAAACAATTAACTAGTTGGTTGGTTTAACAGATAATCTTTACGTGTGTCTTAAGGTGCGTACACACATAACAAATTTTTGAACGATTTAACTAAAACGGCGTCGTTATCGTTAAATCGTTCATAAAAATCGTTAATCTTTTTAAGGTGATGATAATCGTTCATGCGCGTTCACGTTTGGAGTTCATTGTCCATTCTGACTGTCCAACAAACTATTTTCGTTCAGAAAATTGTTCATGTTGTCCATTCACTGTATGCATGATTAAAAAAATCCTTCATCGTTCATGAAAATCGTTCATTAATTTAGTAACCAACGATTTTTATAAACTATTTTCGTTCACTTTTTCAAGGGAAAATCTGGACGAAAATAGTTAGTTACTAACATCGTTGTGTGTGTATGCAGCTTTAAGGTTGCAGCACATACTAATTTTTCACCTACTTCAGTTTAGTGTTTCAGCACTCACAGTAGCAATCAGACTGAGAACCCTGGGTATATTTATGGTGCTAATAGTGCAGTAGGGCCAGGGTCGGACATATCTTGGCCAGCAATACTGCAGTCGCAAGAGATCCATCTCATGGGAGGGTTGTGGGCATGTAACTTTATGTCTGTGTGTGCAAACTGTGAGGCCTGTGGCTGATGGATTTTTTGCACCCTTCATAGGGCAGCTACAAGTAATGGCGACTGTGGACAGATAAAGCAGCCACTGTTTTTCCCTCTTGAAGCCATATGGATACTCACAATAGCATAAGGTAGTAAATCTGGTTTCCCGCAAATACAACCACTTGGCATCCCACTCAGATTTCGTCCCAATAGAGTGTAATGTATACTTGCATTGCGTATATACATAGTGGTTATGTTGTGTGGTAATAACAATGATGTTATGGTATAGAGCAGGCCTGGCCAACCTGTGGCTCTCCAGCTGTTGTGAAACTACAAGTCCCAGCATGCCTTGCAACAGTTTTAGCATTCCCTAATAGCAAAACTGTAGCAGGGCATGCTGGGACTTGTAGTTTCACAACAGCTGGAGAGCCACAGGTTGGCCCGGCCTCGTATAGAGGACGGACAGTACATGGAACTATATTGCATGCAGTCAAAATGTTGACGCTCACTATGTATACATGTGGACAAAATGTCAACTTAGCGTTAGGGATACCTGAGAAATGGACTGCTAATACATTGTCACCATCTACTTAATATACCAAACCCTAATTTTGTAATAAAATGCTATCCATTTAAAATTTGACTCACAGGGATACATAATTTGTGATCACTTTGTTACAATGCTAGTCCATTTCTAACTAGACTAGGTCTACAAAAGTGGTCCCTTATTATCATTTATGTAATTAGTGCATTGTTGAATAGGGTTTAAAAAATAAAGTTTTATATATAATTTATCTGCCCCTGACAAATCATCATTAGGGTCTGTGCTTCAATTAATAAAACATAAGGCTATCTGGGTGCAGCTTTAGATACAGAAATTTCAGTCTAAGCTTTTTAAGTGTGACATTGTTTCTTGTTAGGTCCACTGGCTGTCATGCTGGCGTCCACATTGTGGCAGACATATGGCTCTTATACTACTAGCCCAACGTGCTCATGTTCGTCGGCGACGGCGGCCACCTCAGGAACGTGTTTTCCGTGTCCGCACACAGTTCTTGAACTTACCTGAGGACGTTGTTATACAGCGTTACCGTCTTCACCCAGCACTCATCCGTGATTTATGTCACTTGCTAGAGCGCGACCTGCAGCCCTCCACTGGACGCTCACATGCCCTACCTGTGTATGTCAAAGTGACAGCTGCTCTGGACTTTTACACATCTGGTACATTCCAAACACCAGCAGGTGATGCAGCAGGGATCAGCCAAGCGAGTATGTCCCGTTGTGTGACACAAGTCACTGAAGCCATTGTACGTCGGGCACATAGATTCATTCAATTTCCAAGAGGCCACATACAGCATAAGGCAGCTGCACGTGATTTTCAGAGAATTCATGGTTTCCCTGGCACAGTGGGGGCTGTTGGCTGTACTCACGTGGCACTAAAGCCCCCGTCAGATCATGAAAGTCAGTATCGCAACCGCTGGAGTTACCATTCCATGCACATGCAGGCTGTCTGTGATGCTAGAGGGACGCTGACACAGATAGTATCAGAATATCCAGGTTCTATATCGGAGGAGGACATTTTAGAACAGTCAAGCTTGGGGCACATGTTCCAGAATCAAGAGAAAGAATTCTGGCTAGTCGGTAAGCATATTGCGTAAAGAGGAGCTGTGAGAGATCACATTGTTGTCATTGTAAGAGGAAGGTCAAGTACACAATACATTTTTGATGGCATGTTACAAAATATTAGAAGCATGAGATAAAATTATTGCTTGCAGAGTAAGTGTGCATTATTTAGGATAATCTAATTGTGTTCTGGAACAATGAAAAAAATGTACTTTAAAAAAAAAAAAAAATACAATATACTTTTTGTTGCTAGTAATAAATATACACAAGAAAAGCAATTGCAGATACAATTACAATAATGATCGCATAGTGCATCTCATATCAGAGGTAGTTAGCATATCGCTGGCCAATGATACGGGCCTGCCCACCAGCATCAAGGTCACCTCGTCGAGCAGGTCCCCAACACTGGGGTTCGCATCTGGGGCGCAGGGCACCCCAAAAGACAGCCCAGCCAAAGACCTCCCCCTTTTAAGTCTTTACCTTTATTACTATTTCAAACACCTGATACTTTAGAACACTTCACTGTCACTCTTTTTTTCGTTTTATGCCCTGGGGAGGTATTTGGATGGGCTGTCTTTTGGGGTGCCCTGCACCCCAGATGCAAACCTCAGAGTGTTAGGGACATGCTCAACGAGGTGACCTTGACGCTGGTTGGCAGGCCCGTATCATTGGCCAACGATATACATACATTTGAATAATGATCGCATAGTGCATTTGCAATTTCTTTTCTTGTGTATTTACTTTAAACTCTCAGCATGATTGCACACCCTAATAATAATGAAAGGTGCTATCTAGAGCCCTTCCCCATAGTCTAGTAATAAACCCAGGATAAAAAGGAAAATAAACACTCAATCATAGATCTCAAAACCTTCTGTAAAGTGTAACCCACTTCCATCCTTTCCATTTCCTCACTCTGCCCCTCTCCTGTTCCTTGCCTCGCAGGAGGGCGTTGTTACATCCAGAAGCCCTGGCTAATGACCCCAATAGAAGACCCTCAGTCTCCAGCAGAGTCGCAGTACAATTCATCTCATGCCGCAGCCCTAAATGTTGTGTCCCATGCGTTCTGCTGTCTCAAATCAAGGTTCCGTTGCCTAAGTCGGCGAGGAGGATCTCTTCAATACAGCCCTCTCAAAGTCAGTCAAATATTTGTAGCCTGCTGCGTCCTACACAATATGGCATTAAGTCGTGGCCTGGAGGTACCCGTGGACGAAAGAGAGGAGGGAAGTGAGGGAGAGGCTGGGAAAGAGGGCAACCAGCAAGCTCAGGAGACAAGAAAAGAGCTACTGCAGAAGTACTTCAGCTAGAGGATGTCAAGAGACACTTTTGCCTTGTTTACAAAAAGACAATTCAATTGCATTTTGCAATCAAATCATTGTTAATAAACAGATAATAATTCAGGGGCATTAATTGTAAAAAAATTTGTATTAATGTATACAGCAGGTAAAATAAGTATTGAACACATCAACATATTTCTCAGTAAATATATATGTAATGGGGCTATTGTAATGAAATTGTCAGCAGCAACAACCCATACAATCCACACATGCAAAGAAATCAAACCATAGATGTCCATAAATTAAGTTATGTGTAATAATGTGAAATAACACAGGGAAAGTATTGAACACGCTTACTGAAATTTATTTAATACTTCGTACAAAAGCCTTTGTTGGTAATGACAGCTTCAAGATGCCTCCTGTATGGAGAAACTAGTCGCATGCATTGCTCAGGTCTGATTTTGGCTCATTCTTCCAGAGTCTTCAAATCTTGAAGGTTCCGTGGGCCTCTTCTATGAACTCTGGGCCTGATTCAGACAATGGTGGCCCAATGCGCATGCGCGAGACCCGGATAGCGACGGGCAAACAGTCGCTCCGGGTCTCGTACCAAAAGGGGCGTGCTGTCGATGTTGAGTGACAGCACGACCCCTTTGGTGGGCGTGCCTGCCCAGACTGAGGCATTCCCATGGGAACGCCTACAGTCTGGGGCCGGCCTCACTGACAAGTGATGTCAGTGGGAATGCTTTCGGCTCTGTTTGAGCCAAAAGCACTCCAGGGTTTGCGGCAACGAGACCCTACCACAAGGGTCTCGTTGCAAGCCCGTTGGTCTTGACCATCGCGACCATCTTCTTGGCCGCTCGCTATAGCTCTGGGTGGTCACCCACAGCTATACAAGCGGCCAGGAGGCCGCTCTAAAAATCAAGAAGGATGGCCCTGATTCAGAGCGAGCGCTCTGTCAGAGCGTCTGGCTCTGAATCAGGGCCTCTGATCTTTAGTTCTTTCCATAGATTTTCAATTGGATTCAAGTCAGGCGATTGGCTGGGTCATTCTAGCAGCTTTATATTCTCTCTCTGAAACCAATTGAGAGTGTCCTTGGCTGTGTGTTTGGGATCATTGTCTTGCTGAAATGTCCACCCTCGTTCATCTTCAGCATCCCGGTAGAGAGGATATTTTTATGAAGAATGTCTCGGTACATTTTCATTCATCCTTCAAGTATATGAAGTATGCCAGTACCGTATGCGGAAAAACTGCCCCACGCCATGATCTTCCCACCTCCAAACTACACTGTTGGTATGGTGTTTTTGGGGTGATGTGCAGTGCCATTTCTCCTCCAAACATGGTGTGTATTATTGCATCCAAAGAGTTCAATTTTGGTCTCATCTGACCAGACTATATTCTCCCAGTATTTCACACGCTTGTCCAAATGTTGTGCAGCAAACTTTAAACGAGCTTCAACCTGCGTTTTCTTCAGCAATGGAGTCTTGAGTGGTCCGCGTGCATACAGGCCATGGCGGTTGAGTGCATCACTTATGGTTTTCTTGGAAACAATTGTACCTGCCAATTCCAGGTCTTTTGGTAGCTCTCCACAAGTGGTCCTTGGCTCTTGGACAACTTTTCTGATAATTCTTTTCACTCCTCTATCAGAAATCTTGCGAGGAGCAGCACCTGGTCATTGCTGATTTTTTCTGAAATGTTCTTTCCATTTCCAGATTATGGCCCCAATAGTGCTCACTGGAACATTCAGAAGTGTAGAAATCCTTCTGTAACCAATGCCATCAGTATGTTTTGCAACAATAAAGTTGCGAAGGTCTTGAGAGCGCTCTTTGCTTTTACCCATCATGAGATATTTCTTGTGCAACACCTTGGTAATGAGACACCTTTTTATAGGCCATCAGTTGGGACTGAACCAGCTTATATTAACTGGCACTGACAAGGGGCAGGATTGCTTTCTAATTACTGATAGATTTCAGCTGGTGTCTTGGCTTTTCATGCCTTTTTGCACCTCCCTATCTTCATGTGTTCAATACTTTTCCGTGTCATTTCACCTTATTACACAGAACTTAATTTATGGACATCTATGGTTTCATTTCTTTGCATGTGTGGATTGCATGGATTGTTGCTGACATCATTACAATAGCCCCATTACAAATATATTTACTGAGAAAAATGTTGATGTGTTATTTTACCCACTGTATCTTGTACATAGTCCCCTTTCAGTGTATTTAAAAAAAAATAAATGTACTAGATTTAGTGGCCGTCAATAATAAGTAGTACTTTTGCAGTGCAGAATGTAATGCAGTCATCGCCACCACCCGCCATCTCAGCCACCCTTGATCATATACTGTCGTCTAATTCCACATAACATTGTACCATAGAACGATGATAGTCTATATTAAACACACAACCCAAGTCATGTTCACATGTCTTATCTACCCCAGAAAGCCAGTACACCTTTTCTCTTTTCTTATTTTACTGGTGGACCTCAAATTGTTTCATTGTACAAAAAAAAGCAAAAAAAAAAAAAAAAGAACACAAGAAAAAAAAAAAAAACCCATTGTGGACATCAGCTGGGATCAAGAGAATTTCCCAACAATTGGGTAAGGGAGCTATATGAAGAAAAATATATATTAAAATAAAAAGTTATGGGTAAAACTGTAAGGGGAAGCGAAAGAGCAAAAACGAGCCCCTATCGCTGCTAAGTTGGGGTAGATCAGGAGTTCTGAATTGGAGTATTGGGGTGGGGGTGTCTTAATTCAGGGTCCCTCTCCCCTCAAACAGGTATAAAGTACCGGATGAGCAGTACTAGCAAGGAAGGTCAAAGGACACAAATTTCTCTATATAGACATGGCTGTTTTTCAGTTCCTTAGTCTTCCAAAACGATGGGTTCACTTGTACTGGCAGGATGGGGTGTAGTAAGGGAGGGCAGAAGGCCAGGTGGTCTTGGGGGCAGTGGTAGCTTCAATTTCAGTGGCTGATTGGGACGTCGAGCAGCTCGGCGCATCTCCATGTGTGATAGGGATTTCCTTAAACATCTGTTAAAAAACAAATAAAAAAAAAAAACACAAAATGACTTTGACAATAGGCAGTGAACACAGAATGGAAAGAGTTATGTTGCTACGTGAAAAGTTTCAGTCTGATGCTAGATTTAAGAATATGGAAAGGAGGGGGAAGGGTTAACAATAGTACTGTAACAGTGGACACTATATAGAATCCCCCTTCCATTGTGATTAGCAATAGGCTTTTACAGAGACAGGAACTCTTACAATTGGACAACAGTTAAAGGGTGGGCTTTTAGTTACCTTGTGTCTTTAGTAGCCACAAACACTACAGGATTAGGGGCATCTGCAAGGTTGAGTTTCTGCCTCTTGACATTGGGTTGAGAGCTAGAACGGACACCAGAGAAGGAGCGGCCATTGGCGGAGAACGGAGGAACTACCCCCACTCCGGATACCTGAAAACAAGGTTTGTTTCTAAGAACTTATGTATATGTATATATTTAAAAAAATAAAAAGTTGACAATATTATAAAACAATTAGGAACAGAAGATAAAGCACAAGGAAATGCAGTAAGAGTTACTGGATCAGTGCTTGACGTGGCATGAGCAGTATTGTACCAAATGGTAATGCATACATAATTCTCAAGCACACAACATATAATGATGTGACCTCAGACTATTGCTGCAGTCGTACCAAAAAGCCCCTCTCGGCGCCAGGTCCTGTGCGACTCTGCCAACGCCGAACGTCTCTCGTGTCTATTTCACCTGAAAATGCATCTTAGTTGCAATGCGATGCAACTAAGCAACACGAGATTGCATGGATTAATTTGATATGCAACACTTGTATATCTGTGTGCATCTGACTATGAATACGAAGAGCTACGATGCAGCGTCCATGGCATTTTTCCATACGCTCAGCACTAGCAGAGTAGCACGGGACCTGGTGGCTCTCTTACACCAAATGGCGTATTGAGGCTAGGTGTAGGAGGACACATCTGTAAATAGGTTGTGTGTTTATTCCAAATTCATAATTTGTATGCTGGAGATTTATTTTGTATTAATACCTAAGGTTTGCCAAAAGCGAATATCCAGCAGATGATTTTCAGTAATCAAGAGGGAACCCCAGCTGACATCTCCAATTAACAGCTGAGAATGCCGAGTACACCCCAGTGTCTATTGTCGTAAGTCCAAAAGCTCCTGTTCATAGCCTAATAACTATTAAGACTGCAAACAAAAAAGTATGCCTGTCATATGTTGTGCCTACTTTCCAATTCATAAATTTAGGTGGTGGGGGGGGGGGGGGGAAATCCAAAACTTTCTGTAAGTGTAAACTATGGATTTAAAGAAAATGTTAGGCCTGGAGGCCAGTGCTGTAGTGCAGCCACATTCAAGTGGTATCTATGCATCACTTACGGCTTCAAATGCTCTCTTGGTGGGTAGCACACTAAGACCTCGACTTTGAGTCAGCTGGTTACGGTTTATTGGAGTTTTTGTCCCACGTGGAGTCTTAGGCTTCAGGGGTGCTTGAGCAGCTAGGAGAATGGTGTGAGAGGTTAGTCTAAAGAAAGACTTCGCAGTAGCAGGTTTACAAATTAGATCTAAAATTGTAGTCCTTACCTAGCTCTTTCACAATGGCAGCCAATGGAGGACGCACTAGGGGCAGGATCTTCAGTGGAGCTTTAGCTGCCTTCGGTAGTCGAATAGAACCTGATGGGAGATTGAATAAATCATATATTGTGATAGCTTGTACTGAAAGACAAAAAGATCTACCACTCTCTACCAGATGACTCACATTCCGCCTTGATGGAGTTCGAGTTGATTGGGGCATAGGGCCGGCGTGCAGCTCTTCTAGGTTGCAATATATCTCTGCACATGCGGCGTGCAATACGGGTTAGTTTGGTCGTCTGGAGAAGGAACGTCTGACGGTTCTTTGCCAGCAGTTTAGCACGGTTTGCGCTTGTGGTATACGGGGACAAGCTCTGAGCTTCTGGCCGAGAGATATGGCCACGGGAGTGCGGCTCCTAAGAGAAAACTTGTTATTGTAGGACAGAGGCAGAGGATCGAATGCTTTTCCTAAATTTTCTTAATTTCTTACTTTTCCATGTAACTTTAAACACATTAGCTCATATAGTTGAAGTTCTACTACGGTTTTATTAGAAAATGCAAGCTACCTTTGTCGAGATGAGCAATTATCTAGTCCTCAGCAAGTTATAAAATCTACATGCCTCTGTCAACACTGTAGCAGTCAATGCTCTTGACTGTCATCAGAAAAAGACTGAACAAGTACGGCTTGCACAGAAGGGAAGCAAGGAAACAACCCCAATTTGGCAAAGAGCAATCTCAGGGGATCACCTATACCAACAGTCAAGCACAGCGGTGGAGTGGTGATGATTTGAGATTGTTTAGTGGCCACAGGACTTAATATATCCAACATAAATTCCTCTTTACAGCAGGGTATTCTAGAGGAAAACAAAGAGGCCATTTCTTTGAAAACTGAAACTTGGCTGAAACTGGATCATACAACAGCAAATGGTCAGAAGCACACAAACAAATCTAAAATGTAATGGCTGAAAAAGTAATGTTTTGAAATGGACAAATAAAAACACATTAAACACACTGAAATGATGTGGTGGGACCTTAAAGATAGCTGTGCAGAAATACAAACAATCAATTGACTGAAGCAATGTTGTAATTGGAAGAATGAGCTGAAAATGCTATCATTTTGAGTATTTTTGTGAACATATATCTTTTATGCACTGTCACATTATGGGCACCATACATCTGCACCACTATACCCTGTTCAGCAGACGCCGACCAGCAAACATCGATGATTGGAGATCCAATGGCAGATCTGGGAAATTTAGCATGTTAAAAATCCCAGACTTGCCGATTCCAACCATTTTCGGGCAGGTATCGGCAAATCAAGATTTATTTTTTTTTAATATGATTTTGAATATCCTCGATCACTCGGCATCAGCAGAACAGGGAATTGGAGCAATCTGTCGCAGATGTATGAGCCCCTTTAGATTAGCTCGATTTTATGACTTGGCAAGGACTAGAAGATTGTTTATCATTTGCTAACATGTAAACAAACATTTAAATTGTGTTATAGATTTTGATGTTTACACCCACAAGCAATATATTAGGGAGACATGGAGGTCAATCCAATTCTACGCAAAGGATGCAAGTTGCTGTTAAAACGCAGGCAATGGCTCTGCATCTTGCACCTTTCGCAACCTACTCCAAGCCCGAACTCTCTTAATTCTGCTCGGTGCAAAATGGGGCTGCAAGCACTTTTAAGCAAATTTGGACTACCATCAAGCGCACCCGTTGCCGCAATGACTCACACCCGCTTACATCGTATGTAATTGGATTGACCCCCATGGTCCATGTCCTGTAACAGAAGTATGAACACACAACACTTTGCGACATATAAAGACATGCAAGTCCAAAAGGATAAGTGTAACAGGCCAGACAAAAGCAAAACACAGTAAATAGAACACAAAACGAGCGACTCAGGGATAAACTGAAATTCAAAACAGAGCATAACGGCCAGATATCAATTTAGATGAAACATGGGGAAATAGAAACAGGAGCAATAATGTCACAAAGAAAAAAACAGGCGAGTAGTAACCCACCCATTACATATAACTTACAAATATTAAAACCCCAGATAACAGTAGTGAAGCGGATACCTGAAGGTACCATCTAGGCCCACACACCATGAAACCAGGAGAATAGTAGGGATCATTGTGACAGATATAACAAGAGATATGGTAAGAACTTACCTTTGTTATCTCTGTTTCTACGAAGTCCACAGGGTTGACCTTAGGGTATAGGTTGGGAACCAAATCCGGGCACCACACAGTTAGAGCTTTTAGCTCCCAGGATGCACTGGGTCACTCTCCCTATAACCCCACCCCCAAGCCAGAGGCACCTCAGTTTGTAAGTAGCCAAAGGAGGAAAGAAAGAAGACTGGAACACTCAACCATACTCACAGAGAAGGCGACGGGAAACCGGTGACCAGTAACACAGCCCATATGAAGCCAGGTGCGTCAGGGCGGGCGCCCTGTGGACCCTATGGACTTTGTAGAAACAGAGATAAAAAAGGTAAGTTCTCACCATCTCTTGTTTTCTACTTCAGGGTCCATAGGGGGTCCACAGGGTTGCAAACAAAAAGTATGGTGGTCGCTCACATCAACTTAATGACATTGCACAGGTGCTCGTAAAGGGTGGGGTTTACACTGAGCTACAGAAAAAAAAAGGGATTTTCCCTCCAGCACACTGCAGCAAAAACAAAAATACTTGAATCCTACATGATAATAGAAATTCAGAGGTATTGGTTTACATACATTTGCAAATATATGAATAAACATGGGCCAAACGTCAAGGCTCCTCTATACCAGCGTCCCTAACATTATGGGGTTCACGTCCGAGACGCAGGGAACCCCAAAAGAATCCAGCAAAGGACCATCCCCAGGGCATCACACGAATAATGGAAAAAAGGGTGAAAGTGAAGTGTAAAGTATAGTTGTGTAAAGATAAATCAATAAGTGTTAATGGTAACATTATTAACACTTATTGATTTATCTTTACACAACTATACTTTACACTTCACTTTCACCCTTGCAAGGCAGAACAGCTGAGGCGCCACAGTGAGCCACCCACAGCTCGAGTAGAATAAGCATCAACAGAAACAGAAAGACCTATCCTATGTGTAGGCCCCTGAGATAGTCATACGAAGACATCTAGCCAAAGTCAGTCTATTGGCCAGCCATCCCCTTCCTGTGAAATCCAAAGACCACAAATAAGGAGTCTGATTTCCTGAAGGAACTTGAACGGATGACATAAATCCGGAGAGACCGGACCACAGTCAATGAGGCCACACCAGCCGAGCGGACTGGTGACTGAAATGTCAGTACCATAAGTTCCAGAATAATATGGAACTTAAAAACCACTTTAGGAAAAGACATAGGGCGAGTGCAACTCACAACCCTGACATGGTGGACTATCCAGAAAAGGGAGCCACATGAGAACGCTCCCAATTCAGACACTCTCCTGGCAGATGCAAACGCCATAAAAGAGAGAGAGAGACTAAGCTATAGACCATGTAACAGCAATCAAAGTGGTTCAAATGAAGGTCCCGGGGGGCACGAAGAACCACTACCAAGTCCCAAGGAGCCCCTAGGGAAGACAAAGGGAGGCATAATCCAGAAAACACCCTGAAGGATGGATCGGATACCAGAGAGTGGAGCAATTCCACATCCGAACCCTACTGACAGTGCAGAGATCCGCACTCTCAGAAAGACCAGGCAGAAGGCGAGACCCAAGTCAGCTGGAAGGAATGCCAGAACTTCTGAAAATCCTAAACACCGAAGGACTGTAGCGACAGGTATGATACCATAAGAATTATGTATGCCACAGTCTGTGGTAGATCCCAGCAAAAGCTGGCCTAAACATTTCAATGATGACAGAGCCAGGGAAGCCCTAGGACCACAGTAGGGGCAGTCAAAGACAAACGATCCAGGTCCAGGGAAAAACAAGGACCCTGAGACAACAGGTCCAGATAGTGAAGCCGCAGGAACGGAGCATCGATGGGGAGACTCCGAAAATCTTAAGTACCAGTGACGTTCGGGGCGATCTGGAGCCACCAGAAGGAAAGCCCCTCCGTCTCGAATTAAATTTCCGAAGACCTCGAGGAAGAAGGGAGACCGGAGGACACAGGAACACAAAGTGGAAGGACCACTTCACTGACAAAGAGTCACTGACTGTTGCTTAAGTACCCCTAGTGCTGGACTGTAACATCGGTAGTGTGTGATAAGAGTCAGAAGGCCATGAGGATCACCTCAGGGAGGCCCCCTCTGCTCACCAGGAGTTGAAACCTCTCTTGGAGAAGAGACTATTCCCCGAGATGCATATCGGGACGGCTGAGGAAGCCCGCTTCCCAATGGAGAGCTCCTGGAATGAACACTGCAGAGATGGCCGGGAGGAGACCCTCGGACTGTCAGAATGTGTGACATTCCTGTCAGTGCCACCCAATGACCAGTGTTGCCTAGATAGAAGCCACTGTTGTGACACTGTTGGACTGAACCTTTTCAGGTTTACCGTGAAATGTGTGTTAGGCCAGAGTGAAGGCCCAAGACAGCCTGAAGTTCCAACAAGTTAAGTGGCAGGGCGGAATCGACAGACTTCCAACTGCCCCGAAACGAAAGCGGACCAGACACTGTCCGTAGCAAAGAATACCCTGGACTAGATGGCCATAGCCAGACCGACTCGCCTCCGAAGAGAGCATCACTATTTGAACAGTGATCCGATGGAAAAAACTTATTCCCTCTGGAGAGGAGCCAATTATGGCAAGGCCTGGAATGGAACCGAGCATATTCCACCCTTCCAAAAGGTAAGGTAAACCCCGGTGGGGCGGAGGACAGTCCCAAACGGCAGAACCCGAAAATTGCAAACCTGAACCCATGCTGATAAGAGGGCTCTATATGTACCCGTAGGTACGTGTCCTGAATATGCAGAGATAGCATAAAGTCCCCAGGTTCCAAACATCGGATGATGGAGCATGGTGGACTCCTCCTGAGTCCAGGCACCCTTAGAATCTGATTCAGGGATATGAGACAGAGGACAGGCAAATGAGGACCAGTTGGCCACTGCCCCAGAAAGAATGTAGAACAACCAGTCCCTCGCTGAGATAGTGAGGCTGGCCAAAATAGCTCTGCTTACAGCAAAGACTGTATAGCTTTCTGGATTTGTAAGGCCCTGATCGGGTCTGAAGAAGGGCCCGTGTAACACCACAATGAGTGGCCGTACCCGTGAGAGATTACAACTCCTACCCAAGCATCCGTGGTGACATGACACCAGCACTGGGTGAACTGAGAAAGTTGGTATCTCACTCTGGAATCCCCCGTCAGGTTGAAGGTTTATCCTAAGGCTTAAAAGCAGGGTCGTCTGGATGTCCAGGTCTGCTCGTACTGGATATGGTGGCCCTCGTTAAGGTTGACCCTGAGGACCAAAAGACTTAACAGATTTAGTCCGATTGTAGTGGGAGTAGCTAAAGACGGTATCTTCTCATTAGTGATACTGCCAATGATGCAACAATCTTGTCAAGGTCAGGACCAAAAAAAGATGGTGCCTGCACCTCTGCTTTCCCAGAGCGCCGAAATAGTGTATTGCGGCGGATACAGTCGCAGCCGAAACCCAGGTGGTTAGAAGACTGGCATCCAATGTAGGTATTCCCACATATGACAACTGCATATTTTATGTGAGCGGCAAAAGACATTTGAACCCCAGACGTGTTGGAGGAGAAAAACGTTACAAATGCATCAGCCCAGTATGCGATAGTATTAACCAACCATGCGATGGCCATGGTAGGACGGGCAACAGCCCCTGCAAGCAAGTATATTGATTTCACTCAAAGTTACCACCTACAGATCCATAAAATCCGTCCAGGCCGGAATGGGAGGCGTATTAATGCCTGTAATCAGACGATTAACATACAAATCCACCCCAGGAGGTGATTACTATAACTTGTGATGACCCTCAGGGAATGGGAAACAGAAGGCCTTTGTGACTCCTCGTATCTGGCGACAGCCAGACTCCCGCCATGAGATCCACCCGCTGGACAGAAATGGAGAATGTATGATACAGGTGCAGGATAAACATTCTCTATAACCAGAATGGACCTGGCTACCAGCCCCAAAGCAGAGATAATAATACTTGAAATCGGCTACCCCCATGTAAGAGGGAAAGAGCCCAATACATCATCCAGTTCACGGCAGAGCCAACTGGGAAGTAACCACAGGGCATATATCACGCTATTTTGTATTTCTTAGAAAACGACATCCACCCGGGTGGCTGTTGTGGTAATCCCTGCAAGGGGAATGATAAACCGGTGTGGTACCGGAGGTAATTCATGTACTGTGAAAAACCCCGGCAGGGAGCAATAGTCTGTGACACAGGGGTAAAGTGCAAGAAACTGCGAGATACCCTGAGTTGAGAAGGACCGTATGGTGAAGTAACCCCAAGTGAGTTACGACAATGGGGCCCGCCCGGCGATCCGCAATGGAGAGGATCCTGAGAAAACAAACCGCCCAAGGGGGTCATGTAAGGGGCCCGGCACCAGATGGCGCTGCATACATAACCCTTTCTGAGTCAAATCCTCCGCACTAATACCTGCAGTCCATGACATGCAGGATAGCAAAAATGGGTGCAGTATTGCGCTCTCTCTCCTGGTCAGACATATCTGACCAACTATCTTGGCGGAAATATTAAGCAGCGCCATACCGGTCCTGACTAATGCTAAGATCAGCCGCAGGGACCCATTATCAGTGTATGCAACACACAGTTCCACCTAAAATATGGCAACGTGCAGCACGCAACAGTATGTGACAAACCTCACAATTATTGACAAGTATATAAATGTGAGGTCTCAGAACCACCCTAGGTACACCTGTATTAGGGCAGATAGAAAGAAAAGGGATAGATATACACTGACAGGTGAGAGAAAAAGCAGACAGTCAGCACTAGCATAAGTCACATACAATGCAGACATATATATACACTGTACATCAGTGATTTTCAACCTTTTTTAACTCGCGGCACACTACACAAGATTTTAAAATTGCCAAGGTACACTATCCGGCGATGCGGTGTGCGCGGACTATGAAAAAACACACTACATTAGTTCCCACAGGAACAAAACACACTACATTGGCCCCCACAAGAATAAAACAATCCCATTGGCTGGCCTAACAGAAAAAAAAAAAACACACATTGCTCCCCACAAAAAAAAACAACCATACCACATTGCGCCCCACAGAATTGCTCCCTACAGAAAAAGAAACCTATGGCTGGCCCCACAGAAACAAAACAAAACACATTGTTCCCCACTAAATAGGCAAATATATGGCTGGATAACATATGGCTGGTTCTCACTAAAAAAAAATGACATGACTGGTTCCCACGAAAAAATAAACTATGGCTGGTACCCACGAAGAAGAAAAAAAATGTCAGGTCCCCACAAAACCCACATTTCTTCCCCCCTTGTCACTCACACTGCAGCAGGATCGCGTGCGGGCGGGCGGGCTTCCAGGCAGGCTGCAGAGCCTGCCTGGACAGAGCGCGGGCTGGCTGATTGGCGCAGGGCGTTGGCTGGCAGAGCGGGCTGGAGGGCACTGGAAAACTCGGCGTGCGTGACCCGTGATGTCACGCCGCCGCATCTTTGCAGGTCACTACCCGGTCGCGCCTAAGTCTCCCAGAGGAGCTCAGCGGCCCGGGATGCTGAAGTACAGTAAAATGTGCCCGGTGGTTCTGACAGCCCCGCGGCACACTTCACAACCGGCCGCGGCACACCGGTTGAAAACCGCTGCTGTACATACATAAGCATGACATAATATACTACACAATGTCGCTACATTCCACTGCCCAGATTCAGTGTCTGTGAAGGCTATAGCGCTGTGTACACTCACCCAAATGGCTATGTACGCCTGGGGACTTGGTCCACTGTTATCCTTGGAGATTTCTGCAGCTGCACCACAGAAGAAAATGGCCGCTGGAGACCTCAGAGGAAGCAGCTCAGCGACGCCAGACTATAGGTATTGAAAGGCGCGCTGAGCTGAGGGGAGGAGCCGCTGCAACAGGGAAGGCTTCCTCCCCTGGCCGGCTATTAACCCCCAGGACGCCGGCTCCCAGCGCCGATCGTGAAGTCCCTGGTAGTCTAGTGGTCACGCGGGGTTTGCTTCTATGGAGGGGGAGCCCGCCGCTACTGCCAGCGCCTCCGGTCTGTCCCCAGAAACCAGAGGCATCGGACTGCATTTTAAATGCGCGGATCACCGCAAGCGGTGATCCGCAACCTTACCTGCTCCCCGTCGATCCGGCAGCAGTCCTGGGCGCACCAAATCTGTACTGGCGTCTCAGCGCCGGCGGGGTGACGGAGCGGCAGCTTGAACTTCCCATGGACAGTACGACGCTGCCGCTCTAAAAAGTCCAAAGTGAAAAGAAAAATCTTTGTCCTTAGAAAAAAAAAAAATAAGCTTAGGGGCTGCTAAACAGTCCCCTCTGCGATAACTGTGACCTGACTCCGGCCGGGCTACAACTTAAACTGAAGTGCCTCTGGCTTGGAGGTGGGGTTATAGGGAGAGTGGACCCAGTGCATCCTGGGAGCGTGGTGCCCGAATTTGGTTCCCAACCTATACCCCAAGGTCAACCCTGAAGTAGAAAAATCCAGCTCTAAAGAGATGGTCAGTACAATACATCTTTACCCCAGCATCTAACATCAATCCGAGCTGCTCCACTGTGTACCCAGACTATGAAAAGCTAGCGTGTAGGAAGCAAATATGAAATCAACAGAAGAACAAAAAACATACACTAGCCATTATTTCCAAAACAAATATCAAACAACCAGCCCCCATTCCTCCCTACCGACCATACCCCCGACTTACAGCATACCTAGATCCCCAAACAACCCCATCCCCCATAAACTATTCTGCTATACCTAACCTTCCAACAAAGCAGCTGTTCCCGTGTACCCTAAAGCCATAGTGCAACCAGCCCAAAATTAAAAGGAAAAACCCAAAGATAATATGAGATATGGTAAGAACTTACCTTTGTTATCTCTATTTCTACGAAGTCCATAGGGTTCCACAGGATACCTTGGGGTATAGGTGTGACGTCAGTCATCGGGCACCATAGAGTTAAGCTCTCAGCCTCCCAGGATGCACTAGGGTCCCCCTCCTATACCCCGCCCCCGAGCCAAGGCATCTCAGTTTTGTACCAAGCCATAGGCCGGAGGAGGAGAAGGAAGAGAGAGAAAAAAAGATCTGGATACACACAAGAATCACATTCTCACCAGAGGGAGACGGAAAAAACGGTGACCAGAGCAAAGCCCATCTGCAGCACAGGTGCGACAGGGCGGGAGTCCTTCGTAAAAATAGAGATAACAAAGGTAAGTTCTTACCATATCATATTTTCTACTTCAGGGTCCATAGGGTATCCACAGGATACCTTGGGGATGTCCCAAAGCAGTATCCTTTAAGGGTGGGGACGCTCCTGTGCAGAAAGGACAATCTGCCGCCCGAAGGAAGCATCCTGAGAGGCGAAGGTGTCAAACCTGTAATACCTCACGAAGGTATGGACAGAGGACCACGTAGCAGACTTGCAGATCTGGACTGCAGAGGCACCACGTCGAGCTGCCCACGAAGGACCCACAGACCTAGTGGAATGAGCCTTCACAGAAGGAGGAACCGGCAGGCCTACATGAAGATAAGCTTCAGAAATAGCCATACGGATCCAGGCTGCCAAAGTTTGCTTTGAAGCAGGCCAACCCTTTTTACGGAAGCCATAGAGAACAAACAAGGCGTCCGACTTCCTAAACGAAGAAGTGCGGTCAACATAAGTCCTCAAGGCCCACACAACATCCAAAGTGGCCTCACCCACTGAAAGGCCAGGTGAGTTAAAAGCCGGAACAACTATTTCCTCGTTAACATGAAACTGGGAAACTTTGGGAAGAAATTCAGGACGAGTGCGTAACACTGCCCTGTCCCCATGAAAAATCAAGAAAGGGGGTCTACAAGAAAGAGCCCCTCAATCAGAAACACATCTGGCCGAAGCAATAGCCAGAAGGAAAACAGTCTTAGCTGTTAGCCATTTAAGATCCACTGAGCCCAGTGGTTCAAACGGCGGTCCCTGGAGAGCCCTCAGGACCACAGTCAAGTCCCAAGGCGCAACAGGTGGAACAAAAGGCGGCTGAATTCGCAGAACGCCCTGCATAAAGGTGCGCACATCAGGGATTGTAGCAATCCTACGGTGAAACCAGACAGACAGGGCCGAAACCTGTAGCTTCAAAGAAGTAAGGCGAAGCCCATGGTCTAGTCCCGCTTGTAGGAAGGCGAGTATCCGAGACAGACGAAACTCCCGCGGTGCATAACCTCTCGGTCGACACCACTGGAAGAACGTATGCCACACGCGATGGTATATCCTCGCGGAAGACGGTTTCCGAGCTCTTAACATGGTACGCACTACAGAGCTGGAAAACCCCCTGGACCTTAACATGGCTGTCTCAACAGCCACGCCGTCAAAGACAGCCGAGTCAGGTCCGGGTGAAGACAAGGACCCTGCGACAGAAGGTCCGGTCGTAGCGGCAACCGCAGAGGACTGTCCACAGACAGACCCTGAAGGTCTGAGAACCAGTGCCGTCTGGGCCACGCGGGAGCTATCAACAGGAGCGTCCCTCCTTCCTGTTTGAATTTCCGGATTACCCGTGGAAGAAGGGAAACCGGAGGAAACAGGTAAGCGAACCGGAACGTCCACCGGACGGACAGAGCATCCACCAGAGACGCCTTTTCGTCTCTTGTGCGAGACCCGTACACCGGCAAATTGTTGTTGTGCCGGGACGCCATGAGGTCGATCTCTGGAAGACCCCACTTGACCACCAGCAGTTGAAAAACGTCCGGGTGCAGGGACCATTCCCCCGGATGAACGTCCTGGCGACTGAGAAAGTCCGCCTCCCAATTTAGCACTCCCGGGATGAAGACAGCTGATATAGCCGGAAGATTGCGCTCCGCCCATACCAGGATCCGAGACACCTCTACGAGAGCCGCCCGACTTCGGGTTCCTCCTTGCCGGTTTATGTAGGCCACGGTGGTAGCGTTGTCCGACTGGACCTGCACTGGGCGACCCTGCAGAACCCGATGTGCCTGCTGGAGAGCATTGAAAACCGCTCAGAGTTCCAAGATATTTATTGGAAGCTCTGCTTCTGCCGGAGTCCACCTGCCCTGGAACAAGTGTGGACCCGAAACTGCTCCCCAGCCCCGAAGACTGGCGTCCGTTGTCAACAGGACCCAATTCGGTACCCAGAACGGACGACCCTTGTTGAGATGGGTCGTCTGCAACCACCAGGCAAGGGACAGGCGAACCTCCGGGGTGAGCACAATCGTCTGGGATTTTAGAGACTGAGGCAGTCCGTTCCATTTGGACAGGATTAGGTGCTGCAGAGGTCTGGAGTGAAACTGGGCATATTCCACCATGTCGAACACCGACACCATGGAGCCCAGTAACCTCATTGCCGAGTGTAGAGACACCTGGCGGCTGTGCAGACAACTGCGTACCCTCGACTGTAAGGCAGAGATCTTTTCCCCCGTCACAAAGATCCTTTGCTGTCCCGAGTCCAATAAGGCTCCGAGGTGCAGAATCCGCTGAGAAGGGATTAGAGTGGACTTCTGCCAGTTTATCAACCAGCCGTGCCTGTGCAGTAGGGCAACGGTCAGGTTCAGGTGACGCAGAAGGAGCTCCGGCGATACTGCCACTAAGAGAAGGTCGTCCAAGTACGGCAACATGCGGACTCCCTGCAGCCGCAGAGAAGCCGCCATGACCGCCATCACCTTGGTGAACACACGCGGTGCTGTCGCCAGGCCAAAAGGCAACGCCCGATACTGAAAGTGGTCGCTGGGCAAACTGCAGCAGGCGGCCTCCCACTTTGGGATCCCCCAAAGGGAGGCCCGGACCGTCAGGCCGCAGGCTTGTCATCTGGCTTAGGGGCCGGACGTCTGGTACTCCAGGCCTGCTTCCGGGGCTTGGCCGATTTCTTGGGGCCAGCCTGTCGGTGAAAAGACTGTGGTTTGGGCCTGCCCTGGGCTCTATAAGACCGAAAGGACGATGGCCCTGAACCAGAAGGGACAGCAGCCGACGGGAGACATGCCGATTTAGCTGCCACCAGTGTGGCTACAATCTTGTCCAGATCTGGACCGAAGAGAACTTCTCCGTTAAAGGGCAACGCCTCCAAACCCTTTCTGGAATCAGCGTCCGCCTTCCAGGATCGCAACCACAAGGTGCGACGAGCAGCCAACGCTGCCAAAGAAATCCGAGACGCCAGGGTACTAATTGTCTAAGGCCGCCTCGTTGATATAAGTGGCCGAATCACGGAGATAACCAATCAACTCCGCCTGCTCAGCCGGAATCGAAGGACGCCTCCAACGTATCCGCCCAACGCTCCATAGCTCTGGCAACCCAGCAAAAGCCATAGCCGGCCGCGCTGCCTCCCCCCCGCAAGTGAATAAGCGGACTTCAGGCTGATCTCCACCTTGCGGTCCGTAGCATCCTTAAGGGAGGACATGGATGGCATTGGTAATGTGGCACTACGGACAAGACGTGTCACATGAGAATCCAGGATGGAGGGGATTCCCACTTAGCAAAATAATTATCCGCGAACGGATAAGCCACCGCCAGACGCCTCTGCGGCTGGTATCGCTTGCCAGGCTGTTTTCACGCCTCCTCTAAATGGTCCACCAACTGACCCGAAAGAGAAAAGACTGTGGCGTCACCCTTCACATCCTTAAAAAAAGGCATACTTGGATTTAGCCGCTGGGGGAACTTCGTCCTCAATCACCAAAGCTGTGCGGACTGCCCGAGTAAGTCCAGGAATATACACCTTGGACCTAGCGTCCGCTTCCTTAGTACAGAGAGGTTCCTGATCGGAAAGATCCAGAATCTCCCCGTCATCAGACGTCCCTTCGTCATCCTCATAAGGAACCGACAGCGGGGAAATAGGGAGACTGCAGGGTACCACCAATTGTCTTGGGAAACCCTGCATGGGTGACGACACCACTGATTGCTGGGACAAACCCATCTGCGTAAACGCGGGCTGCGGAGCTAACTGGCCCACTAAGGTTGTAAGCGCCTGAGCGAAACAAGCCCAGGGCGGCTCCTGTACCGGTGCTGTAACCGTAATAGGCCGCGCCAACGACAAACACTGCCGGCATAGGCGCTCCGCGCTGCCCTCCCCCTCCACTAAAGGTACTTTACACGTAGTACACTGCAGCCGGAGAGGAAAGTCACTTTCAGACATGATGGTAGAAAGTATGTGACCCCTCTCACCAATTTTTTTAAAATGGCGAGAGACCACCCTGCAGCACCGCACCGCAAGAGCTTTAGCAGAAAGAACAGGGACAGTAATAAGGCTGACAGTCAGAAAGGAAAGTACAGGCAGCAGCGCTAGCACAGTCACATACAATGCAAAGAAACTCAATTCCTGCACTAACAGCGCTGATAAATCAACTACACAGAGTCTGGTAGGACACAGCACTGCATACACAGACCTGACCACAGCGGAGGAGAGGTATGCGGGGGGACCCAGACCACGATGCCTCCGTCCAGACTTCCAGCAGCGTTCACCATGCGTTCTGAAGATGGCCGCCGAGGAGCAGAAAGGAGGCTGGCCTGGGGGAGGAGCGCTGCCACAGGGCCAGTCGGCGTGTTGCAGAGAGGGCTGTGTGCAGAGGGGGAGGCGCCGGCTGTGAGACAGGGAAGGCGCGCTCCCCTGGCATGCATTTAACCCCTGGGACGCCGCAGCGCTACCGCTCTGCCGCGGGTCCTGCTGTCCCAGGGGGGTAGTGGAAGCGCAGGTTAGTACCTGGCTCCACGCTGCAGCCAGCCCCCAGGGAGCCCCCTGCCTGGGGACTTCTGGACCATGTATCAGCGGGGACCCACCGCGGGACCCCACTGCTTACCTTGCTGCCCCCCTTGAGTCCAGCCATGGTCCTAAACATCTTGGGTCACCGCTAGCTGTGACCCCAGATGCTTACCAGCATCTCCGGATTGGTACCGGCGTTCTGGTACCGGCGGGGGTGTAGGGAAGACAGCATGGACGTCAAAACTGACTGTCCATGCTGTACTTCCAGATGTGCAGCCACAGCTGCAAAACGAAAACTTCAGGGGCTCTTCATGGCCCCCCTCTAACAGGTGCCTCCGACTCCGGCCGGGCACAGAACTAAACAGATGCCTTGGCTCGGGGGCGGGGTATAGAAGGGGGACCCTAGTGCATCCTGGGAGGCTGAAAGCTTAACTCTATGGTGCCCGATGACTGACGTCACACCTATACCCCAAGGTATCCTGTGGATACCCTATGGACCCTGAAGTAGAAAAAAAAAAAAAAAAAAAAAAAAGCAAGCAAGAAAACAAGAAAAGGATACCATGACGGATCAAACCCCGGGGACGAATAAATATAATGGAGGAAAACAAGATATTGGTTCTTACCTGATAAATCTTTTTCTCTGAGACCATGGGGGATATTGCTGAAACCGTGAGGTATAGCTGATGCTGGAGGAGACTGGGCACTAAAAACCTCAGACTTCCCTTATACCCTGCCCCGCGCAGTTTACTAGCAAAAGCCCAAAGGACAGAGGAGAAAAACAAAAAGCACCACGACGATCCGTCGGGGAGGTACCCACCGACCAGGTTGAGTGGGCCGTCACTAAGTTTGGAACAGGAAGGTCAGCTGAACAGTAAAGCCTGACAAAGGACATCCCTGATGCAATGCGTGACCGTCTGTTTGGAGGCAGGACAACCCCGTTTGACAACAGAATAAAGCAAACAAAAAGTCAGTGCAACGTATTTTCTGAGACCTGTCTACGTAAATGCTTACAACCTGGACTATGTCCAAAGATCGTAAGGACAACTGAGGATCCCCCTGATCCTCCACAGAAAAGGTCAGGACCACAATCACTTTGCTGATATGAAAATGAGAAACAACTTTTGCAAGAAAAATCTGCAGGACTACCCCGGTCCAAGTGATATATCAGGAACGGATATCTATGAGAACGCACTTAAACTCCAAGACCAGTCGAGACGAGGATATGGCCAGAAGGAAAGCTGTCTTCCAAGTAAAGCATTTAAGGTCCAGAGTCCAAAGGCTTGAAGGGAATCGTTGGAGAGCCCTGAGGACTAAGACCAAATCCCAGGGCACAACAGGTGGAATAATAGAGGGCTGGGAATGAAGTATCCCTTGAAGAAAAGTATGGACAGCCAAGAGGACAACTATACGCCTCTGAAAATAAACAGATGGACAAAACCTGAACCTTTAGAGGCCCATATCCAACCCTGCTTGCAGAAAACACAGAAGTTAGGAGATACAAAAAACTTTGATTGTTGTGCTTTTCAGAAAAACAGACGAAGTAGGCCTTCCAAACTGTGGTATGCTTTGGCCGAAACAACCCTTAGAACACTTGGGCCTTTAAGAGGACCATTTCAACAGCCACCCTGTCAAATCCAAATAGAGGAAGATCCTGGTGTGGGAATGGTCCCTTTGAAAAGATCTGATCGGAGGGGCAGGCGCTAAGAGGGAGCCACTGAAATGCTTCTGAGGTTGGTATACAACACCATGCGCACCCAATTTGAAGCAACAGGAAGGTTGTACCGCGTTCCAGCTTTAGCTTGCGGGTGACCAGAGGCAGAAGAGACATCAGGAGCAATGTACCAGGATAGGCTTATAGAAGGTATAATTATAATCTCACACACACTAGAAACAGAAAGACTGTTACACGAATACAGCAAAACCAAGGTGTGCATAAACACTTATCTGCCCACGGGCAAGGTATAGGACGGGAGACCTGACTCTCACTATAGGAGTTGCAGCAGAGTACAGTAAAAAGCTGCTCAGCATCTGAGGGGGAGGAGAGAGGAGAGGATCCTTGGAGGGCTGCCAGTGAGGGAGAGCGCCAAAAGGACTGGGGGAGAAGAGAACGGGAAAAAGACTCCTCCCCCCAGGCCCACCACCAGAGCTATCCAATGCTTAATAACGGCATCCTCATTATATGTTCCTCGTGGTATAGTATGAAAGCTGAGAAGCGGGCCCTCACTGAACCGCCCTCCGCAGTTTGCCTGTGGAACCTGTGCCACTGCAGTGATGGAACGCAGGATGCCTCTTACCTGATCCCTAATGGTTTCAGTTGCAGCAACCGCCAGTACCGGAGTCTGCGTGGGCAAAGCAGCTGTAGTGCTCTGCCCGACTGAGTTAGGGATAGTAATGTGCAGCAGCAGCTCCAAAAGAGAAAAAGCTGTAAATAAATACCCAAAACATGCCCAGCCCTTTGGGCACTGAAAAATATATGTCAGAATATAGAGGAGTAGTATGACCTGTTCCAAATTTTAGTGCCCAGGCCCCTCCAGCACCATCTGTACCCCATGTTTTCTCAAGTGTCACCCATGGCTGTAAGAGAAAGATATGTTTACAGCACATGACAGTGTAAAAACATTCAAACAGAATTGAAAAACATGAAATTGACAGAGCAATGACAAACCTCAGTAAAGAAAAACGAACAATGGTGATAGGTCAAGAGCACTTAAGTCAAAACAGGGCACAAAAACATAAGTACAAAACAAATTCAAAAGGAGGGTTGTCCCACCCCAAGGCCCGCAAGTCAACCCATGCCAAAATCCCCCAAGCATCTGCAGAATAATCCCAGAAGTCCGCCACCCCCAACCGCTATACTCCAACAATTCCCCAATCGTGCTAAGCAAAGAATACATTTGGGATCCATAAAATTAGGGGCCTCCTGGCAAATGAGGCTGCATAGCTAAACAGCAGGCTCGTCCAGTAGCAAACAGAGGAGAAAAGGAGTCTAACAAAACATCCAACAATGGTGGAAAGGTTTTTCGAACACACAACCCTCTCAAGAGATTTCAAGGAGGATCAGCCGGTCAATGACAAGAACACGGAAACAAAAACACATTTAATAGCAGTTATACGGTTTCACATAAATGTAGGTAAAAAAAACCCCATACAAACAGCAGTCTAGCCATCTGGAATATTTGTTAGATACACTCGTAAGAATAGTGTTTCTTACAGGTACCTACAAATAAAGACATTCTCTAACTCCTGTCCTGTATGGTGCCAGTATTATGACCACAGGAGTAAGATTTCTTCAACTGCAGGTACTTGTTGATCTATTCTTGTATGGTGCATCCAACTAAAGATCACAAATAGCTCTTTTCAGAATACATCCCATTAGGTATTTTTTGTATCATAAAGTCAACATACGCTTAAGTGTTAAATTCTAAAATGAGTTGTAAAACGTCTGTATTTTTATGTATAGTATATACATAAAACACATACCCCTATATTCCTTGCTGCACCTTCAAGCTGTGTCGGTGTTTTGAGCCCTCCATATTTCTTCCAATAAATCCAGCAAGACGCACATAAACGGCACTGCATGTTGGGAGGACCCCAAGCATACCACTGAGCAGACACCGTGGCTGTAAAAGAGATAAGTTAAGTTTAGATATAAAATGAAAAAATAAATAATACAGAAAAAAACAAATAATCTAAATCGAAAATTGTAAAGACTAAGCAGGCGTTTTCGGAGCAATTCAATTGTTGCTCCATTCTGGCGCCAAAGCCATGTGTGCGCAGCTGACAGCACCCGGTTTAGACGTGCAAAGCGGCTAAACCCATCTAAAGTACTGCTTTGGGCGCCAAAAGTGTCTACTTCTCGCACATTTCTGCTCACCACCTCTGGAGGCGGTGAGCAGAAATGTGTCGACCCATGGGTATGCGCGCCAAAATGGAGCAACAATTGCATTGCTCCAGCAGGCGTTTGATAAAAGATTTGAATCGCCCCCTAATGCTGGGTACACACTAGACGATGTCGTCCAATCCGGCCGGATCGGATGACATGTCGGCAACATCATCTAGTGCACAGGTTCTCAAACTCGGTCCTCAGGACCCCAAACAGTGCATGTTTTGCAGGTCTCCTCACATAATTACTAGTGAAGTAATTAGCTGCACCTGTAGATCTTTTAAAATGTGTCAGTGAATAATGAATACACACCTGTGCACCTGCTGGGTGACCTGCAAAAAGTGAACTGTGTGGGTTCCTGAGGACCGAGTTTGAGAACCACTGATCTAGTGTGTACACTCAATGTCACTGACTATAAGCGCTCCCACACATTGTCAGCAACATCGCACATCGGACCTGCAACATAGTTAGCGAGGGCCATGCTGCCGAATACAGCATGGCCCCTGCTCTCGCGCAGTCGCTCCCGGCATCGGCAAGTGTATATGCACGTGCCGATGCTATCACCCTGCCGGGACGCATCGCTAACGAGGTCAGTATATACTAGACATAGTCTAATGTGTACCGGCCTTAAGATTGAGAACAAGTAATTAAGAGAAGGGAATATGGAAAAGTAAGAAGAACTATGATATGAGTAGTTACAGTACACTTACTATGGCAGCTTTCACAAGTTAGACCCTTCTGGAATCCAGCTCCATTAAGTCCAGGTTTGGATCCAACAGATATAATCTGGTTGGGGTTGGGTTTTGTGCTAAGGGGGAGGGGGGATTCAGTTATACAGACATATGTATCAAAACACACTGTAGATATACAAAGCACACTGCTTACTAGGTGGGGATGTAGACTTGTTTCAGCTTGCTATCTGCCTCTGCTGCCTTTAGACGTTTCTGCAGAAAGAAAATGGTAACATGACGACATACTGCATTATACTCCTACAGCAACGACTCCACTAAATTCACACAATCCTTACCTGCTGGATATAGCGGTCTGTAGTTTTCCACATATAGTAAAACTGAACAATACTAGCCAGAGACTTCCAAGGGAGCTGAAGTGAGAAAAAAAGGGGGTATTGACCATTTATAACGCGGGTCATAAAGGGAATCCCTGGGGTGGCACAAATGAACTAATATCACTCACAAAGTCTTGTCGAATGTCATTGAAATCTTTTCCATATTTTTCCAATGCCTCCTCAAATAACATGGCCTCTGATGCAGACCACTCTTCCATCTCATCTCTGCATAGAACTGGTCCTCCCTGAGGGACAAGCGTGGACATTGCACGAGCAAGATCATACCCATTCCGCTGTAGTGTATCCATGGCGTGGAACTGAAAAGAGAAGCAGAAAACTTACCATGCGATGTATGTCACAGATGAAGATAAATCTTGTGACTACAGTTTATGCACTCTGTCACAACAAATGCTTGGTAAAGAAAACAGGAGAAACTGGATGCTAACCAGCGTGATGTCCCGAGACGCAGCTGCTGCACTCATATGTAAACTTGGCTGTCTGATCGAGCTGCTGCAGTCCAGCGCTCTTGCAAATGTGCCAACGGCTCTAAAGACAAACAGAGAAGGACCATAAGGGGGACGACAAAGGACAAAAGAGATGACCAGATCAGATAGAAGGTTCAGAAAGATCGCTCAGACAAGTTGGATAACAAGAATTGTTTTCAGAAATAGAAGGGACAAGACTATTTTAAGTAAACCGATAGCTAGAAGAATTTACCTAGCAACCACAAGAAACTGGTCTATTTGTCTGTCAGTCAGCGGGTTCTCTGGATCCCATACTTTCATCTCCATTTTCTGTTGATTTCGATTGTCAGATTCACCTAAAAGGGGAAAATGTAGCCGGTTTGTTTGTTTTTGTTTTTTTAAAAATGGCGTAAGGAACAGAAACTGGAACAGGCTATACTGGAAAAGTGTGACAATTACATTAGAATTTTTTTTTAAAAAAATCCCTGGCGACCGCAACCTGACTCATATTACACTTATTGCCACAGTTCCACAACAAATACTGATTTAGGGGTTTAAAAAAAAAAAAAAAAAACCTTTAAATGAAATGACTTAGAACTACATTTCTAGTCAATAAGGATCTAAGACAGTGATTCCCAACCTCGGTCCTCAAGGCACACTAACAGTCCTGGTTTTAGTGATATCCATGCTTATGCACAGATGGTTATATCAAAACAACTGAGGTACTAATTAAGTTACATGTGCTCAAGTATGGCTATACTTAAAACCAGGACTGTTAGTGTGCCTTGAGGACCGTGGTTGGGAAACCCTGATCTAAGAAATAAATACCTTAACTACTTATGGTTTCATAGGAATAGCACTATTACGAGGTGCTGCAGACCCTCCTGACTCACCCTCTGCTAACTGGTCAGGAATCTCTGCCTGATACTTGGAACCAACCCGAATCTCCCCTTGATCAGCCAACAGAGTCTTCTGTACAGGGTCGAACACCAATGAGTAGAAGAAGCAATCCTAAAAAAAAAACAAGGGAGTCTGTATAAGGGAGAAAATAATCCCTAAAGACAAACAGCAGAATGGGAACGGTAAGCTAAAGAGATAGAGATGGAGAAGTGTGTGCATAAGAGCGCATAGAGTGGGGAGAGAATAGGAATACCTCTTTCTCCAAATACTGGCTGAGAATGTCGGTCTCATTTAGCAGAGTTACGCTGCATTTCCCCCTGTACAAGACACAAGTAATGTATCAGCCACATGCATTTCATAAAGGACTCTGCATTTTCAATTAGATCATTCAGTTCCATAAACACAGAATTTTGATGTAGTAAGAAAAAGAAGTTGTCTCTTCTGGTTGTTTCATGGTCTCATCGAACCCTATTCAATCGTTATATAATCACCCCCTGCATATTCTCATTAGAAACAAGAGTTAGAGGTAGATATCTTGTCACCGTACCGGATGTGGGTAGCAGGCAGGGATTCAAACTGCCGGGACAGGAAAAGCTCCCGATGCTTCAGTTGGTGTCTCTGCGGTTCGCCCACCGATGGCTGCTTAGACTCATCCTCAAACTCCCCTGACCGCCAAAAATAACAGTGGTGGGTATAAACAGCCTGATACAATGTAACCATTGACACTCTGTATATTCTGAATATATAGCATCTTACAACATAGGATCCCAGTGACCACCAGTCCAGATGTTTTTATGCAATTTGAAACTGAATTACTTTCCGACAAGCTTTCACACATTAACTGTATCCATCAACAAGCCAAAAGAAAGAAAAACTGGATTATTATTGTCGGAATTCAATTATTTTCTCGTGCCCGATCTCTCGTCTAAAGTGACAGGAGATTGCGGGGTGAGATTCAATTGATTAGAATATCGCGCCCAATGAGGCCAGGTTTAGCAGTGTAAAGCGGCTACACCCGACCAAAGTGCTGGGCGCCATCGCAAAAAGTGCCGTTTGGGTGCACAAACATGTCACTTTTCGAGCATTCCAGCTCGCGATGGGGGTGCGAGCTGAAATGCCGGTAGCTGATCACGCTTGACAGGAGCAACAATTGAATAGTTCTGGTGTGTGCGTAGGTGGCTGCAAACAATTGAATTGTGCCCCATGAACGTAAATTAATATTCTATTCATACAGGAAAAAATTTTCTTATGTGAGGAAGCTTGGACAACCAATATAACATGATTAGGCATTCTGTGCATAAGACGTGATAGCTATTCATTGCCAACAGTGACTACAGCATTTACACTTTGCCTTCCTAGGAAAAACAAAATAAGTGAACCCATATATTTAACCTTGCGGGTGCTACTTACGTGCATTGCTGTCCGCTAAACTGTTTAGACTGCTGGAGATGTCTCTGCGACGGAACAGACAGACGACTTTTGCTTCTACATTTCCATTTGCAGTCTAAAAGAGTGAAGGGCTACAGCTGAGTCCCATATTCCTGACCTCACTCTCTGCATTAGGTGTGTCTCTCTATACATACACAATGCACATACTAAAAGGTGTCCTTGAAAGCATTCATGTTACCTTGTTCAGTTCTTCTATTCTCCGTATCAGGTATGGGTTACTCGAGGAATTTTCAAAGTATACATAATCTAAAGAGAGAAAAAGAAGGTAAGTATTACCTATGCATACACAGAGTAAGAATACAACCACCACTAATATAAATATTCCAATTAATGAATTCACAATCATTACTGGTTAAATCTAATTGCACAGAATATCTCAGGGAGGACGGTGTTCTGATAATCCCATACACATAAAAATGTATATATATATATATATATATATATATATATATATATATATATATATAGACGTACACAGTGGCACTCAATGGCTCAAACAAAACAGTGTCTCCTTTGAAGTCAATTTTACATCACATTCTCTTCAGGATGTGATGGAACATTGAAACGTTGACTTTAAAGGAGATTGGTGTTTTGTTTATTTTGAGTCCCTGAGTGCTGCTATATATTGACTGTATGGAAGCATACCTGTATAGACCTATGCATTTTGGACACACAGTATATACACACACATAACATTAAGGCCAAAACTCTAATATTGTGTAGGTCTCGATTGTGCTCCAAAACATCTCTGCCCCGTCAAGGCATGGACTTGACAAGACCTCCTAAGGTGTCCTGTGGTATCTGGCACCAAGACGTTGGCAGCAGATCCTGTTCTGTAAGATGCAAGATGGGTCTTCCATGGCTCAGACTTGTTTTTCTAGCACATCCCACAGATGCTCGATCGGATTGAGATCTGGGGAATTTGGAGGCCAAGTGAACACCTTGAACTCTTTGTCATGTTCCACAAACCATTCCTGAACATTTTTTGCAGAGTAACGGGGGTGCATTAACCTGCTGAAAAAGGCCACTGCGATCAGGGAATACAGTTACCATGAAAGGGTGTACTTGGTCAGCAACAATATTTAGGTAGGTGGTACATGTCAAGAAATAACCACGTCAGGACCTAAGGCAGGACATTGCCCAGAGCATCACACTGTCTCCGCCGGCTTGCCTTCTTCCCATAGTGCATCCTGGCATCATCTCTTCCCCAGGTAAACGATGCACAAGCACCCAAACATCCACATGATGTAAAAGAAAACACAATTCATGTCAGGCCACCATCTTCCATTACTCTATGGTCCAGTTCTGACGCTCACATGCCCATTGTAGGCACTTTCAGCAGTGGACAGGGGTCAGCATTGGCACTCTAAAGGTCTGCGGCTACGCAGTAAAGCTGTGATGCACTATGTTCTCACACCTTTCTACCATAGCCAGCATTAACTTTTTCAGCAATTACTGCTACAGTAGCTCTTTTGTGGGAACGGACCTGACACTAGCCTTCACTCCCCACGCGCATCAATGAGCCTTAGGTGCCCCTAACCCTGTCACCGGCATTGCCGATTATCCTTCCATGGACCACTTTTGGTAGGTATTAACCACTGCATACCAGGAATACTCAGTCATGCTCTGACCCAGTCATCTAGCCATTGCAATTTGGCCCTGGTCAAAGTCGCTCAGATCCTTGCACTTGCTTAATTTTTCCTGCTTCCAACACATCAACTCAAGAACTGACTGTTCATTTACTGCCTAATGTAGGTGTGTGTGTGTGTAATAACGCGCACACACACAAACACACTAACCAGCCAATTACAATGGACACAAAAAAAGCACTGGCTGTATATTGGACGATGTATCTTGCACAGTAGTAGTCTAACAATGCTGGGTGTCATATTTATGCGTCATTACTCAGATGCATATTCAAATACCTAGGAATTGCTGCTCTTGCAGACTAGTGAATTTCAAATAAAGTCATGAAAGTTTATATCATATAGAGAATGCTATACATTCCAATGAATATCCATTGATGTTGGAGAAATTATTGCAAATTGACAAAATGTGCGGAAAAAAAATTATGAATTTTTGTTAACATAGTTGAATTTAAAGAAATACATCAGTGCTAAAAAATTAAATAGAAAACGGATGAGCACAGTTCAAACCGGATGCTCTGGTTTCATGAATAATAGATAAAGCAATTCAGCCAGTGTGTCAAAACACATTTCTGTAATTATGCTAGAAGTCTTAGGAGAATTAATGGGTGACAGGGAAATCCATAAAATAAATAAATAATACATGACACTATGCAGTTAGGATCATACGTGAACTGCAATGTAAGTGAAATTCAAACTGGGTTACAGGTTACGTGGCCTTAAAAACAGTCTCCTATTTATTCAGCATCCTACATTTATGTACTACAGAGTTGTACAAATTGCAGGAGCAAAGTAGTTAATGTGCTGTAAAGTACATTACTAGGAGTCATTTTCTGTTTAGGTCAATTGATCAACAGCTTCCCTGGTTTCTTAGATTATTCTGACGCCTTATTTTGTCCATAGGAAAAAAAAATTCATATAGCATCTATGCAGTCACAATGAAGAGACAGATGTCATTGCAGAGCATATATGAAGCACACCGATGGCTCAAGATATGCTCCTGAAAGGCCAGTCCCCTCACTAGTTAGAATGAAACACCTTCAAATGCCTATGGCCATAGAGACAGCATTTTAGATTTGTTCATCTCCAAACTGAAGACAGCTTTAAAATAATTCCATGAGTATATACATTATATATATATATATATATATATATATATATATATATATATATATATATATATATAAAAAAAAAAAGGAGTTATTTTACATTTTCAAAATGCATTGCAAATCCAAGGAAAAGAAAACAGAGCAGTTCTTCTCAGTCTGGGAAAGGTTTATTTATACTTTAAATTGCCATATTCAATTATAGGCAAAAAGTCGGAGGTCAGACTTTTCGCTGTCATCGCAGGTTTTCCTGGGGATTAAGTATCGGGTGCGTGCTCAAGTATCCCCATATTCAATTAGGAATCGGCTAAAATGGGACACAACGGAAGTATCAAAAAGTCCTGTCACTCTTGGGGAAATCTGCCTGTCACCCCCCAAAAGATGGTCTGACATGGGGGATCACTATGGGTAACCCAGGAATTGGCCTGCTAAAAGGTATTTGGGGTTTTTAAACGGTGTCGACAGGTGTCTTTGAAATTGGGGTGAAGAATAGCATTTAGCAAACAACAACAACAACTAGTCCCATCAAGTTTGGGGTACATGAAAATGGGTGCAAGCATATTTTGAAGTCCCTAAAGTGAACTTTAAAAATTCTTAAAAATCCACCTGCTGCAACCAACCGTAACCAAAAAAACACCTGCAGCATACTTGGGGACCCCCTTGAGTCTATTTCGCTAGCATTAAAGTTTGTCCCCCAACTTTTTTTTCGCTCCTAAAAAACTAAACCAAATTTTTTTTTTGGGGTGTCCCATGCTACTTTTTACATTTGTTTTGATACAACTTTTAGGGGACATTCCAAGAGCTGCAGGGTACTTTAAAATTTGCACCCCAAAACCACAATTCTGCTATTTTTTTTGCCACCTATTCTATGATGAAAAGTTATCCCCGTTTTTTGACAAAGACTTCGCACCTGCAAAAAAGTCTTTGAAATTGAATATGGGGAAGAGTGAAAATTGTGAAAATGACATCATCAGCGATAAATTATCGCCGATAACGGACTTTTCGCTTTAAATTGAATACGGCTCTAAAAGACAAATACCTCAATTTTTCAAATCAACACAATGGTATGAAACAAGCATGCTTCTACAGCAGGGATGGGGAACCTCAGGCCCTTGGAGCTTTGCTCTGCTAGCCTCATCTGGCTAGAAGGGTGCATAGAATGGCACCCTGCAGCCAGAATCTATACAGCAGTGCTGCCTGTAGCGTCCTTAGAATGCGTCACAGTCCCACAGCTGCCCTTACAGCTCCCCGAAGCATCCTCAGGATGCTCCGGGCATTGCTGCAATCACCAGTGATTACGGCACCCTTGAACATCATGCGGAGATGGGGGCTTGGCCTGCTCCAAGGCCGCACATTTTTTTTATATCTATCAAAATGGCCCTCAGCAGAACAGGATCCCCCAATTACCTACACTTAAAAAATAATGATGGCTTTGGACCAGGGAGTGCATGGCTCATATCCCCCTTCCCATTTTACTCCCTCCCCTTTTTTTCTTCCCCCTTACCCATTTTCTATCTTTCAGTCTCCTTCATTATTATTGAAGTCCCTACAATATTTTCTTTGTTATTCTTATACTGGTTGGGAAAGAGAAAATAGAGGCAAAATCCTTATCTCAAGACCACAAGTAGAAAATATTACAAGCTGCAACTTTTTGTAAATTCCATTGCTGCCTTGATATTGTGAATACCATATAAATTTGTGGTATATGCATTTGTGCATTATATTATATCTGCTGACTTCAATAAAAACAGTTTTGAAATAAATTGTTCAAAGCACCATGATGCCAGATAATTCAAATAGATAGGTTGATCATGGTAGAATTGTGTTATCCGGTGGTAAATGCACTCAAAAAATAACCGCTATTGTCCAGCTCGCCCCCCCACTTGTGGCTTTTTGTTCTCAGCTCCACAGGGCTGAATAAAAATAAATAAATTTAAACAAAAACAAGTTTGGAGCTACGGTGATACCCCTATCACTATGCCAGGTTGTACCCGGGATTTTGTTCACGCACCCATCCCTGGTGCGACCCCTTTCAGACTGGAGGCCCAACTCGGCACTAATGCAGGGTTGATTAAGTCACCGCTATCACGTGGTTAGGAGACGCTTGGAGATTATTCCATCTCCAAACGCTGCCGCCTCCTATGTAGTGACCAGGGTTACCCGTTCACACTGCAGCACAAACCTTGTTGAACACGCGTTCAAACCCTTCTCGTGACCAGGGTTGAAATGCAGCGTCTCTTGATCCAGCTTATTTCAACCTCTCCCTTTCACACTGCACAGTAACCCGGGTTGCTGCACGTTCACTTGCAATAACCTGGGTTATTGCTTGTAGTGTGAAAGGGGTAGAAGTGTGGCATATGGCCAAGCTGCCTAATGGCCCACTTAATATCCATCTGGTAGAAAGCAAAGGGCAGAATTCAATTCTCTGCAATGGCCGCAGAGTGGCTCCAGAATAGTAAAGCTCTTTGCGCCTAGTATATTCACTAATTTACCATTGCACACCAAAGAGGTAGACTGTAATTGTCCTAAATAGTATGAGTTAAGTCAATGATCAGTGACAGGCCAGTTTAATTTAATCAGAGACCATCTATTACCACAGATGTCTTTAAGGAGAGAGATAACACACTTAAAATGGCCATACACAAAGATAATCCGTAACAATTCAACTAGTTGGCAGGTTGGAAAGAAAATCTGGTAATGTATGGGAGCAAATGACTATCGAATATTTTTCCAGCCGGGTGGCATAAACTAGTAGCCGGGTGGCAGCCTTTGCAGTAATAAAATGTTTTAAACCCTGACCTTGACTTAAAAACTTGAAATAACATTTTATATATTATTTCTCATCTTCTTTTAGAGGCCCAGTTTTCATAATCAAAGTCTGTAGAATCTGGTCCATGTAGTGAAATCAGCATCAGGTTATTTAGTGCTGGCACCACAGAATTTTGTTTTATACAGCTTCCAGATACTGCCCCCACTCGCAGGCTCCACAGGTACTGCCCCCACTCGCAGGCTCCACAGGTACTGCCCCCACTCGCAGGCTCCACAGGTACTGTCCCCACAGACTTTTTTTCAGCTCCTACACAGAGAGAGTTGATGCAGGACTACTCTAATGTGTTCAGGTGACTGTTCCTGCCCGAATAGCACGCCTGTGGATTTAATACAGGGGGAGGGATCTATGCCTTCCAGCCTGACGCCTTCCAGCCTGACACCGCCCCTGCACTGTGATGGGCCTGAGCTGCACAACAAAGCACTCCCCCCAGCTCCAATGCGCCGTGTCCTGTCGCCCAGAACCCTCGCTAACGTCACGTCTTTATTGCAGGCGGACATGGAGCCTCCGATGGGAAAAGCATGTGACATCGGCGCAGCTCAATGTCACATCCGGCATCCGTGTCAACCAGGAAACGTTGAGGGTGACAGGGGAAGCAAGGCATTGGGGCGGGGGAGAGTGCCGGGCAGTAAGTTGTATGGGGACAGGGGAGCACCCGCAACAAACAACCTGGGGAAGAACACTGCAAACTGGTTAAATCCATTTGATCAATTTATCTGAGTGACCTTTTTTCGTCCATTTTCTGGTGTTTAGGCCAAGTGGTCGATATAGTCATTTGGGGAGAAAGGGGGGGGATTACAGATTTTGTAATTGAACACAAAAAAGTTGTGGCAGCAGTTTTCTTTCACTCACAGTAACCTAACACGCAGCTAACTGAATTTGTGCCTTATACCACAAATGTTCACAGTGACCAGTGAGGTTGTCTCCCAGGCATGACATTCAATGGATCACTTTGCGGTTTTGGCTATGTGCGCATTTCATACTGGTGCTCAGACGTCATGGTGTAGGCCAGAGGTTCCCAAACGCTGTCCTCAAGGCTCCCCAACTGCTCAGGTGTTAGAGATATCCATGGTTGAGCACAGGTGGTTAAATCAAATTGACTGAGGTACTAATAAAGTCACATGTGGTCAACAATGGATCTCTCTAAACCTGAACTGTTGGGGAGCCTTGAGGACTGCGTTTGGGAACCTCTGGTGTAGGCAATAATACGAACAAATGTAGAATCTCATTTCCATTAAGAGACTATTGATCAAATGTTTTCTGAATTGTAATGTGGTGCCTCTATACAAAATAGTGTTGGCCACAACTGCCCTGCCAGATTTCTATGTTATGACATTAATCCACAAGCTGACTTACACTAGCCTGCTTATACTGGACACATCAAACTGTCACTTATCAGCATCCTGCCAGCTACCCCCCATTTTCCAGATACACTGCTACACTTATGACAGGCTGTCAATTCAGACTGCCATAGTCTCTCCATGCTGGCCAGTATCCGTGCAATCAGCAGACACACCCTCTTCTCCAAGCCTCCAGCATTTAGATACCTGCTGATGTTCAGTAAAGAAAACAATGGTCAGTAATGAGAACTATTTTCAATATAAACAAATAGACGAGCTGTCGCACAAATTGAAACGGTCAGTCGGTATTGTCTGATGTCGGGTATGGCATGGAGAGACAGGAATGGGACAAAGTAAATGGAGTAGATTTAAAAAATAAAATCCATCTCCATACACAAAAAAATGTGGGATGAGGATTTGGCAAAAAAAATACTTAACTAAGGAGCGAGAGATTAGTGGCATGTAGCTCGTGTTCCGACTGAAAAAATGACAGAAGTCCGATACGAGTGTGCCACACCCTGCATCGCCTCATGTAATGTTATGCTTAAGCTAACATTATACTAACTCTAAGTACCTAGAACACTATAAATTAATTTCAACGCGGCTACGATGAGAGTAATTCAGGAGAAAATACGGGAATTAAATTGGAAGCAAGGGAATGGAGCTCCTGGGATGAGTCATGGCGCTAAGGAATTGCCCGCTGTAATGACGCGACTAGTGGATAGTAGCTTGCATCTTCCTGTGGTGTGAACAGAAACCTGCGGTAACTAGTGCCTCTTAATTAGTTGCGGTGTTACCATGTGCGGTAACAGCATCGCACCCAGCACTTACATTGGGTAATGCAGTTTACTACGACTAAGCCCTGGGCATTAGTCGCAGTAAACTGCATCTCCCGACTTAAGTGCCAGGCATGATGCAGTAAACAGAATATATCAATGAGGGAGCTACATAAATCAATATATTAATATGTCAATGAGGGGCACTCAATGAGGGAGCTACATCCCCATGCTTCTATGAATTCCTATTGTGCAAAGAGCCTTTCATGGCAACACTTTGATACGTAAAATATGAATCCTGGAAACAAGCACTAATTTAGTACACACCTAGCAGATATATCTGCAGATCAAGTGATCTGTGTATATTTGTAGATGATGGTCGTTCATATACACTGAACGACCATCATCTTCCAGGCAGCCGCGGGCCCGCCCCCTCCCTGCGCTTTGTGTATGGGCGATCAGCTGATCATCCATACACACTTGCCGTTGGACAGATATGTCTGCAGATATATCTGTCCATCGTCTGTGTAGTAGAACCGACGCGATATGTCTGAACGACATCGTTCACAGACATATCGCTGGTACACACTGGCCAACGGGCAACAGATATATTGGCCGATCAATTGATCGGCCAATATATTGGTCAGTGTGTAACCAGTGAAATGTGTGGGACAAACATTCTATACATATGGTAACATGCACTATAAACCTAACATTCCTTAGATAAACAAAGGCTTTTCTGTTAAAAAAAAGTGTAAAATGATGTGATTCTCTCTAGCAACACTTGGTACAATACAAGTAGTAAACACATTAAGAAATGTTGTTAAATGTGTAATGCAGAGGTTCTCAAACTCGGTCCGCAGGACCCCACACAGTTCACTTTTCCAGGTCACCCAGCAGGTGCACAGGTGTATTCATTGCTCACTGAAACATTTTAAAAGTTCCACTGGTGGAGCTAATTATTTCACTTGTGATTTTGTGAGACCTGGAAAACATGCACTATTTGGGGTCCTGAGGACAGAGTTTGAGAACCTGTGGTGTAATGGAATAGCTGAAATTTATAGAGACAGGAATTTACACTTTCTGTAACACGATTAATGACTGCACTGTATCTATGCGCTGATGACATTTACAAAGAGGGTGAGTGGATTAGGTGATCCAATAAAGATATCTATACAATTACTTTTTTTCACATAAGAACAGATGCTTGTGGATGGAGATTATATCTCTCCATATAATGCTGTGGTATTCATAAAACAAATGTTATATATAAACATTTCATTTGCATACTAGAACCACTATGATAAAAAAAAACAACTTGGCAATAATAGGTTTACTATGCACATACAAAAATCTTGCCCCGGTATCCTCCATACGATTACTTGTATGTGCAGGTGTATAGTCAGCATGCACCAGATACACACTCATCTCCCATACATATACACACACAGGATACATAGCGCGTGTGTGTGTTATATATATATATATATATATATATATATACTTTTTTTTTTTATTAGTTCCATGGCACAGCCGGCTGTAATACCGGCATTACAGTATAGCCAGCGCAGTCTCTGTAAAGGCAGAGCGATACTTTAGCAGTGTTTGTACAGTAGTTCCCATGCACCGGGTGAGCCGGCTGTGGGCCGCTGTCACGTATGGGGTGTATACGGGCAGGTATAAGGGGTTCCCCATACATACCATACACTGCACACATGCGCTACATAAAAGCATCAGCTACGTCCCTAAGCATCATACGGCTCATACTCACCGCCCACCCGGTACATATTCGCCGCCATCTTCCTCTCTCCCGCGCACAATAACTCGGGGCGCCGAGTGTGTTTCCGGTGCCCGTAGGGAGGGAGGGGGGAGAAGAAAGGGGGATACTTCCGGTAAGGAGAAGAGAGGGAAGGACTTCCGGACAGAAAAAAAAAAAAAATGAAAAGAGGTTTAAAGTATTAATTCCGGTGATAAAGGTCACCAGACAGGCGGCGGCCGCAAGTGGCAGAGTAGCGCCAGCGATGAGTCCCGGGCAGCAGCAACCTGAGCAGCCTCCCAGGGAGCCACGCCCCCAAATTGGCCGTGTCACAGCCAGGGATCCCTGCTCATTATTGTTATCTGGTTCGATCAAAAAATTGATTAATCTAGTTTATATTGTTTCACTGTCTTTGGGACATTGATTGAAAACATAGATCTAGTCTATAGCACATACAGCAGGCCCTGCTACCGCTAGCTCATGCATGATGAGTTATATAGCCTTGTTAAAATGCCCCACACAAAACAAAATCTTTTTTTTTTTCTTTATTGTTCAATCCATTATACGACTTAGGGCCGTATTTAATTAGGTGCGAAAAGCCGTTTTTTCAGCGATAAAGTATTGTGAGTGACGTCATTTCGCCATGCGAAAAGTTTCCTCCGTATTCAATTCCGGAGACTTTTCGCCGATGCGGAAACAAAGCAATGGAACTTTGAATAGCGTAAAAAAAAAGTGCAGAATTGGGGTTTTGGGGGTGCAAACTTCTGAAAACCACCCTGCACCCCTGGGACAGTCCCCCAATGGTAAACTGCGTCAAAAAAAGTTTAAAAAATATTTTAGATCACCCAAAAAAAGTACTTTCATTTTGGGGGCAAAAAAGTCCAAAGTTGGGGGACACATTTAAAATCTAGCGAAATAGACTCTAAGGGGATCCCCAAGTATGCCCCAGGTGTTTTTAAGTTCGCAGGTGGATTTTTAAATTTTTTCAAACTTTAGCAATTTTAAAATATACTTGCACCCATTTTCGAGTTCCCCCAAATTTGCTGGGACTACTTATTTTCTGCAAAAAAACCTGCTAAGTGCTCTTCTTCACCACTTCTGCGAAGATGCTAATTAGCAGTTATTGAGAGCATTTACGTACCCCAAATTCCTTCAGCAGGCCTATTCGGGTGTGTCTATAGTGATCCCCAATAACAGTGCATCTTTTGGGGGGTGTAAGGCTGATTTCCCCAAATCTGACAGCACTTTTCGCCGATTTCTAATTGAATACGGGGACGAGCGCAATACTTTTTCGCATGGAAAACCCATGATGTCGGCGAAAAGTCCAGCATGTGCAAAGTTCGGGACTTTTTTCATCTAATTGAATGTGCCCCTAAAACTAGTATGATAATGTTGAGCTCTGCAAAGTTAATTACATTTAATTTTTTACTTCTAGGATATGCAAATGAGAAATACCCAACTTCAGAGTATTTTAAAGTGTCATTTGTCATTGAGAGTACACATTGAGCGATATGGGGTTCCTATCTGCAGAGCCGTAACTAGACTTTTTGGTGCCCTGTGCACACCCCCTATTTTTTAAATAGGGAGATAACACACCCGAAAAAGGGCCATGGCCTCATGGGGAAGGGCCAGGGAAGAGATAGGGGAGGCCAGGAGATGCTGGGGATAAAATAAGAGAGAATGATAATAAACAGGAAAATTGACAGGCCCAAACAGCGCCCCCTGCCCTGCGGTGCCCTGTGCCATGGCACTGGTCGCACTACCCTAGTTACGGCCCTGCCGTTCCGCGTTGGAACAATATATCGTCCAATATATAACCTGATGTGTACATGTCTCGCAACTGTCCCGCTATTCAGGGACTGTCCCACCCGTGGGCCGCAGTGTCCCGTGGAGGATGGAAGTTGGGGGAGATCACTCTGACCTGTTGGGCACAGTGGATGATGTGTGCGTAATCCATCACTGGTGCTTGGTGACACCAGCTGATTACAATATTATCACATATTTTTTATTACATTAATAAATGTATTTCTGTTTATATCAACCATACAGGAGCAAGAACCCTGATTTTAATAACGTTATATGTTTTGTATTGATGTATGTGTGGTTTTATATGTTGTATACCGGTATTAGATCCAGTACAATTTTTTAGAGAGAACATTTATATTATATGTTTTTTAACCACTGTGATATAATTACGTGCAAAATAAACATTGAATTAGTATCCAATATCAGTAATCATTCCAATTGTATGCGCTGGGATTATTGTATTTTATTATATTTATATTAGGGGTACAATAGAGTATACACATTTTTTCTAGCAGCAGCAAATTGATTCTAGAGGTTTTGTACACTTGAGCGTGGAGTTAAAACATTTCTGTTATATCATCTTGTCCTTCCAATATGACAAATCGTCTCGATATTGTCCTAGTGTGTACTCGGCTTTATAAAGAGGAAACAAGATTGTTGGGTATTGTGCTCAGAGCAGGGATGTTACATACGGATGCCTATGAAATAGTGGTGCCAATGCCGCCATTACAAGACAGCCAGTCATTGGGCCTGATTCAGATTTGCACGCAAATACCATCGCAGTTGCTATCTCTCACGGATCACAATAGCGAAAATATGCTAATGTCACCAAAGCTTACCCGAGCTTAGGGACGCCCACTGCTGCCTTCTCATATCCATCTGATGACGTGCAACAGCGTAAACAGTAACATCGACGCAGATATGGTAGCCACGCAGCTTCTGAGTGAAGTCTGACCTAAACACTGTGTGTCTCATGACACGCTGAGAGCCCTCATGCTGTAAGGAGATCGCAGTGACTAATTTATATGTGCCTATGAAACTGAGTTTAAATGGTCCAGACGTCTGAGTTTGCCTAGCCACTCCCCGTTACCTCCGCCAAATGCTGACTACCTGTCACTCACTTTGCATTGGATACCTCTAATCAATTGCCCAGCGTGCGCATTGCAGCTCTGGCACATGCGTAATGGCAAACAATTGCTCCACTTGCATGAAACATCGACTTTGCGTACAGACCTGAATCAAGCCCATTGTTTTTTGCTGTGCATGTGCAGAGAGGGCCTGGAAATTCTGGACACTGCTTCTGGTTGTCGGTAGCTGAAATTGCTTAATTAACAAAGGATTGCCATTGAGAACAAGCATGCAATGGTGACAACCATCACATTCCTGGTATTGAATGGAAAAAAAAACATCTATATCGAATCGGGAAAAATTATGGCTCCCGACTATTGGTTTCCAATGTCCATCCCTTGTGTGTTATTTTGCATTAAAGGTAGAGAACCGGTTTCCCTACTACAAGGATCTTAAGGCCTAGCAGAGATTTATAGGATTTATAAGGTATGATTTCTAAGGCATTGTATGATTGTTTGGCAGCCTCAAATAGCCGTGATGTAGTTATGATCTCAGTGCACAGAATGCTGGCGCTCAGCATCCCGACGCCGGAATCCCAACGCGTGAGAATGACGGCACCGCCTGTGGTTCCGGTCAGGAAGTAGGAGGGTTAGGCACTAGGGTGAGGGATAGGGTTAGGCTGCGGGGAGGGACGGTTAGGGGTTAATTTAGAGGTATTATACTAAGTGATGTTGTGCTAATGTTGATTGGGATCAAAATATATAATTATAATAACTTGACATGTCAGAAATAAATACCAAGACGCCAATAATATAATCAATAATTTATAATATACACAATCTCAATAACACTATAAAATATATATAATCATGCATACAATGTATATCTCATCTGAAGACCACTCCAGAAATCCCTATACAACTGTATAGATGTAATAAATCCACAATGGGGGGTTTCCTTCATATGCTATCAATTAAGGTTGTAATTTTGTAACACAGTCATATAACTCTCACCCGACTTGTATATAAGGTCCTTTTTTAAGGCTTCATGAACCAGACCTCTCAAGTTGTAACAATCGGAGGCTCACTGTCCAATAGCGGTGTTTGCCATGTATAGAATGTGGAGTCCCAGCTTGCGGGGAGCGAACAGCCCGATGGTCCCGGCTTCTGAGGCTTTTGGAGGCAAGAATTTAGTCAGCCCGTGACCGCCTTTTTTCCAGCCGCTGTTGAAATCTGGGTGCTAATAACTTTATCTCCACATATAACTGCACACAGGGGCGCCGAGATGGGGGGGGGAGCGGGTACAGATTACCCGGGCCCAGGCTTCCTGAGGGGCCCGGCGGGGCCCCCCCCTCCCTCACAGCAGCCCAGTACACAGCGTGTGCTGAGCTGCAGTTGGAGACTGCTGTGGCTGCTGAGCAGCAGCCACAGCAGTCTCCTGTGCGGGGGAGCGATCACACTGATCGCGCCCCCCCTGGCTTTGCGCAGTAGATTTATTTTATATAAAATATCATCTACTGTAATTTATTTTTCACTTAACATACAAGTAGTCTGGTTCCTCTTACAGTACTACCAGTAACCATGCATTCACCGACCATAAGTGTCAATAACTTACCACTGTGGTTCTCCCAGTTGTAGGAGTTTAGTTCTTGTCATCAACAGAGTCCAGCACCTGGAATAGGGGTGTCTTAAGAGAGGATGGGGCCCATGTGCATTCCCCGTCCGAGGCCCCCTCCTCTCTTACTGGCGGCCGGCCACCGCAGCATCAGTAGACTCTGGGCACTAGAGAGCACCCAGAGTCTACTGCGCATGCACAGACGCTGGGGAAATGGTACAGCCGCCATTTTCAATATACATTTCCTCATTATTCTGTACCTCTAAACATAAATCATCAGTAGTACATTTTAACGCATAATCGGTACACAAACTCAGGTCATGGCACAATTTATCATAGCTTCGCGGCGCTGAAAATCTTTTCTGTTTATTTTTTTCCGCCAAGGGGGCGTGGCCACGCCTCCCGAGATTATGCCACGCCCCCTATTACCGGGGCCCGCCTTGGCTCTTGGCGGCCCTGACTGCACAACTCTCACTCCGTATCGTGAAATTTCCAGCTGAGGTTTAGTTATAGTCCAGTAAGGTAAATAGTAGTATCAAAAGCAGGTATATTTCTGACGCGTTTTGCTTCTATTTTAAGAAGCTTCATCACAGAGCATGGATACCTTTGGCTCCAGGTCTCTCATATTTATACCTGCCTTCCTTGATTTAATTTGTAACAAGGATTTTCACCTGTTCCAACAGGTGTATTGAATGGACATTACTTTCTATAGGCATGAATAAAATCAACATATGGAGTGAGAGTTATATGACAGTGTTACAAAATTACAACCTTAATTGATAGCATATGAATGAAACCCCCAATTGTGGATTTATTACATCTATACAGTTGTATAGGGATTTCTGGAGTGGTCTTCAGATGAGATATACATTGTATGCATGATTATATATATTTTATAGTGTTATTGAGATTGTGTATATTATAAATTATTATTTGATTATATTATTGGCATCTTGGTATTTATTTCTGACATGTCAAGTTATTATAATTATATATTTTGATCCCAATCATCATTAGTGCAACATCACTTAGTATAATAGTTATTTTCTATGACTATCTTCGGATAGTTGGTATTTAGTAGGTTTACACCAACCTACAGGTGTGTGCTGCTATTTTTTATTAATTATTATTTATTTACTATTTTTATTGTCATCTTTCAATTAGCACCCTGCTTAAAATTTTGTTGTGGTTAATTTAGAGGTACTTACCTTTGGGCGTCTGGATTCTGACTGTCAGTATTCTGACCGCTGGGATCCCGTACCCAACCCAAATAGCCTACCTCTACCATACTCCCAGGGTTACTCTTTGCTCTACCCCTTCAGGTTTTTCTCCAATAATGTTTGTTCATTTCTGCCATACAGCATATTTCCTTCATACATGAGCAGCATGATGGCATTGGTGCCTGTTTCAGGGGTACATGCAAATCCCGTTGTGATTGCGATTCTTTAGGCAACAGTTCTGCAAATATATGCTAATGATTTAGCTGATGTATTGTGCACAGAGATGCCATCTCCAGGAAAGATGTAGTTATGAGACCGGCAGTCTCGATACCTCCGATCTCAATCCCGACGCTGAATGTCCGACACAGGAAATACTGACGCCTATCTTAATCCTTACGCCGGAATCCAAAAGGACGCCGGCCCGATAGAGGTAAGTTCGGGGCGCCCTTAGTGTTAGCCATGGGGTGGGTGGGGGGGGTTAGGGTTAGGCACCAAGGGGGGAGACAGGTTTAGGCACTAAAGGGGAGGTTAGGGTTAGGCTAAAAGAAGAGATGGTTAGGGGGTGGAGGGTAAGTATACTTACCCTACCCCTGTCGGGATTCCAACCATCGTGATGCCGCTGTCAGTATTTTGACAGGAGGCATCCCGATAGCCGGCTTTACATACCCATTCCCTACAGGATCTCACATCTGTTGCTTGCATATACAAAAGATGAAACGTCAACATCGTCACACATCGAATCTTTGAGCAACCCTATGCTGTCTCAGAATGGTTTCTCACCTAAGACACCAGGGCCTCTTCAGCTGTGTATCAATTGGCAGAGGCTCACTAAGGCATGCCGAGAAAATGGTCCCAATACGCCAGTGTTTTAGGAGCCACCCCCTTAACCTCCCCAAATGCTGACTACCACCCTCTGATACCCATCGCTGCACATGCTCAGTGCGGCTTGGCTCATGCACAGTAGCCACATATCGCTCCACTGCGTCCCACATTGACACAATAGGGACAGGGACTGATATGAATTGTAAAGACTGGCATCTGCTGGACGTAAGCCCCACCCCAGGAGTCACTGGGAAGGCAGCAGGGAGGCAGTGATGTGGGTTAACCACGTCACTGATCGTGGCTGCAGTCATGACGTGGCGACCTGAGTTTATAAATATTCGGGTTTCCCGCTTCCTAGGGGAGTCACTATTGTGCTGAGACTCTACTGATAAGGGCCTCCATCTACAGGGCCACCTACAAGAAGTCCCATATAACAAGAGAAGCCTCTCTATAATAAAGGGCTCACAAGTTCCCCCTACTGATTAACAGTAGCTAGGCTGCAGCTGAACTGAGTGACTGCATCTTGAGCGAGAGCCCCTGCATAGAACATGAGGGGGAGTGCTGCCCACCACAGTAGAAGGCCACATAAACGTGGCATAATTTGGATGAAATTCTCATTAATAAAGCCCCCTGAGAAGTGCCCTCATTGTGTGTGTGTGGAGGGTGTTTGAGTATGGCCAGCGTCACTATTAATATCCTGGAGGCATCAGTATGAAGACAGTGGGTGTCCCCAGCGAGAAGGGGAAGGTGCACTCAGAGCCGTGGCGGAATTTGACTATGGGCTGTGAGGCTGCAAAATCCACCATCCACCACCTCAGTGTAGTCAGTGCAGTCCGTGACTGCACTGACTACACTGTGACTGGCAGTGGTTTCCTATTGGAAGTGCCACCTTCCAGTCACATATACAACAGGCAGCCCCAGGGGAGGTGTCTCCTCTCCTGGTACTGTCAGTCCAGGCTGCTATTAGCAGAGAGCAGCTTCCAGGAGGAAGCCGCTACTCTGCCTTTCCACCAGCCCTAACCGGCTCCTTGGGGTTGCAGACAATGCAGCCCTTTGGAAGCCGGTGGTGACATGCGCATGTGCCGGTCCCGTTGCGTGATAGATCAATTGCGCCGGGACCCAGCCATGAGCAGCTGCGAGCCGGTGAGTGACCCCGTAGTTTTCAGCAGCGGCAGCCCCCCTCATAAAAGAGGGTAGTATCCATGTGAAGTGAGGGAGGCTGAGGCATAGGATGATTCAGGCCGCACCGACAGCCCGACTAGGCACTCTCCCCTGGTGGGTCGTATGCAGTCTTGGACGCGGTTCTCGGCCCTAGAGCTCTCCAAGACGAGGTACAGAGTCTGGGGGTCCTAAGCATAACTAGAATGCTGACTGTGCCAGATGTGTTGGGGCTGAGTGTTTCCCAAAACAGGCATGTCACTGCCGTTGGAGGGGAGTGGAAGGGCCTCTTTTACTCATCTGTGGCGGTTGGCTTGCATGACCCCATGGTCACTCAGCCGGCCAAAGGGATCGCAAATGATCCGATGCTGCTTCCTCAGAAGCAGCTCGGATCAGTAATGCATGCAGGAAATGTAAAGCCTCCTGCTGCATTACCATATTACAGCTAACATGTTAGCAGCTGCGATAGCATATCTGTCCGCAGCTGAATGGGGATCGGTATGGAATTCTGGCGGTTCAAATTCCGACGCCGGAAGACCGGCAGCAGTGAAGATCCCGATTGCTCCAAAGGTAAGTATTTACTAACCCTACTCCCCCCTAAACCCTCTTTTAGGGGTGACTAACCCTACCCCCCCCCTTTCCCGCAGCCTAAACCTAAGTCTCCGGGGGAGGGTGCCGAACCGTAACCTCCCCCCAGGGGTGCCTAACCATAACCCCCCCTTCCCCTAGCCTAAACCTAACCCTCCTCGGGGGTTGCATAACCCTATGTCCCCCCGAGAGCCCTAAAACCTAACCCTCCCCTCCAGCGCGGCTGTCCGCGCCCGGCGCGCAGCTTACCTTCGTTTGGTATGCCTGGCATCGAGCTCCCGGCGTAGGTCTGATGACAGGTGTCGGGATCTCGACGCCTGTCATTAGTACCTTGCCGGGATTTGACAGTCGGGAAGCCGGCGGTCGGCATTTCGACCGTCAGCTTCCTGACTGCATCCCAGTGAATCACCCCTCTGTTCTGCAGTGATTTCTGGAACTCAAGTGAGTTTGGAAGCTACACTGTCTGTTCTGTAAGTCAGTCTGCTGCTGATATACCCCATTCCAAAAGGTATGAGAATACCACTGCCTGCACTGTCATTTACACCTAATTTGCTTTATTATCCTGTTTATAGGCGAGGACAATGTCAAAACATGAAGGCTGCAGGTGTACTTCAGGGTCCAGTCTTCAACCCGGGCAATGTTGGATATCCCAGCTAGTATGCAATAGGAATCTGGCACTTACTGCATATTTAGGAAACTTCACCCTGTTGCCGTCTGTGGCAATTGTCACTATGGTAAAGAGGTGTTGGCCGTTTCAATCTTGTTTGTCCCAACTAGCCTAGGTGGAAAATGAGTTATTAATATCAGTATTACATAGAGAATGGCATCCCTCGTATGCTCTGAAGCATATAGAAGACCACTCAATATGATCCACACATATGGGGCCTTATTGTGAATCGCATTTCCGTATATGTCTTTCCTGGAAATCGGGAGTTTCGGGGTGGAAAAGTTTCTGCGATTAGTTTATAAAAAGTCATCCTCCTCAGTGTGTAATTGCTCCTACCATATACTAGGTGCAAAAGACGCACCTCCTAGCAGGCATATATATCCCTGTATACTGGGCCCCACAGTTTCTGATGGCAGCACTAAAGGTAGAGCACACAGAAATAATGATAATGAAAAATACAGTTTCCACATTTGTTCTGCTATTTACTCTCATGTAAATATTTTTTTTTTTCAAAATTAGATTTTTATTGCTATAATTATAAAATATAACATCAATAGCAAATATGGCATATAGAATAAAATAACACAATACAGGGAGGGGGGAAGAGTGGGGTATGGGTTGTAGTTTTATTTAAGATTTTGATTCTATGTTTTTTTATAAGGTCTCAGGTCTTGTTCTATTAGGAAATAGTATGTCTGATTATTTATGTCTGGATAGTGTGAGGTATATACATTTTGTGGGGCTATATGATACTAATTTTGGTTCTTTAATCTGGGGAGAGATATTTTACCTTGGGTTGGTAAGTTATGACACAGGCCAACATTACTGTTCTTACTTGTGAGAGGTCTCAATGACAAAATAAAGCGTGCATTGGTGTTGCGACAACTTTATTTATTATGGAGCAGATATAGGGCTTTATTCAGAGGCGGCCGTACGGTCTACGACCGCACGGCCGCCTCAATGTTTGTCTAGTGTGCATGCACACGAGGGAGCCGGCTCCTTCGTGCGCATGCGTGAGACCCGCTACGACCGACAGCGCCGGTCGTAGCGGGTCTCTTTCCAAAGGGGGCGAGCTGTCGATGTTGATTGACAGCTCGCCCCGTTTGGAAGGCGGGCCGGGGGGGTGGCAGCCCAAACGGAGGCGTTCCCATGGGAACGCCTGCCGTTTGGGGGAGGCCCCACTGACATCACTAGTGATGTCAGTGGAGAGCTTCCGGCTCTGACAGAGCCAGAAGCTCTCCGGGGCTTACGACAAGTGAGACCCTACCCTAGGGTCTCGTCGTAAGCCCCGATGGTCGCGATGGTCAATGACCATCGCGACCATCACCCTAGCGGTCGTTAGGCTGTTACACCCACAGCTCTAACGACCGAAACAGAGGCGGCTGGTCAGGATGCAAGCGGCCGCCCAGTTTCTGAGCGACCGCTTGCATCCTCCGACCGCCTCTGAATGAGGGCCATAGTCTGTCTCATGGAGACGCACCTGGTGGGTGGGAAGCTACTCATCCTTAAAACGCCATGGGTGGGTTGGGCTTATCATGCATCACACACGTCCGCATCTAGGGGGGTTTCTATTCTTGTCCGTAAGTCAGTCCGTTTTGTATTGGAAGCGGTGCAGTCAGACCCAGGGGGTAGATATGTATTTTTGAAATGCAGGATTAATAATATGTCACTTTTGCTATTGGCATTATATATACCGCCTCCTTATTCTCATGAAGTATTGAAGAAACTGGCTGAGTTCATGGCTTTGTCCCCAGGGACATCTACGATCTCTGCAGGAGATTTCAATAATGTTTTAGATCAGGCCCTAGATAGACGCGGTACGACCAAGGTTAATACTTCACCACGGGGAAATAGGTTTTCGGCTTATGTGTCTGAGATGGGCTTGGTTGATGCCTGGAGAATGAAGTATACGACTGCGAGGCAATTTTCTTGTTTCTCGTATACTCACCTCACGTTCTCCCGGATTGACCTGGCCCTGCTCACACGAGATATGCTGCCTAGGATTCGGTCTGTGTGCTATGAAACTAGGGGAATCTCGGAACACTCTCCACTAACACTCAGTCTAGATTTAGGTTGTCAGCGTGGTTAACTGTATTGGAAACTTAATCCATTCTGGTTAACTCATATGGGGGCAGGTTCTGATTTGGAAGAGATGTGGAAGGAATATTTTGAATTGAATTGTGGTTCAGCACCAGTCCAGGTATTGTGGGATGCTTTTAAGTATTTTCTTAGGGGGACCCTGATTGCAGATTTAAGATCTTTTCACAAAAAAAAGTAGCTGGAGTTGGAGGCTTCATGCCAATCGTTAGAGCTTAATTACCTTGCTGATGGGTTGAATTCATCCAAGAATGCATGGTTGATGGCACAGAGGGCATGGAATGATTGTTTGAAAGATAAGGCTCAATATAAACTATTATTTAATTCCCATTCTAGATATGCAATAGGCGACAGACCTGGTAGTTATCTGGACAATTTGGCAAGATTGGAACGTCCTTCGATAACTATAGTGGAGATTGTGAGTCCGGGGGATGTAACTCATGACCCAACTCCTGATATTGCACAAGAGTTTGTCTGGTATTATCAGCGATTGTATAGTTCTTGCCTGACATATAATATTGAGAAAATACGCCAATTTCTCCTTCATCCACTAGGGGACACTGGAGTCTCAGTACAATGGGGTATAGGAGTGGGTTAACCGGGAGCTGGCACCTTAAAAAAAACTAACAGTGGCTAGCTCCTCCCACTCTATACCTTCCCCCAGGTCAGTCTAAACAAGTGTGCCCTGGGAGCAGGACGTGTGCCTCCTTAGGGCTTTATTTAACATTAAAAAGATCTCCAATCAGCAGGAGGACAGACAGGCAGCCCACTGCCCCTTCCTGTCTGCACCGATGGAGCTGCTGGGGAGAACTCACCGCTGCTGCAAGCGGTTTGCGCTGAGGTCTCCTGCTACAGAGACCTCAGTCTCTGGGGAGCCCAGAGACGCGCTGCTTGCAGTGGTCGTTGCGGGCTTCCACAGCACATGCCCGCCGCCGGCAGCATAGGCAGGGTTAAGGTAAGTGTTTCCTGGCTCAATGGTTAGCAGAGGAGCCAGGACATTATAATAGGTGGGTATTCCACAGTGCGTTCTGCTCGCGCTGATGGCGCCATAGCGGGGGGGGGCGGAGCCTAAGTTTTTCTTCTGCTCCTGCCTCCCATCAGCCTCAGCACTTCTAAAGAACGCTGGGGGGCCATTTTAGAAGCACTACTAATGTGGAAAAAGCAGGCTGTGTCTTGGAGTCAGGCTAGTACTCAGTGTATCAGCACTTGCTATTTATTTTATACAGCACTATTCACTTAGCGCTGTAGGGATCATTGCTTATCTCTTTCTATGCCCCTTTCAGTCAAGCCTAAGTGTGATTGTTATTACTACTGTCTTGTGTGTGTGTGTGTGTGTGTGTGTGTGTGTGTACAGTACAGTACACTACAGAATGTCTACCAAGGGGTCTAAGGCAGCCCAAAAATCTTTTTCCTGCAAGACTTTTGGGGATAAATTCACACAGGGACAGCCTAATGCTTCCTTACTGTGTGATAAATGCATGTCTCAGCCTCAGGACACTGTTCATGAGATTCAGCCTATGTGGTCTGATCATTTAGCATCAGTTATATCAACCCTGTCATCCGAGTTGGAAGCAGCTCGCAAGGACAGGGAGAGGCTTAAACAGACAGCAGCTGAACCAGTTTGGGCTCGATCTCTAGCCAGATCTGTAGAGGTACTTACAAGAGCAATGTCCCAGGCACCTCCTGAAGCTTCTCAGGTCCTTAGTAAGAGATTGATTCATAACCCCTTACATTGGGATGAATCAGAGGAAGAGGAGCTTCACGACACGGAGGAAGGTGAAGTGCAAGAAGAGGAGATTCACGTTCCTGAGGAATCTGAACCTGCATCACAGGGCGTAGATGCTTTAATTACTGCGGTACGCCAGGTGTTACATGTGGAAGATGTAGAGGTAATTGTGAAACCGTCTATTTTTGGTAAGAGGTTAAAACAGTCTGTTACTTTTCCAGCATCGGAAGAGCTGGATGATATTCTTTCAACCGCATGGAAACACCCAGATAGAAATTTCAAATGTCCAAGAAATATTTATCTTATTACCCCTTTCCGCAGGACAGTAGGAGATTATGTGAAACTCCTCCTGCTGTAGACCATCTGTAGTCCGTCTTTCTAAGAAGACGGTGCTTCCGGTACCTGGCGCTGTTTCTTTAAAGGAGACCTCGGACAGAAAGCTGGAACAAACATTAAAATCCTTATACACAGTAGCAGGAGTTTTGATGCGTCCAGCTCTAGTCAGCTGCTGGGTGAACAAGGCCATTGAGGCCTGGGCTATGCAATTGGCGGAGGGGATTATGTCCGGAACACAACCTGACGACCTAATTCAGTTAGCTGAACAGATTGCAGAATCAGCTGCATTCCTAGGGGAAGCGTCTAAGGACATTTGCAGTCTATCCGCCAGATCTTCAGCATTAGTGGTATCAGCTAGAAGGTAGAAGGGCTCTGTGGTTGCGTCAATGGCAGGCAGACGCAGAGTCTAAGAGAGCGGTAGAGGCCCTCCCTTTTACTGGGGAGGTTCTTTCGGCTCGGAATTAGATAAGTGGATCTCACACGCTACAGGTGGGAAATCCACTTACCTACCATCTGCTACACCTCCTCCCACTAGAAGACCCTCAGCAGGTCCGTCCTTACGGTCCTTTCGTGCCCCAGAGAGATTTAGAAGGCGTTCCAGAGGAGCCATGGCTTTCTCCAGGGGTGCCAGAGGCCAGGTTAGAGCATCGGCTTCAGCTGCCTCCAGCTCACAGCAGGATAAAGCAGCTGCAATGCCTGCCGCATGACGTTCTCCCTTCTCATTTGGGGGATTCCAGGGTCGGGGCTCGTCTCCTACGTTTCAAGGACATTTGGGACCAGTCTTGTCAAGATGCCTGGGTTCGGGACGTCATTGTTCATGGCCTAAAGCTGGATTTCAGGAATCAGCCCCCTTCTCGTTTTTTCAAGACCAGTTTACCCCTGGTTGCAGAAAAATGATTAGTAATCCAGGAGGCAATACAAAGACTGTTATTATCTCAGGTACTTGTGAATGTTCCGACCCACCAGAAAGGACAGGGGTTTTATTCCAGTTTGTTCGTGGTGCCCAAGCCGGACGGCTCCATGAGGCCCATTCTCAATCTCAAGGAGTTAAACTCTCATCTTCGAGTCTTAAAATTCAAAATAGAATCTCTCCAATCCGTGATAGCGGGTCTCGAGAGAAACGAGTTTTTAGTGTCCCTCGACATAAAGGATGCTTATCTCCATATCCCCATCAGGCTTTTCTTCGTTTTGCTGTACTAGACTCACATTTTCAATTTCGGGCCCTGCCTTTTGGTCTTTCGTCAGTACCAAGCGTGTTCACAAAGATTATGGCAGAAATTATGGCCCTTCTGTATCGTCAGGGTATTGTGGTTGTTCCATACTTGGACGATCTCTTGATAAAAGCCTCATCAAGGGATCGCCTGTTAAGGGACATTCACCTAACACAGAGTATTCTCTTGCAACACAGATGGATCCTAAATTTCAAGAAATCCTCCCTGGTACCTACACAACGCCTGTTATTCCTGGGAATGATACTAGACACAAGGGAACAAAAAGTATTCTTGCCCCAGGACAAGGTTTCCTCCATTCAGCACCTGGTGCGCATGGTTTTACAACATCGCCGAGTGTCTGTACATCTCTGTATCCGACCTTCTCAGGAAGATGGTGGCAGTATTCGAGGCGATACAATATACAAAATTTCACACCCATACTTTTCAGTTGGATCTACTTTCCCAGTGGTCAGGATCCCACCTGTTTCTCCATCAGAGGGTTCTTTTGGCGCCTCATACACGAACATCCCTCATTTGGTGGCTGAAACCCTCCCACCTGTTGGCGGAAAGAAGGTTTGCGACGTGGGATTGGATACTCCTCACCACGGACGCGAGCCTGAGAGGGTGGGAAGCAGTAACCCTGGAGAAGGATTTTCAGGGGCACTGGACTAAACAGGAAGCCAGACTGTGCCTAAATGTTCTGAAGTTGAGAGCAGTGTTTTATGTCCTCCAGATGGCGCATCCCATATTGAGGGGTCAGGCGATCCGAGTTCAGTCGGACAATGCCACGGAAATGGCATATATAAACAGGCAAGGCGGCACAAAAAGCAGAGCCGCAGTGAGGGAGGTAAGCAGAATTTTGCTTTGGGCAGAGGAATTCGCAATAGCGATTTCTGCGATATTCATGCCAGGGGTTGAGAACTGGGAGGTCGACTACCTCAGTCGGCAGGTCATCCATCCGGGGGAATGGTCACTCAATCATCAGGTATTCCATCAACTGACTCTGAGGTGGGACTGTCCACAAGCCGATATCATGGCATCAAGATTAAACCACCAGTTGCCAGTCTACTACTCCAGGACAAGAGATCCTCGGGCTGTGGCGGTGGACGCACTGACAGCTCTGTGGCGATTCCATTACATATACCTCTTTCCTCCTTTTCCACTCATTCCATGTTTACTTCAAAGAATCAAGCGGGAAGGGGTCAAGGTACTGCTGGTAACACCAGATTGGCCCAGGCGAGTGTGGTACTCGCAAATACAGAATCTGCTAATAGACGAGCCGTGGCCCCTACCAGAGGATCTTCTTTTGCAGGGGCCTTTGTTTATCAAGACTTAAGGCAGCTTCATTTGACGGCTTGGCTACTGAAAGGGCCATCCTCAGAAGCAAGGGGATTCCGTCTAGCGTGATTCCCACTATGATTCGGGCCAGGAAAGAAGTCACCTCTCAGCATTACTATCGCATATGGAAGACATATGTTGTTTGGTGCGAGAGACATAACTATCCTCCGTCAGTCTTTAGGGTATAACGTCTCCTCCTTTTTCTCCAGGCTGGTCTAACAGCGGGCCTTCGTCTTGGTTCCTTGAAGGTAGAGATATCCACGTTGTAAATTTTCTTTCAAAGAAAATGGCCTTACTTCCGGATGTTCAAACCTTTCTCCAAGGAAATGTCAGAATTCAGCCTCCTTTTGTGCCACTCACTGCACCTTGGGATTTGGACCTAGTCTTAGCTTTCCTTCAGTCTGAGGCCTTCGAGCCATTGCACAGGGTGGAAATTAAGTACTTAACCTGGAAGGTGGGTCTGCTGTTGGCACTCGCTTCAGTGAGGCGAGTGTCGGAACTAAGTGCTTTATCCTGTCGCTCTGAGGGTGGAGCTGCGCACTCAGAAATCTTTTCTTCCCAAGGTGGTGACTGCTTTTAATATAAACCAGCCATTAGTGGTCCCGGTATTCAAAGATGATTCTCCAAATTCAAGATTATTGGATGTCATCAGAGCTCTTAGGATTTATGTGGACAGGACTGCATCCCTCCATAAATCCGATGCTTTATTTATTCGGTTTGATTTGGCCCGTCCAGGTTGGCCGGTTTCCAAACAGACCATTTCAAGATGGATTCGCCTAGCTATCAGGCAGGCTTACACCACGGCTTCCAAGCAACCACCTAGTCCCATTAAGGTGCATTCAACGCGCTCGGTAGGTCCTTCATGGGCGGCTGCTCGGGGGGTTTCCTTAAACCAGCTTTGTAGAGCAGCTACTTGGTCAGGAAAGCATACTTTCCTTAAGTACTATTGTTTTGATACATTTGCGGCCTCCCCTTCAGAGTTTGGCCGTGCAGTGTTGCAGGGTTTTCAGCGCTCTCTCACCCGGGATGTAAGCTCTGGGGTGTCCCCATTGTACTGAGACTCCAGTGTCCCCTAGTGGATGAAGGAGAAAATAGGATTTTGGTACTTACCGATAAATCCCTTTCTCCGATTCCACAGGGCACACTGGACGCCCACCCTGCGCTGTTCTTTCTGCATTGTTACTGTTTTTACAGGTTCACCAGTTTATTTGCATTTAGGTCGTCTGATTGGCCGGTTGCTTTATTCTGTGAATGTTGTGTTATTACATGCATGTGATTATCGTAGCTTTTCTTACTTCCAGCTCCCCTCGGGCACAGTTATTTTTAGACTGACCTGGGGGGGGGGTATAGAGGGGGAGGAGCTAACTACTGTTAGTTTTTTTTTAAGGTGCCAGCTCCCGGTTAACCCACTCCTATACCTCATTGTATTGAGACTCCAGTGTTGCCTGTGGAATCGGAGAAAGGGATTTATCGGTAAGTACCAAAATCCTATTATCTTAGGGTGGTGGCAATTCCTAAATTGGCAACTGAGGCAAAAGATTTTCTGGATTCCTCATTAACTGTGGGATAAATTGATATAGCTATAAGATCCTTTTCAAACGGCAAGGCTCCTGGGTTAGATGAGAATCCTCTGGAATTATATAAAAAACGCAACCAGTTTTATGTGCCCCGCCAGAGTTGTTCAATCAGTTATATGAGTGTGATTCTCTTCCCCATTCCATGTCAGAGGCTTTAATAAAAGTGTTACCAAAGCCGGGTAAAGACCCTAGGCAGATGGAATCATATAGACTCATATCTCTTCTCCCCACGGATATCAAAATCTTGGCTAAAGTTATGGCCATTAGACTGAATCAGGCGATTACCCAGCTGATTCACCCGGATTAGACTGGATTTATGCCAGGCAAATCGACATCGATCAATCTCCGTCACCTCTTTATGCACTTAGAAGTTTTGCATGAGGATCCCTCTTCTAAAATAATTGTATCACTAGATGCCGCTAAGGCGTTTGACTCTGTGGAGTGGTCGTTCCTGTGGGAGATAATTAGTAGTTTTGGGATAGGCTCTGGTTTTACTAAGTGGGTTAAACTATTATACTCAGCACCTGTGGCCCGGGTATCAGTTAATGGGTTTGTTTTATCCTCATTCCCCCTCTCGAGAGGTACATAGCAGGGCTGCCCCTTCTCACCTATTCTGTTTGCCATGGCCACTGAAACTTTGGCTTGTTTGATTAGGGCCAATCCTGCAGTTCAGGGATTTCGCATAGGACATAAAACTGGTAAAATAGCATTATATGCTGATGATATTCTCCTCTTTGTCTCCAACTATAATGCTTCTATGCCTAATGCCCTTGAAATGATTAATTCTTTTGGTAAATATTCAGGTCTGTTGATAAATTGGGATAAATCATGTATACTTCCCATTAGAGGAGCTTAGAGTCCTGTTGCTCCACTTGTACCTCTCCCGTTGAAGTGGGTTGACTTGTTTAAATACTTACAATAGGTGTATGGATTACTAATGACCCTCATAGCTATGTGACATTAAATACGAAACCAGCAAACAGAATATTTAAGATCCCGTGTGGTAACGTGGGGGAAACTACCATTGACACCGACTGGGTGAATAAACCTCATTAAAATGGTTTTACAACCCAAATTCCTTTATGTGGTACAACATTCTCCAATTTATGTCCCTCAGAGTGTGTTCAGGCAAATAGATGGCCTGCCGTCTTCCTTGATCTGGGTTAATCGTAGAGCTCGTATTCAATTGAATACACTTACAAGGACACGAGACTCCGGGGGACTTGCATTACCCCATTTCAGGTTCACAATTGGCACACTTGTGGACATGGCTGCAAGATTTGGATGTAGATGTTTTATCTGCTCTCCTGGTGAAGCAGGAATCCCCGGGACATACCCCACTTAAAATATTACTTAGTGGCAAGCTGAGGGGGTTGGAGCTCCACTAGTTAGACAAGCGGTCCTGATTTGGAGGCAGGTTTCGCAGATTTTTGAGGGACAGGGATGGGATCCCGATACCCCCTTATTCCATACTAAGGGACTTGAGGGGCTTGCTTTACTCCAGCTTGATAGAGTCTGGGGGAAATGGGGGGTGAGTAACCTAGGACAATTATATATGACTGAGGTATTTAAGACATTTCAACAGTTGCAATGCAAGTTTAAAATTCCAAAGCAATACTTTTATAGATATCTGCAGCTCCGTCATGCTATGGCTGCACAATTTGTGCATGCGCCCCCAGAGCTCCGAGATTCCCCTGTTAAAATGCTACTGTGAGCCGCTGGACCTAGGCACTTAGGCCCTTATTCAGAGTCGATCGCAAGAAGCGATCGCTCACTCTGAATGAGGGCGGGCACTTCTTGTTTTGAAGTGCTGCCTCCAGGTTGCAAGCTAAGCTGTGGGTTACCACCCACAGCTTAGCTTGCTATCAGGGTGATGGTCGCGATGGTCATCACCATCGCGACCATCGGGGCTTACGACCAGACCCTAAGGTTGGGTCTGGGCACTCGTAAGCCCCAGGGAACTTCCTGCTCTGATCAAAGCATTTAAGCCTGCAGTCCAGCATCAAGGGACCCCATTTTTCTGCAGGTGCCTAACACTAGCATATATGCCTAGCACATCATTACATTGCAGTTAAATGTACTCACCTCCTAGATACAGAGGGACACATCTATACAGATGCTGAGCTGCAGGCTTAAATGCTTTGATCAAATCATGACAAAATCCCCTTTGTTTTATTTGCTGCACACACATAAATTTGCAGTATATTATTGTTAGCGCCGATAGCAAAAGTTTTTCTGTTTTGTATACATATATGGCATTAATATTGCCATGCTGCTGGTACCATGTATGATATGGGTAAAACCGAGTGCGGGCATATTTCTTTTCTGTTTTATTTCAAAATTTTGCCTTGTGCTATCATGGCAGCTTTCAATTAAGGCTATAAAAGGCCTAGTTGGGTGTGGCTAACAGCCAGCCCTGTATAGATGTGTCCCTCTGTATCTAGGAGGTGAGTACATTTAACTGCAATGTAATGATGTGCTAGGCATATATGCTAGTGTTAGGGGCCTGCAGAAAAATGGGGTCCCTTGATGCTGGGCTGCAGGCTTAAATGCTTTGATCAAATCATGACAAAATCCCCTTTGTTTTATTTGCTGCACACACATAAATTTGCAGTATATTATTGTTAGCGCTGATAGCAAAAGTTTTTCTGTTTTGTATACATATATGGCATTAATATTAATATTGCCATGCTGCTGGTACCATGTATGATATGGGTAAAACCCAGCGCGGGCATATTTCTTTTCTGTTTAACTTCCTGCTCTGTTTGAGCAGGAAGTTCCCCACTGACATCATCAATGATGTCAGTGGGGCCGCCCCCAAACTGTCACTCAACATCGACAGCTCGCCTCGTCTGCTACGAGACCCCTAGCGACTGAGTGCGCATCGCTAGCCGGGTCTCGTGCATGTGCACAACGGAGCCGGCTCTGTCGTGCGCATGCTCTGTGGGGACCATCGACCCGGTTGCGAGCACATCGGTGCTTGCGACCGGGTCTGAATGAGACCCTTAGTGTCTGTTATGTATGCAGCCATAATGAGAGTGCACCATGTTACGGATTTACCATCTATTAGGCACAAATGGGAGGTTGACCTGGGAACACTTGCGGATGATGAGTGGAAAGGTGCCCTCTGTAGTCCGAGACTGTCCACTACTACAATTTGGTTTCAACAAATCCAATTTTTCTTGCTGCATAGTATATATTTAACACCGGATCATCTATTTAAATTTGGAGGTAGTTCGGATTCAAGATGCCCTCTGGAGTGTAGATCCCTCGCTGGTAATTTTTGGCACTAAATATGGACATGTCCTGTTATCAGTTCCTTTTGGGTGGCGGTTATTCGTATACTGGTGTCTAGTGGGGTTCCCCGAGATGTGCTCACCTCTACGGTGTGTACTCTAGCTGTAATTGAAGAGGATACATTGGATAAATATTTTACGCAATATGTTGCTAATCTGTGTATGCTCGCTAAAGTTTGCATAGCTAGAACATGGCTGGCCCCTGATGATCCAACGCTAGGATCGTGGATAGCATTGGTGAATGAGACCATGGCACATGAGAAATTTGTTTACCTAGCCAGGAAGGCTGAAAAAAAATTTCACCTTGTCTGGGGTAGATGGCTAGACTCACCCAGCGGCGTACAAAGCCCTGCCGGGCCCAGGTAAAGAGTGGGCGTGGCCTAATCGAGGGAGGTGTGGCCACACTCCCTTGAGCCCCAAAAAAACACTTGTGCAGCGCCGCAAAGCTGGGGAGGGGGGCGCTGTGAGCCCTTCAGCCTGGTGCAAAGCCAGGGGGTGCGCGATCAGTGTGATCGCTCCCCCCCACAGACATATGAGACTGCTGTGGCTGTCACTGCAGCTCAGCACATGCTGTGTGCTGGGCTGCTGTGAGAGAGGGAGAAGGGAGGGGGGCGTGGCGCCGGGCCCCTCAGGAAGCCCGTGCCCAGGTAAATAGTACCCACTCCCCCCTCTCGGCGCCCCTCGACACGCCATATGGGCAGAGAAGGGGTAATGTGAGATCCGACCAGATGTGGGTAACTAATGGGGATGGAGTTGTGCGAACTGCCTAAAACCTGCACTTTCTATGATCCGCCCCTCAGGAAGCCCGAGCCCGGGTAAATAGTACCCGCTCCCCCCCTCTCGGCGCCCCTCGACTCACCATATGGGCAGAGACGGGGTAATGTGAGATCCGTCCAGATGTGGGTAACTAATGGGGATGTAGTTGTAACTGCCTAAAATCTGCACTTTCTATGATCTGGTCAAGGTAATGTCTATATAAAGTGTTGCTGTACACTCAGGAGCTATGTAGTTGCCTCGCTGCCATATTGTTATTGCGTTTTCTCATTTTTGTATGATATGTAATATATATATCGAATTGTACATTTCTAGTCTAAATATATGCTGTATTGTGTTTTATTCTGTTTAAAACAGTCGGATGTATTTAAAAAAAGAGACCACATCTACAATGTTTATTGTAATGTGTAAGTTTTATTTTATTGCTGTATGTTTGTTTTTCTGAAAAATAAAATAAAAATTATTGAATTAAAAAAAAAAGAATAACTTAACACAAACATGAAATAAAAATAATAATAAAGGAAACACTAAAGAAAATAGTCAAAAAAAGAGGGGGAAAGGGGGAATACATGTGCACAATATACAAGCATTAATTGACAAATCTATTGCATACAATAACAACACTTTACAGTAATAAAAAGATAATAAAAGGAGTGACGATAGGTCATATAAAGACCCCAAATTTGAAAATGGAAACTAATTAAATTGTGACTGGGATAAAGCCCTTTATTGAGAAATGGAGACTCCAGAAGAACTAGCTACTCCTGCTTCAGTCTTAGAAGTGACTCGGTAATCGTTCCACCCAAACCACTTCACCAGTGGGTTATTAGTGGATGATGAATAGGGAACCCCTGGTGTCTCAAAGTCACAGTGGGCCTGGACTTTTGTTTCTATCGCATCAAGCTGTGGTATGTCATCAAAGCGTCAGTGCTGAGCTATAAGAGCTTTCGTTGCAATTAAACTCTGTCCAATCGACTTCCGGTTCTGGCTTCCATGCCCTAGCAGCCGAGCTCCGGAGCTCCGTTGCTACGGCGGCTATTTCCAGCCATAATCGCCGAGTCTCGGCGTCCTAGGGCTCCCAGCCTCCCCCCAGTGCCTGGTGATCTCCTCAGGAGCTTTGATGGAGAGATTTTTCTCTCCCACTATGCCACCTAAGTCACAAAGAGTGAAGCCATCAAAGGGCCACGAATCCAATATGGCGGTCACGCTGGGAGATCAGACTCTGCAGGCAGCCCCTGACACCAGGCTCTCCTCGGCACTGGATTTATCCTTACCTTCCTCTGCAACAGCTACAGTCCCTCCCATTACCTATTCTGTGCTGGTTCAGGCAATCCAGGATACTATAAAGCACCTGCTGCAGGAGCAGGCAGATCAGTTTACACAGGCTATGCAGCAAATCTCTACACAGGTTACCCAGCTGAAGAAAGACATGGAAGTGCTGGAAAATAAGGTAGGGGCTAATTTTCATGATATCCATGAGGTCCAGACTCTCTCAGCCCGTTTACAAAAAGACTCATATCAGATTTAGAACAAGCTAGATGACCTGGAGAATTGTTCCAGACTAAATAATATGCGTGTGCGTTATACCAGTTTTTATCCTTGTTGGATATTGATGATACCTGTGCAGATCTAGTTGTCGAACGTGCTCATCGTATTGGTCCTGTGCGTGAACAGCACAACAACTGCCCTCATGTGGTGATATTTCGATATTTAAATTATGCTCACAAAGAAGTCATTTGGATGGCATCCCGTCGCCAGCGTGATCTGTCATGGGAAGAAACTAAACTGATGATTTTCCAAGATTACACTGCAGAAGTGACGAAGGCCACTAGGAATTCTCACCTGTCTGTTCTCAACTCATCAAACGGGGAAAGAAGTTTTCTCTTCTATTTCCAGCTAAGCTAAGAATTTTTGATGGTACCAATCTGGTAGATTTCGCTTCAGTTGGATGATGCCCTCGCTTATCTCCGGGAGTCACAGATGACCGGTTCTTCCCAACCTCATTCATCACCTAAATCTACGATGGACTTACCGAATTAGAACACTTTCCATGTCACTATGAATCAGCTGAACACTGCTCCAATTACTTATCAGCATAATGACAAATCTCTATATGTGCTTCTTGATCAGGACCTGGTTTCGAGATTTTCTTGTGGTCACATATGGTTTTTCATATTTGTCTATATTCCTATATGAATAATGCATTATTATTCTGTTTTTCTATTTGTACTGTTGATATGCCATCTACTGATGTCCTTTGAGGTTATATTTTATATAGTTCTGCTATAGGCATATCATGTCCCTGACTTATTGGTTATTTTTGTTACATATATTTCTATTCAGTTAGCTAAGTGTATGTGTTGGGGTTACTCCTAATATAATATTTATCGCCAGATTAGTTGCGGCCAGCTAGGGGCCCTTGGCCCTGATCTGTTGGTGTATTTCATTTTTCTCTATTTTGATTGATCGTGGAAGCTCTCTTTTTTCCATGTTGGTAATGTTAGATCAAATGACCTCGGTTTTTTTGTCTCATTGGATTAACAATTTTTTTATTTTTTTATTTTTTTTGAGTATTATTATTTTTTTGAATTTATTTCAATGTGTTTTTTTATTTTTTCCCCTTCTTTCTTACCCTTTCTTCCCAGGGATCGATCCACCCTGCACAGATTACTACCCGATAGTCTGTTACGTCTGAATTCAATAAGTTTATATTTTATTACTGAGATAGTTTCTTATTTTCCCAACTTCTGATAAATGGTCTCGTTAAAACTATGGTCATGGAATGTAGGCGGTATTAATTAGCCGGTGAAAAGGAAATGTATTTTTACTTATCTTAGAAAATTACATATAGATGTCGCCCTTCTACAGGAAACGCATCTTACAGATTTAGAAACGTGTAAACTGAATATGTGTAATAAGGTTGTGCTTGCTTCCGCCTCCTTCAATCCTAAAGCTAGGGGTGTGGTGATACTTCTAAATAAATCTCTTCCTTTTGTGATTCATTCATCTGTTATTGATCCTGAAGGGATTTTTGTGATAGTGGATGCCCACCTTGGCGTCAGCATCTGGCTCCTGGCATAGACTCCTCCCCTTACTATTCCTGACTCCTCCCACATCTTAGACAATGCTCTTACATATATAATTCATATTAGAACAACATACAAGTGTACATCATTCTCTCTATTAAAATACACACAACAGAGCTCTTCCTGCCAGGGATTCAAACGTGTCATGGTCAGACATTTGGTATTTGGCTGGTGCTGTTAGCTATATGTGGTACGTCATTGGTGTAGGTCACACACAAAGAAAAGGGAAGGCATTTTCCAATTGACCAAGCCCTATCTTAGCAGTTGTAGAGGATTAGATAGCATTCACTGTAGGAATTTTTAGGGCAGGGGTGCTAAACCACACATCTGTACACATCAAAGCAGAGCCATAACTACACATTGTGGTGCTCTGTTTACATAAAGAGCATTGGTGCCCCCTCCACACCCCAAGGTGGGGAAGAGCGTGCCGTAGGCGCGCTACGAAAAAAACAGGGTGTAGTCTCGCTGGCAAAGGGTGTGACCACACAATAGTACCTCCAATTCAAATTATGCAACACAGTAATGCCCATTAGTCACATTACAGCGCACAGTAGTGTCCCTTACACATTATGCCACACACCTTAATGGCCCTTACACATTATGCCATACACCATAATGGCCATTACACACATAGGCAATACTAGACATTTGGTAATGGGTGGTCCCAGCAGGGCTGCCAAGACAATGGACAGGCCCAGCTATGGTGGAATTGCATGACTACATGGGAGGACATGGCAACCCTCTCATTTACAGCATGATTATAGTGTGAGCTGCTGTGAAGGTGTGAGTTGAATTGTGTGTTGTTGCTGCATATTGGAGATATTGGTTATACCTCTCCTGTACTCCCATGCGACTAAAGATATTTGGGTACTTTGTACCCATCCTCCTGGGTCCCAGTTCCGACCCATCACCAGAACTTTTGTTTCCTAGAGAGTTTGCCACTACATAGATCTCATGACCTTTACGTAGCTAAAAAGTTTCTATCTTCAACTCTAGTCCCTGTGATGTGTTGTGCTGGGCATACACTATCAGAAGATCGCCCTGATAATTGTACTGTGTGCGGGCGACCGAGCGTAAAATATCAATTGGTCGGGCATGCCGGATGGTCCTGCTTGCCTGTCCGATGCGAATTTCTGTCAATTAAATGTCGGCCAAATTCGGCAGTGTATACCCAGCTGCGGCCCACTGACAGACATTTCCCTTTTCCTTCACCGGGAAGGAAAGGGGAAATGTCTCCTCCCCAGGGGCGGAGGACAGAGTAATCCTGCAATATATGTTGTTGTTGGGGGCCAGGCTGCCAGATAAAATGTCTGTCGGTCTGACAGGCATTATATCTGCCAGTGTATACCCAGCATTAGGAATGAAGCTGCATCAACAACATCTTCACTCCGCTTACAGGACTCCTGCCCATGCCTGGTCTGCTGACTACTCATGTGCAGCGGCCACTGCTGGGGAGGGCTCCGGGCAAACACCGGCAACCCGTACACATCCCATATATATATATATATATATATATTATATATATAGTCATTAACGTCCTGCACTCACACCTTAGAAGGTCCTTTTTACTAGGGTGCTCCTCTTTGGACTTGAGCCAAATATTCATACATTCATATGTGCTACATACCAAAGTGCATAGACACAAGGGCACTCACCAGATTTCTTCAAAAACAGTGTTCAAGAGTTTATTTCCCATCAGTGCAGACAAATCATTCCAGGTTGCATTCAAATAACTCCAATGTTTCGGTCTAGAAACAGACCTTTATTCAAGGCTTGCAATCCATGTTTAAATTCATTTAAACTCGCAAAAGATCAATTCAACCGTCCAATACAGCAACCATCACAAACTGCATTAGGCCAGGTCCCAGACATAAATACCCCAATTCAAATCACATGTATCAGTAAGGCAGAAAACCCGGATAGTAATCCGCTTCATAATACCAAAACATCCTGCACTTACTTCCAGCTAAGGTGCTGCATGCCACTCCGGCTTCCATCTCTGTCACCCTCATTCCTAAAAGAGCATCAGCTGCTATAATCAACCCAGCCAATGCACTCTCATAAAATTGTCATCTGTGGGGTGCTCTTCAATCGGTGTGTAATATATATATATATATATATATATATATATAATAACCAGGGGTGCACTCAGCAGTATTCATGCAGTATTCATTTATTGTATCATATCAGTAAGAGAGTAATCAGAGACTTCATATCAGCGTTTCGGTCCGGTACATGGACCTTTCTCAAGAACGCTGCATACAGTAAGTGGACTAAACACACTATATGGGGGTACTGTATATACTGTAGTGTGTTTGGTCCACTTATGGAGACGTTGATGTGAAGTCTCTGATTATTCTCTATGTGATATAATGCAATAAATGAATACTGCATGAAGGCTGGTGAGTGCACCCCTGGATATTATCTTTTTCTAAAAAATGTTTGGACTTAATGTAGTCCTTCATTGGGTAGCAACCCCAGCACTTTAACTTGTGTGGACCTTTCTGGATGTGTGTATGTATATATATATATATATATATATATATATATATATATATATATACATACATACAGTCAGGTCCATAAATATTGGGACATTGACAGAATTTTCTGATTTTGGCCTCTATTCACCACCACAATGGTTTTGAAATGAAACAAACAAGATGTGCTTTAACTGCAGACTTTCAGATTTAATTTGAGAGTAATTACATCCAAATCGGGTGAACGGTGTAGGAATTACAACGGTTTCAATATGTGCCTCCCACTTTTTAAGGGGCCAAAAGTAATGGGACTATCAACTCAAAAGCTATTTCATGGACAGGTGTGGGATATTCCCTCGTTATTTCATTATCAATTAAGCAGGTAAAAGGTCTGGAGTTGATTCTAGGTGTGACATTTGCATTTGGAATCAGTTGATGTCGACTCTCAATATGAGATCCAAAGAGCTGTCACTATCAGTGAAGCAAGCCGTCATTAGGCTGAAAAATCAAAACAAACCCATCAGAGAGATAGCAAAAACATTAGGTGTGGCCAAATCAACTGTTTGGAACATTCTCAAAAAGAAAGAATGCACCGGAGAGCTCAGCAACACCAAAAGACCTGGAAGACCACGGAAAACAACTTTGGTGGATGACAGAAGAATTATTTCCCTGGTGAAGAAAAACCCCTTCACAACAGTTGGCCAAATCAAGAACACTCTCCAGGAGGTAGATGTATATGTGTCAAAGTCAACAATCAAGAGAAGACTTCACAGGAGCGAATATAGAGGGTTCACCACAAGATGCAAACCATTGTGAGCCACAAAAACAGGAAGACCAGATTAGAGTTTGCCAAACAAAATCTAAAAAAGCCATTACAGTTCTGGAACAACATCCTATGGACAGATGAGACAAAGATCAACTTGTACCAGAGTGATGGAAGAGAAGAGTATGGAGACGTAAAATAAACTGCTCATGATCCAAAACATACCCTCATCAGTGAAGCATGGTGGTGGTAGTGTCATGGCGTGGGCATGTATGGCTGCCAATGGAACTGGTTCCCTTGTATTTATTGATGATGTGACTGCTGACAAAAGCAGCAGAATGAATTCTGAAGTGTTTCAGGCAATATTATATGCTCATATTCAGTCAAATGTTTCAGAACTCATTGGACGGCGCTTCACAGTGCAGATGGACAATGACCCGAAGCATACTGCAAAAGCAACCAAAGACTTTTTTAAGGCTAAAAAGTGGAATGTTATGCAATGGCAAGTCAATCCCCTGACCTGAATCCGATTAAGCATGCATTTCACTTGATGAAGACAAAACTGAAGGGAAAATGCCCCAAGAACAAGCAGGAACTGAAGACATTTGCAGTAGAGGCCTGGCAGAGCATCACCAGGGATGAAACCCAGCGTCTGGTGATGTCTATGCGTTCCAGACTTCAGGCTGTAATTGCCTGCAAAGGATTTGCAACAAAGTATTAAAAAGTGAAAGTTAGATTTAGGATTGTTTAGATTGTCCCATTACTTTTGGCCCCTTAAAAAGTGGGAGGCACATATAGAAACCGTTGTAATTCCTACATCCTCACCTGATTTGGATGTAATTACCCTCAAATTAAATCTGAAAGTCTGCAGTTAAATCACATCTTGTTTGTTTCATTTCAAAGCCATTGTGGTGGTGAATAGAGGACAAAATATGAAAATTCTGTCAATATCCCAATATTTATGGACCTGACTGTATATATACACATACATACACACACATTTGGCTCAATAAAATTTGGGGGGCAAATCTATTTTTGATACCCTGATATTGCATATTTTCCTGCACACCTGGAACACACACACATACATATCTATATATCCACAGTCCCACACGCACACACATATATATATATATATATACATATACACACACACATATATATATATATACACACACATATATACATATATATATATATATATATACACACATACATATCTATGTATACACATATAGCCCTCTGACGAAGTCTGATGATGAAACGCGTTAGGGCGGGGCTTAAAAGACGACTGATCTATCCAGGCTGGTCTCGTGGTGTCTGCCTCTCGGGTCACCCGACACGCCATTACCTCGTGGAGAGTCGTGGCGTGGTGCACAGGTCTCCTGCGGTGTGCGGAGCTCAGAGTTTTGCCTGGTTTGGATTTTCTTCTGCCATGTGGTAACCAGTCCACAGAGTCATCTATTGTGGTACGAGTATACTGATGCTTATGCTTGGATGACCAGTACTGTGTTTCTTAAATAAACTGTAGATGCACTATGGAGCGCCTTCTTTTGTGTTTCCATCTCTATATATATATATATATATACACATACACACAGTGTATATATATATATATATATATATATATATATTCCAATCTGGAATAGCGGCATTCTCAGCGGACTTAGAAATAAATGCAATGACGCACTGTGTGACTATCACTTGGATACTATATACAGTATATATATATATATATACACATTTATACAGGCAACTAAGAACTGAAAAGGGGTTACAGCCTCACCACCTACCTGCAGGTTGGTGCTGCTGTGATCATCAGCTGGTGGGTGATCTTGCATTCGCGGGGGATGCTCTTGTGATCGCGAGGGAGAGGGGGGGCACTGGCGGGGAAGGGGGGGCACCCGCGGGGGGTGCACCTGTGATGTGCTGCACCCAGGGGCAGCAAAAGCTCCGCCTCCAGCCAAGCATGGGCTGATTTACAGACACTAGAGCCCATCTGTCCCTCTGGTAATTGCATTAAATTACACTATGTGGCGGCGGCCATTTTGGAAAGGATTTTTATCACATAGATGGCCGGGCATCTCAGCAGCTGGACCGGCCCATCTTGGCATCGGCCCTTCTGGCATTTGCCAGAATTTCCAGATGGCCAGTCCAGCCCTGCCCAAATGTATATTACAAGTTGTTTTTCAAATGTTTGTTAGCTATACTCTCCTTTATGTATTCTTCAGAATTGTAGGGGGCGATTTCAATTTAGTCTCTTCTAATACTTCGGATAGACAAAGTATTAGAATAGTATTTGGATAGTCGTTCTCCCCTACCTAAATTTGGTGTTCCATTTTTTGCTCAACAGTTCCAGCTCTCTGATGTTTGGAGGGTGCAGCATCATAGGCAAACGCAGGGGGGGTTTCCGTCTGCCTGGAAACCCCCCTCCCCAGCCCACACCATGACCACAATAGAAATAGTAATATTATAGATTGTTACTACTGCTGCATGTTCTTCTCAGTATCACAAATTAATTAATTATCACCACCTTTGGATCTTTTAACATGTATCAGCCTGTAAAAAATAACCTGTGCACCAACTAGAAGATTTGGAAAACATGCACTGTTAGAGATGCACTGCTATAGAGCCCAACATGTACATATATGTCCAGGGCAGTGCTCAGTGCCAGATTAAGGTCCACATGGACCTGGAGCTGAAATTGAGAAAGGGCCTATTGTGTGCCACCATGGGTGTGTCCAGCACAATGAGAGTGTGGCTAGTGATGATGCCGGAGAAGCGGGGACCTTTGTCAAGACAGCCAAGAATACAGCATAGTACAGAAGTCACCAAAACACAAGATAAAAACATTCACCTACATTAGGCTTCTTATATAACCCTATCAATAAAGTTAATAGCCACAATGTGGAAATAGGCAGCAGCTGTGGCCCGTGACCCGGAAGTGACATCACTTCCGGAGTAAATAATTCTCATATATAAGCCAAAAATTAAAATTGTAAAATACTATGTGGCTGGGCTAGCGTGACATATGTCAAGGTTTAGCACTCATCCAGCATGCCACAATCAAACAGCAGTACTGGGGAGATGCCACATTGGTACCGTCCATGTACCGGAAGTGACATTACTTTTTGACCTTGTCAATTCCAGTTCACGGACTGCAGCTGCTGCCTATTATCATGTTGTACATTCTTAGATACATTCTTTAACTGGATCTGTTTCCATAGACATTTCTCATATAAATAATCTGTGTACACACACACACTAATTGCGTAAGGTCTGCCACGTCTCCTCAGTGGGGGGGGGCAGAGGAATCCTGGACTTGCACCCCATTGGCTACCACTGCCAGGGGAACCTGGCAGAGGATGACCAGCCACTGGGAACAAGTATGGGAGCATGAGTTAGGGTAGAGAGGCAGGATGGAGCACATGGAGAGAGGGTAGAACAGAGCAGTTAAGGGTCGGATGTCACACACATACACAGCGGGACACGTGTGCAACCACAGCGTGGTACAGCGAATGGCGGTTTATCTCTGTTGTTATATTTAGGTATACGTTCCCTTGAATGAATCAGTCGGGTTACATTATGGTGAAGTTGCACCTAATTCTATTATGTCCCTGTTGAAATTTTATTTAGAGTTGTGACATACCAGTTGTTTTAATACAATATATATGTCATTATGTTGAACTGAGGTCTTGAGAAAGGTCCAGATGTGTACCAAAACGTCGACCATTAATACGATTCCTTTCATGTCCTAAGATGAATAAAACTTAATACGTTGTCAAAACGGAGAGAGCATCCTTCCTTCCAGGAACTCTACATGTGTATATATATATATATATATATATATATATATATATATATATATATTAGGGGTGAGCGGGTTCGGTTTTACTCGGTTCTTATCGCCACTTTACCGCAATTTCGGCTCGATTTCATTCGCTATCCAAAACACGTGTTCGGCGATAGCCAATAAAAAGATCCGAGTAAAACCGAACCCGCTCACCCCTAATATATATATATATATATATATATATATATATATATATATATCTATAAAACTTGCAGGGAGCGGAGCACTGAGTCTCAATCTATGTACCTGATCAGCCTCTGCAACAGAAGCCCATTCCCAATTAGCAGCACCAGCACTTTACCAATCAGCAGCAACACGCAATCCCCGATAAGCAGCAGCAGCACTTTCCCGATCAGGACACCCTCAGTCGCCATGATCAACTGTCCACCTTCACGGAGCCGATTGAGCTATGCTCAGCTGCTGTCGATGGACTTGACGGTGCTGTGCGGCGGGGCTTGTCACATGGTGCAGAGGGGGAGGAGGAGCTGAGAAACTGTGTGTGCAGTGCAGGGATGGTTTATGAACTTTATGAAACCTCCCACTGCACCACTGGTATTATGCCCAGCGCTGGTAGTTGATCTGCCTGTGGGATGGGTAGGCGGGGAATTGCAGTTTCAGTGGGCGGGTATTGAGCGGGACAGGGGCAGCCATAGTACATACTGTAAATATTTGTTTTTGTCTCCAGCTGCCCTGCAGATCTTGTGAGGCCTATTCCAATAGAGGGCCTGGAGCTGTAGCTCCATCCGCCCCATTGTTAATCCGGCCTTGGCAGTGCTAGGTTCTTCTGCTGCTCCTCCAGGCTCTTGGACTTGCTCCAATAGTCTGGAATGGTGCCCACATCTAAAATAAAAACATTCAGCTCAGGCAGGATGGCCTACTGACGCATCTAATGGCTTACTGTGATCGCTGGTCCTGTATATGCTGGAATTATTACACACTTTGTATGACGCTTATTAAAGCTGGTTAAGTACTAATTCTGCCCTCTTCATTGACAGGCAACACTCGCTCTAAAATTAAGCATTTGGAAACCCCCCTCTGGAAATTCTGCGTTTGCCACTGATCATCCTATTGATTGTGAAGTTACATGTCTCTCTGCTGCGCATGGTATGTTATCTCGGATTGATTACTTATTCTTAGCTACACATTTATTGCCTAGAGTCTGGGATTCGGCAATAGAACCGATCTGCATCTCAGACCATTAGTCTAGTGTGGTTCACTCCTACTGTAGACCGTGGTCCCTATCGCCAATGGCGAATCCCTACTAATCTGTCTAATTCCTTAAAATTTAGGAACATGTTGGAAGCAACGTGGCAGTCATATCTTCATGATAATAGCGCAGCAGCACCCTCAATTGTTCTGGCAAGCCGGTAAATCGAGGGGCTATTTTGTCTTTTGTAAAACAACACTCTTTATATATGAATGCTTCCTATGTTACAACACAGGAATCACTCACAGAAGCCTATGAGGCTTATAAACAGTTTCCTAATCCTACTATGAAAGATGAATATTTACACTCTAAAGTAGAATTTGATACTGTACTTTTTCAAATTGGTGATAGGTTTGCTTTTCAACTAAATTTTCGTTTTCATATGCACGGCAATAAGGCAGGCCGTTTACTCTCTAATATGTTAAAAGGGGCACATTCACCTTCAATCATCAAATCCCTACAGATGCTTAATGGGTCTTATGTTCACTCTGGTAAACAAATCTCTGCTATTTTTCGTGATTTTTATTCTGCTTTATATGCTGCTGAGATGATTAATTTAGGATGTGAAAAAGTATTTTTGGGAAGGTGTGACATTACCCCAGATAATGGAAGAACAGGCGGAGGCCTTGACAGTTCCTATATCCTTAGATGAAGTTACAGCTGTTGTAAAAGCGCAAAAAAAGGTTTACAGCCCCCGGCCCGGATGGCTTCACAGGTGAATATTATAAAATTTTACTACCTTACATAGGTGACACATTGGTTTCCATGTATAATGACATTATTGAAAGGAAAACATTGCCCTTGTATTTTAATTCTGCTACTTTGTAGGTCCTCCCCAAGCCTAGTTGCGATTCGGAGCCCCTGGGATCTTACCATCCCATTTCTTTATTAAATTTAGATTATAAAATATTGACAAAGATTATTGCAGATAGTCTTAAATTGATTCTTCCATTTATCATTCATGTTGATCAAACTGGATTTGTCTGGGGTAGGCATTCTGTGGTCAATCTGCGTAAAGTACTTGCAGTACAGCAATGGCTAGAATCAGCTGGGGAACCGTGTGACGCTGTCCTCTTGTCATTAGATGCCGAAAAGGTTTTTGACATGGTAACATGGGATCATCTATATGAGGTCATGGGTCAGTTTAGTTTCATTTATTCAAACAGTACAAACTTTCTATTCTGCGCCGTCGACTCGCCTGTAATGGTTATCTATCACCTCCATTTCAGGTAGAACGGGGCACGAGGCAAGGTTGCCCCCTTTCCCCACTTCTATTCGCGCTCACCCTGGAACCCCTGGCTACAGATTTAAGACACCTTCACAGGAATCCGAGTGGGGTCAAGGGAAATTAAATTGGAACTTTTTGCGAACGACGTGCTTTTATTTGTAAGCAACCTGGCCATTTTGGTCCCCACGATAATTAACCTTTTGGCTATCTTTGGCTCCTTTGCGGGTCATAAGGTTAACTTAAATAAATCTGAATTTTTACCACTGGGTTCTGATTTTTCCCGTTTTTTTGTGGCTCAGCTTTCCAGGGCGGGCGCATCTATGAAATACCTTGGCATATCTATCACCTCTCATTTGTCAGGTTTATATAAGGCTAATTTTACTCCCACATTAACTAAAACTGAACATTTATCGGATAGTTGGCAGCTGTATCCTTTGTTACTGTTATGCCGCATAGTGGAACTGAAGAGGATAATTTTCCCCAAATTATCCTATTTAATTCAAATGTTGTCTTTAAGCCTTTCTAAGAGAGATATAGGCTCTTGCTCTAATCTTTTTTTAAAATTTATTTGGAAACATAAAAAGCCCCGATTCTCTTTGGCAAAGCTTCAATTACCTCGCACTCAGTGGGGTGTAGGGATTCCAAATTTGATTAATTTTACTAGAGCAGTGTTTTTTCGCTATGTTGTGGATTGGATTTATGGACGTAGCTCTTACTCTAACTACTCTTTAGAACTAGCCCTTTTTTCACCATATTTGCCATGTGCACTATTACATGCTCCTAGGTCATCTATCCCCCATGACATATTGAACAATATCCTTTTTAGGGATACATATTTTTCTTGGTTAGCTGTTCATTGGAGTTACAATGCAATCCCCATAGCTCCAGGTTTACCACATTTTAGGGAAATCCTCTTTTTCCTTCAGGACTTGAAAACGTTATTTTTCTACAATGGCGCTCTAAAGGTATTGCTGCTATTCATAATATCTTTGAAAGGAAAACATAGTGCCACCTGGATCAAAGTCTCAAAGATAAATACAATATTCCTAATGGACAGTTTTTTATGTACTTACAAGCCCGGCACTTTGCACGTTCTCTCCCTCCCCCTTTGCTTGGTAGTAATGAAAAAGATGATCTTGTTTCTTTGCTTACCTCACTTGCTACTTTAAATTATAAAACTAAATGGCTCACCTCCCTTTTAGTACAACGTCATGCGACCTCTTTTTTGTCAACTACAGTGAAAAGTTGGAAATATTTAATTCCTGCTTTGGAGAATCAGGAACCTCTCCTAAAATATTATGTCTCTACACTCCGTTACCTTTCTTCTGTTTCTTTACACGAAACCCATGTAAAGATATTATATCAAATGTATATTTCACAGGCCCAGAGGAGGCATATGGTTGCTGAAGAGACAGGTCAATGTCCCAAGTGCCATATTACTTCTGCTACTATTTATCGTAATATATGGGAATGCGGAAAGATTCGGAAATTTTGGGGCAAAGTAATGTTTTTTTTATAAATTACCTTCTCTCTTTGCGATTATGTGCTGATCCATTGGCTTTGCTCTGTTCTAACTACGACAATCGGTTTCTAGGCCCGCACAAAAAGGCATTGCTTCCACTGCATACTACCATTATAGCAGTGGCGAAAAAGGTCATAATGCAAAATTGTACAGTGAAAACAGTGGCGTCCCTCCCCGTGGTGTCACCTGGTGCGGAGAGGGACAATATGCGCGCGGCACAGCCATGCGCTGCTGAAAAGAGGGCGTGGTCATGCTTACAGGAGGCGTGGCCTCGCTGCCGAACCCGCGTGGTCCTGTTGTTACTGGGGGGCAAGGGGGGGTGCCGGAGCTGCGGACTGCCCTGTGTGCAGTGCCGGCCGCTCCCTCACAGTTGTCAGGAGCCGAGTGCTGCACTTATTATACAGTGCAGCACCCGGCTCCTGTCACTGAGGGGGAGTCTGCACCTTGGTGTCACCCCTCGGCTGGTGATACCCGAGTGCGGCCTGCACCCCCCTTGTGTGACGCCACTGAGTGAAAACTCCCCCTTTCTTAAGCTCGGTTAAATGTTTACTTTTGCAAGTAATGTATTATGATAGGCGAACAACTTTACCTGATATTGAGAAGGGTGTTAAGTTTTATTCAAAATTGAGTTTCTTTATTGATAACCTGACTCACATAAACAAGCATCCATACTGATATTATTTGAGACAACCAATTGGTATTTATACAGAAAACTGTCTTGAATTGTATAACAATTGAAATGCAGGAGGACTCTCCCCCTCTTCTTTCCCCTTTCTCACTTCCCTCCCTATTGTATTGTTTTTCTTATATGTAATATGATTTTGATTATGTTTATCTCAGTCAAGTTGTGTATTTATGACATGATTGTATAATCTAGAAAGAAGAGAAATGAAGGAATCTGTATCTGGTGCACTATATTAAAATGTAACTTTTATTCTTTTACTTAAAATATTCAAACAATATATAAAGCAACGCAAAATATTGGGTTAAAATATAGTAAGAATTGTTTATAAATAAAATAGAAAAAGTGATTAAAATAAAAGAATATAATTTCTTTTAATGTCCGAGTGTCAGGTTATTTCTCAATAAGACATAATTTCAGTACTGTTGTATTGATGTTTAAGGCCCTCATTCAGAGCCGTACGCTCTGAGCAGAGCGCACGCTCTGAATGAGGGCCGGGCTCCATTTTCATGGAGCGTCCTCCTGGACGCTCGTATAGCTGTGGGTCACCACCCACAGGCTATACGAGCGTGCATTGTGATGGTCGCGATGGTCGAGACCATCGCGACCATCGAATTTGCAAGCCAAAATCACTAGTGATGTCAGTGGGCCGGCTTCTGACGGGAGGCGTTCCCGTGGGAACGCCCCCGTCAGGGAGGCACGCCCCCGGCACGCCCACCAAAGGGGGCGTGCTGTCAATCAACATTGACAGCACGCCCCCTTTGATCGGACACAACGAGCGAAGGACTTTCCTTCGCTCGTCGCGTCTGGCGCATGCGCACGACGGAGCTCCCTCCGTCGTGCGCATGCTCAGTCCATAACATCGACCCACTTGCGAGCGGACAGCCGCTCGCGAGTGGGTCTGAATCAGGCCCTAAGTGGTTAATTGTACTGGTTTCAATAGTATAATGGAATTTTCTACTATAATTTATAACTCTAATTGAACCGCGTTAGGTTAATACCACCTGGCTGGTTCTAAATCTCCGATGGAGTGAAAATGTATCCCTTGTATTGCTGTCTCTAATTGCAACAAATGTTAATTAAATGTATCAAACATCATTGCTGCTGATTGTAGTGGATACAGTTGCAATTAGGGAAGAGATAGATCCCCTTCCGTTTCTGTACGATAATGTCATCTGCCAGTGCCCGACACATTCCCTACCATCCAAGTGGGCATAGAGGGGGAATATATTCTTGTGGCGAGCGTAGCAAGCCACCAAACCCCCAGCGCGGCAAGCGAAGCGAGCCCGCAAGGGGCCAACTTTCTTATTTTCATGGAAAGTGTGGGCAGAAACCTCCACTTCTGCCCTCACTCACGTCACTTCCAGGCACGGCTAGTTAAGGGGATTTATACTCTTTCGTTGCAATTATGAGAGTGTTCTGCATTCTAAAACCTCCAGCGGTAACTGGATTTGTTTGATGAGGTTCCTCACATCATATCCCACATGTGATTTCTGCACTATCTACTTCATACATGGTAATAACATTGCCTGTGTATTTACTCTAGTATTGTGGACATATATACTGTAGATATCTGATCCTGCGGAGAATCTTCACCGACCTCACTAGATTCGGTTTCTAGGCATAGTATTCACAAGCTTTAGAATGATGTCCTGTCTTGTTCAGTACTCTCTATACTGGGCTCTGTGTAATTGATTGCAATAGGAATTATTTGCATACACAGAGTATGAACTTCTGCAGAGTTTTTCCCATTTATTCAGATAATATTGTACTTCCCTTTAGAATCCCTATATAGGGTTCATTGTGTGCTATTCTTTTAGGAACCTCATATTCAGTTACATGGTCAGCGCACTTGTAATTATGATTAGTAGTATCCTTTTGATGTGCGGTGTCTGTGTATATATATTTTGAAACTGTAAACGTCACTTATACATTCACTGCATGTGCTTTATTATCGTGACTTCACAGTATTTACTCCTTAAACTGAATACTATACCTAGAAACCGAATCTAGTGAGATCGGTGAAGATTCTCAGCAGGATTAGATATCTATAGATGTCCACAATACTAGAGTAAATACACAGGCAATGTTATTACCATGTATGAAGTAGATAGTGCAGAAACCACATGTGGAATATGATGTGAGGAACCTCATCAAACAAATCCAGTTACCGCTGGAGGTTTTAGAATGTAGAACACTCTCATAATTGCAACTGTATCCACTACAATCAGCAGCAATGATGTTTGATACATTTAATTAACATTTGATGCAATTAGAGACAGCAATACAAGGGATACATTTTCACTCCATCAGAGATATAGAACCAGCCAGCTGGTATCCTGACACAGCTTCAATTAGAGTTATAAATTATAGTAGAAATTTCCATTATACTATTGAAACCAGTACAATTAACCATTTAAACATCAATACAACAGTACTGAAGTGATGTCTTATTAAGGAATAAACGGACACTCGGACATTAAAAGAAATTATATTATTTTAATCACTTTTTCTATTTCATTTATACACAATTCTTACTATATTTTAACCGGGTGTGGTATAAGAGATAGACAGTAATTAGATAGACAATGTCTAGGTAGACACCAGATGTAAACAGACAAATGGTCGACAGGGTCACAAGGTCGACACGAACATTATTATTTTTGTTTATCCCTAATCTTCACCCCAACCCTTCCCTTGGTGCCTAACCCTCCCTCCTGGTGCCTAACCCTAACTGTCGGGGTAAGTGCCTGATCCTAACCGTCCCTTCTAGTGCCTAACCCTCCCTCCTGGTGCCTAACCCTAACAGTGGTGGCTGCCGCCTTCTCTCTCCTTCATTCTTCTCCTTTCCTCCGGGTGCCAGCCTGTCACCCACATAAGAAGCTCTAACCCCCCTAGACAACACTGGAGCTGCTGCTTGGTAAGGTATGTTATGACTTTTTGGTGAGTAAAAAGGATTAATGGGTGGGTGAGTGTGTGTGTGTAGGGGGCTTGTGTGTGTTAATGAATGTAGATAAGCTTAGTGATAGTGTGTGTATGGGAGTGGTTTCATTGAGTGCTGACAGGGTTAGTGTGTGTGTGGGGGGTTAATGAGTGGTGGCAGGGTGAATGTGTGGTTTAATAAGTGCAGACAGAGTTAGTATGTGTATGGGGTGGGGGGTTGGTTTTATTGAATGCTGCAGGGTGAGTGTGTGTGTGGGGAGGTTAATGAGTGCTGGCAGGGTGAGTGTGTGGGGATTAATGAGCACTGGCAATGTGTGTGAATGTTAATGAGTGCTGGCAGCGTAAGTATGTGTATGGGGGTTAATGAGTCCTGGCAGGATGAGTGTGTGCATGTGTTAATGAGTACTGAAATAATTAGTGTGTGTGTGGGGGGGGGGGTCATGAGTGCTAAGGGGGTGAGTGTGTGTGTGTGGGGGGGTCATGAGTGCTGACAGGGTGTGTGTGTGGGGGGGGGTTACTGGGTGCTAACATATATTGGGGCACAGATGTGGTATAAATGTGTACTGGCATAATAGGGGGTCTTTTGTGGCATAATTCATGGCTATGTGGACTACAATACATTTGGTGCACAGCTGTGTAACACAACTTGGGTGCACAAATATGTGGCATATTATGTTTTGGGGGTACAAATGTGTGGCATATTATGTATTGGGGGCACAAATGTGTGGCATATTATGTATTAGAGGTATTGATGTGTAGCAGTATTATGAATTGGGGATACAGCTGAGTGGCATATAATAAATTTGTGGCACAGATGTGTGGCATATTATGAATTGGTCAGTGTTATGAGGCACAGTTTGATTTTGGGGCTCTGCTGTGTGGCATATTAGTTGGGGCATTTCCATATAGTATATTATAAATTGGGACACTAATGTGTGGCATATTATAAATTGGGACACTAATGTGTGGCATATTATAAATTGGGACACTAATGTGTGGCATATTATAAATTGGGATCACTAATGTATAGCATAGGATGAATTGGAGGAAGCAGGGGTGATGGGTGAAAGGTTGTCTAGGGCGCCCAAACACCTTGCACCGGCCCTGGACTTAGGTCTGCGCAGTGTATTGCAGTCAGCATTTAGCTCCTCCCAGGATCACCACCCACTCCAAAACTACCTGTAGCCAATCAGATTTTGTTATATTATGCATGGTGTGCTATTGCGTAGAGATCACAAACTTAGAGACCGTGACCATATATGAAACAATGTTAAATATGGTCAGTTTAATACAGTAGTAAAATAGTATGTAAATGCCTGATTAGGTAATTATTATAATTTACAACTGATGTTAATATATTTACATAGTTGTGAAAATAAACTGTGGGCTCTGATGTCAGCACTTTAGTGTTCATTAGGATGCCTGTGTAGAATAGGGAATAATGCCTTCCTTAATGCCAATTATTACAGAGATTAGAATTCACTTTAGATTTTTGTGACCTGTATATATTTTATATGACAGAACTTTATTGATATTGGATAAAACCAATGCAGAGATAGAAATGATAGCGGACTCTGGATTAGAATAGCTTTGTAGTCATCCAACCAGTAGGCCGCTATTAATTATTGTCCTATGTCAGATGCTCAGAGATTATTACAAACGGTGGCCAGCAGAAGTCATCAATACTCGCACAACACTGAATTTAACAATTTCTGGTGGTTTGCTCCAAAGTACCAGTTGGGGTATGAAGGGGGCAGAGGCTGTATAAGTACTGCAGAGACAACAGTAGATTCTTCACATTTGACTCCCAACTCGTCACAGGGGGAGTCTTAAAATCATATAGTAGACTTCCGGTGGGCAGACCTAACAGACTGGCCTCATTTTTATAGGGCTCCCATGGCGTCTCTCTCCCACCGCGTTGCAGCACGGTTTGGAGAGGTTTGCTGGACTCCCCAAGTCATCCGAGGATCCCCGGGATACTGCGGGTAAGAGCGGCATTTACCTCGGCCCCCCCGCACTGCTTACACACAGAAGTATGGCCGCACAAAGGAAGTGGCGCTGCCCACGCCGCCATATTGGATTACGGCTGGGTACACTCTCACCTCCCCCTCCAGGAACAGCTGTCTGTGGGGCAGACGACTATGGATGGTCAGCGGGGCATTCGGCTGCCTTCCCCAGGCTGGCTCACTCCTGTACAGCTCTCTCCGCATATAAGACCTCATGCGGCCGCCATTTTGAAGACTGGTCAGATTGACCCACGCAGCACCTGCTTTCCCCTCACAGCCTTCTACTTCACCTGCCTACACTGTGGTACTGTGTGGTCGCCTTTCCACATTCAAGGCTTCCTCCTCCTCTCCCCAAATTTCCCAGCCTGTTTTCATTAACTAGGATACAGGTTTTATTTCTCATTTTATCCATTTCTTGTATCTGGATCGTCTGGAGCTCCCTCTAGTGGCCTTGGATTTACCTACACTCCATTCTATTATATTATGGAGAAGTTTGTGGCTAGACTGCAACGTGTGCCTAAAAACCAAACGGCTAAGGGGAAAGAAAAAAATACAACTTCTTCCTCCACTCCTGGCTCTCCTACGTCACCCCCCCACTGATAACATCTTGGATGGAGTGGCTAATTCGGCTCAATTTAGCACTGCTTCGCTAGCCAAGGCTCAAGAAATATCCGAACTACTCTCTCCTTTGCTAGATAAAAAACTGGCTGGCCTCAAAGAAGCTATAGATTCTGCACTCTCACAATTTAAGGAACATGGCCGACGCTTCACAGAGGCAGAACAACGTATCTCCAACATTGAAGATGATTCAGCGATTTTGGCTATGCAAGATAAATTAGAAGACTTGGAGAACAGAAATCGTCGTAACAACCTGCACCTTATAGGCTTACCGGAATCTGGAAAACAAACAGATTTTATTGACCTGGTATCTCGTTGCTTGCCCTCTGAGCTCAACTGCCCCATCCCCTCTAATACTCTCATCATCGAACGAGTCCATCGCATAGGCCCTGATCGGTCGTCATAATGACGGTGCTGAACTACCTGGACAAGACCCGTATCTTTGATGCCTATCGCAAGTCTGAAGGACTTATGTATCAAGGACATAAATTATTGCTGTTCCAAGATTTCTCATACCAAGTGGCGATGAGAAGAGAGTTTTCACCTGTCTACAAGGCATTATTTGATCTAGGTCTAAAATTTGCATTAATGTATCCTGCGAAACTGAGGATCCTACATGACGGCAAACAGCACTTTTTTGATTCTCCAAAGCCTGCGAAGATCTTCCTGGACTCTATCTGGTGCTACTGCTTCTATCATTGATACCGATGACTGAGAAGTCATGTCTTATCTTTTATATCCACTTGATATCATAAGTATGGAGAGTTTACTCTCAGATGTATACATTTTATATCTGCTTTATTGTTTGTTATTTTTCTTACTAATTACTGGATATCTATGGCAGAAATCACAAGCTATCTGCCGGTTTACTGCTTTTCTCCTTTTTTCTTTCACACTCACCCATTTATCACCCTATTTTTTACTTCTCTTTCTCTTTACTTCTCCTTTTACTTTTACACTTTAAAGTGTTTATATGGGCCCACTTGGACTCATTCCTGGGTTCTTAAAATGTTTCAAATTTGTAAGGCTGCATTATGTTTATTATTTTTCTTATATTACTGGTCAAGTTTCTGTCTTCTGTATTTTTCTTCAGTAGGAATTTCGGTGATTAATTGTAGACTCTCCCTGCTCGTTGGGACTGGGGGAGTCACATTTCCCCTAGGTCAGACCATTCTGTTATTCTATAGGACAGGTATAGGATAATATGTTGCACCCTGTTATTGATTCCACTACTGTTCAGCAAAATTTAAATTTTATAACATAGAACGTAGAGGGTTTAAACTTTAAACACCCCTATTAAGCGTCTTAAAATTCTACAGCAACTTAAAAAATTTAAACCTGATATAGCAGTTCTACAGGAAACTCATTGGAAACAGGGCGATCCCAATATCCTTCGAGACTCTTTGATAGGTGACTATACAGCAGCATCCTTCACGTCCAAGAAGCGAGGGGTGGTAGTGGCCAGGTGATGGTCGCGATGTCCTCGACCATCGCGATTGCGACGAGACCCTTGTGGTAGGGTCTCATCTGCAGCAAGCCCCAGTGAGTTTCCGGCTCTAATAGAGCCGGAAGCTTACCACTGACATCACTCGTGATGTGAGTGGGGCCGCCCCCAAACGGCAGGCGTTCCTTCGGGAATGCCTCCGTTTGCACACCCACCCCCCCTCCCCGCCTGCAAAACGGGGCGAGCTGTCAATCAATATCGACAGCCGCCCCGTCTTGTAGTGAGCCCAGGAGCGACAGAGCTGCTGTCACTCGCTGGGGCTGACGCATGCGCACGCCGGCTCCGGCGTGCGCAGTGGGGGACCATCGACCCGCTTGCGAGCGCTGTGTGCTCGCGAGCGGGTCTGAATCAGGCCCTCAATATGGAGGGAAGATTTGTATTTCTTAAACTAACTTTGGAAAGTGAACTATTTACCCTTGTTACTTTGTATGCTCCCACAGGTTCCAACTATGTGTTCTTTTCTGACATTTATGCTCGACTTCAAGGGTGGGCGGAGGGAGCCCTTATCTTGGGAAGGGACTTTAATACCACTCGTTCTCCTAGTTTGGACAGAACAGGAGTATCAGGTGGGTGGCGGGGCAGCACATCTCCCTCATTACAATTGCTAATTGACTTCCTAACCTTAGTAGATCCATCCGTGGAGACACCTCCATCCCCTGGCTTGTGTCTACACATTTTACTCACATCCTCATCATTCCTCGGCTAGATTAGATTTTTGGCTGGTCATCGATTCGTTACTCACTAGGATCCAAACTGCACATATTGAAAATATAATCATATCTGATCATGCTCCCTCATAGTTTTTATTACAATGATCTACTCCCAAAACTTCTTCCTTTAACTGGAGATTCCATTCATATTTATATACTACTGCTCCCAGCATATTCTTGCTGCATGATACTTGTAAAGGACTACTGCTTTGAACAATTAACTTAGATGTAATGTTAAATTAAGTAGTATATCACTGCATAGTATCTGTAGTTGATGGTTTAGAATATAGTTTTATGTTTGTGTTTTCTTAGTTCGATTCTAGGTATATAGACCCAGATGCTAGCTTAATGGTATGTGCTGTTTGTTTAAGGTAATTTATTGCTTGCAATAATAGTGGGAGTGTTTTGGGGGTAGTTAGAAATTAGTGGTTTCACATGCTAGGTCTCCTATGTAAGGTTCATTAGAAGGCTGGACTAGCCTTGGCTGGGTGCCCTATCTTTAGAAGTGTCCTATTTTAAAAGTGTCAACTTCTTTTTAAATCGATTAATTGGCGTTATATCAGTGTTAAACAGCAGTGAAACAGAAGGAAACCCACCAAACTACAAACAAACAACAACCTCACCATTAATTGGACAAAGTGGAATGAACAATTGTGAGTTCACAGTCTCCATACTACTAGCTCCTGTGGATACATAACCAGGACTTTCATTATTGAACTCCCTGTCTGGTGGCTACATAAACCTGGTGCCTCCCTTCCTACTATTGCTGCTGGCTCTGTGCTTTACATATAATCCTAATGCATACTTATCTCGTACCCTCCAACATTTTGCAGGTAAAAACCGGTACATGGGCGTGGCCACATATATCAGGGGCGTGGCTACTGAAAAAGGGGCGTATCCATGGGTACTGTACATTGGAGCAGCTGGTGCATATTGCTGGCTGTTTGTTTTCAGTGCCTACGATTATACATATATATATATATCACTTGGGGTGTTTATAATTTATTTACATTATTATATGTAAATACTGGGCGGGCGGGCGGGCGGACTACCTACCTCTCTAGGGGAACAAGTGCATTGTGATTGTGCACTGGTTCCCCTACAGCCGCCGAGGAGTTGCAGCAGCCGTAGCTCTCAGCCTCGCAGTGAGTCATTGTCTCGCGGGATGATGACGTCATCATCTCGCGAGACTTTGACTGGAGAAGGTCCTCGGCAGCCTGCTGCAAGTAACAGCCGAGCTGAGAGAACACGGAGGTAGGAGCCGCCTGTCACTTAGCAGCGCTGCGGGAGTCTGTGTTCCCACAGCGCTGCTATTGATATCTGGTCTTTTTACTAATCCGGTACAAACAGTACAGCCCGTTTGCCGGTACAGACCATTAAAAAACGGTACTGTACCGGCTAAATCGGTATAGTTGGAGGGTCTGTTATCTGTGTTATGTCAGTTTACCTCTATAATAATGTACTTTTACCTTAGCTCTTTTTCTAAGTCTTATATCATCTAGCTCCTACCACTGTATATTTTACTATTTAATTTCTGCTCCCACCAAATCTCCACTTTTTTATACTCAATAATAAACTTCTGAAGTACAGACTCTTTTCCCACACTGTACTATTACTTACGTTTCTGGAAATCTGCTCTCTCCTACATTCTGTCTTCATTCCTACTTTTAACTTTTCTTCCCCTATTTATATCATCCTTACTATTACCATGTTTTCTTCAAATCCCACCTTCACTCAGTGTCTACCTAATCTTTTGTTCTGCCCCTTGCTTCCACCTTTATCCTTTCCCCCTTGTCTCTTCCATTTCCTCTTCCCCTTATCTCCTCTCCTCTGTTTACCTTCCTCCCCATCTTCTCCCATTACTCCACTTTCATTCTCTTATACTCCACAGGGGTCCTACAACCTCACTGCTAATCCCTCCTCCCACTCCCCTCTCCATGTCACTTTACCCCACATCCATCCACACATCATTAATTTCCCTTCCTGCCCACCTTCTACTGGCTCCCCTTCTAGCACTGGAGTCCGCACCATCGCTACACTCTATTCAGCTCGGTCCCCCAAATTAATCTCACCCCCACGCTACAGCAACCCTGATAATCTCATTCAAATCTCTCCAACAAACTCTGTCCCTCTATCCTGTGCCCTCTGGAATGCCAGGTCACTCTGTAATAAACTGGTCCCGACCCATGACCTTTTCATCTCCAACTCCCTGAATCTCCTAGCTATTACTGAAACCTGGATTTCACCCTCTGACACCGCTTCTCCTGCAGCTCTCTCCTCTAGGGGCCTCACCTTTTCCCACACCCCACGACCTGGGGGTCACCATGGTGGTGGTGTTGGGGTCCTTCTATCCCCTGGTTACTCATACCAACCCATTCCCTCTGAACCATCCCTCACATTCTCTTCATTTGAAGTCCATGCTATACGCCTCTTCCACCCAGTACACCTCCAAGTAGCTGTCATTTACCGTCCCCCTGGCCCTCCCTCCAAGTTCCTTGACAACTTTGCTTCCTGGCTCCCTCACTTTCTCTCCTCAGACCTCCATTATCCTAGGTGACTTCAATATTCCAATTGATATCCCCACAGAATCCTCTGCCTCCAAACTCCTCTCCCTCACATCGTCACTTGGTCTCTCCCAATGGACCTCCTCACCCTCCCATGTGAGTGGCCATGTGCTTAATCTGGTCTTCACACACCGTTGTGATATTTCTGACCACCTCAATTCCCCATTCCCTCTTTCTGACCATCACCTTCTCTCTTTTAACCTGTCCCTCTCTCCTTCCCCTCCTCTACCTCCAAAAGCCTCCATTACTAAGCGTAACATTGACGCTATCGACACAGGTTCCTTTTCTTCCCTGCTTGACTCACTTCTCTCCCCTATCCTCTCTCTCTCCTGCCCTGAACAAGCCACTTCCCTATACAATGCATCCCTTACTTCTGCTCTGGACTCTGTTGCCCCAGCGATCACTATTCACACTCGCAGATCTACTCCTCAACCCTGGCATTCCAAATGCACCAGATACCTGCAAAAGTGTTCTCGAACTGCCGAGCGACAGTGGAGAAGATCACGCTCTAAGGCAGATTTTCTCCATTTCAAATTTATGCTCTCATCCTATAGTGCTGCGCTCTCCCTCTCTAAACAGTCATACTTTAAGAACCTCATCTCCTCTCAGTCCTCTAAACCCCAGCGTCTCTTCACTACTTTCAACTCCCTCCTTCGCCCACCCCCTCCTCGTCTCCCCACCTTGCTCACTGCCCTTGACTTTGCTACCTACTTTACATCTAAAATTGATTCCATACGTCAGGACATCATATCCAACCAGTCCCCCAGCTCTCCACCTCCTCCTTTCCCAAATCACCCCTCCCCATCAACTTTACCAACTCTAACATCCTTCTCCCCTGTATCTGGAGAGGAAGTCATGGCCCTCATCCGGTCCTCCCCTCCTTCCACCTCCCCCCTTGATCCCATCCCCTCCCGCCTCCTCCGCTTCCTCTCTCTGCCTGCTCCCATCTTGCCCACCTTATTAACCTCTCCCTCTCATCAGGCACTGTTCCTTCTGCATTCAAACATGCCCTTGTCTCCCCCATTCTTAAAAAACCTACCCTTGATCCTAACCTTCTTTCTAACTACCGACCCATCTCTCTCCTCCCCTTTGCCTCCAAACTCCTTGAGCGGATTGCCTTACCACTTTTCTTTCCTCCCACTCCCTCCTTGACCCTTTTCAGTCTGGCTTCCGTTCTCTCCACTCCACTGAAACTGCCCTCACAAAAGTCAGCAATGACCTCCTTGCTGCCAAATCCCAAGGCCACTACTCTCTTCTCATTCTCCTTGATCTCTCTGCTGCTTTTGACACTGTGGACCACCCTCTCCTGCTGAATATCCTTCACTCCCTTGGTCTACGTGAAACTGCCCTCTCCTGGCTGTCATCCTACCTCTCTGAACGATCTTGCTCAGTTTCCTCTCACGACTCCTCTTCCCCCCACAGCCTCTTACAGTAGGTGTTCCCCAAGGTTCTGTTCTTGGTCCTCTCCTATTCTCCCTCTATACTTCCTCTCTAGGTGAACTCATCAGCTCTTTTGACCTCCATTATCATCTCTATGCTGATGATACTCAAATCTACCTTTCCTCCCCTGATCTCTCCCCCTCTCTTCTGACTCGTATCTCCAACTGTCTCTCTGCTGTCTCTTCCTGGATGTCCCAGCGATTTCTTAAACTTAATATGTCTAAGACAGAGCTGATCATCTTCCCACTCTCCCACATCACCTCACTTCCCACTATTTCTTTATCAATTGATGGAATAACTATCTCATCTAGTCCCAAGGTGCGCTGTCTTGGAGTTATCCTGGACTCATCCCTCTCCTTCAAACCACATATCCAGAATCTTTCACAGTCCTGTCGTTTCCATCTCAAAAATATTTCTAAGATCAGACCCTATCTCACCCAGGATGCTACTAAAACCCTCATACACTCACTGGTCATCTCCAGATTGGACTATTCTAACCTCCTCCTATCTGGCCTCCCCAAATCCCATCTCTCTCCTCTCCAGTCTATCCTTAATGCTGCTGCACGGCTTATCTTCCTCTCCAAGCGCTCTACATCTGCCTCCCCTCTCCTACAAGCTCTCCACTGGCACCCCTTCCCTTTTAGAACCCAATTTAAGGTTCTCACGCTCGCTCACAAAGCCCTCACCCAATCTTCTCCCATATACATCTCTGATCTCATCTCCATTCACGCTCCTCTCCGCCCTCTTCGCTCAACTAATGCACGCCGCCTTTCATGCCAGCTGATTACTTCCTCCCACTCCCGCCTCCAAGATTTTGCCCGCACTGCTCCCCACCTCTGGAACTCTCTCCCACTCCTCATCAGACTCTCCACCTGTTTGCAATCCTTCAAACGGGCTCTCAAGACCCACTACTTCATCAAAGCCTTCCAGCTATCATTCTAACTCCTTGCTACATGCTCCTTCGTCCCCATCTGTGTCAACCCAGTTTGTCTTCCCCCACCTTTTTAGAATGTAAGCTCTCACGAGCAGGGCCATCTACCCTCTTGTGCTTCTCCTTACTATAGTGTCATTTACTTCTTACTCACCACTAGGGCACCTAACACTTGGTTGCTTATGCTCTGTTGCTTATCTGGGTGATATGGTCGCTAATGTAGCAATATATATTATCCATGTCCTGTATTGTATTGTTCTGTAAGTCACTTGTATACAATTTGTTTTTGTACTTTGTAAGGCGCTGCGGAACACTTGTGGCGCCATATAAATAAATGATAATAATAATAATAATAATAATAATAATATACTTCTCCAGATTTCAAACAACAGATAGAACAACAATTCCTCAATTAGAATACTGATAATATTTCTCATGTTGATGATATTTCCTTATTTTGGGCTGCATCTAAGCCAGGGCTGAGAGGACACATCTTAATTCACGTTTTGTAGAACTGAGTAAAGCTCTGTCGCAGTCATATGCCATTATGTTACAGATGGATACCGAGGAGTCACGACAACTCTATCTGAATAATAAGAGATTGTATGACACACTGTGCATTGAGAGGGCGCAACATAATCTTGACTTTCAGAAACATTGCTATTCCGTTGGGCAAATAAAGCGGGCAAGCTTTTGGCTGGTGTAGTGCGAAGTCAGAGATCATTTACCCAAATTATATCACTAAAAGGTCCTTCTGGATCCCTTTACAAAACTGAAGATTTTGCAGACTCCTGCACATACCTTTGCCCTCTATTTTTCAATCTTTTGTCAGACTTAACAAACAATTAATCTCGGCATCATATGCCGAAATCCATTATAAATTACTGCATCGTGCTTATTTTACCCCTAAACTGAGATTCCTTACTGGCGCTTCCACCGACTCTGATTGCTTCAAGTGTAAACAGCCCCATGCAGATCTAATGCATTGTATGTGGTCCTGTGTGGAGGTACAGAGGTTCTGATCCCTAGTCCACGCATATACAGTATATCCACCACGTTGGGAATTAGCTTTGAATTAACGCTTGAGTGGGCGATGTGGGATATCCTGCCAACGTCTGAGTCATCTTGTCCCCCTAAAGGTGCCCATCAGCTATTAGCAAAGAAAACCATTTTATCCCCATGGATCTCTGCTGATACTCTGACGCTCACTCTCTTACATCACAGAATTTCATATTTATTTCATATAGATTGGTTGGAGTTATCTCTTAATAAAGATAAAGGGGTAGAGAAGTTTTTTGCCATTTGGCTACCCTATGTTCATACATTGCCCTCTCAGAATAAAGATACGCTCCGTACTGCAATCCAAGTTACAGCTTGGTATAACGAAGAAACTATGGGCCTGATTCAGAGCCAGACGCTATTTGTGCTCGCTCGTTCAGAAAAAGGGGCCGGCTATTTAAATTGAGCGCTCGCTCTTTGCGGTTTGTTGACGCCTCTATGTCTGAGCGAGCGAACGAAACATGCGCTCGCTACTTTGTAAAGACGCCCCCTGGCCGCTCGCATCCTACGTCATCTCCGCTATTTATTTGATTAATCGAGTACATCGAAAGGCATCTGAACTGCTCGCAGTGCTTGTGGTAGGATTTTCCTACCGCAATCATGCGAACAGTTTAGGCTAAGAGATAACCAAGTGACGTGGTCGATGACGCTGCTTTGTTAATTCTGCACACCCTTAAAACGCCCGTTTTGACCTTTTCGCACGCCTGCGTTCGGATCACCACTCCCCGTTTTCAAGCACCTTCCCCTGTTACCACCCACAAACGCCTCATCCTGTCACTCAAATTAGCAGGCACTCGCTATTTTGCGAGCGCTCGATTTCCGACCGCAATGACTGGTTGGCGCATGCGCATTACGACCCATGCGCAGATGTGCGAACATCGCTCGGAGCGAACGAGCGGCCGCTTACGAACGGCTCTGAATCAGGCCCTATATCTACAGGTATCCCTCCCTTTTAAGAATACAAATAAGAAATTGGGGGGCGGGGGGGGGGGATTTCTGTGGCTCGCACCGTGGGTTGACAAAATAGCTAAATTGTATGTTGGATTTTGTCAACCTTATTATAACTGGTGTATGTCTTGATGACTCTACACTCTCCATGGATTTTGCCATAGATTATTGCTGTCTACCTTTTTGATGTTTTGAGATGTTTATTGCAGTCTTACAATAAAATATGTTTAAAAAAAAAAAAAAATCATATGGTAGCAATGTGGAAACCCATTTTAGTTAAAACTTACTTGTCATTGCCTGAGATGGAGGACATATTTCTTTGCAGTTTTAGGCCTCTATAGTGATCCATACCTATATAGAATGTTGGAGTGGCTTACTGACAGCCAGCATACCTTCTTAAGCTAGGTACACACTGACCGATACATTGGCCGTTCAATTGGGCAGCGTGAACCCGCGATATGTCGGGGAACGTCGGCGTTCACCGACATATCGCATTGGCTATGCTGCACAGCCGATGGACAGATATGTCTGCAGACATATTTGTCCATCGGCAGGTGTGTACGGGAGGACAAACAGCGGCAGCCATGAGGAGGGGGGCAGGAAACGCCCCCCGCCGGGACACACCCCCTGGTCGCCGGGACCAGCAGCAAGACACAGACGGCACTGACTGCAACCTATTATGCTATATAGCAGCCTGGATATATCTAGTTCTGAACTAGAACAATAATAATAACTAAGGCCCTGATTCAGAGCCGGACGCTCTGACCAGAGCGCTCGCTCTGAATCAGGGCCCACCTCCATTAATATGGAGCGTCCTCCTGGACGCTCGTATAGCTGTGGGTCACCACCCACAGCATATACGAGCGTGCAGGATGATGGTCGCGATGGTCTTGACCATCGCGACCATCGAAACTGCGAGCAGAAGCCTGCGGTTGAGTTTTTCAACCGTAAGGCCAGGAGTGATTTTGGCTCTAACAGAGCCAAAATCACTCCCACTGACATCACTAGTGATGTCAGTGGGGCCGGCTTCAGACGGTATGCGTTCCCTTGGGAACGCCTCCGTCTGGCAGGCACGCCCACCAAAGGGGGCGTGCTGTCAGTCAACATCGACAGCACGCCCCCTTTGATGAGACACTCCGAGCAAAGGAGAGTCCTTCGCTCGTCGCGTCTCGCGCATGCGCACGACGGAGCTCCCTCCGTCGTGCGCATGCGCAGTGCAGACCATCGACCCACTTGCGAGCGGACAGCCGCTCGCGAGTGGGTCTGAATGAGGGCCTAAATTCCTTAGGCTGGTGGTCTGCATACAAGCTAAGATACCCAGAACCCATTAAGCTCACCTTCACCTAGTTATGTCCATGCTGCTATATAGCATAATAGGTTGCAGTTAGTGCTATTTTTGTATATATATATTTGATGTATTTTTTGGCGTTTACTTCGGCAGCAATGGTGATGATGTCACAGGAATGGACGTCCTCTCCACGCTGACTGCATGACGACGTCATCCAAATGCGCCGCCGGGCTTGTGAGCAGTCCCAGCTTCGGGGGAACGGCTTCACATGTGGTGAGATGCCTGTATATAAGGTATGTACTTGGTTTTTTTTGCTAGCTTGAAAAAAGTCTTCATTGAACTGAAACATTGATCCAGCAAACCGCTTCTTGTCAGCTGATTTGTTATGCTTTGAGTGCCGCACCTTTCGTTATATATATATATATATATATATATATATATGTTAACATACACACACACACATATACAGGATTTTAGTACTTACCGACAAATCCATTTCTCCAATTCCACAGGGGACACTGGAGCTAAGACACTGGGGTATAGCCCGTGGTAGAGTTGAGCCTGGCAATTTTAAATTTATTTATAAGTGTGACTGGTTCCTCCCCCTCTATGCACCATAAACCCCAGTTAGAGAAACTGAGCCCGAGTACTGGCCTGGCGTAGAGTGTCCCCTGCAGAATCGGAGAAATGAATTTTTCGGTAAGTACCAAACTCCTGTTTTCTCCTTCATCCACTAGGGGACACTGGATCTAAGACACTGGGGGCTTCCCTCCTGGGTGGCAGAGTGCTGATAAACCTGCAAAACCCTGCGGCCAAAACTGGAATCTAAGGCCGCAACGGTGTTAAAACGATAAAACCGAACAAAGGTATGTACCGTGGACCAAGTAGCCGCACAAGCAGAGCTGCGACGCAGAAGCACCTCTACATGCAGCCCAAGAGGTTCCCACCGAGCGCCAAAATGGAAACCTGTGGAGGGAGAGCACTGGCCATGTAAGCCTGAAGAAAGCCAGCAGGATCCATCTGGCCAACGTCTGCTTGGAGGCAGGCTCGCGCGCCATGCAGCATCATAGAGCACAAAAAGGGAATCCGATTTGCGTAATGCCGCTGTTCGGGCCACATAGGCTTGAAGGTCCCGAACAACATCCAAGGAGTGGGAAGCCTGGAGTCGTCCGACAAGACCGGGACTACAATCGGCTGATCGATGCCGAAGGCAGAAATCACCTTTGGCAGAAAAGCAGGTCACGTGGAAGCTCTGCCCGATCATCATGGAAGATTAGGTAGGGAGAGCCACAAGATAATACCCCAAGCTCAGACAGACGCCGAGCCAAGGCCAAAAGGAGAACAGTCTTCCAGGACAGGTACTATAGATCTACCTCCTCCAGAGACTCAAAAACTCAAAACAAAGTTGAGGTCCCAAGAAGAAGTAGGGAGAATAAAAGGCGGTTGAACCCGAAGAACTCCCTGAAGGAATGCATTTTAGTCTTAAATTTGCGGCCTCAACAACCATGCCATTAAATTCAGCTACTGTAAGGCAGGGTACATGAACGGACCCTGTGGAAGAAGATCCGAGCATAGAGCGACTGATATATGCCATGGCCGTGGCATTGTCTGACTGCACCCAAATGTCCAGACCCGACAAAAGAGGAGATGCATCCAGTAGGGCATTGTAAACTGCCCTAAACTCCAGAATATTGACTGAAAGGAGTGCCTCATGGCACGACAAGCTGTACTGGAATTGGCTGTCCAATACCACTGCTACCCAACCACAGAGACTGGCGTCCGGAGTAGAATGGTTCTCAGGATACCTTCCATGGCCTGAGAGCCATTCTGACCAATTCTCAGATCGCCTCTGCCTTGTCCGCTGTAAGGAACACTTGCTGTAGGCATGTATCCAGAATCATCCCCAGAAACTGAATGCATTGAGATGGCACCAGATTGGACTTCTGGAACAAGGACACCTGATCCAGAAGCTTTTCCACTGATGGAGCCTTGATAAGAAGGTCGTCCAGGTAAGAGACAATAGTCACTCCCAGGGACGCCATCACCTTGGTAAAAACCTTTGGGCAGGCGACAGTCTGTAGGGCAGGGCCCGAAACTGAAAATGAACATCCTTGATGGCAAACTGGAGGAGCACCTGAAGCGGTTCCCAAAATCTATGGTGTAAATACGTATCCTTGATGTCCAAGGACGCTAGGAACTCCGCAGCTTCCATCCCCGCAATGACCGTGTGTAGGGATTCCATTTTGAACCTGTGGAATGTTAAAAAGAGATTTAACGATTTGCAATTCAATATAGGCCGGACTGAACCATCCAGATTCGGAACCACAAACAGATACGAATAGAATCCCTGCGTGCGTTGGTGCAGCGGAATTGGAACTAATACCTTTGAGGTCAAGAGCTTGTCGATCACCTGTTACAACACTACCTGTGGTTAAGAAACAAACTGGGGGAGGAAAAGCTGAGGGATATAAGACTGCAAATCCAAACATCAGAACAAGTCTAGAACCAAATCTCCCTGAACTGAAAGAGATGAGCACGCATTGTGGGAGCCCCCAGGTGGGATGGAAACCGTCATGCCACAGGCTTGTCAGTATGCTTAGGGTTCAGACGACAGGCCGTACCTGGTTTTTGACCTCTGGTCCGTCCACCTCTTCTACACCTCTAAAGCTTTGCTTCGCAATCTGGTGGGGGCCGGAAAGAAAGGACCAGTGTAGGACAGTCACTGAGGAGGTCAAATAGGTACTTTTTCCACCTGTGGCCAAGGAGATCCATTTGTCCAGCTCTGGACCAAATAAAATATCCTCAGTGAACGGGAGAGCTACCACCGCCTGTTTGAACTCCGCATCTGCTTACCAGGCCCTAATGTGGGCCTGAGTCCATGATCTGAACCAATCCCTCAACTGAACGGGCCAAACCGAGCCCAGGCTGGTTCAGCTTGAGAAGAAGACAAAATATTAGTACTGGAACCTTTCCGTGCAGATTCTTGTTCCCTACGGGAAGCCGCCAACTCAGTGGTCAAATCGGACATGACACCTGCTAAGGTGGCTACCCAAGGTCTAGTTACAGTCTGACTAGGATTAACCCTATGACTCACAGGAGTCACACAATGCTGAGCCTTCCGAGCTGGCATGTGAAAACTTCTTCTTGCACTTAGTGCAAGCACCTTCTGAGAAACACCCTTATCAAAGGCTTTTCCTGCCATTGTGTCTCCAGGAGGGAAAACTGCGTCTCACACACACACACAGAGCTCTCTTGCAGAATGCAAGAAACCAGGCACAGAAGGCACAAGGAGAAATAGCACAGTAAGAAACAGCTACAGTATATAGGGGAGGAGGAGTGTACTTACAGGAAGATTTATACAATAATCTCACCAGCCCCTAGCAATTGACTCACAGACCCCAGCTACTTTTAGTGCTGAACAGAAGAAGCTGCTCAGCTAGCATAAGCAGCAATGGCTCTGCACTGAGACCAGAGCTGTAGTTTAGCTATCTGAGCCACACGTGTAGATGCTTGAGAAAATGATGCCGCTCCTATGTGAAAAAGCGTGCCTTGCAGGGGAAAAGCAGAACCCCCTTCCTGGTGATTGCCAATAGAAGGAGCCGGAATCTAACCGGCGCTGAATAGAGAGAGAGGTAGCCTCAAGCTTCACCCCCCAGACTGGGCTTAGGCATAGTTAGCTGACAACGTTAGCTTAATATTAGCTCTGTTACAGGAGAACCCCTGATTTGTAGGGAACAGGCAGGGGTAAAGTACCTCACACGGCAGCTTATAGAGAGTCTCTGCTGCTGCCGAAAACGCTGCGGTGGCTGGGGGTGTTACCTAGCCCGCCGCACTCCCCCTGCTTATCACGGGTGGTGGGATATACTCACCACTGTCACCGCCGGGTTGCTAGGTGTAGGGGCATGTGGGGACCCGGACACAAGCTGTGGTAAGCTGGGGCGTGTCCCCAAAGTCTAAACAACCCCAGACACTGGCCGCTGCAAGCCATGACAGGTCCCTCCTGGCGCCTCCCACATTGCAGGCAAACTGCTACAGCCTGCAGTCTGCCTGTTCTCAATCTTATATGGAAAGAAAAAATACTAATTAAGTAATAGGTTAACAAAGGCTGGAGACAGCTTAATGTGCCACTGGCTCCTTCAGGCACGTTTCTAAAACTGCGGCTGATGGTGCATAGAGGGGGAGGAGCCAGTCAACCTTCTAAATTAATTTAAAGTGCCACTCTACCACCGTCTATACCCCAGTGTCTTAGCTCCAGTGTCCCATAGTGGATGAAGAAGAAATATAAGTTTGTGATCAGCACTCTAATATAGCGCACTGTGTTATCGGGAACAACCGGTACTCGAGATGTCCAACCCTCACCGTTTTCTTAATTCACTCAATGGATTTGTATATTGCTATTTTTCAGGAGTACTGTGTCTCCCATTATAACTGGCAATAAAAAAGGCTTTCACACCTATCTGATTTTCACTAAACAATCATCACCTGATTACACCCACACACATCTACACTTACCCAAGGTGCAGCACTGGCTACAACCGTTTTTCACTTTATTAAGTCACACCATCCATAATGTTTCATATATATATTTAATAAAAAATCCATATAATTTGAAGAACCGTAATTAAACATATTTTATATACATTAGAGGAATGGAGGAAAGTGCTTTGGAGGGAAATTTAATCTTGGACAGAGGGAGGGTGTAGGGCACTATGAGAGCACACGGGGAGGAGACAAGATATATGGTTCTCCATTCAGTAGGTGTGGCTCTCATGTTAGTTGGGTCTGTACTGATGGCCTCCGCATAAATATCAGTTCTGTGTGAGGAAACGTTAGGAGATAGAAAGCTTTCCTGTATTTTGTGACGTGATGCAGTTGTAGAAATAGCTCACCTGCACATATTTGAAGCAACGCTTTATAACAGGACTAGTGCATTTGCCATTGTGTTACGGAGGTTTGGCTTGCATGTACCAGAAAAGTGCCTAGCCCTTATACCTCCAAATATATATTTTTAATTAATAATACGCATTAAAAGCAATAAATTCTGTACCCTGACAATGAAAATGTTGGGCTCTAGAAGCTTGATGCATAGGGGATGTGCATTCACTGTATTTATAATGTGTAAGTAGTATCAGGATATCTGGCTCTACCTTGGCGTGTCTGCATTTCAGTAGTTGTGGAGGCATCAAAACCCCCTTGGGCTCAGTTTCAAAAGTAGCATTTTCAGTATATTGATGTGAAGGTGAATTTAGAACTGCAACTCTGCTGGGAAATGTACTGAACATAAAACAAGGCCTCTGGCAGGTGTATACATATACTTGGTATATGGCACAAAGCACAACAGTGTGCTGTATCCTATTAAGACTTATGGTCTTGTACACAAGGTACAGGCACCTATATTGGAACTGTGGCCCGAAGATGCATTGGTGTTAAAACTGGCTCAGATTTACCTTGTGTGTAAAATGCCAGGCCAAGCTCATGGTTCTATGTCTGCGGACATGGCTCTGTGTTAGCTAGGGTGACTCTTGCAGGCTGTGACCCTCTGTCTGGGGAGGTGTCACTCAAAGGGGATTGATGAGGTGGAGGATAATGATTGGCTGCGAGTTTGGTGGACTCCTCTTACAACCCTCCATTGAAAAATGCTTGCATCTTTTCCACCCAACGAGATAAGGTAGCTGTCATCGTGAGTGAAGCGAACATTGGTCACATGACTCCCATGGCCAGAATACACATAGCTTGGTGCCTAATGGAGAGACGCATATGTAATGTGAATTAATTATATGAACATTGTTTGAGGTGAAGGACATGCTACCTGTGATATACCAGTTTGTGCAATATTATCAGTAATATAAAAAACTTGTTATAAAAATATATTAAAATGTCAGAGTTCATACCTTTGGCTTATTGCAAGGGTAGCGAAAGAGGTGAACTTTGCAGAAATCATCTGCGACAGCGATCATGGTCATCCCACGGGAGCGGGCGAGAGCGTTAATATCTGTCCCGTCAGAACCCTCAGGCCACACCCCTGTATAAATGACAATAAAAATTATCATTTTCTTTCTATCTATCAGTCAATCTTATATACATAAGGGCATACACTATATAGGTATACAGTGGAACTCTTCCAAACTATTTTTATCAAGCACATCTAGAAAACAATCAAATGATATCATACAGAGAAGACATTGTAAGGTAAAAGATTATACAGGCGGGAGTTACATGAGAAAAAACACAGGCAGACATTGCTATAGATTAGTACATTTTACTCTGGTGGTGTGTCTCTGATGGCTACCCCAGTCACTATGGTGGTGTGTCTCTGATAGCTACCCCAGTCACTCTGGTGGCGTATCTCTGATAGCTACTCCAGCAACTCTGGTTCCAGTGGCGTAACTTCATCCCAGGTGCCCGGAGGCAAGATAAATGTTGGTGCCCCCCCCCCCCAAAAAATATAAAAATAGAATTAACCATCCCCCCCAGCACCTATGCCAGCCCCAGCTGCCGTCGCCCCCCCTATGCAGTTCCCCCAGTAGTGGTCCCCCTGTGCAGTGTCCTCTGTAAGGGGTCCCCCTATGCAGTGCCTGCCTATGTAGTGCCCCCCAGTAATGGTCCCCCTATGCAGTACCTCCAGTAGTTGTGCCCCTATGCAGTGCCCCTGGTAATAAGGGCCCCTGTAGTGCCCCCAGTAGTAATGCTCCCTGCAATGCCCCAATAGTAATGCCCCTTGAAGTGCCCCCAGTAGTAAGGGCCCCTGTAGTGCCCCCAGTTGTAGTGCTCCCAATAGTGCCCCCAGTAGTAAGCCCCCTGTAATGCCCCCAGTAGTAAGCCCCCTGTAATGCCCCAGTAGTAAGCCCCCTGTAGTGTCCCAAGTAGTAAGCCCCTGTAGTGACCCCTGTAGTAAGCCCCAGTACTGCCCCTGTAGTAATGCCCCCAGTAATGCCCCCTGTAGTGCCAGTAATGCCCCCCAGTAGTGCCCCCAGTAGTAATGCCCCCCTGTAGTAAGCCGCAGTAGTGCCCCCTGTAGTAAGCCCCAGTAGTGTCCCCTGTAGTAAGCCCCAGTAGTGCCCCCAGTAATACCCCCTGTAGTAAGCCCCAGTAATGCCCCCTGTAGTGAGCACCCCCCGTGCGCGCACACACACAAACACACACAAAAAAAACAATACTTACCTTGAACCCTGCTCCAGTGCTGCTGCCGTCCGTCCCCGGCGCCCGCTCCTCGGAACTATGGGAGTAACATCATGACGTCACTCCCATAGTGCACTGCGGGACCCGGAAGCCGGAGCTCAGGAGTGAGCTCCGGCTGGCGTCGGGGGGGGGGGGGGAGAGAAGGAGCCAGGCGCCCCCTGGTAACACACTCAGCGGGTGCCCGGCATATGGAGAGTGTGGGGGGTGCGACCACACCCCTTGCACCACCCGTAGTTACGCCAATAGAGGTGGAGCGCCGGTCAGCGGCGCTCCTTCTCCATGCAGTGCCCGGAACGGCCGGGGGACAATGGAGCCAGGTGCCCCCTTCAGGGCTGGTGCCCGGCGGCAAATGACTCCATTTTCTCCGGGAGTTCCGCCACTGTCTGGTTCTATCTCTGATAGCTACCCCAGTCACTCTGGTGGCATCTTTGATAGCTACTCCAGCCACTCTGGTGCTGTCTCTGATAGCCACCATTAGGGCTTTTCTAGTATACAAGCCACCTTTCATGCCAATTGATTACTTCCTCCCACTCCCGCCTCCAAGATTTTGCCCGCGCTGCTCCCCACCATTGGAACTCACTCTCTCTCCCCATCAGACTCTGCACCTCTCTACAATCATTCAAATGAGCTCTTAAGTAAGACCCACTACTTCATTAAAGCCTTCCAGCTCTCATCCTAACTTGCTGCTACATCTTCCTTCCTCCCCGCCCACCCCATCTGTGTCACTCCTGTTTGTCTGTCCCTCCCTTAAAGAATGTAAGCTCTTTCGAACAGGGCCCTCTACCCTCTTGTGCTTCTTCCTACTGTTTTTCATTTATCTCTTACTCCCCACTAGGGCAACACTTGGTTGCTTATGTGGGCGTAAAGGTCGCTAATATAACAATGTTTATTATCCATGTCCGTGTCCTGCTTTGTATTGTATTGTAAGTCGCTGGTTACTTATATGTTTATGTACTTTGTAAGTCGCTGCGGAACACTTGTGGCGCCATATAAATAAATTATAATATTAATAATAATAGTATTTCAATCAAATAATTCCCTGCTTTTATAACTAACATGTCGGATTTCCTTGATTTGCCAATCTGTCCAAAATATGATCGTGATTGGTAAATCAGGGATTTTTAACATGACGCATTTCCCTGATTCCCCGATGGATTGTCGATCATTGATGGCCGCCAATCGGCATTTCCGATAGGCGGAACATCAGTGCTGGTTAGATTGGGGAATCGGAGATAAAGTCGCCTGATGTATGGGGCCCTAAAGACAGTTTAAATAATGTCATGGCTGCAGAAAGCAGGTAGGATAATTACTGACCCAGCAAAATAGACTAACTCACTTGTACATGATTACAGAAATCCACACATGTCCTGTTGGTGGTACTTGAGGACTGGAGTTAAGAACCTCTGCTTTAACTAACATTAATACTGTGTCAGCATAGTGTGCTCATCATCACAGTGTATCTGCCAGCAAAGCATACCAATTCCATGTCATTTACAGTATCACAGCATATACAGCAATGCAAAGTCACTTTTCCCATGACATACCTAAAGGTACTGTGTAGATTATAACCTACATTAGGTCATGCCCAGTCACTCACCAAAAACATGGTATCCCAGCACACATGTGTATGTCGCCCACTCACGATCTCTGCTTTCATATCTGTTTCTGAGAAGTTTACAACCCCCAGCGATATCCCCTATCATGAGTATAAGTGATACACAAGGAAAGAGTAAGTTATTTGCAGAAAGGTGGGAGGTTATCATACATTTTTTATAATGTCTTTTTCTATGTTACACAAAAGTGCTCACATTTCTTAAAGTTACTAATGTTGGGTACACACAGCAACGGCAGATCGGTATACTTACCAAACAGCCACTCCATATGTCTGGCCAGACATAACAACTGGGCAGGCAATTAGAATTGCCTGCCCAGTTGAGATGTCAGTGTCGGCGTCTCTGCATCAAGTGTACGTGTGGTCGGCAGGACGCCCATACACACATGCAGATGCACTGATGTATCTTTCGGCTGTGCTACAGGGCCGACCTGATATGTCTGTGAACTACATTGATCCCAGACATAACGGCTGTAACCACCCGCCGATGCACACTCACGACATATCGTCCGTTGATCGAAAAACTATATATCAACAAGTGTGTTAGCATTAGTTTAAAATGTGTTGCTTTATAATGTCAACTACTTATGAGATTATTGTTACAATATGTAGGACTGGATGCAATTCTGGCAAGTAAGCCGGTATTCTAACAGCACCAATAGTAATTTATTACATAGGGCCCTTACTGTGATAGTTGGTGCTTTTGCATGCTTAGAGATGCTAAGTGTGCTGATTTTACAAGCATATCAATAAACTCTTATATATAGTAGTAAGAGGAATACTCACAGTATAGTATCTCATAGTCACCAGAGTTTGACATGATATATTTTCCATCCTTGGACCAGTCCAAATGTGTGATAAAACTAGAGTGACCCTATGATTTAATAAAGGAAGTTAAATTACAATGATTAAAGATGCACTAAGGCTGTAAATGAGTCCTCATACCAAAATATATCGCCAAATACAAGAATAAATCTAAACCCTAATTTGTAGATTTAAGTGAAACAAAAACAAGTAAACGGAGAACATTTTTTAGCTCCTGAAAACCATGTTTGTATCCTTCATGAAAATCATTGTGAGACCAGCATTCAAAATCAGATGGGCAATTCCTCAGCGTTCAAATAATACAGACCATACTCTGCATTTGGAGCCTAGCGCGGATTTGGTGGCAATTGCGCCAAAGAAGACAGGTGAAATTTGTGTTCATTAAAAGAGCCACAATTATTGTGTACATAGGCAAATGTATTATTATATGCTATGCATTGGCCTCAGGCTATATACAGTTATGGATTTGAGGTCCATCCTCGGATAGGAGCCTGTGTTTGAGGATCGTGCGGCTATTGAGAGTTTAGGAAGATGAAGCACTTACACATTGAGCTTCAGCATTAGTCTAATATATATGAAGACTGGACAACTATCACTTCTGAGGATATTTAATCAGTTTTATATCTGCGCAAATATATTATTGGGGTGCTTTTTATATTGCATATGGTGAGTATAGAAGTAAAGTTAATTGGTAAAAAACATTTAGTGCTTTCTCTTCATTATTTGTTTTTGGTACAATTTTTTGTGAGGGTCAGATCTAAGGAGCAGCAATCAGGTTTATACATCTAAATAGTTACACAGAGTCATCAGCACCTTGTTTCATTGCTTTACATTATACCACATATCACTAAATAACACCAAACGAGAACAACAACTGTGGAATAGGGAGAGAGAGAGAGAGTCAGGTGATAGAGTGTGAAATAAATGAGATAAGAGAGCGGTCTCTTACCACACACTTTCCATATCGCGTGTAGCGCTGCACTCTCTCAGACACATAGCTATCTCCTTCTCCCTCTTCTTGAGAACTGTCTTTTTCTTCTAAAGAGCCGTCTCGTGAATAATCACCCTTGCGGTCTCTCTGACCTGTGCTGTATATGTAGATGACGTTATCATGGGATCCAATAGCCAGGAAATTCCCATCTGTAGGATAGAGAGGGTCAGGAGGAGCCATATGCAATGAGACCTACTGTGTCTGTGTGTAGACTACAGTTCTGCTAAGTATAATGACGATGGGATACAAGAAATAAAATGCACTGACAGAGCAGGCTACTCCTTATCTCACCTGGTGAGTATCTGACCACAGACAGCTGCTCATTGCCATCAGAGTACACAGACAGACTGCTGCGAGACTGCATGTCCAGGACCAGCCACCTGCAAAGGAGAGACATCTGACTCTGTGACAGACAATAAAGAGGAAAGAGTAGGTGAGAGAGAGGGCAACACTAGATATGGAAGTCAGTGACAAATGATAATATGTTGGGTAAGAGCAGCAGAGAGGAAAGCAGATAGAGGCAGCACAGAGCACGTCATATAAATAAAGGACAGCGCTAGAGAGATAAGGAAGAGAACATGAAGAGTCAAATGTATTAATAAATGTATTTTCCTTCTTACTTTCCTGTGCTCAGACCCACGCAAGCTTCTCTTCCATTGGGGTGGAAATCTGCACATAAACCATGATCCTAAAACAAATAAAAAATTATTAAGTCTGTCCATATGTAACCCGGGTATCTCCCAGTGTGCTTAATACACTCAGTAGTGTAATTCATGCTGACCTCTAGTGGCTTTACAAGAGTGGACAGCTAACATTCACACTGGCAGAGCAGCTCTGTGTCCGGACAACCTCTAGTCTACACAGGAGCACAAGATACACCCCTAACTGCTCTGTGCCATATACTGCAACCAACCTTCAATCAAACTGTGATACATTCATCACAACTGTTAGCGGCTCTACTGACCCCATTTAGCACAGAAGGTATGCCATAGAAGGAGCGTTAGTCCAAACTAAAAACTTTATTACATCAAGCTGTCAATCTGCAGATACTTGTTTCATCTTTCTCACCGTAATACATATGTGGCCATTTTTTTTTTCGATTACTACACCTAACCCAGCAGACAACTGTTGCACTGTATATCTTTCTCATAATTTAAATCACGTGGGAAGGGGATACTCCCAGGACAGTAGAAATACAGCTCTTTAACCAAAAAAATAGAGACTACACAGGGGAAGTGCAGCTCTCACAGCTACTCACCCAAATACATATAACTGGTCTGGTCACAATGAACCATAAAAGTGTCTTTTCTTTGTCTGACAGCACAAGTTTAATACTTTGCATATAATTTGCTTTGGTTTTGCATTGCTGTTTTTGTATTGTACAACACAACTACAAATTTATGTTCAAGTTGGCAATCTTCGTACTGTACAGAACTGTGCCCAATTATCGCTTGTCAATGCCTAATGTCATGCCATATTGTAGTTTGTCTTATTTTTAATTTCTTTCAAACTGACTAACACAAATTTACTAAGAAAACAATTGTGTCCAGTACTGGGTTTATAATTAGACCCAGGCTAGCCCTGTGTAATAACCTGTGCACATTAGCTGTCAGTCGTCTCAGTTTACATGGAACCTACCCTTAAAATCTATTGCTGCTGTTTTCAAACAACGTGGGTTATCAATGAACAGGGAAAAAACTGCAGCACTTAATTTCATTGGCAAATGCCCCTCTCTCCCCCCAGACGCACAGTCTGGAGCATGATCAACAAGTGCCAACACTTCATACAACACTGTAAGGCTGGGTACACACTATGTGATATGACGATGAACAATATATTGCATAGTGCATCGGCTTGTGTGTACATATGATATTATGTGAACGACGTTACGGAGAGTTTATGTTAATGCTGCAGCCGATGGGCTACCTACTGAGACACTCACGGCTGCGGCTCTATTCCGATGCTGTGTTAAGAAAGTCGCACCATCGAGCGGACATCGGCAGCACCATCGGACATTAGAGCAACCCTTTGGTTGCTCAGAATGTCTGACCATACATGGCTGCCGATGCTAGTGGAACTGTGCGTTTTAACACAATCCCTGACACCGCCACACACAACACAGGCTGATAGCCAAGATAGCTGATACTGCCAGCGGTTTGAGCTATCTAGCCTGACACAACCGCCTCTTTTATCTGGCTTTTTTACAGTGGGTTTTACTGGGTTTTGTGAAATCACAGGTTTATATATCTAGCAGTCCATATGTAAAAAATGAGGATGGTGATTTGTAGCGTGTTAGGATGGTGATTTGTAGCTTGTTAGGATGTAGCGTGTTAACATGGTGATTTGTAGCGTGTTAGGATGGTGATTTGTAGCGTGTTAGGATGGTGATTTGTAGCGTGTGAGGATGTAATGTGATAGGATGGTGATTTGTAGCTTCTTAGGATGGTGATTTGTAGCTTCTTAGGATGGTGATTTGTAGCTTCTTAGGATGGTGATTTGTAGCATGTTAGCATGGTGATTTGTAGCTTGTTAGGATGGTGATTTGTAGCGTGTTAGGATGGTGATTTGTAGCGTGTTAGGATGGTGATTTGTAGCGTGTTAGGATGGTGATTTGTAGCGTGTTAGGATGGTGATTTGTAGCGTGTGAGGATGTAGTATGTTAGGATGGTGATTTGTAGCTTGTTAGGATGGTGATTTGTAGCGTGTTAGGATGGTGATTTGTAGCGTGTTAGGATGGTGATTTGTAGCGTGTGAGGATGTAGTGTGTTAGGATGGTGATTTGTAGCGTGTAAGCATAGTGATTTGTAGCGTGTGAGGATGTAGTGTGTTAGGATGGTGATTTGTAGCTTGTTAGGATGGTGATTTGTAGCGTGTTAGGATGGTGATTTGTAGCGTGTTAGGATGGTGATTTGTAGCGTGTTAGGATGGTGATTTGTAGCGTGTTAGGATGGTGATTTGTAGTGTGTGAGGATGTAGTGTGTTAGGATGGTGATTTGTAGCGTGTTAGCATGGTGATTTGTAGCGTGTGAGGATGTAGTGTGTTAGGATGGTGATTTGTAGCGTGTTAGGATGGTGATTTGTAGCGTGTTAGCATGGTGATTTGTAGCGTGTTAGGATGTAGCATGATTTGTAGCGTGTTAGGATGGTGATTTGTAGCGTGTTAGGATGGTGATTTGTAGCGTGTTAGGATGGTGATTTGTAGCGTGTTAGGATGGTGATTTGTAGCGTGTTAGGATGGTGATTTGTAGCGTGTTAGGATGGTGATTTGTAGCGTGTTAGGATGGTGATTTGTAGCGTGACGTTTGGCTTTGAAAATGGCGCTTTGCTATGATTTTCCGGAAGTTTGAAGACTGCCAAAAAAGCTATTTTAATACGTTTACCGCATCTTCTGTGTCTCACCTCCAGCACACATGCCCAGCTCAGGGTATGATCAACACCATTCCAGATACACAATTGCTTGTCATGCCCAGATGTCATGAAGATATTCTGAGAGGGGTGTGTAGCCAATCCCCACAGCTCATCTATGTGCCCCTGTAAAAATATAATATCCAGTACAAAATAAGAAAAATAGGAAAAAATGCATTGATAATACACAATTAAGTGGATTTATCATGGAGATAAATGAGACACTCATAGGGAAAAGAGCATAACAATGCTGCAAGGTATTTAAAAACATCTGCCCCAAGCAAGAGGGAGTATCTCCTGCACAGACTGTCACAGCGATAGGAGGACTCACTAGACCACAGGGTTGGTGGGTGAAGCTATAAATGTTGGTACATTACAATTACTGCATTCTGACAATGAAGTCCCCTGTGTTATGATCATTTCAATTACTGTTCAAAATGATATAGTCTACAGGCCAACTTCAATTATCCTCGAAGTGAGGATTAGCCGCGATTCAGCGCCTGGGGCTATTCAATTACAGCGTGCAGGCTACACTTAATGTGGATTTCTGTTCACCTCTTCCTAAGACTCAAACAAAAATCTGTGTTAAATTGGGCTTTCTGCTCTTATGGCAGCTGCCACAAACGCTCCGGGGTAATGCACGTTAGCCGCAGATTTACAGCACGAGTAAAAGGGCTTTTAAATGTATAGCTGCGGGCGTTTAAGCTCTAGGCTACAATACTTTTCCTCACGCAGTAACATATCAAGGATAATTGAATTCAGCCTAATAATTCAATGAAATGAATAAGGTGTTACTGTGTAGATAGAGTTTACTGTTGTCTGCTACTTGGCCTTTCTAGATGTGCTAATGACTAGGTGTAACCATGTGATGCTTGCAAGTTTTGTATTACATCTCTGTATGTCTAGGGACAATATATATACTTCAGTCTTACTAAATGTATTATGCTACATACTTCTATGAAAACAGATCAATTCTTTTTGCACAATGCTCAAGATTTAAATAATGACAGTAAGGGTAAAACCTACCTTCGTGAACTCTCTTTCTTCAAAGTCTATAGGGTCCACAGGGAGACATTGGGGTGTAGGTGTGGCCTGGAGGATCGCACACCAACTGCAAAGCTTTTCAATCCAAGGTTGCTCCAGTCCTTTCCCCTAAGCCCCGCCCACAGCCTGAGGACACTTCAGTTTTGTTAACAAGCCCAATCCAGGAGCAGGATAGGAGACAAGGAAGACTGGTACACTGAAGAATCACACAGAGAGGGGTATTCAATAAGAAACATTAACTTCACTGCTGAAGTTAACGTTTCATATCGAAGTTTTTTTCTGCGTTAAGTCAGCTGCGCGCTTCCGCTTATCCCCGTATTCAATATCAAATTAACGAAAACGGGAAACTCCGAAGTTGGATTTGCGTAAAGTTACGAATTTTTCCTTAAAATAATTGTAAGACCCCCCTAAAGTTGTAAAAACATGGGGGAACACTATGGGTACCCCCGTTTTAGCCTTTAATTGAAAGTCGGGGATTTAAATAGCCGCAGCAGGTGTTTTTTTCCCGACATTGAAGAAGTGTTGCAGAAGAGCACTTAGGTTTTTTTTTTTCGTTTTTTTTTAAGTGGTCCCATCAAATTTGGGGTACATGAAAATGGGCACTAGCATATTTTGGTGTCCCTAAAGTCAGTTTTTAAAAATTCTGCATTTGTGCACCTGCCGCTATAATTCTATTCTAGAAAACACCTGCCGCATACATGCAGAATAGCCCTGAACCTATTTGCCTATTGTTTAACAATTTTTTCCCATTTTTTTTTTTTGCAACCCAAGTTTTTAATAAATTTTTTGGGGTGTCCCTATTTTTTTTTTTTTACTTTTTTTGACACAGTTCTTCTTTAAATGTCATTCTCAGGGGTGCAGGCTATTTTTAAGCCTGCACCCCAAAACCCCAATTCTGCACTTTTTTTCGACACCTATCCAATGGTGAAAAGTTATCACCGTTTTTTATCAAAGACTTTTCAAAACTGCGATAAGTCTTTGAAATTGAATACGGTGTAAAACTAAAACCAGTGATATTAACGCAAAAAAGTTTAAAAGTGCGATATTAACGCAAAAAACTGACTTATCGCTCCCATATTGAATACCCCCTAAGAGAAGGAAACAAGTGACCAATAGAAGAAACCCATAGAAGCCAGGCGCGTCAGGGCGGGTTCCCTGTGGACCCTATGGACCTTGAAGAAAGAGTTAACAAAGGTAAGTTTTACCATAACTCTCATTTTCTTCTTCAGGGTCCATAGGGCTCTACAGCAGTTATTCAAGGGCGGAAATGCTCCTGTGCTGATAGGAGAACCCTATGCACGAAGGAAGCATTCTGAGCAGCAAATTAATCAAAGGCATAAAACCTAAGAAAGGTGTGGACAGAAGACCAGGGGGACCCGTAGCGCAAGAAGAATGAGCAGAGACTGTAGTCGGCACAGGAAGGCCCGTCTGAGTGTAAGTCTGTGAGATAGTCATGCGAGTCCATCTGGCCAGAGTCTGTTTGTCAGCTGGCCATCTCCTTGTGGAATTCGTATAGGACAAAGAGGACATCCGATTTCCTGATGGAAGTAGTATGGCCCACGTAGATCTTTAGAGCACGGACCACATCCAAAGAGGCCTCACCTGCCCAGAAGTCTGGTAAATTATAGGCCAGAACCACAATTTCTGTGTTCAGGTTGAAGTGAGAAACTACCTTAGGAAGAAAGCCTGGGCTAGTTCAAAGAACAGACCTATCCTGATGAAATATCAAAAAGGGGGAGCACCATTAAAGGCCCCTAAATCTGATACCCTACGAGCAGATGCTATAGCCAGAAGAAACAGTCTTCATAGTGAGCCATTTGATATCTACAGATTCCAGAGGTTCAAAGGGAGGTTCCTGAAGTGCTTTGAGCACCACTGATAAATCCCATGGAGCCACAGGAGGGACAAAGGGATGTTGTATCCGTAGAACACCTTGCATGAAGGTGTGGACATCTGGCATAGAGGCAATCTCGCGTTAAAACCAGATAGACAAAGCAGAAACTTGCACTTTGAGAGATGCTAGGCGGAGGCCTAGATCTAGTCCAGCCTGAAGAATGGCAAGAATTCGAGAAACTCTAAAGACCCGATGGGCATAGTTTTGAGTAGCACACCATTGGAAATATGAATGCCAAATTCTGTGGTAAATCCTTGCTGAGGCCGGTTTACATGCTCTAAGCATGGTCTGGACCACAGAGCTAGAAAATTCTGAAGCCGTTATGAGGGAAGCAACAAGAGCCAAGCAGTTAAAGACAGACGGGCTAGGTCCGGATGTAGACAGAGACCCTAGGACAACAGGTCTACTCATAGAGGAATGTCTATAGAGAGTCCGAGTACCAATGACGTCTGGGCCTAGCCAGAGCTATTAAAAGACTGTGTCTCCTTCCTGTCTGAATTTCCGAAGCAGTCGAGGACTTAGGGATATTGGAGGGGAGAGATATGCCAACTGGAAAGTTCATGTCACTGACAAGGCGTCTATGAAGGCTGCGACAGGGTCCTTTGTTCTTGCTCCGTTAACTGGACGTTTGTTTTTGTGTCTTGAGGCCACGAGATCCACTTCTGGAGGACCCCATTTGTCCACCAGAAGCTGAAAGACTTCTGGGTGTAGAGACCTTCTCCTGCATGCACTTCGTGACGGCTGAGGAAATCCGCTTCCCAATTGAGGGACCCAAATTATTACTCCTGAATTCAGTAAGAACTGAATGGCTGTGGAGCAGCAGGGCCTTGGTTGAGTCCGATGGAGATCCTGTGCAAAAGAACTGTGGGGAAGGTCGCCTCAGGAAGGAGAGTGCATATCCTTGGGAGACCACTTCTCTTACCCAGGCATCTGACCTGCTCTGATGCCAAACCTGGGAGCCTCCAGGAAGAGGCCTGCCCCGTCAGGCTGCAGGATTGTTCATAGACTTGGCTGTGGACGTCTAGTAGCCCAGGCCTATTTGGTCCTAGGCTTGGAGGCCTTGGCTGACGTCTGGTGCCGTGGAAAAGACTGACCTTTGGCTTTTTATTGAGGGTGAAAGGACCGAAAGTATGACGTCCAAAGCTTTGTATTATATGCAGAGGGCAGGAACACCATGGTAGTCACAATTTTATCTAGCTCTGAACCAAATAGGATGTCCCCCGAATAGGGAAGAGACGTTTTGAATATGAATCTGCTTTCCAGGAATGGAGCCAAACAATACGACGGGCCACTACCGAAGTGGCAGATATCCTGGAGGCCAGGAGAGCTATATCCATAGCTGCCTCACCTAAGTAGGAGCCTGCATCCCTAATGTGAGATACATAGGAGAGTTGTTCCCATGAAGCATCAGAGGGAAGTGTTTGTTCTAGGGCTTCTGTCCAACTCTCAATGGCTTTCTCCACCCAGACCGTAGCCCTAGCAGGACAAGTAATAGCTCGTGTAAGAGTAAATAGCTTTATGACAAGCTTCTATACGTCTATCTGTAGTCTCCTTCAAGGAGGTAGCTGTGTGAATGGGTAACGTGGCATTCTTAACCAAAAAAGTTACATGAGAATCCACTGCTCGGGCAACTTCCCATTTAGTATAATCAATAGCTGGAAGAGGGTAAAAGGAACTAAACCGTTTGGGGATTTGAGACCTTTTACCAGGCATGATCCATGCTTCACTCATGTGATCAGATAGATGGTCTGATTGAGGGAACTCTGGTAAAACTACCTATTGTTGTTTAAAAAGTGCATTCTTTTTCTTAGGAGTGGGTGCATCCTCTTCAAATTGTAAAATGAATTGTACAGCTCTAACAAGAGCAGGTATATCTAGGTTAGAGGGTGGCTCCTCTTCTCTGGAGACAGAGGGCCTGATTCAGAGCCGGACGCTCTGACAGAGCGCTCGCTCTGAATCAGGGCCGGGCTATTTTTTTTTTTAACGGCCTCCTGGCCGCTCGCATAGCTGTGGGTGACCACCCACAGCTATAGCGAGCGGCCAGGAAGATGGTCGCGATTGTCAAGACCATCGCGACCATCGGGCTTGCGACGAGACCCTTGTGGTAGGGTCTCGTTGCCACAAGCCCCAGAGAGATTTCGGCTCTAACAGAGCCGAAATCTCTCCCACTGACATGACTCGTGATGTCAGTGGGGCTGGCCCCAGACGGAGGCGTTCACATGGGAATACCTCCGTTTGGGCAGCCACTCCCCCGGCCCGCCCACCAAAGGGGGCGTGCTGTCACTCAACATCGACAGCACGCTCCCTTTGTTGCGAGACCCGGAGAGACGGAGTGCCCTTCGCTATCCAGGTCTCTCGCATGCGCACTGGCCCACCATCGACCCGGTTGCGAGCGCACAGCGCTTGCGACCGGGTCTGAATCAGGCCCAGAGTCAGAGTGAGAGAGGTCTGCATCTTCAATTTCCCCAGATGATATGTCAGAATAAGATAAATGAGTGGACTGGGAGGAAAACAGAGCCCGTTTAGCGGGTTTGGTAGGTAAAGGCTTTTCCTTGTGTAGCAGTTGCTGCACGCCGTCGAAGTAGTAGCCAAACTCTGTACTGAGGTAGATAGTATGTCTACTCATGGGGGAGGCAAAGGATTTGCAGGGAGTACCTGCTGTGGCCATCCCACAAGGGGAGCCACTACAGGGGCCGTTCTCTGTTCCGAAATTTTTATCAGCATTTGTGAAAAGGCAGCCCAGGGGAGAGTCCTGAGGGAGAGACACCGACGCTGAGGGACCAGGGGCTGTGTAGCAATTAGTGTAAAAACCCACCCTGAATAAGGAGGGCCAAACCAGCTGAGCAGGCTTTACAGGACAACAGAATAGGGGCAGGATCCTGAGGCTGTTTATTATAGTTTCCTCTGCCCGCCATAGTAATGATACAATGCAGTAAACACATTGCAGTGTGGTGAAATATTAGTGTGCAAACATGCTATATATGACCCAATATCATATGAAAAAGCTCTATATATGGCATGATGTAATATGCAACAGCGTTAAAAATTACAGCATGTAGTATGCAACGCTATATATGTGCAACAGCGCAATATATGTATATAAATGTAGCACAATATAGTATGCAACTGCACTGCTGGTAGCCCCCCTGGAGTGACAGTGCTTTACAAATTAGTTGCAAAAGCGCTACATCTGATACCAGGGAGCGTGCAACCGCGTTAGATCTGGCACCATGTAGTGTGCAACGCGGTGTCAAGTATGTGATAGCCCTCACAAATGTGAGCTACAATGACCCTCTATACCTTAGTATGACAGGGTACAGTAGAGGAAAGGGATAGTCATGACAGTATAGAAAAGGAAAAGTTAGCGCTAGCACAAGTCACATACAAATCAGAAAGAAAAAACACATTTTCTGCAATGGGCACTAATATCAACTACACAGACCACAGTGGCTGGTAGGAAATAGCGCTGTATGACCTGGCCTTTGGGAGAGGTATACAGGGAGGCTGGACCCAGCGATTCCCGTAGATCTGCTTGCCTAAAATGGCTGCCGTGTGTCTCTGAGGGGGTGAAGGGTGATGGTGGAGCAGCCCAGGGAACACCAGGACCGCAGTGGAGCTGTGGGAAGGGCTGCAGGGAGAGCGCATTTTTCCCCTGGCTGACGTTAACCACTGGGTCCCCTGGCCTTAATTATGCCTCTGCGCCAGTATGTTAATGACCCGGTGGTCTAGTGGAGTGGTGGGCTGCCTCCCCAGTGTCCACATCAGCACCTTCGGTCTGTCTCCAGAGACAAGAATGCACTATTATGCGGGTCCCCGCAAACGGTGTTCCGCCTTACCTGTCCCCTGGATTCCGGGCTGCAGTCTGGGGATCCTGCTAGCTAGTTCCCCTCGGAGCACCGCCGGGAGTACCTAGCACAAGCTTGAATTCAGGGCGCCGCGGAGTGGTGATGGGGTGGCAGCACAGACATCCGGAGGACAGTCTGGTGCTGCTCACCCTTCTGGTAGAAATAAAACTGAAATAAATGAAAATAAAAGCTTGGGCTGCATAAGGCAGCCCCCTGTTATAATGGTGGTCCAGCTCCTTGCCGGACACCAACGAAACTGAAGTGCCCTCAGGCTGTGGGCGTGGTATAGGGGGAAGGACCGGAGCATCCTGGGATTGAAAAGCTTTGCTGTTGGTGTCCGGTCCTCCAGGTCCCACCTACACCTCTATGTCTCCCTGTGTAGCCCTATGGACCCTGAAGAAATACTGCGTAACTTTCATTGCAGTGGTGCTCTGCAAAATGCACAACGTGTGGTGTTCTGCAAGAATAACGATTCAGATATGTTTTGTCATTCTCTTTCCAGCGTTGTGGTGCGATTCCTATTCTTGTAGCGTTCAACATGATTGTCAGTCCTATAGTGTTCTGTAGGACTCCGCGCTCAATTCTATAGCATACTGTATGACAGACTCAATTATTCATGTTCTGCAAGATACCTGTGGCTATCTGCATGATTCTCAAACTTGTTGGGGGTGATTCAATATTGCAGAACCTTTATGGGCTATGAAGGAAATTCTGCCATGTTTATTGCTGCAAGTTGCTGGAAAAATGTTCCGACTGCTGGCAACTCGCGGCCATCACTAACAATTGAATAACCGCCAGTTGTGATTTGAGGAATTCTAATGACTCTTGCGTTGTCCAGGAAAGTTCTCAATTCTGCAGTATTCCACATGATTCTCATTTATATGCTTCAAGAGTCTATGCTGCTCTACAGACTTGTTTTTTCACAGGAATTTATTCATATAATACAAATGTACTATTCATACCTGTATAATAGGTGTGAATCCCTGTTCCAGAGAGCCTTTCAATAGCACATTCTTTGTTGTACCAACAAACAGTTCTCCTCCAATGCCCTCTGCAATGGAACGCACAGCCCCAAACTGCTCAGGAATCTGTATAGGACAATTAAGAAATGTGGTGGAGGAAGCTATTGCCAAATCCATGGCCTATCCTGGATGTATCCTAGCAAAAAACACTGTGCAAGCATAAAGCATTCCAGTGATGATACATGGCGCTATTACAAAGTAGGCAGAGCAAGATGGGTGTGCACATAGCAAGCATTACATGGATGGGTCTGTGTGGGTACTTCATACTATATGCTTTATTATGTTCATTTCATGCAAGCTTTTTCATGACCATCTGCTGCCTGCTAAATATTTTATGGTGTTTAAATAATGTATTTTAAGCAATAAGTATGCACCTAGTAATCTTCATAGCTCCAAACATTCAAAAGTTAGGGTGAAATACAATTATCCATGTATTCCAAACACTGCTATTAGTTTAAATGAAGCCATCGTAAAATAGGAAAATATTCCACTTAATCTCATGCAAAAAACACTGAAAATGCTGAGTAACATGATACTGTCCCACAATATTCTGCAGATCCATGTTATAATGTAGCTGCTGTTGCTGCCTGACATGGTCCAGGCTGGATTCTTCCATCTCACCTCACACTCCTTAAGCTGACTCAGTGTCTGGCTCCATAACACCAAGCGCTTGTCCTTCCCTCCAGAACTCAGCACCTGGCCTCCTCGGAGAGCAGTGAGCGAGGACACGCTGCCGTCATGTGCACGTGTGTGACGTACTATCTGGTATGTATCTGGGAGAAATAATAATGGTTAGGTATAAGGTCAGTGTAAATGATCTGATTTTTATGTGTCATTACAACTGGGATATGTGCTGATATTAATAACCGCTGTGGTGATAAAGGAACGGCTGTATACAGACCATGTACTAGTGATAGGCAATATCATACACTACTGGAGGCCACGCAAGCTAGAACAAACAAATAGGACAGGAAGCAGGAAGGAGATCTGGGCAGCAAGTGAAAGCTCAGAGGGCTGCGGTCAGTCCTGGGGCCGCCTGTCACACATCACTGAATTATACAGTGGAGACACTTACACTCAATCAGGTGTATTTATAGTACAGTGTAGGAAACACAAATTAACTGTAACCAACAGCAACCAAACAGATACTACTGCTATATTAATAATTCAAGATAATGACTGATTGCAAAGAATTACAGCATATTTCCATTATGGATCTTCCATGTCAAAGCAGGTTAAAATAGGCGTTTTAAGGGTATATTTACTAAAGTGCGGGTTTTTAGAAATGGAGATGTTGCCCATAGCAACCAATCAGATTCTAGCTATTATCTTCTAGAAGGTGCTAGTGAAATATTAAATAGAATCTGATTGGTTGCTATGGGCAACATCTCCATTTCTAATAACTCTCACTTTAGTAAATATACCCCTTATAATCCAGATAAATTCTGATAACACAGGAATATGTGGATGTACAGGATTCGGTATGATTTACCGCCGGAATCCTAACACCAGCATAACGGCAGCAGTGGAAATCCCGATCGTCCTCAGGTAAGTATTAGCTAACCTAATTCTACCCCCTAACCCTATCCCTCCCTTAGGGGTGCCTAACCCGAACCTCCACCCCAGTACCTAACCCTAATCCTCCCTCTAAGTGCCTAAACCTAACCCCCCCTTCCCCGCTGCCTAAACCTATGTCCCCCGGGGAGTGCCTAACCCTAACCTCCCCCCGGGGGTGCCTAACCCTAACTCCCCCCTTCCCCGAGCCTAAACCTAACCTCCGGGGGGGGTGCCTAACCCTAAGTCCCCCCCGGGAACCCTAAAATGGCTATCCGCGCTCGGCGTTCCTTCGATCGGGACGCCGGGCGTCGGGCTCCCGGTGTATGTCTAATGACAGGCGTCGGCATATCGACGCCTGTCTTTGGACCCTTGCCGGGATATGACAGTCGGGAAGCCGGCTGTCGGGATTAGGTCCGCCGGCTTCCCGACTGCATACCGGATGTACATGTTCCTTCAGCAATTCACGAACATATGCATGCTTATGTATTTTACCATTTCCTGTATTGTAATTAAGAGCATATAGAAATGATTTAGATTATATTTATATAGTTGTGTGAGTTGCAGAAGGCCGCATTTGTTGAATGGGCTCAGGCCTAGAGAGGATAAGGCCTTCCCTTTCTCTCTAAAGTAAGCAAGTGTGTGTCTGATGCAGCATCCATCTTGTTTAATATTTTAGCTAAAGGTATGTTAAATGATGTATTAAAAAGTATATAGAGATTAGTGTTTTATTTCTTTGCAGGTGTGATTAACTGCAGAGATATGTATAGGTTAAACTGCTATATCCATTGTTCTAGCAATAAGAATTGTGGGTTTAAAATGTATCAGCTTTGATATGTGCAGAACAGCTGACAGCAAGTCTCAGTTTTTATAAGCAAAATAGTTAAATCAAGATAGCATTTGTCTGCAATAGTCAGAGGTGAAGGCTAAATGAGCAATTATGTTAGAATTCTACATGGGAACAAAAAGATAACACAGAATAGGGTCAATATTATGGTTAAGACACAGATAACTAATTAGGGCCTAGCACGTAAGAATATTAATTAAATTAATATTACCCATTGGATTAACAGGAGGTATAGCCAAAATGATAGTATAAAACTCACCAGAGAAGGAGGGAGGGGGGGGAGCAGTCGGAGAACAGCGGAGAGAGCACACACCGAGGGTCTGGGGGTGCCGTTGCCGTACTTATGTATGAAATTGGCTGGCTGCTATTCTGCACTGTCATAAATTTATTTTACAAGTATTCCCTACTGCTGCTGATATAACCTATGTTTTTTTTGTAAGTCTGCACTGGCAAAATACATGTATAATTAAGCTGTCTTTAAGTAAAAGCATTTATTTTAGAATCTGTATTTGTGTGAATTATTTCATTATCTTTTATAACAAGTAAGGTTTATAAGTAATCCAGAATACATCGCGTTATCACTTACCATGTGTTATATACATATATAGATTTCTTAAAACATGCCAGAACAATTCAGAATCCATAAAAGCAGCAGCTGAGTTTAAGATAGGAGCAGCAGATGATAGAGTAAGCTACAATAACGGGTAGGAGGCAGTCCCAATTTTTTGGGACTGTCCCACTCATTTTGACTTTGCCCTGACGGCAGGGAAAGTTTCGAGGTATATCCCGCTTCAGGCTGCTCTGTTCGTGAAGGGAAAACAATGTGCACCTAACAATAGTGAATGCAGCCTAGAACTAACTAAAATAATAGCCACACCCCTTTACATGATGGTCACACCCACTTTGGTGACATGACATGGAATCCCCCCCCCCCTTAGAAATGCTGCATTTGCCACTGAGTTTATCACAACACTCTATCAGACGAAAGCAGTTTCACCCCATTTTGGGAGAAGGAAAAACTCTTGACTTTTTGTTTGTTAAAACGGTTTGAAATAGCTTTTGTTATAACAAAGGAGAAAGTAGATGTTTTGATAAAGTTTCCTAAAAAGGGAACTATGGTCTGAAGGATTAGACTGCATAATCAAAAATGACGTTGGTTACTGTGACACAGGAAACTATGTGATACGTGCAGGATAGTTTTTACCGCCCTAGTGTACCAGGTCATTGTATTTTTTTTTTTCAAAATATTTTTATTTAAGCAATGAATGTTACATATGATTATAATAAACATATATACAGAACAAATAGTTGTTGCCAATAGATACATTTTCTGCATTGAAAATTGAGAATGAAACAAAATATCTTTGGATAACTCCGTACAACTTTTGTTTAGAAAAAAAGGAAATAAAAAATACATAAAAATTAATCAATACAGTACATGAACAAAGTCCAACACATCAAAAGAGATGCGCCCGTTCGCCTCAACCCCTCTCCCCCCAATTTTGCGGATAAGTTAATTATTGTAATATAAAATGACAAGGCTATTGTAGGGTCATTATCCGCCAGGCGAAGCATATACCATGTGGTATTTGAAAAAGAGCTATGAATTTCGGTTTTAACAGCCACTGAAAGTGGCGCTGTATAGCTTTCCCATACTGCAAAGAAATGTTCGACCTTAGGTCATTATATTTTTAGTGAAGATCTCTGCTTTACTTTTTATATAGACTTTAGCTCACCTTTTGCACCTCTCCCCAATGTCCTGGTGTCTGCTGCACTTCTGCCCCAGGTTAATATCTGACCCTCTGAATCTCCAGTCAGGACATCACCAGTTCGATCAAACAGCAAACACTGCACATAGCGGGGCTTCTTGTACTTCTAAAAGGGATCAAAAATGTACAAATACCTGAGATAGACCTAACAAGTAGACAAGTAAATGTCTACAGCTTGGGAGGCACTACCTCCAAATCCACATTGATAAAATACAAGAAACTCACAGAAAGACAAGTAAAATGGTGCATAAGCTGCAAACCAATAATCAGGAAGGACTTGAAGAACTGGATATGTACAGCTTAGAGGAGAGAAGGGATCAAAGGATATGCCAGAAACATTCAAACATAGCGAAGGATATGCCAGAAACATTCAAACATATCGAAGGATATGCCAGAAACATTCAAACATATCGAAGGATATGCCAGAAACATTCAAACATATCGAAGGAACGAATATAGTTCAGGAGGGCAGCATTGTTCACAATCAGATTTTGGATCCACTTTGACATTAAAGGGAAGAAGACTGAAAGTGAACAAAATAAAGAACTTTTATATAAAGAAGGTCATAGATCCATGCTTTTTCAGCCACTGCAGTCAAGTACAGTAACCTAATGTGAGAATTCATGGCACTAACATATTGCTATTATGGTAAAGATAGAAATATAAAGAAAAAAAAAAATAAGGCCCTAACCCAAAATAAATAAACCAAAATACACACAAAAGATCTTCTCGTCAGCCAAATTCTGTTAGTAAGCAAGACTGTAGCCATGGTTTTGCCAGCAGAAGGAGGAGTGGAGAAGATTAATAGGGACCGGAAATGGTATAGTGCTATAGGTGTCACCTGACAAAGACTGCAGGCAGTATATGTAAAACATTTTGTTGTAATGAGTTAGTTAACACCTACCCCAAAAATGCCTTGTTTCTTAGTAAGCGAAGCACCACTCCAGCTCCAAAAGTGTATATGTGACTTGCCTACAGTGACAATGTAAAAGCTGTCCACGGGATTGAAAGCCACACACAGCACTGGCTCATTTGTGCACTTCAAGAAAACAGTAAAAAAACATATTTAATGTAAACAAAATGAAATAATTACTGCAGACCTATAAAAGGACAAGAAGCAACATCTGAAACATCCAAACAAATGAAATATGATAGAATAAATGTCAATACTCATCTAAAACTGACCAGACCTGTCACTGTATGATCAGTTTTATGGCCTTTGCACAAGGAGCTGCCATTGCTCCCATTACTGTACCCACAATACAGTAACAAACCTTTGTTTCTGCAATCTTGTTCCCTTTTGCTGTGTCCCAGATAGATAAAACATGTTCATTGCAGTCATCTACAACACACAGGTATAAGCCAGAGTCCTGTAAAAGGATTGGGATATGTGTAAGATGTTTATAAAGAGAATATAAATAAAAACAGATAGGGGAGATAAAAATAAGAAAACACTAACAAGGCAGGGTTTATGCGATATGAAATAATGACTTCCTAAATAATTACATATAAACAACAATTTTCAATGGTCTTTTAGGTAGTCTGTAAACTGGTGACTGATCGTCAGCCTGGCAACCCCTGAAAATCACGCCAAATTAAGGAGTGAGAGAATAAGACAACTGGGAAATGAACATTTGACAGAATTCTGGACAAAGAATGGACGGAAAGGGAGTAATTGCTGACTACTGAGACTTACATGGGTGGAAAACGCGAGACAGCCCACACCTCTTTCAAAGAAGCCGAGACCAATCTGATGTAATATCTGGAGTGTCGATGAATCCCATATAAACACCATAGGCTGCAAATAGAAAATTATAAGAATAATGTGTCTGCTCCAAAAATAATCACTAGTATATGGATTTTATGCTGGTCTTTCTACATGGGTCAGTACACTGATATCAATGGTAGAAGGTGATGAGTGCACTATTATGAACTAGTAATTAGAGAAGTATTTTAGTACCCCCGTGCTCCAATGCAATTGGAGTGCAGCTTAAAGATGTGACATACACACGTCACTGAAATTACGTATACAAAACAAACAATTCTTAAGCGCTCCTCCTTCTGAGGTATATCATACAAAACTCTGTTCAATTACAAATTCTATTCACTGTCCTGTAAATAATAAAGTCTCAAGTTCTTGGAAAACAATCACAGGTGGCGGATATATTCAGCAGGTTTTTCTTTCTCTCTGGATAGTAATTTTCAACACACTAGTATGAAGCCCTTCAGTGTCAGACAGCATCTCAAAGAAATCATAAAATGCGAACTCCCATAGTGTAGAACTGTCAGATTTATTTCAACTTAAAAGTATTTGCATAAAATTATTAAAAAGCATAGAATAATAGAAAAGGCAGCGTACCACAATTAACCTTTTTTAGAAAGGCACAGTAATAAGCATTAGGGGTGATATAGCTACCCCCAAAGCTGAAGGGGTTCATACTAGTGTGTTGAAAATTACTGGAAAGTGAATAGAATTTGTTTTTTCATTTGACATTGACCAGAGGGTCTCATTCAGACCCGCTCGCAAGCGCTGAGCGCTCGCAAGCGGGTCGATGTTGAGGCCCTGCGCACGCACAGCGGCTGCACTTTGCGTGCGCCATCCCCGGAGCGACAGAAAAATTAACTCGCTCCGGGCCTCATACAAAAGTGGCGGCTGTCGATGTTGATCGACAGCTCGCCCCGTTTTGTAGGCGGGGTGGGAGGTGGCTGGCCAAACAGAGGCGTTCCAGAAGGAACGCCTGCCGTTTGGGGGCGGCCCCACTGACATCACTCGTGACGTCAGTGGTGAGCTTCCGGCTCTATTAGAGCCGAAAGCTCACTGGGGCTTGCGGAAGACGAGACCCTACCACAAGGCTCGTCGCAAGCCCCGATGGTCGCGATGGTCTTGACCATCGCGACCATCAACCTGGCCTCTCGCTAAAGCTGTGGGTGGTCACCCACAGCTTAGCAAACGGCCAGGAAGCCGACTCTTTACAGAGAAGCGGCCGCCCTCATTCAGAGCGAACACTCGCATTTTGCGAGCGACTCTGAATGAGGTCCAGAGTTTTGTATGATATACCTCAGATGGAGGAGCGTATTGTTTGTTTTGTATATGAAATAGTAATGTTTACTGGAAGAACCATTCATTTCAAAATACTACACTTCACGGAATATTACACATAACTATGCAGGAACTCAGCAAATATAATTTCAACAATAACCCTGAAGTAATTGTACAAGACACATTCCTCAAGGTAGAATGATAAATACAGATCAGCAGCCATATATGTGCAGTGGTTTACATGAAAAAGCCAGAAAGATTTGGTCTCTTCTGTTTCCTAGCAATACTGCAGTAATCTATTTATTGGTAAGCGTGACTGCAGAGCCTGAGCACTGTGAAAGAGCCAGACAAGCAGATTTCATGGTTTGGGGCTTCTTGCCAATCTACCAATTTAGATGTAATCTTCTTAAATACAAAAACTGTTTAACCATCTCCTGAATTAAACATGGTAAATTCCACAATCCAGTATTACCCACTAGGCACACTGAAGATTATAAAGCGCTTCCTTTACACCCTCTCTGCATCTCTGAGTCTGCATGTGTTTCTCCGAACACAGAAAGTAGAATACTGTAAAGGATGCCAGCTCTCTACAGCCAAGCATTCTGCCCACCCTCTGCTTTTCTCTCTTGCGGAACTTATACACTCATTCGGCCTCCAGTACCACCTATATTCTGAAGACACCCACATTTACTTTCCCCCTGACCTTACAACATCTGTACTATCTTGTTTAATCAAAATGTCTCTCTGCTATTTCCACATGGATGTTGCGGTGTTACCAAAAGCTCAACATGTCCAAAAGTGAGTTTATTATCAGCGCTCCGGCCAGAGTCACCGGCTCCTGTCAATTCTCCATCCCCACAATTTCTTGTCTCCCAAGCCCACTGCCTCGATGTTACACTCTACCCTCTGCTTTACTCCTCACATTCAACCCATGTCCTTTTCTTAGATAGGGTGCAAGCAAAACTCTTATCCACATCCTCATCATTTCCTACTTTGACTACTTCAATCTCCTATCTGTATTCCTCACTTCAATCCAAATTAAATGCTGCAGCAAAACTGATATTCCTTTCTAATCGCTCATATTATATGTCCCCTTAGTTCTATTCTAATGAAGGTATGTAAAGCCAAAGATGGATATTTGGAGAGTTGGATATTTAAGCAACTCCAGGTAACGATGTCTACTATGTCTTGTACAATCCAGGATTCCCTTGAGATAAATGTAAAGGCTCACTGGAGTGGACTTGGATTGGGCCTAATAGCACCTGAAAAGAGGCATAGTATATGTACTGTATGGACTAATAACTGTATCAGATAGGAGATACACAGTAATGTATTCATCTTTGCTCACCTTACCGTCTTTGTCCACTCCAGCTGTTTGTCCAGAGGCCACTCTGACCCCATCAGGATGGACAGCTAAGCTGCGTGAGATGACAGAGCACAGGAAGGTTAGATACAGAGAATATAGGACATGTTTCAGAAATAGTGCAAAAATTAGTTTAATTGTTATATAAAAAAAAATATTGGGGTTCTCAGTCCTTAAATTACCTTATTTAACTGATTACTACATATCCACTTGCAAGTCTTACCTGCCTGCCTTATAACTGTAAACTGGCACTATTAGGCAGAATTATTTATTCTTGTTGCCCTTGGATATGATAGAGTTCTGCTGTATTTTCTGCATTGGGCATGTTGTATCCGTAGAGCAACTGTGTCATATCCCATCAGTAGTGATATAAAGACAATGCTGAGAAGCACAGTAGGTAGATCGAAAAAGCTATTCAGTAGAAGTTGCAGATGGCCATCTATGAAGTATATTAATCACTAAACTGAAGTGGTCATATGGGAATGCAGCCAGCTGTGCTTCAGCTTACAAGGTGTGACAGTACTGCCCCTCTGTGTTTTTGAACGGAACGGATCTCCTCTTACTTCCCGGACTCTCCTGCGGACCCGGCAATTTCTGACCGGTTTTGCCGGAAAAATCGTAAATTAAGTGGTTAAAGCTGCCCGTGACCGAGCCCCCCTTCAGACTAAGCTTTTTTTTCCTTTATTTGTTCTCTTCCTAATAACCTTCATTAAAATCCTAAAACTAGTTATTGCATTATATTTCCCTGAAATAATTTGTCAATCTATACCCAGTGTGGTCCTATAGCCAAGGGTGATTGGCAAATTGGTCATTCAGGTATGAAACCGTTGCATTAAACAATTTCTAAAACACTATTCAAAAGCAAGTTATCTAGGCAGGAACTAACGTCTTACATTTCATATGAGAGATTCACCCCTACCTATAGGTCCTATGCACTCCCTACCAGGATCACACACAGGGGCGTCTTAAGTGAGGAGGAGTCCTCTCTCCCCGGCGGCCGGCAGCCGACTGGCGCGGCTGGCCGGCCACTGCAGAATCAGTAGACTCTGGCCACTAGAGTGTATCCAGAGTCTACTGTGCATTCCCCAGCGATTTCCTCACTGCTCATGCGCAAAACTCCGGAAAAATGGCAGCGGCGGCCACTTTACGGCAGTTTTCAGCAGCACGGAAATACCCAACGCAGGACCTCGTAGAGGTAAGTTTTAGATAATATGGGTGCAGGGTGCGCGGTGCGGGCCCCCCCTGGGCACCGCACACCCTGCACCCATTATAGATACGCCCCTGATCACACATTTTCACTAATCAGTCTATATTGGACTCACCAGCGTACACAATCCGTGTGCCGCAGAAAGTGGCGCTGGGTCCCACGGTTCACATCACAGATGACAATGACACAGGCAGTAAAGTAGATCACTTCTCCAGATAGAAGCATGCGGAGACTACATCGGGAATCACGGCCACGACAGCCATAGCTACAGGATGGGGGTCAAGGGAAATTATAGATAATTATAAACAGGAGAAGCAGATCTCCTGTAACACAGCCGAAATGCATGTCCTGCCCAGCTGACATAACCAATGAAAGCGAAGGATACACCCACTCTAACTGCAACTTCTCACTGGGAAGCTCTGGCTTCTGGTCATCGTGGTTCTGTATGCTGGATGGTATATACATTGTGATTGGACGGCCGCGGAGAAAAACTTTAACACTGACACCCTCTAAGGAGAAAAAGAGCAAATATTTGCATAGACACACTAGCTTATCAGACAAATAAGAACACATAAAACATTATCTGTAGGGCACTGTGAAATACAGAATAGTGATACATAAATAAATCTTAATAATTAATGCAGTAGTAGGACATTTAGGGAGCCATAGACAGGATTATCATTGAATGTCTATCTGTGTTACAATCATAGAAATGTTTTACACTATAACATAACCTAAGGTAACTACTGTGATTAAGCCTTTCACTCTAAAATGTCACAGTGACAAACCAGGACCGTAACTAGGGTAGTGAGATCTGTGCCATGGCACTGCAGGGCAGGGAGCGCTGTTTGGGTCTGTGAATATTTTTATTTATTATCATTCTCACTTGTAGTTTCCTCTTCTTTTATCCCCAACATCTCCTGAGTACCCCTATCTCTTCCCTGGCCCTTCCCCATGAAGCCATGGCCCTTTTACAGGTGCACTGTCTTATGTCCCTATTTAAAAAATGGGGACATACAGGTATGTCTTGTACTCATGATATTATGTTTAATATATTTGGTAAAGTGATCTGATCATTGTGACCTGTGTATGTGTATACAAATGTAACCAAAGGGACACAACAGAAAAAAAAGCATGTCACATTAGCAATCATTTTATGTATAGGTGGTCTCACCAAGACAAACAAACATGAAACAAATGTATGGAAAACGGGATTAATGGATTCCTTATTTAACGAACCCGTATGATCATTATCCCTATAGCATCTATTATCATAGTTAGAAAAAACATGTATAATTGACATGGGTAGGAAAGAAGGTGGGAAATATGTGTAGGTGATAAGGAAATATGTGAAACCAAAGAAGGGACAATGTGTAATACCACATTCACAATGTATAGATCATTTACAAGGAAATGCCAGAAATAATTCCAAAATTTGTTCCAGCAAGCCATAAAAAGCAATTGCATAGATATGTAATTAGGTCTTATTCTATAATAAAATGCAAAACCACTGGTGAGTCTATAACCATATTGCATTAATTGTAGTCAGAAGAATGCTAGGTAATTGCAATTTATAGTAACGTACAGTGGCGTAAGTTCATCCCAGACGCCCGTAATCAAGTTATAATTTGGTGCCCCCCCGTCACAGCTGCTGACACTGTACTGTAGCATTTCGCAAGCAGATACATCCACAGTTGCACACAAAATATAGGCATATAAAGGAGTGTCTATGGAGAGACTCCGTAGGTCGGTGAACCAATCACTGTGCTGCCTTCTTGCTTGAACTTTCTGAGAACCCTTGGGATGAGGGAGATCGGAGGAAAGAGGTATGCAAGATTGAAGTCCCACCTCACTGCCAAAGCGTCCATGAAGGTGGCTGAGGGGTCTCAGGTCCAGGACCCTTACCTGGGGACCTTGAGCAGTCTTGGACCCAGGCATCTGTTGTTTTATCGCCAAGAGTCAGCAAATCGAAGAAGTCGGCCTCCCACCCTGGGATTCCTCAAGATGGTTTGTGATCCGACTTGGAAACCGGACATCTGGCTGATCAAAACTGCTTGGCTTGCGGCTTGGTGGTCTTGTGCGAACTAGACAACCTGGGGAAGGACTGTCCTCTTGCCTTACCCTGAGGGCGAAAGGACCGAGAAGAGGACATCCTTCGATAGCCTTACCCACCCAGGCCGCAGCCATAGCTGGCCTAGTGATAGTGCTAGAAAGTGAGTAGACTGACTTGAGACAAGTTTCTAGTCTTCTATCTGTGGCAATCTTAAGGGAGGATGTAGACAGTAAAGGCAGCGTGGAGCTTCTGACAAAGCTTGCCACATGTGAATCAACAGTGGGAAGGACTTCCCACTTAGTACACTCACTAGTAGGGAGAGGGTAAAAAGACTCTAGCCTTTTTGAGACCTGGAACCGTTTGCCAGGAGTACCCCAAGCTTCTCCCATTAACTCAGTGAGCTGTTCTGACACAGGGGATTCAGCCTTAACCAGCTTTTGAGGTTTAAACATCGGAGTTTTAGGCTTAGGGGCCGGTCCTTCATCCTCTATATGCAGGATTGATTTAACCTCTCTCACTAAAAAAGGAACATCCACTGTTGAATGACGGTGCTCCTCGCCCGAGTGTGACTCGGAGAGAGAACCTTGTGCATCATCTGCCTCCTCAGATGATGCAACAGAATCCGAAAGCTGGATAGACTGAGAGGATGATACAGTCCGCCTATGTGCTTTGGTGGCTAACAGTCTTTCGGCCTGTAAGCTTTGCTTATAGGCGGCAGACGTTTGAGCCGTATTCTGAACTGAGTGGGCATAAACATCCATCCAAGGAGGATGCATAGGGGGTACCAACATAGTAGGCTGTAATAGCTGTGGGTACCCCATGGTGGGGGCTGCTAAGAAGTCATCTAGCTGCGCAATAACCTGGGATAAGAAGAACACCCAAGGTGGCTCCTGGACAGGGGCTGGTAAGGTGGACTGGTGAGCAGATTTATATAAATTAGCACACAGACCATCCGGTATGAAATCCTGAGGAGACAAGCCCGCAAAACAGGATTTGCATGTAACCAGCACAGGGGCCTCAGCCTCCTGTTCATCCTTGCCTTTAGAAGACAAAGAAGTGTATAGCTAATAATGCAATGTGACAAACTTCACAAATACAACTAAATGTGAAGTAATAATGAACCCCTACACACCTTGTAGTTAAGGGTTTAAGAAAAAGCAGCAGGGATAGATATAACTGACAGTCAGAAAATTTAAGGCAGTATATCACAACTGCAGAGCTAGCACAAATCACATACAATGCATATAAATATACTTATAATGGGCAGTAGATCAACTACACAAGCCTCAAAGGGCTGGTAGGATCTGTGCGCTGTATAACCTGGCCCCAGGGAGAGGTATACAGGGAGACTGGACCCGAAACTCATGAGACCTGTAGCTTCAGAAAAGCCCTGATTAATGGCTGCTGAGTCTCATATAGGGAGGAGGGTGAGAAGGAGGAGCAGCTCACAGGCAGGAAACCTCTTGTGAGAGATTGCTCTCTTGGCTGGGGGAGGGGCTGCCGGGGGAGAGCTTACCTCCCCGCTGCTGCATGAACCGCCGGGTGCCACTGGCCTCTACATGGTCCCCGACGCCAGCATTTAACTGCCCCAGTGGTCTAGTGAGGGAGCGGATGAACCAGTCGCCCCACTGCAGCATCCTCTGGCAGGTCTCCACCGCCGGAGGTAAGGACTGCACAATATGGGGACTCGCCTTACCTGTTCCTCTCCGTCTGCTCGGCTGCAGTCCTGGGTCCCCAGTGGAGCGGCTAGCAGAGTTCCGCTGGTGCCCACCGTAATCACCGGACCACTCACCGGTCTTGCGGCGCCGGTCGGAGGTAGCTGAAGCAACCGCATAGGCTCCCAATAAAAATAAAGTTTGGGGCTGCCTAAGCAGTCCCCCTGTTCTAAAGGAGCGACCGTTCCTGTCCATCACCAAATGAAAAAACTGTCTGCCTGTGGCTGGGGCGGGGTATATGTGGAGGAGGCCTGAGGCATCCTGGGAGCTAAAGCTTTAATTGTTTGGTGCCCAGATCACTCCAACCACGCACACCCCATGGTATCCCTGTGGATCCCCTATGGACCCTGAAGAAGAAAAGTCAGATACATTTCAATGCTAATCTCTAGCATCTTAGCTGTGCAGATATGCAGCAGATTCTCCATCTGTACAATTTCATATACAGATGTGTCCTCATCATGCCAGGTCCTGTGCGACTCGGCTTGCACCATGCACCTTTTTAATCCGCATATGAGTTTTTGTTGCAATGCAATTAAACAAAACTGCTTCAGGAGACTGTGCTGATTAAGCTGATAATGCAACACTTGTATATCTGTGTGCGACTGAGTCTCTGAATCTGTGTACAAAGTGCTACAATGCAACGGGCGCTGCTTTTTGCCACGCCAAGCTTCGTTGTGCCTCGTAAACAAAATAAGTCGCACACAGATATACAAGTGTTGCATATCAAATTAATCAGAGCAGTCTCCTGAAGAGAGAGAAGCTACAACACTTGGCGCAGCTCACTCGTGCCAAGCATCTAGTACCACATGGCGTCTTGAGGCTAGGTATAAGAGTACACATCTGTACATAAAATGCAAGGTCATATTAACAGTACATTGATATGAAGAATGGGATAACGAAATAACCATGAGAGAGTATAAATGACACAAATGAAAAACAAAAAGATATTTATATTTTTACTGCTGCCAGGATGTGCTTTTCTTTGTGGGCACACAATGACACAAATGGCCATATCTCCTAACATTGGGTGAATACAGGTCAGGTGTAGGCATGTCTGCGGCATGCTGGGTTCATAACCGCGTTATACAGTATTAGGTGTAGCCACATAGGCCATTTTTCCGGTGTGCAAAAACACATTTTAGGCCATAGGTAGTGGAGATGAATTACCTTCCAAACCCTGTAAATTGGGGAAGACATGTCCACACCTCACATCTGGACGAGTGGGAGGTGTGGGCAAAGTGTCCGCACAGAGTCACTGCACAAGAACCAATAGTGAGCGTGTACCTTATATATGCAAAAGGTGGTCAAATGCCCAATGTTGAGGAGTTAATTAATTATAACTGTTAAATACTGACCTAAATTATAATTTCCTCTTCTGGACCCAGAGGAGCCTGAAATACAGTCATACAAGAAATTAAAGACCACAGACATGCAAAAATATTGTAATCAAAGGAAAAACAACTAACAATGAAAGATAAGATACAAATATGTGCTTTATGTATGAACGATACACAGGGCAATGTACTCAGCCACACGCTCACCACTGAGGAGATTTGCAGAGGACACCGCTTTCCTGTCTAGCTTTTTGCTTCTATCTTTTGCATCTTTCACCAGTTTATCAGAAGAACTGTTTCTGCGTAACCTACGAAAGCAAGATATAGTTTGATTAAAGCTATACACACATATTATTTCCTTATGTGACTGAACTGCATCCTGCTCCACATTTTATCTTAAAGAGTAAATTCAGTAAAGGCCTCCATACATGGTGCGATTTTTTACACGATTTGCCCATTTTCGATCGATTGGAATGTGTAAAAAGTGCAGTGTGTGGGGATGATCACGATGCATATGCATGCCCCCGCCGTCATACATAGTCATCGCTGATCAATTGAACATGCAGAAAGAATTCGACATATCGTACATGATTTGACACACATTGTTACCTTTATTTTGTAGTGAGTATATACATAGCGCCTGTATTCCACTGCACCACCAATGTACCCACTGCCCCACCAATGTTTATTACCCTTGCTCCGCCAATGTACCCACTGCCCCACCAATGTGTTTTGACCCCTGCTCATCCAATGTACCCACTGCCCCATCAATGTGTATTAACCCCTGCTCAGCCAATGTACCCACTGCACCACCAATGTACCCAAAGCCCCATCAATGTGTATTAACCCCAGCTCCACCAATGTACCCATTGCCCCACCAATGTGTATTAAACCCTGCTCCGCCAATGTACCCACTGCCCCATCAATGTGTATTAACCCCTGCTCCGCCAATGTTTATTAACCCCTGCTCCACCAATGTTTTTAACCCCTGCTCTGCCAATGTACCCACTGCTCCACCAATGTTTATTAACCCCTGCTCTGCCAATGTACCCACTACTCCAACAATGTTTATTTACCCGTGTACCACCAAGCTATTTTTTCCAAAAAATATTTTATGAAAAAGAACACTCAATGGTAATGATAAATTTACTATGAAAAAGCAATGCCACATTTAATACACTAAATATAAATTTTTATTGTAATTAGAAAACATAATTAATAAACATTAAAAAAAAAAAATTCAAACTGGTAAAACATTCAAACAGGAAAAAAAGTATAAACAGTATAAAAAAAAAACATTAAAATAATTTGAGTATTAAAACAGTTGTTTTTCTGTTTTCCTACAGAGAGGACTAGTGCGAGAGAGAGGCAATTCATTACTGTCTTTCTGGAGCTGTACAGAAGCCAAATATGTCTTTGGAAAATAAAAACAAAATATTAAAGCAACAAACAGAAAAAAGCTGCAGCCATAGATGACCTAGTGACATACAGGTTGCCCTATCACGATGAGGCGTGTCCGAGATGGGTAAAGGCCCGAATCCAGAACCTGAGGACTGTCTACCGAAAAGAGCTCAAGAAACAAATGGACTCACGGGCTACAGGGGCAGAAGACATGTACACAAGTACATTATGGTACTTTGACCTGCTCAGGAACAGGAACCACAGAGAGCTTCACAAACTCTAATGTTGGAGAATGAGCCTGGAGAGCAAGAGGAGGACACACAGGAAGTGGATCAACCATCCTCTTTGGATGTGGTAAGTACAGACACAGTGCATTCACACCATGCCAAATGTTTGCAACAAGTCCGATAATTGTCCAAGTCTGTTCAATGGAGACAGTCCTCCTGCCATGGCACTGCCCCAACTCCATTAAAATAGGCCAGGTATTGACCTCTTTAGCCCATGCAGTCCTCATTTACTCCAGATTTCCTGGTGTTGACACAGAGGGCATTTGGACGGTCTCCTCTGGCTGGTCTGAGTCGTCTGGCATTGCTGTGCCTGATGTCCTTTGTTGGATGGCTGTTTTGTACCTTAAAAAGTTGTGCAGTACATAGCATGCCAAGACGACCCAATCATTTTTTTCCACACGGAGATTAATGGCGGTATGGAATAAGCGGAATCGGTTACTCAGGATCCCAAAGGCGTTCTCCACAACCCGCCATGCCCTGAATAGCCGGTAATTGTATATTCGCTTTTCCCTGGTCAGGCCCCTTTGCCTGTACAGCTTCATCAAGTGTTCGTGTAGTGCAAATGCCTAGTCGCCACAAACACAAAGTTAAGGCCATGCTTCATTTCCGCTGTTGTTGGCAATTTCAGGCTACTGGAGGTAAGCCTTTCATAGAAGCCGGTGTTTTTAGGAGCCACCATCCGAAGCATGGCCATTTTTCGCAATATCCACATTGATGAACTCCTAGTTGGCGTTCACCACCCCCATAAGTAGAACACTAAAAAAACCTTGTAGTTGTAATAAAGAACCTGCTATTGGCAGGTGGGGTTTATGCGGATATGCTTCCTGTCGATTGCTCCCCCACAGTTTGGGAAATTCCACCTCCTATCAAATTCCTCACCAATGGTTTGCCACTCCTCCACTGTTGACAGGAACTAGAAGTGGGTATTTTAAAGGAGCCACCATCCGAAGCATGCACCTGCAATCTAAAAAACACCTCCCCTATACTTGTAGGCCCCCCAAAAGTCTATTTCACTAGTTTAAAAGTTTGTACCCCCGACTTTGCACTTATTCGCCCCCATTTTCTGAAATTTTTTGGGGTGTTACTCACTTTTTTAAAGTTTTTTTTTACACAGTTATCCTTTGGGGTGCTATCCCAAAGGTGCTGAGTGGTTTCCCCACCTTTGCACCACTAAATAGCGATTTTGCACTTCTTTCCAACACCTATTCATAGGCGAATCTATTTTGCCTATTACATTGCACTGCGTTTTTGCGTACACGAAATGTGTTTACAATTAAATATGGCGAAAAGTTTCCGCCTGGCGAAATGACGTCATCTGCGATACTTTTTCGCGGATTCCGACTTTTCGCCGTTAATTGAATATGGGCCATAGTTGGCGTTCACCGCCCCCATGAGTACAACACTAAAATACCCCTTGTAGTTGTAATAAAAGGATCCACTATTGGCAGATGGGGTTATGCAGATATGCTTCTCATCAATTGCTTCCCCGCAGTTTGGGAAATTCCACCTCCCATCAAATTCCCCACTTTTTCATGCACCTCTGCCATGTCACTTTTTGAGAAAAAGATGGATGACCATGAGTCCCGCAAATCACCATTTGTAATTGAAGCTGGAATTTCACATTGCCGTTATGTATGCGAGTGTCATGATGAGAATTTTCTTCTGCAAAACTGCATGTAACTGAATTTGTAATACCCCACTATATGAGGTATTATGTCTGACTGTGCATTGCACTAAAGCGCATGTCTGTCATTACACAGGCAGACACCCAGTAATCTCTGTAGCTGCTCAAGAGGTCAGCAGCAGGTCACATGACCAGTGTCAGGCGGTCAGACATATGAAATGTTGGAAGCGAGCGGCAGTTGATCAGTTAGTGCCTGAGGTGATGTTCGGAGAGCAGGACGCTGCCGCTGGTGGTAAAAGGCTCCTGACAGGAACCCGCGGCTGTGTGAGCTGAGGCAGCAGACGGCCCCAGAAGGCGGGGAGGTGCTTAGTGGACCAGCCCAAAACCAGCCCTTCAGCCTGCAGAGGGATAAATAGGCCGCAGCTTATGAGGACTGATAGCGGGAGCTGTCACTGCAATCGTGATAATTCAACAAATATTGTGAAGCTCTAGGAGTATAGTACCTACTGCTCCCCCTCTGCAGTGTGTTAGTGGCAGAGCACACTCACTTCTATAGTGACAGAACCGTTGATTAAGTGAGGAAATAGAGACTAAAGGAAACTGCTCCAAGAAGCTAGCTAATGGTCCCTAGGTGCAGAATAATATGTTACTGAACCAGAGGCTAATGAGAGCAAGTAAGCGCTCAGCTCACCTGACCGTGGCAGGAAATACCTGGGGGCTGCAGTACAGTAAGTTCTGCATGTAGCCGTGCTGAGCTCCAGTGTGACCTCAGGACAGGGAGACTCATTCACAGCAGCACTAACAGCAGCAGCAGCCCACACACACTGGGCGGAATTCAATTGTTTTCGCGGCCCGCATCTCCCGTCTAAAGTGACAGGAGATCGCGGGCCGTTATGCAATTGTTCGAGATTTTCATGCTGATCGCGCCCAAAGTGGTCGGGTTTAGCCGCGTAAAGCAGCTAAACCCGACCAAAGTGCTGGGTGCAATCGCGAAAAGTGATGTTTGGGCGCCCAAACATGTCACTTTTCGCATACTTCAGCTCTCATCCCCTTGGGGCTGCGAGCTGAAATGTAGCGCTGTCAGCTGATCGTGCCCGACAGGAGCAAGAATTGAATAGCTCCGTCGGGCGCGATGGGGGCAGGAATCAATTGAATTCCGCCCTCTGAGGCTATATCAGAACAGTCAGTATAGCCTGTGATAGACGTCATGATCTGCAGCAGCCAGCGTTTTAGGATCAGGTGACCTCTGACTCTTGCGTCAGACATTACCTTAACGTCTCAGAAGAAAGCTTCTTAAGGAAAGGAGCCATCAACCGACATTTTATACTTCCGCAACAAGTTTTACCAGTGTAATTCCCAAACTGACCCTCAGCCTAGGACTGCTACACTGCATAAAAAGTCAGGATCCAGCTTTGACAGGAACACAAAGTGTATTTCGCTAAAGTTTCCTTAAAAACCAGCCAGTTCATCTTTCATTTCTTTATTCCGTAATGTGCACAGACGACGGCCTGGCCAGGCAGGACTGGCAGGTTTAGCTGGGTATAGTGTATTACTAATGAATTGTATTTGTATGCATATTGATGGGTAGAGGTAAGCTAGTCTCTGTGGTTAGAAACCAACAAAAAAAGTGATCTCGCACCAATAAATATATAGATATGTTATATCAAGAGAAATGAAATATATCTTTTATTATTCTGGGCCCATCAACTTCATTTGTATTATTATAATGCTTATATAAATATGAAGGTGCTACCTTAGAATCCTATAATCAACATACATTGAAGAAACAAAAGAAAAGATAGGATTTTCACAGTGCACAGATCTTTTCTTTTGTTTCTTTAGTCTCTATGGTTATTTAATGTGTGCAATTGAAGGTTCTAATACACTGTAAACATTATGTAATTCTATTTCTGGGGTATTAATAGTAGCAAAGTGGAGAGCTAGTGTAAAGATATAGGAAGCATGGTTACCGTTTCTTAAAGCATACAGTACATAATCATAAGTTATTGTTGCACTTTAATTGAAAGTCTTCCCATATCAGTTAGACTAGACATTTAATGGTCATTTTAATTCACAATTCCTGAAATGTATATACGTGACGCATGTATATCCTATTTGTCGCAATAGTTTGCTGTGGCATATTAAGTTTTACTTAAAGACATATTCAGGTAAGGAAATCAAAGGAAAACCCCCACTGTCGTAGGAGTTACTATTTAATAAAGCGATTGTGACTTTACACTGTGTCAATTGCTGTGTTGGGAATGGGGACCACCTGCCTCTCTGCTGTGGCATAGGAAAGAAGAAAAACCAGGAACAACGTAACATTTAAAAATTCCATACTACAGATTCTAACCACACTTGGGTATTACAAATTGACATGCAATTATTTTTATTATTAAAAATTGTATACTAGGTTTCACTATTCCACATGCCTGCCTACGGCTGATGGTTCATCAATATAAAAATCAACCTATATGACCTTGTGAAGATATAGTAATGTGTTATAAATGGATTTCTCATGTTGTTGAACATGTAAAATAAAATTAAACTGAAAGGGAACCTCTTAAACCGATAAGGCATGTATGTCCAAAATGTAAAAGGATAATCTATCTATTGCAACCACAAGTTCCAGACTGCACTTCCTGTTCTAGAGAATGAGTTGTCGGGCTTCCCTAAATGCTCTGCATTACATTGCACAGATCAGACAAGTAATGCAACAAAAATAAAAAACAAAAACCACAGTTTAACCAGTCAGCACACAAGGAGCAGATGTAAGGAAATATTCCAACTATTTCTCTGTGTCTATTTCTGTACAAAAGACATTGATTGTTCCAGTATCCGTTTAATAAAGGGACAGTTGTTTCCTTATACTCTGGAGAAAAGGCCTGTTGGGCTCCTATTCTGGCCTCCACGTCTCATTTAGATAAGCCTTTGGTTCTCATCAACTAGGAACTGAAAACCAAAGCAGTGATGTGACAAGACATTGCTTCAGCTCGAGTAGCAGTCCCTTTGCTTCCTATGGGGAGTATACAGCTAGAGGGACCTATTCACACTGACTCGGGTAAGCTGAGTGATTCAAGGAACTGGACGTTTGAAAAATAAAAAGTCTGTGTTGCAGATAAGATCACAATTAAGATGTTACATTATACGGTTATTATTATATAAGTGCAATTATTGGACATAATTACAGCAATCTGAATTTATTGGAGAGCTTTCTTATTAATTAATTCAGCAAGGTATCATTTGTAATGATTAGGAGGTTTGGAGCCTGATTCAGAGTTAGAAGCAGACGCATCTTTTGGCGATCGCCTGTCTGCGACTTTATGCCTATGCTGCTACCAATCCCTTCCCTGGCATACATACCAGTGTATGGATGTGCAAGGACTGAGACATCCACTTTAAGAGTCTACATGCTGTTATACCACCCAGTGAGTCTTTACGTGCCACCGTTTGGCGCATCATCAAACCTTGCACCAACTCTATGGCAGGTGCAGATTCTCTGTGTGAGTATGGCCTTCACTGTGACCGATTGAGCATCTGTGTGCCCAAACACTGCCCATGACACTCCCATAACACGCCCATAAGACGGACCATCGCCAGTCGCAGCCCAGGAACATCCAGCACTTTTCCAAGACATTTCTTACACCATGCGCCTCAATCACAGCAGCGCCTCTATGTGTACACACTGGGCCTTATTCAGACCTGGTCGCAAGTGCTGAGGTCTGAATAAGAGCAGGAAGCTCCCTGGGGTTTGCGCTTGCCGTGACCCATCCTTACGGTCTCGTCGCAAGCCCTGATGGTCGCGATGGTCCTGACCATCGCGACCATCAACCTGGTCGCTCGCTAGAGCTGTGGGTGGTAACCTACAGCTTAGATAGCAACCAGGAGACCGCACTTCACACCACAAGCGGCCGCCCTCATTCAGTGTGACCGCTTGTATCTAGCGATCGACCCTGAATGAGGGCCACTGTGTAATGCACGCATATGCACCGTAGGAGTTTTTAGGGACTTTTGTGCAGGCACAGTAGCAGAAAAATTGCCCAACTCTGAACATCGGCATTGTGTGTGTGTTCAGAATCAGGCCCTTGGTGTCTAAGTGGCAGACTTCTGATGCATGCAATCCCAGGTTCAGGCAAACTCACCAATTTACTGCAGTGTGACCACATGTAAATGCCTTCTTTCTCTACCCTATGTTTTGAATAATCTATATATAAACACACAACTAAGCAAAGAAAAAACCCAACATGTGCACTATATAAAGTAACTCACTCAACACTGCACAATTGTAAAAAAAAAATATATATATATAAATTTTACAGGAGTCATTTGGTACAGTCCATCAGAGAGGGTCAATGCTTAACAATTAAAGGAACAGGATTAGTTTACAGAAAGTTCCTTTAGGGATCTGAAGTTTCATAAAAATACATTTATTCTTGAATATTTGCTTTAAAAGCGAGGACTGAATGTTGTTTCCTTTATAAGTATAAATGTTTCGGTCTATAATCTCTGCAATACAGATAATAACTGCTCATGAAAGAAGTCTGTTTCTGTTTAATTATGACACCAGAAGTATATTTTGTAGGTTCTTCAGTAAATCCCAGTGCCAGTTCTCTGGCTTATACCTTTGCACAATGTAGTTCTAGCAGTCTATGCACAAAGGGCCTGATTCAGCTTTGGGAATAGAGTGAGAACAGTGGCGTATCTATAATGGGTGCAGTGTGTGCAGGGTGTGTGGTGAGGGGCCCCCCTGGGTCCAGGGGGGCCCCGCACCACACACTCTGCACCCATATTATTTTAAACTCACCTGTCTGTGGTCCCGCGTCTGGTGTCAGCGCTGCTGAGAACACTGAAAAATGGCCGCCACGGCCATTTTTCCAGTGTTCTGCGCTTGCACAGTAGACTCCAGGCACACTCTAGTGCCCGGAGTCTACTAATGCTGCAGTGGCCGGCCAGCCGCGTCAGTTGGCTGCTGGCCCCCGGGAAGAGAGGAGGGGGTCCCGCACGGGGAGTGCACACGGGCCCCCTTCCTCTCTTAAGACGCCCCTGAGTGAGAATTAGCACTTAACTGTGAACCTGGGCAAACCATGTAGCAATGCAAGGGGTGTAAATGCATACATATTTTTGCATGTAATGTAAATACTGGCTGCTTTTGCATGTAGCCCACAAATACTGCACAGCTTTATTATTACACTACACTTTAGATGTCAGTTTGGACACCTCCCTCCCAAATCTAAATCTCTCTGCATAATTTAAAACTGCGCCACCTGCAGTGCAGCATGGTTCACCAAGATGATCAGTTAAGTGCTAAATCTCACTCTATTCCCAAAGATGAATCAGGCCCAAAGTACTGAGAGAGATAAAGTGGAAGGAGATAAAGTACCAACCAATCAGCTCTTAACTGTCATTTTTCAAAAACAGCCTGTAAAGTAACAGCTAGGAGCTGATTGGTTGACACTTTCTCTCCATCCACTTTATCTCTCTCTAAGGCTTAGTACATTGACCCCCTAATTAGGGAAGTGTCACTTTTAGTGATTTTACAGAACTGGGGCTGAAGGATCTCTGTGGATCTCGCTTTGCATGAAATGGGCTAAAACTTGGCAGCAACATGCAAGGATCTGTCTTGTGGAAGAGCCATGGGTGTGTAGCTACAGCTCCGTGCGTATAGAGAATGAAGTGTCGATGCTATTGACGGTTGCAGCGGTGGGTAGCGCAACTTCCCGCTTTAAAACGTACGGATTCTCGCATTAGCTCTACGGAATCTCGCATTAGGCTAAGGGAGTAAATCTGGCTTCCATGAGTTCATGCAAAAACTTTGGGGGGAATGCAATTAGCCGCGCGGGGAAAAGTTCATAGATTCACACACATAGCTATTCAATAAAACAGCCTTTTCCGTGCACGATAACTCCTGGGTTACTGCTCACTAACCAATTGACTCCATCTAAAATGCGGAACCAATAGGTTTTTCCCACGCGTTAAACATCATCAGGGTACCTTTTATCACTGACTTTTCCTCACATCCCCTGAAGCTGCAGGGAAAAATCCACCTATGGGTCTTAACACACAGGGTAAACCCCCGATGCACTCGGCCAACTCAGGTAATTAGCCGTGGGGTAAACTGTCCAGCTAATTGGATTACCTCCTTTAAGACCAACTCATAATGAGGGCCACTATGTGCAAGGATTCAGACAGAAAACTAAAACTCAGATACTTCACTGCAAACACTAATCCAATAGTAGCACAGACCACCACCTGTTTTTCCCTGTAACATCAAAACCAATCTGCATGCAGCTTGGTTCCACCAACAATCCTGAGAGTCAGAGAGAAGATAATACAACATGAAGGTGGAAGCCTGCAAATATGTATCTTTCACAATATTACTTCACAGAAGGCCAGGCAACCTCTGTATTTGTATCTGTATTATACCATGTTGTATAGGCAAGTATGTATGAAGTAGGTTCAATAACTAAGGTAACAAGTCCTCTCACGTGTGTAATGTTCTCTATTTCATTCTAATTTCCCACCAGGCCACAGCAGGTAGACCACTGCTTCCCCTCACGGCCATTAGACTGTGCCTCATATCAGTGATTACTGTCCCAACATCAGTTGTAAGATGGCAGGGCTGGAGGAAACATGGTCAAACATTGAGGTGCGTAGTGTGATCAGATTTCAGCATCTAAAGGTCACATCAACAGCTGAAATTCATTGCCAACCTGTCAAGGTGTTTGGTGAGAACAACACGTCACGGAAACAGTTTTGGGTTTGAATACGGCTGAACATACGTTCAATTTGACGCGGTCCCTTGGAGCAGGGAGTGATGTTCCTGCAGCGTATTTTTACATGCGTTGAAACGTAGGTGCATCATGTGACACCAGAGGTGAAGCAAGCATCCATGACATGGAAACACACATCGTCCCCACCTTCAAAGAAATTCAAAACAACTCCATCAGCAAAGAAGATCATGGCGACCGTGTTTTTGGACCACAAGGGCGTGCTTCTTGTTGATTTCCTCACTAAAGGAGGTACTGTGACTGCTGTCCGCTATTGTGACACACTGAGCCAGTTGCAGTGGGCAATTCATTGATAATGACCTGGGCTACTGCAAACAGGAGTCGTATTGCTGCACAATAACACCAGGCCACACTCAGGTGTGAGTTGCTACAGCGCTACCATAGGGAGGCACTGGACCATCCTCCCTACAGCCCTGACCTGGCACCGAGTGATTTCCATCTCTTTGGACCATTGAAGAAACTCCTGGATGCCCAGGAAAGATTCGCTGTGTGACGCACAGTACATTTACATACTTTTAAGTATGTGAACTTTTTCTATGCCACAATTTTTTTTCTGGTGTCCCAGTCTTAAATGCTTTGTGGTAGAAAATATACACCAGAAAAAATGTTACTACAGTAAACCGTTCCTTCTGGAATCTTTAAAAACTCTGCATGTTGCATGGGACTCAGAGAGTCTTGAATGTATGTAAAATAAATGTCCCATGCGTCACACAGATAATCACCCGAATGCTTAGACAAGTATGGGGACTATGTGGAAAAATAATCTATACCAAGGCCATACTATTGATTATACGTATATGTACGAGTTGAATACATTTACGCAAAGAGAGGTCTTGTTACCTTATTTATTGAACCACCCTCGTATTCACCCTAGAATAGCTGTTTGAAAGTCAAATTTCAGTTTCATTATACTGTTTTTGCCCAGCATCAATTTTTACAATGTCCTCACCCCAATGTCTATTATCATGTTTTAGCCTTTTACATTAGTGCTTTTAGAAAACAGGCTAACTCGCCAGAAGAGTAGCAGAAAGTTAGGACATTGTATGGAAGTAGATATCAATAAATCACTTTTTTTCTTTAATCCATTTGTAGGACTTGGAAAGATGGAGACTACTACATTTGGCCCAAGTACCTGCTTTGAATTTAATTGGATACTTGCTAGGCATGAATGCACGATACTGCCTTATCCTGCATGGCCCTGCTTTCAGTATAACATTAGCACAGTGCTTTATGTGAACGTATAACAAATATGGAGCCACAATCTCTATACAGTTGCCATCTTTCAACTTTAAAGTATCCCCTATGCCTTCTCACCTCAGGAGCAGCCATGTTGCGCACAAAGCCAACATTCATGCCAAATGTATCATTAACCACTTAACCGACGTGGACGTATGGGATGCGAATGCTGCCAGCTGTGCTTCAGCTGACAAGGTGCGACCTCACCACCCCACTGTGTTTTTTGGAGAACGGATCTCCTCTGACTCCCCTGCGGACCTGACAATTTCTGACCGATTTTGCTGGAAAAATCGTCAGTCAAGTGGTTAATGACATCACAGAGAGGCATGAGTCACACTTTATACATATCTCCAATTGGTTTGGAAAGATAACATTTTTGAAAATGACTATATATAGCATAGCAAACCATAATTTGGGTCCCATCCTATAAATTAATAAGTAATGCTGTAAAGTACTACTTAGATAATATTATTTATTTTACAGCATCTTGAAATTATTAATACTTTGTACAGCTGATCTCATTTTGTAGCAAACAACGATTGCTATATTAAGGTCAATCAAAAGTGATTGCATAATAATATATAAATAGTTTTTAAGTCGTAATATGCTTTAATAATTTGACCACTAGAAAACAGTCCTATTCCTTACCCATCATATCCTTTATGCAGGGCATACACTCATACTAATAGTGCAAAACATGTGGTTGTCTATGCAGAATAAACAAATAGACAGAATTCAGAACTGGATCATATTATTGTTTTGAGTATAGAATTCAGAACTGTAGTTACAATTTGTCTATAAAGCTAAATTATTTGAAAGGACTGCCCAAAATGTGGGAATTCCTCTGGTCATATGCTGAGGGGAGACATGGCTTTGATTTTTACAGATCTTATGCTTGCTTGTCATTCTACGTGGACTTTGATCCCTTTCAGTAATTTATCATGTTGAATGGGTCTTACTCTATGATGTGTCACTTTACAACTCCGCAATCGCAACGGAGCGCTGCCCTTTTCTACAATGGTATCTCAGCAGTGTTTATTTATAGTTTGTTGTTTATATATAGGCTTTTTGTATGATTATTTGTTCATATGTGTTACTTTGCATGTTTGGTTATGTTTTTTTTGTAGATTTATAATCTGTAAATTCTTTTCAATAAATACACACAATTTAAAAATACAAAAATAGTTAAATCAATTGAAACGCAACAAATAAAAGTTGAGTGGTCACGCTGGCCTTACTCAAAGAGTGTATGATTAGGAGTGATTCCCCACCGTGGTGCTCAGTGCTATTAACTTGTAATATGTTTCTTCAGAGAAAAAGAAGGGAACCAAACGACACCAATGTACATATCTTCACTTATCTCAAAATATCTCCCAACCCGACATCTCCGCGTCTCTCATCCACACACATCACTTGTTCCCATTCACAGTTACAGGACTTTTTTCAGGCTTCACCCACTCTGAGGAATGCCTTCCCACGCACAATGAGACTTTTCTCTAGTCTCCAAACCTTCAAGCATTCCCTGAAAACTCATCTCTTCAGACAAACTTGTCAGATTCCAGGACCGCCCACATAACCTTCAAAGGCTTCTCTATCTAATTATATCCCTTCTTACAGACCACACATGACCTCACATATTTTCTCTTTCTTCACTTTCACATCCTCCCAACCCTAGGCCAATATTCCTGTGTGACTGGATCATACAGCTCACCAAGAACCTCTGCAATCTGGCTGGACCAATTTGCAATATGTAGCACCTATACCTGTGAATCAATGCCTATTTCCCTATAATTTGTAAGCTCGCTAGCAGGGCCCTCTTACCTTTATGTCTGTCTCTTACAACCCAGTTTTGTTCTATTAATGTTGTCTCCAATTGTAAAGCGCAACAGAACATACTGCCCTATATAAGAAACTGTTAATAAATAAATCTGATAAAAAAAAAAACAATAGGAATGACTTCGGTTATAATCAACCAAGCGTTTTCCTCACATGTGTTCCAAATTAAATATCATACAATAAAACCACTAGGGACATAGCACAACATAGAAAATAACTGATCTCTATGTTGTACGGCCAATGCTGTCCCCAGCTGTTATATACAGTATGCAGTTCACAGCTAACCATCATTTCCCAGCAGCACCACTCAAAAAAATGCCCTTATTCTAGTTGATCAGATCAGGTCTAAGAAAGAAATGTGTTCTTAAAACTGTGTTGAATGAAGAATGTCAGGTTGATGATATATTTCTGAAGATGGTTATATTAAAGAGTTAGGGGTCTAGTTATAAAAGCAATTCTGTTTAAGGCAGAACGGAGCAACAGCCCTGGCGGACTGAAGCTACTTGCGTGATAGCCTTAGCAATTAATTTTTACTCATCTGAGTCCATGTCCCGGTAACACAGATATATTGCAGAGATTGTTACAAATATCATTTTAGAATCAGAGTTAGGATATCTTTCAGAGCCCTATAAATACCTATCGGGGTCTGAGAGCCGCAATACTTTTATGGTAGAGCAAAACCTGTTAAGTTATGCCTCTGCATATCTATAGACCTGCAATAAAACCTTCAATGAAAAGTTAACACGGTCATCACAAGGTGAAATTACGTCATGTATATTGCCAGAGATTTCAGAAATGCCAAATAAACCCTTAAATTTAACCTCTGAAATAAAAAACTGGGATGTGAAATGTGCTTAGACCAATCAATTTGCATTTAAATGCAAATTCAGTCCATAGGGAGTATGGCAACCTAAGCATTGTTAGTTAGTTAGTTAGTTAGTTAGTTAGTTAGTTAGTTAGTATGAGAGAGTAGGTAGAGTATCCAGGGAAGCAGGGCAGATGAGAGCCATTCCTTACAATATATTGTCTTGTAACGCAGAGGTTTCCAAACTCCGCCATTGCAGACCATGTTTTAAGGATATCCATGATTGAGCACAGATGACTTATGAGGTAATTAGTAACTCAGGGCCTGATTCAGCAAGAATCGCTATTCTGCCAATACACACGCAACGCAGTTGCTAATATCAGCGGTGATATGCAAATAATTGCATTTGCATTGCGAAAGCAGCTTAACATAAGGACGCCCACTTCCCCTTACTCACATCCGTATACTTTAGCAACATAGCGAATTAATCGGTAACATCGGACCCATACACACAGTTAATGCAGGGTAAGACCTCACTCAGGAACTGCTAACTTCAGCGCACGCTATGAGACCTCAGGCTGCATATGGTATCGCAGTGGCTAATTTATGCACGCCCCTGTAACGGCGTTGAAATGCACTGGCACGCCTACGTTAGCCCGACCATCCACAAACAGTCACTTCTTGTCAATCACTCTTCGATGGGTCTGCGTAGTCATTGCAATCGCAGTGAAGCTTTTGCGCATGCGTACTGCAATGCATACGCAGTACGCAACAATCGGCAGTCTGAGTACGGAATCACAGTTGCAATTGGTAATGAATCAGGCCCCCAGTCCGTTATTTCCCAGTTCCAAATCTGGTTATTGAAGTCTCCTGTCAATCACTCTGCGATTCGTCTGCGTCACGCGCACTGCGATGCGTACGCATGAGCAGTGCAAAATAATTGGCCGATTGCGTGCATATTAGCAACTGCGATCCTTGCTAAATCAGGCCCTCAGTCAATTTGATGTAACCATCTGGACTCATGCATGGATAGTCTTAAAAACCCAGACTGTGACTCCTGTATGGCATAACCCAGCATTTTCTCCAGGTTTTAACCTCACTCGCTTCTCCTGGATAAAGGGAGGCGTTAGCAGGGGCGCCGAGAGGGGAGGGGGAGCGGGTACAGATTACCCGGGCCCGGGCTTCCTGAGGGGCCTGGTGGGGGCCCGGGTCCGACGCCGCCCCCCTCTCCCTCACAGCAGCCCAGTACACAGCGTGTGCTGAGCTGCAGTTGGAGACTGCTCGTGGCTGCTGAGCAGCAGCCACAGCAGTCTCCTATGCCTGTGTGGGGGAGCGATCACACTGATCGCGCCCCCCCTGGCTTTGCGCCGGGCTGAGGGGGCTCAGAGTGCCCCCCTCCCCGGCGCTTCGTGCCGCTGCAAATCTTTTTTATTTTTTCGGCAAGGGGGCGTGGCCACGCCTCCCCAGATTAGGCCACGCCCCCTATTACCGAGGCCCACCTTGGCTCTTGGCGGCCCTGGGCGTTAGGGTGGTATCTGATCTCTTTGAGTCAGGTCGGTGCCCCTCTCTGCATTCATGCAGAGTAAATTTGGTATACCTACTATTAACTGTTTTGCCTACATTCATATTCAACACTTTATTGACTACCCCTGCGCTCAATTGATAGGTCTCTGACTACATGTGAGTTTCTGTGTCTCTCTGTGTCTCCATAATCCTATGATGGAGGGTATTATATTGATCCTTTATAACCTCTTGCTTCATGTTAAACTACCAGACACTACTAGTCATGAACTCCAGTGGGAGAAGGATTTGGGGAGCCCACCTGATGAATACACATGGTCTGTGGTGAAAGAGAGGGTCTATAAGTCCTCTATCTCAGCCTCAAATATGGAGAATGCCCACAAGATTTATAATAGATGGGACTTGGTACAGACCCGTATACACAAAATGTACAATTCCACCACAGAACGGTGTTGGAAGGGTTGCGGTGAGGCGGGCACTTACTTACATATCTGGAGGTCATGCCCAAAGATAGTTCAATTTTGGGATGAGGTTACTCGTCTCCTATCCGAAGTTCTGAAGGTAGCAATGACTAAGTCGCCCTGGTCTTTTCTCCTTGGCTGTCCATTAGAGGGCCTCAATAAACACTCTGATGTCATGCTCCGGCCCTTATAACCACTTTCTTACCTCTACGGTGTCTGTCCAGACTAGCACAGAGGTCTGCTCACGCTGCACATCACTCCCGGCTGGTGCTGAGGCTTGTCTGTGCTGCTCCTGCCCCGTCAGCTCAGTGTACTGTCACTGAACATGGAGATGGATCTCAGCATCCCCTTGCTCGCAGAGTATCTTCCCAGCATGATGGCACACAAGCTGCACGCCAGAGTTCCCTCCTAAAGTACAGTATGGGCGCAGCCATGTTGCACTGTCACCTGACACTCTTCCTCCACTCAGTGCGCTGCTCCCAGAGCAGCTGATTGCAGCATCCAATCCCTGGAATCCTCCCCTATATTTCCCGACTGGCCTCTGTTGCCAGTACAACGTCGCTTCTCTGCAGGGGCGTCTTAAGAGAGGAGGGGGCCCGTGTGCACTTCCCGTGTGGGGACCCCTCCTCTCTCCCCGGGGGCCAGTAGCCGACTGACCCGGCTAGCCAGCCACCGGAGCCTTAGTAGCATCCGGGCACTAGAGTGTGCTCGGTGTCTATTGCACATGCACAGAACGTCGGAAAAATTGCTGCAGTGGACATTTTCCAGCGTTCTGTGCATTCGCAGTAGACTCCGGGCACACTCTAGGGCCCGGAGTCTACAGCGCATGCGTAGAACACCAGAAAATGGCCGCGGCGGGCATTTTTCAGGTGTTCTGAGCAGCGCAGACACCCGACGCGAGAACACGGACAAGTCTAAAATAATATGGGTACAGTGTGTGCGGTGCGGGGCTCCCCTGGACCCGGGTGCCCCGCACACACTGCACCCATTATAGATATGCCACTGCTTCTCTGTATCTGAACGGCCTGATTAATTACGGATCGCTATTGTGATCGCAGCTGCGATTATGCACGCAGTCCCACTGCGAAAATATGCTAATGATTGCTGTCGCAGCCTAACATAAGGATGCCCACTTCACCTTACACACATTCGTAATACTTAGCAAGTCTGCGAAACCATAGGTACCATCAGAGTCTCATGCACACTTGCACAAGGCCTGACCATACTCAGAAATTGCTAACCTCATCGCACGCAGTGAAAGGCCAAGCTGCGTATGGCATCGCAGTGGATAATTTATGCACGCCCCTGTAACGGCGTTCAAAACGCACTGACACGCCTGCGTTTCGCCGACCACCCCCCGTCACCACCCCCAAAATGGTCACTTCCTGTCAATTGCTCTGCGATGGATCTGTGTAGTCACTGCGATCACAGTGAAAATTTCACACTTGCGCACTGCGATGCATATGCAGTAAGCAACAATCGACAGTCTGTGTGTGTAATCGCTGTTGCAATTGGTAATGAATCAGGCCCCCAGTCCGTTATTTTCCAGTTCCAAGTCTGGTTATCGAGTCTCCTATTCTACAGTATCTAACATTCCAGTCTGGTTTTACCGCAGAGACTTGTTCACATTAACCTATATCGGTTCCAGACGATACCTCCAACCATCGGTCCCATCTGATACTTCCATCATCGGTCCCAAACCGATCCAGTAATGCAATTCATCATCATCGGTTAGAAACCGATCCAGTACCTCAATTCATCATCATCGGTTCCAAACCGACCCAGTACTGCAATTCATCATCATCGGTCCCAAACAGTACTGCAATTCAGCATCATCGGTCTCAAACCGATCCATCTCTCATTCCAGCATCATTTGTCCCCATCCGATTCTGCCCATCTCTTCAGTATTATATATCCAGTTCCTATTCCAACCTGCTGCTCAATAAAGACTTTTACTTTACTGTCCTTGCTTTCGGGCCCATCATCCTCTACAGTTCATATTACTCTTCTTCAGCCTCCCACGCCTGTTCTGACCAACTCCTAACCTCAGGCGTGACATCTGATAGGCTTTCTTTACATATTTTGAATGCAACTTGCTGCCTAATTGCTAAACAATGGAAGTGTACTGCCCCTCTTTCTCATCAGCAACTCATGAACAAAATTTGGCACATGGCGGCCATGGAGAAAATATTCACGTATCTACACAATACCTCCCATAGGTTTCTCCTGGTTTGTGTGATTGGTTTATATACAATAGCATCACACCACATGGAACTCTCCCCTATGGCTTTTCAGCCCTCCTCCTACCATTATGTTGCAGAGTACATCTCTTACCATGGTTGTTTTTGTGGAAACTTTCATTTAGTTTCCCCTAAACTGTGCTGATGACCCGGACTAGCCGCCCCTCTCTTTTCTCCCTCCCCCTCTCCCCTGCTTTCACATTTCTCTTATTTTATCACTTTTTGCCTTGAAATATTTTCTATGGCCTTTTCAAATATGTGCCTCAGTACTGAGCACTTTCTATCTTCCTACACCTAACCCAGCTCAGCTCTTTACTAAAATTGTCCATCCATGTTTCTATGCAATTCTAGAAATTGTGTTTTGCATATTTCTGATGCTTTATTTGCCCATGCACGGATTTCTGTAATTAGCCCTTTAAAACCCTAAATAAATATGTATAGAATAAAAACCTGGACTGTAATTGCAGAGTTTGGGGACCTCTGTAACTGAATGCCAGGACAAATAGGATGTATCTACAGTATGTATATATTCAGAGATAGAGGCAGATTAGTCCTTGCTTTTCTATATCAGCAGCGTTTAATGCTAGGCAGTCACTGTATCCAACTTGCAACATTTTACCACTAAAGATACAATACACACTGAAACATGTGTCTTATCCGGTATTATCATTCGGTTTTCTTCCATTAAGATTATTATGAATTTGGAAACGTAAGCAGCTTTTGGTAAAAGTAGTCACAAAAACTGTAGTCTTGAATGCTAAAGTCTAATGAACCTTCATTTAAGTGCTGCTATACCCATGTTTCCACATTATTATTATTATTATTATTATTATTATTATAAAGAAAATTATAAAAGAACATTCCGCCCTCCTTCATAAACAGCAACAAATCCCATATCATTTTACAGCTCATTTATAAAAGTACAAAAGAACAGTCCAAATGCTGAATTGTGATGTCAATAGTTTTGAACAAAAGCACCTTTTTTAAGTAAGATGATGGCCGGTATCCAATTAGCCCCAATATATTTTTGGGGACAAAAACGGGATTCTTTGCCGATAATCCCCATTTTTCGACAATTTTTTTTTTATCGCCCTTTTCTATTTGTTGTGCCAGACTTCTGGGCTAATTGCATACTGGCTGGATTTACAGCTGCTAATTCCATACCAAGTCACGCTACCTATCATTCACTGCCTTCATACCTTCAACCCTCTCCCTGCCTTTAGATGTATTGTAGTGTCAGTGGTTACCCTATGTATCATTGTATAATTGTGTTTAATTCTTGCATGGTGCTACGGACACCCTGTGGCACCATATAAATAAAGAGTAATAATAAAAATCTGTAATATTTAGATGATTATGCCCCTGTAGCCGTGGTACCTGTAAATATCTTGTACTTGTATATGTTACTATACTAGTGTCACCCCAATCTGTTATTTGTTAAAGTAAATATGATCTAGGTATTGAATTATTAATGTTCAGGTATAATCATTAAAATACACAAGCCTAGACGCAATGAGTCCCTCTGGACTTTCAAATGTCTAGCCCACATGAAATGGAACCAAGGGCCTGATTCAGAGCCGGACGCGCTGACCAGAACGCTCGCTCTGAATCAGGGCCCTCCTACCTAAAAATGAAGCCGCCTCCTGGACGCTCGCATAGCTGTGGGTTACCACCCACAGCTTATGCGAGCGTCCATGATGATGGTCGCGATGGTCAAGACCATCGGACTTGCGACGAGCCCCTGCGGTAGGGTCTCGTGGCCACAAGCCCTGGAGTGATTTTGGCTCTATCAGAGCCAAAATCACTCCCACTGACATCACTAGTGATGTCAGTGGGGCCGGACCCAGACGGTAGGCATTCCCATGGGAACGCCTCGGTCTGGCAGCCACGCCCACCAAAGGGGGCGTGCTGTCAGTCACCATCGACAGCACGCCCCCTTTGGTGCGAGACCCGGAGCGACAGCTTGGCTGTCACTATGCGGGTCTCGCGCAAGCGCACGACGGAGCTCCCTCCGTCGTGCGCATGCGCATTAGGGCACCATCGACCCGCTTGCAAGCGTCCTAAGCTCGCGAGCGGGTCTGAATTAGGCCCAAAGTCACTTCTTATAGAACTCCCTACAAAGCCTGACTTTCAATGGTTTCTGAGGCAGTTGTATAAACTAGCGCTGTTCTCAATCCTACAAGATCCCTTCCATATTAAAAATCACCCCTGATCTACGCCGATAAGAGCAGACCCTCCAACATGACCCCTTCCATCTAGTACAAAATGCTCTGCTCCTTGACTTACTTCTTAATTGATGATTGCAGCCACCTGTGGTGAAACACCTGTCTCATCTATTAACTTGCTCAACACAGGTGGCTGCAATCATTAATTAGGTGGAAAGTCCAGGAGCAGAGCAATTTGTACCGGATGGAAGGGGTCATGTTGGAGGGTAGGTAAGAGCATTACAACATACACAACCCAATCGCAAAAAAATCAGCCAAGTGTTACAGAAATGGAGACAAAATATGTTTGAAACACCCACCTAAATGGAACAAAGTTCATATATCGAAGGCGTATATTGCATCGTATTCCAGAGGAAAATATAAACATTGAAAATAATGATAGGTTGGTCTGATATGTTGGTCTCTAAAGCAATATTTGTAATGTTTCAACCATGCATATTTCTAGGTGAATCTGCAAACCACCAAAATGATGTGCATCCCAAGTGTAGGGCATGTACTTTTGTTCCAAGTGTAGGGCATGTACTTTTGTTCCAAGTGTAGGGCATGTACTTTTGTTCCAAGTGTAGGGCATGTACTTTGAAATACGCAGATTGGTATTAATAGTCTTCATTTTTTGCAGTTCCTAAATGAGCCTTATTGAAAAAGTTATCTGATGTAAGTCAAAAATCTATAATGGCAAAGCTAAGCACATCAGTTACTTCGGACGGACAATAATGTGGTGTTAAAATCCACTAATATGAACAGACAATTTTTGTTAACTGGGAGAGTACAAATCAATCATTTGGAATAGGATTGAAATGCCGGCGGCGGATGCCCGACAGGATCAAGATCCCGACTGGGGCAGGTGAGTAGCCTAACCCTCCCCTTTCCCTTCCCCTAATCCTACCTTAGTGGTGCCTAACCCTATCCTTCCCCCCCCTAGTGCCTAACCCTAACCCCCCCCCAACCGCTCCCTAAACCTAACCCTCCCAGGGGGGGTGCCTAACCCTAACCTCTTCCTGGGGGTGCCTAATCCTAACCCTCCCACTTAGGGGTGCCTATCCCTAACTCTCCCCCCTAGGGGTGCCTAACCCTAATCTCCCCCCCCCCCAAACCTAGCCCTAACCCCGCAAGACTCCCTAATCCTAACCCTCCCCCCCTGCAGCTAACGCTAAGGGTGCCCCGGATTTGCCGGGATTGTTACCACCCGCCTTGCGGCCGCCGGTCACATGACTAGATGCCTAATATATCAAACTCATGCTTTTAAACTAAACCAAAGTGATGTAAGCTAGAGATGCTCCATCTGCTGAACTTTTTAAGATGACAAATAAACAACTGGATGGAACAATTGGCATGTTGTATGTGCATTAGCCCTGCATTAGAGTTTGCACAATATTTCACTTACAGGTCCTTCTTGTTGTGTCGCAGAGCAGTAACAGCGCGTACAGTGGCTCCTCCCTCTTCCGGTGTTGGGCTCTGGAACACCTTCTCCACCTCTTGTGTCTCCTCGGAGTCAGTGATCCCATCTGCAGTTTCACCATTCAGGGAGTCATTCTCACACAATAGTGTCCCATCCACTGTATCTAGACTTTCTTTGGATCCTTTCTCCACCAGAGACAACTCCGTCTGTGTCCCAACAGAACTATGTAACGAACCAAAATCTTGTGCACTTTCCATAGGCTCACTGTCATAAAAGTAGAGTATTTACATTATTATATGTAATATAATCATGTGCGATTTTTGGCAACATCAGTTTTAAATGCAAAACCTTAATCTTAATGATTAACCATAGCAGGAAGCATTCCTTCCTCCTTCAACAGTAGGAGTATCTGTAAATATAATATCTACATAGGCTCAGTGTTTAAGCATTAGATGCAAGATAAACATGTGTGATTTTTGACAGCATCTATTTTATATGAAGAAACATAATCTTAAGGGTCCCATACATCTGCGATGGATTGCCTCGATCCTGCGATGCTGCAACCCGGCATCACAGGATTGCAGAAATCCCACATGTTGGATTTCACCGTTATGACAATCAAGATAAAAAAATGATAGCGTTTGTCAAATCGGAGAAATTTAACATGTCAAATTTCAGTGATCCTGCGACGGATTGCTGAACATCGATGGTCCCAGGTCGGCATTTCCGACAGGCATTTCCACTTCCACTGCGACGATCCGTCGCAGATGTATGGGGACCTTAAGGTGTATATGAAACATAAATGCATTCTGTGTTTACATTTGGGTCCCATTCCCAAGATATCTCATTATTGTATGCACATATTCCAATATATGGAATATTCCGATATCCAAAATACCCCTGGTCCCAAGCATTTTGGCTATGGCAGACTCAACCTGTAAAAGGTGTTCCAAAACACAAATTGCACCACAGGCTCATTACTATTATCCATACCTTCAAATGAGCCCTTACGACTCATCTCTTCATAGAAACCTCAATACTCAGCCCCTATGTCCGCTCTCACCTAAGGATAAATTTACTAAAGTGAGAGTGTTTAGAATTGGAGATGTTGTCCATAGCAACCAATCAGATTCTAGCTATTATCTTCTGGAAGGTGCTAGTTAAATGTTAAGTAGATTCTGATTTGTTGCTATGGGCAACATCTCCACCTCTAATAACTTTCACTTTAGTAAATATACCTCCTACTCTCTATCCCAGTTTGACCTCCTGGTTCCACCCCTTTTTCCTAGACGGTTAGCCCTCACAGACAAGGTCCTGCTAGCACTATCCCAACCATTAGTTCCCTTGTTTCCCACCATTGTCTCTGATCCTGTCTGCCCACTTGTTGAGAACAGGTTAATTAAGTGTTGACTTAGGGCCTGATTCAGACCCACTCGCGAGCGGCTGTCCGCTCGCAAGTGGGTCGATGGTGTGCACTGCGCATGCGCACGACGGAGGGAGCTCCGTCGTGCGCATGCGCGAGACGCGAAGAGCGAAGGACTTTCCTTCGCTCGTTGTGTCTGATCAAAGGGGGCGTGCTGTCGATGATGATTGACAGCACGCCCCCTTTGGTGGGGGTGCCGGGGGCGTCAGAAGCCGGCCCCACTGACATCACTAGTGATGTCAGTGGGAGTGATTTTGGCTCTGATAGAGCCAAAATCACTCCGGGCCTTGCGGTTGAGAAACTCAACCGCAGGCTTCAGCTCGCATCAACCTGCACGCTCGTATATGCTGTGGGTGGTGACCCACAGCTATACGAGCGTCCAGGAGGACGCTCCATAATTATGGAGGTGGGCCCTGATTCAGAGCGAGCGCTCTGGTCAGAGCGTCCGGCTCTGAATCAGGGCCTTACTTCCTATGACTTATCACTACTGAGTCACGCTAACTATGCTTCACTTCCTCCATACCTTCAACCCTGTCCCTGCCTTTAGATGTATTGTAGTGTCAGTGGTTACCCTATGTATCATTGTATAATTGTGTTTAATTCTTGCATGGTGCTACGGACACCCTGTGGCACCATATAAATAAAGAATAATAATAAAAATCTGTATCATTTAGATGAATATGCACCTGTAGCCGTGTAAATGTCTTGTACTTGTAAATGCTACTATTCTAGTGTCACCCCTGTCTGTTATTTGTTAAAGTATTATATGATCTAGGTATTGAATTAATAATTTTCAGGTATAATCATTTAAATAGACAAGCCTAGATGCAATGTGTAGCCCTCATGAAATGGAACCAAGTCACTTCTTACAGAACTCCCTACAAAGCCTGACTTTCAATGGTTCCTGAGGCATTTGTATAAACTAGCGCTGTTCTCAACCCTACAAGATCCCTTCCATATTAAAAATCACCCCTGAACTACGCCAATAAAAGCAGACCCTAAAACATGACCCCTTCCATCTAGTACAAAATGCTCTGCTCCTGGACTTCCTTCTTAACTGATGATTGCAGCCACCTGTGGTGAAACACCTGTCTCATCTATTAACTTGCTCAACACAGGTGGCTGCAATCATTAATTAGATGGGAAGTCCAGGAGCAGAGCAATTTGTACCGGATGGAAGGGGTCATGTTGGAGGGTAGGTAAGAGCATTACAACATACACAACCCAAAAAAATCAGCCAAGTGTTATAGAAATGGAGACAAAATATGTGTGAAACACCCACCTTAAGGGAACAAAGGGCCTGATTCAGAGCCGGACGCTATTTGCGCTTGCTCGTTCAGAAAAAGTGGCCGGCTATTCAAATTGAGCGCTCGCTCTTTGCGGTCTGTTGACGCCTCTATGTCTGAGCGAGCGAACAAAATATGCGCTCGCTATTATGTAAAGACGCCCCCTGGCCGCTCGCATCATACGTCATCTCCGCTATTTATTAGATTAATCGAGTACATCGAAAGGCGTCTGAACTGCTCGCAGTGCTTGTGGTAGGATTTTCCTACCGCAATCATGCGAACAGTTCAGGCTAAGAAACAACCAAGTGACGTGGTCAATGACGCTGCTTTGTTAATTATGCACACCCTTAAAACGCCCGTTTTGACCTTTTGGCACGCCTGCGTTCGGATCTCCACTCCCCGTTTTCAAGCACCTTCCCCTGTTACCACCCACAAACGCCTCATTCTGTCACTCAAATTAGCAGGCATTCGCTATTTTGCGAGCACACAATTTCCGACCGCAATGACTGGTTCGCGCATGCGTATTACAACCCATAGGCATGCGCAGTTGTGCGAATATCGCTAGGAGCGAACGAGCGGCCGCTTACAAGCGGCTCTGAATCAGGCCCAAAGTTCATATATCGAAGGTGATTAAAACATACAGAGGTCATGCGATTGTTACTGCTGTAAATGAAGATGTTTAGGCTAGCCACATTCATATCAATTCATAGGACAGTGTGGTTGTGCCTGACCAATATGCTTTCCACCAGAAGGCACCCGAGAAAACAATGACAATAAGTAGCAATTCATCTTATTATCAGTCAGGTGATAAGAGCTTTAAAAAATGTGCACACTTAGGGGCCTATGTATCAAAGCTGGAGAAAGAGAAAACTGTAACAAATAATTAGGAGCTGATTGGTTTGTTATTTATCATTTTTGAAACACAGCCTGCAAAATGTATATTGGAAGCTGATAGGTTAGTACGTTATCTCTCATTTTAGCAGATGTGATTCCCTAGGCAATAGTTTGGAAAATGATGACTGTAAGAAACCGTGACAATGCAAACTTATATTTAAATGCATATATTTACTTTTAGTACCTGCTGACTTTGAAGGCTGCAATAGCATCACTTACAGGATGCGCCAGGGAGGATGGGGAGGAGACACCTGCAAAAGTAAAAATTCAAAATCGATGTTTGTTCTTTCCATTGTAATCAATACCTAATGGTGCCAGGGATTTGTGTATAGCACAGATGTGCTATGTAGACCATGTCAAATGCACATTAATGCTGCTTTTATACCGAAATTCCGGGTCTGACCCGGAGGTTGGAACAGGGTTCCAATCCGGATCAGATACGGAATTTCCCCGGCACTGACCCAGGATAATCCTGAGTTGGCGCCGTTCACACCGGAGCCGGGTCTGCAGAGACCCAGCTTTTCTGGCGTTGAAGTGGACGCTTGGAGCTGACGTTCATCTCTAAGCGCCACTGAAGCCGGCCAATTGGCAGGCATGCGGCACGATCCAGGTCACCGTGACCCGGATCGCGCAGTTTACATTGCGGGGTTTCACGGGTTATTCCCGTGTTAAACCCTGCAAATTACCTGGATTGGATTGCAAGGTAACTATGCAATAACCCAGCTTTTAGCTCTGGTGTAAAAGAGGTATAAGGGGCACATAAATTGGGAGCAAGGTTTTCACCGCAAAAAATCATGCGGACCTCGTGCCCAATTGTGGAATACCACGCTCTCAAATAAAAAAAATGTGCAGTGCTGTAAACCCTGTAGTGCAAAAAAAAAAACACCTACTTACCATTCCGTTGGTCTCCACGGCTCCCGGTCATCTCCCCACTATCTTTGCACTGGGTAGGGGGCTGCTGGGAGTGAAGGAGGCTGCTGGTATATGTTGTTCTCCCTGCAGCTGCCTCTGGAGGGGGAGGGGGTCACACAGACACTCACATACACACACAATCACTTGCACACACTCACACAAACTTACACATTACTACACACACTCACACAACATACTTACACACACAGCTGCTGCAGAAGAACGGGTCCTGACGCTGGAGGGAGAAGACACCACTTCGGAAGGTGAGTATTTTCTGACAGATTAAGCTAATTGGAAACTTCCAATTGTTTAATTAGTCATTAAGAGGGGTGCTGCCGAGTCCCAGAGCATTTCCCGACCATTTTTCCTAAAAATATGGATTTTAGGAAACATTGGTCGTGCTCTGGAGGTGCGCAAAGAAAAACCTCCCAGCGCTCAAAAAAATGTAAAATTCTACACCTAATTGAATAGCAAAAATCCTGCACCTGCAGGAAAAACCCAGCAGGAGCAGGAAAAACCCAGCAGGAGCAGGAAAAACCCAGCAGGAGCAGGAAAAACCCAGCAGGTGCAGGATTTTTGGTATTCTCGCACCTAATTGAATATGCCCCTAATACCTCTTTCACACAGAAAGGCAAATTACCGGTTAAAGCACTTTTACCCGGTAATTTGCTGAACAGCATGGGTTTTTTTCTGTGTGAAAGGGTCAACCCAGGTCTCCGACCCTTGTTTTTTGCAGGGTCGGAGACCCGGGAATTGCATCCCAGGTTGACCCTTTCACACAGAAGAAAAACCCATGTTGTTCAGCAAATTACCGGGTAAAAGTGCTTTACCTGGTAATTTCATTTTCCTGTGTGAAAGAGGGTACAAAGTGGAACCAGCAAAAAACCTGTGCTTCAAATTCTGGATAAAAGCCAATTTTTTGCTAGTTCCAGTGTGAAAGGAGTATATTTACTAAAGAGTGGTTGCCCATAGCAACCATTCAGATTCTATTTATCATTTATCTAGCATCTTCTAGAAGATAATAGCTAGAACCTGATTGGTTGCTATGGGCAACAACCCCACATCTAAACACCCTGCACTTTAGTAAATATACCCCTAAGGGGAAATACAATTCCTGACATATATGCGATGTGCCGTTCTGTAACAACACATGGCAATTTTTCCTAAATGTCGGCACTACTGTAAGTGGCCGATATGTGGGCAGTTGCAAAACATCTTGTCAAATTAAATTCCCCCTAAGTGGCTGATTCTAAGTTGGACGCAAAGTGTGCATATTTGCGAAAGCCAGGTTTACTAGCTTATGTTAATGCGGGATTACATTCAGCTAATATGAGGATCCGTGTGTCTGTAAGCGGGACGCCAGGCTGCCCACTGATTTACACCAATTGCCACAATCATCATTAGCAACACACTTGCACCAGCTCCATGCTAGGTGCAAGAGGTCCGTCTGAAACAGGTTTTCCCTCACCATGTGTGTAACTCAGAATAGCACAAAGCTTTAGATACACGCTCACGACACTGGCATGACACTTTTACATGTGCTGTATGCGAAATCTCGCTATTTGCATCCGTGCACAGATTCATCCGACTGAGAAACAGCCTCTGGGCCTAATTTCTTGTGCATTTCCCTTAACATGTGTCTGATTTAAATATTACCAGATTACTGGTGTTTCCCAAGCTTAGCCCCAGGGACCCTTTACAGTGCATGAATTCCAGATCTCCTAATTAGGGCACAGATCTACTCATTACTGGATGACACATTTTAAAAGCTATATTGTCCCAAGGGAAGGGAAGAAAGGGAGGATAGCCGAAGCCCAGGATATATGTGTGTGACAGAGAGGGTAGGTCTTATCCAGAGTCTTAAGTTAATAAAGCCCAATACGGGAAAATAAATTCAAACACTGGAGGTGCTCCCATGAGAGTAAGAGATCTGTGCTATGTGAGAGCACTGGATTCTGTGATGATGTTGTATGTACTCACTGTTACTGCTTTATATGTTATGTTGGGCTTTAACTAATGTTGCCTGGCATAAAAGATATCTCAAACATGTCAGACGTGTTGTATTGAAACCTCTATGTGTCGGATTCAGAGATGGACACTAATGCGATCGTAGCTGCAATTTCATATGGAACACAGCTGCAAAACTATGCTAATGGTTCAAAAGATCCCCATGGCATAGGGACACCCAATGCTGCCTTTTTAGCTGCGTACGACGCTTACCTGCGTAAATATCAGTAACATTGCCGCACATCAAGCAGCCATCTTGCTCTTGCGGACCCGGAGAGCCGTTAGCATTAGCCATGAGGGGGGGGGGGGCGGGGGTATGGGCTAGGATTAGGGGCTCTAGCAGGGTTAGCGTTAGGTTTGGGGGGTGAGATTAGGGTTAGGCACCCCTAGGGGGTGGGGTTAGGCACCACCGGGGGAAAGGTTAGGGTTTGGCATCCCTCTGGGAAGGTTTAGGGTGCAGGGAGGGGGGGTTAGAACTAGGCACCTAATCCTCTCGGCCTGGCGCTGTCGGGATTTGAACCGGCGGCTAAACAGCCACCGACATATCAATCCCAATCCCTTTTAAACAGTTGTCACTAACTATAGATAAATCATGATGATGTACAGCTGTAATATCACCCAGCTGCGGGAGTGGTTTCATAGCAGGTGTAGGGTCTCATTGGTGTTATACCATTGCAGCTAAGGGGGCCCATACATTAACAACCAATTGGGTGAATTATTGTGTAAAAATAGTTGGCAATGTATGGGGTTCACCAATCTCTGATTCCAACCAAAAAATTATCGGAATCGGCAAATCAGGATTTCCAACATGTTGGATTTTGTGGACAAATCATGGCTGTAGATTGGCAGTGTATGGTAACAATCAGCCGTTTTTTAGTGAAAATGATCTGTAAATTGATGGTACATAATCGCCATTGTATAGACATATATTGGTGTATTGGAGAATCGTTAAATCGGGGGAAATAACGTTGGATCGGGAAACTGTTTAATGTAATTGCTGGTGTATGGGCCCCTTTAGTCAGCAGGCAAAGGGGGAGTAGTCCAAAATCCTAATATCTCCTACAGAAAGAGATATCAATCAATTAAAGACTGTACAGTGGCTATTCAATGGTATGCACCTCCTTTGGAATATTTGACATTTAATTTTCTTACATCATGTAATATAAATGGATGTACTTGGGGAAGTCTTACTCGTGGTCAATGCATAATAAATAAAATTAGAAACAATTTTCTTAATTACTTACAAACAAATTGATCATTTATTTCATAATCATTCAACTCTTTTATGAAGATACACCAAAATGACATCTTCAGGCACGATATAATGAAGAGTTGACCTTTGTACAAATAAAAAGGTTTTATCTCATTTCCAAATATAGACGCCTGTCTTTGGGGGCTCCTCAGTTAATTAGTGAATGACAAAAAGAAAAACTTTGCTGAGGAAAAGAGTTTCCCAGACTGTGGAGGAAGATTATATGGTCTGATGAGACCAGGAGGGACATTTTTGACACAAAATCCCAGGCACATGATCGGTAGTTGGTGCACAATGTGCATAGGGGTCAGGAAAACTTGTCAGAATGGATGTAACAAGGTACAGAAACAGTTTGAGTGAAAAACTGGGAGATTTATATTACAGCAGGATGGAGTGACTCAAATGCTAAAAACAAATCAATGTCCTGGGGTAGTCAAACCTCACTCCTAACAAGAATCTGAGCAGTGATTTGAACACTGTCCTCATCCAACCTAATAGACTTTAAGCAATACTGCAAATAAGAATGGCTGGCTGAAAATCGCATATTCCAGATGTGCCAACCCAGACTCACAGCTGTAATTGCATCTAAAAGACACTTCTGCCAAATACAAAAAACAAGGTTATACATTTAGGTCATGGATTTTCTACTCCAGTCCTCAAGGTCATGTTTTCAGGATTTCTTTAATCATGCACAGTCAATTGAATCTATTTTTCTGGGTCAGTAATTATCCAACAGTTTCCACACATAGAAATCATGAAAACATGACCTTATGTCACCTATTAGTTTTTGTTGTTTTTTTTATAATTAAATGAGGGGAAACATAGCTTTTTTCTTGGCATCAGAAAGTATTTTGCATTGACCAGTCATAAAAAATCTGGTTTATTTCATAATGTAAGAATACAAAATGTGAAAAATATATAAATGATTTATCCTTTTGATAACTATATTACAAAGGCAATATCATGGGAAACCAAAGTTGGGAACACGAGACTCAAGCAGTCACTTTAAGATACACTTAGGATTACAAAGAGATAGGCAAGTGATAATTTAAAAAAAAAGAGACACCATACTAGGGGGCCTATGTATCAAAGACTGGAGACATAAAATTGTGAGAGATAAAGCACTAACCAATCAGCTTCTAACTTACATTTTACAAGCTGTGTTTGAAAAATGACAGTTAGGAGCTGATTGGTTAATACTTTTTCTCTCATAATTGTATCTCTGATCAAGCTTTGATACATAGGCCCCTAGGTGTTCTCATTGTGTAGTCTCATAACTAATGGGAGTGAAACCCTCCTGGTCCTGTATGTTTGTTGCCTGTATTCAGAGAAACAACACTAATGCTGGGCATACACTATACAATTATCTGTCAGATATCTGTCCAATCTGGCTGGTTGAAATGAAAACCCGTTAATGTATGGGAGGAAATGACAATCGTCCATTTGCTCACAAACACTGGAAAATAACCAAAAATGGTCGTTCAGACAAATTTGTTAAAACACACAAATTTAACCAATTTGAACAATTTTTTTTGTTGTTTTTTCAGTGTTTAAAACCATATGATCGACTGTCAATTGCTCCCATACATTACCAGGTTTTCATTCTAGCCAGCCAGATTGGACAGATATCTGACAGATAATTGTATAGTGTATGCCTAGCATTAGATAAGATCTAACTATGGTCACCAATTAGGGCACACCGGCACCAGTACCCCACATGCATCAACTCAATTTGAGTTTAATCACCCCACACACAAATCACTTGTAGCTCTTATGCATTCTGCCCAGTACTGATCTTTTACATTTCAAGATGATCATTACATTAGGGATACAGGAACAATTGCCTACTCTTTGCTGTAATATTGAACTGCACAAATTGTAATTCACCCATTTGATTAGGGTCAAGATGTACAAAGGCAACGTGTTTACACAAGAAACACTACAAGAAACTTATAGACCACAGACTGTTACTGATATTCATTATTATCATCATCTTTTATTTATAAGGATCCACAAAATGTACACTGCGTTGTTCATAGCATACATAAAACATTTGACAATAACAGGGCATAAGATCTTCAATACAAAGCACAAGGAATGCCATTGCATACGTGCCAACATTAACATTATAGCAGACTGGGAAGGACAGATGACTTGGGCATGGGATGGGCAACTCACTGAAGCTAGCAGGAGTCATAGGAAGGAATCAATTCATTATTGGTATTCTTGTACGAAATGTATGGGCGAGCAGAAGAAGTCGGAGTCACTGAAGAGGAGAAGGAGAAAAGGGAGCAGATCACTGGTGACAAGGGAGGGAAGAACAAGAGGGAGGACCCTCCCGTAAGAGCTTACATACCATGAGAAGGAAAGAACAGCCACGGCCATTGAGACAGCCATAGAGCCCGGGTACTGTGGGATGTGGTCTAAACCAGGAAGTATGGCCACACACCCTCACATAAAAATCAATGTAAAATACTATGCTTGGAGACATTTGTCCCCCTTTGCAGCTGGCTCGGGCCCCTCCAACAGGCCCAGGCCTGGGTAATTAGTACCTGCCCACCCCTCACTGCGCGCCTGAGAGCAGCTAGAAGGTGAACTAGTGACGATAAATGGTCCAGGATTGCAGAAAGGTTGGTTATTCATTGCTTAACAAAGGACCTGTTAGGGACCATAGCTCACAAGCAGTGGTGGCTCCAGAGGTCGGGCTGCAACACAGTCCAAAATTCAAATAGGGGAGTCACACCAATGTTGTTTGGCAGCATTTGGTGTGGCAGTTAGTCTGACTCCCCGATTTGAATTTTGGACTGTGCTGCAGTCCCACCTCTGGAGCCACCACTGGTCACAAATCAAAATCACGACTATCAGAATTACTTACATGAGTGTCCAGGAGGGAAGTGACTCTCCAGGTTACGAATCCTTTGCAGAACATCACACAGTGCTGACTTCAGCAGCATAACTTCCCCCTCCTGTGCCCGTAGACGACTCTCCCACCCAGCTGTTGGGCACTCATCTGTGTAAAGTGAAACAATGCTTCACCAGGCTGCTCCTAATCACACATTAGCCGTTATGACGCAACAGTATAATGGGTACATTCGGAGACTTTTGTTCGCAATCTCAGCATACTTTGTTAAATCACATGTGTATTACAGTAGCATGTTTACCAATCATCAGTTCATTTAGTATGAGACAGCAACAGCTTTTTATTTTTTTATTTTGCCCATCGGTAAGAAGGAGGAAACTCAATATCAGTTACATGTACCGAATAACTCCCTCTCACAATATTACACATATCATTCACCATGCCAATGGGTTCAGTCTGAATCTTGGGTCTCTCACTGTTTTATACATTTCAGTATTTTATAAATAATGTTCTAATATTGGTCTATAGTACAATTTTATAAAACTAAGTGCAAAAAAAATGTTTTGAGTTCGGGTCCCTGTTCATGGCTTTGGAGCCAGCTCTGAAGGTGCACGTACACCACCAATATTTGTGCTGACCACCGTTATGTCTGTGCATAGTATTTTTGAGCCATATAGTGGATACAATGCAAGCACCCCCAATAATTTAAAAAAAGCTGTCTCCCATGGCTCATGGTACTTGTATAGGTGGTATAACTTATACGTTTATTCCTACATCCTATACATCTATTCCCGCACTGTTATCCCCCCTCCCCCCTAATTACAGCATTGTTTCACACTTCAATTCTTAAACTTTACCACTGTAATTCAAGTTTACACACCCATCTCTGCTATGTCTGCATACATGCACACCCAACCTATAATATTCCTACAGACAAGACGGCCATACACATCTTGTCCTTATACCAATTATGCTATTGCTCTGTTTCTTTCTAGATTGTAAGCTCTTCATCCAATAAATCAAAACAATAAAAATGATTTATTGGTAACTAACTTTCTAACCAACTGTGTAAGAAACCACTCCAAATAATCAAGGCATTAGGGCCCACCTGGAAGTTTTCAGGAGCTTTATACATGTCACAATATATTTATACAGGGTATAAAGGTAAATAGTATATACAGGAAGAATACAAACAAGCATACATGAGATAGAGGTAGTGACTTTTATCTGAGCTACTTATATAGTGTTGCACATATCTGTATAGCTCAGTGCTGTACACATTGTCAGTATTCGCTACTACCCATATACTTTATGTGCACTCACCTGCACAGCTGTCCTCCTCCATTGCAGTAGTGCTCCTGACAGGGGGCTGTCACTAATATGTTACCCTCCTTCCTCTCTTGGGACTGGAGTAGTAGCTCTGTGAACTGTAGGAGAGGGGGGGTTACAGCAGCCCTGGTTGCCTAGCACTACTCCTCCAATACACATTCCCTAGATCCCCTCTCTCTCCTGTGCTCCCCTCCTTCTGTGGTTCCTCTCTCCCCTCCGTCTCTTCCTCTCCCCCGCACTCTCTGCTCGTCCCTCCCCGACAGAAGAGACAGTCTGTGTCAGGGCAGTGACTGTCCCTCCCTCAGGAAGCGCGTCTCAATCAGACAGGCACTAATACAGCGAGTGCACCGCAGACTCAGAGGGGGAAAGAAAGGAGCGGAGGAGGGGACGTTCAGTGAGGGACAAGGAGGGGAAAGTTCTAAAACCAGAAATATATTGCAATTGACAGGGTGTTAGAGTTACAGAGACCGACTGATGAAGGCATAGATTAGTATTCAGAAGTTACTACATGATGTGCATGCAGGGTTACCCAAGAGAGCAGTGGCATCTACCACTCACTGCAAGGAGCCAGAATGTAACACACACTAGTAAACCCTCTAAATCCCTCTACTGTATGGTGACAGGACACAGACTATATTTACTGAGTGCACACTGGGGCCAAATCTGAGTCGCACGCACGCAAGTTGGCCGCATAGGGCGCCTGATTCAGATTCGGAGGCAAATGCCATCGCAGCTGCGATCTCTCACGGATTCACAATCGCGAAAATATGCTAATGACTCGCCGTCCAGTGCTTAGAGACGCCCACTGATAGCATCTCACAGTCGCCGCTCATGCACAAAACCAGAAACACCAAACGCAGATCAGGCGGCCATCAGCCTTCTGAGTAAGTCTAAAGGTGCGTATCCACTTACAGACATAGAAACGAGTGCACGATTAGGACATTGTAATCGTGCAGTCGTTTCACAGTCTGTGATGTGCCTACACTGAACGTTCAGTGTAGGCACATCAATCATCCCCGAACATGGGCAACCTGACAGCATCGTTAGGTTCACCAGCATGTTCAAGCGATGATAGATGTCAAAAAACGACCAGCAGGCATGCGCATCGCTGGTCGTTTTCGACATTTACATGTCCGATTTGTGAGCGATTAACAAACGATTGACTGATAATGTCGTTAATCAATCGGTGGATACGCACCTTTAGTTGTCGCAGACCAAGCGGGTCTCCAGACATGCAGAGGGCTCTCCTGCTGCGCGCAAGAATGCAATGGCTAATTTGTGCACGCCCAGAAAACAATGTTTAAATAGTCCTGGCACGCCTGCACTTTTCTGACCAACCCCCAGATGCTGACTACCTGTCACTCACTTTGTGAGTGAATCCTCTGTGAGAGCGTAATCGCAATTCAATCGCTGCAAGTGCACAGAGCGGCTCACACGTATGCACAATGGATAACATTTGCTCATCTGTGTAAATATCGGCATTGCATCCACATCTGAATGAGGCCCAGGGTTGCTAGATTTCAAAAACAAAAAACCGGGACATATTTACAGGGATCCTTCCAGCACAAGAAGAAAGGTTATTACACAATTTATCAGATAAATGACATTGGGGGAGATGTATTATAGCAGCACTTATTGGGTCGCTATAACGCTTCCTGCTTCGCCTCTTTACCGAGGCGAAGCAGGAAGCACTAACGATGAGATGTATTAACATCTCATTAGCCGGAGCGGGGAAGTGATAGCCGAGTGCTGATGCGCTGTGTCTCAGTCCCGGCCGGCTCCCCTGAGCATGCGCGGGATGTCGTAAGTATCGCGAGATCCTGTGTGCAGCCCTGCAGCCAGCAGCCCCCGCAACAAGGACAGAATTGTCCCTGCTGTGGGCATCGGACATCGCCAGGCTGCAGCTGTCGATAGCGACAGCTGCTGCGGGCGGAACGGTCAGGCAAACTGACCCTTCATACATAGTCCAGACTATCAGTGCTATCTTGTAGATAGCAGCGACGATAATGACGGGTGCATAACGCCCCTGTCATTTACCGCCCAAACCCCCAATCATACATGGGGAGAAGCGGTATCAGCGCACATAACGTGTGCTGATGTCACTTCGCCGGTTAATACATCTCCCCCATTATCTCTTATGTAGTGGCATACTTAAATAATTATAAATTAGAACTATGAGCTTAAATGCAAAATAAAATTAACATAAATGGTGGGAGACAATTTTTTGAGTCAAAAGACCCAAGCAGAGTTAGCCGCGCACGACCAAAAATGGGGGTGTGGTCTAACTAATATAGGCCCCACCCCTAAATGATGATATTTGGGGGCACGCCTCCCGTTAATATCAGGCTGGGGGCAAGCCCAGCACTATGTCAGTAGCTGGGCTAGCCCTATGCGCGGTATCCATTCCTCTTCCACCGGCTGCGATGGTGGAGGTGCCTGTCCACCCACGGGACACTTTGCCCTGCGGGTGGAACAGCGGGGCAGTGCCGAAAACGGGACTGTCCCACTGAAATCGGGAATGGTTGGGAGGGGTGTGCCCTCTATGGAGTGGCGCCCCTGTTCGAACGCACTGCTCGAACATGCCTCGAGCCGGCCCTAGACCAGAGACTAAGTTGAAATATAAATATATGTTTATCCCTTATTGCAGGGTAATAGTCTAGCTTATATTTACTAGTATATGGAGTTATTCACACCGCTTAGTAATGGGAAAATTATTTTCCAGACTCAGAGTAAAAGTTTGTGTAATTTTACAGTGACTGTGTGTGTCACTGTCACAGCCTGCTGCTGGTGCCTACATGCTCTATCTCTATCTATGCTCTTTATTTCTATCTATTGTATGTGGGGACAGTCATGATTGGACCTCAGATTACACTTAGTGACGGTGGCCTTGGGAGGCAGAGGTGGAGTAGGAGTGAGGGATAAGTTAAAAGAGAGACCTTGAAGATGATGATCAGAGAGAGGGAATGGGGAATTAGTGAAATCAGAGACATCACAACCGTGAGTAAAGACCAGATCACATGGGATGGTGAGGAGGTCACTTGAGAGAGACCAAGTGAGGGTAAGGAGTTTAGAAGGAAAGGGATCATTGGGGGCATCAAAAGGGATATTGAAGTCACCTAAGATGATGGAGGGAAGTTCTGAAGAGAGGAAGTAGGTAGCCAGGAAGTAAAGTCAATGAATTTGGAGCTAGAGCCAGGGGAACGATAGGCGACAGCTATATGAAGGTAAACAGCCTAGAATCGGCCGTTACTCACCTCTGTACCGGCTTCCCCTGATCTTTAGAGCGGTCAGACAGGTGCAGCAGCGAGTGACGCGCTGAGGATTATACCCAGGGTCTTCTAAGATGTCCACGTGCTCGCTCTGTGATGTGGTTTCTGCGGTTGCTGTCATGGACGCAGCCATGACAGTCTATTTTCATCGGACTAACCCTTTACGCAATGGTTGCTGTCAGCTGACAGTGTCCTCCAATGGACTGCTACCTTAGGGTATATATCCAGGCTCTGGACAACAGGCAGTTGCCTGTACAATGTCGTTACCTCTAGTGTAAGCTTGCTGTTGCAGCGTTCCAGGGGCCTGATTCAGATTTGAGAATAGAGGGGGTCATTCAGACCCGCTCGCAAGCACAGGACGCTCGCAAGCGGGTCGATGTTACCCCAATGCGCATGCGCACGATGGAGGGAGCTCCGTCGTGCGCATGCACAAGACCCGAACAGCGACTGTCAAGCTGTTGCTCCGGGTCTCGCACCAAAGGGGGCGTGCTGTCGATGGTGACTGACAGCACGCCCCCTTTGGTGGGCGTTCCGGGGGCGTGGCTGCCAGACGGAGGCGTTCCCATGGGAACGCCTACCGTCTGGGTCCGGCCCCACTGACATCACTAGTGATATCAGTGGGAGTGCTTTTGGCTCTGATAGAGCCAAAATCACTCCAGGGCTTGCGGTCACCGAGACCCTACCGCAGGTCTCGTCGCAAGCGCGATGGTCACCCACAGCTATGCGAGCGGCCAGGAGGCCGCTCCATTTTTAGGTAGGAGGGCACTGATTCAGAGCGAGCGCTCTGGTCAGAGCATCCGGCTCTGAATCAGGCCCAGAGTGAGAATTAGCACTTAACTGTGGGCCTGATTCAGAGCCGCTCGTAAGCGGCTGCTCGTTCGCTCCGAGCGATGTTCGCACATCTGCGTATGGGTCGTAGGTCGTAATGCGCATGTGCCAACCAGTCTTTGCGGTCGGAAATCGTGCACTCGCAAAACAGCGAGGGGCTGCTAATTTGAGTGACAGGATGAGGCGTTTGTGGGTGGTAACAGGGGAAGGTGCTTGAAAACGGGGAGTGGAGATCCGAACACAGGCGTGCCAAATGGTCAAAACGGGCGTTTTAAGGATGTGCATAATTAACAAAGCAGCGTCATCGGCCACGTCACTTGGTTGTCTCTTAGCCTGAACTGTTCGCATGATTGCGGTAGGAAAATCCTACCACAAGCACTGCGAGCAGTTCAGACGCCTTTCGATGTAGTCGATTAATGTAATAAATAGCGGAGATGACGTATGATGCGAACGGCCAGGGGGCGTTTTTACAAAATAGCGAGCGCATATTTTGTTCGCTCGCTCAGACATAGAGGCGTCAACAGACCGCAAAGAGCGAGCGCTCTATTTAAATATCCGGCCCCTTTTTCTGAACGAGCGAGCGCAAATAGCGTCCAGCTCTGAATCAGGCCCTGTGTACCTGGACAAACCATGTTGCAATGCAAGGGGTGTAACTGTAAATACATAAAATTTTTTGCATGTAGTGTAAATACTGGCTGCTTTGTATGTAGCCCATAGGCAAACACAGGGGGGTTTCCGTCTGCCTAGAAACCCACCTCCCCAGCACATACCATGACCACAGTAGAAATAGTAATAGAATAGAATTTTACTAGTGCTACATGTTCTTCTCAGTATCACAAATGAAATAATTTGCACCACCTGTGGATCTTTTAACATGTATCAGCCAGTAATAAATGACCTGTGCACCAACTAGGAGATCTGGAAAACATGCACTGTTAGGGATGCACTGCTATAGAGCCCAATATGTACATATATGTCCAGGGAAGTGCTAGTTTCTTCTGCTGCTCCTCCAGGCTCTCGGACTTGCTCCAATGCCCTGGAATGGTGCTCACATCTAAAAAGCTCAGGCAGGATGGCTTACTGCCACATCAAATGACTTACTGTGATCCTGTATATGCTGGAATTATGACACACAATACACATTGTATGACGCATATTAAAGCTGGATAAGTACTAATTCTGCCCCCTTCATGGACTGGCCACACTCGCTCTAAAATCAAACATTTGGAAACCCCCCTCTAGAAATCCTGCATTTGCCACTGTAGCCCACAAATACTGCACAGCTTTATTATTGCTCTATAATTTAGATGTCAGTTTGGACACGTCCCTCCCAAATCTAAATCTCTCTGCACCTTTTAAATCTGCCCCACCTGCAGTTCAACATGGTTTCACCAAGATGATCAGTTAAGTGCTAAATCTCACTCTATTTCCAAAGCTGAATCAGGGCCTGATTTCAGAGTCGGACGCTCTGACAAGAGTGCTCGCTCTGAATCAGGGCCGTCCTGCCTATTATTGGAGCGGCCTCCTGGCCACTCGCATAGCTGTGGGTGACCACCCACAGCTTATGCGAGCGGCCAAAAAAATGGTCGCGATGGTCAAGACCTTTGCGACCATCGGGCTTGCGACGAGACCCTGCGGTAGGGTCTCGCTGCCGCAAGCCCAGGTGTGCTTTTGGCTCTATCAGAGCCAAAAGCACTCCCACTGACATCACTAGTGATGTCAGTGGGGCCGGACCCAGACGGTAGGCGTTCCCATGGGAACGCCTCCGTCTGGGCAGCCATGCCCCTGGCCCGCCCACCAAAGGTGGCGTGCTGTCACTCACCATCGAGAGCACGCCCCCTTTGGTGCGAGACCCATAGCGACGGCTTGGCCGTCGCTATTCGGGTCTCGCGCATGCGCACGACGGAGCTCCCTCCATCGTGCGCATGCGCACTAGGGCAACATCGACCCGCTTGCGAGCGGAGCGAGCAGGTCTGAATCAGGCCCCAGGTTCCAAGCTCCGTTCTCTTTAGTGACGGGTTCCTAGTGTTTTCTATGGTGTGTGTACTCAGAACGTTTCCTGAATACAATCTATTTAGAGTGTACTTAGGGCCTGATTCAGAGCTGGACGCTCTGACAGAGCGCTCGCTCTGAATCAGGGCCGGCCCTCCTGGCCGCTCGCATAGCTGTGGGTGACCACCCACAGCTATAGCGAGCGGCCATGATGATGGTCAAGACGATCGTGACCATCGGGCTTGCGACGAGACCCTTGTGGTAGGGTCTCGTTGCCGCAAGCCCAAGAATGCTTTCGGCTCAAACAGAGCCGAAAGCACTCCCACTGACATCACTTGTGATGTCAGTGGGGCTGGCCCCAGACGGTAGGCGTTCCCATGAGAATGCCTCCGTCTGGGCAGGCACGCCCCCGGCCCGCCCACCAAAGGGGGCGTGCTGTCACTCAACATCGACAGCACGCCCCCTTTGGTACGAGACCCGGAGCGACGGTTTGCCCGTCACTATCCGGGTCTTGTGCATACGCACGACGGCGCTGGCTCCGTCGTGCGCATGCGCACTGGGCCACCATCGACCTGCTTGCAAGCGCATAGCGCTCGTGAGCGGGTCTGAATCAGGGCCTTAGTACATTCATCAAGTACCATCTCGTGATACCATTCTTCAGTGACAGTGCTGCATCTAAAGCCACAGCGTGTGTACTTAGGGCCTGATTCAGACCCGCTCGCGAGCGCTGAGCGCTCGCAAGCGGGTCGATGGTGGCCCAATGCGCATGCGCACGACGGAGGCGGCTCCGTCATGCGTATGCGCGAGACCCGGATAGCAACGGGCAAGCCTTCGCTCCGGGTCTCACTACAAAGAGGGCGTGCTTCACAGACGGAGGCGTTCCCATGCGAACGCCGTTTGTGGGCGGCCCTACTGACATCACTAGTGATGTCAGCAGGTGGACTTCCTGCTATAATAGTGCAGGAAGTCCACTGGGGCTTGCGGCAATGAGACCCTACCTCAAGGGTCTCATCGCAAGCCCGATGGTCGCGATGGTCTTGACCAACGCGACCATCATCATGGCCGCTCACATAAGCTGTGGCCGCAACAAGAAAAATAAAAAGCACACGCCCTGATTCAGAGCGAGCGCTCGCTTTTTGCGAGCGGCTCCGAATCAGGCCCATAGTGAGATATCTCTCTCAACTGTGAACCTGAACAAACCATATTGCAATGCAAGGGGTGTAAATACATACATTTTTTTACATGTGGGGTAAATATTGGCTGATTTTGCATGTAGCTCACAAATACTGCACAGCTTTATTATTACTCTACAATTTAGATGTCCATTTGGACACCTCCCTCCCAAATCTAAATCTCTCTGCACATTTTAAATCTGCCCCACCTGCAGTGCAGCATGGTTTCACCAAGATGATCAGTTGAGAGAGATATCTCTCTCTATTCCTAAGTCTGAATCAGGTCCTTAGTACATTCATCAAGTACAATCTCGTGATACCAGGGGAAGAACTATGGGAGACAATGGAGGCGCCTGCCGTCGGGCTCCAGCTCTGAAGGGGCACCTCCTCCATTATCCACAACATATTCACCCCACTTAGGGCTGTAACTATGTACCCGGAGTGTACCATCACAGCTGCCTAATACATGGCAGCCCTTCACGATGTCTGAGAAGCCACCATACACTAGTGGAGACCTCCATGTCAGACCATCAGCTGCTGCCTGCGTCTATCTATAGCCTGTCTGCATGCAAATTGCTACATTAGTGTCAGCGGCTGTGACAGCGGGGGGCACCAAATTATAACTTACCTCCGGGCGTCTGGGATGAACTTACGCCACTGCGTGATACCATTCTCCTGTGACAGTAAAGCCACAGCGTGTGTACATAGTACATTCATCAAGTACCATCTTGTGATACCATTCTCCTGAGCCAGTTCTGCGTCTGAAGCCACAATGGATGTATTTAAGTACTCATCACATCATCCTCCAGTGCCAGCTCTGTGTCTGAAAAGCATTTAGTGTGTGTTCTATACATGACTTTATTCAAAACCTCCAATAACTATCCCCTATGTTTCTCTGTCATAGTGTTCTTTCATTTGTTCCCACTTGTGCCGGATACCTGACCAAAGGGCCGCGACCTGCTTACTGGGTGCAGCTTAAGCAGCTTAAGCCCAAATTCCGCTTGGAGGAGTCACTGGTGAACACCTCCCAGTAAGTTAGACTTTGGTCAGGTCTCGCCAACATCCAGTACTAGTGGATGTGGAAGACACTGATCCAGGCCCCTCGCCTCCTGTTCCGTCCTCAAGCTGGATCCACGTCTTCCAACTCCGTGGCAGAGAAACATCCTAGCCTGATCGTGACACTCAAATGTAGTAAATGAAAGTGGTGGTTGTGAGCGTTTCAGTTGATTGGAGCAACCAGAGCATAGTATGATCCTAACTCCACCACCATGGCGTCCTCCTTGGCGGTGGTATGAAAGAACTTGAGGCCCCCAGAGGAGAATGCAACAGGAGAAGTGGTGTCTGAGGGGGAAATCCAGGATTCAGTGATGGCTAGAAGATTAAGGGCCCTATTTACTACAATCCAAATCCACATTTAAAATGCGGTTGTAATGCGATATTATTGCCTAAATTTGCATGGCTAATTTAGGGAATATCAGGGATTTAGCAAAAATCAGAGCTTGCGATAAAGCTCTGTCCCGGCAAATCCCATCCGTAGTCTTCTCACTGTATTTTTCACAAAAAATACAGTGAGGTGCCCACGCATGTGCCGACCAGCTCACCATCCCCCCCGTGACCGCGCTCCCTTCCCCCTCACTTTCACATACCAATGGTGATCGGTGCTCCGGTGATGTCCTCTGGTCAGCTGGTCTCCCGGGCCTGTACTGTGACCCCGGTCAGCTCAGCTGTTCTGTGCAGCAGCTGACCAGGGTCACAGTGTAGGGGCAGGGAGACAAGCTGTCCAGAGCACCAGAGGCATCACCGGAGCTCCGATCACCCTGGATGCAGGTAAGTTTTTTTTTTCAGTGATCAGCTTGTGGTCTGTGCCTTTCGTTCTGTGGCCGGCTCCTCAGTCTGACAGCGCAGACGTCACGCGCACCTTGTCTAAAAAACAACAACTTTATTTATTGTACCAGGCAGCTGCCGGCAAGCGCCAGTGGCTGCCCGACCCTGGACATCTACACTGGTTAGGAGCCAGGGGTGGGCCCAGGACTTCAGTCCTGGCAGTCCCACCCTGATTTAACCGTCTGGCAGTGGGTGGCACCAACGGACAGCTCCCCTTCTTGGCCAGTGCCCTTGGCGAGTGCCATCCTGACCAAGGGGTAGATACACCCCTGCTTAATGGTAGGGAGAAGTGCGGGAAGGAACCAGAGGGGCTTAAGGAAGAAAGAAGAGGGGAGACAGGGGAGGCGGAGATGCAGAAGAATAGAGGGGGAGGGGGGCGCCTTGTGGCCCCATTCACGTCACTGTGGGTGCGTGCCCATCTCTCTCTGAGATGCTGTGCTACCCCCAGGCTCCCCCCATACACTGTGAGTAGATTCCCCCCCCCTTCCCCAGTAAATCCCACCACTTGCAGGGATTGCCTAGCAGTGGAACTGCTATCTGCTAATCACAGCCAGACAGGCAGTCCCAGGGGGAGGTGTTTTCTCCACTTGACAAACGTGGAAAAAAAACTAGAACAACAAGTAAAACTTTTCCAGTGCGCCTCCTCCATACCTTTCAATAGAAACTCTCCTTCTGCCCGTCTCTACCCGTTGGCATTTGAAATCTGCTTCTTCGCACACAATTTCCATCTTGATCTGAAACCTATTTCATTGAGCGAAATCTAGGCACATATGTGCAAATTAAGGAGTACAACAGGACCAAAGCTGATCTTGCACTGCACAAAAGATATTTTTCACTTCACCTCTATCAACTATATTACCCTCATGCAGACTTAATAACGCTAGGGGCAGATTGAATAACATATAAGCTTCCATCAGAACCTTCAGTGAACTGTAGCTGCACAGATTTCAGGCCATTAAGGTACAGAAACATTGCTTGTTGCAGGTCACATCTCTATGGGGTGCGAGCTGCAACAAGCGGGATTCTCTGGCTGGAAATCCTGCAGTGCATTGGCGCGCAGTGGGCATGATTCATAGGTGGATACAGTGGCGATGTTGGATGCAAGCGCCCAATGTTTTCAGTCTGCGCATGCGTTAATGCCCAAAGATACTATCGAAATTGCACGCAGAGAGATGCAATTTCAGTGGGCATTAGTGGGTGGTAACAGGGGGGGTGGCTAGCCAGAGGCGGGCATGTCACAGTCAGCAACTGTGTCTAAAGATGCAGGTACACTGACACATACGGACATGTTCAGATAGTGATTCAGCGCCTCCATAGGGCTGATGCAATCTCTCATGGTGGAACCGATGGATGTCTTACGAGGTGTGGCTATTAAATAACGAGACTGATGCTATATTTTTTGTTCAATTATATTAAGTATATTTTAACTCTGTTCCCCTTCTATGTACTCCCTTTCTGCATCCACACACCGCTGCATTCTTATTTTCCATTAGTCAAAGCCGCGCTGTAGCTCATTATCTGTCAGCTGTCTCATCAGCTCCGTTGTTTTCTTCTTTACTTCAGTAACTGATGCACAATGGGATCCCCTGAGTACAGATTTTACTTTCGGGAAAAGAAAGAAGTCACACAGTGCTAGGTCTGGCAAGTATTAGGGTGTTCTAGCGGTGAAATGTGTTCACAGAGAGAGCTATGTGGACTGGTGCGTTGTCCTAATGGATGATGAAACCATTTTTCCACACCTCTAACCTCTTTCTTCTGATTCTTACCTGCAAAGTTGCTGTGACGTGCTTTCTTCATTCATTGGTGATGATGGTGTTTTCCAGCACATGGACTGACGTTTTGTCTCAGGATAGTACTGGAAGATCCAGGTTTCATCACATGTAATAACCTGATCTAAAAAATACGAATCCGCTTGAATTTGTTCCAAAATGTCCGTACACTTTAGATTTCTTTCTGCCTTGAAACCTTTTATCATATTAAGATCTTGATGAAAAACTTGCCTCACAGTTTCTTTGTCGATTTGAACAATTTTCAATAAATGTTCAACATTTTAATTTGTTTTTGATGTGCAAGGCCTTCTGGGATGTTCATTATCTTTGACATCCTCACGACCATCACTAAATCTTTTGTGCCACTCAAAGACACGTGCACGTGACATACAATCTGCCCCGTAAACCTCGGTTAGCATACGGAAAGATTTGGTGGAAGTTTGTTCAATTTAACTAAAAAATTTAAATTAACATGTTGCTCTACTTTTGAACTAAGCATTTTTATAACGCACAGGAAAAACACAACTTCTGTGTGAGAGGGGTGAAACTTGCAAAAACATTTTGGGATAGCACAAGGTCAATGCTCCCCCACTTCCTTTTAACTCACACAGTATGGTTTATTTTTTACAAGTACAATCTCATTATTTAATAGCCACACCTCGTATTATGCACAGTGATGGATTAGCGCCGCAGATGGTGGGCGTCTCAGTAGGAAGAATTTTGGTCTCAGCATTAGCATAAAGACGCAGTCGCGGCTGTGGCAAAAGACGCTGTCACCACTGCAGCCGCATCAACCTCTAAATCAGGCCCTATGTTTTCTGACGGAACCTGGCAGCAAATTTAATCAGCCTCCTAATCTTCCTAAAAAGAGGGTCACATGGAAAAGACAGCAATATATGAATGTGTGTGTGTATGCATTATATATATATATATAAATATACACATATATATACATATATACTGTATATATATATATATATATATATATATATAACATTAAAAAAAAGGTACACACAGAAATTGAATATTTGTGAAGGTTGTAGTGATTTTAGGGAAATTTCCAAAACAATGTTATAACACTTTATGTAGTTACAGAAAAAAGGGGTCCATGACTGCACCGGTTTTAACGGGTGTAGAAGGTATTACCGCCGGCCGTAGCGGAAGCCTGGCAGGGGTGAAATCCTGATCGCTAATAAGGTAAGAATAACTAACCCTATTTTCCCCCCTAAAGCTAAACCCTCCATTAGGTGTGCCTAACCCTAACCTCCCCCCCTAGTGCCTAACTCTAACCCTCTCCTAATGCCTAAACCTAACCCCTACGTTCCCGCAGCCTAAACCTAAGTCTCCCGGGGAGGTGCCTAACCCTAACCTCCCCCCCCCCACGTGGGTGCCTAACCCTAACCCCCCCTTCCCCTAGCCTAAACCTAACCTCCCGGGGGGGTGCCTAACCATAAGTCCCTCCGGGAGCCCTGACACCTAACCCTCCCCCCTTGCGGCTGTCCGCGCCCGGCTTACCTTTGTTCGGTATGCCGAGCTCCTGGCGTAGGTCTAATGACAGGCGTCGAGTTTTCAACACCTGTCAAAAGTACCTTGCCAGGATTTGACAGTCAGGAAGCTGGTGGTCGGCATTCAGACCATCGGCTTTCTGACTACATCAAGTTTGAACAGTATGACAATAAATATATACTAAATCAGGCTGTGACTATAAAACTAGTAGTGAAATACTCATATAATATGAAGTCAACTAACAATATCACTATATGTAATTTCCAACAAAGGGATAATATGTAGCCTACTAGTGGTGCACCCCAGAGTCAGGTTTAATCAACAAGAAAGAAATCCCCAATATGGGAATAATGCTGATGCAAGAGGAAGGGAATGATCAGCCACTATTAGTTTTATCAGCGCTAGCTGTGGAATGTTTATATTGAAATTTCTGTATCAAACAGCATCAGCTGAAAAATGTGTTTATGTGATTATTGCTTAATATTTTGCTTTGGTATAATAATGTTTGTGTATTACTGAGTATATTTTTAGCAATATGTGTAATTTTTGATGAACAAAATTGTTCTAAAGAAATCTGTAATTTTTGGTTATTTGGTATCACAAATTGTGTGACAGAGGACCTGATTCAGAGTCGGACGCTATTTGCGGATGGTCGTTCCAAAAAAGGGGCCGGCTATTTAAATTGAGCACTCGCTCTTTGCGGTTTGTTGACGCCTCTATGTCTGAGCGAGCGAACGAAAAATGCGCTCGCTATTTTGTAAAGACGCTCCTTTGCCGTTCGCAACACACGTCATCTCCGGTACTTATTAGATTAATCGGGTGCTTGTGGTAGGTTTGTCCTACCGCAATCACTGCGAGCAGTTCAGGCTAAAAGACAACCAAGTGACGTAGTCGATGACGCTCCTTTACTAATTATGCACTCCCATTAAACGCCCTTTTGACCGTTTGGCATGCCAGCGTTCGGATCTACACTCCCCCATTTTCAAGCACCTTCCCCTGTTACCACCCACAAACTGTACATTCTGTCAATCAAATTAGCAGCCCCTCGCTGTTTTGCGAGCGCACGATTTCTGACCGCAATGACTGGTTTGCGCATGCGCATTGCGACCCATACGCATGTGCAGTTGTGCGAACATCGCTCAGAGCGAACGAGCTTCGCTTACGAGCGGCTCTGAATCAGGCCCAGAGTCAGCAATATGGACATATGATGATTGTAGATGAGTTATGTATTTCACCTCGTGCAATGTCCATAGGACCTATTGTATGCACATAGGAACATCGATGTGTACAATAAGGGGTCAATCTGTGACGTCTCATTATGTGGGTATGTCCTATGTATGTCCTTTATTAGGTGTATGTCAATTAACATTTTGTCAGTATAGAATTTTATTAGCATCATAATAAAAGCTAAGATTTAGATTTTTCTTCTGGGAGTAACCAGCGTAGGCCCGTATTCAATTTGATTCGCACCCGTAATTTTTTTGCCTCCCGGAATTACCACCTATATTATGTGTTTTGGGTGCAAAAACTTTTCGTGCGCGTCCCCGCGATTCCCCTTATTCATTTATTTGAAAGTACTTGAAAACGGCACCCGGCGAAACTTGAACAGACGGAAAGTCCTCTCCAAAATGGGGTAATCAGCCTGACACCCCCCAAAAGATGCATGGAGGATTACTATGGATACCCCCGAATTGCCCGGCTGAAGGTATTTGGGGCACTTGAATGGTCTCAATAGGTGCTGTTTTGCGTATTTGCATAAGGGGTGAAGAATAGCATTTAGAAGTTTTTTGGGGGTGAAAATAACTAGTCCCAGTAAATTTTGGGTACCTGAAAATGGGGGGTATCATATTTTAAAGTTGCTAATGTAAAGTTTAAAAAATCATGAAAAATCCACCTACAAAGTAAAAAAACACCTGGGGCATATTTGGAGACCCCCCTGGAGTCTATTGCGCTAGTTTTTAAGGTTGTCCCCCAACTTTTTTTCTTTCCCGCAAAATGGAGTGTTCAAAAGTGTGTTTTTATCTTTATTTTGACACAGCTAACCTTTGGGGTACTGTCTTAAGCCTGCACAGGGGTTCCCACAATTTTGCACCCCAAAACCCTAATTCTGCACTTTTTTCCGCCTCCAATTCATAGGTAAAACTGTTTTGCCTATTACATTGCATTGACTTTCCGCCTAGGCGGAAAGTCTTTGAAATTGAATACGGCGATACTCTTCCACCTGGCGAAATGACGTCATCGGCGAAACTTCTTCGCGGATCTCGGCTTTTCGCTCCAAATTGAATATTGGCCTAAATTGCAGAGTTCATACAAGAACTGCATATGTACAAATTCTGATTTCATCACTAATACAGCTGTTTCTATTTTCAAGCGTGCCCCCTAACCGAGTCCTTTCCATACTTGTTCTTTCTTGGGCAGGGGCGGACTGGCCATCTGGCAGTTCTGGCAAAAGCCAGAAGGGCAGATGCCATGATGGGCCGGTCCGGCTACTGAGATGCCTGGCCGAAAATCCCTCCCAAAATGGCCGCAATGTAATGGGCTCTAGTGTGCGTTAGGGCAGCACATGCTCAGTTAGAGGCGGAGCTATTGCTTCCCTGGGTGCTGCATATCCCCCCCCCGCGGTCACTAGAGTGCCAACAACCCCTCCGCAAACACCTCGGCGGGTACCCCCTGCGATCACATCTGTGCCTACCTACACACCAGAGATCACAACAGCCGCGCCCCCCCGCGCGGGTTCACAACAGCCGCCCACCACCCTGTGCGGGTTCCCACCACAATCACAACAGCGCACCCCCACCCCCGGGTCCTCCCCCCCGATCAAAACAGTGCACCCCCGCGGGTACCCCCATCCCCCGCGATCGCAACAGTCCCTGTGACGGGGCAGCGCATAGATTTCAGCCAGGATTCCGAGGAGAAGCCGGATGATGGAGTGGGGCTGCGGGAGAGTTACTGGAAGCAGCCACAGCAGAAGGAGGAAAAATGTGAGTTATATACTGTATATAAACTATTGCTTACTATACACGTCACATACTGTTCTCTCTCCCTTTTGCCCCTGTGTATATACAGTCCTCCCTCCCTGTTCCCCTATGTGTGCTGTCCTCCCTTCCTTATCCCCCTGTGTGCGCTGACCTCCCTCCCTATCCCCCTGTGTGCGCTGACCATCCTCCCTATCCTCCCTCCCTGTCCTCCTGTGTGCTGTCCTCCCTTCCCATCCCCCTGTGTGTGCTGTCCTCCCTTACTATCCCCCTGTGTACGCTGATCTCCCTCCCTATGCCCCTGTGTGTGCTTACCTCCCTCCCTATACCCCTGTGTGCGCTGACCTCCTCCATGTCCCCCTGTGTGCTGCCCTCCCTCCCTATGCCCCCTGTGTGCGCTGACCTCGCTCCCTGTCCCCCTGTGTGCACTGACCTCCCTCCCTATCCCCCTGTGTGCGCTTTTCTATCCCGCTGTGTGTGCTGACCTCCCTCCCTATCCCCCTGTGTACACTGACCTCCCTCCCTATCCCCCTGTGTGCGTTGTCCTCTCTCCCTGTCCCCTGTGTGCGTTGTCCTCCCTCCCTGTCCCCCTGTGTGCACTGACCTCCCTCCCTGTCCCCCTGTGTGCGCTGACTTCCCTCCCTGTCCCCTTTTGTGCACTGACCTCCCTCCTGTCCCCCTATTTGCTGACCTCCCTCCCTATCCCCGTGTGCCCTATCCCCCTGTGTGCGCTGACTTCCCTCCCTGTCCCCCTATTTGCTGACCTCCCTCCCTATCCCCTATTTGCTGACCTCCCTCCCTATCCCCCTGTGTGCGCTGACCTCCCTCCCTGTCCCCTTGTGTGCACTGACCTCCCTCCTGTCCCCCTATTTGCTGACCTCCCTCCCTATCCCCCTGTGTACGCTGACCTCCCTCCCTATCCCCCTGTGTGCGCTGCCCCTCCCTACCTATCCCGTGTGCACTGACCTCCCTTCCTATCCCCCTGTGTGCGCTGACCTCCCTCCCTATCCCCGTGTGCTCTGTCCTCCCTTCAGATCCCCCTGTGTACGCTGACCTCCCTCCCTATCCCCCTGTGTGCGTTGTCCTCTCTCTCTGCCTCCCTGTGTGCATTGTCCTCTCTCTCTGCCCCCCTGTGTGCGCTGACCTCCCTCCCTGTCCCCCTGTGTGTGCTGACCTCCCTCCCTATCCGCCTGTGTGTGCTGACCTCCCTCCCTGTCCCCCTGTGTGCATTGTCCTCTCTCTCTGCCCCCCTGTGTGCGCTGACCTCCCTCCCTATCCCCTGTGTGCGCTGACCTCCCTTCCTGTCCCCCTGTGTGCGCTGACCTCCCTCCCTGTCCCCCTGTGTGCGCTGACCTCCCTCCCTGTCCCCCTGTGTGCGCTGACCTCGCTCCCTGTCCCCCTGTGTGCGCTGATCTCCCTCCCTATCCCCCTGTGTGCGCTGACCTCCCTGTCCCTCTGTGTGCGCTATCCTCCCTCCCTATCCCCCTGTGTGTGCTGACCTCCGTCCCTGTCCCCGTGTGCGTTGTCCTCCTTCCCTGTCCCCCTGTGTGCGCTGACCTCCCTCCCTGTCCCCCTGTGTGCGTTGTCCTCTCTCTCTGCCCCCCTGTGTGCGATGACCTCCCTCCCTATCCCCCTGTGTGCGCTGCCCTCCCTCCTTATGCCCCTGTGTGCGCGGAACCTCCCTCCCTGTCCCCCTGTGTGCTGTTCTCCCTTCCTATCCCCCTGTGTGTGCAGACCTCCCTCCCTATCCCCCTGTGTGCGCTGACCTCCCTCCCTATGCCCTTGTGTGCGCTGACCTCCCTCCCTGTCCCCCTGTGTGCGCTGACCTCACTCCCTGTCCCCCTGAGTACATTGTCCTCTCTCCCTCTCCCCCTGTGTGCGCTGACCTCCCTCCCTATCCCCCTGTGTGCGCTGACCTCCCTACCTGTCCCCCTGTGTGCGCTGACCTCCCTCCTTGTCCCCCTGTGTGCTGTCCTCCCTTCCTATCCCCCTGTGTGTGCAGACCTCCCTCCCTATCCCCCTGTGTGCGCTGACCTTCCTCCCTGTCCCCCTGTGTGCGTTGTCCTCTCTCTCTGCCCCCCCTGTGTGTGCTGACCTCCCTCCCTATCCCCCTGTGTGTGCTGACCTCCCTCCCTATGCCCCTGTGTGCGCTGACCTCCCTCCCTGTCCCCCTGTGTGCTGTTCTCCCTTCCTGTCCCCCTGTGTGCGCTGACCTCCCTCCCTGCCCTCCTGTGTGCGCTGACCTCACTCCCTGTCCCCCTTAGTGCATTGTCCTCTCTCCCTGTCCCCCTGTGTGCGCTGACCTCCCTCCCTATCCCCCTGTGTGCGCTGACCTCCCTCCCTGTCCCCGTGTGTGCTATCCTCCCTCCCTGTCCCCCTGTGTGCGCTGACCTCCCTCCCTGTCCCCCTGTGTGCATTGTCCTATCTCTCTGCCCCCCTGTGTGCGCTGACCTCCCTCCATGTTCCCCTGTGTGCGCTGACCTCCCTCCCTGTCCCCCTTTGTGTGTTGTCCTCTCTCTCTGCTCCCCTGTGTGCGCTGACCTCCCTCCCTATCCCCCTGTGTGTGCTGACCTCCCTCCCTATCCCCCTGTGTGTGCTGTCCTCCCTTCCTATCCCCCTGTGTACGCTGACCTCCCTCCCTATGCCCCTGTGTGTGCTGACCTCCCTCCCTATGCCCCTGTGTGCGCTGATCTCCCTTCCTGTCCCCATGTGAGCGCTGACCTCCCTCCCTGTCCCCCTGTGCGTGCTGACCTCCCTCCTTGACCCCCTGTGTGCTGTCCTCCCTTCCTATCCCCCTGTGTACGCTGACCTCCCTCCCTATCCCCCTGTGTGCGCTGCCCCTCCCTACCTATCCCCGTGTGCACTGACCTCCCTTCCTATCCCCCTGTGTGCGCTGACCTCCCTCCCTATCCCCCTGTGTGCTCTGTCCTCCCTTCAGATCCCCCTGTGTACGCTGACCTCCCTCCCTATCCCCCTGTGTGCGCTGACCTTCCTCCCTGTCCCCCTGTGTGCGTTGTCCTCTCTCTCTGCCCCCCTGTGTGCATTGTCCTCTCTCTCTGCCCCCCTGTGTGCGCTGACCTCCCTCCGTGTCCTCCTGTGTGCGCTGACTTCCCTCCCTGTCCCCCTGTGTGCATTGTCCACGCTCTCTGCCCCCCTGTGTGCGCTGACCTCCCTCCCTGTCCCCCTGTGTGCACTGTCCCCCCTCACTTTTCCCTTGTGTGCGCTGTCCTCCTTCACTGCCTCCAGGTGTGCGCTGTCCTCCCTCTCTGTCCTCCTGTGTTCGCTGACCTCCCTCCCTGTCCCCTTGTGTGTGCTGACCTCCCTCCCTGTCCCCATGTGTGCTGTCCTCCCTCACTGACCCCGTGTGTGCACTGACCTCCCTCCCTGTCCCCGTGTGCATTGTCCTCTCTCTCTCTGCCCCCCTGTGTGCTCTGACCTCCCTCCCTGTCCCCCTGTGTGCATTGTCCTCTCTCTCTGCCCCCCTGTGTGCGCTGACCTCCCTTCCTATCCCCCTGTGTGCGCTGACCTCCCTCCCTATCCGCCTGTGTGCGCTGATCTCCCTCCCTGTCCCCCTGTGTGCATTGTCCTCTCTCTCTGCCCCCCTGTGTGCGCTGACCTCCCTCCCTGTCCTCCTGTGTGCGCTGACCTCCCTCCCTTTCCCCCTGTGTGCATTGTCCTCGCTCTCTGCCCCCCTGTGTGCGCTGACCTCCCTCCCTGTCCCCCTGTGTGCACTGTCCCCCTCACTGTTCTGTTGTGTGCGCTGTCCTCCTTCACTGCCTCCAGGTGTGCGCTGTCCTCCCTCTCTGTCCTCCTGTGTTTGCTGACCTCCCTCCCTGTCCCCTTGTGTGTGCTGACCTCCCTCCCTGTCCCCATGTGTGCGCTGACCTTCCTCCCTGTCCCCCTGTGTGCGCTGAACTCTCTCCCTGTCCCCCTGTGTGCGTTGTCCTCTCTCTCTGTCCCCCTGTGTGCGTTGTCCTCTCTCTCTGCCCCCCTGTGTGCGTTGTCCTCTCTCTCTGCCGCCCTGTGTGCGCTGACCTCCCTCCCTGTCCCCCTGTGTGCGTTGTCCTCTCTCTTTGCCCCCCTGTGTGCGCTGACCTCCCTCCCTGTCCTCCTGTGTGCGCTGACCTCCCTCCCTGTCCCCCTGTGTTCCCCTCTCTCTCTGCCCCCCCTGTGTGCGCTGAACTCTCTCCCTGTCCCCCTGTGTGCACTGTCCCCCTCACTGTTCCCTTGTGTGCGCTGTCCTCCTTCACTGCCTCCAGGTGTGCGCTGTCCTCCCTCTCTGTCCTCCTGTGTTCGCTGACCTCCCTCCCTGTCCCCTTGTGTGTGCTGACCTCCCTCCCTGTCCCCATGTGTGCTGTCCTCCCTCACTGACCCCGTGTGTGCACTATCCTCCCTCGCTGTCACCTCCTCTGTGTACTACACTGCATCGGTGTGCCTCACTACCTCGGTGTACCTGTCCACCCCTGTATGTCTCACCGAAAAAGTGCAGAGTTAAAGAGGGATAAAGTTTGAGTGGTGCAGGGGGTAAGTAAGGGAAGGTGGAAGAGGAGCAGGGAAGACATGAGACATTAAGGGAATGGTTGTGTATAAATCCCCTTCTGTTTCTATAGGTGTAAGTGACGTGCAGTGAGGGCGGAAATGCGGTTTCCTGCCCATACAATCCACCAAAAGAACACAGTTGTCCCCTAACGGGCTCGCTTAGCTCGCCACAAGATTGTATTCCCCCTCTATGCCCACGTGGATGGTAGAGAATGACGTTGGACAGTAACTAATGATGTCATGGTACAGAAACGGAAGGGAATCTATCCACTACCTTAAGGGAATGCTGACAAGACCGCATTTTGAGTGGCAACGCCCTTGACGCATGGCCACACCCATTATTTTGTGCGCGTGACTATGGCACATGCACCATTAAACACACGTCTGTTTCCAGAGGGCACCGCAGCACGAGATATCTCTATGTGGAGAGTGATGGTCGGTTTGTAGATATACATATTGTGACACAGTTAGGTTTTCAAGTGTCTCTGAGCAAACTCCCTGTCTGCTCTCCCAGGTGAGACAATCAGCCCTCAACACACTAGGCTTATATTGGCCACTCTCAGGTGGAAACCCTAACAAGCCTGTTACCAGGCTAAGAGAACCAAAACCTGGAGTGGCCGTGGGTGGAGCCCTCCCTCTCCTCTCACCCACAACCCCAGGTCCCAAACCGGCTTTTCAAAAAGCCAAGACCCAAGCCTGCTACACTGCAGACTTTCTCCTGGAGGTTTAAAACACATAAGACAGGAATCTGGGACAAATGTACCTGCCACAGACCACTTTACCAATGATCCTATCACAATATATATATATATATATATATATATATATATATATATATATATATAGTAGGGATGTGCAGGCTCGGATAGGTTCGAGTTTGCACGTTGAGTTCGGATTTTTCCCTCCAAAAAAAACGGAACTCAGAAAGAGGCAAAACGTCATCTTGCATGGACGAACATCATCATTCCTGGACAAAAGTATGTATATATATATATAGTAGGGATGTGCAGGCTCGGATAGGTTCGAGTTTGCACGTTGAGTTCGGATTTTTCCCTCCAAAAAAAACGGAACTCAGAAAGAGGCAAAACGTCATCTTGCATGGACGAACATCATCATTCCTGGACAAAAGTATGTATATATATATATATATATATATATATATTATATATCAAATACATAGGAAGGGGCGCTAATAATGATTTGTAGTCTGTAAACGATGAATGATCTCAGTCTATTCTTTTTAGTGATTCAATCTTTTAGTAGAGGGAGATACGATGATGACCCAGAATTCTTGTTGTCTTCTCTGAGACTGTATGATCCACGTTGTAACCTTTCTCTGGAAGGAATTTTTTTGTGGCTGACCTTTTACTAGAAATAAACCCTCGCACCAAGGGAAGAACACCCAAAATATAATAAGTCAACAGTTCATGTGGACATGAATATATTTATTCCAGTATAAAATCTTTTTTGATAAAAAAATCTTTACAAGATATTTTCCATAACAAAAACAATAAAACTCAGAATAATGAAGTGCAGCATTTGTTTTACAAGTATTTTTTAAAAAAGGTTTCCCCACCTTTGCATTCTTTGATTCACAAATTGTGGGGACCCAAAACAAACGTGCTCAAAACTGTACCCAATGCGTACAACTATACAACTACGGTATATGACAATACTAATTAAATTTCATATTTAGCCCTGGTAATAGACTTTGATAATAAGAGTAATTTTTGTTGTTTTGGTGCTTAAAAATAAATGAATAAATCTCTCTATAAAGTGCAACTTTAATTATTAATTATGAAGCACTAATGGAGAATTCATAACACATAGAATATATAATAGAGATATAGTGATAGATTATTTAATATATTTTTTAGAATTAAATAGAGGTAATATTAGTTCACTAAATAAGTTGCACTTTATAGAGAGATTTATTCATTTATTTTTAAGCACCAAAACAACAAAAATTACTCTTATTATCATAGTCTATTACCAGGGCTAAATATGAAATTTAATTAGTATTGTCATATAGTTGTCCCTTTAGATAAGATCAGTTGCATATAAGAAGAATCATATATGTATATATAGTGTGTGCCATGAAAAGATTTTTTGTGATATACGTTGCAGTTTATGTTTGATATCTAATACTATATGCAAAATAAAATATAACAAAAAATATTATCTTCAACAAAATGGCCGCCGTTATAAGATCTATGTTTGTTAATAAAGGATTTACTTAATTAATAATACGATAGAGGATTTTCTCTATTTGTGTATCAGCATTAGATAAAAAGCTCTTTCAAAACCATCAGTTAATATAAAGCTCCCTCCTTGGAGAATTTAACTATCCTAAGACGATTATGTCATATACAAAATGGCCGCAGACGGATAATCCCTGTCTTTCCCCTAGTATCCATATAGAACTTTCAGCTCTATGACGGAGCAGTGTGCATAAGCATACTAGGGAGATCACCTGATCACGGACTAACGATCACATGATTAAGTCCTAAGGAACACGATCGTGGGCTAGTGACCACGTGACTAGGTCCTTTGGAGCGCACGCTGCTAATCACAGAAAGCGGGATGACACGCACGGAAGGCATGATGGGTAAATATACCCAATTAGACCAATATAAACATTGTGTTATCGGAATTAGAAGTTTGACATGGATAAATATATAATGTTCACGCGAGCTAGGTTAAGAAACAAAAAGCCGTATGCTCACCATAGGAAATTAAGTACTATATTAGATCTAGTGTCACTGGGAATTAATTATTGGAGGAAGTGAGGTCACTAAGCCCAGGTGAATAAATAGGAAGTCCTACACTACACTAACCATGTGCTCAATACTGCTGGTAGGACTGAAGTTACAGGTCCAGGTAAGACCATACTTGCTTCTTCATAATGCTTGCGATTAAGATAATTATATGTATGTTGTACATTATGCTATAATGTTGGAATTACTGATCTCTGAATGCCCACAACTTAGATAAGTTGTGAATACTGTAAATAATGTTCCTGAAATTCAGGTTAATCATTTATATATAGCCTATTTTGTGGTAAGGATCACAGCCACCTAAAACTATATATTGGGGACATATAAAACGAGCAATTATAGGAGAGTAATGTTATTCATACTATCCTACAAGAGAGGAGTAGTTGTTTACATATTTATAAATTCCTTTGCTGAGTAATTATAAGAGAGTAATGCTATCCATACTGCCCTATAAGAGAAGAGAAGCCGCTTATATATCCTCTTTGATTTATTTCTAGTATTTGATAAACCAGACAAAGTATTTTTAACCAGTACAGACCTGAGAAATTGTTTCTATTAAATTATAGGCATTGTATAGACTTTTAAGGTTTGGATCCCAGAATATTTGAGGTCTGGATCGCAGAATATTTCCATCTACTGGTTTGGTGAGGCATTATGCCTATGGTATGTTCGTCTTTATAAATTATTTAAATCTATTATAGGTACCTTGCACTATTATGTCTAACACCCATTTTTATTGTTATAATGTAGTGTTAAAACTACCCCTGAGGAAGCCCTTATTAGGGCGAAACGCGTTGGGTACAGTTTTGAGCACGTTTGTTTTGGGTCCCCACAATTTGTGAATCAAAGAATGCAAAGGTGGGGAAACCTTTTTTAAAAAATACTTGTAAAACAAATGCTGCACTTCATTATTCTGAGTTTTACTGTTTTTGTTATGGAAAATATCTTGTAAAGATTTTTTTATCAAAAAAGATTTTATACTGGAATAAATATATTCATGTCCACATGAACTGTTGACTTATTATATTTAGGGTGTTCTTCCCTTGGTGCGAGGGTTTATTTCTAGTAAAAGGTCATCAACGGAAAAATTCCTTCCAGAGAAAGGTTACAACGTGGATCATACAGTCTCAGAGAAGACAACAAGAATTCTGGGTCATCATCGTATCTCCCTCTATTAAAAGATTGAATCACTAAAAAGAATAGACTGAGGGCCTAATTCAGACCCGCTAGCGAGCACTGAGCGCTCGCAAGCGGGTCGATGGTGCCCTAATGTGCATGCGCACGACGGAGGGAGCTCCGTCGCGCGCATGCGCGAGACCCGCATAGCGACAGCCAAGCTGTCGCTATGGGTCTCGCACCAAAGGGGGCGTGCTGTCGATGGTGACTGACAGCACGTCCCCTTTGGTGGGCGTGCCGGGGGCGTTGCTGCCCAGACGGAGGCGTTCCCATGGGAACGCCTACCATCTGGGTCTGGCCCCACTGACATCACTAGTGATGTCAGTGGGAGTGCTTTTGGCTCTGATAGAGCCAAAAGCACTCCTGGGCTTGCGGCAGCGGGACCCTACCGCAGGGTCTCATCGCAAGCCCGATGGTCGCGATGGTCTTGACCATTGCGACCATCTTTTTGGCCGCTCGCTATAGCTGTTGGTGGTCACCCACAGCTATGCGAGCGTCCAAGAGGCCCCTCCAAGTTGAGGTAGGAGGGCCCTGATTCAGAGCGAGCAATCTGGTCAGAGCGTCCGGCTCTGAATCAGGCCCTGAGATCATTCATCGTTTACAGACTATAAATCATTATTAGCGCCCCTTCCTATATATTTGGTGTGTTTTTTCTAATCCTTCTAACAGGGGATTTTGTGAAGGGAGCAGCTTGTGAACTTATTAAGTACTGGTATTTATCTTCTATATATTTTATATTTGAAGCGCAAGTTGAAGGCATTGTCTTTGTGTGATATATATATATATATATATATATAATGTAGTGCATATGCCGGCGGATGGGATGTTGGGCGTTGATGCCGGAATCCCGATGCCCGGCAAAATGCAGACGACGATATCTCGAATGGGACCAGGATACCGGAGTCCGCTGTATGGCTACCGGAATCCCGAACTAAGGATCTGGGTAAGTATCCGTGGCTGCTCAGGGATGGGGGTTTAGCTTTAGGGTTAGACACCCCCGAGAAGGTTAGGGTTAGGCTGCGGGAAAGGGGGTTAGGGTTAGGCACCCCCCAGGGAGGTTAGGGTTAGGTACCACCAGGGGTGGGTTAGGGGGGAGAGTGGAGGGATAGGGTACTTACCAGCCGGCGTCAGGATTTTCAATAGTCAGGCTTCCGGAGTCGGGATTTGAACCCATGGCTCTATATAAAAAGGTAATAACCAGGGGTGCACTCACCAGTCTTTATGCAGTATTCGTTTATTGTATTATTACAGTATATCACATAGAGATAATCAGAGACTTCACATCAACATTTTAGTCCGGTACGTGGACCTTTGTCAAGATAACCACATAAGTGGACCAAACACACTATGGGTGTGTTTGGTCCATTTATGTCGTTATCTTGACAAAGGTCTACGTACCGGATTGAAATGTTGATGTGAAGTCTCTGATTATCTCTATGTGATATAATACAATAAATAAATGACAGAATATCGCATCGGACGGGCAGGCTGAACGATCCGGCATGCCCGACCAGTCGATATTTTACCCTCGGTCACCCTACCTACGTAATGGTCATGACACAAGGTGGCAAACTGTCAAGGTAACAAAAGTTCTGGCGATGGGTTGGAAGCGGGACTCAGGATGACGGGTAAAAGTACCCAAGTCTCTTTAGGGCCATGGGAGTACAGGAGTGGTGTAACCAATGTCTCCAATATGCAGCAACCACACACAACTCGCACTATAATCATGCTGTAAATGAGAGGGAGTTGCCATGCCCTCCCATGTAATCATGCACACCCTCCATACCTGGGCCTGCTGAGTGTCTTGGCAGCCCTGCTGGGACCACTGTATGTGTGTAATGGCCATTATGGTGTATGGTATAATGTGTAAGGGCCATTACAGGGTGTGTGGCATAATATAGTGTAAAGGACACTACTGTGCGGTGTAATGTGACTAAAAGCACACATCCACCTAAAGACATGAAAACGACTGCACGATTACAACATTGTAGTCGTTTGTTGAGCAGTCGTTCAGTGTAGGCACAATCAATCACCTGCAGACATGATGAACCGGGCGTTATCGTCAGGTTGTACAACATATATGCCGATGATAGGTGTCCAAACGACCAGCGGGAGCACGCATCACTGGTCGTTTTAGAAATTTTTTAAATGATGTGCAAACGATTTTCAAACGATTATTGAACAATAATGATATCGTTATCATTCAATCGCTCAATTTAATCGTCTAGTGGATGTGTGCCTTAAGGGGTATTACTGTGTGGCATAATTTGAATAGGGGGTACTATCATGTGGTAACGCCCTTTCCCAGTGAGACTACACCCAGGGTTTATTTTCGAAGCGCGCCTACGGCGCGCTCTTTGCCTCCTTGGGGTGTGGAGGTGGGCACCAATGCTCTTTATGTACACAGAGCAGCAAAATATGTACTTTCGGCTCTACTTTGGTGGCACAGATGTGACCTCCTCCGTGTTCAGCTCCCCTGCCCTAAAAAAGTCCTACAATGATCACTATCTAATCCTCTACAACTGCTAAACTAGGGCTTGGTCAATTGAGAAAATGCCTTTCCTTATCCTTGTGTGTGACCTACACCAATGAAATGCCAGCTTTACCTAACAACCAAACAAATACCAAATGTCTGACTATGGCACATGTATGAATCCCCTGCAGGATGAGCTCTGTTGTATGTATTTTAATACAGAGAATGATATATACTTGTATGTTGTTAATTATTAATGATGTTATTAATTATATTTATTTATAAAAGTATAGACTAAGAAGTAGGAGGAGTCAGCGATAGTAAGGGGAGGAGTCTACGCATGGGGCCAGATGCTGACGCCAAGGTGGGCCTCTGTGTTCTTTAAATGCCAGGGCCTATTTTTAGTCCCAGTCCGGCCCTGTTCTTGGGTATCTTCCTTGTACTTTATATAGTTAATAAAGTATCATGAATCTCTAATATTTTAATGATATAAATTTCTAGTAATAAATTTAACATTTTTACATTCTACTGTAAATGTACTGACTGTTAGCAAAATGTACATTAGCTACTATTTCTTGTAATCTGGGAACACAGTGATTTTTAGTCACAATAAAGTGAGAAAGAAGGAATATTCCTATCATGGGATACTGGAGAAGAAAGGAGTTTGATAGCACATAAGCATGTAATAAATTGAAGACACCTGCAGATATAAACCAGCATGGTTGTTCTCGGCTGACCATTGCCCATTGTCTAGCTCATACTTACTTATATATTGCTGCTCCCCTCCATGAGATCTTGGAGATAAGGTCCAATGTTACGGTACTGAGTTTTGGCGACAATATTTGCGTCAACACGGAATCAGTATGTAATACCGCCGGCCGCATGAGCGGCGGTTCTAATCCTGACAGCATAAGCCTGGCAGGGGTGAAGATCCCAACCGCTAATTTAGGTAAGTACCGCTAACCTAACCCCCTACCCTAACCCTCCTTTAGGGGTGCCTAACCCTAACCCCCCTCTAAGTGCCTAAACCTAACCCCCCCTTCCCTGCAGCCTAAACCTAAGTCTCCAGGGAGGGTGCCTAACCCTAACCTCCCCCCGAGGGTGCCTAATCCTAACCCCCCCTTACTCTAGCCTAACCCTAACCTCCCCCGGGGGGTGCTTAACCCTAACCCCCTCTTCCTCTAGCCTAAACATAACTTTTCTGGGTGGTGTCTAACCCTAAATCCCCCCCGGGAGCCCTAAAACCTAACCCTCCCCCCCGCGGCTGTCCACGGCCGGCGTCTGGCTTACCTTCGTTCGGTATGCCGGGTGTCGGGCTTCCGGCGGTGATCTAATGACAGGCATCAGGATTTTGACTCCTGTCATTAGTACCTTGCCGGGATTTGACAGTCGGGAAGCCGGTGGACGGCTTCCTGACTGCATCCCGTCAACACGCCTCAGCCACCACTAACATATGCTACAATTCAACTTAATTGGGGATGGGTGTGGGATCCGGGTGGGTGGGATACTCTTTCTGGAGTCTGGGGAAACTCACCTAATTTCAGGAACTATCCAAACATTCTGGCAGAGTAGCCAAGCATGGGTCAGTTCCAGCGCCCCAAGTTAATCAATTAAAATTAAAATTACATTTGATCTGGCAGTATAGAAAACAAGTCGTGTGATATCTCACCCTGCATGTGTGCAAGGTAATTGTCTGACACTTAATTAGTAGGGAAACGTGCTACCAGTTTCTAAAGTAATGCTGACCATACACTAGTACGACTAGCATAAGCTACGATTCTCCATATGTTTTCCCTTGAACTCCTCCCAGCCGTACGATTTTGTACTTTTTTGACACACTATGTACATACGATCTGACGCACGATCACTCGCCCCTATACGACTGGTCGTGATACGATCGATTGTGTGCCTCACGATCATAATAGATTTATATGAAGCTGCTAGGACGGTCGGACGTACAATGCATCGCATGCGCAAATACACGGCACGATCTGCATACGATTACGACGGATAATATGGGCTGCACGTCTGATCATAAGATAGATACGCGCATCGGATCGCATTCCTACCTAAATACTACACAATTTCCACACAATGCGTCGTACGAGGCGTCTAAAATCGTGCAATCGGCCCAAAATCGCGCTAGTGTATGGCCAGCATTACTGTATTGGTCTGTGTAACTTAATGCTTTGGATGTGATATATCTCACAAACCCTGTTTTATGGCGTCTTCAAATCCATTTCAATTACAAGCATTATAGCCAGCTCTGTTAGGTCCCTTTTAACAACATAAAATATTCATTGTCTTATAAACAAAGACTGAATAAATTGGGAAGGATTGTTCTAATTCCAAACAATACAGTTGAGAGGAATAAATGCAATAAATGGGCTATCAATCTTTCAGGGGTCTATTTACTAAGCTTTGTTAGGAGATAAAGTGAACAATGATAAAAGTACCAGCCAATCAGCTCCTAACTTCAAACACAGCCTGTGACATGGCAGTTAGGAGCTGATTGATCATTTACACACAGTGAAGGTAGCCATTTTGTTGGCTTAAACCAATATATTTTGAGAATGCAACCTTTGCAAGTAATTTTGAGTCACATGCCTCAATAATGTCACCAGTTCCTAGAGAATTTATAGAAGAAGCGCCATCTCACACTTCAGAATTACACAGGCACAGCTGTGTACTACAAGCATATTAATTACAATACCCAACAATTGTTCATGCTGGAACATGCAGATGAAATATAAGTGACATAATTCTTCACTCTAGCAAGGTGCGCTTCTAACTAGGCTAGATCTACATGGTACATGGCAATTTATAGTTATTGTCTTAAATGTGTAAATTCTTGGTACACCAAGCAAACCTTTTGAGATCTCCTCCAAGTTTGGGAGGCTTTCTGAAATTCAGGGAGAGTAAGCATGTTTATTTAATAAGTAATGCCCTGGATGTTCTAAATAAATCCGCAAGACGATATGTTGTCCAATCCGGCATCGGCCAGTGTGTACCCGCTATGTCGTTGAAGATGCGAGCTCCCGCACGTCGTCAGTGACATCACCCGTCGGACCTGCATGCAGGTCGATGGGCGTTATCGTCAGCAGGGGCCATGCTGCGGAATGTAATATGGTCCCCGCCGTCGTTCCATCGCTGTCGGCATTGGCAAGTGATACACGGTCCCGCCGTGAACAACAGTCTGCTGGGTACACATCGTTTAGTGTGTACTCAGTTTAGACTTTTCTTAAACTAATTCTTGCATTACCTTATTAATCCTATGCATACTGGATAGCAGTATTCTAGATGCATGCATGCTCTAAATTTTGTGCAGTGCTCTAAAGACAACCAGTCACACGAGTATATACATGGACTGGGATTTGATGCATACTTGCCTACCCTCCCGATTTGGTCGGGAGCCTCCCGAAAATCGGGTGCCGCTCCCGACCTCCCGGGAAGGCAGGCAATCCTCCCTGCTGCCAGCGACCCCTTCTATCCCCCCCGTACTTACATGTAAAGCCCCCGCAGCGGGGGCAGTGTGTAGAGGGGGCGGGGCCAAAATGACGTGATTGCGTGGCTCCGCCCCCCGCCCCACCCGCAAACTCTCATCCACTGGCCGCCCCCGCCCCCGTTTGTTGGCCACGCCCCCCAGTCATGCCGATCTGGCTGCTCCCTCCCGGAAGGGGCAGCCAGATTATCGGCAAGTATGATTTGATGTCACATAATTGTGTAATGGGAACATGAGATTAAGTGGTAGAAAGTGATTAACCCCTTACAGCTACAACCAAGTCGTGTGTGCAGAGAGAACAAACATCACAGTGTCAGACGGGATGACCTCTAGTTAATAGACCGGCGGACGCAATGCCCCGGACTAAATTCCGACACAGGACTTAAGATAGGCATCGAAATACAGACACCTATCTTAATCCCGATGCCGGAACACCGATCGTCGTCTGACGGGTAAGTATAACACTTAGGGTTAGGCAACCCCCCGGGGAAGGTTAGGCTTAGACTATGGGAAGGGGGGGGTTAAAGTTAGGCGCCACTAGGGAGAGGTTAGGGTTAGGCACTCCCCGGGAAGGTTATGGTACCCACACAGTGGGGCTGATTCAGACTCACTCGCAAGCGCTATGCGCTCGCAAGCGGGTCGATGTTTGACCCCTGCGCATGCACCACCTCCGGCGTGTGCATGCGCGAGACCCGGCCAGCGACGGGTGCTCCGTTGCTACGGGTCTCGCACCAACACGGGGTGGCTGTCAGTTGTGATTGACAGCTCATCCCGTTTTGGAGACGGACAGGGGGGGTGGCTACACAAACGGAGGCGTTCCCGTAGGAATGCCTGCCGTTTGTGGGAGGCACCACAGTCATCACCAGTGATGTCAGTGGTGAGCTTTCTGCTCTATTTAGAGCAGGAAGCTCACTGGGGCTTGCGGGAACGAGACCCTACCACAAGGGTCTCGTCGCAAGCCCCGATAGTCGCGACCATCACCTGGCCGCTCGCAGTGGCCCTGATTCAGAGCCAGATGCTCTTTCAGAGCGCTCGCTCTGAATCAGGGCCACTGGGCAATGTGGTCACAATCCGATATCCTTTGAACTCTCCCCGGCAGTTGTGGACCCGATTTTGAGTAAAAACTGTCCAAATTATCACACAAACTCACTATCGTGCATCGTGTCCAATGACGAAATCGTGAGATCGTACACGATAAATCGTTTGCACACCACGATGAATGGTCAGATTGTACAAAAATGTAAATAATGGGTGGGCTTAAGTCAGGGGTATGTAAAGCAGGCGCAATTTTAGGTCTGTGCACTTCTGCTCTGTGACTAGTGAGGCTTGGTGTATACCTGCTGAACGCTGTACATTGCTATTGTGCTATACTTTGTTTTGCTTTGCTCAATAAAGTGTTTTTTTTTTCTATATTTTATCTATTCTGTCCTGTATTCTGTGCTGATGGATCCCTATCGGTATAGAGTGATGGTTGCTTATGCTGGGATGAAGGTAATGAAGGAGAGGGTCCAGCATAGGAGGAGAGCATGCTGGACCAAGGAGTGGCTGCTGCAGAGAGAAAGTCGCTCTCACATGTCCCTGCTAATGGAGATTTGGGAGAACAATCTGGATGACTATCGCAACTACTTGCGCATGGATGACGCCACATTCCAGAGTTGCTGCATTTGGTGAGCCCGTTTATACAGAAGCAGGACACAAGGCTGCGGAGGGCTATCGCTGCTTAGGAGAGGCTGGTGGCTACCCTGAGGTACCTGGCTACAGGACGGTCACTGGAAGATCTGAAGTTTGGGACCCTCATATCCCCTCAGGCTTTGGGTGTCATCATTCCGGAGACCTGCAAGGCTATTGTCAAAGTGCTGCAGTACCAGTTTTGCAAGGTAAGGAATAACAACACTACACATTTGTTTCTTGTGAAAGAAAAAAAAAAAACTTCATTTTTTTATTTTTTTTTTCAAATGTCGAAAAGGACTGTATAAACAGTTTAAAACTGGGTCAAAATTTCAGCCAATATGGCTGCAAGCTTAAAACTGTCTTTATGACAGCAGTATAAACATTGCCATTCCAAACATGTAATACATAACTTAGCAATTGTGGTTTTGAAGAAAGCTGCTATATGCATTTATAATGTAAAAGTATTTATAATGTAAAAGCAATTAAAATGTAAAAACTGCATTAACCCCAAATTTTAACAGTCCCAATACCTAGCCTGTTCTATGATATACGGTGGGTCAGATGCCGGATTGAATAGGTCAATACCCACATGGCGCAAGGACAGATTGTGGCCCCGGCTTCCAACAATCTGTCCTTGCGCCATGAGGGTATTGACCGTGTCCAATCAGCATCTTCACCACCGTATACCATAGGGCAGGTATTGAGAGTGTTAAAATTTGGGGATAATGCAGGCAACAACAACAAAAATTGAAGTTTACATTTGGTAAAACCCTGTATTGTCATCATCCGCCTCTAAAAGGGCACTATATATAGCCTGTCTTGTGGTGGGAGAGTTAGCGAATGGTGGAGTAAGCTGCGCCTGGGATGGAGGCATCTCAGAGGCAGTTGGGGTAGGTGGGAAGTGTACAGGGTCGCAAATATAGGTAGCTGGGAATAGGTTGTTACCCATCGCCCTGATGAGCAACTTATACACGAGACACTGGAATTGATTTTTCATTTCATCACTCATCTTCCACATGGTGCTGTTAATATTAGTAGTAAAATTATCAAGATGGTCTCGGGGCCTTCTTGACAGCTCTTCTGCTTGTTGCCAAAATGTGTCCGCAGGATCTTTGTTTTGGGTCTTTTTCCCAGGATGTTTTCTTTTTTGTTGGGTAGGTGCTGGGGGTGTTGTGGTTGGTGGTTTGCATGGGGATAAACAGACATCCCCCTCACTGTCTGCAATGCAGCTTAAATTGGCGTAGACCCCAAATCTAGTTCTTGTGTTGGAGTCTGTATTGAAAGAAAAAAATTAAAAATTATTCATGTTTCAACATTGTATTTGCTAAGCGCGTTAGAAGACTAATGGATTATGAGAAAACCCTTGAAAACCCTTGTGCAATTATGTTAGCACAGCTGAAAACGGGTTTGCTTATTAGAGAAGCTATAAAACTGGCCTTCCTTTGAGCTAGTTGAGTATCTGGAGCATCACATTTGTGAGTTCGATTATACTCTCCAAATGGCCAGAAAAAGAGAACTTTCATGTGAAACTTGACAGTCTATTCTTATTCTTAGAAATGAAGGCTATTCCATGCGAGAAATTACCAAGAAACTGAACATTTCCTACAACGGTGTGTACTACTCCCTTCAGAGAATAGCACAAACAGGCTCTAACCAGAGTAGAAAGAGAAGTGGGAGGCCCCGGTGCACAACTGTGCAAGAAGACAAGTACATTAGATTCTCTAGTTTGAGAAATAGACGCCTCACAAGTCCTCAACTGGCAGCTTCATTAAATGGTACCCGCAAAACGCCAGTGTCAACGTGTACAGTGAAGAGGCGACTCCGGGATGCTGGCTTTCTAGGCAGTGTGGCCAAGAAAAAGCCATATCAGAGACTGACCAATAAAAGGATAATACGGGCAAAAGAACACAGACATTGGACAAAGGAAGATTGAAAAAAGTGTTATGGACAGACGAATCGAAGTTTGAGGTGTTTGGATCACGCAGAAGAACATTTGTGAGATGCAGAACAAGTGAAAAGATGCTGGAAGAGTGCCTGACGCCATCTGTCAAGCATGGTGGAGGTAATGTGATGATCTGGGGCTGCTCTGGTGCTGGTAAAGTGGGAGATTTGTACAAGGTAAAAGGGATTTTGAATAAGGAAGGGTATCACTCCATTTTGCAACGCCATGCCATAACCTGTAGACAGTGTTTGATTGGAGCCAATTTCCTCCTCCAACAGGAAATTACCCAAAGCACACCTCCAAATTATGCAAGAACTATTTAGGGAAGAAGCAGGCAGATGGTATTCTGTCTGTAATGGAATGGCCAGCACAGTCACCAGATCTCAACCCCATTGAGCTGTTGTGGTAGCAGCTTGACCGTATGGTACGCAAGAAGTGTCCATCAAGCCAATCCAACTTGTGGGAGGTGTTTCAGGAAGCGTGGGGTGAAATTTCTTCAGATTACCTCAACAAATTAACAGCTAGAATGCCAAAGGTCTGCAATGCTGTAATTGCTGCAAAAAGAGCATTCTTTGACAAAAGCAAAGTTTGAAGGACAAAATTATTATTTCAAATAAAAATCATCATTTCTAACCTTGCAAATGTCTTGACTATATGTTCTGTTCATTTTGCAACTCATTTGATAAATAAAAGTCAGTTTTCATGTAAAACACGAAATTGTCTGGGTGACCCTGAACTTTTAAACGGTACTGTGTGTATATATATATATATATATATATATATTGTGATAAGGTTGGGGTAGGGGGTCCCTCTCCTGGGGTAGATGGACACCACCTTACACGCAGCAGCCAGGGAATAGCACTCTAGTCGTGGATTTTCGTACAAGCTGGTCGGCGACAGTTTTTATTGTACAATATCAATAACCAAAGAAACAAAACTTAAGATAAACCCTAGCCCGGCTGGGCACTAAATAGACAGTAAGTTCCCTCACTACCAGAACACTAAATAAATCTCCATCGTCAGTACCTTCTGGTTTGTAGCCAACAGTGTCCAAGAGCAAGCTAACCTGCTCTCCCAGGTATAAGACACTCAGCCCTAACTAAACCCAGGATAAATCAGCCATTTCCAGGTGCAAGCCTTAATGAGCCTGCTACCAGGCTGAAAGGCCCAACACATGGAGTGGCCTGTGGATGGAGCCCTCCCTCTCCTCATCCACGCCCCCAGGACCCTTTCTGGCTTTTCACAGAAGCCGACATTTCTAGTCTGCTTTATCCAACAGACTTCTCCTGGGGGTTTTAAAAGACATAAGACAGGAATCTGGGACAGATATGGAAGCCATTCCACACTTCTCCAGTGCTTCTATCACTATATATATATATATATATATATATAAGTGACTGTTTGACTGTTTTAAAAGTAGTTTGTGGGTTAGTTTTTAAAGTTGTTTTGGTTTGGTTCTGTTTTTGGTTTGGTTAAGTTGTTATGGTGTTTTAAATTATTTAAATCCTGATTGCATTTTAAATAATTTACTTGAGTCAGTTGGGCGATGCATTATACACATATAGGTGGTCAGTGGGTGGGTGGGAAATGCATTGAACACATAGGTGCTAAGTGGGTGGGTGATGCATTATACACATATAGGTGGTCAGTGGGTGGGTGGGCGATGCATTATACACATATAGGTGGTCAGTGGGTGGGTGGGCGATGCATTAAACACATAGGTGCTGAGTGGGTGGGTGGACGATGCATTAAACACATAGGTTCTGAGTGGGTGGGCGATGCATTAAACACATAGGTGCTGAGTGGGTAGGTGGGCAATGCATTGAACACATAGGTGCTAAGTGGGTGGGTGGGCAATGCATTATACACATATAGGTGGTCAGTGGTTGGGTCACATTAGTGGCCAATGGGTCAGGCATATTAATTGGTGGACAGGGTCTGCATATACATCAGTGTTGGCTAACCTTGACACTCCAGCTGTTGTGGAACTATATATCCCAGCATGCCCTGCCACAGTTTTAGCATGCCCTAATAGCAAAACTGTAGCAGTGCATGCTGGGTTATGTAGTTCCATAACAGCTGGAGTGTCAAGGTTAGCCAACACTGATATACATTGATGCTCAATACAAATACACTCACCAAATTCCCAGCTTCCACGATCAGGTGTGCTGAACTTTGTAATCGTGTCCGTCTTCCTTGAAGTCATGATGCTGCACAAAATGGAGACTGTGCGTGTACAGGGGAAGTCAGTTAAGTGACGGAAGGGACGGTAGATCGTGCATTGGATCGTGAGTACAAACACACATACGATCCGCACCACATCGGGTCCAAGATTGGTAAATCTTGCCTGCAGCAGGCAAGATCTGAATATGCGATGTACGACCATCGGGGACGCGCATCGGCATCGTGAGTAGAGACTCGCGATTAGGACATATTCACACGATCTGTCGTCCCAATGCGTCGGAATCTGGCTGATTGTGTAAAATATCGCCCAGTGTGTGGGCACCTTTAGGTTTAGGGAACGGGGAGGGGGGGTTAAGTTTAGGCACCCCTGGGGGAAGGTTAGGGTTAGGCACTAGGGAGGGAGGTTAGAGTTAGGCACCCCTAAAGGAGAGTTAGAGGGGAAGAGGGGAGGGTTAGGGTACTTACCACCAGCAGTCCGGATCTTCATCTGCCGGCTTTTCGCTGACAGGATTTGATGTTCAGCCGCCGGTATTTCAATCCCATTCCTATCAGACACAGATTTAGCAGGATGCAGTGAAAGTGACAGAGTGAGAGGGAAAGTAACAGTAACAGGGTGTGGAGGAGATGGGCGTGATCCAGGCAAGCTGCTAACAGGGTCATTATGGAATTAGAGAGCTGGCAGCTGTTAACAAGATTGTGTCTGTGGTAATCAGGGAGGAGATACCTGTCAGACAAGAACCAGATCCTTATAATAGGATGACTGTGAGACTATGCACAGTAAGGTCTAATGCAAATAATAAACACCTCTGCATTCCTTATGACACATGCATTACATCCTGTCTGTACCCTAATCTGTAGGGTCATTTGTGCACTAAAGTGATTAAAGTTTAGAACAAAATAGATTCTAGAGACAAGAAGATAGGGACATTGGTTGTCTATAACCTGAAGAGTTTACATTCAAGGCAGTTATTAAATTAGAAAGCAATATTAATAAAAATGTATATCTGATAATATTTGGTTATACAGTTATGTAAGATGCAGCTTTGATGGAAATATAGAAAGACAGAAACAATGGTTAAAAAGAGATGCATGGGGTTAGATGATGAGAGGTTTACAAAATAAAAGACAGCAGGGCAGGAGGGGAGAGCGTTAATAGAAATAGCTGAGTCCAGGATTATTCACTAGGTAATCCGATTCTCTTTTCATCGCCGACTCTCTCTGCTACCTGGTCTTGCATTGAAAACCTTTGGGTCTCTGTATCTCACCCCCAAATCCTACCCCTCTAGGATAAATAAGAAGGGGTTCTTGGATCCCCTTTCAGAATGGTCCTCTTCAAGGCCAAATTTACTTTTCAGAGACGGGTGAAACTTGCACAAACCCTCTGGCTCCTCTCATGGGTCAGTGTCCTAGTAGGGTGCCTGAGCTTTGGATTGGGGATTTTCCTCAAGGTGCAGTTTTGGATACACTACGAAGTGATGGACAATACCGTGGCTCATGCTGTCCCCAACACTGTGATAACAGCTGGACTTGTGGGAGTCATCCTTGGTCTGTTAGCAGGGAAGATCAGTCAGGACTCACTTGATATGGCCAAATATCCCCGCTGGAAGCCATTCATGCTCCCTTATTTCTTCCTGACTATCCTGAGCTGTGTGCTTTGCCTGGCCGCTCTGTTCCTCAGTGTTGTAATGAGAGGAAGCCTGGAGGAATCTCTGAAGATAGGTCTGAAAAATGGGATAAGGTTCTATAAGGACACTGACACTCCAGGCCGTTGTTACCAGAAGAGGACAATGGACAAGTTGCAAATGGACTTCCAGTGCTGTGGGAACAACCACTACAAAGACTGGTTTGAGGTACAGTGGATCAGCAATCGTTACCTGGACTTCTCCTCCAAGGAAGTCAAAGAGTGAGTTATGATTTAGACATTTACTGTAGGATATCATGTCTATTAACAGCACTAAATATATACACAGTTACATCCTATAAGTATAATAGCCCATGAAAATTCCAAATTTCCTTACCAGATTTTCCTTCCAACCAATCAACTAGTTGGATGGTTGGACAGACAATCTTTAGGTATGTATGCAGCATTAGACAACTGCATTTGGCTCCCAAAAGGAAGTAATGATTGGTAATTAAATACCATATACCAACAGTCAGTTTAAACCAATCATGTCAGGAGTATCTAATCTACTGTCCGTAGCTTTTTAACAGTGATCTATTGTACATGCTTCCATATGCATGACTATATTACTCGCTGGTAGAGTAGAAATCTTAAACTTCATATCGCTGCATTTGCTTAACCATGTAGATTTATTTATCTAATACTGCTTTTATACCTAAATTCCGGGTCTGACCTGGAGGTTGGAACAGGGTCCCAAACCGGATCAGACCAGGAATTTAGCAGGACCGACCTAGGATTTTCCCAAGTCGGCACCGTTCACACCGGAGCCGGGTCTGCAGTGACCCGGCTCTTCCAGTGTGGAAGTGGACGCTTGGAGATGTTGTCATGATTGGCCGGTATGGGTGCGCTCCAGGTCATCGTGACCCGGATCGCGCCGTTTACACTGCAGGGTTTCACTGGTCATTCACATGTTAAACCCTGCAAGTTACCTGGGTTGGATTGCCGGGTCACTCCACACAGGAATCAAACCCTGTCCCCCTTTACACCAAGGAGCTACCCGGGTTAACCCTGCAATAACCCGGATTTTAGCTCTGGTGTAAAAGGGGTATCATACTGCTAAGCAGGTCTGACCCTATAAGTAAGCACACTAGGGGCCTGACTGAGTCGCAGGCAATGCTGATGTTCACAGACCTGAGCGATAACCCTAAGAACTCTCATAGAGCATGCATTACACTGTGTGTACACACAGAGGCGCTGTTGCGATCTCCGATGCACGCAAGCGGAAATGTATTACAAAAGTGTTGTTGTTCCTGGGTGGTGACTGGGAGGTAGCTAATTTACTGTCTAGGCGTGTTATGGGAGTGTCACGGGCATGACGCTGAAGTGATTGTGTACATAGGGCCTGATTCAGAGCCACTCATAAGCGGCAGCTCGTTCGCTCCGAGCGATGTTTGGCCAACTGCGCATGCGTACGGATCGTTATACGCATGCGCGAACCAGTCAGTGCGATCGAAATTCATGTGCTTTCAAAATAGCGAATACCTGATAATTTGAGTGACAGAAAGAGGCGTATGTGGGTGGTAACAGGGGAAGGTGTTTGAAAACGGGGAGTGGAGATCCGATCGCAGGCGTGCTTAAAGGTCAAAACGGGCGTTTTATGGGTGTGCATAATTAAAACAGCAGCGTCATTGACCACGTCACTGGGTTTTTTTTAAGCCAGAACTGCTCGCAAAATTGTGGTAGCAAAAACCAACCACAAGAATAGCGAGCAGCTCATACCCTGGTCGATGTACTCGATTAATCTAATAAATAGCGGACATGACGTAGGATGCGAGCGGCCAGGGGGCGTAGTTTCTCCAAAAACGACCACAAGTTTTGTTCGCTCGTTCAGAACAAGAGGCGTCAACAGACCGCAAACAGCGAACGGTTCATTTGAATAGCCACCCCTATTTTCAGGACGAGCGAGAGCTAATTGCGTCCGGCTCTGAATCAGGCCCATAGACAGCTAATCGCTCACATTGGAAGCCATACTCAGACAGAATACCTGCACCTACTACAGGAGCTGCTACAAGTCTTGCTGGTGCGACAGATGGTGGCGTCTAAAGAAGCACCAGGCTGTATTGCAGCATCTGAAGAGGCTGACGGTGGGGTCTCAGTCCTTGCAGACGCACGCTTCTACACCAGTGCTGATACTAGCGTTAGAATACAGTCACAGATGTGACTACAGAAAAGTACGTCGCAGCAGCTCCTAGGCCTTCTCTGGTGACAAAGAAAAAGAAAGCATCTTCAGTGGGAACCATTTGTATTATTAACTATTTACAAGTTTGAACTAACCCAATTTTACTAGCAGCTGTTTTACTTACATGTCTTCTATTTTACAGATAATCCCATCTGCAGGGCAGTTACATGTCTCCTATGTAATTGATAATCCCATCTGCAGGGCAGTTACATGTCTCCTATATTACTGATAATCCCATCTGCAGGGCAGTTACAGGTCTCCTATGTTACTGATAATGCCATCTGCAGGGCAGTTACAGGTCTCCTATGTTACTGATAATCCCATCTGCAGGGCAGTTACATGTCTCCTATGTTACTGATAATCCCATCTGCAGGGTAGCTACATGTCTCCTGTTTTACTGATAATCCCATCTACAAGGCAGTTACATGTCTCCTATGTTACTGATAATCCCATCTGCAGGGCAGTTACATGTCTCCTATTTTACTGATGAGTCCATCTGCAGGGCAGTTACGTATGTCATAATTCACTGATAAATCCATCTGCAGGGCAGTACCAGGTCTCCTATTTTACCGATAATTCCATCTGCAGGGCAGTACCGGTTCTCCTATTTTACCGATAATTCCATCTGCAGGGCAGTTACAGGTCTCCTAATTTACAGATAATCCTATCTGCAGGGCAGTTACAGGTCTCCTATTTTAACGATGAGTCCATCTGCAGGGCAGTTACATGTCTCCTATTTTACTGATAATCCTATCTGCAGGGCAGTTACAGGTCTCCTATCTTAACGATGAGTCCATCTGCAGGGCAGTTACATGTCTCCTATTTTACTGATAATCCTATCTGCAGGGCAGTAACAGGTCTCCTATTTTAACGATGAGTCCATCTGCAGGGCAGTTACATATCTCCTATTTTACTCATGAGTCCATTTGCAGGGCAGTTACATGTCTCCTATTTTACTGATAATCCCATCTGCAGGGCAGTTACAGGTCTCCTATTTTAACGATGAGTCCATCTGCAGGGCAGTTACATATCTCCTATTTTACTGATGAGTCCATCTGCAGGGCAGCTACATGTCTCCTATGTTACTGATAATCCCATCTGCAGGGCAGTTACAGGTCTCCTATGTTACTGATAATCCCATCTGCAGGGCAGTTACATGTCTCCTATGTTACTGATAATCCCATCTGCAGGGTAGCTACATGTCTCCTGTTTTACTGATAATCCCATCTACAAGGCAGTTACATGTCTCCTATGTTACTGATAATCCCATCTGCAGGGCAGTTACATGTCTCCTATTTTACTGATGAGTCCATCTGCAGGGCAGTTACGTATGTCATAATTCACTGATAAATCCATCTGCAGGGCAGTACCAGGTCTCCTATTTTACCGATAATTCCATCTGCAGGGCAGTACCGGTTCTCCTATTTTACCGATAATTCCATCTGCAGGGCAGTTACAGGTCTCCTATTTTAACGAGGAGTCCATCTGCAGGGCAGTTACATGTCTCCTATTTTACAGATAATCCTATCTGCAGGGCAGTTACAGGTCTCCTATCTTAACGATGAGTCCATCTGCAGGGCAGTTACATGTCTCCTATTTTACTGATAATCCTATCTGCAGGGCAGTAACAGGTCACCTAATTTAACGATGAGTCCATCTGCAGGGCAGTTACATATCTCCTATTTTACTGATGAGTCCATCTGCAGGGGAGTTACATGTCTCATATTTTACTGATAATCCTATCTGCAGGGCAGTAACAGGTCTCCTATTTTAACGATGAGTCCATCTGCAGGGCAGTTACATATCTCCTATTTTACTGATGAGTCCATCTGCAGGGCAGTTACATATCTCCTATTTTACTGATAATCCTATCTGCAGGGCAGTAACAGGTCTCCTATTTTACTCATGAGTCCATCTGCAGGGCAGTTACATGTCTCATATTTTACTGATGAGTCCATCTGCAGGGCAGTTACATGTCTCCTATTTTACTGATGAGTCCATCTGCAGGGCAATTACATATCTCCTATTTTACTGATGAGTCCATCTGCAGGGCAGTTACATATCTCCTACTTTACTGATGAGTCCATCTGCAGGGCAGTTACATACAGTGGTGTCACAAGGGGGGTAAGGGCCGCACCCGGGTGTCACCCGCCGAGGGGTGACACCAAGGTGCAGACTCTCTCTGAGTGACAGGAGCCGGGTGCTGCACTGTAGAATTACGTGCAGCACTCGGCTCCTGACATAGTGAGGGAGCTGGATCTTCAGACAGGCTGGTCCCTGGGGGCAGCCCACACCTCTGGCACCCACGGTGTGACAAAAATGTGTCTCAAATCACGAGACCACGCCCCTCCCAATAGGCCACACCCCCTTATTCCCAGGCGCGTGGCAGAGCTGGGCGAACTAGTAACTGAGCCATCACTACCCCCCGCACTGGGTGTTTAATGAGGTAGGGACGCCACTGGTTACATATCTCTTATTCTACTGATTATCATGATGCGGCCTGGGATCGGCCGCTACTCACCTCTGCGCCCGCGTCCTTGGGCTTAGGTGTTCAGTCGCTGGGAGTGCAGGTGAGAGGTGTCTGAGTATACTCCCTGGGGTCTGCTAGGGCTTCCGTGCATGCGTCCTGGTTCCGGGGTGCCGTGCATGGGCGCAGCCATGTTAGTTCATATCACCTGACTAGTCTCTCCCAATGGTAGTCCTGTGGTCACTCAGCTGATCCAATGACCTGCTACCCATGGGTATTTAAGTGTGACTCCAGGAACAGGTAACTGCTGTTCCACTTCGCTGTTCCAGTGACTGTGATTCTCACCAGTGTTGTTCTCTGTTATTCCCTGCAGAGTGTTGCTTCAGCCTATTCACAGTTTTCCAGGGTAACCGGTATTAGCTTTCATGCTAAATTCTCAGTCTGAGACTTTAGTTCTCTCTCAGAACTCCAGTGTTTTATGCTATTTTTTCTGTGTGTCTTATAGTGTGCTGCTAGCTCTACTGCAGCTTCCCTGTGTTACTGAGGTGTCAGGTTTCCTGTTAATTTCTAGTTAGTTCTCAGCTGGATCTATAGCAATCCCCAGTACATGCCTGTGTCCACTTCTCTCTGTGTCTCTCTGTGCAAATCAGCACCTGAATCTGTAGCAGTTCCCAGTACATTTCCCTGTGTTCTCAAGAAAGCCTGCGACTAGGATTTCTACATTCTCAAGTTCATCGCTAGTGTTCAAGTATTCCGTTCATCACCAGTGTTCAAGTATTTAGTTAATCTCCTGTGTTCAAGTATTCCGTTCATCACCAGTGTTCAAGTATTCTGTGCCTCTCCAGTGTTCAAGTATCTAGCTCATCTTCAATATTCAAGTATCCAGCTCATCTTCAGTATTACAGTATTAGTTTATATACTATTCATTTCATCTAGTTCCGGTCTTCTGCCATTCCCAGGTACCTGTCCAGAGGGCCGCGACCTGCCCACTTGGTGCAACAAAACCCAAATCCCGACTGGTGAAGACCACCAAGTGGGTTAAGCTGCCCACACACATAGCGAAATTTTACCCGTTCTGGCCCATTCCGACACATTAGAACGACAGATCGTTTAAAATATGGCCAAATCATGACGAAATCGTGAGTCCCCACTCACGATCATGATGCGTGTCCTCGCAGGTCGCACATCGCATCTTCAGATCTGCCATGCTCTAGGGCAGATCTGACAATCTCAAGTCAGGATGCACTGGAGTAGTAAGGAGGCATGATAGATCGTGTGTCACATTGGCAGCATTTCAGACCAAATCGTGTGCAGGACTGGCAGGGAGATCCCGGGGAGTATTCAAGGGGAAATAGTACACATCGTGTGATTGAGATCCAATCGCTATGTGTGTGGACACCTTCAGACTCCGCGCCTCTGGGCAGGTCTATTCAAACCAGGGTTTGGCCGCAAAAGGGAGACCTAGCTGTCACTCACCTTCTTGTTCCCTAGCCACCCTACCCCCTGGCTTCTTCACTACGGTTCGTGACACTGATGAGTCCATCTGCAGGGCAGTTACAGGTCTCCTATTTTACTGATAACCCCATCTGCAGGGCAGTTACATGTTTCCTATTTTACTGATAATCCCATCTGCAGGGCAGTTACAGTTCTCCTATTTTACTGATAATCCCATCTGCAGGGCAGTTACATATCTCCTGTTTAACTGATAATCCCATCTTCAGGGCAGTTACATGTCTCCTATTTTACTGATAATCCCATCTGCAGGGCAGTTACATGTCTCCTATTTTACTGATAATCCCATCTGCAGGGCAGTTACATGTCTCCTATTTTACTGATGAGTCCATCTGCAGGGCAGTTACATGTCTCCTATGTTACTGATGAGTCCATCTGCAGGGCAGTTACATGTCTCCTATGTTACTGATTAATCCCATCTGCAGGGCAGTTACAGGTCTCCTATTTTACTGATAATCCCATCTGCAGGGCAGTTACATGTCTCCTATGTTACTGATAATCCCATCTGCAAGGCAGTTACAGGTCTCCTATTTTACTGATAATTTCATCTGCAGGGCAGTTACGTCTCCTATGTTACTGATAATCCCATCTGCAGTTACATATCTCCTATTTTAATGATGAGTCCGTCTGCAGGGTAGTTACATGACTCCTATTTTACTGATAATCCTATATGCAGGGCAGTTACAGGTCTCCTATTTTAACGATGAGTCCATCTGCAGGGCAGTTACATGTTTCCTATTTTACTGATAATCCTATCTGCAGGGCAGTAACTTGTCTCGTATTTTACTGATGAGTCCATCTGCAGGGCAGTTACATGTCTCCTATTTTACTGATGAGTCCATCTGCAGGGCAGTTACATATCTCCTATTTTACTGATGAGTCCATCTGCAGGGCAGTTACATATCTCCTACTTTACTGATGAGTCCATCTGCAGGGCAGTTACATACAGTGGCATCACAAGGGGGGTAAGGGTCGAAACCGGGTGTCACCCGCCGAGGGGTGACACCAAGGTGCAGACTCTCTCTGAGTGACAGGAGCCAGGTGCTGCACTGTAGAATTACATGCAGCACTCGGCTCCTGATATAGTGAGGGAGCTGTATCTTCAGACAGGCTGGTCCCCGGGGACAGGCCGCACCTCCGGCACCCACAGTGTGACAAAATGGGACTCAGATCATGAGACCACGCCCCTCCCAATAGGCCACGCCCCCTTATTCCCAGGCGCACGGCAGAGCCGGGCGAACTAGTAACCGAGCCATCACTACCTCCCGCACTTGGTGTTTAATGAGGTAGGGACGCCACTGGTTACATATCTCCTATTTTACTGATTGTCATGATGCGGCCTGGGATCGGCCGCTACTCACCTCTGTGACCGCATCCTTGGGCTTAGGTGTTCAGTCACTGGGAGTGGAGGTGAGTGGTGTCTGAGTATTCTCCCTGGGGTTTGCTAGGGCTTCCATGCATGCGTCCTGGTTCCGGGCTGCCGTGCATGGGCACAGCCATGTTACTTCATGTCACCTGACTAGTCTCTCCCAATGGTAGTCCTGTGGTCACTCAGCTGATCCAATGACCTGCTACCCATGGGTATTTAAGTGTGACTCCAGGAACAGGTAACTGCTGTTCCACTTCGCTGTTCCAGTGACTGTGATTCTCACCAGTGTTGTTCTCTGTTATTCCCTGCAGAGTGTTGCTTCAGCCTATTCACAATTTTCCAGGGTAACCTGTATTAGCTTCCATGCTAAATTCTCAGTCTCAGACTTTAGTTCTCTCTCAGAACTCCAGTGTTTTATGCTATTTTTCTGTGTGTCTTGTAGTGTGCTGCTAGCTCTACTGCAGCTTCCCTGTGTTACTGAGGTGTCAGGTTTCCTGCTAATTTCTAGTTAGTTCTTAGTTGGATCTATAGCAATCCCCAGTACATGCCTGTGTCCACTTCTCTCTGTGTCTCTCTGTGCAAATCAGCACCTGAATCTGTAGCAGTTCCCAGTACATTTCCCTGTGTTCTCAAGAAAGCCTGCGACTAGGATTTCTACATTCTCAAGTTCATCGCTAGTGTTCAAGTATTCCGTTCATCACCAGTGTTCAAGTATTTAGTTAATCTCCTGTGTTCAAGTATTCCGTTCATCACCAGTGTTCAAGTATTCTGTGCCTCTCCAGTGTTCAAGTATCTAGTTCATCTTCAATATTCAAGTATCCAGCTCATCTTCAGTATTACAGTATTAGTTTATATACCATTCATTTCATCTAGTTCCGGTCTTCTGCCATTCCCAGGTACCTGTCCAGAGGGCCGCGACCTGCCCACTTGGTGCAACAAAACCCAAATCCCGACTGGTGAAGACCACCAAGTGGGTTAAGCTGCCCACACACATAGCAATATTTTACCCGATCTGGCCGATTCCGACACATTAGAACGACAGATCGTTTAAAATATGGCCAAATCATGGGGAAATCATGAGTCCCCACTCACGATCACGATGCGCGTCCCCGCAGGTCGCACATCGCATCTTCAGATCTGCCGTGCTCCAGGGCAGATCTGACAATCTCAAGTCAGGATGCACTGGAGTAGTTAGGAGGCATGATAGATCGTGTGTCACATCGGCAGCATTTTCAGACCAAATCATGTGCAGGACTGGCAGGGAGATCCCAGGGAGAGTTCAAGGGCAAATAGTACACATCGTGTGATTGAGATCACATTGCTATGTGTCTGGGCACCTTCAGACTCCGCTTCTCTTGGCAGGTCTAGTCAAACCTGGGTTTGACTGCATAAGGGAGACCTAGCTGTCACTCACCTTCTTGTTTCCTAGCCACCCTACCCCCTGGATTCTTCACTACGGTTCGTGACACTGATGAGTCCATCTGCAGGGCAGTTACATCTCTCCTATATTACTGATAATCCTATCTGCAGGGTAGTTGCATGTCTCCTATGGTACTGATGAGTCCATCTGCAGGGCAGTTACATGTCTCCTATGTTACTGATGAGTCCATCTGTAGGGCAGTTACATGTCTCCTATGTTACTGATAATTCCATCTGCAGGGCAGTTACATATCTCCTATTGTACTGATAATCCCATCTGCAGGGCAGTTACATATGTCCTATTTTACTGATAATACTATCTGCAGGGCAGTTACATATCTCCTATTTTACTGATGAGTCCATCTGCAGGAGAGTTACATGTCTCCTATTTTACTGATAATCCCATCTGCAGGGCAGTTACAGGTCTCCTATGTTACTGATAATCCCATCTGCAGAGCAGTTACATGTCTCCTATATTACTGATAATCCCATCTGCAGGAGAGTTACAGGTCTCCTATTTTGCTGATAATTTCATCTGCAGGGCAGTTACATGTCTCCTATTTTACTGATAATCCCATTTGCAGGGCAGTTACATATCTCCTATATTAATGATAATCCCATCTGCAGGGAAGTTACATATCTCCTATGTTACTGATAATCCCATCTGTAGGGGAGTTACAAGTCTCCCATGTTACTGAGGAGTCCATCTGTAGGGCAGTTACATGTCTCCTATGTTACTGATGAGTCCATCTGCAGGGCAGTTACATCTCTCCTATATTACTGATAATCCTATCTGCAGGGCATTTACATGTCTCCTATGGTACTGATGAGTCCATCTGTAGGGCAGTTACATGTCTCCGATGTTACTGATACTCTCATCTGCAGGGCATTTACATGTCTCCTATTTTACTTATTAATCCATCTGCAGGGCAGTTACAGGTATCCTGTTTTACTGATAATCCCATCTGCAGGGCAGTTACAGGTCTCCTATTTTACAGATAATCCCATCTGCAGGGCAGTTACAGGTCTCCTATTTTACTGATAATCCCATCTGCAGGAAAGTTACATATCTCCTATTTTACTGATAATCCCATCTGTAGGGGTGTTACAAGTCTCCTTTGTTACTGATGAGTCCATCTGTAGGGAAGTTACATGTCTCCTATGTTACTGATGAGTCCACCTGTAGGGCAGTTACATGTCTCCTATGTTACTGATGAGTCCATCTGCAGGGCAGTTACATCTCTCCTATATTACTGATAATCCTATCTGCAGGGCATTTACATGTCTCCTATGGTACTGATGAGTCCATCTGTAGGGCAGTTACATGTCTCCTATTTTACATATAAATTCATCTGCAGGGCAGTTACAGGTATCCTGTTTTACTGATAACCCCATCTGCAGGGCAGTTACAGGTCTCCTATTTTACTGATAATCCCATCTGCAGGGCAGTTACAGGTCTCCTATTTTACTGATAATCCCATCTGCGGGGCAGTTACAGGTCTCCTATTTTACTGATAATCCCATCTGCAGGAAAGTTACATGTCTTATATGTTACTGATGAGTCCATCTTTAGGACAGTTACATGTCTCCTATGTTACTGATGAGTCCATCTGCAGGGCAGTTACAGGTATCCTGTTTTACTGATAACCCCATCTGCAGGGCAGTTACATGTCTCCTATTTTACTGATAATCCCATCTGCAGGGCAGTTACAGGTGTCCTAATTTACAAATTATCCCATCTGCAGTGCAGTTACAGGTCTCCTATTTTACTGATAATCCCATCTGCATGGCACTTACATGTCTCCTATGTTACTGATAATCCCATCTGCAGGGCAGTTACAGGTCTCCTATTTTACAGATAATCCCATCTACAGGGCAGTTACAGGTCTCCTATTTTACTGATAATCCCATCTGCAGGAAAGTTACATATCTCCTATTTTACTGATAATCCCATCTGTAGGGGTGCTACAAGTCTCCTTTGTTACTGATGAGTCCATCTGTAGGGAAGTTACATGTCTCCTATGTTACTGATGAGTCCACCTGTAGGGCAGTTACATGTCTCCTATGTTACTGATGAGTCCATCTGCAGGGCAGTTACATCTCTCCTATATTACTGATAATCCTATCTGCAGGGCATTTACATGTCTCCTATGGTACTGATGAGTCCATCTGTAGGGCAGTTACATGTCTCCTTTGTTACTGATACTCTCATCTGCAGGGCATTTACATGTCTCCTATTTTACATATAAATCCATCTGCAGGGCAGTTACAGGTATCCTGTTTTACTGATAACCCCATCTGCAGGGCAGTTACAGGTCTCCTATTTTACTGATAATCCCATCTGCAGGGCAGTTACAGGTCTCCTATTTTACTGATAATCCCATCTGCAGGGCAGTTACAGGTCTCCTATTTTACTGATAATCCCATCTGCAGGAAAGTTACATGTCTTATATGTTACTGATGAGTCCATCTTTAGGACAGTTACATGTCTCCTATGTTACTGATGAGTCCATCTGCAGGGCAGTTACAGGTATCCTGTTTTACTGATAACCCCATCTGCAGGGCAGTTACATGTCTCCTATTTTACTGATAATCCCATCTGCAGGGCAGTTACAGGTGTCCTAATTTACAAATTATCCCATCTGCAGTGCAGTTACAGGTCTCCTATTTTACTGATAATCCCATCTGCATGGCACTTACATGTCTCCTATGTTACTGATAATCCCATCTGCAGGGCAGTTACATATCTCCTATTTTACTGATAATCCCATCTGCAGGGCAGTTACATGTCTCCTATTTTACTGATAATTCCATCTGCTGGGCAGTTACATATCTCCTTTTTTACAGATAATCCCATCTGCCGGGCAGTTACATATCTCCTATTTTACTGATGAGTCCATCTGCAGGGCAGTTACATGTCTGCTATGTTACTGATAATCCCATCTGCAGGGCAGTTACAGGTCTCCTATTTTACTGATAATCCCATTTGCAGGGCATTTACATATCTCCAATATTAATGATAATCCCATCTGCAGGGCAGTTACAAGTCTCCTATTTTTCTGATAATCCCATCTGCAGGGAAGTTACATATCTCCTATGTTACTGATAATCCCATCTGTAGGGGAGTTACAAGTCTCCCATGTTACTGAGGAGTCCATCTGTAGGGCACTTACATGTCTCCTATGTTACTGATGAGTCCATCTGCAGGGCAGTTACATCTCTCCTATATTACTGATAATCCTATCTGCAGGGCATTTACATGTCTCCTATGGTACTGATGAGTCCATCTGTAGGGCAGTTACATGTCTCCTATGTTACTGATACTCTCATCTGCAGGGCATTTACATGTCTCCTATTTTACTTATAAATCCATCTGCAGGAAAGTTACATATCTCCTATGTTACTGATAATCCCATCTGTAGGGGAGTTACAAGTCTCCTTTGTTACTGATGAGTCCATCTGTAGGGAAGTTACATGTCTCCTATGTTACTGATGTGTCCATTTCCAGGGCAGTTACATCTCACCTATATTACTGATAATCCTATCTGCAGGGCAGTTACATGTCTCCTATGGTACTGATAACCCCATCTGAAGGGGAGTTACAAGTCTCCTATGGTACTGATGAGTCCATCTGCAGGGCAGTTACATGTCTCCTATGTTACTGATGAGTCCATATGTAGGACAGTTACATGTCTCCTATGTTACTGATGAGTCCACCTGTAGGGCAGTTACAGGTCTCCTATGTTACTGATGAGTCCATCTGCAGGGCAGTTACAGGTATCCTGTTTTACAGATAACCCCATCTGCAGGGCAGTTACATGTCTCCTATTTTACTGATAATCCCCTCTGCAGGGCAGTTACAGGTATCCTAATTTACTAATTATCCCATCTGCAGTGCAGTTACAGGTCTCCTATTTTACTGATAATCCCATCTGCATGGCATTTACATGTCTCCCAAATTACTGATAATCCCATCTGCAGGGCAGTTACATATCTCCTATTTTACTGATAATCCCATCTGCAGGGCAGTTACATATCTCCTATTTTACTGATAATACTATCTGCAGGGCAGTTACATCTCTCCTATATTACTGATAATCCTATCTGCAGGGTAGTTGCATGTCTCCTATGGTACTGATGAGTCCATCTGCAGGGCAGTTACATGTCTCCTATGTTACTGATGAGTCCATCTGTAGGGCAGTTACATGTCTCCTATTTTACTGATAATTCCATCTGCAGGGCAGTTACATATCTCCTATTTTACTGATAATCCCATCTGCAGGGCAGTTACATATCTTCTATTTTACAGATGAGTCCATCTGCAGGGCAGTTACATGTCTGCTATGTTACTGATAATCCCATCTGCAGGGCAGTTACTTGTCTCCCAATTTACTGACGAGTCCATCTGCAGGACAGTTACATGTCTCCTATATTACTGATAATCCCATCTGCAGGGCAGTTACATGTCTCCTATTTTACTGATAATCCCATCTGCAGGGCAGTTACATGTCTCCTATGTTACTGATAATCCCATCTGCAAGGCAGTTACAGGACTCCTATTTTACTGACAATTTCATCTGCATGGCAGTTACATGTCTCCTATTTTAATGATAATACTATCTGCAGGGCAGTTACATCTCTCCTATATTACTGATAATCCTATCTGCAGGGTAGTTGCATGTCTCCTATGGTACTGATGAGTCCATCTGCAGGGCAGTTACATGTCTCCTATGTTACTGATGAGTCCATCTGTAGGGCAGTTACATGTCTCCTATGTTACTGATAATTCCATCTGCAGGGCAGTTACATATCTCCTATTGTACTGATAATCCCATCTGCAGGGCAGTTACATATGTCCTATTTTACTGATAATACTATCTGCAGGGCAGTTACATATCTCCTATTTTACTGATGAGTCCATCTGCAGGAGAGTTACATGTCTCCTATTTTACTGATAATCCCATCTGCAGGGCAGTTACAGGTCTCCTATGTTACTGATAATCCCATCTGCAGAGCAGTTACATGTCTCCTATATTACTGATAATCCCATCTGCAGGAGAGTTACAGGTCTCCTATTTTGCTGATAATTTCATCTGCAGGGCAGTTACATGTCTCCTATTTTACTGATAATCCCATCTGCAGGACAGTTACAGGTCTCCTCTTTTACTGGTAATCCCATTTGCAGGGCAGTTACATATCTCCTATATTAATGATAATCCCATCTGCAGGGAAGTTACATATCTCCTATGTTACTGATAATCCCATCTGTAGGGGAGTTACAAGTCTCCCATGTTACTGAGGAGTCCATCTGTAGGGCAGTTACATGTCTCCTATGTTACTGATGAGTCCATCTGCAGGGCAGTTACATCTCTCCTATATTACTGATAATCCTATCTGCAGGGCATTTACATGACTCCTATGGTACTGATGAGTCCATCTGTAGGGCAGTTACATGTCTCCGATGTTACTGATACTCTCATCTGCAGGGCATTTACATGTCTCCTATTTTACTTATTAATCCATCTGCAGGGCAGTTACAGGTATCCTGTTTTACTGATAATCCCATCTGCAGGGCAGTTACAGGTCTCCTATTTTACAGATAATCCCATCTGCAGGGCAGTTACAGGTCTCCTATTTTACTGATAATCCCATCTGCAGGAAAGTTACATATCTCCTATTTTACTGATAATCCCATCTGTAGGGGTGTTACAAGTCTCCTTTGTTACTGATGAGTCCATCTGTAGGGAAGTTACATGTCTCCTATGTTACTGATGAGTCCACCTGTAGGGCAGTTACATGTCTCCTATGTTACTGATGAGTCCATCTGCAGGGCAGTTACATCTCTCCTATATTACTGATAATCCTATCTGCAGGGCATTTACATGTCTCCTATGGTACTGATGAGTCCATCTGTAGGGCAGTTACATGTCTCCTATGTTACTGATACTCTCATCTGCAGGGCATTTACATGTCTCCTATTTTACATATAAATCCATCTGCAGGGCAGTTACAGGTATCCTGTTTTACTGATAACCCCATCTGCAGGGCAGTTACAGGTCTCCTATTTTACTGATAATCCCATCTGCAGGGCAGTTACAGGTCTCCTATTTTACTGATAATCCCATCTGCAGGGCAGTTACAGGTCTCCTATTTTACTGATAATCCCATCTGCAGGAAAGTTACATGTTATATATGTTATTGATGAGTCCATCTTTAGGACAGTTACATGTCTCCTATGTTACTGATGAGTCCATCTGCAGGGCAGTTACAGGTATCCTGTTTTACTGATAACCCCATCTGCAGGGCAGTTACATGTCTCCTATTTTACTGATAATCCCATCTGCAGGGCAGTTACAGGTGTCCTAATTTACAAATTATCCCATCTGCAGTGCAGTTACAGGTCTCCTATTTTACTGATAATCCCATCTGCATGGCACTTACATGTCTCCTATGTTACTGATAATCCCATCTGCAGGGCAGTTACATATCTCCTATTTTACTGATAATCCCATCTGCAGGGCAGTTACATGTCTCCTATTTTACTGATAATTCCATCTGCTGGGCAGTTACATATCTCCTTTTTTACTGATAATCCCATCTGCAGGGCAGTTACATATCTCCTATTTTACTGATGTCCATCTGCAGGGCAGTTACATGTCTGCTATGTTACTGATAATCCCATCTGCAGGGCAGTTACATGTCTCCAATTTTACTGATAATCCCATCTGCAGGGCAGTTACAAGTCTCCTATTTTTCTGATAATCCCATCAGCAGGGAAGTTACATATCTCCTATGTTACTGATAATCCCATCTGTAGGGGAGTTACAAGTCTCCCATGTTACTGAGGAGTCCATCTGTAGGGCACTTACATGTCTCCTATGTTACTGATGAGTCCATCTGCAGGGCAGTTACATCTCTCCTATATTACTGATAATCCTACCTGCAGGGCATTTACATGTCTCCTATGGTACTGATGAGTCCATCTGTATGGCAGTTACATGTCTCCTATGTTACTGATACTCTCATCTGCAGGGCATTTACATGTCTCCTATTTTACTTATAAGTCCATCTGCAGGAAAGTTACATATCTCCTATGTTACTGATAATCCCATCTGTAGGGGAGTTACAAGTCTCCTTTGTTACTGATGAGTCCATCTGTAGGGAAGTTACATGTCTCCTATGTTACTGATGTGTCCATTTCCAGGGCAGTTACATCTCACCTATATTACTGATAATCCTATCTGCAGGGCAGTTACATGTCTTCTATGGTACTGATAATCCCATCTGAAGGGGAGTTACAAGTCTCCTATGGTACTGATGAGTCCATCTGCAGGGCAGTTACATGTCTCCTATGTTACTGATGAGTCCATCTGTAGGACAGTTACATGTCTCCTATGTTACTGATGAGTCCATCTGTAGGACAGTTACATGTCTCCTATGTTACTGATGAGTCCATCTGCAGGGCAGTTACAGGTATCCTGTTTTACTGATAACGCCATCTGCAGGGCAGTTACATGTCTCCTATTTTACTGATAATCCCCTCTGCAGGGCAGTTACAGGTATCCTAATTTACTTATTATCCCATCTGCAGTGCAGTTACAGGTCTCCTATTTTACTGATAATCCCATCTGCATGGCATTTACATGTCTCCCAAATTACTGATAATCCCATCTGCAGGGCAGTTACATATCTCCTATTTTACTGATAATCCCATCTGCAGGGCAGTTACATGTCTCCTATTTTACTGATAATTCCATCTGCAGGGCAGTTACATATCTCCTATTTTACTGATAATCCCATCTGCAGGGCAGTTACATATCTTCTATTTTACAGATGAGTCCATCTGCAGGGCAGTTACATGTCTGCTATGTTACTGATAATCCCATCTGCAGGGCAGTTACTTGTCTCCCAATTTACTGACGAGTCCATCTGCAGGGCAGTTACATGTCTCCTATTTTACTGATAATCCCATCTGCAGGGCAGTTACATGTCTCCTATGTAACTGATAATCCCATCTGCAAGGCAGTTACAGGACTCCTATTTTACTGTCAATTTCATCTGCATGGCAGTTACATGTCTCCTATATTACTGATAATCCCATCTGCAGGGCAGTTACATGTCTCCTATTTTACTGATAATCCCATCTGCAGGGCAGTTACATATCTCATATATTACTGATCATCCAATCTGCAGGGCCATTACATGTCTCCTATTTTACTGATAATCCAATCTGCAGGGCAGTTACATATCTCCTATGTTACTGATGAGTCCATCTGTAGGGCAGTTACATGTCTCCTATGTTACTGATGAGTCCATCTGCAGGGCAGTTACATGTCTCCTATTTTACTGATAACCCCATCTGCAGGGCAGTTACATGTCTCCTATTTTACTGATAATCCCATCTGCAGGGCAGTTACATATCTCCTATTTTACTGATGAGTCCATCTGCAGGGCAGTTACATGTCTCCTATGTTACTGATGAGTCCATCTGCAGGGCAGTTACATGTCTCCTATGTTACTGATTAATCCCATCTGCAGGGCAGTTACATGTCTCCTATTTTACTGATAAACCCATCTGCAGGGCAGTTACATGTCTCCTATGTTACTGATAATCCCATCTGCAAAGCAGTTACAGGTCTCCTATTTTACTGATAATTTCATCTGCAGGGCAGTTACGTCTCCTATGTTACTGATAATCCCATCTGCATTTACATATCTCCTATTTTAATGATGAGTCCGTCTGCAGGGTAGTTACATGACTCCTATTTTACTGATAATCCTATATGCAGGGCAGTTACAGGTCTCCTATTTTAACGATGAGTCCATCTGCAGAGCAGTTACATGTTTCCTATTTTACTGATAATCCTTTCTGCAGGACAGTTACAGGTCTCCTGTTTTACTGATAATCCCATTTGCAGGGCAGTTACATATCTCCTATATTAATGTTAATCCCATCTGCAGGGAAGTTACATATCTCCTATGTTACTGATAATCCCATCTGTAGGGGAGTTACAAGTCTCCCATGTTACTGAGGAGTCCATCTGTAGGGCAGTTACATGTCTGCTATGTTACTGATAATCCCATCTGCAGGGCAGTTACTTGTCTCCCAATTTACTGACAAGTCCATCTGCAGGGCAGTTACATGTCTCCTATATTACTGATAATCCCATCTGCAGGGCAGTTACATGTCTCCTATTTTACTGATAATCCAATCTGCAGGGCAGTTACATGTCTCCTATGTTACTGATAATCCCATCTGCAAGGCAGTTACAGGACTCCTATTTTACTGACAATTTCATCTGCATGGCAGTTACATGTCTCCTATTTTACTGATAATCCCATTTGCAGGGCAGTTACATATCTCCTATGTTACTGATAATCCCATCTGTAGGGGAGTTACAAGTCTCCCATGTTACTGAGGAGTCCATCTGTAGGGCAGTTACATGTCTCCTATGTTACTGATAATCCTATCTGCAGGGCATTTACATGTCTCCTATGGTACTGATGAGTCCATCTGTAGGGCAGTTACATGTCTCCTATGTTACTGATACTCTCATCTGCAGGGCATTTACATGTCTCCTACGGTACTGATGAGTCCATCTGCAGGGCAGTTACAGGTACCCTGTTTTACTGATAACCCCATCTGCAGGGCAGTTACATGTCTCCTATTTTACTGATAATCCCATCTGCAGGGCAGTTACAGGTCTCCTATTTTACTGATAATCCCATCTGCAGGGCAGTTACATGTCTCCTATTTTACTGATGAGTCCATCTGCAGGGCAGTTACATGTCTCCTATGTTACTGATGAGTCCATCTGCAGGGCAGTTACATGTCTCCTATGTTACTGATTAATCCCATCTGCAGGGCAGTTACAGGTCTCCTATTTTACTGATAATCCCATCTGCAGGGCAGTTACATGTCTCCTATGTTACTGATAATCCCATCTGCAAAAAAGTTACAGGTCTCCTATTTTACTGATAATTTCATCTGCAGGGCAGTTACGTCTCCTATGTTACTGATAATCCCATCTGCAGTTACATATCTCCTATTTTAATGATGAGTCCGTCTGCAGGGTAGTTACATGACTCCTATTTTACTGATAATGCTATATGCAGGGCAGTTACAGGTCTCCTATTTTAACGATGAGTCCATCTGCAGGACAGTTACAGGTCTCCTATTTTACTGATAATCCCATTTGCAGGGCATTTACATATCTTCAATATTAATGATAATCCCATCTGCAGGGCAGTTACAGGTCTCCTATTTTTCTGATAATCCCATCTGCAGGGAAGTTACATATCTCCTATGTTACTGATAATCCCATCTGTAGGGGAGTTACAAGTCTCCCATGTTACTGAGGAGTCCATCTGTAGGGCAGTTACATGTCTCCTATGTTACTGATGAGTCCATCTGCAGGGCAGTTACATCTCTCCTATATTACTGATAATCCTTTCTGCAGGGCATTTACATGTCTCCTATGGTACTGATGAGTCCATCTGTAGGGCAGTTACATGTCTCCTATGTTACTGATACTCTCATCTGCAGGGCATTTACATGTCTCCTATTTTACTTATAAATCCATCTGCAGGGCAGTTACAGGTATCCTGTTTTACTGATAACCCCATCTGCAGGGCAGTTACATGTCTCCTATTTTACTGACAATCCCATCTGCAGGGCAGTTACAGGTCTCCTATTTTACTGATAATCCCATCTGCAGGGCAGTTACATGTCTGCTATTTTACTGATAATCCCATCTGTAGGGGAGTTACAAGTCTCCTTTGTTACTGATGAGTCCATCTGTAGGGAAGTTACATGTCTCCTATGTTACTGATGTGTCCATTTCCAGGGCAGTTACATCTCACCTAGATTACTGATAATCCTATCTGCAGGGCAGTTACATGTCTCCTATTTTACTGATAATCCCATCTGCAGGGCAGTTACAGGTCTCCTATTTTACTGATAATCCCATCTGCAGGAAAGTTACATATCTCCTATTTTACTGATAATCCCATCTGTAGGGGAGTTACAAGTCTCCTTTGTTACTGATGAGTCCATCTGTAGGGAAGTTACATGTCTCCTATGTTACTGATGTGTCCATTTCCAGGGTAGTTACATCTCACCTAGATTACTGAAAACCCCATCTGCAGGGCAGTTACATGTCTCCTATTTTACTGATAATCCCATCTGCAGGGCAGTTACAGGTCTCCTATTTTACTGATAATCCCATCTGCAGGAAAGTTACATATCTCCTATTTTACTGATAATCCCATCTGTAGGGGTGCTACAAGTCTCCTTTGTTACTGATGAGTCCATCTGTAGGGAAGTTACATGTCTCCTATGTTACTGATGAGTCCACCTGTAGGGCAGTTACATGTCTCCTATGTTACTGATGAGTCCATCTGCAGGGCAGTTACATCTCTCCTATATTACTGATAATCCTATCTGCAGGGCATTTACATGTCTCCTATGGTACTGATGAGTCCATCTGTAGGGCAGTTACATGTCTCCTATGTTACTGATACTCTCATCTGCAGGGCATTTACATGTCTCCTATTTTACATATAAATCCATCTGCAGGGCAGTTACAGGTATCCTGTTTTACTGATAACCCCATCTGCAGGGCAGTTACAGGTCTCCTATTTTACTGATAATCCCATCTGCAGGGCAGTTACAGGTCTCCTATTTTACTGATAATCCCATCTGCAGGGCAGTTACAGGTCTCCTATTTTACTGATAATCCCATCTGCAGGAAAGTTACATGTCTTATATGTTACTGATGAGTCCATCTTTAGGACAGTTACATGTCTCCTATGTTACTGATGAGTCCATCTGCAGGGCAGTTACAGGTATCCTGTTTTACTGATAACCCCATCTGCAGGGCAGTTACATGTCTCCTATTTTACTGATAATCCCATCTGCAGGGCAGTTACAGGTGTCCTAATTTACAAATTATCCCATCTGCAGTGCAGTTACAGGTCTCCTATTTTACTGATAATCCCATCTGCATGGCACTTACATGTCTCCTATGTTACTGATAATCCCATCTGCAGGGCAGTTACATATCTCCAATTTTACTGATAATCCCATCTGCAGGGCAGTTACATGTCTCCTATTTTACTGATAATTCCATCTGCTGGGCAGTTACATATCTCCTTTTTTACAGATAATCCCATCTGCCGGGCAGTTACATATCTCCTATTTTACTGATGAGTCCATCTGCAGGGCAGTTACATGTCTGCTATGTTACTGATAATCCCATCTGCAGGGCAGTTACATGTCTCCTATTTTACTGATAATCCCATCTGCAGGACAGTTACAGGTCTCCTATTTTACTGATAATCCCATTTGCAGGGCATTTACATATCTCCAATATTAATGATAATCCCATCTGCAGGGCAGTTACAAGTCTCCTATTTTTCTGATAATCCCATCTGCAGGGAAGTTACATATCTCCTATGTTACTGATAATCCCATCTGTAGGGGAGTTACAAGTCTCCCATGTTACTGAGGAGTCCATCTGTAGGGCACTTACATGTCTCCTATGTTACTGATGAGTCCATCTGCAGGGCAGTTACATCTCTCCTATATTACTGATAATCCTATCTGCAGGGCATTTACATGTCTCCTATGGTACTGATGAGTCCATCTGTAGGGCAGTTACATGTCTCCTATGTTACTGATACTCTCATCTGCAGGGCATTTACATGTCTCCTATTTTACTTATAAATCCATCTGCAGGAAAGTTACATATCTCCTATGTTACTGATAATCCCATCTGTAGGGGAGTTACAAGTCTCCTTTGTTACTGATGAGTCCATCTGTAGGGAAGTTACATGTCTCCTATGTTACTGATGTGTCCATTTCCAGGGCAGTTACATCTCACCTATATTACTGATAATCCTATCTGCAGGGCAGTTACATGTCTCCTATGGTACTGATAATCCCATCTGAAGGGGAGTTACAAGTCTCCTATGGTACTGATGAGTCCATCTGCAGGGCAGTTACATGTCTCCTATGTTACTGATGAGTCCATATGTAGGACAGTTACATGTCTCCTATGTTACTGATGAGTCCACCTGTAGGGCAGTTACAGGTCTCCTATGTTACTGATGAGTCCATCTGCAGGGCAGTTACAGGTATCCTGTTTTACAGATAACCCCATCTGCAGGGCAGTTACATGTCTCCTATTTTACTGATAATCCCCTCTGCAGGGCAGTTACAGGTATCCTAATTTACTAATTATCCCATCTGCAGTGCAGTTACAGGTCTCCTATTTTACTGATAATCCCATCTGCATGGCATTTACATGTCTCCCAAATTACTGATAATCCCATCTGCAGGGCAGTTACATATCTCCTATTTTACTGATAATCCCATCTGCAGGGCAGTTACATATCTCCTATTTTACTGATAATACTATCTGCAGGGCAGTTACATATCTCCTATTTTACTGATAATCCCATCTGCAGGGCAGTTACATATCTTCTATTTTACAGATGAGTCCATCTGCAGGGCAGTTACATGTCTGCTATGTTACTGATAATCCCATCTGCAGGGCAGTTACTTGTCTCCCAATTTACTGACGAGTCCATCTGCAGGGCAGTTACATGTCTCCTATATTACTGATAATCCCATCTGCAGGGCAGTTACATGTCTCCTATTTTACTGATAATCCCATCTGCAGGGCAGTTACATGTCTCCTATGTTACTGATAATCCCATCTGCAAGGCAGTTACAGGACTCCTATTTTACTGACAATTTCATCTGCATGGCAGTTACATGTCTCCTATTTTAATGATAATACTATCTGCAGGGTAGTTACATCTCTCCTATATTACTGAGAATCCTATCTGCAGGGTAGTTGCATGTCTCCTATGGTACTGATGAGTCCATCTGCAGGGCAGTTACATGTCTCCTATGTTACTGATGAGTCCATCTGTAGGGCAGTTACATGTCTCCTATGTTACTGATAATTCCATCTGCAGGGCAGTTACATATCTCCTATTGTACTGATAATCCCATCTGCAGGGCAGTTACATATGTCCTATTTTACTGATAATACTATCTGCAGGGCAGTTACATATCTCCTATTTTACTGATGAGTCCATCTGCAGGAGAGTTACATGTCTCCTATTTTACTGATAATCCCATCTGCAGGGCAGTTACAGGTCTCCTATGTTACTGATAATCCCATCTGCAGAGCAGTTACATGTCTCCTATATTACTGATAATCCCATCTGCAGGAGAGTTACAGGTCTCCTATTTTGCTGATAATTTCATCTGCAGGGCAGTTACATGTCTCCTATTTTGCTGATAATCCCATCTGCAGGACAGTTACAGGTCTCCTCTTTTACTGGTAATCCCATTTGCAGGGCAGTTACATATCTCCTATATTAATGATAATCCCATCTGCAGGGAAGTTACATATCTCCTATGTTACTGATAATCCCATCTGTAGGGGAGTTACAAGTCTCCCATGTTACTGAGGAGTCCATCTGTAGGGCAGTTACATGTCTCCTATGTTACTGATGAGTCCATCTGCAGGGCAGTTACATCTCTCCTATATTACTGATAATCCTATCTGCAGGGCATTTACATGTCTCCTATGGTACTGATGAGTCCATCTGTAGGGCAGTTACATGTCTCCGATGTTACTGATACTCTCATCTGCAGGGCATTTACATGTCTCCTATTTTACTTATTAATCCATCTGCAGGGCAGTTACAGGTATCCTGTTTTACTGATAATCCCATCTGCAGGGCAGTTACAGGTCTCCTATTTTACAGATAATCCCATCTGCAGGGCAGTTACAGGTCTTCTATTTTACTGATAATCCCATCTGCAGGAAAGTTACATATCTCCTATTTTACTGATAATCCCATCTGTAGGGGTGTTACAAGTCTCCTTTGTTACTGATGAGTCCATCTGTAGGGAAGTTACATGTCTCCTATGTTACTGATGAGTCCACCTGTAGGGCAGTTACATGTCTCCTATGTTACTGATGAGTCCATCTGCAGGGCAGTTACATCTCTCCTATATTACTGATAATCCTATCTGCAGGGCATTTACATGTCTCCTATGGTACTGATGAGTCCATCTGTAGGGCAGTTACATGTCTCCTATGTTACTGATACTCTCATCTGCAGGGCATTTACATGTCTCCTATTTTACATATAAATCCATCTGCAGGGCAGTTACAGGTATCCTGTTTTACTGATAACCCCATCTGCAGGGCAGTTACAGGTCTCCTATTTTACTGATAATCCCATCTGCAGGGCAGTTACAGGTCTCCTATTTTACTGATAATCCCATCTGCAGGGCAGTTACAGGTCTCCTATTTTACTGATAATCCCATCTGCAGGAAAGTTACATGTTATATATGTTATTGATGAGTCCATCTTTAGGACAGTTACATGTCTCCTATGTTACTGATGAGTCCATCTGCAGGGCAGTTACAGGTATCCTGTTTTACTGATAACCCCATCTGCAGGGCAGTTACATGTCTCCTATTTTACTGATAATCCCATCTGCAGGGCAGTTACAGGTGTCCTAATTTACAAATTATCCCATCTGCAGTGCAGTTACAGGTCTCCTATTTTACTGATAATCCCATCTGCATGGCACTTACATGTCTCCTATGTTACTGATAATCCCATCTGCAGGGCAGTTACATATCTCCTATTTTACTGATAATCCCATCTGCAGGGCAGTTACATGTCTCCTATTTTACTGATAATTCCATCTGCTGGGCAGTTACATATCTCCTTTTTTACTGATAATCCCATCTGCAGGGCAGTTACATATCTCCTATTTTACTGATGTCCATCTGCAGGGCAGTTACATGTCTGCTATGTTACTGATAATCCCATCTGCAGGGCAGTTACATGTCTCCAATTTTACTGATAATCCCATCTGCAGGGCAGTTACAAGTCTCCTATTTTTCTGATAATCCCATCAGCAGGGAAGTTACATATCTCCTATGTTACTGATAATCCCATCTGTAGGGGAGTTACAAGTCTCCCATGTTACTGAGGAGTCCATCTGTAGGGCACTTACATGTCTCATATGTTACTGATGAGTCCATCTGCAGGGCAGTTACATCTCTCCTATATTACTGATAATCCTACCTGCAGGGCATTTACATGTCTCCTATGGTACTGATGAGTCCATCTGTAGGGCAGTTACATGTCTCCTATGTTACTGATACTCTCATCTGCAGGGCATTTACATGTCTCCTATTTTACTTATAAGTCCATCTGCAGGAAAGTTACATATCTCCTATGTTACTGATAATCCCATCTGTAGGGGAGTTACAAGTCTCCTTTGTTACTGATGAGTCCATCTGTAGGGAAGTTACATGTCTGCTATGTTACTGATGTGTCCATTTCCAGGGCAGTTACATCTCACCTATATTACTGATAATCCTATCTGCAGGGCAGTTACATGTCTTCTATGGTACTGATAATCCCATTTGAAGGGGAGTTACAAGTCTCCTATGGTACTGATGAGTCCATCTGCAGGGCAGTTACATGTCTCCTATGTTACTGATGAGTCCATCTGTAGGACAGTTACATGTCTCCTATGTTACTGATGAGTCCATCTGTAGGACAGTTAAATGTCTCCTATGTTACTGATGAGTCCATCTGCAGGGCAGTTACAGGTATCCTGTTTTACTGATAACCCCATCTGCAGGGCAGTTACATGTCTCCTATTTTACTGATAATCCCCTCTGCAGGGCAGTTACAGGTATCCTAATTTACTTATTATCCCATCTGCAGTGCAGTTACAGGTCTCCTATTTTACTGATAATCCCATCTGCATGGCATTTACATGTCTCCCAAATTACTGATAATCCCATCTGCAGGGCAGTTACATATCTCCTATTTTACTGATAATCCCATCTGCAGGGCAGTTACATGTCTCCTATTTTACTGATAATTCCATCTGCAGGGCAGTTACATATCTCCTATTTTACTGATAATCCCATCTGCAGGGCAGTTACATATCTTCTATTTTACAGATGAGTCCATCTGCAGGGCAGTTACATGTCTGCTATGTTACTGATAATCCCATCTGCAGGGCAGTTACTTGTCTCCCAATTTACTGACGAGTCCATCTGCAGGGCAGTTACATGTCTCCTATTTTACTGATAATCCCATCTGCAGGGCAGTTACATGTCTCCTATGTAACTGATAATCCCATCTGCAAGGCAGTTACAGGACTCCTATTTTACTGTCAATTTCATCTGCATGGCAGTTACATGTCTCCTATATTACTGATAATCCCATCTGCAGGGCAGTTACATGTCTCCTATTTTACTGATAATCCCATCTGCAGGGCAGTTACATATCTCATATATTACTGATCATCCAATCTGCAGGGCCATTACATGTCTCCTATTTTACTGATAATCCAATCTGCAGGGCAGTTACATATCTCCTATGTTACTGATGAGTCCATCTGTAGGGCAGTTACATGTCTCCTATGTTACTGATGAGTCCATCTGCAGGGCAGTTACATGTCTCCTATTTTACTGATAACCCCATCTGCAGGGCAGTTACATGTCTCCTATTTTACTGATAATCCCATCTGCAGGGCAGTTACATGTCTCCTATTTTACTGATGAGTCCATCTGCAGGGCAGTTACATGTCTCCTATGTTACTGATGAGTCCATCTGCAGGGCAGTTACATGTCTCCTATGTTACTGATTAATCCCATCTGCAGGGCAGTTACATGTCTCCTATTTTACTGATAAACCCATCTGCAGGGCAGTTACATGTCTCCTATGTTACTGATAATCCCATCTGCAAAGCAGTTACAGGTCTCCTATTTTACTGATAATTTCATCTGCAGGGCAGTTACGTCTCCTATGTTACTGATAATCCCATCTGCATTTACATATCTCCTATTTTAATGATGAGTCCGTCTGCAGGGTAGTTACATGACTCCTATTTTACTGATAATCCTATATGCAGGGCAGTTACAGGTCTCCTGTTTTACTGATAATCCCATTTGCAGGGCAGTTACATATCTCCTATATTAATGTTAATCCCATCTGCAGGGAAGTTACATATCTCCTATGTTACTGATAATCCCATCTGTAGGGGAGTTACAAGTCTCCCATGTTACTGAGGAGTCCATCTGTAGGGCAGTTACATGTCTGCTATGTTACTGATAATCCCATCTGCAGGGCAGTTTCTTGTCTCCCAATTTACTGACAAGTCCATCTGCAGGGCAGTTACATGTCTCCTATATTACTGATAATCCCATCTGCAGGGCAGTTACATGTCTCCTATTTTACTGATAATCCAATCTGCAGGGCAGTTACATGTCTCCTATGTTACTGATAATCCCATCTGCAAGGCAGTTACAGGACTCCTATTTTACTGACAATTTCATCTGCATGGCAGTTACATGTCTCCTATTTTACTGATAATCCCATTTGCAGGGCAGTTACATATCTCCTATATTAATGTTAATCCCATCTGCAGGGAAGTTACATATCTCCTATGTTACTGATAATCCCATCTGTAGGGGAGTTACAAGTCTCCCATGTTACTGAGGAGTCCATCTGTAGGGCAGTTACATGTCTCCTATGTTACTGATAATCCTATCTGCAGGGCATTTACATGTCTCCTATGGTACTGATGAGTCCATCTGTAGGGCAGTTACATGTCTCCTATGTTACTGATACTCACATCTGCAGGGCATTTACATGTCTCCTACGGTACTGATGAGTACATCTGCAGGGCAGTTACAGGTACCCTGTTTTACTGATAACCCCATCTGCAGGGCAGTTACATGTCTCCTATTTTACTGATAATCCCATCTGCAGGGCAGTTACAGGTCTCCTATTTTACTGATAATCCCATCTGCAGGGCAGTTACATGTCTCCTATTTTACTGATGAGTCCATCTGCAGGGCAGTTACATGTCTCCTATGTTACTGATGAGTCCATCTGCAGGGCAGTTACATGTCTCCTATGTTACTGATTAATCCCATCTGCAGGGCAGTTACAGGTCTCCTATTTTACTGATAATCCCATCTGCAGGGCAGTTACATGTCTCCTATGTTACTGATAATCCCATCTGCAAAGCAGTTACAGGTCTCCTATTTTACTGATAATTTCATCTGCAGGGCAGTTACGTCTCCTATGTTACTGATAATCCCATCTGCAGTTACATATCTCCTATTTTAATGATGAGTCCGTCTGCAGGGTAGTTACATGACTCCTATTTTACTGATAATCCTATATGCAGGGCAGTTACAGGTCTCCTATTTTAACGATGAGTCCATCTGCAGGGCAGTTACATGTTTCCTATTTTACTGATAATCCTTTCTGCAGGACAGTTACAGGTCTCCTATTTTACTGATAATCCCATTTGCAGGGCATTTACATATCTTCAATATTAATGATAATCCCATCTGCAGGGCAGTTACAGGTCTCCTATTTTTCTGATAATCCCATCTGCAGGGAAGTTACATATCTCCTATGTTACTGATAATCCCATCTGTAGGGGAGTTACAAGTCTCCCATGTTACTGAGGAGTCCATCTGTAGGGCAGTTACATGTCTCCTATGTTACTGATGAGTCCATCTGCAGGGCAGTTACATCTCTCCTATATTACTGATAATCCTTTCTGCAGGGCAGTTACAGGTATCCTGTTTTACTGATAACCCCATCTGCAGGGCAGTTACATGTCTCCTATTTTACTGATAATCCCATCTGCAGAGCAGTTACAGGTCTCCTATTTTACTGATAATCCCATCTGCAGGGCAGTTACATGTCTGCTATTTTACTGATAATCCCATCTGTAGGGGAGTTACAAGTCTCCTTTGTTACTGATGAGTCCATCTGTAGGGAAGTTACATGTCTCCTATGTTACTGATGTGTCCATTTCCAGGGCAGTTACATCTCACCTAGATTACTGATAATCCTATCTGCAGGGCAGTTACATGTCTCCTATTTTACTGATAATCCCATCTGCAGGGCAGTTACAGGTCTCCTATTTTACTGATAATCCCATCTGCAGGAAAGTTACATATCTCCTATTTTACTGATAATCCCATCTGTAGGGGAGTTACAAATCTCCTTTGTTACTGATGAGTCCATCTGTAGGGAAGTTACATGTCACCTATGTTACTGATGTGTCCATTTCCAGTGTAGTTACATCTCACCTAGATTACTGAAAACCCCATCTGCAGGGCAGTTACATGTCTCCTATTTTACTGATAATCCCATCTGCAGGGCAGTTACAGGTCTCCTATTTTACTGATAATCCCATCTGCAGGAAAGTTACATATCTCCTATTTTACTGATAATCCCATCTGTAGGGGAGTTACAAGTCTCCTTTGTTACTGATGAGTCCATCTGTAGGGAAGTTACATGTCTCCTATGTTACTGATGTGTCCATTTCCAGGGCAGTTACATCTCACCTAGATTACTGATAATCCTATCTGCAGGGCAGTTACATGTCTCCAATGGTACTGATGAGTCCATCTGCAGGGCAGTTAGATGTCTCCTATGTTACTGATGAGTCCATCTGTAGGACAGTTACATGTCTCCTATGTTACTGATGAGTCCACCTGTAGGGCAGTTACATATCTCCTATGTTACTGATGAGTCCATCTGCAGGGCAGTTACAGGTATCCTGTTTTACTGATAACCCCATCTGCAGGGCAGTTGCATGTCTCCTATGTTACTGATAATCCCATCTGCAGGGCAGTTACATGTGTCCTAATTTACTAATTATCCCATCTGCAGTGCAGTTACAGGTCTCCTATTTTACTGATAATCCCATCTGCAGGGCAGTTACATATCTCCTATTTTACTGATAATCCCATCTGCAGGGCAGTTACATGTCTGCTATGTTACTGATAATCCCATCTGCAGGGCAGTTACATGTAACCTATGTTACTGATAATCCCATCTGCAGGGTAGTTACATGTCTCCTATTTTACTGATAATCCCATCTGCAGGGCAGTTACAGGTGTCCTAATTTACTAATTATCCCATCTGCAGTGCAGTTACAGGTCTATTTTACTGATAATCCCATCTGCATGGCACTTACATGTCTCCTATGTTACTGATAATCCCATCTGCAGGGCAGTTAGATATCTCCTATTTTACTGATAATCCCATCTGCAGGGCAGTTACATGTCTCCTATTTTACTGATAATTCCATCTGCAGGGCAACTACATATTTCCTATTGTACTGATAATCCCATCTGCAGGGCAGTTACATATCACCTATTTTACTGATAATCCCATCTGTAGGGCAGTTACATGTCTCCTATGTTATTGACGAGTCCATCTGCAGGGCAGTTACATGTCTCCTATGTTACTGATGAGTCCATCTGCAGGGCAGTTTCATGTCTCCTATTTTACTGATAATTCCATCTGCAGGGCAGTTACATATCTCCTATTTTACTGATAATCCCATCTGCAGGGCAGTTACATATCTCCTATTTTACTGATGAGTCCATCTGCAGGGCAATTACATGTCTGCTATGTTACTGATAATCCCATCTGCAGGGCAGTTACTTGTCTCCCAATTACTGATGAGTCCATCTGCAGGGCATTTACATGTCTCCTATATTACTGATAATCCCATCTGCAGGGCAGTTACATGTCTCCTGTGTTACTGATAATCCCATCTGCAAGGCAGTTACAGGTCTCCTATTTTACTGACAATTTCATCTGAATGGCAGTTACATGTCTCCTATGTTACTGATAATCCCATCTGCAGGGCAGTTACATGTCTCCTATTTTACTGATAATCTCATCTGCAGTGCAGTTACAGGTCTCCTATTTTACTGATAATCCCATCTGCAGGGCAGTTACATATCTCCTATTTTACTGATAATCCCATCTGCAGGGCAGTTACATGTCTGCTATGTTACTGATAATCCCATCTGCAGGGCAGTTACATGTCTCCTATTTTACTGATAATCCCATCTGCAGGGCAGTTACAGGTGTCCTAATTTACTAATTATCCCATCTGCAGTGCAGTTACAGGTCTATTTTACTGATAATCCCATCTGCATGGCATTTACATGTCTCCTATGTTACTGATAATCCCATCTGCAGGGCAGTTACATGTCTCCTATTTTACTGATAATTCCATCTGCAGGGCAGTTACATATCTCCTATTTTACTGATAATCCCATCTGCAGGGCAGTTACATATCTTCTATTTTACAGATGAGTCCATCTGTAGGGCAGTTACATGTCTGCTATGTTACTGATAATCCCATCTGCAGGGCAGTTACTTGTCTCCCAATTTACTGACGAGTCCATCTGCAGGGCAGTTACATGTCTCCTATTTTACTGATAATCCCATCTGCAGGGCAGTTACATGTCTCCTATGTAACTGATAATCCCATCTGCAAGGCAGTTACAGGACTCCTATTTTACTGTCAATTTCATCTGCATGGCAGTTACATGTCTCCTATATTACTGATAATCCCATCTGCAGGGCAGTTACATGTCTCCTATTTTACTGATAATCCCATCTGCAGGGCAGTTACATATCTCATATATTACTGATCATCCAATCTGCAGGGCCATTACATGTCTCCTATTTTACTGATAATCCAATCTGCAGGGCAGTTACATATCTTCTATGTTACTGATGAGTCCATCTGTAGGGCAATTACATGTCTCCTATGTTACTGATGAGTCCATCTGCAGGGCAGTTACATGTCTCCTATTTTACTGATAACCCCATCTGCAGGGCAGTTACATGTCTCCTATTTTACTGATAATCCCATCTGCAGGGCAGTTACATGTCTCCTATTTTACTGATGAGTCCATCTGCAGGGCAGTTACATGTCTCCTATGTTACTGATGAGTCCATCTGCAGGGCAGTTACATGTCTCCTATGTTACTGATTAATCCCATCTGCAGGGCAGTTACATGTCTCCTATTTTACTGATAAACCCATCTGCAGGGCAGTTACATGTCTCCTATGTTACTGATAATCCCATCTGCAAAGCAGTTACAGGTCTCCTATTTTACTGATAATTTCATCTGCAGGGCAGTTACGTCTCCTATGTTACTGATAATCCCATCTGCATTTACATATCTCCTATTTTAATGATGAGTCCGTCTGCAGGGTAGTTACATGACTCCTATTTTACTGATAATCCTATATGCAGGGCAGTTACAGGTCTCCTATTTTAACGATGAGTCCATCTGCAGAGCAGTTACATGTTTCCTATTTTACTGATAATCCTTTCTGCAGGACAGTTACAGGTCTCCTGTTTTACTGATAATCCCATTTGCAGGGCAGTTACATATCTCCTATATTAATGTTAATCCCATCTGCAGGGAAGTTACATATCTCCTATGTTACTGATAATCCCATCTGTAGGGGAGTTACAAGTCTCCCATGTTACTGAGGAGTCCATCTGTAGGGCAGTTACATGTCTGCTATGTTACTGATAATCCCATCTGCAGGGCAGTTACTTGTCTCCCAATTTACTGACAAGTCCATCTGCAGGGCAGTTACATGTCTCCTATATTACTGATAATCCCATCTGCAGGGCAGTTACATGTCTCCTATTTTACTGATAATCCAATCTGCAGGGCAGTTACATGTCTCCTATGTTACTGATAATCCCATCTGCAAGGCAGTTACAGGACTCCTATTTTACTGACAATTTCATCTGCATGGCAGTTACATGTCTCCTATTTTACTGATAATCCCATTTGCAGGGCAGTTACATATCTCCTATATTAATGTTAATCCCATCTGCAGGGAAGTTACATATCTCCTATGTTACTGATAATCCCATCTGTAGGGGAGTTACAAGTCTCCCATGTTACTGAGGAGTCCATCTGTAGGGCAGTTACATGTCTCCTATGTTACTGATAATCCTATCTGCAGGGCATTTACATGTCTCCTATGGTACTGATGAGTCCATCTGTAGGGCAGTTACATGTCTCCTATGTTACTGATACTCTCATCTGCAGGGCATTTACATGTCTCCTACGGTACTGATGAGTACATCTGCAGGGCAGTTACAGGTACCCTGTTTTACTGATAACCCCATCTGCAGGGCAGTTACATGTCTCCTATTTTACTGATAATCCCATCTGCAGGGCAGTTACAGGTCTCCTATTTTACTGATAATCCCATCTGCAGGGCAGTTACATGTCTCCTATTTTACTGATGAGTCCATCTGCAGGGCAGTTACATGTCTCCTATGTTACTGATGAGTCCATCTGCAGGGCAGTTACATGTCTCCTATGTTACTGATTAATCCCATCTGCAGGGCAGTTACAGGTCTCCTATTTTATTGATAATCCCATCTGCAGGGCAGTTACATGTCTCCTATGTTACTGATAATCCCATCTGCAAAGCAGTTACAGGTCTCCTATTTTACTGATAATTTCATCTGCAGGGCAGTTACGTCTCCTATGTTACTGATAATCCCATCTGCAGTTACATATCTCCTATTTTAATGATGAGTCCGTCTGCAGGGTAGTTACATGACTCCTATTTTACTGATAATCCTATATGCAGGGCAGTTACAGGTCTCCTATTTTAACGATGAGTCCATCTGCAGGGCAGTTACATGTTTCCTATTTTACTGATAATCCTTTCTGCAGGACAGTTACAGGTCTCCTATTTTACTGATAATCCCATTTGCAGGGCATTTACATATCTTCAATATTAATGATAATCCCATCTGCAGGGCAGTTACAGGTCTCCTATTTTTCTGATAATCCCATCTGCAGGGAAGTTACATATCTCCTATGTTACTGATAATCCCATCTGTAGGGGAGTTACAAGTCTCCCATGTTACTGAGGAGTCCATCTGTAGGGCAGTTACATGTCTCCTATGTTACTGATGAGTCCATCTGCAGGGCAGTTACATCTCTCCTATATTACTGATAATCCTTTCTGCAGGGCAGTTACAGGTATCCTGTTTTACTGATAACCCCATCTGCAGGGCAGTTACATGTCTCCTATTTTACTGATAATCCCATCTGCAGGGCAGTTACAGGTCTCCTATTTTACTGATAATCCCATCTGCAGGGCAGTTACATGTCTGCTATTTTACTGATAATCCCATCTGTAGGGGAGTTACAAGTCTCCTTTGTTACTGATGAGTCCATCTGTAGGGAAGTTACATGTCTCCTATGTTACTGATGTGTCCATTTCCAGGGCAGTTACATCTCACCTAGATTACTGATAATCCTATCTGCAGGGCAGTTACATGTCTCCTATTTTACTGATAATCCCATCTGCAGGGCAGTTACAGGTCTCCTATTTTACTGATAATCCCATCTGCAGGAAAGTTACATATCTCCTATTTTACTGATAATCCCATCTGTAGGGGAGTTACAAGTCTCCTTTGTTACTGATGAGTCCATCTGTAGGGAAGTTACATGTCTCCTATGTTACTGATGTGTCCATTTCCAGGGCAGTTACATCTCACCTAGATTACTGATAATCCTATCTGCAGGGCAGTTACATGTCTCCAATGGTACTGATGAGTCCATCTGCAGGGCAGTTAGATGTCTCCTATGTTACTGATGAGTCCATCTGTAGGACAGTTACATGTCTCCTATGTTACTGATGAGTCCACCTGTAGGGCAGTTACATATCTCCTATGTTACTGATGAGTCCATCTGCAGGGCAGTTACAGGTATCCTGTTTTACTGATAACCCCATCTGCAGGGCAGTTACATGTCTCCTATGTTACTGATAATCCCATCTGCAGGGCAGTTACATGTGTCCTAATTTACTAATTATCCCATCTGCAGTGCAGTTACAGGTCTCCTATTTTACTGATAATCCCATCTGCAGGGCAGTTACATATCTCCTATTTTACTGATAATCCCATCTGCAGGGCAGTTACATGTCTGCTATGTTACTGATAATCCCATCTGCAGGGCAGTTACATGTAACCTATGTTACTGATAATCCCATCTGCAGGGCAGTTACATGTCTCCTATTTTACTGATAATCCCATCTGCAGGGCAGTTACAGGTGTCCTAATTTACTAATTATCCCATCTGCAGTGCAGTTACAGGTCTATTTTACTGATAATCCCATCTGCATGGCACTTACATGTCTCCTATGTTACTGATAATCCCATCTGCAGGGCAGTTAGATATCTCCTATTTTACTGATAATCCCATCTGCAGGGCAGTTACATGTCTCCTATTTTACTGATAATTCCATCTGCAGGGCAACTACATATTTCCTATTGTACTGATAATCCCATCTGCAGGGCAGTTACATATCACCTATTTTACTGATAATCCCATCTGTAGGGCAGTTACATGTCTCCTATGTTATTGACGAGTCCATCTGCAGGGCAGTTACATGTCTCCTATGTTACTGATGAGTCCATCTGCAGGGCAGTTTCATGTCTCCTATTTTACTGATAATTCCATCTGCAGGGCAGTTACATATCTCCTATTTTACTGATAATCCCATCTGCAGGGCAGTTACATATCTCCTATTTTACTGATGAGTCCATCTGCAGGGCAATTACATGTCTGCTATGTTACTGATAATCCCATCTGCAGGGCAGTTACTTGTCTCCCAATTACTGATGAGTCCATCTGCAGGGCATTTACATGTCTCCTATATTACTGATAATTCCATCTGCAGGGCAGTTACATGTCTCCTGTGTTACTGATAATCCCATCTGCAAGGCAGTTACAGGTCTCCTATTTTACTGACAATTTCATCTGAATGGCAGTTACATGTCTCCTATGTTACTGATAATCCCATCTGCAGGGCAGTTACATGTCTCCTATTTTACTGATAATCTCATCTGCAGTGCAGTTACAGGTCTCCTATTTTACTGATAATCCCATCTGCAGGGCAGTTACATATCTCCTATTTTACTGATAATCCCATCTGCAGGGCAGTTACATGTCTGCTATGTTACTGATAATCCCATCTGCAGGGCAGTTACATGTCTCCTATTTTACTGATAATCCCATCTGCAGGGCAGTTACAGGTGTCCTAATTTACTAATTATCCCATCTGCAGTGCAGTTACAGGTCTATTTTACTGATAATCCCATCTGCATGGCATTTACATGTCTCCTATGTTACTGATAATCCCATCTGCAGGGCAGTTAGATATCTCCTATTTTACTGATAATCCCATCTGCAGGGCAGTTACATGTCTCCTATTTTACTGATAATTCCATCTGCAGGGCAACTACATATTTCCTATTGTACTGATAATCCCATCTGCAGGGCAGTTACATATCACCTATTTTACTGATAATCCCATCTGTAGGGCAGTTACATGTCTCCTATGTTATTGACGAGTCCATCTGCAGGGCAGTTACATGTCTCCTATGTTACTGATGAGTCCATCTGTAGGGCAGTTACATGTCTCCTATTGTACTGATAATCCCATCTGCTGGGCAGTTACATATCTCCTATGTTACTGATAATCCCATCTGTAGGGTAGTTACATGTCTCCTATGTTACTGATGAGTCCATCTGCAGGGCAGTTACATGTCTCCTATGTTACTGATAAATTCATCTGCAGGGCAGTTTCATGTCTCCTATTTTACTGATAATTCCATCTGCAGGGCAGTTACATATCTCCTATTTTACTGATAATCCCATCTGCAGGGCAGTTACATATCTCCTATTTTACTGATGAGTCCATCTGCAGGGCAATTACATGTCTGCTATGTTACTGATAATCCCATCTGCAGGGCAGTTACTTGTCTCCCAATTACTGATGAGTCCATCTGCAGGGCATTTACATGTCTCCTATATTACTGATAATCCCATCTGCAGGGCAGTTACATGTCTCCTGTGTTACTGATAATCCCATCTGCAAGGCAGTTACAGGTCTCCTATTTTACTGACAATTTCATCTGCATGGCAGTTACATGTCTCCTATGTTACTGATAATCCCATCTGCAGGGCAGTTACATGTCTCCTATTTTACTGATAATCTCATCTGCATGGCAGTTACAGGTCTCCTATTTTACTGATAATCCCATCTGCAGGGCAGTTACATATCTCCTATATTACTGATAATCCCATCTGCAGGGCAGTTACATGTCTCCTATTTTACTGATAATCCCATCTGCAGGGCAGTTACATATTTCCTATGTTACTTATATAATCCCATCTGTAGGGCAATTACATGTCTCCTATGTTACTGATGAGTCCATCTGCAGGACAGTTACATGTCTCCTATGTTGCTGATGAGTCCATCTGTAGGGTAGTTACATGTGTCCTATGTTATTGATGAGTCCATCTGCAGGGCAGTTACATGTCTCCTATGTTACTGATGAGTCCATCTGTAGGGCAGTTACATGTCTCCTATGTTACTGATGAGTCCATCTGCAGGGCAGTTACATGTCTCCTATGTTACTGATGAGTCCATCTGTAGGGCAGTTACATGTCTCCTATGTTACTGATAATCCCATCTGCAGGGCAGTTACATATCTCCTATGTTACTGATAATCCCATCTGTAGGGTAGTTACATGTCTCCTATGTTACTGATGAGTCCATCTGCAGGGCAGTTACATGTCTCCTATGTTACTGATAAATTCATCTGCAGGGCAGTTTCATGTCTCCTATTTTACTGATAATTCCATCTGCAGGGCAGTTACATATCTCCTATTTTACTGATAATCCCATCTGCAGGGCAGTTACATATCTCCTATTTTACTGATGAGTCCATCTGCAGGGCAATTACATGTCTGCTATGTTACTGATAATCCCATCTGCAGGGCAGTTACTTGTCTCCCAATTACTGATGAGTCCATCTGCAGGGCATTTACATGTCTCCTATATTACTGATAATCCCATCTGCAGGGCAGTTACATGTCTCCTGTGTTACTGATAATCCCATCTGCAAGGCAGTTACAGGTCTCCTATTTTACTGACAATTTCATCTGCATGGCAGTTACATGTCTCCTATATTACTGATAATCCCATCTGCAGGGCAGTTACATGTCTCCTATTTTACTGATAATCTCATCTGCATGGCAGTTACAGGTCTCCTATTTTACTGATAATCCCATCTGCAGGGCAGTTACATATCTCCTATATTACTGATAATCCCATCTGCAGGGCAGTTACATGTCTCCTATTTTACTGATAATCCCATCTGCAGGGCAGTTACATATTTCCTATGTTACTTATATAATCCCATCTGTAGGGCAATTACATGTCTCCTATGTTACTGATGAGTCCATCTGCAGGACAGTTACATGTCTCCTATGTTGCTGATGAGTCCATCTGTAGGGTAGTTACATGTGTCCTATGTTATTGATGAGTCCATCTGCAGGGCAGTTACATGTCTCCTATGTTACTGATGAGTCCATCTGTAGGGCAGTTACATGTCTCCTATGTTACTGATGAGTCCATCTGCAGGGCAGTTACATGTCTCCTATGTTACTGATGAGTCCATCTGTAGGGCAGTTACATGTCTCCTATGTTACTGATAATCCCATCTGCAGGGCAGTTACATATCTCCTATGTTACTGATAATCCCATCTGTAGGGCAGTTACAGGTTTCCTATTGTACTGATAATCCCATCTGTGAGGCAGTTACATGTCTCCTATGTTATTGATGAGTCCATCTGCAGAGCAGTTACATGTCTCCTATTTTACTGATGAATCCATTTGCAGGACAGTTACATGTCTCCTATTTTACTGATGAGTCCATCTGCATGGTAATTACATGTCTCCTATGTTACTGATAATCCCATCTGCAGGGCAGTTACAGGTCTCCTATTCTATTGATAATCCCATCTGCAGGGCAGTTACGTCTCCTATGTTACTGGTAATCCCATCTGCAGTTACATATCTCCTATTTAATGATGAGTCCGTCTGCAGGGTAGTTACATGACTCCTATTTTACTGATAATCCTATATGTAGGGCAGTTACAGGTCTCCTATTTTAACGATGAGTCCATCTGCAGGGCAGTTACATGTCTCCTATTTTACTGATAATCCTATCTGCAGGGCAGTTACATATCTCCTATTTTAACGATGAGTCCATCTGCAGGGCAGTTACATGTCTCCTATTTTACTGATGAGTCCATCTGCAGGGCAATTACATGTCTGCTATGTTACTGATAATCCCATCTGCAGGGCAGTTACTTGTCTCCCAATTACTGATGAGTCCATCTGCAGGGCATTTACATGTCTCCTATATTACTGATAATCCCATCTGCAGGGCAGTTACATGTCTCCTGTGTTACTGATAATCCCATCTGCAAGGCAGTTACAGGTCTCCTATTTTACTGACAATTTCATCTGCATGGCAGTTACATGTCTCCTATGTTACTGATAATCCCATCTGCAGGGCAGTTACATGTCTCCTATTTTACTGATAATCTCATCTGCATGGCAGTTACAGGTCTCCTATTTTACTGATAATCCCATCTGCAGGGCAGTTACATATCTCCTATATTACTGATAATCCCATCTGCAGGGCAGTTACATGTCTCCTATTTTACTGATAATCCCATCTGCAGGGCAGTTACATATTTCCTATGTTACTTATATAATCCCATCTGTAGGGCAATTACATGTCTCCTATGTTACTGATGAGTCCATCTGCAGGACAGTTACATGTCTCCTATGTTGCTGATGAGTCCATCTGTAGGGTAGTTACATGTGTCCTATGTTATTGATGAGTCCATCTGCAGGGCAGTTACATGTCTCCTATGTTACTGATGAGTCCATCTGTAGGGCAGTTACATGTCTCCTATGTTACTGATGAGTCCATCTGCAGGGCAGTTACATGTCTCCTATGTTACTGATGAGTCCATCTGTAGGGCAGTTACATGTCTCCTATGTTACTGATAATCCCATCTGCAGGGCAGTTACATATCTCCTATGTTACTGATAATCCCATCTGTAGGGCAGTTACAGGTTTCCTATTGTACTGATAATCCCATCTGTGAGGCAGTTACATGTCTCCTATGTTATTGATGAGTCCATCTGCAGAGCAGTTACATGTCTCCTATTTTACTGATGAATCCATTTGCAGGACAGTTACATGTCTCCTATTTTACTGATGAGTCCATCTGCATGGTAATTACATGTCTCCTATGTTACTGATAATCCCATCTGCAGGGCAGTTACAGGTCTCCTATTCTATTGATAATCCCATCTGCAGGGCAGTTACGTCTCCTATGTTACTGGTAATCCCATCTGCAGTTACATATCTCCTATTTTAATGATGAGTCCGTCTGCAGGGTAGTTACATGACTCCTATTTTACTGATAATCCTATATGTAGGGCAGTTACAGGTCTCCTATTTTAACGATGAGTCCATCTGCAGGGCAGTTACATGTCTCCTATTTTACTGATAATCCTATCTGCAGGGCAGTAACATGTCTCGTATTTTAACGATGAGTCCATCTGCAGGGCAGTTACATGTCTCCTATTTTACTGATGAGTCCATCTGCAGGGCAGTTACATATTTCCTACTTTACTGATGAGTCCATCTGCAGGGCAGTTACATACAGTGGCATCACAAGGGGGTAAGTGTCGCACCCGGGTGTTACCCGCCGAGGGGTGACACCAGGGTGCAGACTCTCTCTGAGTGACAGGAGCCAGGTGCTGCACTGTAGAATTACATGCAGCACTCGGCTCCTGATATAGTGAGGGAGCTGTATCTTCAGACAGGCTGGTCCCCGGGGGCAGGCCGCAAATTCGGCACCCACGGTGTGACATAATGGGACTCAGATCACGAGACCACGCCCCTCCCAATAGGCCATGCCCCCTTATTCCCAGGCACATGGCAGATCCGGACGAACTAGTAACCGAGCCATCACTACCTCCCGCACTGGGTGTTTAATGAGGTAGGGACGCCACTGGTTACATATCTCCTATTTTACTGATTGTCATGATACGGCCTGGGATCGGCCGCTACTCACCTCTTTGCCCGCGTCCTTGGGCTTAGGTGTTCAGTCGCTGGGAGTGGAGGTGAGTGGTGTCTGAGTATTCTCCCTGGGGTTTGCTAGGGCTTCCATGCATGCGTCCTGGTTCCGGGCTGCCGTGCATGGGCACAGCCATGTTACTTCATATCACCTGACTAGTCTCTCCCAATGGTAGTCCTGTGGTCACTCAGCTGATCCAATGACCTGCTACCCATGGGTATTTAAGTGTGACTCCAGGAATAGGTAACTGCTGTTCAACTTCGCTGTTCCAGTGACTGTGATACTCACCAGTGTTGTTCTCTGTTAATCCCTGCAGAGTGTTGCTTCAGCCTATTCACAGTTTTCCAGGGTAACATGTATTAGCTTCCATGCTAAATTCTCAGTCTGAGACTTTTGTTCTCTCTCAGAACTCCAGTGTTTTATGCTATTTTTTCTGTGTGTCTTGTAGTGTGCTGCTAGCTCTACTGCAGCTTCCTTTGGTTACTGAGGTGTCAGGTTTCCTGTTAATTTCTAGTTAGTTCTCAGCTGGATCTATAGCAATCCCCAGTACATGCCTGTGTCCACTTCTCTCTGTGTCTCTCTGTGCAAATCAGCACGTGAATCTGTAGCAGTTCCCAGTACATTTCCCTATGTTCTCAAGCAAGCCTGCGACTAGGATTTCTACATTCTCAAGTTCATCGCTAGTGTTCAAGTATTCCATTCCTCACCAGTGTTCAAGTATTTAGTTAATCTCCTGTGTTCAAGTATTCCGTTCATCACCAGTGTTCAAGTATTCTGTGCCTCTCCAGTGTTCAAGTATCCAGCTCTTCTTCAGTATTACAGTATTAGTTTATATACTATTCATTTCATCTAGTTCCGGTCTTCTGCCATTCCCAGGTACATGTCCAGAGGGCCGCGACCTGCCCACTTGGTGCAACAAAACCCAAATCCCGACTGGTGAAGACCACCAAGTGGGTTAAGCTGCCCACACACATAGCAATATTTTACCCGATCTGGCCGATTCCGACACATTGGAACGACAGATCGTTTAAAATATGGCCAAATCGTGGGGAAATCGTGAGTCCCCACTCACGATCAAGATGCGCGTCCCCTCAGGTCACACATCGCATCTTCAGATCTGCCGTGCTCTAGGGCAGATCTGACAATCTCAAGTCAGGATGCACTGGAGTAGTTAGGAGGCATGATAGATCGTGTGTCACATTGGCAGCATTTTCAGACCAAATCATGTGCAGGACTGGCAGGGAGATCCCGGGGAGAGTTCAAGGGCAAATAGTACACATCGTGTGATTGAGATCACATTGCTATGTGTCTGGGCACCTTCAGACTCCGCTTCTCTTGGCAGGTCTAGTCAAACCTGTTGGCTGCATAAGGGAGACCTAGCTGTCACTCACCTTCTTGTTTCCTAGCCACCCTACCCCCTGGATTCTTCACTACGGTTCGTGACACTGATGAGTCCATCTGCAGGGCAGTTACATCTCTCCTATATTACTGATAATCCTATCTGCAGGGCAGTTGCATGTCTCCAATGGTACTGATGAGTCCATCTGCAGGGCAGTTACATGTCTCCGATGTTACTGATGAGTCCATCTGTAGGGCAGTTACATGTCTCCTATGTTACTGATGAGTCCATCTGCAGGGCAGTTACAGGTATCCTGTTTTACTGATAAAACCATCTGCAGGGCAGGTACAAGTCTCCTATTTTACTGATAACCCCATCTGCAGGGCAGTTACATGTCTCCTATTTTACTGATAATCCCATCTGCAGGGCAGTTACATGTCTCCTATTTTACCGATGAGTCAATCTGTAGGGCAGTTACATGTCTCCTATGTTACTGATGAGTCCATCTGCAGGGCAGTTACAGGTATCCTGTTTTACTGATAAAACCATCTGCAGGGCAGTTACAAGTCTCCTATTTTACTGATAACCCCATCTGCAGGGAAGTTACATGTCTCCTATTTTACTGATATTCCCATCTGCAGAGCAGTTACATGTCTCCTATTTTACTGATAATCCCATCTGCAGGGCAGTTACATATGTCCTATTTTACTGATAATCCTATCTGCAGGGCAGTTACATATCTCCTATTTTACTGATGAGTCCATCTGCAGGAGAGTTACATGTCTCCTATTTTACTGATAATCCCATCTGCAGGGCAGTTACAGCTCTCCTATGTTAATGATAATCCCATCTGCAGAGCAGTTACATGTCTCCTATATTACTGATAATCCCATCTGCAGGGGATTACAGGTCTCCTATTTTACTGATAATTTCATCTGCAGGTCAGTTACATGTCTCCTATTTTACTGATAATCCCATCTGCAGGACAGTTACAGGTCTCCTATTTTACTGATAATCACATTTGCAGGGCAGTTACATATCTCCTATATTAATGATAATCCCATCTGCAGGGAAGTTACATATCTCCTATGTTACTGATAATCCCATCTGTAGGGGAGTTACAAGTCTCCCATGTTACTGAGGAGTCCATCTGTAGGGCAGTTACATGTCTCCTATGTTACTGATGAGTCCATCTGCAGGGCAGTTACATCTCTCCTATATTACTGATAATCCTATCTGCAGGGCATTTACATGTCTCCTATGGTACTGATGAGTCCATCTGTAGGGCAGTTACATGTCTCCTATGTTACTGATACTCTCATCTGCAGGGCATTTACATGTCTCCTATTTTACTTATAAATCCATCTGCAGGAAAGTTACATATCTCCTATGTTACTCATAATCCCATCTGTAGGGGAGTTACAAGTCTCCTTTGTTACTGATGAGTCCATCTGTAGGGAAGTTACATGTCTCCTATTTTACTGATAATCCCATCTGCAGGAAAGTTACATATCTCCTATTTTACTGATAATCCCATCTGTAGGGGAGTTACAAGTCTCCCATGTTACTGAGGAGTCCATCTGTAGGGCAGTTACATGTCTCCTATGTTACTGATGAGTCCATCTGCAGGGCAGTTACATCTCACCTAGATTACTGATAATCCTATCTGCAGGGCAGTTACATGTCTCCAAAGGTACTGATGAGTCCATCTGCAGGGCAGTTACATGTCTCCTATGTTACTGATGAGTCCACCTGTAGGGCAGTTACATGTCTCCTATGTTACTGATGAGTCCATCTGCAGGGCAGTTACAGGTATCCTGTTTTACTGATAATCCCATCTGCAGGGCAGTTACATGTGTCCTAATTTACTAATTATCCCATCTGCAGTGCAGTTACAGGTCTCCTATTTTACTGATAATCCCATCTGCAGGGCAGTTACATATCTCCTATTTTACTGATAATCCCATCTGCAGGGCAGTTACATGTCTCCTATTTTACTGATAATCCCATCTGCAGGAAAGTTACATATCTCCTATTTTACTGATAATCCCATCTGTAGGGGAGTTACAAGTCTCCTTTGTTACTGATGAGTCCATCTGTAGGGAAGTTACATGTCTCCTATGTTACTGATGTGTCCATTTCCAGGGCAGTTACATCTCACCTAGATTACTGATAATCCTATCTGCAGGGCAGTTACATGTCTCCAATGGTACTGATGAGTCCATCTGCAGGGCAGTTACATGTCTCCTATGTTACTGATGAGTCCATCTGTAGGACAGTTACATGTCTCCTATGTTACTGATGAGTCCTCCTGTAGGGCAGTTACATGTCTCCTATGTTAATGATGAGTCCATCTGCAGGGCAGTTACAGGTATCCTGTTTTACTGATAACCCCATCTGCAGGGCAGTTACATCTCTCCTATTTTACTGATAATCCCATCTGCAGGGCAGTTACAGGTGTCCTAATTTACTAATTATCCCATCTGCAGTGCAGTTACAGGTCTCCTATTTTACTGATAATCCCATCTGCAGGGCAGTTACATATCTCCTATTTTACTGACAATCCCATCTGCAGGGCAGTTACATGTCTCCTATTTTACTGATAATTCCATCTGCAGGGCAGTTACATATCTTCTATTTTACTGATAATCCCATCTGCAGGGCAGTTACATGTCTGCTATGTTACTGATAATCCCATCTGCAGGGCAGTTACATGTAACCTATGTTACTGATAATCCCATCTGCAGGGCAGTTACATGTCTCCTATTTTACTGATAATCCCATCTGCAGGGCAGTTACAGGTGTCCTAATTTACTAATTATCCCATCTGCAGTGCAGTTACAGGTCTATTTTACTGATAATCCCATCTGCATGGCACTTACATGTCTCCTATGTTACTGATAATCCCATCTGCAGGGCAGTTACATATCTCCTATTTTACTGATAATCCCATCTGCAGGGCAGTTACATGTCTCCTATTTTACTGATAATCCCATCTGCAGGGCAACTACATATTTCCTATTGTACTGATAATCCCATCTGCAGGGGAGTTACATATCTCCTATTTTACTGATAATCCCATCTGTAGGGCAGTTACATGTCTCCTATGTTATTGATGAGTCCATCTGCAGGGCAGTTACATGTCTCCTATATTACTGATAATCCCATCTGCAAGGGAGTAACAGGTCTCCTATTTTTCTGATAATCACATCTGCAGGGCAGTTACATGTCTCCTATGATACTGATAATCCCATCTGCAAGGCAGTTCCAGGTCTCCTATTTTACTGATAATTTCATCTGCAGGGCAGTTACATGTCTCCTATGTTACTGATAATCCCATCTGCAGGGCAGTTACATATCTCCTATGTTACTGATAATCCCATCTGTAGGGCAGTTACAGGTCTCCTATTGTACTGATAATTCCATCTGTGGGGCAGTTACATGTCTCCTATGTTATTGATGAGTCCATCTGCAGAGCAGTTACAGGTCTCCTATTCTATAGATAATCCCATCTGCAGGGCAGTTACATATCTCCTATTTTACTGATAATCCCATCTGCAGGGCAGATACAGGTCTACTATGTTACTGATGAGTCCATCTGCAGGGCAGTTACATGTCTCCTATGTTACTGATGAGTCCATCTGCAGGGCAGTTACAGGTCTCCTATTTTACTGATAATCCCATCTGTAGGGCAGTTACATGTCTTCTATTGAACTGATAATCCCATCCGTAGGGCAGTTACATGACTCCTATGTTATTGATGAGTCCATCTGCAGGGCAGTTACATGTCTCCAATGTTACTGATGAGTCCATCTGCAGGGCAGTTACATGTCTCCTATGTTACTGATGAGTCCATCTGCAGGGCAGTTACAGGTCTCCTATTTTACTGATAATCCCATCTGTAGGGCAGTTACATGTCTCCTATGTTACTGTTGAGTCCATCTGCAGGGCAGTTACATGTCTCCTATGTTACTGATAATCCCATCTGCAGGGCAGTTTCATGTCTCCTATTTTACTGATAATCCCATCTGCCGGGCAGTTACAGGTCTCCTATTTTACTGATAATTCCATCTGCAGGGCAGTTACAGGTCTCCTATTTTACTGATATTCCCATCTGTAGGGGAGTTACAAATCTCCTATGTTACTGATGAGTCCACCTGCAGGGCAGTTACATCTCTCCTATATTACTCATAATCCTATCTGCAGGGCAGTTACATGTCTCCTATGGTACTGATGAGTCCATCTACAGGGCAGTTACATGTCTCCTATGTTACTGATGAGTCCATCTACAGGGCAGTTACAGGTAACTGCAGTTTACTGATAACCCCATCTGCAGGGCAGATACATGTCTCCTATTTTACTGATAATCCCATCTGCAGGGCAGTTACATGTCTCCTATTTTACTGATAATTCCATCTGCAGGGCAACTACATATCTCCTATTGTACTGATAATCCCATCTGCAGGGCAGTTACATATCTCCAATTTTACTGATAATCCCATCTGTAGAGCAGTTACATGTCTCCTATGTTACTGATGAGTCCATCTGCAGGGCAATTACATGTCTCCTATGTTACTGATGAGTTCATCTGCAGGGCAGTTTCAAGTCTCCTATTTTACTGATAAATCCATCTGCAGGGCAGTTACATATCTCCTATTTTACTGATGAGTCCATCTGCAGGCCAATTACATGTCTACTATGTTACTGATAATCCCATCTGCAGGGCAGTTACTTGTCTCACAATTACTGACGAGTCCATCTGCAGGGCAGTTACATGTCTCCTATATTACTGATAATCCCATCTGCAGGGCAGTTACATGACTCCTATTTTACTGATAATCCCATCTGCAGGGCAGTTACATGTCTCCTGTGTTACTGATAATCCCATCTGCAAGGCAGTTACAGGTCTCCTATTTTACTGACAATTTCATCTGCATGGCAGTTACATGTCTCCTATGTTACTGATAATCCCATCTGCAGGGCAGTTATATGTCTCCTATTTTACTGATAATCTCATCTGTATGGCAGTTACAGGTCTCCTATTTTACTGATAATCCCATCTGCAGGGCAGTTACATATCTCCTATATTACTGATATTCCCATCTGCAGGGCAGTTACATGTCTCCTATTTTACTTATAATCCCATCTGCAGGGCAGTTACATATCTCCTATGTTACTTATAATCCCTTCTGTAGGGCAGTTACATGTCTCCTATGTTACTGATGAGTCCATCTGCAGGACAGTTACATGTCTCCTATGTTACTGCTGAGTCCATCTACAGGGCAGTTACTGGTAACTGCAGTTTACTGATAACCCCATCTGCAGGGCAGATACATGTCTCCTATTTTACTGATAATCCCATCTGCAGGGCAGTTACATGTCTCCTATTTTACTGATAATTCCATCTGCAGGGCAACTACATATCTCCTATTGTACTGATAATCCCATCTGCAGGGCAGTTACATATCTCCTATTTTACTGATAATCCCATCTGTAGGGCAGTTACATGTCTCCTATGGTACTGATGAGTCCATCTGCAGGGCTTTTACATGTCTCCTATGTTACTGATGAGTCCATCTGTAGGGCAGTTACATGTCTCCTATTTTACTGATAATCCCATCTGCTGGGCAGTTACATATCTCCTATGTTATTTATAATCCCATCTGTAGGGCAGTTACATGTCTCCTATGTTACTGATGAGTCCATCTGCAGGACAGTTACATGTCTCCTATGTTACTGCTGAGTCCATCTGTAGGGCAGTTTCATGTCTCCTATTTTACTGATAATTCCATCTGCAGGGCAGTTACATATCTCCTATTTTACTGATGAGTCCATCTGCAGGGCAATTACATGTCTGCTATATTACTGATAATCCCATCTGCAGGGCAGTTACATGACTCCTATTTTAATGATAATCCCATCTGCAGGGCAGTTACATATCTCCTGTGTTACTGATAATCCCATCTGCAAGGCAGTTACAGGTCTCCTATTTTACTGACAATTTCATCTGCATGGCAGTTACATGTCTCCTATGTTACTGATAATCCCATCTGCAGGGCAGTTATATGTCTCCTATTTTCTGATAATCTCATCTGCATGGCAGTTACAGGTCTCCTATTTTACTGATAATCCCATCTGCAGGGCAGTTACATATCTCCTATATTACTGATAATCCCATCTGCAGGGCAGTTACATGTCTCCTATTTTACTTATAATCCCATCTGCAGGGCAGTTACATATCTCCTATATTATTTATAATCCCATCTGTAGGGCAGTTACATGTCTCCTATGTTACTGATGAGTCCATCTGCAGGACAGTTACATGTCTCCTATGTTACTGCTGAGTCCATCTGTAGGGCAGTTTCATGTCTCCTATTTTACTGATAATTCCATCTGCAGGGCAGTTACATATCTCCTATTTTACTGATGAGTCCATCTGCATGGCAATTACATGTCTGCTATGTTACTGATAATCCCATCTGCAGGGCAGTTACTTGTCTCCCAATTACTGACGAGTCCATCTGCAGGGAAGTTACATGTCTCCTATATTACTGATAATCCCATCTGCAGGGCGGTTACATGTCTCCTATTTTACTGATAATCCCATCTGCAGGGCAGTTACATGTCTCCTGTGTTACTGATAATCCCATCTGCAAGGCAGTTACAGGTCTCCTATTTTACTGACAATTTCATCTGCATGGCAGTTACATGTCTCCTATGTTACTGATAATCCCATCTACAGGGCAGTTATATGTCTCCTATTAAACTGATAATCTCATCTGCATGGCAGTTACAGGTCTCCTATTTTACTGATAATCCCATCTGCAGGGCAGTTACATATCTCCTATATTACTGATAATCCCATCTGCAGGGCAGTTACATGTCTCCTATTTTACTGATAATCCCATCTGCAGGGCAGTTACATATCTCCTATGTTACTTATAATCCCATCTGTAGGGCAGTTACATGTCTCCTATGTTACTGATAAATCCATCTGTAGGGCAGTTACATGTCTCCTATGTTATTGATGAGTACATCTGCAGGGCAGTTACATGTCTCCTATGTTACTGATGTGTCCATCTGTAGGGCAGTTACATGTCTCCTATGTTACTGATGAGTCCATCTGCAGGGCAGTTACATGTCTCCTATGTTACTGATGAGTCCATCTGTAGGGCAGTTACATGTCTCCTATGTTACTGATGTGTCCATCTGTAGGGCAGTTACATGTCTCCTATGATACTGATGAGTCCATCTGTAGGGCAGTTACATGTCTCCTATGTTACTGATAATCCCATCTGCAGGGCAGTTACATATCTCCTATGTTACTGATAATCCCATCTTTAGGCCAGTTACAGGTCTCCTATTGTACTGATAATCCCATCTGCAGGGCAGTTACATGTCTCCTATGTTACAGATAATCCCATCTGCAGGGCAGTTTCATGTCTCCTATTTTACTGATAATCCCATCTGCAGGGCAGTTACAGGTCTCCTATTTTACAGATAATTCCATCTGCAGGGCAGTTACAGGTCTCCTATTTTACTGATAATCCCATCTGCAGGGCAGTTACATATCTCCTATGTTACTTATAATCCCATCTGTAGGGCAGTTACATGTCTCCTATGTTACTGATGAGTCCATCTGCAGGACAGTTACATGTTTCCTATGTTACTGATGAGTCCATCTGTAGGGCAGTTACATGTCTCCTATGTTATTGATGAGTACATCTGCAGGGCAGTTACAGGTCTCCTATGTTACTGATGTGTCCATCTGAAGGGCAGTTACATGTCTCCTATGTTACTGATGAGTCCATCTGCAGGGCAGTTACATGTCTCCTATTTTACTGATGAGTCCATCTGTAGGGCAGTTACATGTCTCCTATGTTACTGATGTGTCCATCTGTAGGGCAGTTACATGTCTCCTATGTTACTGATGAGTCCATCTGCAGGGTAGTTACATGTCTCCTATGATACTGATGAGTCCATCTGTAGGGCAGTTACAGGTCTCCTATGTTACTGATAATCCCATCTGCAGGGCAGTTACATATCTCCTATGTTACTGATAATCCCATCTGTAGGCCAGTTACAGGTCTCCTATTGTATTGATAATCCCTTCTGTGGGGCAGTTACATGTCTCCTATGTTACTGATGAGTCCATCTGCAGGGCAGTTACATGTCTCCTATGTTACTGATAATCCCATCTGCAGGGCAGTTTCATGTCTCCTATTTTACTGATAATCCCATCTGCAGGGCAGTTACAGGTCTCCTATTTTACTGATAATTCCATCTGCAGGGCAGTTACAGGTCTCCTATTTTACTGATAATCCCATCTGCAGGGAAGTTACATATCTCCTTTTTTACTGATAATCCCATCTGTAGGGGAGTTACAAGTCTCCTATGTTACTGATTAGTCCACCTGCAGGGCAGTTACATGTCTCCTATATTACTGATAATCCTATCTGTAGGGCAGTTACATGTCTCCTATGTTACTGATGAGTCCATCTGGAGGGCAGTTACATGTCTCCTATGTTATTGATGAGTCCATCTGCAGGGCAGTTACATGTCTCCTATGTTACTGATGAGTCCATGTGCAGGGCAGTTACATGACTCCTATGTTACTGATGAGTCCATCTGCAGGGGAGTTACATCTCTCCTATATTACTCATAATCCTATCTGCAGGGCAGTTACATGTCTCCTATGGTACTGATGAGTCCATCTGCAGGGCAGTTACATGCCTCCTATGTTACTGATGAGTCCATCTACAGGGCAGTTACAGGTAACTGCAGTTTACTGATAACCCCATCTGCAGGGCAGATACATGTCTCCTATTTTACTGATAATCCCATCTGCAGGGCAGTTACATGTCTCCTATTTTACTGATAATTCCATCTGCAGGGCAACTACATATCTCCTATTGTACTGATAATCACATCTGCAGGGCAGTTACATATCTCCTATTTTACTGATAATCCCATCTGTAGGGCAGTTACATGTCTCCTATGGTACTGATGAGTCCATCTGCAGGGCTTTTACATGTCTCCTATGTTACTGATGAGTCCATCTGTAGGGCAGTTACATGTCTCCTATTTTACTGATAATCCCATCTGCTGGGCAGTTACATATCTCCTATGTTACTGATAATCCCATCTGTAGAGCAGTTACATGTCTCCTATGTTACTGATGAGTCCATCTGCAGGGCAATTACATGTCTCCTATGTTACTGATGAGTTCATCTGCAGGGCAGTTTCATGTCTCCTATTTTACTGATAAATCCATCTGCAGGGCAGTTACATATCTCCTATTTTACTGATGAGTCCATCTGCAGGGCAATTACATGTCTGCTATGTTACTGATAATCCCATCTGCAGGGCAGTTACTTGTCTCACAATTACTGACGAGTCCATCTGCAGGGCAGTTACATGTCTCCTATATTACTGATAATCCCATCTGCAGGGCAGTTACATGACTCCTATTTTACTGATAATCCCATCTGCAGGGTAGTTACATGTCTCCTGTGTTACTGATAATCCCATCTGCAAGGCAGTTACAGGTCTCCTATTTTACTGACAATTTCATCTGCATGGCAGTTACATGTCTCCTATGTTACTGATAATCCCATCTGCAGGGCAGTTATATGTCTCCTATTTTACTGATAATCTCATCTGCATGGCAGTTACAGGTCTCCTATTTTACTGATAATCCCATCTGCAGGGCAGTTACATATCTCCTATATTACTGATAATCCCATCTGCAGGACAGTTACATGTCTCCTATTTTACTTAAAATCCCATCTGCAGGGCAGTTACATATCTCCTATGTTACTTATAATCCCATCTGTAGGGCAGTTACATGTCTCCAAGGTTACTGATGAGTCCATCTGCAGGACAGTTACATGTCTCCTATGTTACTGCTGAGTCCATCTATAGGGCAGTTTCATGTCTCCTATTTTACTGATAATTCCATCTGCAGGGCAGTTACATATCTCCTATTTTACTGATGAGTCCATCTGCAGGGCAATTACATGTCTGCTATGTTATTGATAATCCCATCTGCAGGGCAGTTTCATGTCTCCTATTTTACTGATAATCCCATCTGCAGGGCAGTTACAGGTCTCCTATTTTACTGATAATTCCATCTGCAGGGCACTTACAGGTCTCCTATTTTACTGATAATCCCATCTGCAGGGAAGTTACATATCTCCTATTTTACTGATAATCCCATCTGTAGGGGAGTTACAGGTAACTGCAGTTTACTGATAACCCCATCTGCAGGGCAGATACATGTCTCCTATTTTACTGATAATCCCATCTGCAGGGCAGTTACATGTCTCCTATTTTACTGATAATTCCATCTGCAGGGCAACTACATATCTCCTATTGTATTGATAATCCCATCTGCAGGGCAGTTACATATCTCCTATTTTACTGATAATCCCATCTGTAGGGCAGTTACATGTCTCCTATGGTACTGATGAGTCCATCTGCAGGGCTTTTGCATGTCTCCTATGTTACTGATGAGTCCATCTGTAGGGCAGTTACATGTCTCCCATTTTACTGATAATCCCATCTGCTGGGCAGTTACATATCTCCTATGTTACTGATAATCCCATCTGTAGAGCAGTTACATGTCTCCTATGTTACTGATGAGTCCATCTGCAGGGCAATTACATGTCTCCTATGTTACTGATGAGTTCATCTGCAGGGCAGTTTCATGTCTCCTATTTTACTGATAAATCCATCTGCAGGGCAGTTACATATCTCCTATTTTACTGATGAGTCCATCTGCAGGGCAATTACATGTCTGCTATGTTACTGATAATCCCATCTGCAGGGCAGTTACTTGTCTCACAATTACTGACGAGTCCATCTGCAGGGCAGTTACATGTCTCCTATATTACTGATAATCCCATCTGCAGGGCAGTTACATGACTCCTATTTTACTGATAATCCCATCTGCAGGGTAGTTACATGTCTCCTGTGTTACTGATAATCCCATCTGCAAGGCAGTTACAGGTCTCCTATTTTACTGACAATTTCATCTGCATGGCAGTTACATGTCTCCTATGTTACTGATAATCCCATCTGCAGGGCAGTTATATGTCTCCTATTTTACTGATAATCTCATCTGCATGGCAGTTACAGGTCTCCTATTTTACTGATAATCCCATCTGCAGGGCAGTTACATATCTCCTATATTACTGATAATCCCATCTGCAGGGCAGTTACATGTCTCCTATTTTACTTAAAATCCCATCTGCAGGGCAGTTACATGTCTCCTAGGTTACTGATGAGTCCATCTGCAGGACAGTTACATGTCTCCTATGTTACTGCTGAGTCCATCTGTAGGGCAGTTTCATGTCTCCTATTTTACTGATAATTCCATCTGCAGGGCAGTTACATATCTCCTATTTTACTGATGAGTCCATCTGCAGGGCAATTACATGTCTGCTATGCTACTGATAATCCCATCTGCAGGGCAGTTACTTGTCTCCCAATTACTGACGAGTCCATCTGCAGAGCAGTTACATGTCTCCTATATTACTGATAATCCCATCTGCAGGGCGGTTACATGTCTCCTATTTTACTGATAATCCCATCTGCAGGGCAGTTACATGTCTCCTGTGTTACTGATAATCCCATCTGCAAGGCAGTTACAGGTCTCCTATTTTACTGACAATTTCATCTGCATGGCAGTTACATGTCTCCTATGTTACTGATAATCCCATCTGCAGGGCAGTTATATGTCTCCTATTAAACTGATAATCTCATCTGCATGGCAGTTACAGGTCTCCTATTTTACTGATAATCCCATCTGCAGGGCAGTTACATATCTCCTATATTACTGATAATCCCATCTGCAGGGCAGTTACATGTCTCCTATTTTACTGATAATCCCATCTGCAGGGCAGTAACATATCTCCTATGTTACTTATAATTCCATCTGTAGGGCAGTTACATGTCTCCTATGTTACTGATGAGTCCATCTGCAGGACAGTTACATGTCTCCTATGTTACTGATGAGTCCATCTGTAGGGCAGTTACATGTCTCCTATGTTATTGATGAGTACATCTACAGGGCAGTTACATGTCTCCTATGTTACTGATGTGTCCATCTGTAGGGCAGTTACATGTCTCCTATGTTACTGATGAGTCCATCTGCAGGGCAGTTACATGTCTCCTATGTTACTGATGAGTCCATCTGTAGGGCAGTTACATGTCTCCTATGTAACTGATGTGTCCATCTGTAGGGCAGTTACATGTCTCCTATGTTACTGATGAGTCCATCTGCAGGGTAGTTACATGTCTCCTATGATACTGATAAATCCATCTGTAGGGCAGTTACATGTCTCCTATGTTACTGATAATCCCATCTGCAGGGCAGTTACATATCTCCTATGTTACTGATAATCCCATCTGTAGGCCAGTTACAGGTCTCCTATTGTACTGATAATCCCATCTGTGGGGCAGTTACATGTCTCCTATGTTTCTGATGAGTCCATCTGCAGAGCAGTTACATGTCTCCTATGTTACTGATGAATCCATTTGCAGGACAGTTACATGTCTCCTATTTTACTGATGACTCCATCTGCAAGGCAGTTACATGTCTCCTATGTTACTGATAATCCCATCTGCAGGGCAGTTACATGTCTCCTATTCTTTTGATAATCCCATCTGCAGGGCAGTTACATATCTCCTATTTTACGGATAATCCCATTTGCAGGGCAGTTACAGGTCTTCTATTTTACTAATAATCCAATCTGCAGGGCATTTACATATCTCCTATGTTACTGATAATCCCATGTATAGCACAGTTACATGTCTCCTATGTTACTGTTGAGTCCATCTGTAGAGCAGTTACATGTCTCCTATTTTACTGATAATCCCATCTGCAAGACAGTTACATGTATCCTATGTTACTGATGAGTCCATCTGCAGGGCAGTTACATGTCTCCTATATTACTGATAATTCCATCTGTAGGGCATTTACATGTCTCCTATGTTACTGATGAGTCCATCTGCAGGGCAGTTACATGTCTTCTATATTACTGATAATCCTGTCTGCAGGGTAGTTACATGTCTCCTATGTTACTGTTGAGTCCATCTGCAGGGAAGTTACATATATCCTATGTTACTGATGAGTCCATCTGCAGGGTAGTTACAGGTCTCCTATTGTACTGATAATCCAATCTGTAGGGCAGTTACATGTCTCCTATGTTATTGATGAGTCCATCTGAAGGGCAGTTACATGTCTCCTATGTTACTGATGAGTCCATAGGCAGGGCAGTTACGTGTCTCTTATTTTACTGATAATCCCATCTGCAGGGCAGTTACATATCTCCTATGTTACGGATAATCACATCTGTAGGGCAGTTACATGTCTCCTATGTTACTGATGAGTCCATCTGCAGGGCAGTTACATGTCTCCTATATTACTGATAATCCTATCTGTAGGGCAGTTACATGTCTCCTATGTTACTGATGAGTCCATCTGCAGGGCAGTTACATGTCTCCTATGTTATTGATGAGTCCATCTGCAGGGCAGTTACATGTCTCCTATGTTACTGATGAGTCCATGTGCAGGGCAGTTACATGACTCCTATGTTACTGATGAGTCCATCTGCAGGGCAGTTACAGGTCTCCTATTTTACTGATAATCCCATCTCCAGGGCATTTACATATCTCCTATGTTACTGATAATCCCATCTGTGGGGCAGTTACATTTCTCCTATGTTACTGATGAGTCCATCTGCAGGGTAATTACATGTCTCCTATATTACTAATAATCCTATCTGCAGGGCAGTTACATGTCTCCTATGTTACTGATGAGTCCATCTGCAGGGCAGTTACAGGTCTCCTATTTTACTGATAATCCCATCTGTAGGGCAGTTACATGTCTCCTATGTTACTGATGAGTCCATCTGCAGGGCAGTTACATGTCTCCTATTGTACTGATAATCCCATCTGTAGGGCAGTTACATGTCACCTATGTTATTGATGAGTCCATCTGCAGGGCAGTTACATGTCTCCTATGTTACTGATGAGTCCATCTGCAGGGCAGTTACATGTCTCCTATGTTACTGATGAGTCCATCTGTAGGGCAGTTACATGTCTCCTATTCTATTGATAATCCCATCTGTAGGGCAGTTACAGGTCTCCTATTCTATAGATAATACCATCTGCTGGGCGGTTACATATCTCCTATTTTACTGATAATCCCATCTGCAGGGCAGTTACAGGTCTACTATTTTACTGATAATTTCATCTGCAGGGCAGTTACATGTCTCCTATTTTACGGATAATCCCATTCGCAGGGCAGTTACAGGTCTCCTATTTTACTGATAATCCCATCTGCAGGGCAGTTACATATCTCCTATGTTACTGATAATCCCATGTATAGCACAGTTACATGTCTCCTTTGTTACTGATGAGTCCATCTGTAGGGCAGTTACATGTCTCCTATGTTACTGATGAGTCCATCTGCAGGGCAGTTACATGTCTTCTATATTACTGATAATCCTATCTGCAGGGTAGTTACATGTCTCCTATGTTACTGATGAGTCCATCTGCAGGGCAGTTACATATCTCCTATGTTACTGATGAGTCCATCTTCAGGGTAGTTACAGGTCTCCTATTGTACTGATAATCCCATCTGTAGGGCAGTTACATGTCTCCTGTGTTATTGCTGAGTCCATCTGAAGGGCAGTTACATGTCTCCTATGTTACTGATGAGTGCATAGGCAGGGCAGTTACATATCTCCTATGTTACTGATAATCCCATCTGCAGGGCAGTTACATATCTCCAATGTTATGGATAATCCCATCTGTAGGGCAGTTACATGTCTGCTATGTGACTGATGAGTCCATCTGCAGGGCAGTTAAATGTCTCCTATATTACTGATAATCCTATCTGTAGGGCAGTTACATGTCTCCTATGTTACTGATGAGTCCATCTGCAGGGCAGTTACATGTCTCCTATGTTACTGATGAGTCCATCTGCAGGGCAGTTACAGGTCTCCTATTTTACTGATAAACCCATCTGCAGGGCAGTTACATAGCTCCTATGTTACTGATAATCCCATCTGTAGGGCAGTTACATTTCTCCTATGTTACTGATGAGTCCATCTGCAGGGCAGTTACAGGTCTCCTATTTTACTGATAATCCCATCTCCAGGGCATTTACATATCTCCTATGTTACTGATAATCCAATCTGTGGGGCAGTTACATTTCTCCTATGTTACTGATGAGTCCATCTGCAGGGTAGTTACATGTCTGCAGGGCAGTTACATGTCTCCTATGTTACTGATGAGTCCATCTGCAGTGCAGTTACAGGTCTCCTATTTTACTGATAATCCCATCTGTAGGGCAGTTACTTGTCTCCTATGTTACTGATGAGTCCATCTGCAGGGCAGTTACATGTCTCCTATTGTACTGATAATCCCATCTGTAGGGCAGTTACATGTCACCTATGTTATTGATGAGTCCATCTGCAAGGCAGTTACATGTCTCCTATGTTACTGATGAGTCCATCTGTAGGGCAGTTACATGTCTCCTATTCTATTGATAATCCCATCTGTAGGGCAGTTACAGGTCTCCTATTCTAACGATAATACCATCTGCAGGGCTGTTACATATCTCCTATTTTACTGATAATCCCATCTGCAGGGCAGTTACAGGTCTACTATTTTACTGATAATTTCATCTGCAGGGCAGTTACATGTCTCCTATTTTACGGATAATCCCATTCGCAGGGCAGTTACAGGTCTCCTATTTTACTGATAATCCCATCTGCAGGGCAGTTACATGTCTCCTATGTTACTGATGAGTCCATCTGCAGGGCAGTTACATGTCTCCTATGTTACTTATGAGTCCATCTGCAGGGCAGTTACAGGTCTCCTATTTTACTGATAAACCCATCTGCAGGGCAGTTACAGGTCTCCTATTTTACTGATAAACCCATCTGCAGGGCAGTTACATATTTCCTATGTTACTGATAATCCCATCTGTAGGGCAGATACATTTCTCCTATGTTACTGATGAGTCCATCTGCAGGGCAGTTACATGTCTCCTATATTACTGATAATCCTATCTGCAGGGCAGTTACATGTCTCCTATGTTACTGATGAGTTCATCTGCAGGGCAGTTACAGGTCTCCTATTTTACTGATAATCCCATCTCCAGGGCATTTACATATCTCCTATGTTACTGATGAGTCCATCTGCAGGGTAGTTACATGTCTGCAGGGCAGTTACATGTCTCCTATGTTACTGATGAGTCCATCTGCAGTGCAGTTACAGGTCTCCTATTTTACTGATAATCCCATCTGTAGGGCAGTTACATGTCTCCTATGTTACTGATGAGTCCATCTGCAGGGCAGTTACAGGTCTCCTATTGTACTGATAATCCCATCTGTGGGGCAGTTACATGTCTCCTATGTTACTGATGAGTCCATCTGCAGGGCAGTTACATGTCTCCTATGTTACAGATAATCCCATCTGCAGGGCAGTTTCATGTCTCCTATTTTACTGATAATCCCATCTGCAGGGCAGTTACAGGTCTCCTATTTTACAGATAATTCCATCTGCAGGGCAGTTACAGGTCTCCTATTTTACTGATAATCCCATCTGCAGGGCAGTTACATATCTCCTATGTTACTTATAATCCCATCTGTAGGGCAGTTACATGTCTCCTATGTTACTGATGAGTCCATCTGCAGGACAGTTACATGTCTCCTATGTTACTGATGAGTCCATCTGTAGGGCAGTTACATGTCTCCTATGTTATTGATGAGTACATCTGCAGGGCAGTTACAGGTCTCCTATGTTACTGATGTGTCCATCTGTAGGGCAGTTACATGTCTCCTATGTTACTGATGTGTCCATCTGTAGGGCAGTTACATGTCTCCTATGTTACTGATGAGTCCATCTGCAGGGTAGTTACATGTCTCCTATGATACTGATGAGTCCATCTGTAGGGCAGTTACATGTCTCCTATGTTACTGTTAATCCCATCTGCAGGGCAGTTACATATCTCCTATGTTACTGATAATCCCATCTGTAGGCCAGTTACAGGTCTCCTATTGTACTGATAATCCCATCTGTGGGGCAGTTACATGTCTCCTATGTTACTGATGAGTCCATCTGCAGGGCAGTTACATGTCTCCTATGTTACTGATAATCCCATCTGCAGGGCAGTTTCATGTCTCCTATTTTACTGATAATCCCATCTGCAGGGCAGTTACAGGTCTCCTATTTTACTGATAATTCCATCTGCAGGGCAGTTACAGGTCTCCTATTTTACTGATAATCCCATCTGCAGGGAAGTTACATATCTCCTATTTTACTGATAATCCCATCTGTAGGGGAGTTACAAGTCTCCTATGTTACTGATGAGTCCACCTGCAGGGCAGTTACATCTCTCCTATATTACTCATAATCCTATCTGCAGGGCAGTTACATGTCTCCTATGGTACTGATGAGTCCATCTGCAGGGCAGTTACATGTCTCCTATGTTACTGATGAGTCCATCTACAGGGCAGTTACAGGTAACTGCAGTTTACTGATAACCCCATCTGCAGGGCAGATACATGTCTCCTATTTTACTGATAATCCCATCTGCAGGGCAGTTACATGTCTCCTATTTTACTGATAATTCCATCTGCAGGGCAACTACATATCTCCTATTGTACTGATAATCCCATCTGCAGGGCAGTTACATATCTCCTATTTTACTGATAATCCCATCTGTAGGGCAGTTACATGTCTCCTATGGTACTGATGAGTCCATCTGCAGGGCTTTTACATGTCTCCTATGTTACTGATGAGTCCATCTGTAGGGCAGTTACATGTCTCCTATTTTACTGATAATCCCATCTGCTGGGCAGTTACATATCTCCTATGTTACTGATAATCCCATCTGTAGAGCAGTTACATGTCTCCTATGTTACTGATGAGTCCATCTGCAGGGCAATTACATGTCTCCTATGTTACTGATGAGTTCATCTGCAGGGCAGTTTCATGTCTCCTATTTTACTGATAAATCCATCTGCAGGGCAGTTACATATCTCCTATTTTACTGATGAGTCCATCTGCAGGGCAATTACATGTCTGCTATGTTACTGATAATCCCATCTGCAGGGCAGTTACTTGTCTCACAATTACTGATGAGTCCATCTGCAGGGCAGTTACATGTCTCCTATATTACTGATAATCCCATCTGCAGGGCAGTTACATGACTCCTATTTTACTGATAATCCCATCTGCAGGGTAGTTACATGTCTCCTGTGTTACTGATAATCCCATCTGCAAGGCAGTTACAGGTCTCCTATTTTACTGACAATTTCATCTGCATGGCAGTTACATGTCTCCTATGTTACTGATAATCCCATCTGCAGGGCAGTTATATGTCTCCTATTTTACTGATAATCTCATCTGCATGGCAGTTACAGGTCTCCTATTTTACTGATAATCCCATCTGCAGGGCAGTTACATATCTCCTATATTACTGATAATCCCATCTGCAGGACAGTTACATGTCTTCTATTTTACTTAAAATCCCATCTGCAGGGCAGTTACATATCTCCTATGTTACTTATAATCCCATCTGTAGGGCAGTTACATGTCTCCAAGGTTACTGATGAGTCCATCTGCAGGGCAATTACATGTCTGCTATGTTATTGATAATCCCATCTGCAGGGCAGTTTCATGTCTCCTATTTTACTGATAATCCCATCTGCAGGGCAGTTACAGGTCTCCTATTTTACTGATAATTCCATCTGCAGGGCAGTTACAGGTCTCCTATTTTACTGATAATCCCATCTGCAGGGAAGTTACATATCTCCTATTTTACTGATAATCCCATCTGTAGGGGAGTTACAGGTAACTGCAGTTTACTGATAACCCCATCTGCAGGGCAGATACATGTCTCCTATTTTACTGATAATCCCATCTACAGGGCAGTTACATGTCTCCTATTTTACTGATAATTCCATCTGCAGGGCAACTACATATCTCCTATTGTACTGATAATCCCATCTGCAGGGCAGTTACATATCTCCTATTTTACTGACAATCCAATCTGTAGGGCAGTTACATGTCTCCTATGGTACTGATGAGTCCATCTGCAGGGCTTTTACATGTCTCCTATGTTACTGATGAGTCCATCTGTAGGGCAGTTACATGTCTCCCATTTTACTGATAATCCCATCTGCTGGGCAGTTACCTATCTCCTATGTTACTGATAATCCCATCTGTAGAGCAGTTACATGTCTCCTATGTTACTGATGAGTCCATCTGCAGGGCAATTACATGTCTCCTATGTTACTGATGAGTTCATCTGCAGAGCAGTTTCAAGTCTCCTATTTTACTGATAAATCCATCTGCAGGGCAGTTACATATCTCCTATTTTACTGATGAGTCCATCTGCAGGGCAATTACATGTCTGCTATGTTACTGATAATCCCATCTGCAGGGCAGTTACTTGTCTCACAATTACTGACGAGTCCATCTGCAGGGCAGTTACATGTCTCCTATATTACTGATAATCCCATCTGCAGGGCAGTTACATGACTCCTATTTTACTGATAATCCCATCTGCAGGGTAGTTACATGTCTCCTGTGTTACTGATAATCCCATCTGCAAGGCAGTTACAGGTCTCCTATTTTACTGACAATTTCATCTGCATGGCAGTTACATGTCTCCTATGTTACTGATAATCCCATCTGCAGGGCAGTTATATGTCTCCTATTTTACTGATAATCTCATCTGCATGGCAGTTACAGGTCTCCTATTTTACTTATAATCCCATCTGCAGGGCAGTTACATATCTCCTATATTACTGATAATCCCATCTGCAGGGCAGTTACATGTCTCCTATTTTACTTAAAATCCCATCTGCAGGGCAGTTACATGTCTCCTAGGTTACTGATGAGTCCATCTGCAGGACAGTTACATGTCTCCTATGTTACTGCTGAGTCCATCTGTAGGGCAGTTTCATGTCTCCTATTTTACTGATAATTCCATCTGCAGGGCAGTTACATATCTCCTATTTTACTGATGAGTCCATCTGCAGGGCAATTACATGTCTGCTATGCTACTGATAATCCCATCTGCAGGGCAGTTACTTGTCTCCCAATTACTGACGAGTCCATCTGCAGAGCAGTTACATGTCTCCTATATTATTGATAATCCCATCTGCAGGGCAGTTACATGTCTCCTGTGTTACTGATAATCCCATCTGCATGGCAGTTACATGTCTCCTATGTTACTGATAATCCCATCTGCAGGGCGGTTACATGTCTCCTATTTTACTGATAATCCCATCTGCAGGGCAGTTACATGTCTCCTGTGTTACTGATAATCCCATCTGCATGGCAGTTACATGTCTCCTATGTTACTGATAATCCCATCTGCAGGGCAGTTATATGTCTCCTATTAAACTGATAATCTCATCTGCATGGCAGTTACAGGTCTCCTATTTTACTGATAATCCCATCTGCAGGGCAGTTACATATCTCCTATATTACTGATAATCCCATCTGCAGGGCAGTTACATGTCTCCTATTTTACTGATAATCCCATCTGCAGGGCAGTAACATATCTCCTATGTTACTTATAATCCCATCTGTAGGGCAGTTACATGTCTCCTATGTTACTGATGAGTCCATCTGCAGGACAGTTACATGTCTCCTATGTTACTGATGAGTCCATCTGTAGGGCAGTTACATGTCTCCTATGTTATTGATGAGTACATCTGCAGGGCAGTTACATGTCTCCTATGTTACTGATGTGTCCATCTGTAGGGCAGTTACATGTCTCCTATGTTACTGATGAGTCCATCTGCAGGGCAGTTACATGTCTCCTATGTTACTGATGAGTCCATCTGTAGGGCAGTTACATGTCTCCTATGTAACTGATGTGTCCATCTGTAGGGCAGTTACATGTCTCCTATGTTACTGATGAGTCCATCTGCAGGGTAGTTACATGTCTCCTATGATACTGATAAATCCATCTGTAGGGCAGTTACATGTCTCCTATGTTACTGATAATCCCATCTGCAGGGCAGTTACATATCTCCTATGTTACTGATAATCCCATCTGTAGGCCAGTTACAGGTCTCCTATTGTACTGATAATCCCATCTGTGGGGCAGTTACATGTCTCCTATGTTTCTGATGAGTCCATCTGCAGAGCAGTTACATGTCTCCTATGTTACTGATGAATCCATTTGCAGGACAGTTACATGTCTCCTATTTTACTGATGACTCCATCTGCAAGCAGTTACATGTCTCCTATGTTACTGATAATCCCATCTGCAGGGCAGTTACAGGTCTCCTATTCTTTTGATAATCCCATCTGCAGGGCAGTTACATATCTCCTATTTTACTGATAATCCCATCTGCAGGGGAGTTACAGGTCACCTATTTTACTGATAATCCAATCTGCAGGGCATTTACATATCTCCTATGTTACTGATAATCCCATGTATAGCACAGTTACATGTCTCCTATGTTACTGTTGAGTCCATCTGTAGGGCAGTTACATGTCTCCTATTTTACTGATAATCCCATCTGCAAGACAGTTACATGTATCCTATGTTACTGATGAGTCCATCTGCAGGGCAGTTACATGTCTCCTATATTACTGATAATTCCATCTGTAGGGCATTTACATGTCTCCTATGTTACTGATGAGTCCATCTGCAGGGCAGTTACATGTCTTCTATATTACTGATAATCCTGTCTGCAGGGTAGTTACATGTCTCCTATGTTACTGAAGAGTCCATCTGCAGGGAAGTTACATATATCCTATGTTACTGATGAGTCCATCTGCAGGGTAGTTACAGGTCTCCTATTGTACTGATAATCCAATCTGTAGGGCAGTTACATGTCTCCTATGTTATTGATGAGTCCATCTGAAGGGCAGTTACATGTCTCCTATGTTACTGATGAGTCCATAGGCAGGGCAGTTACGTGTCTCTTATTTTACTGATAATCCCATCTGCAGGGCAGTTACATATCTCCTATGTTACGGATAATCACATCTGTAGGGCAGTTACATGTCTCCTATGTTACTGATGAGTCCATCTGCAGGGCAGTTACATGTCTCCTATATTACTGATAATCCTATCTGTAGGGCAGTTACATGTCTCCTATGTTACTGATGAGTCCATCTGCAGGGCAGTTACATGTCTCCTATGTTATTGATGAGTCCATCTGCAGGGCAGTTACATGTCTCCTATGTTACTGATGAGTCCATGTGCAGGGCAGTTACATGATTCCTATGTTACTGATGAGTCCATCTGCAGGGGAGTTACAGGTCTCCTATTTTACTGATAATCCCATCTGTAGGGCAGTTACATGTCTCCTATGTTACTGATGAGTCCATCTGCAGGGCAGTTACATGTCTCCTATTGTACTGATGAGTCCATCTGTAGGGCAGTTACATGTCACCTATTCTATTGATAATCCCATCTGTTGGGCAGTTACAGGTCTCCTATTCTATAGATAATCCCGTCTGCAGGGCGGTTACATATCTCCTATTTTACTGATAATCCCATCTGCAGGGCATTTACAGGTCTACTATTTTACTGATAATTTCATCTGCAGGGCAGTTACATGTCTCCGATTTTACGGATAATCCCATTCGCAGGGCAGTTACAGGTCTCCTATTTTACTGATAATCCCATCTGCAGGGCAGTTACATATCTCCTATGTTACTGATAATCCCATGTATAGCACAGTTACATGTCTCCTTTGTTACTGATGAGTCCATCTGTAGGGCAGTTACATGTCTCCTATGTTGCAGATGATTCCATCTGCAGGGCAGTTACATGTCTTCTATATTACTGATAATCCTATCTGCAGGGTAGTTACATGTCTCCTATGTTACTGATGAGTCCATCTGCAGGGCAGTTACATATCTCCTATGTTACTGATGAGTCCATCTTCAGGGCAGTTACATGTCTCCTATTGTACTGATAATCCCATCTGTAGGGCAGTTACATGCCTCCTATGTTATTGATGAGTCCATCTGAAGGGCAGTTACATGTCTCCTATGTTACTGATGAGTGCATAGGCAGGGCTTTTACATGTCTCCTATGTTACTGATAATCCAATCTGCAGGGCAGTTACATATCTCCTATGTTACGGATAATCCCATCTGTAGGGCAGTTACATGTCTGCTATGTGACTGATGAGTCCATCTGCAGGGCAGTTAAATGTCTCCTATATTACTGATAATCCTATCTGTAGGGCAGTTACATGTCTCCTATGTTACTGATGAGGCCATCTGCAGGGAAGTTACATATATCCTATGTTACTGATGAGTCCATCTGCAGGGCAGTTACAGGTCTCCTATTTTATTGATAAACCCATCTGCAGGGCAGTTACATATCTCCTATGTTACTGATAATCCCATCAGTAGGGCAGTTACATTTCTCCTATGTTACTGATGAGTCCATCTGCAGGGTAATTACATGTCTCCTATATTACTAATAATCCTATCTGCAGGGCAGTTACATGTCTCCTATGTTACTGATGAGTCCATCTGCAGGGCAGTTACAGGTCTCCTATTTTACTGATAATCCCATCTGTAGGGCAGTTACATGTCTCCTATGTTACTGATGAGTCCATCTGCAGGGCAGTTACATGTCTCCTATTGTACTGATAATCCCATCTGTAGGGCAGTTACATGTCACCTATGTTATTGATGAGTCCATCTGCAGGGCAGTTACATGTCTCCTATGTTACTGATGAGTCCATCTGCAGGGCAGTTACATGTCTCCTATGTTACTGATGAGTCCATCTGTAGGGCAGTTACATGTCTCCTATTCTATTGATAATCCCATCTGTAGGGCAGTTACAGGTCTCCTATGTTATTGATGAGTCCATCTGAAGGGCAGTTACATGTCTCCTATGTTACTGATGAGTCCATAGGCAGGGCAGTTACATGTCTCTTATTTTACTGATAATCCCATCTGCAGGGCAGTTACATATCTCCTATGTTACGGATAATCACATCTGTAGGGCAGTTACATGTCTCCTATGTTACTGATGAGTCCATCTGCAGGGCAGTTACATGTCTCCTATATTACTGATAATCCTATCTGTAGGGCAGTTACATGTCTCCTATGTTACTGATGAGTCCATCTGCAGGGCAGTTACATGTCTCCTATGTTATTGATGAGTCCATCTGCAGGGCAGTTACATGTCTCCTATGTTACTGATGAGTCCATGTGCAGGGCAGTTACATGATTCCTATGTTACTGATGAGTCCATCTGCAGGGGAGTTACAGGTCTCCTATTTTACTGATAATCCCATCTGTAGGGCAGTTACATGTCTCCTATGTTACTGATGAGTCCATCTGCAGGGCAGTTACATGTCTCCTATTGTACTGATGAGTCCATCTGTAGGGCAGTTACATGTCACCTATTCTATTGATAATCCCAGCTGTTGGGCAGTTACAGGTCTCCTATTCTATAGATAATCCCGTCTGCAGGGCGGTTACATATCTCCTATTTTACTGATAATCCCATCTGCAGGGCATTTACAGGTCTACTATTTTACTGATAATTTCATCTGCAGGGCAGTTACATGTCTCCGATTTTACGGATAATCCCATTCGCAGGGCAGTTACAGGTCTCCTATTTTACTGATAATCCCATCTGCAGGGCAGTTACATATCTCCTATGTTACTGATAATCCCATGTATAGCACAGTTACATGTCTCCTTTGTTACTGATGAGTCCATCTGTAGGGCAGTTACATGTCTCCTATGTTACAGATGATTCCATCTGCAGGGCAGTTACATGTCTTCTATATTACTGATAATCCTATCTGCAGGGTAGTTACATGTCTCCTATGTTACTGATGAGTCCATCTGCAGGGCAGTTACATATCTCCTATGTTACTGATGAGTCCATCTTCAGGGCAGTTACATGTCTCCTATTGTACTGATAATCCCATCTGTAGGGCAGTTACATGTCTCCTATGTTATTGATGAGTCCATCTGAAGGGCAGTTACATGTCTCCTATGTTACTGATGAGTGCATAGGCAGGGCTTTTACATGTCTCCTATGTTACTGATAATCCAATCTGCAGGGCAGTTACATATCTCCTATGTTACGGATAATCCCATCTGTAGGGCAGTTACATGTCTGCTATGTGACTGATGAGTCCATCTGCAGGGCAGTTAAATGTCTCCTATATTACTGATAATCCTATCTGTAGGGCAGTTACATGTCTCCTATGTTACTGATGAGGCCATCTGCAGGGAAGTTACATATATCCTATGTTACTGATGAGTCCATCTGCAGGGCAGTTACAGGTCTCCTATTTTACTGATAAACCCATCTGCAGGGCAGTTACATATCTCCTATGTTACTGATAATCCCATCTGTAGGGCAGTTACATTTCTCCTATGTTACTGATGAGTCCATCTGCAGGGCAGTTGCATGTCTCCTATATTACTGATAATCCTATCTGCAGGGCAGTTACATGTCTCCAATGTTACTGATGAGTCCATCTGCAGGGCAGTTACAGGTCTCCTATTTTACTGATAATCCCATCTCCAGGGCATTTACATATCTCCTATGTTACTGATAATCCCATCTGTGGGGCAGTTACATTTCTCCTATGTTACTGATGAGTCCATCTGCAGGGTAATTACATGTCTCCTATATTACTAATAATCCTATCTGCAGGGCAGTTACATGTCTCCTATGTTACTGATGAGTCCATCTGCAGGGCAGTTACAGGTCTCCTATTTTACTGATAATCCCATCTGTAGGGCAGTTACATGTCTCCTATGTTACTGATGAGTCCATCTGCAGGGCAGTTACATGTCTCCTATTGTACTGATAATCCCATCTGTAGGGCAGTTACATGTCACCTATGTTATTGATGAGTCCATCTGCAGGGCAGTTACATGTCTCCTATGTTACTGATGAGTCCATCTGCAGGGCAGTTACATGTCTCCTATGTTACTGATGAGTCCATCTGTAGGGCAGTTACATGTCTCCTATTCTATTGATAATCCCATCTGTAGGGCAGTTACAGGTCTCCTATTCTATAGATAATACCATCTGCTGGGCGGTTACATAACTCCTATTTTACTGATAATCCCATCTGCAGGGCAGTTACAGGTCTACTATTTTACTGATAATTTCATCTGCAGGGCAGTTACATGTCTCCTATTTTACGGATAATCCCATTCGCAGGGCAGTTACAGGTCTCCTATTTTACTGATAATGCCATCTGCAGGGCAGTTACATATCTCCTATGTTACTGATAATCCCATGTATAGCACAGTTACATGTCTCCTTTGTTACTGATGAGTCCATCTGTAGGGCAGTTACATGTCTCCTATGTTACTGATGAGTCCATCTGCAGGGCAGTTACATGTCTTCTATATTACTGATAATCCTATCTGCAGGGTAGTTACATGTCTCCTATGTTACTGATGAGTCCATCTGCAGGGCAGTTACATATCTCCTATGTTACTGATGAGTCCATCTTCAGGGTAGTTACAGGTCTCCTATTGTACTGATAATCCCATCTGTAGGGCAGTTACATGTCTCCTGTGTTATTGCTGAGTCCATCTGAAGGGCAGTTACATGTCTCCTATGTTACTGATGAGTGCATAGGCAGGGCAGTTACATATCTCCTATGTTACTGATAATCCCATCTGCAGGGCAGTTACATATCTCCAATGTTACGGATAATCCCATCTGTAGGGCAGTTACATGTCTGCTATGTTACTGATGAGTCCATCTGCAGTGCAGTTACAGGTCTCCTATTTTACTGATAATCCCATCTGTAGGGCAGTTACATGTCTCCTATGTTACTGATGAGTCCATCTGCAGGGCAGTTACATGTCTCCTATTGTACTGATAATCCCATCTGTAGGGCAGTTACATGTCACCTATGTTATTGATGAGTCCATCTGTAGGGCAGTTACATGTCTCCTATGTTACTGATGAGTCCATCTGTAGGGCAGTTACATGTCTCCTATTCTATTGATAATCCCATCTGTAGGGCAGTTACATGTCTCCTATTCTATTGATAATCCCATCTGTAGGGCAGTTACAGGTCTCCTATTCTATAGATAATACCATCTGCAGGGCGGTTATATATCTCCTATTTTACTGATAATCCCATCTGCAGGGCAGTTACAGGTCTAATATTTTACTGATAATTTCATCTGCAGGGCAGTTACATGTCTCCTATTTTACGGATAATCCCATTCGCAGGGAAGTTACAGGTCTCCTATTCTATTCATAATCCCATCTGTAGGGCAGTTACAGGGCTCCAATTCTATAGATAATACCATCTGCAGGGAGGTTACATGTCTCCTATTTTACGGATAATCCTATTCGCAGGGCAGTTACAGGTCTCCTATTTTACTGATAATCCCATCTGCAGGGCAGTTACATATCTCCTATGTTACTGATAATCCCATGTATAGCACAGTTACATGTCTCCTTTGTTACTGATAATCCTATCTGCAGGGTAGTTACATGTCTCCTATGTTACTGATGAGTCCATCTGCAGGGCAGTTACATATCTCCTATGTTACTGATGAGTCCATCTGAAGGGCAGTTACATGTCTCCTATGTTACTGATGAGTGCATAGGCATGGCAGTTACATGTCTCCTATGTTACTGATAATCCCATCTGCAGGGCAGTTACATATCTCCAATGTTACGGATAATCCCATCTGTAGGGCAGTTACATGTCTGCTATGTGACTGATGAGTCCATCTGCAGGGCAGTTACATGTCTCCTATATTACTGATAATCCTATCTGTAGGGCAGTTACATGTCTCCTATGTTTCTGATGAGTCCATCTGCAGGGCAGTTACATGTCTCCTATGTTACTGATGAGTCCATCTGCAGTGCAGTTACAGGTCTCCTATTTTACTGATAAACCCATCTGCAGGGCAGTTACATATCTCCTATGTTACTGATAATCCGATCTGTAGGGCAGTTACATTTCTCCTATGTTACTGATGAGTCCATCTGCAGGGCAGTTACATGTCTCCTATATTACTGATAATCCTATCTGCAGGGCAGTTACATGTCTCCTATGTTACTGATGAGTCCATCTGCAGGGCAGATACAGGTCTCCTATTGTACTGATAATCCAATCTGTAGGGCAGTTACATGTCTCCTATGTTATTGATGAGTCCATCTGAAGGGCAGTTACATGTCTCCTATGTTACCGATGAGTCCATAGGCAGGGCAGTTACGTGTCTCCTATGTTACTGATAATCCCATCTGCAGGGCAGTTACATATCTCCTATGTTACGGATAATCCCATCTGTAGGGCAGTTACATGTCTCCTATGTTACTGATTAGTCCATCTGCAGGGCAGTTACATGTCTCCTATATTACTGATAATCCTATCTGTAGGGTAGTTACATGTCTCCTATGTTACTGATGAGACCATCTGCAGGGCAGTTACATGTCTCCTATGTTATTGATGAGTCCATCTGCAGGGCAGTTACATGTCTCCTATGTTACTGATGAGTCCATGTGCAGGGCAGTTACATGTCTCCTATGTTACTGATGAGTCCATCTGCAGGGCAGTTACAGGTCTCCTATTTTACTGATAATCCCATCTGTAGGGCAGTTACATGTCTCCTATGTTACTGATGAGTCCATCTTCAGGGCAGTTACAGGTCTCCTATTGTACTGATAATCCCATCTGTAGGGCAGTTACATGCCTCCTATGTTACTGATGAGTCCATCTGCAGGGCAGTTACATGTCTCCTATGTTACTGATGAGTCCATCTGTAGGGCAGTTACATGTCTCCTATTCTATTGATAATCCCATCTGTAGGGCAGTTACAGGTCTCCTATTCTATAGATAATCCCATCTGCAGGGCGGTTACATATCTCCTATTTTACTGATAATCCCATATGCAGGGCATTTACAGGTCTACTATTTTACTGATAATTTCATCTGCTGGGCAGTTACATGTCTCCTATTTTACGGATAATCCCATTCGCAGGGCAGTTACTGGTCTCCTATTTTACTGATAATCCCATCTGCAGGGCAGTTACATATCTCCTATGTTACTGATAATGCCATGTATAGCACAGTTACATGTCTCCTTTGTTACTGATGAGTCCATCTGTAGGGCAGTTACATGTCTCCTATGTTACTGATGATTCCATCTGCAGGGCAGTTACATGTCTTCTATATTACTGATAATCCTATCTGCAGGGTAGTTACATGTCTCCTATGTTACTGATGAGTCCATCTGCAGGGCAGTTACATATCTCCTATGTTACTGATGAGTCCATCTTCAGGGAAGTTACAGGTTTCCTATTGTACTGATAATCCCATCTGTAGGGCAGTTACATGCCTCCTATGTTATTGATGAGTCCATCTGAAGGGCAGTTACATGTCTCCTATGTTACTGATGAGTGCATAGGCAGGGCAGTTACATGTCTCCAATGTTACTGATAATCCAATCTGCAGGGCAGTTACATATCTCCTATGTTACGGATAATCCCATCTGTAGGGCAGTTACATGTCTGCTATGTGACTGATGAGTCCATCTGCAGGGCAGTTAAATGTCTCCTATATTACTGATAATCCTATCTGCAGGGCAGTTACATGTCTCCAATGTTACTGATGAGTCCATCTGCAGGGCAGTTACAGGTCTTCTATTTTACTGATAATCCCATCTCCAGGGCATTTACATATCTCCTATGTTACTGATAATCCCATCTGTGGGGCAGTTACATTTCTCCTATGTTACAGATGAGTCCATCTGCAGGGTAATTACATGTCTCCTATATTACTAATAATCCTATCTGCAGGGCAGTTACATGTCTCCTATGTTACTGATGAGTCCATCTGCAGGGCAGTTACAGGTCTCCTATTTTACTGATAATCCCATCTGTAGGGCAGTTACATGTCTCCTATGTTACTGATGAGTCCATCTGCAGGGCAGTTACATGTCTCCTATTGTACTGATAATCCCATCTATAGGGCAGTTACATTTCACCTATGTTATTGATGAGTCCATCTGCAGGGCAGTTACATGTCTCCTATGTTACTGATGAGTCCATCTGTAGGGCAGTTACATGTCTCCTATTCTATTGATAATCCCATCTGTAGGGCAGTTACAGGTCTCCTATTCTATAGATAATACCATCTGCAGGGCGGTTACATATCTCCTATTTTACTGATAATCCCATCTGCAGGGCAGTTACAGGTGTACTATTTTACTGATAATTTCATCTGCAGGGCAGGTACATGTCTCCTATTTTACGGATAATCCCATTCGCAGGGCAGTTACAGGTCTCCTATTTTACTGATAATCCCATCTGCAGGGCAGTTACATATCTCCTATGTTACTGATAATCCCATGTATAGTACAGTTACATGTCTCCTTTGTTACTGATGAGTCCATCTGTAGGGCAGTTACATGTCTCCTATGTTACTGATGAGTCCATCTGCAGGGCAGTTACATGTCTTCTATATTACTGATAATCCTATCTACAGGGTAGTTACATGTCTCCAATGTTACTGATGAGTCCATCTGCAGTGCAGTTACAGGTCTCCTATTTTACTGATAATCCCATCTGTAGGGCAGTTACATGTCTCCTATGTTACTGATGAGTCCATCTGCAGGGCAGTTACATGTCTCCTATTGTACTGATAATCCCATCTGTAGGGCAGTTACATGTCACCTATGTTATTGATGAGTCCATCTGCAGGGCAGTTACATGTCTCCTATGTTACTGATGAGTCCATCTGTAGGGCAGTAACATGTCTCCTATTCTATTGATAATCCCATCTGTAGGGCAGTTACAGGTCTCCTATTCTATAGATAATACCATCTGCAGGGCGGTTACATATCTCCTATTTTACTGCTAATCCCATCTGCAGGGCAGTTACAGGTCTACTATTTTACTGATAATTTCATCTGCAGGGCAGTTACATGTCTCCTATTTTACGGATAATCCCATTCGCAGGGCAGTTACAGGTCTCCTATTTTACTGATAATCCCATCTGCAGGGCAGTTACATATCTCCTATGTTACTGATAATCCCATGTATAGCACAGTTACATGTCTCCTTTGTTACTGATGAGTCCATCTGTAGGGCAGTTACATGTCTCCTATGTTACTGATGAGTGCATAGGCAGGGCAGTTACATGTCTCCTATGTTACTGATAATCCCATCTGCAGGGCAGTTACATACCTCCTATGTTACGGATAATCCCATCTGTAGGGCAGTTACATGTCTGCTATGTGACTGATGAGTCCATCTGCAGGGCAGTTACATGTCTCCTATATTACTGATAATCCTATCTGTAGGGCAGTTAAATGTCTCCTATGTTACTGATGAGTCCATCTGCAGGGCAGTTACATGTCTCCTATGTTACTGATGAGTCCATCTGCAGGGCAGTTACAGGTCTCCTATTTTACTGATAATCCCATCTCCAGGGCATTCACATATCTCCTATGTTACTGATAATCCCATCTGTGGGGCAGTTACATTTCTCCTATGTTACTGATGAGTCCATCTGCAGGGTAGTTACATGTCTCCTATATTACTGATAATCCTATCTGCAGGGCAGTTACATGTCTCCTATGTTACTGATGAGTCCTTCTGCAGGGCAGTTACAGGTCTCCTATTTTACTGATAATCCCATCTGTAGGGCAGTTACATGTCTCCTATGTTACTGATGAGTCCATCTGCAGGGCAGTTACATGTCTCCTATTGTACTGATAATCCCATCTGTAGGGCAGTTACATGTCACCTATGTTATTGATGAGTCCATCTGCAGGGCAGTTACATGTCTCCAATGTTACTGATGAGTCCATCTGCAGGGCAGTTACATGTCTCCTATGTTACTGATGAGTCCATCTGTAGGGCAGTTACATGTCTCCTATTCTATTGATAATCCCATCTGTAGGGCACTTACAGGGCTCCTATTCTATAGATAATACCATCTGCAGGGCGGTTACATGTCTCCTATTTTACGGATAATCCCATTCGCAGGGCAGTTACAGGTCTCCTATTTTACTGATACTCCCATCTGCAGGGCAGTTACATATCTCCTATGTTACTGATAATCCCATGTATAGCACAGTTACATGTTTCCTTTGTTACTGATAATCCTATCTGCAGGGTAGTTACATGTCTCCTATGTTACTGATGAGTCCATCTGCAGGGCAGTTACATATCTCCTATGTTACTGATGAGTCCATCTGAAGGGCAGTTACATGTTACTGATGAGTGCATAGGCATGGCAGTTACATGTCTCCTATGTTACTGATAATCCCATCTGCAGGGCAGTTACATATCTCCTATGTTACGGATAATCCCATCTGTAGGGCAGTTACATGTCTGCTATGTGACTGATGAGTCCATCTGCAGGGCAGTTACATGTCTCCTATATTACTGATAATCCTATCTGTAGGGCAGTTACATGTCTCCTATGTTACTGATGAGTCCATCTGCAGGGCAGTTACATGTCTCCTATGTTACTGATGAGTCCATCTGCAGGGCAGTTACAGGTCTCCTATTTTACTGATAAACCCATCTGCAGGGCAGTTACATATCTCCTATGTTACTGATAATCCCATCTGTGGGGCAGTTACATTTCTCCTATGTTACTGATGAGTCCATCTGCAGGGCAGTTACATGTCTCCTATATTACTGATAATCCTATCTGCAGGGCAGTTACATGTCTCCTATGTTACTGATGAGTCCATCTGCAGGGCAGTTACAGGTCTCCTATTTTACTGATAATCCCATCTCCAGGGCAGTTACATATCTCCTATGTTACTGATAATCCCATGTATAGCACAGTTACATGTCTCCTTTGTTACTGATAATCCTATCTGCAGGGTAGTTACATGTCTCCTATGTTACTGATGAGTCCATCTGCAGGGCAGTTACATATCTCCTATGTTACTGATGAGTCCATCTGAAGGGCAGTTACAGGTCTCCTATGTTACTGATGAGTGCATAGGCATGGCAGTTACATGTCTCCTATGTTACTGATAATCCCATCTGCAGGGCAATTACATATCTCCAATGTTACGGATAATCCCATCTGTAGGGCAGTTACATGTCTGCTATGTGACTGATGAGTCCATCTGCAGGGCAGTTACATGTCTCCTATATTACTGATAATCCTATCTGTAGGGCAGTTACATGTCTCCTATGTTTCTGATGAGTCCATCTGCAGGGCAGTTACATGTCTCCTATGTTACTGATGAGTCCATCTGCAGCGCAGTTACAGGTCTCCTATTTTACTGATAAACCCATCTGCAGGGCAGTTACATATCTCCTATGTTACTGATAATCCCATCTGTAGGGCAGTTACATTTCTCCTATGTTACTGATGAGTCCATCTGCAGGGCAGTTACATGTCTCTTATATTACTGATAATCCTATCTGCAGGGCAGTTACATGTCTCCTATGTTACTGATGAGTCCATCTGCAGGGCAGATACAGGTCTCCTATTGTACTGATAATCCAATCTGTAGGGCAGTTACATGTCTCCTATGTTATTGATGAGTCCATCTGAAGGGCAGTTACATGTCTCCTATGTTACCGATGAGTCCATAGGCAGGGCAGTTACGTGTCTCCTATGTTACTGATAATCCCATCTGCAGGGCAGTTACATATCTCCTATGTTACTGATAATCCCATATGTAGGGCAGTTACATTTCTCCTATGTTACTGATGAGTCCATCTGCAGGGCAGTTACATGTCTCCTATATTACTGATAATCTTATCTGCAGGGCAGTTACATGTCTCCTATGTTACTGATGAGTCCATCTGCAGGGCAGTTACAGGTCTCCTATTTTACTGATAATCCCATCTCCAGGGCATTCACATATCTCCTATGTTACTGATAATCCCATCTGTGGGGCAGTTACATTTCTCCTATGTTACTGATGAGTCCATCTGCAGGGTAGTTACATGTCTCCTATATTACTGATAATCCTATCTGCAGGGCAGTTACATGTCTCCTATGTTACTGATGAGTCCTTCTGCAGGGCAGTTACAGGTCTCCTATTTTACTGATAATCCCATCTGTAGGGCAGTTACATGTCTCCTATGTTACTGATGAGTCCATCTGCAGGGCAGTTACATGTCTCCTATTGTACTGATAATCCCATCTGTAGGGCAGTTACATGTCACCTATGTTATTGATGAGTCCATCTGCAGGGCAGTTACATGTCTTCTATGTTACTGATGAGTCCATCTGCAGGGCAGTTACATGTCTCCTAAATTACTGATGAGTCCATCTGTAGGGCAGTTACATGTCTCCTATTCTATTCATAATCCCATCTGTAGGGCAGTTACAGGGCTCCAATTCTATAGATAATACCATCTGCAGGGAGGTTACATGTCTCCTATTTTACGGATAATCCTATTCGCAGGGCAGTTACAGGTCTCCTATTTTACTGATAATCCCATCTGCAGGGTAGTTACATATCTCCTATGTTACTGATAATCCCATGTATAGCACAGTTACATGTCTCCTTTGTTACTGATAATCCTATCTGCAGGGTAGTTACATGTCTCCTATGTTACTGATGAGTCCATCTGCAGGGCAGTTACATATCTCCTATGTTACTGATGAGTCCATCTGAAGGGCAGTTAAATGTCTCCTATGTTACTGATGAGTGCATAGGCATGGCAGTTACATGTCTCCTATGTTACTGATAATCCCATCTGCAGGGCAGTTACATATCTCCAATGTTACGGATAATCCTATCTGTAGGGCAGTTACATGTCTGCTATGTGACTGATGAGTCCATCTGCAGGGCAGTTACATGTCTCCTATATTACTGATAATCCTATCTGTAGGGCAGTTACATGTCTCCTATGTTTCTGATGAGTCCATCTGCAGGGCAGTTACATGTCTCCTATGTTACTGATGAGTCCATCTGCAGCGCAGTTACAGGTCTCCTATTTTACTGATAAACCCATCTGCAGGGCAGTTACATATCTCCTATGTTACTGATAATCCCATCTGTAGGGCAGTTACATTTCTCCTATGTTACTGATGAGTCCATCTGCAGGGCAGTTACATGTCTCCTATATTACTGATAATCCTATCTGCAGGGCAGTTACATGTCTCCTATGTTACTGATGAGTCCATCTGCAGGGCAGATACAGGTCTCCTATTGTACTGATAATCCAATCTGTAGGGCAGTTACATGTCTCCTATGTTATTGATGAGTCCATCTGAAGGGCAGTTACATGTCTCCTATGTTACCGATGAGTCCATAGGCAGGGCAGTTACGTGTCTCCTATGTTACTGATAATCCCATCTGCAGGGCAGTTACATATCTCCTATGTTACGGATAATCCCATCTGTAGGGCAGTTACATGTCTCCTATGTTACTGATGAGTCCATCTGCAGGGCAGTTACATGTCTCCTATATTACTGATAATCCTATCTGTAGGGTAGTTACATGTCTCCTATGTTACTGATGAGACCATCTGCAGGGCAGATACATGTCTCCTATGTTATTGATGAGTCCATCTGCAGGGCAGTTACATGTCTCCTATGTTACTGATGAGTCCATGTGCAGGGCAGTTACATGTCTCCTATGTTACTGATGAGTCCATCTTCAGGGCAGTTACAGGTCTCCTATTGTACTGATAATCCCATCTGTAGGGCAGTTACATGCCTCCTATGTTACTGATGAGTCCATCTGCAGGGCAGTTACATGTCTCCTATGTTACTGATGAGTCCATCTGTAGGGCAGTTACATGTCTCCTATTCTATTGATAATCCCATCTGTAGGGCAGTTACAGGTCTCCTATTCTATAGATAATCCCATCTGCAGGGCGGTTACATATCTCCTATTTTACTGATAATCCCATATGCAGGGCATTTACAGGTCTACTATTTTACTGATAATTTCATATGCTGGGCAGTTACATGTCTCCTATTTTACGGATAATCCCATTCGCAGGGCAGTTACTGGTCTCCTATTTTACTGATAATCCCATCTGCAGGGCAGTAACATATCTCCTATGTTACTGATAATGCCATGTATAGCACAGTTACATGTCTCCTTTGTTACTGATGAGTCCATCTGTAGGGCAGTTACATGTCTCCTATGTTACTGATGATTCCATCTGCAGGGCAGTTACATGTCTTCTATATTACTGATAATCCTATCTGCAGGGTAGTTACATGTCTCCTATGTTACTGATGAGTCCATCTGCAGGGCAGTTACATATCTCCTATGTTACTGATGAGTCCATCTTCAGGGAAGTTACAGGTCTCCTATTGTACTGATAATCCCATCTGTAGGGCAGTTACATGCCTCCTATGTTATTGATGAGTCCATCTGAAGGGCAGTTACATGTCTCCTATGTTACTGATGAGTGCATAGGCAGGGCAGTTACATGTCTCCAATGTTACTGATAATCCAATCTGCAGGGCAGTTACATATCTCCTATGTTACGGATAATCCCATCTGTAGGGCAGTTACATGTCTGCTATGTGACTGATGAGTCCATCTGCAGGGCAGTTAAATGTCTCCTATATTACTGATAATCCTATCTGCAGGGCAGTTACATGTCTCCAATGTTACTGATGAGTCCATCTGCAGGGCAGTTACAGGTCTTCTATTTTACTGATAATCCCATCTCCAGGGCATTTACATATCTCCTATGTTACTGATAATCCCATCTGTGGGGCAGTTACATTTCTCCTATGTTACAGATGAGTCCATCTGCAGGGTAATTACATGTCTCCTATATTACTAATAATCCTATCTGCAGGGCAGTTACATGTCTCCTATGTTACTGATGAGTCCATCTGCAGGGCAGTTACAGGTCTCCTATTTTACTGATAATCCCATCTGTAGGGCAGTTACATGTCTCCTATGTTACTGATGAGTCCATCTGCAGGGCAGTTACATGTCTCCTATTGTACTGATAATCCCATCTATAGGGCAGTTACATTTCACCTATGTTATTGATGAGTCCATCTGCAGGGCAGTTACATGTCTCCTATGTTACTGATGAGTCCATCTGCAGGGCAGTTACATGTCTTCTATATTACTGATAATCCTATCTACAGGGTAGTTACATGTCTCCTATGTTACTGATGAGTCCATCTGCAGTGCAGTTACAGGTCTCCTATTTTACTGATAATCCCATCTGTAGGGCAGTTACATGTCTCCTATGTTACTGATGAGTCCATCTGCAGGGCAGTTACATGTCTCCTATTGTACTGATAATCCCATCTGTAGGGCAGTTACATGTCACCTATGTTATTGATGAGTCCATCTGCAGGGCAGTTACATGTCTCCTATGTTACTGATGAGTCCATCTGTAGGGCAGTAACATGTCTCCTATTCTATTGATAATCCCATCTGTAGGGCAGTTACAGGTCTCCTATTCTATAGATAATACCATCTGCAGGGCGGTTACATATCTCCTATTTTACTGCTAATCCCATCTGCAGGGCAGTTACAGGTCTACTATTTTACTGATAATTTCATCTGCAGGGCAGTTACATGTCTCCTATTTTACGGATAATCCCATTCGCAGGGCAGTTACAGGTCTCCTATTTTACTGATAATCCCATCTGCAGGGCAGTTACATATCTCCTATGTTACTGATAATCCCATGTATAGCACAGTTACATGTCTCCTTTGTTACTGATGAGTCCATCTGTAGGGCAGTTACATGTCTCCTATGTTACTGATGAGTGCATAGGCAGGGCAGTTACATGTCTCCTATGTTACTGATAATCCCATCTGCAGGGCAGTTACATACCTCCTATGTTACGGATAATCCCATCTGTAGGGCAGTTACATGTCTGCTATGTGACTGATGAGTCCATCTGCAGGGCAGTTACATGTCTCCTATATTACTGATAATCCTATCTGTAGGGCAGTTAAATGTCTCCTATGTTACTGATGAGTCCATCTGCAGGGCAGTTACATGTCTCCTATGTTACTGATGAGTCCATCTGCAGGGCAGTTACAGGTCTCCTATTTTACTGATAATCCCATCTCCAGGGCATTCACATATCTCCTATGTTACTGATAATCCCATCTGTGGGGCAGTTACATTTCTCCTATGTTACTGATGAGTCCATCTGCAGGGTAGTTACATGTCTCCTATATTACTGATAATCCTATCTGCAGGGCAGTTACATGTCTCCTATGTTACTGATGAGTCCTTCTGCAGGGCAGTTACAGGTCTCCTATTTTACTGATAATCCCATCTGTAGGGCAGTTACATGTCTCCTATGTTACTGATGAGTCCATCTGCAGGGCAGTTACATGTCTCCTATTGTACTGATAATCCCATCTGTAGGGCAGTTACATGTCACCTATGTTATTGATGAGTCCATCTGCAGGGCAGTTACATGTCTCCAATGTTACTGATGAGTCCATCTGCAGGGCAGTTACATGTCTCCTATGTTACTGATGAGTCCATCTGTAGGGCAGTTACATGTCTCCTATTCTATTGATAATCCCATCTGTAGGGCACTTACAGGGCTCCTATTCTATAGATAATACCATCTGCAGGGCGGTTACATGTCTCCTATTTTAGGGATAATCCCATTCGCAGGGCAGTTACAGGTCTCCTATTTTACTGATACTCCCATCTGCAGGGCAGTTACATATCTCCTATGTTACTGATAATCCCATGTATAGCACAGTTACATGTCTCCTTTGTTACTGATAATCCTATCTGCAGGGTAGTTACATGTCTCCTATGTTACTGATGAGTCCATCTGCAGGGCAGTTACATATCTCCTATGTTACTGATGAGTCCATCTGAAGGGCAGTTACATGTTACTGATGAGTGCATAGGCATGGCAGTTACATGTCTCCTATGTTACTGATAATCCCATCTGCAGGGCAGTTACATATCTCCTATGTTACGGATAATCCCATCTGTAGGGCAGTTACATGTCTGCTATGTGACTGATGAGTCCATCTGCAGGGCAGTTACATGTCTCCTATATTACTGATAATCCTATCTGTAGGGCAGTTACATGTCTCCTATGTTACTGATGAGTCCATCTGCAGGGCAGTTACATGTCTCCTATGTTACTGATGAGTCCATCTGCAGGGCAGTTACAGGTCTCCTATTTTACTGATAAACCCATCTGCAGGGCAGTTACATATCTCCTATGTTACTGATAATCCCATCTGTGGGGCAGTTACATTTCTCCTATGTTACTGATGAGTCCATCTGCAGGGCAGTTACATGTCTCCTATATTACTGATAATCCTATCTGCAGGGCAGTTACATGTCTCCTATGTTACTGATGAGTCCATCTGCAGGGCAGTTACATGTCTCCTATGTTACTGATGAGTCCATCTGTAGGGCAGTTACATGTCTCCTATTCTATTGATAATACCATCTGTAGGGCAGTTACAGGTCTCCTATTCTATAGATAATCCCATCTGCAGGGCGGTTACATATCTCCTATTTTACTGATAATCCCATATGCAGGGCATTTACAGGTCTACTATTTTACTGATAATTTCATCTGCTGGGCAGTTACATGTCTCCTATTTTACGGATAATCCCATTCGCAGGGCAGTTACTGGTCTCCTATTTTACTGATAATCCCATCTGCAGGGCAGTTACATATCTCCTATGTTACTGATAATGCCATGTATAGCACAGTTACATGTCTCCTTTGTTACTGATGAGTCCATCTGTAGGGCAGTTACATGTCTCCTATGTTACTGATGATTCCATCTGCAGGGCAGTTACATGTCTTCTATATTACTGATAATCCTATCTGCAGGGTAGTTACATGTCTCCTATGTTACTGATGAGTCCATCTGCAGGGCAGTTACATATCTCCTATGTTACTGATGAGTCCATCTTCAGGGAAGTTACAGGTCTCCTATTGTACTGATAATCCCATCTGTAGGGCAGTTACATGCCTCCTATGTTATTGATGAGTCCATCTGAAGGGCAGTTACATGTCTCCTATGTTACTGATGAGTGCATAGGCAGGGCAGTTACATGTCTCCAATGTTACTGATAATCCAATCTGCAGGGCAGTTACATATCTCCTATGTTACGGATAATCCCATCTGTAGGGCAGTTACATGTCTGCTATGTGACTGATGAGTCCATCTGCAGGGCAGTTAAATGTCTCCTATATTACTGATAATCCTATCTGCAGGGCAGTTACATGTCTCCAATGTTACTGATGAGTCCATCTGCAGGGCAGTTACAGGTCTTCTATTTTACTGATAATCCCATCTCCAGGGCATTTACATATCTCCTATGTTACTGATAATCCCATCTGTGGGGCAGTTACATTTCTCCTATGTTACAGATGAGTCCATCTGCAGGGTAATTACATGTCTCCTATATTACTAATAATCCTATCTGCAGGGCAGTTACATGTCTCCTATGTTACTGATGAGTCCATCTGCAGGGCAGTTACAGGTCTCCTATTTTACTGATAATCCCATCTGTAGGGCAGTTACATGTCTCCTATGTTACTGATGAGTCCATCTGCAGGGCAGTTACATGTCTCCTATTGTACTGATAATCCCATCTATAGGGCAGTTACATTTCACCTATGTTATTGATGAGTCCATCTGCAGGGCAGTTACATGTCTCCTATGTTACTGATGAGTCCATCTGTAGGGCAGTTACATGTCTCCTATTCTATTGATAATCCCATCTGTAGGGCAGTTACAGGTCTCCTATTCTATAGATAATACCATCTGCAGGGCGGTTACATATCTCCTATTTTACTGATAATCCCATCTGCAGGGCAGTTACAGGTCTACTATTTTACTGATAATTTCATCTGCAGGGCAGGTACATGTCTCCTATTTTACGGATAATCCCATTCGCAGGGCAGTTACAGGTCTCCTATTTTACTGATAATCCCATCTGCAGGGCAGTTACATATCTCCTATGTTACTGATAATCCCATGTATAGTACAGTTACATGTCTCCTTTGTTACTGATGAGTCCATCTGTAGGGCAGTTACATGTCTCCTATGTTACTGATGAGTCCATCTGCAGGGCAGTTACATGTCTTCTATATTACTGATAATCCTATCTACAGGGTAGTTACATGTCTCCTATGTTACTGATGAGTCCATCTGCAGTGCAGTTACAGGTCTCCTATTTTACTGATAATCCCATCTGTAGGGCAGTTACATGTCTCCTATGTTACTGATGAGTGCATAGGCAGGGCAGTTACATGTCTCCTATATTACTGATAATCCCATCTGCAGGGCAGTTACATACCTCCTATGTTACGGATAATCCCATCTGTAGGGCAGTTACATGTCTGCTATGTGACTGATGAGTCCATCTGCAGGGCAGTTACATGTCTCCTATATTACTGATAATCCTATCTGTAGGGCAGTTAAATGTCTCCTATGTTACTGATGAGTCCATCTGCAGGGCAGTTACATGTCTCCTATGTTACTGATGAGTCCATCTGCAGGGCAGTTACAGGTCTCCTATTTTACTGATAATCCCATCTCCAGGGCATTCACATATCTCCTATGTTACTGATAATCCCATCTGTGGGGCAGTTACATTTCTCCTATGTTACTGATGAGTCCATCTGCAGGGTAGTTACATGTCTCCTATATTACTGATAATCCTATCTGCAGGGCAGTTACATGTCTCCTATGTTACTGATGAGTCCTTCTGCAGGGCAGTTACAGGTCTCCTATTTTACTGATAATCCCATCTGTAGGGCAGTTACATGTCTCCTATGTTACTGATGAGTCCATCTGCAGGGCAGTTACATGTCTCCTATTGTACTGATAATCCCATCTGTAGGGCAGTTACATGTCACCTATGTTATTGATGAGTCCATCTGCAGGGCAGTTACATGTCTCCAATGTTACTGATGAGTCCATCTGCAGGGCAGTTACATGTCTCCTATGTTACTGATGAGTCCATCTGTAGGGCAGTTACATGTCTCCTATTCTATTGATAATCCCATCTGTAGGGCACTTACAGGGCTCCTATTCTATAGATAATACCATCTGCAGGGCGGTTACATGTCTCCTATTTTAGGGATAATCCCATTCGCAGGGCAGTTACAGGTCTCCTATTTTACTGATACTCCCATCTGCAGGGCAGTTACATATCTCCTATGTTACTGATAATCCCATGTATAGCACAGTTACATGTCTCCTTTGTTACTGATAATCCTATCTGCAGGGTAGTTACATGTCTCCTATGTTACTGATGAGTCCATCTGCAGGGCAGTTACATATCTCCTATGTTACTGATGAGTCCATCTGAAGGGCAGTTACATGTTACTGATGAGTGCATAGGCATGGCAGTTACATGTCTCCTATGTTACTGATAATCCCATCTGCAGGGCAGTTACATATCTCCTATGTTACGGATAATCCCATCTGTAGGGCAGTTACATGTCTGCTATGTGACTGATGAGTCCATCTGCAGGGCAGTTACATGTCTCCTATATTACTGATAATGCTATCTGTAGGGCAGTTACATGTCTCCTATGTTACTGATGAGTCCATCTGCAGGGCAGTTACAGGTCTCCTATTTTACTGATAAACCCATCTGCAGGGCAGTTACATATCTCCTATGTTACTGATAATCCCATCTGTGGGGCAGTTACATTTCTCCTATGTTACTGATGAGTCCATCTGCAGGGCAGTTACATGTCTCCTATATTACTGATAATCCTATCTGCAGGGCAGTTACATGTCTCCTATGTTACTGATGAGTCCATCTGCAGGGCAGTTACAGGTCTCCTATTTTACTGATAATCCCATCTCCAGGGCAGTTACTTATATCCTATGTTACTGATAATCCCATGTATAGCACAGTTACATGTCTCCTTTGTTACTGATAATCCTATCTGCAGGGTAGTTACATGTCTCCTATGTTACTGATGAGTCCATCTGCAGGGCAGTTACATATCTCCTATGTTACTGATGAGTCCATCTGAAGGGCAGTTACAGGTCTCCTATGTTACTGATGAGTGCATAGGCATGGCAGATACATGTCTCCTATGTTACTGATAATCCCATCTGCAGGGCAGTTACATATCTCCAATGTTACGGATAATCCCATCTGTAGGGCAGTTACATGTCTGCTATGTGACTGATGAGTCCATCTGCAGGGCAGTTACATGTCTCCTATATTACTGATAATCCTATCTGTAGGGCAGTTACATGTCTCCTATGTTTCTGATGAGTCCATCTGCAGGGCAGTTACATGTCTCCTATGTTACTGATGAGTCCATCTGCAGCACAGTTACAGGTCTCCTATTTTACTGATAAACCCATCTGCAAGGCAGTTACATATCTCCTATGTTACTGATAATCCCATCTGTAGGGCAGTTACATTTCTCCTATGTTACTGATGAGTCCATCTGCAGGGCAGTTACATGTCTCCTATATTACTGATAATCCAATCTGTAGGGCAGTTACATGTCTCCTATGTTATTGATGAGTCCATCTGAAGGGCAGTTACATGTCTCCTATGTTACCGATGAGTCCATAGGCAGGGCAGTTACGTGTCTCCTATGTTACTGATAATCCCATCTGCAGGGCAGTTACATATCTCCTATGTTACTGATAATCCCATATGTAGGGCAGTTACATTTCTCCTATGTTACTGATGAGTCCATCTGCAGGGCAGTTACATGTCTCCTATATTACTGATAATCTTATCTGCAGGGCAGTTACATGTCTCCTATGTTACTGATGAGTCCATCTGCAGGGCAGTTACAGGTCTCCTATTTTACTGATAATCCCATCTCCAGGGCATTCACATATCTCCTATGTTACTGATAATCCCATCTGTGGGGCAGTTACATTTCTCCTATGTTACTGATGAGTCCATCTGCAGGGTAGTTACATGTCTCCTATATTACTGATAATCCTATCTGCAGGGCAGTTACATGTCTCCTATGTTACTGATGAGTCCTTCTGCAGGGCAGTTACAGGTCTCCTATTTTACTGATAATCCCATCTGTAGGGCAGTTACATGTCTCCTATGTTACTGATGAGTCCATCTGCAGGGCAGTTACATGTCTCCTATTGTACTGATAATCCCATCTGTAGGGCAGTTACATGTCACCTATGTTATTGATGAGTCCATCTGCAGGGCAGTTACATGTCTTCTATGTTACTGATGAGTCCATCTGCAGGGCAGTTACATGTCTCCTAAATTACTGATGAGTCCATCTGTAGGGCAGTTACATGTCTCCTATTCTATTCATAATCCCATCTGTAGGGCAGTTACAGGGCTCCAATTCTATAGATAATACCATCTGCAGGGAGGTTACATGTCTCCTATTTTACGGATAATCCTATTCGCAGGGCAGTTACAGGTCTCCTATTTTACTGATAATCCCATCTGCAGGGCAGTTACATATCTCCTATGTTACTGATAATCCCATGTATAGCACAGTTACATGTCTCCTTTGTTACTGATAATCCTATCTGCAGGGTAGTTACATGTCTCCTATGTTACTGATGAGTCCATCTGCAGGGCAGTTACATATCTCCTATGTTACTGATGAGTCCATCTGAAGGGCAGTTACATGTCTCCTATGTTACTGATGAGTGCATAGGCATGGCAGTTACATGTCTCCTATGTTACTGATAATCCCATCTGCAGGGCAGTTACATATCTCCAATGTTACGGATAATCCCATCTGTAGGGCAGTTACATGTCTGCTATGTGACTGATGAGTCCATCTGCAGGGCAGTTACATGTCTCCTATATTACTGATAATCCTATCTGTAGGGCAGTTACATGTCTCCTATGTTTCTGATGAGTCCATCTGCAGGGCAGTTACATGTCTCCTATGTTACTGATGAGTCCATCTGCAGCGCAGTTACAGGTCTCCTATTTTACTGATAAACCCATCTGCAGGGCAGTTACATATCTCCTATGTTACTGATAATCCCATCTGTAGGGCAGTTACATTTCTCCTATGTTACTGATGAGTCCATCTGCAGGGCAGTTACATGTCTCCTATATTACTGATAATCCTATCTGCAGGGCAGTTACATGTCTCCTATGTTACTGATGAGTCCATCTGCAGGGCAGATACAGGTCTCCTATTGTACTGATAATCCAATCTGTAGGGCAGTTACATGTCTCCTATGTTATTGATGAGTCCATCTGAAGGGCAGTTACATGTCTCCTATGTTACCGATGAGTCCATAGGCAGGGCAGTTACGTGTCTCCTATGTTACTGATAATCCCATCTGCAGGGCAGTTACATATCTCCTATGTTACGGATAATCCCATCTGTAGGGCAGTTACATGTCTCCTATGTTACTGATGAGTCCATCTGCAGGGCAGTTACATGTCTCCTATATTACTGATAATCCTATCTGTAGGGTAGTTACATGTCTCCTATGTTACTGATGAGACCATCTGCAGGGCAGTTACATGTCTCCTATGTTATTGATGAGTCCATCTGCAGGGCAGTTACATGTCTCCTATGTTACTGATGAGTCCATGTGCAGGGCAGTTACATGTCTCCTATGTTACTGATGAGTCCATCTGCAGGGCAGTTACAGGTCTCCTATTTTACTGATAATCCCATCTGTAGGGCAGTTACATGTCTCCTATGTTACTGATGAGTCCATCTTCAGGGCAGTTACAGGTCTCCTATTGTACTGATAATCCCATCTGTAGGGCAGTTACATGCCTCCTATGTTACTGATGAGTCCATCTGCAGGGCAGTTACATGTCTCCTATGTTACTGATGAGTCCATCTGTAGGGCAGTTACATGTCTCCTATTCTATTGATAATACCATCTGTAGGGCAGTTACAGGTCTCCTATTCTATAGATAATCCCATCTGCAGGGCGGTTACATATCTCCTATTTTACTGATAATCCCATATGCAGGGCATTTACAGGTCTACTATTTTACTGATAATTTCATCTGCTGGGCAGTTACATGTCTCCTATTTTACGGATAATCCCATTCGCAGGGCAGTTACTGGTCTCCTATTTTACTGATAATCCCATCTGCAGGGCAGTTACATATCTCCTATGTTACTGATAATGCCATGTATAGCACAGTTACATGTCTCCTTTGTTACTGATGAGTCCATCTGTAGGGCAGTTACATGTCTCCTATGTTACTGATGATTCCATCTGCAGGGCAGTTACATGTCTTCTATATTACTGATAATCCTATCTGCAGGGTAGTTACATGTCTCCTATGTTACTGATGAGTCCATCTGCAGGGCAGTTACATATCTCCTATGTTACTGATGAGTCCATCTTCAGGGAAGTTACAGGTCTCCTATTGTACTGATAATCCCATCTGTAGGGCAGTTACATGCCTCCTATGTTATTGATGAGTCCATCTGAAGGGCAGTTACATGTCTCCTATGTTACTGATGAGTGCATAGGCAGGGCAGTTACATGTCTCCAATGTTACTGATAATCCAATCTGCAGGGCAGTTACATATCTCCTATGTTACGGATAATCCCATCTGTAGGGCAGTTACATGTCTGCTATGTGACTGATGAGTCCATCTGCAGGGCAGTTAAATGTCTCCTATATTACTGATAATCCTATCTGCAGGGCAGTTACATGTCTCCAATGTTACTGATGAGTCCATCTGCAGGGCAGTTACAGGTCTTCTATTTTACTGATAATCCCATCTCCAGGGCATTTACATATCTCCTATGTTACTGATAATCCCATCTGTGGGGCAGTTACATTTCTCCTATGTTACAGATGAGTCCATCTGCAGGGTAATTACATGTCTCCTATATTACTAATAATCCTATCTGCAGGGCAGTTACATGTCTCCTATGTTACTGATGAGTCCATCTGCAGGGCAGTTACAGGTCTCCTATTTTACTGATAATCCCATCTGTAGGGCAGTTACATGTCTCCTATGTTACTGATGAGTCCATCTGCAGGGCAGTTACATGTCTCCTATTGTACTGATAATCCCATCTATAGGGCAGTTACATTTCACCTATGTTATTGATGAGTCCATCTGCAGGGCAGTTACATGTCTCCTATGTTACTGATGAGTCCATCTGTAGGGCAGTTACATGTCTCCTATTCTATTGATAATCCCATCTGTAGGGCAGTTACAGGTCTCCTATTCTATAGATAATACCATCTGCAGGGCGGTTACATATCTCCTATTTTACTGATAATCCCATCTGCAGGGCAGTTACAGGTCTACTATTTTACTGATAATTTCATCTGCAGGGCAGGTACATGTCTCCTATTTTACGGATAATCCCATTCGCAGGGCAGTTACAGGTCTCCTATTTTACTGATAATCCCATCTGCAGGGCAGTTACATATCTCCTATGTTACTGATAATCCCATGTATAGTACAGTTACATGTCTCCTTTGTTACTGATGAGTCCATCTGTAGGGCAGTTACATGTCTCCTATGTTACTGATGAGTCCATCTGCAGGGCAGTTACATGTCTTCTATATTACTGATAATCCTATCTACAGGGTAGTTACATGTCTCCTATGTTACTGATGAGTCCATCTGCAGTGCAGTTACAGGTCTCCTATTTTACTGATAATCCCATCTGTAGGGCAGTTACATGTCTCCTATGTTACTGATGAGTCCATCTGCAGGGCAGTTACATGTCTCCTAATGTACTGATAATCCCATCTGTAGGGCAGTTACATGTCACCTATGTTATTGATGAGTCCATCTGCAGGGCAGTTACATGTCTCCTATGTTACTGATGAGTCCATCTGTAGGGCAGTAACATGTCTCCTATTCTATTGATAATCCCATCTGTAGGGCAGTTACAGGTCTCCTATTCTATAGATAATACCATCTGCAGGGCGGTTACATATCTCCTATTTTATTGCTAATCCCATCTGCAGGGCAGTTACAGGTCTACTATTTTACTGATAATTTCATCTGCAGGGCAGTTACATGTCTCCTATTTTACGGATAATCCCATTCGCAGGGCAGTTACAGGTCTCCTATTTTACTGATAATCCCATCTGCAGGGCAGTTACATATCTCCTATGTTACTGATAATCCCATGTATAGCACAGTTACATGTCTCCTTTGTTACTGATGAGTCCATCTGTAGGGCAGTTACATGTCTCCTATGTTACTGATGAGTGCATAGGCAGGGCAGTTACATGTCTCCTATGTTACTGATAATCCCATCTGCAGGGCAGTTACATACCTCCTATGTTACGGATAATCCCATCTGTAGGGCAGTTACATGTCTGCTATGTGACTGATGAGTCCATCTGCAGGGCAGTTACATGTCTCCTATATTACTGATAATCCTATCTGTAGGGCAGTTAAATGTCTCCTATGTTACTGATGAGTCCATCTGCAGGGCAGTTACATGTCTCCTATGTTACTGATGAGTCCATCTGCAGGGCAGTTACAGGTCTCCTATTTTACTGATAATCCCATCTCCAGGGCATTCACATATCTCCTATGTTACTGATAATCCCATCTGTGGGGCAGTTACATTTCTCCTATGTTACTGATGAGTCCATCTGCAGGGTAGTTACATGTCTCCTATATTACTGATAATCCTATCTGCAGGGCAGTTACATGTCTCCTATGTTACTGATGAGTCCATCTGCAGGGCAGTTACAGGTCTCCTATTTTACTGATAATCCCATCTCCAGGGCATTCACATATCTCCTATGTTACTGATAATCCCATCTGTGGGGCAGTTACATTTCTCCTATGTTACTGATGAGTCCATCTGCAGGGTAGTTACATGTCTCCTATATTACTGATAATCCTATCTGCAGGGCAGTTACATGTCTCCTATGTTACTGATGAGTCCTTCTGCAGGGCAGTTACAGGTCTCCTATTTTACTGATAATCCCATCTGTAGGGCAGTTACATGTCTCCTATGTTACTGATGAGTCCATCTGCAGGGCAGTTACATGTCTCCTATTGTACTGATAATCCCATCTGTAGGGCAGTTACATGTCACCTATGTTATTGATGAGTCCATCTGCAGGGCAGTTACATGTCTTCTATGTTACTGATGAGTCCATCTGCAGGGCAGTTACATGTCTCCTAAATTACTGATGAGTCCATCTGTAGGGCAGTTACATGTCTCCTATTCTATTCATAATCCCATCTGTAGGGCAGTTACAGGGCTCCAATTCTATAGATAATACCATCTGCAGGGAGGTTACATGTCTCCTATTTTACGGATAATCCTATTCGCAGGGCAGTTACAGGTCTCCTATTTTACTGATAATCCCATCTGCAGGGCAGTTACATATCTCCTATGTTACTGATAATCCCATGTATAGCACAGTTACATGTCTCCTTTGTTACTGATAATCCTATCTGCAGGGTAGTTACATGTCTCCTATGTTACTGATGAGTCCATCTGCAGGGCAGTTACATATCTCCTATGTTACTGATGAGTCCATCTGAAGGGCAGTTACATGTCTCCTATGTTACTGATGAGTGCATAGGCATGGCAGTTACATGTCTCCTATGTTACTGATAATCCCATCTGCAGGGCAGTTACATATCTCCAATGTTACGGATAATCCCATCTGTAGGGCAGTTACATGTCTGCTATGTGACTGATGAGTCCATCTGCAGGGCAGTTACATGTCTCCTATATTACTGATAATCCTATCTGTAGGGCAGTTACATGTCTCCTATGTTTCTGATGAGTCCATCTGCAGGGCAGTTACATGTCTCCTATGTTACTGATGAGTCCATCTGCAGCGCAGTTACAGGTCTCCTATTTTACTGATAAACCCATCTGCAGGGCAGTTACATATCTCCTATGTTACTGATAATCCCATCTGTAGGGCAGTTACATTTCTCCTATGTTACTGATGAGTCCATCTGCAGGGCAGTTACATGTCTCCTATATTACTGATAATCCTATCTGCAGGGCAGTTACATGTCTCCTATGTTACTGATGAGTCCATCTGCAGGGCAGATACAGGTCTCCTATTGTACTGATAATCCAATCTGTAGGGCAGTTACATGTCTCCTATGTTATTGATGAGTCCATCTGAAGGGCAGTTACATGTCTCCTATGTTACCGATGAGTCCATAGGCAGGGCAGTTACGTGTCTCCTATGTTACTGATAATCCCATCTGCAGGGCAGTTACATATCTCCTATGTTACGGATAATCCCATCTGTAGGGCAGTTACATGTCTCCTATGTTACTGATGAGTCCATCTGCAGGGCAGTTACATGTCTCCTATATTACTGATAATCCTATCTGTAGGGTAGTTACATGTCTCCTATGTTACTGATGAGACCATCTGCAGGGCAGTTACATGTCTCCTATGTTATTGATGAGTCCATCTGCAGGGCAGTTACATGTCTCCTATGTTACTGATGAGTCCATGTGCAGGGCAGTTACATGTCTCCTATGTTACTGATGAGTCCATCTGCAGGGCAGTTACAGGTCTCCTATTTTACTGATAATCCCATCTGTAGGGCAGTTACATGTCTCCTATGTTACTGATGAGTCCATCTTCAGGGCAGTTACAGGTCTCCTATTGTACTGATAATCCCATCTGTAGGGCAGTTACATGCCTCCTATGTTACTGATGAGTCCATCTGCAGGGCAGTTACATGTCTCCTATGTTACTGATGAGTCCATCTGTAGGGCAGTTACATGTCTCCTATTCTATTGATAATACCATCTGTAGGGCAGTTACAGGTCTCCTATTCTATAGATAATCCCATCTGCAGGGCGGTTACATATCTCCTATTTTACTGATAATCCCATATGCAGGGCATTTACAGGTCTACTATTTTACTGATAATTTCATCTGCTGGGCAGTTACATGTCTCCTATTTTACGGATAATCCCATTCGCAGGGCAGTTACTGGTCTCCTATTTTACTGATAATCCCATCTGCAGGGCAGTTACATATCTCCTATGTTACTGATAATGCCATGTATAGCACAGTTACATGTCTCCTTTGTTACTGATGAGTCCATCTGTAGGGCAGTTACATGTCTCCTATGTTACTGATGATTCCATCTGCAGGGCAGTTACATGTCTTCTATATTACTGATAATCCTATCTGCAGGGTAGTTACATGTCTCCTATGTTACTGATGAGTCCATCTGCAGGGCAGTTACATATCTCCTATGTTACTGATGAGTCCATCTTCAGGGAAGTTACAGGTCTCCTATTGTACTGATAATCCCATCTGTAGGGCAGTTACATGCCTCCTATGTTATTGATGAGTCCATCTGAAGGGCAGTTACATGTCTCCTATGTTACTGATGAGTGCATAGGCAGGGCAGTTACATGTCTCCAATGTTACTGATAATCCAATCTGCAGGGCAGTTACATATCTCCTATGTTACGGATAATCCCATCTGTAGGGCAGTTACATGTCTGCTATGTGACTGATGAGTCCATCTGCAGGGCAGTTAAATGTCTCCTATATTACTGATAATCCTATCTGCAGGGCAGTTACATGTCTCCAATGTTACTGATGAGTCCATCTGCAGGGCAGTTACAGGTCTTCTATTTTACTGATAATCCCATCTCCAGGGCATTTACATATCTCCTATGTTACTGATAAACCCATCTGTGGGGCAGTTACATTTCTCCTATGTTACAGATGAGTCCATCTGCAGGGTAATTACATGTCTCCTATATTACTAATAATCCTATCTGCAGGGCAGTTACATGTCTCCTATGTTACTGATGAGTCCATCTGCAGGGCAGTTACAGGTCTCCTATTTTACTGATAATCCCATCTGTAGGGCAGTTACATGTCTCCTATGTTACTGATGAGTCCATCTGCAGGGCAGTTACATGTCTCCTATTGTACTGATAATCCCATCTATAGGGCAGTTACATTTCACCTATGTTATTGATGAGTCCATCTGCAGGGCAGTTACATGTCTCCTATGTTACTGATGAGTCCATCTGTAGGGCAGTTACATGTCTCCTATTCTATTGATAATCCCATCTGTAGGGCAGTTACAGGTCTCCTATTCTATAGATAATACCATCTGCAGGGCGGTTACATATCTCCTATTTTACTGATAATCCCATCTGCAGGGCAGTTACAGGTCTACTATTTTACTGATAATTTCATCTGCAGGGCAGGTACATGTCTCCTATTTTACGGATAATCCCATTCGCAGGGCAGTTACAGGTCTCCTATTTTACTGATAATCCCATCTGCAGGGCAGTTACATATCTCCTATGTTACTGATAATCCCATGTATAGTACAGTTACATGTCTCCTTTGTTACTGATGAGTCCATCTGTAGGGCAGTTACATGTCTCCTATGTTACTGATGAGTCCATCTGCAGGGCAGTTACATGTCTTCTATATTACTGATAATCCTATCTACAGGGTAGTTACATGTCTCCTATGTTACTGATGAGTCCATCTGCAGTGCAGTTACAGGTCTCCTATTTTACTGATAATCCCATCTGTAGGGCAGTTACATGTCTCCTATGTTACTGATGAGTCCATCTGCAGGGCAGTTACATGTCTCCTATTGTACTGATAATCCCATCTGTAGGGCAGTTACATGTCACCTATGTTATTGATGAGTCCATCTGCAGGGCAGTTACATGTCTCCTATGTTACTGATGAGTCCATCTGTAGGGCAGTAACATGTCTCCTATTCTATTGATAATCCCATCTGTAGGGCAGTTACAGGTCTCCTATTCTATAGATAATACCATCTGCAGGGCGGTTACATATCTCCTATTTTACTGCTAATCCCATCTGCAGGGCAGTTACAGGTCTACTATTTTACTGATAATTTCATCTGCAGGGCAGTTACATGTCTCCTATTTTACGGATAATCCCATTCGCAGGGCAGTTACAGGTCTCCTATTTTACTGATAATCCCATCTGCAGGGCAGTTACATATCTCCTATGTTACTGATAATCCCATGTATAGCACAGTTACATGTCTCCTTTGTTACTGATGAGTCCATCTGTAGGGCAGTTACATGTCTCCTATGTTACTGATGAGTGCATAGGCAGGGCAGTTACATGTCTCCTATGTTACTGATAATCCCATCTGCAGGGCAGTTACATACCTCCTATGTTACGGATAATCCCATCTGTAGGGCAGTTACATGTCTGCTATGTGACTGATGAGTCCATCTGCAGGGCAGTTACATGTCTCCTATATTACTGATAATCCTATCTGTAGGGCAGTTAAATGTCTCCTATGTTACTGATGAGTCCATCTGCAGGGCAGTTACATGTCTCCTATGTTACTGATGAGTCCATCTGCAGGGCAGTTACAGGTCTCCTATTTTACTGATAATCCCATCTCCAGGGCATTCACATATCTCCTATGTTACTGATAATCCCATCTGTGGGGCAGTTACATTTCTCCTATGTTACTGATGAGTCCATCTGCAGGGTAGTTACATGTCTCCTATATTACTGATAATCCTATCTGCAGGGCAGTTACATGTCTCCTATGTTACTGATGAGTCCTTCTGCAGGGCAGTTACAGGTCTCCTATTTTACTGATAATCCCATCTGTAGGGCAGTTACATGTCTCCTATGTTACTGATGAGTCCATCTGCAGGGCAGTTACATGTCTCCTATTGTACTGATAATCCCATCTGTAGGGCAGTTACATGTCACCTATGTTATTGATGAGTCCATCTGCAGGGCAGTTACATGTCTCCAATGTTACTGATGAGTCCATCTGCAGGGCAGTTACATGTCTCCTATGTTACTGATGAGTCCATTTGTAGGGCAGTTACATGTCTCCTATTCTATTGATAATCCCATCTGTAGGGCACTTACAGGGCTCCTATTCTATAGATAATACCATCTGCAGGGCGGTTACATGTCTCCTATTTTACGGATAATCCCATTCGCAGGGCAGTTACAGGTCTCCTATTTTACTGATACTCCCATCTGCAGGGCAGTTACATATCTCCTATGTTACTGATAATCCCATGTATAGCACAGTTACATGTCTCCTTTGTTACTGATAATCCTATCTGCAGGGTAGTTACATGTCTCCTATGTTACTGATGAGTCCATCTGCAGGGCAGTTACATATCTCCTATGTTACTGATGAGTCCATCTGAAGGGCAGTTACATGTTACTGATGAGTGCATAGGCATGGCAGTTACATGTCTCCTATGTTACTGATAATCCCATCTGCAGGGCAGTTACATATCTCCTATGTTACGGATAATCCCATCTGTAGGGCAGTTACATGTCTGCTATGTGACTGATGAGTCCATCTGCAGGGCAGTTACATGTCTCCTATATTACTGATAATCCTATCTGTAGGACAGTTACATGTCTCCTATGTTACTGATGAGTCCATCTGCAGGGCAGTTACATGTCTCCTATGTTACTGATGAGTCCATCTGCAGGGCAGTTACAGGTCTCCTATTTTACTGATAAACTCATCTGCAGGGCAGTTACATATCTCCTATGTTACTGATAATCCCATCTGTGGGGCAGTTACATTTCTCCTATGTTACTGATGAGTCCATCTGCAGGGCAGTTACATGTCTCCTATATTACTGATAATCCTATCTGCAGGGCAGTTACATGTCTCCTATGTTACTGATGAGTCCATCTGCAGGGCAGTTACAGGTCTCCTATTTTACTGATAATCCCATCTCCAGGGCAGTTACATATCTCCTATGTCACTGATAATCCCATCTGTGGGGCAGTTACATTGATCCTATGTTACTGATAAACCCATCTGCAGGGCAGTTACATGTCTTCTATTGAACTGATAATCCCATCCGTAGGGCAGTTACATGACTCCTATGTTATTGATGAGTCCATCTGCAGGGCAGTTACAAGTCTCCTTTGTTACTGATGAGTCCACCTGTAGGGCAGTTACATGTCTCCTATGTTACTGATGAGTCCACCTGCAGGGCAGTTACATCTCTCCTATATTACTCATAATCCTATCTGCAGGGCAGTTACATGTCTCCTGTGGTACTGATGAGTCCATCTGCAGGGCAGTTACATGTCTCTTATGTTACTGATGAGTCCATCTACAGGGCAGTAACAGGTAACTGCAGTTTACTGATAACCCCATCTGCAGGGCAGATACATGTCTCCTTTTTTACTGATAATCCCATCTGCAGGGCAGTTACAAGTCTCCTATTTTACTGATAATTCCATCTGCAGGGCAACTACATATCTCCTATTGTACTGATAATCCCGTCTGCAGGGCAGTTACATATCTTCTATTTTACTGATAATCCCATCTGTAGGGCAGTTACATGTCTCCTATGTTATTGATGAGTCCATCTGCAGGGCAGTTACATGTCTCCTATGTTACTGATGAGTTCATCTGCAGGGCAGTTTCATGTCTCCAATTTTACTGATAATTCCATCTGCAGGGCAGTTACATATCTCCTATTTTACTGATGAGTCCATCTGCAGGGCAATTACATGTCTGCTATGTTACCGATAATCCCATCTGCAGGGCAGTTACTTGTCTCACAATTACTGACGAGTCCATCTGCAGGGCAGTTACATGTCTCCTATATTACTGATAATCCCATCTGCAGGGCAGTTACATGACTCCTATTTTACTGATAATCCCATCTGCAGGGCAGTTACATGTCTCCTGTGTTACTGATAATCCCATCTGAAAGGCAGTTACAGGTCTCCTATTTTACTGACAATTTCATCTGCATGGCAGTTACATGTCTCCTATGTTACAGATAATCCCATCTGCAGGGCAGTTATATGTCTCCTATTTTACTGATAATCTCATCTGCATGGCAGTTACAGGTCTCCTATTTTACTGATAATCCCATCTGCAGGGCAGTTACATGTTTCCTATGTTACTGCTGAGTCCATCTGTAGGGCAGTTTCATGTCTCCTATTTTACTGATAATTCCATCTGCAGGGCAGTTACATATCTCCTATGTTACTGATAATCCCATCTGCAGGGCAGTTACATGTCTCCTATGTTACTGATAATCCCATCTGCAGGGCAGTTATATGTCTCCTATTTTACTGATAATCTCATCTGCATGGCAGTTACAGGTCTCCTATTTTACTGATAATGCCATCTGCAGGGCAGTTACATATCTCCTATATTACTGATAATCCCATCTGCAGGGCAGTTACATGTCTCCTATTTTACTGATAATCCCATCTGCAGGGCAGTTACATATCTCCTATGTTTCTTATAATCCCATCTGTAGGGCAGTTACATGTCTCCTATGTTACTGATGAGTCCATCTGCAGGACAGTTACATGTCTCCTATGTTACTGATGAGTCCATCTGTAGGGCAGTTACATGTCTCCTATGTTATTGATGAGTACATCTGCAGGGCAGTTACATGTCTCCTATGTTACTGATGTGTCCATCTGTAGGGCAGTTACATGTCTCCTATGTTACTGATGAGTCCATCTGCAGGGCAGTTACATGTCTCCTATGTTACTGATGAGTCCATCTGTAGGGCAGTTACATGTCTCCTATGTTACTGATGTGTCCATCTGTAGGGCAGTTACATGTCTCCTATGTTACTGATGAGTCCATCTGCAGGGCAGTTACATGTCTCCTATGTTACTGATGAGTCCATCTGTAGGGCAGTTACATGTCTCCTATGGTACTGATAATCCCATCTGCAGGGCAGTTACATATCTCCTATGTTACTGATAATCCCATCTGTAGGGCAGTTACAGGTCTCCTATTGTACTGATAATCCCATCTGTGGGGCAATTACATGTCTCCTATGTTATTGATGAGTCCATCTGCAGAGCAGTTACATGTCTCCTATGTTACTGATGAATCCATTTGCAGGACAGTTACATGTCTCCTATTTTACTGATGAGTCCTTCTGCATGGCAGTTACATGTCTCCTATGTTACTGATAATCCCATCTGCAGGGCAGTTACAGGTCTCCTATTCTATTGATAATCCCTTCTGCAGGGCAGTTACATATCTCCTATTTTACTGATAATCCCATCTGCAGGGCAGTTACAGGTCTCCTATTTTACTGATAATTTCATCTGCAGGGCAGTTACATGTCTCCTATTTTACGGATAATCCCATTCGCAGGGCAGTTACAGGTCTCCTATTTTACTGATAATCCAATCTGCAGGGCAGTTACATGTCTCCTAGTTTACTTATATTCCCATCTGCAGGGCAGTTACATATCTCCTATGTTACTTATAATCCCATCTGTAGGGCAGTTACATGTCTCCTATGTTACTGATGAGTCCATCTGCAGGACAGTTACATGTATCCTATGTTACTGCTGAGTCCATCTGTAGGGCAGTTTCATGTCTCCTATTTTACTGATAATTCCATCTGCAGGGCAGTTACATATCTCCTATTTTACTGATGAGTCCATCTGCAGGGCAATTACATGTCTGCTATGTTACTGATAATCCCATCTGCAGGGCAGTTACTTGTCTCCCAATTACTGACGAGTCCATCTGCAGGGCAGTTACAAGTCTCCAATATTACTGATAATCCCATCTGCAGGGCGGTTACATGTCTCCTATTTTACTGATAATCCCATCTGCAGGGCAGTTACATGTCTCCAGTGTTATTGATAATCCCATCTGCAAGGCAGTTACAGGTCTCCTATTTTACTGACAATTTCATCTGCATGGCAGTTACAGGTCTCCTATTTTACTGATAATCCCATCTGCAGGGCAGTTACAAATCACCTATATTACTGATAATCCCATCTGTAGGGCAGTTACATGTCTCCTATGTTACTGATGAGTCCATCTGTAGGGCAGTTACATATCTCCTATGTTACTGATGAGTCCATCTGCAGGGCAGTTACATGTCTTCTATAGTACTGATGAGTCCATCTGCAGGGCAGTTACATATATCCTATGTTACTAATGAGTCCATCTGCAGGGCAGTTACAGGTCTCCTATATTATTGATAATCCCATCTGTTGGGCAGTTACATGTCTCCTATGTTATTGATGAGTCCATCTGAAGAGCAGTTACATGTCTCCTATGTTACTGATGAGTCCATAGGCAGGGCAGTTATATGTCTCCTATGTTACTGATAATCCCATCTCCAGGGCAGTTACAGGTCTCCTATATTATTGATAATCCCATCTGTTGGGCAGTTACATGTCTCCTATGTTATTGATGAGTCCATCTGAAGGGCAGTTACATGTCTCCTATGTTATTGATGAGTACATCTGCAGGGCAGTTACATGTCTCCTATGTTACTGATGTGTCCATCTGTAGGGCAGTTACATGTCTCCTATGTTACTGATGAGTCCATCTGCAGGGCAGTTACATGTCTCCTATGTTACTGATGAGTCCATCTGTAGGGCAGTTACATGTCTCCTATATTACTGATAATCCTATCTGCAGGGCAGTTACATGTCTCCTATGTTACTGATGAGTCCATCTGCAGTGCAGTTACAGGTCTCCTATGTTACTGATAATCCCATCTGTAGGGCAGTTACAGGTCTCCTATGTTACTGATAATCCCATCAGTAGGGCAGTTACATGTCTCCTATATTACTGATAATCCTATCTGCAGGGCAGTTACATGTCTCCTATGTTACTGATGAGTCCATCTGCAGGGCAGTTACATGTCTCCTATGTTACTGATAATCCCATCTGGAGGGCAGTTACATGTCTCCTATGTTACTGATAATCCCATCTGTAGGGCAGTTACATGTCTCCTATTTTACTGATAATCCCATCTGCAAGGCAGTTACATGTCTCCTATGTTACTGATGAGTCCATCTGCAGGGCAGTTACATGTCTCCTATGTTGCTGATGAGTCCATCTGCAGGGCAGTTACATGTCTCCTATTTTACTGATAATCCCATCTGTAGGGCAGTTACATGTCTCCTATGTTACTGATGAGTCCATCTGCAGGGCAGTTACATGTCTCCTATATTACTGATAATCCCATCTGTAGGGCAGTTACATGTCTCCTATTCCATTGATAATCCCATCTGCAGGGCAGTTACATGTCTCCTATGTTACTGATAATCCCATCTGCAGGGCAGTTACAAGTCTCCTATTTTACTGATAATTTCATCTGCAGGGCAGTTACATGTCTCCTATTTTACTTATAATCCATTCTGCAGGGCAGTTACATGTCTCCTATTTTATGGATAATCCCATTCGCAGGGCAGTTACAGGTCTCCTATTTTACTGATAATCCCATCTGCAGGGCAGTTACGTATCTCCTATGTTACTGATAATCCCATCTATAGGGCAGTTACATGTCTCCTATATTACTGATAATCCCATCTCTAGGGCAGTTACATGTCTCCTATGTTACTGATGAGTCCATCTGCAGGGCAGTTACATGTCTCCTATATTACTGACAATCCTATCTGCAGGGCAGTTACATGTCTCCTATGTTACTGATGAGTCCATCTGCAGGGCAGTTACATGTCTCCTATATTACTGACAATCCTATCTGCAGGGCAGTTACATGTCTCCTATGTTCCTGATGAGTCCATCTGCAGGGCAGTTACATGTCTCCTATGTTACTGATGAGTCCATCTAGAGGGCAGTTATAGGTCTCCTATTGTACTGATAATCCCATCTGTAGGGCAGTTACATGTCTCCTATTTTATTGATGAGTCTATCTGCAGGGCAGTAACATGTCTCCTATGTTACTGATGAGTCCATAGGCAGGGCAATTACATGTCTCCTATGTTACTGATGAGTCCATCTGCAGGCCAGTTACATTTCTCCTATGGTACTGATGAGTCCATATGCAGGGCAGTTACATGTCTCCTATTTTACTGATAATCTCACCTGTAGGGCAGTTACATGTCTCCTATCTTATTTATGAGTCCATCTGCAGGGCAGTTACATGTCTCCTATGTTACTGATGAGTCCATCTGCAGGGCAGTTACATGTCTCCTATTTTACTGATGAGTCCATCTGCAGGGAAGTTACATGTCTCCTATGTTACTGATAATCCCATCTGTTGGGCAGTTACAGGTTTCTTATTCTATTGATAATCCCATCTGCAGGGCAGTTACATGTTTCCTATGTTACTGATAATCCCATCTGCAGGGCAGTTACATGTCTCCTATTTTACTGATTTCATCTGTAGGGCAGTTACATGTCTCCTATGTTACTGATACTCCCATCTGCAGGGCAGTTACATGTCTCCTATTTTACTGATAATCCGTTCAGCAGGGCAGTTACATGTCTCCTATTTTACGGATAATCCCATTCGCAGGGCAGTTACAGGTCTCCTATTTTACTGATTTCATCTGTAGGGCAGTTACATGTCTCCTATTTTACTGATAATCCCATCTGCAGGGCAGTTACATATCTCCTAAATTACTGATAATCCCATCTATAGGGCAGTTACATGTCTCCTATGTTACTGATGAGTCCATCTGTAGGGCAGTTACATGTCTCCTATGTTACTGATGAGTCCATCTGCAGGGCAGTTACATGTCTCCTATGTTACTGATAATCCCATCTGTAGGGCAGTTACATGTCTCCTATATTACTGATAATCCCATCTGTAGGGCAGTTACAGGTCTCCTATGTTACTGATAATCCCATCTGTAGGGCAGTTACAGGTCTCCTATATTACTGATAATCCTATCTGCAGGGCAGTTACATGTCTCCTATGTTACTGATAATCCCATCTGTAGGGCAGTTACATGTCTCCTATATTACTGATAATCCTATCTGCAGGGCAGTTATATGTCTCCTATGTTACTGATGAGTCCATCTGTAGGGCAGTTACATGTCTCCTATGTTACTGATAATCCTATCTGCAGGGCAGTTACATGTCTCCTATGTTACTGATGAGTCCATCTAGAGGGCAGTTATAGGTCTCCTATTGTACTGATAATCCCATCTGTAGGGCAGTTACATGTCTCCTATTTTATTGATGAGTCCATCTGCAGGGCAGTAACATGTCTCCTATGTTACTGATGAGTCCATAGGCAGGGCAATTACATGTCTCCTATGTTACTGATGAGTCCATCTGCAGGCCAGTTACATTTCTCCTATGGTACTGATGAGTCCATATGCAGGGCAGTTACATGTCTCCTATTTTACTGATAATCTCACCTGTAGGGCAGTTACATGTCTCCTATCTTATTTATGAGTCCATCTGCAGGGCAGTTACATGTCTCCTATGTTACTGATGAGTCCATCTGCAGGGCAGTTACATGTCTCCTATTTTACTGATGAGTCCATCTGCAGGGAAGTTACATGTCTCCTATGTTACTGATAATCCCATCTGTTGGGCAGTTACAGGTTTCTTATTCTATTGATAATCCCATCTGCAGGGCAGTTACATGTTTCCTATGTTACTGATAATCCCATCTGCAGGGCAGTTACAGGTCTCCTATTTTACTGATTTCATCTGTAGGGCAGTTACATGTCTCCTATGTTACTGATACTCCCATCTGCAGGGCAGTTACATGTCTCCTATTTTACTGACAATCCGTTCAGCAGGGCAGTTACATGTCTCCTATTTTACGGATAATCCCATTCGCAGGGCAGTTACAGGTCTCCTATTTTACTGATTTCATCTGTAGGGCAGTTACATGTCTCCTATTTTACTGATAATCCCATCTATAGGGCAGTTACATGTCTCCTATGTTACTGATGAGTCCATCTGTAGGGCAGTTACATGTCTCCTATGTTACTGATGAGTCCATCTGCAGGGCAGTTACATGTCTCCTATGTTACTGATAATCCCATCTGTAGGGCAGTTACATGTCTCCTATATTACTGATAATCCCATCTGTAGGGCAGTTACAGGTCTCCTATGTTACTGATAATCCCATCTGTAGGGCAGTTACAGGTCTCCTATATTACTGATAATCCTATCTGCAGGGCAGTTACATGTCTCCTATGTTACTGATAATCCCATCTGTAGGGCAGTTACATGTCTCCTATATTACTGATAATCCTATCTGCAGGGCAGTTATATGTCTCCTATGTTACTGATGAGTCCATCTGTAGGGCAGTTACATGTCTCCTATATTACTGATAATCCCATCTGTAGGGCAGTTACAGGTCTCCTATGTTACTGATAATCCCATCTGTAGGGCAGTTACAGGTCTCCTATATTACTGATAATCCTATCTGCAGGGCAGTTACATGTCTCCTATGTTACTGATAATCCCATCTGTAGGGCAGTTACATGTCTCCTATATTACTGATAATCCTATCTGCAGGGCAGTTATATGTCTCCTATGTTACTGATGAGTCCATCTGTAGGGCAGTTACATGTCTCCTATGTTACTGATAATCCCATCTGTAGGGCAGTTACAGGTCTCCTATGTTACTGATAATCCCATCTGTAGGGCAGTTACAGGTCTCCTATGTTACTGATAATCCCATCTGTAGGGCAGTTACAGGTCTGCTATCTTATTGATTATTCACATATGTTAGACAAAAAAACAGACTTTTTCATGATAGCTGCCTGTTTCTAAGATTGTAAATGAGGAAGTGGAAAATGGGTAACCTTACTGTCTTGCGGAGATACCATATTGTGTAATTATTCAATATTTATACTGCTACTATAGCAACTAAAGCTAAATCTGCATGCACGTCTTTGATGTTTCACATTCTTCCATGATATGCTTACATTTTATGTCATCCTCCGTCTAACCCTCTTATCCTTGTTCACTTTGCAGTCGCATTAAAAGCAATGTGGATGGCAGGTACCTGATGGACAGTGTCCCATTCAGCTGTTGTAACCCAAACTCTCCCAGACCTTGTATCCAGATGCAGATAACCAATAACTCGGCCCATTACAGCTACAATTACCAGACAGACGAGCTAAACATCTGGGTAAGGGGCTGCCGGGATGCCTTACTCAGCTACTATACTGGAATTATGGCCACAAATGGGGCTGCTGTGACTCTATTCTTTCTTCTACAGGTGAGATTAAAAAAACAAAACAACAAAAACTGGTACTGTCTAATGACTAAAAAATGTGGAGCGATAGTGTCAAAGCAAACCCTGGCGATATTCAGCCATGAAAACATTGGTGACCAAAAATGAGCGATAGTAATACAGTATACGTCACTAAATATCACAATGTCATGATAAACCATTTCATATGTATTAAATACATAGGTAAGATAACAGGGCCTGATTCAGCAAGGATCGCAGTGACCACACAGACCCATCGCAGAGTGATTGACAGGACATGCCGTTTGTGGGTGGTGACGGGGGGTAGTCGGACGAATGCAGGCATGCCAGTGCGTTTCAATGCCGTTACAGGTGCGTGCATACATTATCCACTGCTATACCATACGCAGCCTGAGGCATCATAGCGTGCGCTGAAGTAAGCAATTCCTGAGTGAGGTCTGACCTGCCTTAACTGGGTGTATGGGTCCGATGTTACCGATTATTTCATTATGTTGCCCAAGTATACGTATGTGAGAAAGGGGAAGAGAGCATCCTTATGTCAGGCTGCGATCCTAATGCGAATGCAAACATTTACATATCGCCGCTGATATTAGCAACTGTGTTGCGTGTGTATAAGCAGAATAGCAATCCATGCTGAATCACGCCCAGTCTTTACAATGACATTATACAGTAGTTACATTTGAACAATCCACATCTCCTTTACACTACATACGGGATATAGTTAGAATACCGACGCACGGGAAGCCGTCTGACGGATTCCCGGCATCGAAATGTCGACTTAGTACTAAACATAGGCGTCTAAATACCGACGCCTATTTTTAGCCCGACGACGGAATCCCGACAGACAGTTTGCCGAACAAAGGTAAGCGGGGACAGGGTTAGTGTTAGCCGGGGGAGGGGGGGTTAGCTTTAGGCACCCCCGGGGGGACTTAGTGTTAGGCACCCCCGGGGAGGGTTGAGGGAAGGTGGGTTAGGGTTAGACACGCCCCAGGGAGGTTTAGATTTAGGATGCGGGAAGGGGGGGTTAGGTTTAGGCACCCCCGGGGGGGACTTAGGGTTAGGCACCTTCCCGGGAGTTTTAGGTTTAGGCACTCCTAAGGGAGGGTTAGGGGAGGAGAAGGGTATGGTTAGTATACTTACCTGCCCTGTCGTGATTCTGGTATTTCGGGGCTTACAGTGTTGGCTTTTCACCTGGCGGCTGAACATGTTAGGCTGATGTCACAAATTCATTTATCAAAACACATAAAACAATTCTGCATAGTAAGGCTGTTAATCTCTCTCACTCACTCTACACGCAATATAGACAAAAATCTCTATCATCATCAGTTTATCGACATTCAAAATGTCAACACTGACATAATGTCAGCATTATGATTGTATACAGTCTAATGTCGACACTATTTTAGGGTTATTGTTAGGCATCAATTAGGAGTTAGGCTGCAGTTAGGGTCAGGGTTACAGTTAGGCTGAGGTTAGGCAGTAAATTCCATTGTTGACATGCCTACTGTAGACATTCACAATGTTGACATTCTCACAAAGTCGACATTGTTAATGTCGACATAATATACCACACCCACTTAGACAAATCAGGAGCACATGCTGTAAAATGTCAGTTTCAAATCTGCATATTTCCTGCTTCCTGGTCACTACGGGTTTTTTCTTTTAAATGCACTTAAAATGCTTTAGTACATACATAACACGAATCTAGTAACTCCTGGTCATGGCCAGATTGCACTGTAAACAGGAAGATAAACCTATAAGTGGGAACAGTGTATAGACACACTGAGCATGTTATCTGCATGTTTACATACCGATGAATAGACTATGACTCCTATCAATAAACCTTCAATTAAAGAGGTGATTATACACAGTCACAGGTGACTATACAGTTTTATTACAAACAATACATGTACGAAATGTTTATCTATGCTGTGTATTCAGTTATCATTTGAATAGATAACTTCATTGATCTGGATTCTGAGTCACATGCTTCTCCTGCCGCTGTCCCCTACGGGCGCGGCCTTGTACTCACTCTCATCACCTGAGGGTGCAGGCCTATCCCGTCCATTGTTCTAGCATCCATAGCCATCATCATTAGTAGCAACACTTGCACCAGCAAGAGATCTGCCAGAAACAGGCTTCCCTTCACGAAATGCACGACTTAGAATCATACGGAGCACAGATACATGTCCAAGACACTCCCATCAGAAATAGCCGTTCCATATGTCTTGATACTTGCCACCCAGAAACGCTGGTCTCTTTTCACACAAGGAGCCTGAGTCAGCAAGGTATTGCGATCGCAGTAGCAATCACAAACACAGTTCTGCTGCGAATGTATGCTAATAATTGCAATCGCAAATCACTCTTACTGACAATATGTAGACGCCCACTTCCCCTCTCGCACATCAGTAATACCTTGTAATCCAGCCAAAACATCGGTAACATCGAAGTACATCGGAGGCACTCAACACATATAAGCCAGATCTGACCCTACCACTAAATTGCTAACTTTCCTGCACGCATTGAGAGCTCATGCTGTGTATGACATCGCAGTGGCTAATTTATGCACGCCCCTGCAACAGCGTTCAAACGCACTGACACGCCTGTTTCTCCAACCATCCCCCCATCACCTCCCCCAAACGGTGCTTCCTGTCAATCACTATGTGATGGGTCTGTGTAGTCACTCTGATCGCAGAGGCTGGTTTGCGCACTGCGATGCCTACGCACTACACAACAATCGGCCATCTGTGTACGCTTTAGCAGTTGCAATCCTTGCTGACTCAGGTCCTAGATGCGACACTCATGCACCTGCTTGAGACTTCAGCCACATTGAGAGGTGCATGCGCACACCATGTTTTGCAATTGAGATACATGTGCAGTCAGATCATTTTTGCCAACTAGATGTCACTGACCCCAGTAATGCCACTGGCATAAATGTACAAATGGTTAGATCCTGGGTACATGGATCTAACAGTGCTTAGCCTTAGAGCTGCAGCTACATACAGGTTACACTGGATCTATCAATGTTGGCAAGCTTCATATCCAACAGTGGTTAGCTAGCTACTATTTCATACGATTTAACAAATTTGTGTTCATTTTCTACTCAAGAAGGAAAAAAATAATCCATAATATATACAGTATATGCAGACAAAAACTGGGGCACTCACAGGACCTTTAAATGAAGACTCCAGACAATACTGCATCAGTGTTCAGCATTTCAGTCTTGATAAAAGTTGAGTAGACTGAACCGTTGAACGCCGATACAGTATTGTCTGGAGTCTTCATTTAAAGGTCCTGGGAGTGCCGCAGCTTTTGTCTTTGCATATGTTTGGGTATTGCCCAATGGCCCTCTGAGGGCATCTGGGCAGTTGTTTTATTTTACATGTGGAGTGCCGGCTTTACATCACATCTCTGCGATAGGACTTCTGCACACATATCACTCGTTGCTGTCCATGAGTAAAAGGGGCGATTTATCAGTTGCAAAAGGGTTACTTTATGCACGCCCCTGCAATGGCTGACAACTCTGCACATTACCAGGGTTGAAATGCCGGGTTATTTCATCCTAGCCCTTTCACACTGCACAGTAACCCGGGTTGCTGCGTGTTCACATGTAATAACCTGGGTTATTGCTGGCAATGTGAAAGGGGTATTAGTCAGTGGTACCTTATGAACTTCTATAACAGAAGAGAAGTAACTTCATCCCAATATTGAGCTCTCAAGTACCTACCTCGCAGCAACCTTTCCAACACCAGCCTGAGGCGGAATTGTACATTCTGTGGAAACAGGCAGGTACCATCTATAGTAGATCTTGTATGTATTCTCCTTCATTGAGGAGATAGAGGACTTAGATACCCTCTCCTGCACCTCAGATGGGTGCAAATATTGGCTTCTTTGGATGGTGGGCGCTGAGCTAATCAGTACATACCTAGGTGAAGCGTAAGCTGGGCACAGAAATGCTAGTTCCATCACTTACAGTGGTAAATTTGCTAAACTGAACCAAGGCCTTCCATCTGTCCCTTCCCCACACATGGAACATTAATTCCATCAGGCAGAAATGCAATTATTAAATATCCTTTTTTATAAATGGGCTGAGTTTTATCTCCATGCAGCTGTTCAAAGCAAGTGTTCCTCAAGCAGTAGCAGCACTTACTTAACTGCATATATGACACTAGCTGTCAGAAAAGGAAGCTTCTGTGACCAATCGCGTGTTGTATCTCCCCTACCCGTACTGCTAATGCCCTATGTTACCTGAAGCTAGATGGCAGACTGCATTTAATACGGCTAAAGCCAATGTTTGACATGACATGAACAGCTCCACAACAGACAGTGGCAGATCTAGGAGAGGAGGGGGGGCGATTGCAGCATTCACAAATACCCCTAGCACAGGCCCCAAACACTCCCCCAGACAGGACGCAGCCTCATGGTCCAGGTACGAGTCGCGACCACAGAGTAACTTTCTAAACAAGTGCTACTGGCTGATGGTCCCGCCTCCTGCTCCTGTCTGTGTCTGGGTACAAGTACTGCTCCTGATGCCCGCTGTCTAGGTCACAGGAATTACAGTAGGATAGCATGACGTGACAGCGGCTCCAGGGCCGGGCAGTAACAAGGGAAGCAACTCTGAGGTGATAGAATGCTCCATACATGGATCCATGAGATAGACCATCTCCTCCCCCTTTATTATCACCTCTCTATCCCTCCTGCTACAGTAACGTCCGAGCCTCCCCTCCTCCTCATCCCTCCACCCTGCCTCCCTGGTATCAGTACCGCAGGTGCCGCACTGTGGGAGCAGCCAGTGTCTGCAGCCCTGGGAAGGAGGAGAGGGGGCTGGGGATGGTTAACGTATGGCTGTGTGTGTACTGTACATGTGGAGCGGAGGGGAAAGTGTGTGTGTGTGTGTGTGTATATATATATATATATATATATATATATATATATATATACACACACATATACACAAACACACACACATACATACATACATACACACAGTGGTGGCCAAAATTGAGGACACTTTTTGAAATTTTAATGTTTTTCAGCTTCGAATGCTTATAAAAACTGTTACACCTCATGCAGTGCAATGATTCATATATCAAATGAAAGGAAATTTAATGCTGAATTCAACACAATAAACAGAGGTCAATTATTTGCATTACAAGGGAAGTTATGCAGTGAAAACAAGACTTAGGGTGAAAAACCCTGTGTACTTATGATGTTACTGTCCTATCAGTATTTCGTTGGGTATCCTTTATTTGTCAAGACAGCAGCACAGCGATGTGGCATTGAGCCAACCAGTGTTTGGAGCTCTTCCTTCTTTATTATGTGGTGCCATGAGACAATCATAGCCTCAATTAATTGTCTTTTATTGGATGGATGCCTCAGATGTACCAGGTTTTTCAAACGGAACCACAAATGGTCTATGGGGTTCAGGTCTGGGCTGTTTCCTGGCCATCCCAGCACCTGTATGTCATTCTCCGTGAACCACTGTTCTCATATCCATGCAGTGTGGCAGGGAGCTGAATCCTGATGGGAAAAAAATGGGGCATTATCTGGGAGATCCCTGATAGAAGGTAAAAGTTTTGGTTGTAGGATGGTGTCAATGTACTTTCTGCTGTTCAGTGTGCCATCTATGACATAAAGGCGGCCTACGGCAACTGCTGTCATACATGCCCAGATCATAACACTTGTAGGATTCTTTGTTGTCACTTGAATGCAATCTGGATGTACTTCTTCCTCAATGCGACGTCTCACATATTTTCTCCCATCACTGCCTAATTTCGATATCTTAGTTTCATCACTCCATATCACTCTGACCTTCTGTCCATGCAATGTGTTATTTTGCCCACTGTATTAGTTTCTGCTGCCGCTTTTTATTCAGCAATGGCTTTTTTGGGGGAATCCTACCTTTTAGGCCAACCTCCATTAGTCTTCTCCGTACCGTTCTTGCACTGACAAATACACCAGTTGCACTCAGGTCACTGCTAATGGCTGCAGATGACATCCATCTGTCCCTGACACAAATTCTTTTTATTCTCCTATCAACAGCTGTTGTGCACTTTCTCCAGCCTTTTCCTTCTTTGTTTTGTATAGATTGTGGGCCTGATTCAGACTCACTCGTAAGCAGCAGCTCGTTCGCTCCGAGCGATGTTTGGCCAACTGCGCATGCGCACGGATCGTTATACGCATGCGCGAACCAGTCAGTGCGGTCGAAATTCATGTGCTCGCAAAATAGCGAATGCCTGATAATTTGAGTGACAGAAAGAGGTGTATGTGGGTGGTAACAGGGGAAGGTGCTTGAAAACGGGGAGTAGAAATCAGAACGCAGGCGTGCTTAAAGGTCAAAACGGGCGTTTTATGGGTGTGCATAATTAAAACAGCAGCGTCATTGACCAAGTCATTGGGTTATTTTATAGCCAGAACTGCTCGCAAAATTGTGGTAGCAAAAACCAACCACAAGAATAGCGAGCAGTTCATACCCTGGTCGATGTACTCGATTAATCTAATAAATAGCGGACATGACGTAGGATGCGAGCGGCCAGGGGGCGTAGTTTCCCAAAAAACGACCGCAAGTTTTGTTCGCTAGTTCAGACCTAGAGGCGTGAACAGACCGCAAACAGCGAACGGTTCATTTGAATAGCCACCCCTATTTTCTGGACGAGCGAGCGCTAATTGCGTCCGGCTCTGAATCAGGCCCAGTGTTTCCTGATAGCGTAAACAAAACTTTCGTATTCCTGATGTCACATTCCCACCATTATCTCTCGCAACTGCTGCATACGAAAGACCATTTTCATGTAACACCACAATCCTGGATCACGTTGCTGTGCTGCTGTCTTGAAAAATAAAGGATACCCAACGAAATACTGATAGGACAGTAACATCATAAGTACACAGGGATTTTCACCCTAAGCGTTGTTTTCACACCATAACTTCCCTTGTAATGCAAATATTTGACCTCTGTTTATTGTGTTGAATTCAGCATTAAATTTCCTTTCATTTGATATATGAATCATTGCACTGTGTGAAGTGAAACAGTTTTTCTAAGCATTCGAAGTTGATAAACTTTCAAAAAGTGTCCGCAATTGTGGCCACCAGTGTGTGTGTGTGTGTGTGTGTGTGTGTGTGTGTGTATATGTATGTATGTATGTATATATATATATATATATTTATTTATTTATATATACACACACACACAGATAAATGGAGTTATATATAACTCTATGTGTGCGTACGTGGATGTAGATATTTTATATATATATATATATATATATATATATATATATATATATATAATCTCAGTGTGTTTTCAATTAAACGGGGGATTCCTACCAAGTGTCTGTATACATAGATTCTTTCCATGCACCTGTCCACAATTGCACTGGGGTGTGTTCCCCCCAAACCCGGAAGGGTAGGTGCCAGGAAAGGAGTCCTGGTCATCATTAAAGCCCCCCCCCCCTAAATGAAAAGTCTAGATCCGCCTCTGACAACAGAGCTATATGGAATGGGTTCCAGGAGGGAGAAGGGAGGGGGGAGAATCACCTATTTGCTGTATGTAGGGGATATGTTCTCTTAAAAAGGGTGGTTGATCAAAAATTAACAACCCCTTTAAACAAAATTACCCAGAATAGCCATTTTCCTGTTCAAACCCTAAGCAGGTTCCAATACACAAACTGAACAGAATTTTTAGTGATAGTATGTTATTTCCAGTTCCTAATTTTATCACCAATACATATTAAATATTATTTTGCGTTACGTCAAATTATTTTCAACATGCCACCAACCAAGAGTCCTATATGTACAATCTCTTTCTTTTCAGGCCGCAGTCCTAATCAGCATTCGTCTCCTCCAGACCTCCATGGAAAAGATAACTGGAGTGGAGGATGTCGAGACTGATTCTGAAGGATTCCTGCTTGAAAAGGGTGTAGGTGAGACCATTAGCAGCAGCCTGGAGAAAACCAAAGCACTCTTCAAGTCCAATGCTGGGGAGGCAGCTGGTGGAGGGGGAGACGCTGCAGCCAGCTAAACCAAACATGGAGGAGTGCACAGGAAAATGCTCTGGAGATTGTATAGACTGTAGAGATAGCCCAAGGCTACTTGTATATTAAATACCTGCCCTCTGAACGGAAGACCCTGGGTGTCCCTCCTGTGTTTGCTGCTGCCATTGAGATGTGGGTGGGATAAAATTATTTGGAGGAGGGGACGTGGTTCTCCCAGATGTAGATGCAAAAAAAAATGTAGATTCAGCAGAGAAGGAAATAAAAAAAGACTGTAATACAATGTTGTATTGTGGGGACTGAAGGAGAATGACACACAGAGAATATGCACCAATGACATCTAAAGAAGCACAGAGCATGACATTTATTACCATCTCCTAATTCTATGTAGGACGCACACTAGGATGTATGATTACAATAAATAAAGACACAAGATTCTATGCTGTAAACTGTTTATTCATGTGGTCACCCACAACTCGGCTCTCTCCAATAACTTATAAAAGGGACATTTATGTACAAATAATTCAGGCTCGGTGCCCTTAGTAAACATTCTTTATTAAATACCAAGACCCATCTCTTCATGTAAAATTCCCCGCAGTTACAATCATGTCTGTGACTCTAGTGAACATAAACAACTACATGCACTATGTTTTATTCTACGTTACATACATGATGTGTATTAAAATTGGTTTATTCATATAGAGGAAAAGCCCAGTCACTATTACTATTCTCAACCAGAGAATATTTATGAACAATAAAATGAGAAAATATGTACAGACGCCTATTACAAGAGGGCAAAAATTAAAATTTGAATACAAAGCTCATTCATGAAGACATGGAGATCAGATTAACTGATTGGAGGTGCTGACGGCTTCACTCCAAGTAATAACAGCAACCTGTAGGTGTCCTGGGTGCAGGTCATTGCAGTTTTACTAGTTGGGGGAAGTTATTTTTAGTTTGTAAAAACAATCACATGAAATTCTGCCAATAGGTTGAGCCAGATGTAGACAATAAGTTGGAGATGGAATTAAATAGGATGTTCAGTCACAGCACATTGCAGTCAGTAATATGGCTAGTTTTTCCATGCACTCCATTGATATGCGCAAACCCCCCCCCCCCCCCCCAAAAACAAAAAAACTGGCAATGTTGAGTATACGGTATATGGCGGACACGTGAGAAGCAGATAACCGCAGTAATGTTCGGCGTCACATCACTGAATTGAACTGGCCACTAAGTATCTCGGTTCCCTAGTTTCTTAAAATTTCAGTGGAAATGATCTGCTTAACAAGGTAGATGTGGGAACACAGCTTCATGAATAGTTGCAGACCACCATAATCTTCCTGCACGGTTTGTCAGGGGCCTCTAATCACTATTCTGGCCTAGCCTCTCTTACCAGAAGCTAGACTACACATGGTGGCATATACAATTAGCCATGATCTCCCATTGAAGCCTCAGGCTAAGTGCGACTGTGCATTTTCCAGGTATGAGGGCAGGTAAACAATGCTTATTTTTGTTCACAGCTCTATGGGACACAACCAATAATAAAGAATGATTCTTACCAGTAATACCAGAGATCTCTCCTACTTGTAAGCCTCCGTAGGCTTAAAGCAGTTTACACCATCTGAAGATGGTGACTGCAAACCAGCAGGGCCAAAGCCCTCTTTGTACATAGGGGTCAGATTGTAACACACATTGATGATAAGGGGGACTGCGATCTGCAGTGCTAAGCCAGGTATTGCTGTGACATCCCCTGCATTGTGCTATTAGTACATAGCAACAATTCATAAATTATGCAGAAACGGCAATTGCTACAATTTTTTTTTTTTTTTAAAGATTGATAAATAGGGCAGGAATCATTTTGATACAATTAAAATTTAAACAAGTATTTGGAGTCGCTGGTTAACTGTAGCAAAAAACTTGAAAGTAAAAGGGGCCCATTTATCAGCAATCAGACACAAAGGGCCAAATGTAATAGGGTGAGAGTTTAGAAAATGTGAGAGTTTAGCAGTAATCTCTCACATTGGTTGAGCTTTATCTTCAAAATGGGAAAACATATGAATGAGATTTTAAATCGTGAGAGTTTTTTAAGTCTAAAAAAACATGCAAGTTCGCTCTGTTACTTTGTCTTTGGACTCTATTACATTGGCAAAGTTGAAAAAGTGTCAGAAACTCTCACCTTTCTAAACTCTCACTCTATTACATTTGGCCCATAATCTATTCAGCGGTTCTGCGTTTTTTCCCGATTCTCCAACATGCACACATACATTACAAATCGTTTTCAGTGATTTGTATATAATTTTCAGCAAATATCAGATCTGCCAATTGTGAAAGGCTCATCATTTTATTAGTATCGGTTGGCAAATTGGCTGATCATTACCATACACTAGCACTCTACTGACTCGATTGCTCGGTGAAATCCAACATGTTGAACACTTTTTGCTCGGAATCGTCAATCGGTGAACCCCATACATTTCAGATATAATTACACAATCATCAGCAAAACGGGAAATTGCCCCAATTGTTTGGTTATTTTATGTGGCCCATACATCAGCAATCACAATGATAAATAAACTCAGAAGTTTACTTTTTGTAACAAAAAAAAATTTAAAATAATAATTATATAAAATGTAAAACAACCACAGGCAACATTTATAAAACCGGTTCCAAATGTTACTAAACAAAAGCTTGTATTGTCTACAGTAACCAGATGTTGGGTTTCCTTTTCTAAAATGACAATCTAATTGGATGTTATGTGCTATATCTACTTTTATAGATCTACACAATAGTTTCCAAAATTGTATTTATATCTCTCAATAGCTTGAACTACGGTATTATATTTCCAGCATCATGCGATAACTGACTGAGAACAGCATGTTGAGGGCTTATTAAGATTCTGAATATTCTATTTTTGGATTTAAGACCCCTTAAAGTATTCATTCCAAAATAAGAACACACACGTTTGTGGTCCACAAATAATTAGAAGTTTGTTATAGGTCTAATATTAGTATTATAATTTAATGTCTATTTTAAAAATATAATATAACATAGGAATATTTTATTTGATCCATGTGTTCTTCTTTTTACAAAAAAACTCCCCATAAAATATCAAACACCATTGCTTTGCAAACAATGTGCTATAGGAACATATATACAAACACACATATACAGTCCCTGCCGAACTGTTATACATACATAAAGTCAGGATCTGAAAGCTGGGTCACTTATATAAATGGAAGACAACCATTTGTGATTGGATCACACCTGTATTTTAGGGTTTGACCCCCTTCCTTGTTTCTCCAGTAAATCTTCCTGCTTGAGTTTAGGTTTCTCGGTCCTTGTATGCCACACCCAGATCTGTGTAGGCAGATGGTCACATGTCAGATACATGATGAATAGAAGTTGGAAAACAGGTGGCAGGCAGGCCGCCATCACATACATGCAAATTATAATCCCTAATTACACAGATGGTAAAAATCCTTAACCAGTTTGTGTCAGTTTTCCTACCTGATTTCTGATCACATTTATTAATCTCTGGGCTATCTGCATATCCAAGGCTATAGTGCCGCTACGCAGACATATTCTGTTAAAGGGCCATCAGTAGTAAGAAGAATATAGAACTGTTAAAATCACCTGAGAATGCTTTGTAATAGAGTGACAATAGTGTAGGACTCTTTCTTTCCTAAGGCTATAAACTAGACACAAAGGAAGCCAATAATAAGTAAATACTTCAAAGACTATAATAAAACTGTGCTGTGGAAAACTGAATGTAAATGAATATTTTTGGAACACTATAAGATCCCCTTTGCTTTGTGCTTCATCTCTACTTAAGAGTTTATTTCTCCAATAAACTTTCTACTCTGTAAGGGGTAAATTTACCAAAGTGAGAGTTTTTAGAAGTGAGTTTTAGAAGAGATGTTGCCCATAGCAACCAATCAAATACAAAATATTATCTTCTAGAAGGTGCTAGTTAAATGTTAAGTAGAATCTGATTAGTTGCTATGGGCAACATCTCTTATAAAACTCACTTCTAAAAACTTTCACTTTAGCAAATTTACCCCTTCTTCATCCTGCTCTTACTATGGTATCTCTGCATTAGCCACACATAGATACACACATACCCACCTTAGTGCAGTTATCGGCTCGTGGCTCCAGTTCACTCACTGTCACCAGCTGTCCCAGTAAGCTGCTCTCCAGGAAGCCCCTCTCAGCATCTGGGTCAAAGCATGCCTTGGGATGATTCAGAAGTAAGGACAAAGACACTGCAAATCCAGCCATGTCTATGGGGAATGGTCTGTGGGTCTTCCAGGCAGTGTGAAAACCAACTACTCTGCCCCCATCCACTAGTGGCCCCTCATACATCAGTCCTCCGACCAAGCCAACTGGCCAGATAGACACTTTCAGTGTGTGGCGCATCTATAAATAGAAAACCCACATTATAGCACAACTATGGAAATACTAAATGATGCCTCAGGCACTATACCTGTATATTATCTGTTCTTTAATAAAAATAAGCAGTGAAGATAATTTACTGCACCATCTAAGTAATAAACTGCATGTACACAATCATCAGTAGGGAGAGCGAGAAGTAGTACACATACTGTATATACATAATCATCAGTAGGGAGAGCGAGAAGTAGTACACATACTGTATATACACAATCATCAGTAGGGAGAGCAAGAGGTACATATACTGTATATACACAATCAGTAGGGAGAGCGGAAAGTACATATACTGTATGTACACAATCATCAGTAGGGAGAGCGGGAAGTAGTACACATACTGTATATACACAATCATCAGTAGGGAGAGCAAGAGGTACATATACTGTATATACACAATCATCAGTAGGGAGAGCGGGAAGTACATATACTGTATATACACAATCATCAGTAGGGAGAGCGGGAAGTACATATACTGTATATACACAATCACCAGTAGGGAGAGCGGGAAGTACATATACTGTATATACACAATCACCAGTAGGGAGAGCGGGAAGTACATATACTGTATATAAACAATCACCAGTAGGGAGAGCGGGAAGTACATATACTGTATATACACAATCATCAGTAGGGAGAGCGGGAAGTACATATACTGTATATACACAATCATCAGTAGGGAGAGCGGGAAGCACATATACTATATATACACAATCATCAGTAGTGAGAGCGGGAAGTAGTACACATACTGTATATACACAATCATCAGTAGGGAGAGCGAGAAGTACATATACTGTATATACACAATCAGTAGGGAGAGCGGGAAGTACATATACTATATATACACAATCATCTGCAGGGAGAGCGAGAAGTAGTACACATACTGTATATGCACAATCATCAGTAGGGAGAGCGAGAAGTAGTACACATACTGTATATACACAGCAGTAGGGAGAGCGAGAAGTACATATACTGTATATACACAATCATCAGTAGGGAGAGCGAGAAGTACATATACTGTATATACACAATCATCAGTAGGGAAAGCGAGAAGTAGTACACATACTGTATATACACAATCATCAGTAGGGAAAGCGAGAAGTAGTACACATACTGTATATACACAATCATCAGTAGGGAGAGCGAGATGTAGTACACATACTGTATATATACAATCATCAGTAGGGAGAGCGAGAAGTAGTACACATACTGTATATATATATATATACACAATCATCAGGTGGGAGAGCGGGAAGTAGTACACATACTGTATATACACAGCAGTAGGGAGAGCGAGAAGTACATATACTGTATATACACAATCATCAGTAGGGAAAGCGAGAAGTAGTACACATACTGTATATACACAATCATCAGTAGGGAGAGCGAGATGTAGTACACATACTGTATATACACAATCATCAGTAGGGAGTGCGAGAAGTAGTATACATACTGTATATATATATATATATATACACAATCAGGTGGGAGAGCGGGAAGTAGTACACATACTGTATATACACAATCATCAGTAGGGAGAGCGAGAAGTAGTACACATACTGTATATATACAATCATCAGTAGGGAGAGCGAGAAGTACATATACTGTATATACACAATCATCAGTAGGGAGAGCGGGAAGTACATATACTGTATATACACAATTATCTGTAGGGAGAGCGAGAAGTAGTACACATACTGTATATACACAATCATCAGTAGGGAGAGCGAGAAGTACATATACTGTATATACACAATCATCAGTAGGGAGAGCAAGAGGTACATATACTGTATATACACAATCAGTAGGGAGAGCGGAAAGTACATATACTGTATGTACACAATCATCAGTAGGGAGAGCGGGAAGTAGTACACATACTGTATATACACAATCATCAGTAGGGAGAGCGAGAAGTAGTACACATACTGTATATACACAGCAGTAGGGAGAGCGAGAAGTACATATACTGTATATACACAATCATCAGTAGGGAAAGCGAGAAGTAGTACACATACTGTATATACACAATCATCAGTAGGGAGAGCGAGATGTAGTACACATACTGTATATATATATATATATATATATACAATCATCAGGTGGGAGAGCGGGAAGTAGTACACATACTGTATATACACAGCAGTAGGGAGAGCGAGAAGTACATATACTGTATATACACAATCATCAGTAGGGAGAGCGAGAAGTAGTACACATACTGTATATACACAGCAGTAGGGAGAGCGAGAAGTACATATACTGTATATAGACAATCATCAGTAGGGAGAGCGAGAAGTACATATACTGTATATACACAATCATCAGTAGGGAAAGCGAGAAGTAGTACACATACTGTATATACACAATCATCAGTAGGGAGAGCGAGATGTAGTACACATACTGTATATACACAATCATCAGTAGGGAGAGCGAGAAGTAGTACACATACTGTATATATATATATATATATATATATATATATATATACAATCATCAGGTGGGAGAGCGGGAAGTAGTACACATACTGTATATACACAATCATCAGTAGGGAGAGCGAGAAGTAGTACACATACTGTATATATACAATAATCAGTAGGGAGAGCGAGAAGTACATATACTGTATATACACAATCATCAGTAGGGAGAGCGGGAAGTACATATACTGTATATACACAATTATCTGTAGGGAGAGCGAGAAGTAGTACACATACTGTATATACACAATCATCAGTAGGGAGAGCGAGAAGTACATATACTGTATATACACAATCATCAGTAGGGAGAGCGGGAAGTACATATACTGTATATACACAATCATCAGTAGGGAGAGCGAGATGTAGTACACATACTGTATATACACAATCATCAGTAGGGAGAGCAAGAGGTACATATACTGTATATACACAATCAGTAGGGAGAGCGGAAAGTACATATACTGTATGTACACAATCATCAGTAGGGAGAGCGGGAAGTACATATACTGTATGTACACAATCATCAGTAGTGAGAGCGGGAAGTAGTACACATACTGTATATACACAATCATCAGTAGTGAGAGCGGGAAGTAGTACACATACTGTATATACACAATCATCAGTAGGGCGAGCGAGAAGTACATATACTGTATATACACAATCATCAGTAGTGAGAGCGGGAAGTAGTACACATACTGTATATACACAATCATCAGTAGGGCGAGCGAGAAGTACATATACTGTATATACACAATCAGTAGGGAGAGCGGGAAGTACATATACTGTATATACACAATCAGTAGGGAGAGCGAGAAGTACATATACTGTATATACACAATCATCTGCAGGGAGAGCGAGAAGTAGTACACATACTGTATATACACAATCATCAGTAGGGAGAGCGGGAAGTAGTACACATACTGTATATACACAATCATCAGTAGGGAGAGCGGGAAGTAGTACACATACTGTATATACACAATCATCAGTAGGGAGAGCGAGAAGTAGTACACATACTGTATATATACAATCATCAGTAGGGAGAGCGGGAAGTACATATACAGTATGTACACAATCATCAGTAGTGAGAGCGGGAAGTAGTACACATACTGTATATACACAATCATCAGTAGGGAGAGCGAGAAGTAGTACACATACTGTATATATACAATCATCAGTAGGGAGAGCGGGAAGTAGTACACATACTGTATATACACAATCATCAGTAGGGAGAGCGAGAAGTAGTACACATACTGTATATACACAATCATCAGTAGGGAGAGCGAGATGTAGTACACATACTGTATATATATATATATACAATCATCAGGTGGGAGAGCGGGAAGTAGTACACATACTGTATATACACAGCAGTAGGGAGAGCGAGAAGTACATATACTGTATATACACAATCATCAGTAGGGAGAGCGAGAAGTAGTACACATACTGTATATACACAGCAGTAGGGAGAGCGAGAAGTACATATACTGTATATACACAATCATCAGTAGTGAGAGCGGGAAGTAGTACACATACTGTATATACACAATCATCAGTAGGGAGAGCGAGAAGTACATATACTGTATATACACAATCATCAGTAGGGAGAGCGGGAAGTACATATACTGTATATACACAATTATCTGTAGGGAGAGCGAGAAGTAGTACACATACTGTATATACACAATCATCAGTAGGGAGAGCGAGAAGTACATATACTGTATATACACAATCAGTAAGGAGAGCGGGAAGTACATATACTGTATATACACAATCATCAGAAGGGAGAGCGAGAAGTACATATACTGTATATACACAATCATCAGTAGGGAGAGCGGGAAGTACATATACTGTATATACACAATCATCAGTAGGGAGAGCGAGATGTATTACACATACTGTATATACACAATCATCAGTAGGGAGAGCGAGAAGTAGTACACATACTGTATATATATATATATATATACAATCATCAGGTGGGAGAGCGGGAAGTAGTACACATACTGTATATACACAATCATCAGTAGGGAGAGCGAGAAGTAGTACACATACTGTATATACACAATCATCAGTAGGGAGAGCGAGAAGTAGTACACATACTGTATATACACAATCATCAGTAGTGAGAGCGAGAAGTACATATACTGTATATACACAATCATCAGTAGGGAGAGCGGGAAGTACATATACTGTATATACACAATCATCAGTAGTGAGAGCGAGAAGTACATATACTGTATATACACACTCATCAGTAGGGAGAGCGGGAAGTACATATACTGTATATACACAATCATCAGTAGGGAGAGCGGGAAGTACATATACTGTATATACACAATCATCAGTAGTGAGAGCGGGAAGTAGTACACATACTGTATATACACAATCATCAGTAGGGAGAGCGAGAAGTACATATACTGTATATACACAATCATCAGTAGGGAGAGCGGGAAGTACATATACTGTATATACACAATCATCAGTAGGGAGAGCGGGAAGTACATATACTGTATATACACAATCATCAATAGGGAGAGCGGGAAGTACATATACTGTATATACACAATCATCAATAGGGAGAGCGGGAAGTACATATACTGTATATACACAATTATCAGTAGGGAGAGCGGGAAGTACATATACTGTATATACACAATCATCAGTAGTGAGAGCGGGAAGTAGTACACATACTGTATATACACAATCAGTAGGGAGAGCGAGAAGTACATATACTGTATATACACAATCATCAGTAGGGAGAGCGGGAAGTACATATACTGTATATACACAATCATCAGTAGGGAGAGCGGGAAGTACATATACTGTATATACACAATCATCAATAGGGAGAGCGGGAAGTACATATACTGTATATACACAATCATCAGTAGGGAGAGCGAGATGTAGTACACATACTGTATATACACAATCATCAGTAGGGAGAGCGAGAAGTAGTACACATACTGTATATATATATATATATATACACAATCATCAGGTGGGAGAGCGGGAAGTAGTACACATACTGTATATACACAATCATCAGTAGGGAGAGCGAGAAGTAGTACACATACTGTATATACACAATCATCAGTAGGGAGAGCGGGAAGTACATATACTGTATATACACAATCATCAGTAGGGAGAGCGGGAAGTACATATACTGTATATACACAATTATCAATAGGGAGAGCGGGAAGTACATATACTGTATATACACAATTATCAGTAGGGAGAGCGGGAAGTACATATACTGTATATACACAATCATCAGTAGTGAGAGCGGGAAGTAGTACACATACTGTATATACACAATCAGTAGGGAGAGCGAGAAGTACATATACTGTATATACACAATCATCAGTAGGGAGAGCGGGAAGTACATATACTGTATATACACAATCATCAATAGGGAGAGCGGGAAGTACATATACTGTATATACACAATTATCAGTAGGGAGAGCGGGAAGTACATATACTGTATATACACAATCATCAGTAGTGAGAGCGGGAAGTAGTACACATACTGTATATACACAATCAGTAGGGAGAGCGAGAAGTACATATACTGTATATACACAATCATCAGTAGGGAGAGCGGGAAGTACATATACTGTATATACACAATCATCAGTAGGGAGAGCGGGAAGTACATATACTGTATATACACAATCATCAATAGGGAGAGCGGGAAGTACATATACTGTATATACACAATCATCAGTAGGGAGAGCGAGATGTAGTACACATACTGTATATACACAATCATCAGTAGGGAGAGCGAGAAGTAGTACACATACTGTATATATATATATATATACAATCATCAGGTGGGAGAGCGGGAAGTAGTACACATACTGTATATACACAATCATCAGTAGGGAGAGCGATAAGTAGTACACATACTGTATATACACAGCAGTAGGGAGAGCGAGAAGTACATATACTGTATATACACAATCATCAGTAGGGAGAGCGAGAAGTACATATACTGTATATACACAATCATCAGTAGGGAAAGCGAGAAGTAGTACACATACTGTATATACACAATCATCAGTAGGGAGAGCGAGATGTAGTACACATACTGTATATATATATATATATACAATCATCAGGTGGGAGAGCGGGAAGTAGTACACATACTGTATATACACAGCAGTAGGGAGAGCGAGAAGTACATATACTGTATATACACAATCATCAGTAGGGAGAGCGAGAAGTAGTACACATACTGTATATACACAGCAGTAGGGAGAGCGAGAAGTACATATACTGTATATAGACAATCATCAGTAGGGAGAGCGAGAAGTACATATACTGTATATACACAATCATCAGTAGGGAAAGCGAGAAGTAGTACACATACTGTATATACACAATCATCAGTAGGGAGAGCGAGATGTAGTACACATACTGTATATAAACAATCATCAGTAGGGAGAGCGAGAAGTAGTACACATACTGTATATATATATATATATATATATATACAATCATCAGGTGGGAGAGCGGGAAGTAGTACACATACTGTATATACACAATCATCAGTAGGGAGAGCGAGAAGTAGTACACATACTGTATATATACAATCATCAGTAGGGAGAGCGAGAAGTACATATATTGTATATACACAATCATCAGTAGGGAGAGCGGGAAGTACATATACTGTATATACACAATTATCTGTAGGGAGAGCGAGAAGTAGTACACATACTGTATATACACAATCATCAGTAGGGAGAGCGAGAAGTACATATACTGTATATACACAATCATCAGTAGGGAGAGCGGGAAGTACATATACTGTATATACACAATCATCAGTAGGGAGACCGGAATTACATATACTGTATATACACAATCATCAGTAGGGAGAGCGAGATGTAGTACACATACTGTATATACACAATCATCAGTAGGGAGAGCAAGAGGTACATATACTGTATATACACAATCAGTAGGGAGAGCGGAAAGTACATATACTGTATGTACACAATCATCAGTAGGGAGAGCGGGAAGTACATATACTGTATGTACACAATCATCAGTAGTGAGAGCGGGAAGTAGTACACATACTGTATATACACAATCATCAGTAGTGAGAGCGGGAAGTAGTACACATACTGTATATACACAATCATCAGTAGGGCGAGCGAGAAGTACATATACTGTATATACACAATCAGTAGGGAGAGTGGGAAGTACATATACTGTATATACACAATCAGTAGGGAGAGCGAGAAGTACATATACTGTATATACACAATCATCTGCAGGGAGAGCGAGAAGTAGTACACATACTGTATATACACAATCATCAGTAGGGAGAGCGGGAAGTAGTACACATACTGTATATACACAATCATCAGTAGGGAGAGCGGGAAGTAGTACACATACTGTATATACACAATCATCAGTAGGGAGAGCGAGAAGTAGTACACATACTGTATATATACAATCATCAGTAGGGAGAGCGGGAAGTACATATACAGTATGTACACAATCATCAGTAGTGAGAGCGGGAAGTAGTACACATACTGTATATACACAATCATCAGTAGGGAGAGCGAGAAGTAGTACACATACTGTATATATACAATCATCAGTAGGGAGAGCGAGAAGTACATATACTGTATATACACAATCATCAGTAGTGAGAGCGGGAAGTAGTACACATACTGTATATACACAATCATCAGTAGGGAGAGCGAGAAGTACATATACTGTATATACACAATCATCAGTAGGGAGAGCGGGAAGTACATATACTGTATATACACAATTATCTGTAGGGAGAGCGAGAAGTAGTACACATACTGTATATACACAATCATCAGTAGGGAGAGCGAGAAGTACATATACTGTATATACACAATCAGTAAGGAGAGCGGGAAGTACATATACTGTATATACACAATCATCAGTAGGGAGAGCGAGAAGTACATATACTGTATATACACAATCATCAGTAGGGAGAGCGGGAAGTACATATACTGTATATACACAATCATCAGTAGGGAGAGCGAGAAGTACATATACTGTATATACACAATCATCAGTAGTGAGAGCGGGAAGTACATATACTGTATATACACAATCATCAGTAGTGAGAGCGAGAAGTACATATACTGTATATACACACTCATCAGTAGGGAGAGCGGGAAGTACATATACTGTATATACACAATTATCAGTAGGGAGAGCGGGAAGTACATATACTGTATATACACAATCATCAGTAGTGAGAGCGGGAAGTAGTACACATACTGTATATACACAATCATCAGTAGGGAGAGCGAGAAGTACATATACTGTATATACACAATCATCAGTAGGGAGAGCGGGAAGTACATATACTGTATATACACAATCATCAGTAGGGAGAGCGGGAAGTACATATACTGTATATACACAATCATCAATAGGGAGAGCGGGAAGTACATATACTGTATATACACAATCATCAATAGGGAGAGCGGGAAGTACATATACTGTATATACACAATTATCAGTAGGGAGAGCGGGAAGTACATATACTGTATATACACAATCATCAGTAGTGAGAGCGGGAAGTAGTACACATACTGTATATACACAATCATCAGTAGGGCGAGCGAGAAGTACATATACTGTATATACACAATCAGTAGGGAGAGCGGGAAGTACATATACTGAATATACACAATCAGTAGGGAGAGCGAGAAGTACATATACTGTATATACACAATCATCTGCAGGGAGAGCGAGAAGTAGTACACATACTGTATATACACAATCATCAGTAGGGAGAGCGGGAAGTAGTACACATACTGTATATACACAATCATCAGTAGGGAGAGCGGGAAGTAGTACACATACTGTATATACACAATCATCAGTAGGGAGAGCGAGAAGTAGTACACATACTGTATATATACAATCATCAGTAGGGAGAGCGGGAAGTACATATACAGTATGTACACAATTATCAGTAGGGAGAGCGAGAAGTACATATACTGTATATACACAATCATCAGCAGTGAGAGCGGGAAGTAGTACACATACTGTATATACACAATTATCAGTAGGGAGAGCGAGAAGTACATATACTGTATATACACAATCATCAGTAGGGAGAGCGGGAAGTACATATACTGTATATACACAATTATCTGTAGGGAGAGCGAGAAGTAGTACACATACTGTATATACACAATCATCAGTAGGGAGAGTGAGAAGTACATATACTGTATATACACAATCAGTAAGGAGAGCGGGAAGTACATATACTGTATATACACAATCATCAGTAGGGAGAGCGAGAAGTACATATACTGTATATACACAATCATCAGTAGGGAGAGCGGGAAGTACATATACTGTATATACACAATCATCAGTAGGGAGAGCGAGAAGTAGTACACATACTGTATATATATATATATATATATACAATCATCAGGTGGGAGAGCGGGAAGTAGTACACATACTGTATATACACAATCATCAGTAGGGAGAGCGAGAAGTAGTACACATACTGTATATACACAATCATCAGTAGGGAGAGCGAGAAGTAGTACACATACTGTATATACACAATCATCAGTAGTGAGAGCGAGAAGTACATATACTGTATATACACAATCATCAGTAGGGAGAGCGGGAAGTACACATACTGTATATACACAATCATCAGTAGTGAGAGCGAGAAGTACATATACTGTATATACACACTCATCAGTAGGGAGAGCGGGAAGTACATATACTGTATATACACAATCATCAGTAGTGAGAGCGGGAAGTACATATACTGTATATACACAATCATCAGTAGTGAGAGCGAGAAGTACATATACTGTATATACACACTCATCAGTAGGGAGAGCGGGAAGTACATATACTGTATATACACAATTATCAGTAGGGAGAGCGGGAAGTACATATACTGTATATACACAATCATCAGTAGTGAGAGCGGGAAGTAGTACACATACTGTATATACACAATCATCAGTAGGGAGAGCGAGAAGTACATATACTGTATATACACAATCATCAGTAGGGAGAGCGGGAAGTACATATACTGTATATACACAATCATCAGTAGGGAGAGCGGGAAGTACATATACTGTATATACACAATCATCAATAGGGAGAGCGGGAAGTACATATACTGTATATACACAATCATCAATAGGGAGAGCGGGAAGTACATATACTGTATATACACAATTATCAGTAGGGAGAGCGGGAAGTACATATACTGTATATACACAATCATTAGTAGTGAGAGCGGGAAGTAGTACACATACTGTATATACACAATCAGTAGGGAGAGCGAGAAGTACATATACTGTATATACACAATCATCAGTAGGGAGAGCGGGAAGTACATATACTGTATATACACAATCATCAATAGGGAGAGCGGGAAGTACATATACTGTATATACACAATTATCAGTAGGGAGAGCGGGAAGTACATATACTGTATATACACAATCATCAGTAGTGAGAGCGGGAAGTAGTACACATACTGTATATACACAATCAGTAGGGAGAGCGAGAAGTACATATACTGTATATACACAATCATCAGTAGGGAGAGCGGGAAGTACATATACTGTATGTACACAATCATCAGTAGGGAGAGCGGGAAGTACATATACTGTATATACACAATCATCAATAGGGAGAGCGGGAAGTACATATACTGTATATACACAATCATCAGTAGGGAGAGCGAGATGTAGTACACATACTGTATATACACAATCATCAGTAGGGAGAGCGAGAAGTAGTACACATACTGTATATATATATATATATACAATCATCAGGTGGGAGAGCGGGAAGTAGTACACATACTGTATATACACAATCATCAGTAGGGAGAGCGAGAAGTAGTACACATACTGTATATACACAGCAGTAGGGAGAGCGAGAAGTACATATACTGTATATACACAATCATCAGTAGTGAGAGCGGGAAGTAGTACACATACTGTATATACACAATCAGTAGGGAGAGCGAGAAGTACATATACTGTATATACACAATCATCAGTAGGGAGAGCGGGAAGTACATATACTGTATATACACAATCATCAGTAGGGAGAGCGGGAAGTACATATACTGTATATACACAATCATCAATAGGGAGAGCGGGAAGTACATATACTGTATATACACAATCATCAGTAGGGAGAGCGAGATGTAGTACACATACTGTATATACACAATCATCAGTAGGGAGAGCGAGAAGTAGTACACATACTGTATATACACAGCAGTAGGGAGAGCGAGAAGTACATATACTGTATATACACAATCATCAGTAGGGAGAGCGAGAAGTACATATACTGTATATACACAATCATCAGTAGGGAAAGCGAGAAGTAGTACACATACTGTATATACACAATCATCAGTAGGGAGAGCGAGATGTAGTACACATACTGTATATATATATATATACACAATCATCAGGTGGGAGAGCGGGAAGTAGTACACATACTGTATATACACAGCAGTAGGGAGAGCGAGAAGTACATATACTGTATATACACAATCATCAGTAGGGAGAGCGAGAAGTAGTACACATACTGTATATACACAGCAGTAGGGAGAGCGAGAAGTACATATACTGTATATAGACAATCATCAGTAGGGAGAGCGAGAAGTACATATACTGTATATACACAATCATCAGTAGGGAAAGCGAGAAGTAGTACACATACTGTATATACACAATCATCAGTAGGGAGAGCGAGATGTAGTACACATACTGTATATACACAATCATCAGTAGTGAGAGCGGGAAGTAGTACACATACTGTATATACACAATCATCAGTAGTGAGAGCGGGAAGTAGTACACATACTGTATATACACAATCATCAGTAGGGCGAGCGAGAAGTACATATACTGTATATACACAATCATCAGTAGTGAGAGCGAGAAGTACATATACTGTATATACACAATCAGTAGGGAGAGCGGGAAGTACATATACTGTATATACACAATCAGTAGGGAGAGCGAGAAGTACATATACTGTATATACACAATCATCTGCAGGGAGAGCGAGAAGTAGTACACATACTGTATATACACAATCATCAGTAGGGAGAGCGGGAAGTAGTACACATACTGTATATACACAATCATCAGTAGGGAGAGCGGGAAGTAGTACACATACTGTATATACACAATCATCAGTAGGGAGAGCGAGAAGTAGTACACATACTGTATATATACAATCATCAGTAGGGAGAGCGGGAAGTACATATACAGTATGTACACAATCATCAGTAGTGAGAGCGGGAAGTAGTACACATACTGTATATACACAATCATCAGTAGGGAGAGCGAGAAGTAGTACACATACTGTATATATACAATCATCAGTAGGGAGAGCGAGAAGTACATATACTGTATATACACAATCATCAGTAGTGAGAGCGGGAAGTAGTACACATACTGTATATACACAATCATCAGTAGGGAGAGCGAGAAGTACATATACTGTATATACACAATCATCAGTAGGGAGAGCGGGAAGTACATATACTGTATATACACAATTATCTGTAGGGAGAGCGAGAAGTAGTACACATACTGTATATACACAATCATCAGTAGGGAGAGCGAGACGTACATATACTGTATATACACAATCAGTAAGGAGAGCGGGAAGTACATATACTGTATATACACAATCATCAGTAGGGAGAGCGAGAAGTACATATACTGTATATACACAATCATCAGTAGGGAGAGCGGGAAGTACATATACTGTATATACACAATCATCAGTAGGGAGAGCGAGAAGAAGTACACATACTGTATATATATATATATATATATATACAATCATCAGGTGGGAGAGCGGGAAGTAGTACACATACTGTATATACACAATCATCAGTAGGGAGAGCGAGAAGTAGTACACATACTGTATATACACAATCATCAGTAGGGAGAGCGAGAAGTAGTACACATACTGTATATACACAATCATCAGTAGTGAGAGCGAGAAGTACATATACTGTATATACACAATCATCAGTAGGGAGAGCGGGAAGTACATATACTGTATATACACAATCATCAGTAGTGAGAGCGAGAAGTACATATACTGTATATACACACTCATCAGTAGGGAGAGCGGGAAGTACATATACTGTATATACACAATCATCAGTAGTGAGAGCGGGAAGTACATATACTGTATATACACACTCATCAGTAGGGAGAGCGGGAAGTACATATACTGTATATACACAATCATCAGTAGTGAGAGCGAGAAGTACATATACTGTATATACACACTCATCAGTAGGGAGAGCGGGAAGTACATATACTGTATATACACAATTATCAGTAGGGAGAGCGGGAAGTACATATACTGTATATACACAATCATCAGTAGTGAGAGCGGGAAGTAGTACACATACTGTATATACACAATCATCAGTAGGGAGAGCGAGAAGTACATATACTGTATATACACAATCATCAGTAGGGAGAGCGGGAAGTACATATACTGTATATACACAATCATCAGTAGGGAGAGCGGGAAGTACATATACTGTATATACACAATCATCAATAGGGAGAGCGGGAAGTACATATACTGTATATACACAATCATCAATAGGGAGAGCGGGAAGTACATATACTGTATATACACAATTATCAGTAGGGAGAGCGGGAAGTACATATACTGTATATACACAATCATCAGTAGTGAGAGCGGGAAGTAGTACACATACTGTATATACACAATCAGTAGGGAGAGCGAGAAGTACATATACTGTATATACACAATCATCAGTAGGGAGAGCGGGAAGTACATATACTGTATATACACAATCATCAATAGGGAGAGCGGGAAGTACATATACTGTATATACACAATTATCAGTAGGGAGAGCGGGAAGTAGTACACATACTGTATATACACAATCATCAGTAGGGAGAGCGAGAAGTAGTACACATACTGTATATACACAGCAGTAGGGAGAGCGAGAAGTACATATACTGTATATACACAATCATCAGTAGGGAGAGCGAGAAGTACATATACTGTATATACACAATCATCAGTAGGGAAAGCGAGAAGTAGTACACATACTGTATATACACAATCATCAGTAGGGAGAGCGAGATGTAGTACACATACTGTATATATATATATATACAATCATCAGGTGGGAGAGCGGGAAGTAGTACACATACTGTATATACACAGCAGTAGGGAGAGCGAGAAGTACATATACTGTATATACACAATCATCAGTAGGGAGAGCGAGAAGTAGTACACATACTGTATATACACAGCAGTAGGGAGAGCGAGAAGTACATATACTGTATATAGACAATCATCAGTAGGGAGAGCGAGAAGTACATATACTGTATATACACAATCATCAGTAGGGAAAGCGAGAAGTAGTACACATACTGTATATACACAATCATCAGTAGGGAGAGCGAGATGTAGTACACATACTGTATATACACAATCATCAGTAGGGAGAGCGAGAAGTAGTACACATACTGTATATATATATATATATATATATATACAATCATCAGGTGGGAGAGCGGGAAGTAGTACACATACTGTATATACACAATCATCAGTAGGGAGAGCGAGAAGTAGTACACATACTGTATATATACAATCATCAGTAGGGAGAGCGAGAAGTACATATACTGTATATACACAATCATCAGTAGGGAGAGCGGGAAGTACATATACTGTATATACACAATTATCTGTAGGGAGAGCGAGAAGTAGTACACATACTGTATATACACAATCATCAGTAGGGAGAGCGAGAAGTACATATACTGTATATACACAATCATCAGTAGGGAGACCGGAAGTACATATACTGTATATACACAATCATCAGTAGGGAGAGCGAGATGTAGTACACATACTGTATATACACAATCATCAGTAGGGAGAGCAAGAGGTACATATACTGTATATACACAATCAGTAGGGAGAGCGGAAAGTACATATACTGTATGTACACAATCATCAGTAGGGAGAGCGGGAAGTACATATACTGTATGTACACAATCATCAGTAGTGAGAGCGGGAAGTAGTACACATACTGTAAATACACAATCATCAGTAGTGAGAGCGGGAAGTAGTACACATACTGTATATACACAATCATCAGTAGGGCGAGCGAGAAGTACATATACTGTATATACACAATCAGTAGGGAGAGCGGGAAGTACATATACTGTATAGACACAATCATCTGCAGGGAGAGCGAGAAGTACATATACTGTATAGACACAATCATCTGCAGGGAGAGCGAGAAGTAGTACACATACTGTATATACACAATCATCAGTAGGGAGAGCGGGAAGTAGTACACATACTGTATATACACAATCATCAGTAGGGAGAGCGGGAAGTAGTACACATACTGTATATACACAATCATCAGTAGGGAGAGCGAGAAGTAGTACACATACTGTATATATACAATCATCAGTAGGGAGAGCGGGAAGTACATATACAGTATGTACACAATCATCAGTAGTGAGAGCGGGAAGTAGTACACATACTGTATATACACAATCATCAGTAGGGAGAGCGAGAAGTAGTACACATACTGTATATATACAATCATCAGTAGGGAGAGCGAGAAGTACATATACTGTATATACACAATCATCAGTAGTGAGAGCGGGAAGTAGTACACATACTGTATATACACAATCATCAGTAGGGAGAGCGAGAAGTACATATACTGTATATACACAATCATCAGTAGGGAGAGCGGGAAGTACATATACTGTATATACACAATTATCTGTAGGGAGAGCGAGAAGTAGTACACATACTGTATATACACAATCATCAGTAGGGAGAGCGAGAAGTACATATACTGTATATACACAATCAGTAAGGAGAGCGGGAAGTACATATACTGTATATACACAATCATCAGTAGGGAGAGCGAGAAGTACATATACTGTATATACACAATCATCAGTAGGGAGAGCGGGAAGTACATATACTGTATATACACAATCATCAGTAGGGAGAGCGAGATGTATTACACATACTGTATATACACAATCATCAGTAGGGAGAGCGAGAAGTAGTACACATACTGTATATATATATATATATATATATATATACAATCATCAGGTGGGAGAGCGGGAAGTAGTACACATACTGTATATACACAATCATCAGTAGGGAGAGCGAGAAGTAGTACACATACTGTATATACACAATCATCAGTAGGGAGAGCGAGAAGTAGTACACATACTGTATATACACAATCATCAGTAGTGAGAGCGAGAAGTACATATACTGTATATACACAATCATCAGTAGGGAGAGCGGGAAGTACATATACTGTATATACACAATCATCAGTAGTGAGAGCGAGAAGTACATATACTGTATATACACACTCATCAGTAGGGAGAGCGGGAAGTACATATACTGTATATACACAATCATCAGTAGTGAGAGCGGGAAGTACATATACTGTATATACACAATCATCAGTAGTGAGAGCGAGAAGTACATATACTGTATATACACACTCATCAGTAGGGAGAGCGGGAAGTACATATACTGTATATACACAATTATCAGTAGGGAGAGCGGGAAGTACATATACTGTATATACACAATCATCAGTAGTGAGAGCGGGAAGTAGTACACATACTGTATATACACAATCATCAGTAGGGAGAGCGAGAAGTACATATACTGTATATACACAATCATCAGTAGGGAGAGCGGGAAGTACATATACTGTATATACACAATCATCAGTAGGGAGAGCGGGAAGTACATATACTGTATATACACAATCATCAATAGGGAGAGCGGGAAGTACATATACTGTATATACACAATCATCAGTAGGGAGAGCGAGATGTAGTACACATACTGTATATACACAATCATCAGTAGGGAGAGCGAGAAGTAGTACACATACTGTATATATATATATATACAATCATCAGGTGGGAGAGCGGGAAGTAGTACATATACTGTATATACACAATCATCAGTAGGGAGAGCGAGAAGTAGTACACATACTGTATATACACAATCATCAGTAGGGAGAGCGAGAAGTAGTACACATACTGTATATACACAATCATCAGTAGGGAGAGCGAGAAGTACATATACTGTATATACACAATCATCAGTAGGGAGAGCGGGAAGTACATATACTGTATATACACAATTATCTGTAGGGAGAGCGAGAAGTAGTACACATACTGTATATACACAATCATCAGTAGGGAGAGCGAGAAGTACATATACTGTATATACACAATCATCAGTAAGGAGAGCGGGAAGTACATATACTGTATATACACAATCATCAGTAGGGAGAGCGAGAAGTAGTACACATACTGTATATACACAATCAGTAGGGAGAGCGAGAAGTACATATACTGTATATACACAATCATCAGTAGGGAGAGCGGGAAGTACATATACTGTATATACACAATCATCAGTAGTGAGAGCGGGAAGTACATATACTGTATATACACAATCATCAGTAGTGAGAGCGAGAAGTACATATACTGTATATACACACTCATCAGTAGGGAGAGCGGGAAGTACATATACTGTATATACACAATTATCAGTAGGGAGAGCGGGAAGTACATATACTGTATATACACAATCATCAGTAGTGAGAGCGGGAAGTAGTACACATACTGTATATACACAATCATCAGTAGGGAGAGCGAGAAGTACATATACTGTATATACACAATCATCAGTAGGGAGAGCGGGAAGTACATATACTGTATATACACAATCATCAGTAGGGAGAGCGGGAAGTACATATACTGTATATACACAATCATCAATAGGGAGAGCGGGAAGTACATATACTGTATATACACAATCATCAGTAGGGAGAGCGAGATGTAGTACACATACTGTATATACACAATCATCAGTAGGGAGAGCGAGAAGTAGTACACATACTGTATATATATATATATACAATCATCAGGTGGGAGAGCGGGAAGTAGTACATATACTGTATATACACAATCATCAGTAGGGAGAGCGAGAAGTAGTACACATACTGTATATACACAATCATCAGTAGGGAGAGCGAGAAGTAGTACACATACTGTATATACACAATCATCAGTAGGGAGAGCGAGAAGTACATATACTGTATATACACAATCATCAGTAGGGAGAGCGGGAAGTACATATACTGTATATACACAATTATCTGTAGGGAGAGCGAGAAGTAGTACACATACTGTATATACACAATCATCAGTAGGGAGAGCGAGAAGTACATATACTGTATATACACAATCATCAGTAAGGAGAGCGGGAAGTACATATACTGTATATACACAATCATCAGTAGGGAGAGCGAGAAGTAGTACACATACTGTATATACACAATCAGTAGGGAGAGCGAGAAGTACATATACTGTATATACACAATCATCAGTAGGGAGAGCGGGAAGTACATATACTGTATATACACAATTATCTGTAGGGAGAGCGAGAAGTAGTACACATACTGTATATACACAATCATCAGTAGGGAGAGCGGGAAGTACATATACTGTATATACACAATCATCAGTAGGGAGAGCGAGAAGTAGTACACATACTGTATATACACAGCAGTAGGGAGAGCGAGAAGTACATATACTGTATATAGACAATCATCAGTAGGGAGAGCGAGAAGTACATATACTGTATATACACAATCATCAGTAGGGAAAGCGAGAAGTAGTACACATACTGTATATACACAATCATCAGTAGGGAGAGCGAGAAGTAGTACACATACTGTCTATATACAGTCAGGTCCATAAATATTGGGACATTGACAGAATTTTCAGATTTTGGGCTCTATTCACCACCACAATGGTTTTGAAATGAAACAAACAAGATGTGATTTAACTGCAGACTTTCAGATTTAATTTGAGGGTAATTACATCCAAATCAGGTGAACGGTGTAGGAATTACAACAGTTTCAATATGTGCCCCCACTTTTTAAGGGGCCAAAAGTAATGGGACTATCAACTCCAAAGCTATTTCATGGACAGGTGTGGGCTATTCCCTCGTTATTTCATTATCATTTAAGTAGGTAAAAGGTCTAGAGTTGATTCTAGGTGTGACATTTGCATTTGGAATCAGCTGCTATCAACTCTCAATATGAGATCCAAAGAGCTGTCACTATCAGTGAAGCAAGCCATCATTAGGCTGAAAAATCAAAACAAACCCATCAGAGAGATAGCAAAAACATTAGGTGTGGCCAAATCAACTGTTTGGAACATTGTTAAAAAGAGAGAACGCACCGGAGAGCTCAGCAACACCAAAAGACCCGGAAGACCACGGAAAACAACTGTGGTGGATGACAAAAGAATTATTTCCCTGGTGAAGAAAAACCCCTTCACAACAGTTTTCCAAATCAAGAACACTCTCCAGGAGGTAGATGTATATGTGTCAAAGTCAACAATCAAGAGAAGACTTCACAAGAGTGAATATAGAGGGTTCACCACAAGATGCAAACCGTTGGTGAGCCACAAAAACAGGAAGACCAGATTAGAGTTTGCCAAACAACATCTAAAAAAGCCATTACAGTTTTGGAACAACATCCTATGGACAGATGAGACAAAGATCAACTTGTACCAGAGTGATGGGAAGAGAAGGAAAGGAACTGCTCATGATCCAAAACATACCACCTCATCAGTGAAGCATGGTGGTGGTAGTGTCATGGCGTGGGCATGTATGGCTGCCAATGGAACTAGTTCCCTTGTATTTATTGATGATGTGACTGCTGACAAAAGCAGCAGAATGAATTCTGAAGTGTTTTGGGCAATATTATATGCTCATATTCAGTCAAATACTTCAGAACTCATTGGACGGCGCTTCACAGTGCAGATGGACAATGACCCGAAGCATACTGCATAAGCAACCAAGGAGTTTTTTAAGGCTAAAAAGTGGAATTTTATGCAATGGCCAAGTCAATCCCCTGACCTGAATCCGATTGAGCATGCATTTCACTTGATGAAGACAAAACTGAAGGGGAAATGCCCCAAGAACAAGCAGGAACTGAAGACATTTGCAGTAGAGGCCTGGCAGAGCATCACCAGGGATGAAACCCAGCGTCTGGTGATGTCTATGCGTTCCAGACTTCAGGCTGTAATTGCCTGCAAAGGATTTGCAACAAAGTATTAAAAAGTGAAAGTTAGATTTAGGATTGTTTAAGTTTTAGGATTGTTTAAGTTTGAGCGAGAAGTAGTACACATACTGTATATACACAATCATCAGTAGGGAGAGCGAGAAGTAGTACACATACTGTATATACACAATCATCAGTAGTGAGAGCGAGAAGTACATATACTGTATATACACAATCATCAGTAGGGAGAGCGGGAAGTACATATACTGTATATACACAATCATCAGTAGTGAGAGCGAGAAGTACATATACTGTATATACACACTCATCAGTAGGGAGAGCGGGAAGTACATATACTGTATATACACAATCATCAGTAGTGAGAGCGGGAAGTACATATACTGTATATACACACTCATCAGTAGGGAGAGCGGGAAGTACATATACTGTATATACACAATCATCAGTAGGGAGAGCGGGAAGTACATATACTGTATATACACAATTATCAGTAGGGAGAGCGGGAAGTACACATACTGTATATACACAATCATCAGTAGGGAGAGCGAGAAGTACATATACTGTATATACACAATCATCAGTACCCCTTAAAAAGTGGGAGGCACATATAGAAACCGTTGTAATTTCTACACCGTTCACTTTTGACCCCTTAAAAAGTGGGAGGCACATATAGAAACCGTTGTAATTTCTACACCGTTCACCTGATTTGGATGTAATTACCCTCAAATTAAATCTGAAAGTCTGCAGTTAAAACACATCTTGTTTGTTTCATTTCAAAGTCATTGTGGTGGTGAATAGTGGCCAAAATATGAAAATTCTGTCAATGTTCCAATATTTATGGACCTGACTGTACAATCATCAGTAGGGAGAGCGAAGTACATATACTGTATATACACAATTATCAGTAGGGAGAGCGAGAAGTAGTACACATACTGTATATACACAATCATCAGTAGGGAGAGCGAGAAGTGCATATACTGTATATACACAATCATCAGTAGGGAGAGCGAGAAGTAGTACACGTACTGTATATACACAATCAGTAGGGAGAGCGAGAAGTAGTACACATACTGTATATACACATCAGTAGGGAGAGCGAGAAGTACATATACTGTATATACACATCAGTAGGGAGAGCGAGAAGTACATATACTGTATATAGACAATCATCAGTAGGGAGAGCGGGAAGTAGCCCACATACTGTATATACACAATCACCAATAGGGAGAGCGGGAAGTAGCCCACATACTGTATATACACAATCACCAGTAGGGAGAGCGAGAAGTAGTACACAATCATCAGTAGGGAGAGCGAGAAGTAGTACACATACTGTATATACACAATCACCAGTAGGGAGAGCGAGAAGTAGTACACATACTGTATATACACAATCATCAGTTGGGACAGCGAGAAGTACATATACTGTATATACACAATCATCAGTAGCGAGAGCGAAGTACATATACTGTATATACACAATTATCAGTAGGGAGAGCGAGAAGTAGTACACATACTGTATATACACAATCATCAGTAGGGAGAGCGAGAAGTAGTACACATACTGTATATACACAATCATCAGTAGGGAGAGCGAGAAGTACATATACTGTATATAGACAATCTTCAGTAGGGAGAGCGAGAAGTACATATACTGTATATACACAATCATCAGTAGGGAGAGCGAGAAGTAGTACACGTACTGTATATATACAATCAGTAGGGAGAGCGAGAAGTAGTACACATACTGTATATACACAATCATCAGTAGGGAGAGCGAGAAGTACATATACTGTATATAGACAATCATCAGTAGGGAGAGCGGGAAGTAGCCCACATACTGTATATACACAATCACCAGTAGGGAAAGCGAGAAGTAGTACACATACTGTATATACACAATCAGTAGGGAGAGCGAGAAGTACATATACTGTATATACACAATCATCAGTAGGGAAAGCGAGAAGTAGTACACATACTGTATATATACAATCATCAATAGGGAGAGCGAGAAGTACATATACTGTATATACACAATCATCAGTAGGGAGAGCGGGAAGTACATATACTGTATATACACAATCATCAGTAGGGAGAGCGGGAAGTACATATACTGTATATACACAATCATCAGTAGGGATAGCGGGAAGTAGTACACATACTGTATATACACAATCAGTAGGGAGAGCGAGAAGTAGTACACATACTGTATATACACAATTATCAGTAGGAAGAGCAGGAAGTAGAACAGAAACTGGATGCACACAATCATCAGTAAGGTGAGCAAGAAGTAGCACACATACTCTATATACACAATCAGTAGGGAGAGCTAGAAGTGTAATCACAATACTCAGAAGGGAGAACAGGTAGTAGTACACATACTGCATGTACACAATGCTCAGTAGGGTGAGTGAGAAGTGAGAGGTTCTTCTGTAGAGGCCCCTCGTTAAGACCAGCTCACCATGCAGAACATATAGGGATGTTCCTACGCATCGGACACCAATTATTACATGAAGCCAGGAGGCGATGTATGTACATACAGGGCACTCTTAAATCAGAGTACAGATTCAGTGCTGCTGATCTATAATCTCACAACATGAATCTACTCTTGACTTCATGTAAGAGCCGGAAGGACCATGTAGCCATTTCTTCATGAAGGTGGCTTGTCTCAAAGTGGACAACTCCCTTAAACAAACAGCAGCAGATTCACTGACAAACCCCAACTAGTACAACTTGACACAATGTTATTTTATGTGAACATATACAACAGCTGGGGGAGAATTTGGCCTTCATAGTAAATGCATTAGTTAGTGAGCATACATGAGGTAACATCAAGCACAGAATCAAATAAGGCAAGCACAGCTGATTAGATAGGCAATATATCACTTACATTTATTGCTGGGACATCACAAGTATGTTGTGAAAGGTGGGCACTTCTCAATGCCGCCCTACAATAGGGCCAACTCCAAAACAGTTATTGCTAATATCAGCTGAGCCACACGCCAGACCACCACCAGCCATCTGTAAGGGTCTATCCCATAAGTCCACTGTCAAAGAGCTGGACAGCAAGTAATAGTGTTTTACCAAAGCCTGACAGATATAAAATTAAGATCACCCTTGCCTTAAGGACCTGTATAAGGAGGGATTAATTTGTGATGGAACGCACAAGGACACAGTTGCAGCTCTTGTTGTGGCCACTTCTGTATTGTCTACAATTGAAATTAAGCATGGAGTACAAGGTCATTAAGCCCTGTACATACTCATTGCGAGGTAACTACTATTGACGGCCATGATTTGGAGACCAAAATGTTCCACATGAGTAAACACAAATGGTAAAGACATTTTGCTTAAAAAAAAAATAAAAAAATAAACCCCTAAGAGGGGCATTGCTCACCTCCTGAAAGATTTTAACACTGTATGTATTGTCATCGTCAGCAAAATACACAACTCCGCGGTCCCTGGGTGATCGGTTCTCACGCAACCAGCTTAAGCCCTCGTTTCGTTGCTCGACACCACGTGGCTTCAACCAGTTTGGATCTGACTCTTTAAGCTTCATTGCCGATGGGGTCTGCACGTGCAGGTGTGTGTATTGCAGATCACTCTGCGCTAGCAGATCTGCAACGGCAGCAGTGCGTTCTGTAGAGTCCTCCACCAGAATCCAGTGGAGAGCAGGGATGAGAAGCAATGTCTGAGACAGGCGGGTAAGCTCGGCTCGTTGATGGGGTCTGACCACAACAGAGAGCAAGCAGAGACTATTAAAAAATTTACTATTCAAAACATTTGTATAAAGAATTTAATCAAGAAAACCCTAAGCGAAAATGAAAACAAGGAGTATAAGTGATTTGCTTTATATAGAGCTGGATTTCAGTCTACAGTCTTCCCGCATCGGTTTGACATGAGCCTCACAACATGACTATATTGCGGAAGAACCCTGCACCTTACACTAACTCTCAGTCTTTGATTAGCTGCCTCCCACAACATCAGCACATTAATAAGCTGGCATGTGCTGCTGCCAGCGTTCTAATGATCTGATTGGTTGTCGGATGCACTGTCCGTTTCTCATTATAAAACTAGGAACAAATTAATAAGCAGGACATGAGACAACGGTGCTGTGACCTTAACCAAAGTCAACTTAAAAATGGTAACCTTAGTTAAGGAAAACTTTTGATTAAAACAAATTCTGTTAATATGAATACTGTGAATATGCATGTTTCAATTGGGCATGTAGTCGTAATAAGATGAATTTTGTAGATTAGATACTCTAATGCAAATGGATACAGCTATCACTCATCCAGAAACTATGCTAGAAATCTCCAAAGACTTTGGTTGCTATAAAACTCCCTCATATTCCCGGTCACTCCAGAAAATAACTGAGCAGATGTAAACATGTCAGGATAGTGGGAACAAACTACGTAAGAGTACGGGAGATTCATGCTTACCGTGTGTGTGTTGGGGTTATTACATATATGATTGGCAAGTTCTCCACACTTCGGTGGTGCGGATATTCCCTTCTACGAACATCATTTGCAGAGTTCATGTGATGTGTACAGTCACATTGCTGACCTGGAAACAAATCACAGTACAGATAACCTCATGGGAAGACTATGGCAATGTATAAAGAAAAAAAACTTGCATGCACTTTACTAGATGTTCCATGTAGTAACATTTTATAGCGCTGCAGAATCTGTGCTCGCTATATAAATAACTGGTAATAAATATTATATAGTGGAAAGCTCAATATGTAACGCACCCAGCTGTAGCAAAGCATAGAAGAGACCAGCAGTGGACACCACAAAATACACTAGGAAGATGTTCCTGAGTTTCAGCCTCATGTTAAGGAGGGATCGGGGATGCACTCAGGCATGAACACCTGGGAATAAGAAAACATACTATTTACAAGTAGGAATCAACAATGACATTCTTTACGCAGACCCCACACAATCCCTGCCACAAACGTTTTACACTACTAAAATTTCCCATCACATTTTCCTGATGGGTACTGGTAACATTAATGCTCTATTTCAGGGATGGGGAACCTCAGGCCCGGGGGCCATATAAGGCCCGCGGAATCATTTGGTCTGGCCCTCTGAGCTTTTTTTCTGCTACCGTGTTTCCCCGATAATAAGACACTGTCTTATTTTTTTTTGTTAAAAAAAACACCATAGGGCTCATTTTCGGGGTAGGTCTTATATTAATTAATATTGACAGCAGTGCCCCTTATGCAGGCCCCCTTGCAGAAGTGCCCCTTATGCAGGCCCCCTTGCAGAAGTGCCCCTTATGCAGGCCACCTCCTTGCAGGCCCCCTTGTAGAAGTGCCCCTTATGCATGCCCCCTTGTAGAAGTGCCGCTTATGCAGGCCCCCCCCTGTAGCAGTGTCCCTTATTGCAGTGCACTCACTTGCGTGCCGACTGGATCTAACACGATCCAGCAGGTGCGGCCGCACTGGATCCTCAGCACGCGGGTGACGTCATGACATCACCCACGCACTGCATGACTGGGAATGCTGGTCTCTGCAACGTTCCCAGCTCAAAATGAGTTCAGGTAGGTCTTATTTTCGGGGTAGGGCTTAATTTGGACTGGGTTACAAAATTAAGGGTAGGTCTTATTTTCGGGGTAGGTCTTATTATCGGGGAAACACGGTAGCCTCATCTGGCTATAATGGCACCCTGCAGCCAGAATCTATTCAGCAGTGTCGCCTGAAGCGTCCTTAGGACACTTCAGGTGGTCACACCGCTGCCCTTACAGCTCCCCGAAGCATCCTCAGGATATTGCTGTAATCACCAGTGATTGTGGCCCCACCCCCTTGTGACATCACACGGAGGGGGCATGGTCGTGAATAATGTTATATATATGAAAATGGCCCTTGGCAGAAAAAGGGTTCCCCACCCCTGCTCTACTTCTTTCCCAAGTTCTGATAAGTAATGTGAGAACAGACTGCACAGACCTAGTATTGACTGATGGCTCCTGTATGTGTTCTGAGGCTGTATAGTGGGATCAGGAGCACGCGCTGCAGTCTGGCAGCTCCAACAAAAAATGACTGTACAAATCCACCATATCATAAAACCTACCAAAAGAAACTGTACAACTCAAATTAGGACTATTTTAAAAAGGTTGATTCTATTTTCCCTTCAGTTTAGGGGCCCGGATATGACGTCAGTGAAGGCAGAAGTGCGGTTCCAGGCCCTGACAGCGCTGTTATTTTGTCTCAACTCACCACCAATACATACCTCCCAACATTTGATTATTGTCACCCGGGACATCCCGGAAAGGGGACATGGCTTTCACATAAAGGGGCGTGCCCTATCGGCACGCTGCGTTTTCATCACTAAGAGGCGTGCCCAGCATCTCTGAGATGCTGGCCTGCCCTCCGTACTGTGAATAGATGCTGTGCGCATGCGCACAGCCTCTATTCTCGCTCTGCATACACGCTGCTATGCAGAGCAGCGGTGTATGCTTCCCCCAACTTCCCCCCCACTGCGGGACACTGCGGCCCGTGGGTGGGACAGCCCCATAAATGCGGGACAGGGGGGTACGCCAATAGTAGAAATTTGTACGCTCGCCACTCTTCAAGCATGGTGGATCGCTGCGCTTGTCACAGGTTACTATTCACACTCTATGAACACGTGGATGGTAACTGATAATGTCAGGGTCCGTTCGGTGAAGGACATCTCCCACAACCATTATACAAAGCATGCAGCAATTAATATAGAACCATACACGTGATGATGCGCAGGACACTATATACAGTACAGCTGAAGTATGTGTATTTCCTTATATTACCATACATTGCAAATAAAAAAAAGCAGTGTCTCAGGCAGCCAGTATAATATAAAGCAGATTACTGTCTTATCATATCATATAAGTCTAAATAAATAGAGCTTCTGACAAGTTCTGGATACTCGCCTCCTTCCTCTGCTCCTTCGTAAACGATTGCAGCCTGAGCTTTCCCGCATCTCCAGGCACAATGAAAGGAGATCCGAGATAGTGGCCTTTCAGGTGACATCGTCACCTAGCGCAGAGTAATGACGTCACTAGGATGACAATCAGTGACACGTGGTATTATATACATTATTTTCGGGTAGCAGTTAGAAATATCCAAGTGACGGGCTAAAGGACCTCTGGTGATGTCACAACCTTATTGACCAAATCTCCATATTAGGGGGAGAGTTAAGGTGTCAGTCAGTTATAGGGGTCACTGCAGTAAGTGGAACTGGCTGATGACGTCAGGGTACATTTACTGAAGGGGATATATCTCCAATCGACCTTGCTGCACAGTACACCCCTGGAGAACAACACCCTGCCGGCCGTGCAACTCAGTTGATTGTCTGTCTCACAGGCAGACTCCGGGCTCGGTGCTCAGCTCTTACATCCTGCTGATGGCAGACGTATCAGTGTCTCTGTACTATGCTGAGCTCAATGAATAGCGTGACCACGCTGCTCTACTGCCCGATTGTCTGCCTTCTTTCCTGCATACTGCCACTGGATGACTGCTTTCTGCAGCACTGAGTAACAGCGTTGGCACTCCCCACTGCAGTCAATTACTTGCACCATGCACTGCAGATCCTTATCCCACTCACACTCCGGCCAGTTCTGCCCTTCACCCCACTAACACTGCAGCAAAATTATTTAAGTCACACCGTGCATGTGCCGCAAAGGTCTTTCGACTGCGGTCTCAGTGAGGATTTATTTGCAAAGTGATTCACAAGATGCGTTTCAAGGCTGGCCGCATACTTGCCTACCCTCCCAATTTGGTCGGGAGCCTCCCGAAAATCGGGTGCCACTCCTGACCTCCCGGGAAGGCAGGCAAGTCTCCCGGCGGCTGCAAACCCCTCCTACCCCCCACCGCAATTACAGTAAAATCCTCGGCAGCGGGGGGCCTGTGACGCGATTCACGTCGAATCGCGTCATTTTGGCCCCGCCCCCTGCTTCACGCTACCTGTAATATCGGCAGTGTGTAGCGGGGGCGGGGCCAAAGTGACGCGATCGCGTGGCTCCGCCCCCCGCATACTATTTTAGTCTGGCCGCCCCCCCCCGTTTGTTGGCCACGCCCCCCAGTAAAGCCAATCTGGCTGCTCCCTCCCGGAAGGGGCAGCCAGATAGTCGGCAAGCATGCTGTAATGTGTAGGTGGCAACTCAAACGAAGGCATGCTGTGACCGTTTCTGGGGCGTGTAAAAGCTTGCAACTGCGATTCTATAACTGTAAAAAATGGCTTCTGCAGCTTACTTTCCACACCTATGCTGTACAACAATAGGGTCAGTCAGAAGGCTGATGATTGAGCACAGGGCCGTAGCTAGGGTAGTGCGGCCAGTGCCATCGCACAGGGCACCACAGGTCAGGGGGCACTGTTTGCGTCTGTCAAATTTCTGTTTATTATCATTCTCACTTGTAGCTTCCTCTTATTTCATCCCCACCATCTCCTGGCCTCTCCTATCTCTTCCCTGGCCCTTCCCCATGAGGCCATTCCCCTTTTTTAGGTTTATTATGGCCCTGATTCAGAGCCAATCGTAAGCGGTCGTACGCTCGTAGTCATCCGATGTTGTTAAACCACGCATGCGTCGGTGTAACAGTGCGCATGTGCGTACGGCTGATTGCGATCATTTTTTCAGTCGTTCGTCGAATAGTGAACAGGAAGTGACATGTCAAACGTGATTGACAGAACTGTCCGTTTTGGGGCGGTGACGGGTTTGGAGATGGGAAAACGCAGGCGTGTCGAGGCGTTTTTTGGGCGTACATAAATTATCTGATGCGAACGGCCAATGTGAACGGAACAAGTGTTACGTCACTGTCTGATCCACTTTCCAGTCCAACTGCTCGCTCAGCTTGTGGTCTGGTATTCTCTACCGCAATGACGATGGTCTCTTCGTTCTTCCTGTGGCTCATCGATGGTTTCCCGATTTATCAATTGAGGCCTCAAAAACAATCAGTTTTGAATTGCAAAAATGCTTGTAAGGTGTTTAGCAAATAGCCTTTTTTTAGTAGCAAAAAAACGTACGCAGTGAACTACTCAGCTGATAATTTCTGAGTTAGACAATCAATTAGCTTACAAATGTATTTTACATTTGCGTGTTTTTGCCAAATTTTTTTTTTTCCGGGCAACAATATTGTACGCAGGTTTGTTGTTTTTCTTAATTTTTTAGGTCCTAAGAAAACAATCGTACTTTTGTTTTTTGCTAAGTGTTAATTAAAACTCATAAATTGTTTTTAACCCTTGGTTTATTTTTCCCTCAAAAATGTTTAGATTTCTGTGGTGTTGTTTGCGGGGTTACCTTTTAACCATTTTTTAAATAAATTAACAATATTTTCAACAGTATTTTTTATTTTTTTTGTTTTATTTCTCAACCAATTTTGTGGGCAATAAAAAAAACTTGATAACGTAAAAACAAATAACAAATGATTTTAAAAACACACAAAATAAGTGGCATTTGAAATCCACAAACAAACACAATAAAAAATTCACAAGAAAGGAGAGGGAGGTTTTGGGCATTAAGGAATATGGGGCAAACACTGAGAAGGATTGTGGGAAAATCGCCAGTGCTGTCATCGCCGTTTGGCCGGGGTAGGGAGGGAGCCTGAACGGGTCCGGGATGTCCTTCTGCTGGCCAGAGGCAGATGTTATGGCCTCTGGACTAGGCATAGGGCTAGGCACATTTGGAGGGATAGCTGTTGTTGTGCCAGAGGTGGAGGGTTCTGATGTTCCGGCAGGAAGGGAGGCCGGCTCCAACATGTGCTGGCGAACGAGCTGCTCCAGGGCATTTGCTATTCGCACGTTGGCCCAGTATTTTCCGCCAGGGCCTTAGCAATGGTCACGTTGGCCGCAGCACTTTGCTCCATGGCGTCCGCCACCCGTAGCAGATTGGCTTCCATCCTCAGCAGAATCTCGGTCTGCTGATCCGTTTTAATATTGAGATCAGTGAGGAGGCCCACTGCCTGCGAGGGGGAATGCCCTGGACTGTCTGCCACAGGGTCCACAGCCAGATCTACTGCTTCCTCCCCTGCAGAGCCAGCAGAAATTCTGCGGCCAAAGCTCCCCTCTGGAGCAGACTCATCCGCCTGTGTCTCTGTGAGGAAAAAGAGAAAAGAGTAACATTATAATTTAGATATTGTCCCAAACACATTTCTGAGTTGTTAACATTACAACATTTACCTGGGGCAACATGAGGAGCCGCAAAGTCTGGCATGTCAGTATCCATGTTCGACACGCCAAACACCTCCTCATCCTGCACACACCCCTGGGCCAGCTCCTCCAAATCTGTGAGCTCCAGTGACACAGGGGTGGGACCCACACCTGTCCCCCCTGCATGCCTAGCCCTATCAGCCAGTTTTTGCTTAAGACGATATTTGAAGTCGCTCCATCTGTGGGTTAAAAAGTTGGCATTATTCCTGCAGTATTTGGACCTGTAAACACTTTTTACTAAAATGTAGTTTTTACGTACCGGCGTTTGACCTCCCGGGTTGAACGTTCACAATCACCCACCCTATTGACACCACTGGCTATGTCATCCCACATTTTCCATTTCTGGCTTGCACCCATATTCCTTGGTGCCTGTGGCAGGTTGTCATTGCACATTTGCACCAAAACCTCCATCTCCTTTCTTGTGAATTGTGGCTGCCTTTTTTTTTGTTGGTTTAGTGGACCTACTAGGCCCAGCAGCCTCTTCCATTGCATCCTCAACACCTTTTTTTAAAAATGGGATTAAAATTTTAAATGTAAAATTTGGCCAAAATTATTGTTAAACAGTATCCTTTAGCCCAAAAAAGAGAAATACTTACCTGGCGCCTCTTGGCCAGTGCTTTGCTGCTCTGTAGTCATTTTGGACTTTCAGGTCTCACTACAGCAGACCGATTTGGCTTTTCAGTGACGTTTTTATACATGCGTCAGCATTATTCGTCCGCATCATTGACTGTGCGCTCCTATTGTCCGTCCTTAATTTGAGCTGGAAAATAAAGACTATGGCTTGGTGTGACTGGAGTCGATGTGGCATGTTGTTTGTTGGAGGTCAGGTGTAGGAGTATTTTTGAGGTTTTGCGGTTCACTGAGTAGAAGGAGGAAAATTTTGGTGTTTTTTTTGGTTTATTTCTAGCTTCTTTATTTTCCGTTTTTTTTTTTGTTTGGCTATTTGTTTGTGATTTTTTGAGTAAGTATTTTAATATAGCACCGTAATAAAAAAAAGTAAATAGTTTACAAATGTTTGTAATATTTTTTTATTTTGCTTTACAGTTATTTTGGCATTGCCCCAGTGAAGTTTTTGAACTTTGGGATATTTGTCTGTTTTTGGTAAGTGTTTTTGCTTTCATGATTTTACAAATTAGATGTGTTGTTCTTAGCATATGTTTCGCAAAGTAATGTTGTTTTTTTTCTGGTAACAATCATGTCTTACCACTAAATGTAGCGTACTATTTAGCAAAATAATGTCTCCTTATTTAACTGTAAAAAATGCGTACTATTTAGCGCACTAATGTCTCCTTATTTAACTGTAAAAGTAGCGTACTATTTAGCGAACTAATGTCTCCTTATTTAACTGTAAAAAATGCGTACTATTTAGCGCACTAATGTCTCCTTATTTAACTGTAAAAGTAGCGTACTATTTAGCGAACTAATGTGTCTTGTTTTAACTGTAAAAGTAGCGTACTATTTAGCGAACTAATGTGTCTTGTTTTAACTGTAAAAGTAGCGTACTATTTAGCAAACTATTGTCTTGTTTTAACTGTAAAAGTAGCGTACTATTTAGTGAACTAATGTGTCTTGTTTTAACTGTAAAAGTAGCGTACTATTTAGTGAACTAATGTGTCTTGTTTTAACTGTAAAAGTAGCATACTATTTAGCGAACTAATGTGTCTTGTTTTAACTGTAAAAGTAGCGTACTACTTAGCGAACGAATGTGTCTTCTTTTAACTGTAAAAGTAGCGTACTACTTAGCGAACTAATGTGTCTTGTTTTAACTGTAAAAGTAGCGTACTATTTAGCGAACTAATGTGTTTTTATTTTTTCAGTGTAAAATCATGTTTTACCACTAAATGTAGCGTGCGATTTTCCGAACTAATGTGTGCTCCCTTCTCTTTTTTTTACCCTAAAAAATGTGTTTACAATCCAAGTTTACCCCCCAACAAATAAAAATATTTTCTACTTTTGAAATGTAGGTTGTTCTACTCATGACAAGACCCCGGCCTGTAAGCATCTTTGGATTTCTTAAAAAAGATAAGTATATTTTTCATTACACATTTGTCTAAAACAATAACTACCTGGCTTACCATTTCAGGTTGATGTTGGTCGTATTATATTGGCCATGGTTCCAGAACCCGACCAACCTCAACTTCGTCCCAGGCGTAGGCCTCGTAGGCGTGCAAGGCCCCAGATATATAGAACATGTGTCACCCTTTTTGGAATGCCAGATGATGAGGTATTAAGACGATACCGTCTTCCTCCACAAATCATCCTAGACACGCTCTCATTAATAGAGAGTGATCTTGAACGGCAAATTGACACTCCTACAGCAATACCACCACTTACGCAATTAATGTCGGTGTTACATTTCTGTGCCTCAGGATCCTTTCAAACCACTGTGGGAATAGTTGCCAGAATCTCCCAATCCTCCTTTTCAAGGATCCTGAGGGCAGTGATGGAGGCCATTTTTAAACACCTCCATCATTTTATTACAATGCCAGTGGATATGGGTTCCCTTAGTGTGGCGAAGGCCAATTTTTACCAAATAGCTGGCTTCCCACACATCATAGGGGTTGTGGATGGCACTCACATACCACTTCAGCCTCCAGCAAGGCTGGAGGCTATTTTTAGGAACCGCAAACACTTTCATTCACTGAATGTAATGGTGGTATGTGATGCCTCCCTCCAGATCCTGTCCCTGAATGCCAAAGTCCCCGGGAGTGCACATGATTCCTTCGTCATCTGGCAATCAGGGATTTGGCACAAATTAGACAACCTACAAGCTGGTGATGCGTGGCTTCTGGGTAAGTTGACACCTGTTGCAACCACTGCAAAGCTTGTTACACAATGGTCCTGATGTTTGTTTTTGTTTTTTCACAGGAGACAGTGGTTACCCTTGCACGCCCTGGCTGCTCACTCCTTATTTGGCTCCCACACCAGGGCCACAAAGTGAGTATAATTCCACACTTACAGGCACCAGGCAGGTGGTGGAGCACTGTATCGGCCTTTTAAAAGGCCGATTCAGATGCCTCCACCGCTCTGGTGGCGAGCTCATGTATTTGCCGGATATGGTTTCGAAAATTGTGGTCCTGTGTGGGATATTTCACAACATCGCCATAAGGAGTGGTGTCCCAATGCAGCCAGAGGATGCCTTGCCTGAGGATGGCCCCCCAAGGTTGGTCGGAGGTCAGTATGTGGGGGGGCCATACGCGATGATGTGGTGGCCAGATATTTTAGGTAGCGGTGATCGGGTTCGGTTCTACTTGGTTCCGTTCGGATTTGGCTATCCAAAACTCGTGACAGCTGATAACTAATAAGATTCGGTTTTTAAATCCGAACGGAACCGAGTAGAACCGAACCCGCTCACCCCTAATTTTATGTAATTATTTTCAAAAATTTAGTTAATTGACACAATGTAGACATGTAAGATTTTAATGGCCAATTTTAATTTGTTTTTTTTTTTTTTTTGTCTTTTATTCCATAAAATTACCCGAAAAAACGATGCCTACTACCTGATCCTAAAAATTGTTTACATGTGGCCACATTGGATATAACTTCTGGAACAATTATTTCTTCGCCTCATTTGTGGATTCATGTTGGCCTGCTACTTCTTCAAACAGTTCTTGATTGTTGTTGTTTTTTTTTTATTTCTGGTGTTGGTTGTTTTTTGGAGTGTGTTTTCACTGTGTGAATTGTTTGTCACAATTCACTTTGTGTTTATTATTTGTGTGGATTAAATTTTTGGATTACGTTAAAAAGACTTTTCCTTGGTAAATTACAAGCAAGTGTAATCTGGTCCAAAAAAGGCAAACTTTCTTAATGGCTAATCCTGTAATGTGTTAAATTGTAAAGTATTTTACCATGCTTTGTGGCTAAAAACAAACCCCAAAGGTATTATGGTGAATCAGTATGTTTTCTAATCTAGGCCTAAGCAGGTTTGATTTAATATTTACATGACCCACCAAAAAAAAAAAAAAAAATTGCTGGTAATTCTACAAACCTATTGGTATTGTTAGGTGTTTAATGTGCCAGCTTACATACTTACTTTAGCTATCTACAATCAAATTTACATTACTTCAAAAAACATGCTCCAATAGTTGACTTTTGTAAGGTTAAACAATCTAATATTTACAGACAAGGAATGAGACTTTCATAAATCAAAATATATTTTATTTTTTTTAACATTTTTATGGAGGAAAAAAAATAATAATTAGTGGCGCAGGAGCGCCAACATGTGATCCAGGACCACGAGCATGCCTACAACATGGCCCCTCAACCTGTGCAAGCCCTCCTGCATTTCTTGCATCCGCCTCTGGTCCTCTGTGGGTTAAAAAAAAATGTGTGGATTACTAAACTGATACCTTAATTTATATGTTACCAAACAACTTAAAAATCAGACTATACTTTAAAAATAGAGTAAAAATTTAACAAAACAACAAAGTAATGGCAAACGCAAAGATTGTATAAATAAAAACTTAAAAAATTACACATAAAAAGACAACCCCAAAAAGGGAGAAGTACGCAAAAACACTACATTTGTTGGTACCGTAAACTAGAAAGACACAAGTATGAGTGTTTGGACATGTGTGATATGTGTAAGGGGAAAACATCCTCGACATTGTTTTGCAAACATATATATCCAAAACATTAGAAATACTTAACAAATTGGAAATGCACAGGCAAAAGGACAACATCACCCAAAAACAAAAAAATGCAAAAGCAACAATAGTTTAAAAGGGAAACATACCGGTCATATTGATGCCTGGTCCTGGAGCCCCGACATCGTCCTCCTCTGAGGTGGGCCAGTGCTGGTCCGATGGAGGAGGGGAGATTTGACTAGGTGTGGAGTGGGAGGAAAAGAGAGGGGTGGGTGGAGGGGAGGGTGATGAAAAGAGGTGGGGTGGAGGAGAGGGTGAATTTTGAGGGATGGGAATATTAGGAGAGGGAGGGGCCTCACGGACTGGCCGGTCTGGGGTGGAGGGGGAATTTGGGGAAGGTTGGGGAGAGGAGGATTGGGTGGGGGATAGGGGACGATGCCGACGACGTTGTCGTATTAGATGTCGTAGTCTGCGCTCAGCCCCTAAATGATGGATAAAAAATGTTAAGGTTTTTTTTTTTCTTTTGGTTTTGTTAACAATTTACACACCCCAAAATTTAAATTGAAAAAAACAAACAAAAGGAAAACATGCACACGCAGGTATGTCCTAAATAAACAAACAGGGCTAGACGGAAAACATGCACACGCAGGTATGTCCTAAATAAACAAACAGGGATAGACGGAAAACATGCACACGCAGGTATGTTCTAAATAAACAAACAGGGCTAGACGGAAAACATGCACACGCAGGTATGTCCTAAATATACAAACGGCTAGACGGAAAACATGCACACGCAGGTATGCTTACATTTAAAATGTTAAAAAAAACACTTTCGCTTATTTGCTGACGCAAATTGGCCAAAAGGCGTGGGGACCTGCGGTGGAGATCCGACCACCGCCTTTCAAGCTGGCCGATATTGCGGCAGAAGCCCAAATTACGCAGCCGGCGCCGCACCTCCACATAGACGAGCCGCTTGCGGAGGTTTGTGATGGGGGCCGGATGATCAGTGATTCTCCGGTCCATCACATCTGTGAGGACCAGGAGTTCTCTGCGTGTAAATGCTGCGGCTCTCATGATGGCAATGATTTTTTCAACAAAAAACTGTTTTAATAAAGGTCCCAGAAAAAATTTGATTGGCTAATGTACTTTGAAAAATAACAGAACCCATTGTATTGGTTATTGTATGAGTCATGTGACCTACACCCTCACAAATATAATGCGAATTATGATAGGCTTGATGCAGTGACATGCGTAAGCTAATTTAAATAATATTAATAAAGATGAAAAATCTGTATATAAACTAACGCAAAACAATAGTAGCATTCAAACAAACTTTAAAATTTGAAAATCCATCCCCTTGGTACAAACGTACGTATTCTGAGGAAGGAATGACACACACGAACAATAATAAAGTTTATTGACATTGTTAAAAAAAAAACGGATTGCAAAGATGTGAATACCCATTAAGCTAATGAATATACTGATTGCTATTAATCGATTCAAGTGGGCAGAATGAAATAGCAGGCAATCGAAAACTGACAAGGCCACTTCCGGAATTGACTTGTGCGAGCGGTCCCTGCAACCAAAGAGGAAACGGACGGTCGCTATTTCGAACGTTCGCTAGCTAGAGGAGGGGTTGGGAGACTATGGGGCGGAAGATTAGCTGCGAACGAAAATACGAGCGAGCGGTTTAATTTACATTTTCCCGCTCGTACGCCGTACGTGCGAACGGCCACTTGCGTCCGGGTCTGAATCAGGCCCTATGTCCCTTTGAAAAATTAGGGGGGCGCCAATGCTCTTTCTGGCACAGGGCACCAAAAAGTCTAGTTACGGCTCTGATTGAGCAATGTGTGTATGATGGTTGCATCTTCGTTCATAAGCAGCAGGTCTGAGACACCACTGTGGGTGTCTCAATACAAATCACTGCGGCTATGACATTTGCATATTTTCGCACAATCACCACATTTGTATCAGTTATGTTTCTTTTAGAATGAAGAGTACTGTCTCCAAGCTTTTTCCATTTTTTTCCTGCCAGTTGTGGATAATGTCCAGTCACCCCCCCCACAATTCTTTTCAGCCTCCTCCCCCTTTGTGTCTCTCCAGCCCACTGGGTCTATCCAGCTCTCTTCTGTCTATCCCGCCCACAGTGTTTTTCCAACCCCATAGTGTCTCCCCAGTCCCCTTCAGCCCCACAGTGTCTCTGCAGCCTCAGACCCCTTCTGTATCTCTCTCCAGCCAGTTCCCACAGTGTCCCTGCAGCCAGCCCCCAAACTTACCCCGCTGCGGCTCCTCTGTCTTCCAGTGGCGCTGCATGACATCATGATGTCACAAGTGCTGCGCCGCAATAAACAAAAAAACTTGCGCCAGTCAGTACATTAAAGCTACAGGACAGGAGGACTCCCTGAACATACCCTGTATCTGCCTGCGCACTGCTAATCATGCAGCAGCGCAGGCAGTGGTCAAAAGTAGTTTCCATGTAGGGCCCGCTAAAACCTTTACAGCTGTGCCCATAGTATTCCTTCTACCCCTGTCGCGGGGCCTGGGTTTGCTTTCAAACCTGAATCAGGCCCCACGACCATTAGCCCACTTAGATGTTACATACCTAAATAAAACAGGCTGGTTAAGTTGCCTGGAAATTAACAGGTCCTTTAGCCCATAGGTGTCGGAACGGGGGGGGGGGGCAAAAATTGTAGCGGACGGTCAGGGGCTCTGCTTTATAGTAATAGGCTGCACGGCCCCTGCACTGCAAGGAGGATTAGAAGGAGCATGCAGTCTTTACGTTACACCTCCATGCAGTGCAGGGGCCTTGCAACCTATTGCTATAAAGCACATCCCCTGAATTTCTGCGGCCGCCATTCCAGTCCCTGACTCCTGTTGCTGGGCGGCTGAGCAATAGGTAAGTTCGAGGGAAGGGGAGGGGGTGCCAGAATTAAATATATTGCCCCCCCCCCAATAAAATCGTAATGATGACTGTGTTTTAGCCTAACTATATAAAACAGGCTAGATCCATATGGCCTAAAGGACCTTAACTGTTACACCACTTGGATATTGCATACTTTTATAAAATAGGTTAGTTAAGCTGTTCAGAAAATAACAGGTCCTTTAGCCAACTTGGATCTAGCCCATCTGTATAAATTAGGGTAGTTCCAAGTGTCTTAAGGGACCAGATGCTTAAGCCCACTTGTATGTTGCATACCTATATAAAACAGGCTAGTTAAGATGCCTGGAGAGTAACAGGTCCTTTAGCCCACTTGGATCTAGCCTAACTATATAGAATAGGTTAGTTCCAAGTGGATTAAAGGATCAGGGGGATGATTCAGCAGAGGACGCAGGAGCTATCACAGCTTCTATGGTATCAGCTGCGATAGCTGTAATATAGAAATGCAGCAGGAGGCACAACACCTCCTGCATGCATTACTGAGCTGCGTCCAAGGACGCAGCATCTGATCATCTGTGATCCCATCGGCTGGTTGAGTGACCATGGGCTAGCCATCGCAGATCCTCAAAAGAGGCCAGAAAATCTCTGTGCACCGCGGAGTCGGAGACAGTTTCACAATCCGCAGTGTTCAAGTACTTGCTGTGGCAGATCTATGAGAGCAAAAGTTGTGAAAGTGCACAGGCTTATACAACTTTTGATGCTGATTTAAAAAAATCGCTGCCTCATGGCTTACAAAAAAAGTACTTTTTTGACTGTATGAGGCCAAAGTAGGCCAAAAAATCAGTTGTGTAAATTTTTTTATGGAATTCAGCTGCCCATATCACCAAATTAAATCATTATTTTAGTATGACATTAGTATAGCTAACTATCCAAGTGGACACCATCACAATCATAAAATAACAGACTTTCTACATCAGGGTCCTTAGGGATCTACAGGGATACCTTGGGGATATAGGTGGTTGGGAACCAACACGGGCACCATGCAGTTAACTTTTGCCTCCCAGGATGCACTGGGCTCCCCTCCTATACCCCGGCCCCCGGCCAAGGCACCTCCAGTCTTCGTAGGTGCCTGGCCGGAGTCAGGTGTCCGCACGCAGGGGGGCTGTCAGCCCCTGAAGTTTTCAACTAGAGTGGACGTCCACACCACCGCTCCGTCACCCTGCCAGCGCTGAGACCCCAGTACTGATCTGGGGATCTCGACGGGCTTCCGGGGTACTTACTAGCAGGGACCCCGGAGGATCCCAGATTGTGGCTGGACGCACGAGGGTTAGGTGAGTAGCGGGCGCCTGCGGTGGACACACGCCATCACAGTCACTTATTCTTCCTCAGGGCTGGAAGTCCTGCGACATGGGACCCGGAGCATGAAGCAGAATCGCTTCGGTGTCCCTGGGGTTAATACAGGCTGGGGGAGGACGCCTTCCCTAGTGCCCTGGTGAACAGCCAGCTCCTCCCCCGCTGCATAATGCGCCATTCCACTGCGGTCTGGCGAGCTGGCTGGATTTCTCCCCTGGGTCCTCCCCTGTGCTGAGCTCCGGCGGCCATTTTCTTCAAGCCTGTCACAGTGCGGAGCCGGGTCCCCTTCACATACCTCTCCTCCACGGTATCGAGGTCAGTGTAGGTAGTGCTGGTCCTAGCAGGTACAGAGCCTGTGTAGTTGACGATAAGCGCAGTTAGAGCAGGCTGCTCTGTATTGTATGTGTTGCTGCCTGTATTTTTTCTTTCTCCTGTCAGCCATTTTAACTGTCCCTGTTTTTCTCTTGACATCACCCTGCAGTACAGGCGCTGTTCAGGGGGGGGTCAAATTGTATCACAGATAGTTTTCTACTGTGAATAAGTGTCACATACACTGTTTTCGGCTACCATGTCAGGTAGTGAGGAGTCTGTGCAGATGTCTGCACCTGCCCTGCCCTGCTTTCCTGTATCAGATGTAAGGCAGGAATAGGGGAAGATGTGGATAGGGGAGGCTTGAGTGCTACATGTGCTCTCCCAGGCCCCTCTACAGTAGCTACTCAGGAGCCACCTTGGGCCTGTCTTGCTCAGGTAATTACAGCCCTAGCAGGGCGTTTATTGGCTCCGCCCGTGTATTCCCCCATGGGGTTTACACATCAGCCGTTGGTCCCGGCTCCATTACAGGGGTACCCCGGGCAGATGATGGTGGCACAATGCCCCCCTCAGCATACACCTCAGGTATCTCCGGAATCTATCGGGGTGATCTCTCTGTCTACCACGGGGCAAAGCCATACAGGGAATTTGCAGGAATCACCATTTAGGCCTTCTAAAAGGCTATTATTGTTATCCCAGTCTACACATTATGAGGAGAATGACATGACATCAGATGATGGTGAAATTCTGGATCTATCTGATTCCGAACCCCCTCCGAAGGAGGTAGAGGCTAAGTCCTCCATATACATACCAGGCCTTATATGGGCGGTCCGTGAGTTCATGGTGATTGAGGACAAAGATTTGCCTGAGACTAAGCCTACATATGCTTACTTTAAAAGCACTGCGGCAGTGTTTCCCCTATCTGGGTTAGTGGATCATTTGGAGGAGGCATGGAAGTCTCTTGGGAAGGGGTTTCAGCCACAACGACGTTTGGCTTATGTCTACCCGTTTGCGGAAAATTATTTTTCAAAGTGGGAATCTCCTCAAGTGGATTCTCACGTGACGCGCTTAGTGAAGAGCGCAACCCTGCCTATGCCATCCATGTCCTCTCTGAAAGATGCTACGGACCAAAAGGTGGAGGTATGTCTGAAATCCATTTACTCTCTCACTAGAGGGACCGCCAGGCCGGCTATTGCTGTCTGCTGGGTTGCCAGAGCCATGGAAAAATGGGCAAATGCCTTGGAGGTGTCATTATCCTCAGGGGCTACCAGTGAACAAATTGTGCTGGTAGGCAACCTAAGGGATTCCGCTGCGTACATTAATGAGGCAGCGTTAGATTTAAGCCTCCTTACCTCTAGGATTTCGATGGCGGCAATTTCAGCCGATGCTGATTCCAAGAAGGGCTTGGAATGTTTGCCGTATAATGGTCAGGTCCTGTTCGGTCCTGCTTTAGACAAGATTGTGGATACGCTGGCGGCAGCTAAATCGGCATGTCTACCTTCAGCTGCGGCTCCATCAGGGTCTGGGACCTCGCCCTTTAGGTCCTATCAGCTTCAGGTAAAGACCAAGGTGCAGTTCTTTCCAAGACATCAGGAGCCAAGAAGACTCCCAAGCCCAGGAAACAGGCTTGGAGCACTAGACATCCGACCGCAAAGCCTGATGACAAACCCTCAGCCTGATGGGACGGGCCTTCTCTTGGGGGACCTCAAGGTGGGAGGCCGACTTCTTCAGTTCACCCAGTGCTGGTGCCAGACCACCACAGACACCTGAGTAAGGGAAGTGGTCTCTCACGGGTATGCCCTCTCCTTCCGCAAAAGGCCTCCCCATCAGTTCTTTGCCACAGATCTCCATTCAAACCAGGTAAAGGCTCTGGAGATCCACAAAGTAATGCACTCTATACTCCAGGAGGTGGTTGTAGTGCCGGTCCCATTACTCCAAAGGGGGATGGGTTATTACTCCAACCTCTTTCTGGTACAAAAACCAAAGGGGTCGTATCGTCCTATACTCAACCTAAAGTCCCTGAACAAGTTTCTGAGGGTACCTTGGTTCCGAATGGAAACCCTGCGTTCCATTATTTTGGCTATAGAACCTTGGGATTTTATGGTGTCTCTGGATATTCAGGATGCCTACCTGCATATCCCGATTGCTACATCTCCAGCATTTCCTCAGGTTTGCAGTAGCAAACCAGCATTACCAGTTTCAGGCACTACCATTTGGCCTCTCTACAGCTCCTAGGGTATTTACCAAAGTCATGGCGGTTATGGCGGCACATCTGCGGCTGCAGGGGGTCCGCCTGCTACCTTACCTTGATGACCTACTGTTAGCAGGGTCTCCAGAGGTACTTCACTACCACCTGGAACTGATGATATCTGTGTTGCAGACTCACGGCTGGCTGATAAATTGAAAGAAATCATCCCTAACGCCTTTTCGGAGGATGCTCCATCTCGGGGCACTGTTGGACTCTCAGCAGCAGAGGATATTTTTGACGGAGGAAAAGATCACGGTGCTGCAGATGATGTTTCGCAATTGCCTGCGAGATCGCAGAGTGTCAATTCACTCTGCAATGCAGTTACTGGGGTCCATGGTGTCGTTGTTCGACATGGTGGAGTACGCCCAGTTCCATTCGAGACCTCTGCAGAAGTTTATCCTCTCCAGATGGAATGGGTTGCCTCATCGACTAAAGTCTCAGATGATCGTGCTTTCTCTGGAGGTACATCTGTCTCTGGTCTGGTGGCTACAGACGTTTCATCTCAACAAGGAATGCCCCTGTTGGATCTCGGATTGGGTCCTTCTGACGACGGACGCCTGTCTCCGGGGGTGGGGCGCTGTGACAGGTCCACACGTGTTTCAAGGCCGGTGGACAGTGGTGGAGTCTGCTCTTCCAATCAACATATTGGAACTACGAGCAGTCTTCAGGGCTCTACAGCAAGCAAGGCTCGTTCTTCATGGGAAACCCGTGCAGATTCAGTCAGATAACTCCACCAAGGTGGCTTACATAAATCGTCAAGGAGGAACTCACAGTCAGGTGGCACTAAAAGAGGTATCCCGCATTCTGACTTGGGCGGAAGGCAATCTCCCAGCCATTTCGGCAGTGTTCATTCCAGGAGTACTCAACTGGGAAGCGGACTTCCTCAGCCGTCACAACGTGCATCCAGGGGAATGGTCCCTTCGCCAGGAAGTATTTTAGCTCCTAGTGGACAGGTGGGGCCTTCCCGAAATAGACCTAATGGCCTCCAGACACAACCGCAAGCTGCAGGTGTACGGATCCCGAACAAGAGATGCAGAGGCTACTGGTAGACGGTCTGACGGTACGGTGGGCCTTAGAGTTTGCGTACCTGTTTCCTCCGTTTTCCCTTCTTCCTCGGGTACTTCGAAAGTTCAAGCAAGAAGGGGGCACGATCCTGCTGGTGGCTCCAGAGTGGCCCAGACGTCACTGGTACTCTGATCTTCAGAGTCTCTCAATCGACGCTCCATTGCTATTACCTCAACTCTCGGACCTGTTGTCTCAGAGTCCTTGTTTTTACCCAGATCTGGGTCGTCTGTCTTTGACGGCGTGGCTCTTGAGACATCTCTCTTGAGGTCGAAGGGTTTTTCCAGCTCAGTGGTGAACACCATGCTAAGGGCTAGGAAGCCTGCTTTGGCCAGGATTTAACACAGAGTGTGGGATACCTATTTTGAATGGTGTTGCCCTAAAGGGTACGATCCTCTGGTTTTTAGGATATCCAGGGTTCTAGCTTTCCTTCAGGCGGGCTTGGATCATGGTCTACGCCTCACTTCCTTGAAGGTACAGGTCTCTGCCTTGTCAGTGTGGTTTCAGTGTCGGATTGCTCCTCTGGCTGATGTCCGCACTTTTATGCAAGGGGTCCTTTGCATACAGCCTCCCTTTGTCCCTCCAGTGGCTCCTTGGGATGTGACTGTGGTCCTGAATGCCCTACAAGGTCCCCCATTTGAACCCCTGGGCTCAGTGGATTTCAAATGGCTTACAGCTAAGGCAGTTTTTTCTTTTGGCTATTGCATCTGCCAGACGTGTGTCAGATTTGTGGCTCTTTCCTGTCGTCCCCCCTTTTTTATTTTTCATCATGATAGGGCGGTGCTTCGGACTCGCCCTGACTTTCTCCCTTAGGTGGTATCTAGTTTCCACATTAATGAGATCATTGTGCCGGCCTTTCACTTTCCAGGTCTGTCGGTGGGTGAGGTCACATTGGATGTGGTTCACGCTCTCCGGATTTATGTGGAGCGTACCTGTTCCTTCCGGAAATCGGACTCATTGTTTGTCTTATACGGTTTCCGTAAGCAGGGATGGCCGGCCAATAAGCAGACTTTGGCCCGGTGGATTAGCATGGCGATCTCTGAGGCTTATGTTCATGAGAGCATTCCCGTACCGCCATCTGTGACTGCTCATTCTACGAGGTCTGTGGGTCCCTCGTGGGCAGCTCAGCGTGGCGTCTCAGCTGTGTAAGGCAGCCACGTGGTCTTCGGTTCAGACCTTTGTGAGGTATTATGCTTTCGACACCTTCACCTCTCAAGATGCTTCCTTCAGGCGGCGGATTCTCCTTTCTGCACAGGAGCGTTCCCACCCTTGAAGGATACTGCTTTGGGACATCCCCAAGGTATCCCTGTGGATCCCTAAGGACCCTGATGTAGAAAACAAGAGATATGGTAAGAACTTACCTTGGTTATCTCTGTTTCTACTAAGTCTTTAGGGTCCATAGGGCACCCGCCTTGACGCCCTGTGATTCAGTAGGGTTTTGTTCTGGTCACCAGTCTTCTGTCTCCTTATGTCAGAATGAGTTTCTTGTGTGTGCCAGACTTTCTTCTCTCTTTTTCTCCTCCTCCGGCCTCTGGCTTGGTACGTAACTGAAGGTGCCTTGGCCGGGGGGCGGAGTATAGGAGGGGAGCCCAGTGCATCCTGGGAGGCAAAAGTTAACTGCGTGGTGCCCGTGTTGGTCCCCAACCACTTATAACCCCAAGGTATCCCTGTGGACCGTAAGGACTAGTAGAAACAGAGATAACCAAGGTAAGTTCTTACCATATCTCTTGTTTTTAAGTTACTTAGTTCCTGTGATAATGACATCTAATATTGCTTTCACAAATCGCACGTTCAATTTTCGCCATCTTTGAAGTCCAATAGCAAAAAAGAAGCATAAACAATTTTCTTGAAACAACACTCATTAAAAAGAGCAGACTTTAAACTACAAGATCTATTTTTTCTGGATAGGCGTTTTGACTCAGAAGGGAGAATACAGGTTTTAAAGTTAGGTAACTTCCGGCTTACGCAGCACTTAATATTATGGACAACAAGGCATGTTTAATTGGCTCTCACTATAAGGCAATGAGAGTTTGAATCTTGTACTTGGACACAGCTATACAACTGTTAGTGCTCATTTTAAAAATATTTATTTGGACTAATAAAGACTAATTTTTTTTGTTAAATTAGGATGAAAGTTATAAAAAAAATCAGTCATGTCTACTTTGACAAGATTTAGCTTACTAAAATAATGTTTTCCTTTGGAAATATGGCAGCTTAATTGCAGAAAACAAATTTACACAATGGATTTTTTTGGCTTACTTTGGCCTCATACTGTCAAAAAAATACTTTTTGTAAGAGATGAGGCAGCGATTTTTTAAATACTGGTCTTCCCAAAAAGAGGCTATCACCATTACAATCCATTATGAATGCAGCTGCAAGGCTTATCTTCCTTGCGAAACGTTCTTCTTCTGCTGCCCCGCTCTGTCAGTCCCTCCATTGGTTGCCAGTTTTCTACCATATTCAATACAAAATACTTTCACTTACACATAAGGCTATTAACCAAACCACACCAACATACATCTCTTCACTCATCTCAAAATATCTCCCAACCCGACCTCTCCGCTCAGCACAAGATCTGCGTCTCTCATCCCCATGCATTACTTGCTCCCATTCACGGTTACAGGACTTTCTTCGCGCTGCACCCACTCTATGGAATGAACTACCTCGCACAATAAGACTTTCCTCTAGTCTCCAATCCTTCAAGCGTTCCCTGAAAACTCACCTCTTCAGGCAAGTTTATCAGATTCCAGAACCTCCCACATAACCTTCATAGCTTCCATATCTAATTACATCCCCTTTTACAGTCCACACACAATCTCACACATCGTCTTTCTCTCACATCCTCATGACATTTGGTCGACATTCCTGTGTGACTGGATCCTGCAGCCAACCAAGAAACTGTGCATTCTGGCTGGACCAAAATGCAATATATAGCACCTATCCTTGTGTATCAATGCCTATTTCCCTATAGATTGTAAGCTTGCGAGCAGGGCCTTCCTACCTATATATCTGTCTGTTATTACCCAGTTTTGTTCTATTAATGCTTACAATTGTAAAGCGCAACGGATTATGCCACGCTATATAAAAAACTGTTAATAAATAAATAAAATAAATCAACACCAAAAGTTGTATAAGCCTGTGCACTTTCACACCTTCTGCTCTCATAGATCTGCCACAGCAATTACTTGAACATTATTGATTGTGCACCATGGAGTCGGTGACCGTTTCACCTACCTCCACTACCAGGTCCACAACAATCCAGATTGTACATATACGTCTAATGACCAACTGTACCCAGATTCAGGGAGAGATGCTGATTTTTTTTTTCTTACAGTTATAAATTCATAATAGTAGTACTGCTAGCACAAAAATGGTATGATTGAATTCATATACTAATACATATACACTAATGCAGCAACAATGATGTTATATTTATTGAATGAATAAACTATTGTAATGGCTGTATCAAATTAGACTAAAAAACGTAAAATTTGTGCATGTGCGTTCTTTTCGCACCCTGCGCCCTAAGGTGGCATGTGCCGATTTTCGCACAATCCTATTGCAAAAGACGCGAAGCGGCATTAGCCTGAAAAATTTTCTGTTATATGCAAAAAGTGCAGGTGAAATTGGGAAAATCTGCCTGTACCCCCAAATAAGTCAAACTTATACTCCTTTTCCACCAAAATTCCGGGTCTGACCCGGAGTTGGAACAGGGTTCCTATACGGATCAGACCCGGAATTTAGCAGGCGCCGACTCGGGATATTCCTGAGTTGGCGCCGGCTCTTCCGGCGTGAAAGTGGACGCTTGGAGATGACGTCATCTCCAAGCGCCACTGAAGCCGGACCAATCGGCCGGCTTGTGGTGCACTGCAGGTCATCAAGACCCGGAGTGCGCCATACACATAGCAGGGTTTCACGGGTTACTCCCGTGTTAAACCCTGCTAGTTACCTGGGTTGGATTGCTGGGTCACTCAACCCGGCAATCAAACCCTCACCCCTTTTACACCAAGGAGCTGCCCGGGTTAACCCTGCAATAACCTGGGTTTTAGCTCCAGTGTAAAAGGGGTATAAGATAGAATAATAGTGTAGAAGTGTATTAGTGACCATGATCAAAGGAATTGGGGATCTTAAATTGTGTCAAATGGCTGTTATATTCCTTTTTACTATAACAGTGGAAAAATTATAGAAAGCAAGTTTTATTGGCCAAAATAAATTCTATACGGGGCACAATAAAATGGGTGCAAGTATATTTTTCTGTCATAAATGCGCACTTTTTTAAAAATACACCTGCAGCCACCTGCAATGTTTAAAACACGTCCCATCCATAGAGCCCCCCAAAATACCAGACCCACTACTTTAAACCTATTTTCCATAACTTTTTTATTTTCACCCCAAATTCACATGTCATTATTGGCCAAATGAAGCTAATTAAAAAATTATTTTTGGCTAGTTTGTCATTAAGGGGGTGTCTTAAGGGTTCTGCACAAAGTTCCCACATTTTTAGTCAAAAATAGGGATTTTGCAAAAGTTTTCTCCTGTCACGACCCAGTCTAGTTCTCACCTTTTTGCCTGTAGACTTACTCCTGCCAGCTGTCTCATGGATCTGTGGGCCTGATTCAGAGCCGGACGCTCTGACCAGAGCGCTCGCTCTGAATCAGGGCCCTCCTCCATGAAAATGGAGCGGCCTCCTGGCCACTCGCATAGCTGTGGGTGACCACCCACAGCATATGCGGGCGGCCAAAAAGATGGTCGCGATGGTTTTGACCATCGCGACCATCGGACTTGCGACGGAGACCCTGCGGTAGGGTCTCCCTGCCACAAGCCCTAGAGTGATTTTGGCTCTATCAGAGCCAAAATCACTCCCACTGACATCACTAGTGATGTCAGTGGGACCGGCTTCAGACGGCAGGCGTTCCCATGGGAACGCCTCCGTCTGGCCACCACGCCCCCAGCACGCCCACCAAAGGGGGCGTGCTGTCAATCAACATCGACAGCACGCCCCCTTTGGTGCGAGACCCGGAGCGATGGAAAGCCTGTCGCTCCCCGGGACTCGCGCATGCGCACGACGGAGCTCCCTCCATCGTGCGCATGCGCAGTGGGGAACAGCCGGGGACAGTGGGGTACTGCCGCTCGTGAGTGGGTCTGAATGACCCCCTGTGTGTGTAATTTGCCTGGGAGATCTGCTCTGATCATGCTGGGAATGCATTCCTTTCCACAGTGATTATTCACCTGGACCCTCCTCTGTGAACACTGTTGGCCTTGATTGGAATCACAGGTGTGAGTCTGTCTCTCAGTACTGCAGAGATGATCACTCCCTCTGCAAGTTGTGCCCTCCATCACTGAGAGTGCTACTGCCAGACCCAGGGTATATATATCCTCCCCTGATAGCATTCTGGGCCTGAACATCTCGTTACTTCCCGTGGTGTTGGTTCGTGCTACTTCAGAGTACAAGGGTATCCTAGGCTCCTGCTCCTACTGGTTCCTAGACCAGTTCATCCGGTAATCCTGCTTTCAGCAATACCTGGCAATCCAGAAATCCTGCTTTCACCAATACCTGGCAATCCAGAAATCCTGCTTTCAGCAATACCTGGCAATCCAGAAATCCTGCTTACAGCAATACCTGGAAATCCAGAAGTCCTGCTTACAGCAATATCTGGCAAATACAGAAGTCCTGCTTACAGCAATACCTGGAGCATCCAGAAATTCTGCTAGTTCCCAGGCCAGTGCAACTCGTGTGTTTCAGCATCAGCTATAAGAGAGTTCCTGCGCTCCTGACCTTAGTCTTGTGCTCCGCTGCCTGCCCTACTCCTGGTTGGTCCCTGGCTCCCTGCAAACCTGCACCGTGTTACCCTGCCTTGCTTCCTGCCGTGGATCAACTCCTTCTACCTACCCACTCCCTCCCTGAACCTAAAATTCCCAAACCGACCTATTCCTTCCTATATCTGTTATTCCCTATTACCCAATCCAGCCTGCACCTGAGTTCCAGCCATTGTCACAGCATTTCCGGATTACCCTGTTTAGCCCTCGTCTCAGCATTACCTGTTTTCCCTTTAGCCATTGCCATGTCACTCCAGTCCGGAGTCAAAGCCCAAGTTCTTCAGTTCAATTCACATTATTCCAGTCCAGAGTCAAGTTCCAAGTTCACCAGTTCAAATCTACGTTACTCCAGTCCGGTTCCTACTAGTTCCAAGTTCCTGTCATTTATCATCAAAGGCGGTTCTCACTGCCACATAAGTCTTGCAATAGACCTATTTACATCATCTGCGGTTCCAGTCATGCCGGTCTCTGTTGAATCCAGCTCATCACCTGAGTCAGGCAACTCTCAGACACCAAACGTGACATCTCCTACTTTGAGATGGTGAAAACAGGTTGCCGTTTTTTTGTCTAAGGGGATTTCGCAGGTGTGAAAAGTACAGCAATTGGATAGCATGATACCATTTTGCTTGAAAAGTACGCACATGTGAAAACTTCACAAAATCGCGTCTTTTCCCATCGAATTGTATATGGCCCTAAGTATGAGACTGGTGTATTTACAGAATGTGTTGGACTGATAAGATGAACTAGTTTATCAGCAAAATCTTATTGTGCGTTGTATGATAAGTTTAAAGTTTTTTCTCCTCACTGTGTCCTGCTATAAATATCAGACATTGTCAATCCTGAGATTGGAGAGCCAGAAACCTCACCCCTCAAGTGGCGCAGATGCACTCAGGAGGGCTCCCTGGTCCACATGTTTTGTAGATGCCCAGACATTGCTCTCTAAAAGGTGCCTATCCACTAGAAGACAGGCAAAAGACTACATACAGACATTGTAATCATGCAGTCGTTTGTCAGTCTGTGATGTGCCTACACTGAATGAGCAGTCGATCAGTGCAGGCTCATCAATCATCTGCAGACATGCTCAACCTGACGTTATCGTCAGGTTGAGCAGCATGTTTGCACGATGATAAATGTCTAAAAGACCAATTTTTTAAACAATCTGCAAACGATTTTCAAACGATTATCGAACGGTATCGTTATCGGTCAATTGCTCATTTTAATCGTCTAGTCAGGCACCTTAATGGAGAAAAGTCCATCCAATTATCTCAAACATCATGGGGTCTATTCATGAAGCAGAGAAGAGCCCTGTTTAGCTGAAATCAGGGCTCTTCTCTGCTTCGTGCAATTTGTGGGGCAGGTTACCATGCCTGCATCACATCACCATACTTTTGTATGGTGAGTGCGATTCATAGAAGAATGGAAAGCTCAGTTTTCCATTCCTCTCCTGCGTATAGATTCGCCAAGCTGAACAGAGCAGGGAAGAGCAGGAAGAGGACACACAGGAAGCGGATCAACAGTCCTCTTTGGATGTGGTAAGTACAGACACAGGGCCTGATTCAGACCCGCTTGCGAGCGCTATGCGCTCGCAAGCAGGTCGATGTTGGCCCAGTGCGCATGCGCACGATGGAGCCGGCTCCGTTGTGTGCATGTGCGAGACTCGGATAGCGACGGGCAAACCGTCGCTCCGGGTCTCGTACCAAAGGGGCATGCTGTCGATGTTAAGTGACAGCACGCCCCCTTTGGTGGGCGGGCCGGGGGCGTGGCTGCCCAGAAGGAGGCGTTCCCATGGGAATGCCTACCGTGGTATGGTCTTGACCATCGCGACCATCATCATGGCCGCTCGCTATAGATGTGGGTGGTTACCCACAGCTATGCGAGTGGCTAGGAGGCCATTCTGAAAAACCAGAGGGCTGGCCCTGATTCAGAGCGAGCGCTCTGTCAGAGCGTCCGGCTCTGAATCAGGCCCACAGCGCATCCACACCATGCCAAATGTTTGCAACAAGTCTGAGAGTCCAAAATTGGCCAAATCCATTCAATGGAGACAGTCCTCCTGCCAAGGCACTGCCCCCACTCCATTAAAATAGACCAGGTATTGTTCCCTGACCTCTTTAGCCTGCGCGGTTCCCGTTGACTCCAAATTCACTGGTGTTGACACAGAGGGCATTTGGATGGTCTCCTCTGGGTTGTCTGGCACTGCTGTACCTGATGTCCTTTGTTGGATGGTTGTTTTGCACCTTAAAAAGTTGTGCAGGACTACAGCATGCCAAGACTACCCAATCAATTTTTTCCACACGGAGATTAATGGCGGTATGGAATATGCGGAATCGGTTACTCAAGATGCCAAAGGCATTCTCCACAATCCGCGTGCCCTGGATAGCTGGTAATTGTATATCTGCTTTTCAATGGTCAGGCCCCTTTGGCTTCATCAGGCGCGTATGGCTTCATCAAGTGTTCGTGTAGTGCAAACGCCTCGTCAGCCACAAACACAAAGTTAGGGCCGTGCTTCGTTTCTGCTGTTGTTGGCAATTTCAGGCTATTGGAGGTAAGCCTTTCATAGAAGCGTGTGTTTTTAAAGGAGCCACCATCCGAATATATATATTTATCAAAACATGATATTTACACTTTTTTATTCTCTTCTCCAACAGCCTGTAACACCTGACCATGACCTAAGTTATAGCCCACAAATGTCTGCCAGAAGTGAAAGCGAGGCAGAATGTAGTCAGCCTCCTTCCCAAAGAAGATGTTATCGACGCAAGACCCAGCCATCGGGACTATTGCATCAAGTAGAGCAGGTTCTCCAAAAACCACCGGACATGTTTGATAATCTGGGCACACATATTGCCAGTAGTTTACGGGCTATGGATCCGGATCAGCAGATACACACTGAGCGGATCATATATGACAATGTCATAAGAGGAAAATAAAAAAACTGGCCAACACCACAAGTCTTACTGACGAGCCTCTGCCCCAGCCAACTGTGCAGTCAGTTCCGAGGATTGTGCTTTCCACTTCACAATCAAGCCCGCCACCCAGCTACCAACCCACAACACTGATGGGACCAACCCATCCCACTCTAAACCCCATCCCACTTACCCTACACCCCGTCCCACTTACCCCTCCACATCCTCAGAGGCTCTCTATAGAGCCATGCTGGAGGTGGATGAGGAGCCACCTCAATTTTTTTTTTTTTTTAATGGTTATATTTGCTCCTAAAAATCTCAACAAGTTTTATCTCTCCCAATAGCGACTCTATGGTATACGGTGGTGAGGACGCAGATTGGACACGGTCACTAAACACATGGCGTAAGAGCAGATTGTTGGATGCCGGAGCTACAATCTTGACTTGCGCCAGGTGTTTCTTGGCTGAGCCAATCTGCCGTCTGAACCACCATATACCATAGAGCAGCACAGCTATTGGGAGAGAGAGAACTTGTTGATAACACACTTTTTATACTACCATTATAAGCCATGTTGGTTAATAATACATTAAAATGCAGCCATGTTGGTAGCTTTTCATTTCAAATATGCAGCCATAACGGTTGCCATGTTACGTATATACAGCCATGTTAGTTGTTTGTTTTCTACATTTTGTATAAAAAAATCATTTTCTTTCACCAGAAAAACGTGTAGTGTTTTTTACTCACCTTAAAGTAGTGGTACTTCAGGACATTCACAATGGCTTTGCAGGTGTCTGGGATGATGTGCCCCAAAGCCTGGGGGGGGAATGAGGGTCCCAAACTTCAGGTCTTCAAAGGACCTTCCTGTAGCCAGGAACCTCAGGGTTGCAATGAGCCTCTCCTCAGCAGGGATGGCCCTCCTCATATTCGTATCCTGCCCCCGGATATAGGGAGTAACCAGACACAGCAACTCCTGGAAGGTGGCATCATGAATGCACAGGTAGTTGCGGTAATCGTCTGTGTTCTCCTGAATCTCCATCAGCAGCGGCATGTGGGAGCGAGTCTCCCTCCTCATCAGCCACTCCTCCATCCAGCATGACCTCATCCTCCTTTCCTCAGCTCCATCACCTTTCAGCTTCAGATAGCCATAGGCTAGCAAAAGCTTATAGTGATAGGAATCAATCATCACAGAATAGAATGTAGTAAAGAACACACTTTATTAAAGGCAAGCCAAAAACAAAGCAGAGCACAATAGCTGTGTACAGCGTTCAGCAGGTATAAACCAAGCCTCACTAGTCACAGGGCAGAATGTGCACAGACCTAAAATGGCAGCTGCCTTTTATACCCCCTAGTTAATCCCTCCCATTATTAAAATTCCAGCAGATGAATCGTGAGGTTGTTTTCTGCAAACGATATATCATTTACGATCTGCAGTCGTTTACGACCCATCTATATAATTTGAACAATCGTTCCGTGTGTGGGCACAATATCGTATGACCGGGAGAGTTTAGGAATTCAAGGGAAATCGCAAACGAGATTGTATCGTAAGCAAATCGCAGCATGTATGGGGTCTTTACTTATTATGTTCCACTATTGTAGCATCTAGACAAAATTGGAATAAATGAATTCATAGAGCCTCAAGGCCATCCATTTGCTTTAGGCATTTCCACTAAATGAATCATGTGAATTTCCTATGCGCTGACTTTTAAAAAGTATCCAAGAAACTTTGGGCCTGATTTAGCAGCGATCGCAACTGTAATTACGCACGCAAACGGCTGTAGACTCCACTGCGATCAGGACTGCGATTGCAGTGACTACGCAGACCCATCGCAGAGGATTGACAGGAAGTGCCATTTGGGGTGGTGACGGGGGGGTTAATGGCGTGGCCGGCGGTTCAAATCCCGACAGCGGAAGCCCGGCAGTGAAGATCCCAACAGGTAAGTACATTTTCTATTTCCTACCTAACCCCCCCTAACCATCCCTTAGGGGTGCCTAACCCTAACCTCCCCCCAAGTGCCTTAAACCCCTCTAAGTGCCTAAACCTAACCCCCCTTCCCCGCAGCCTAACCTTAAGTCTCCTGGGGGGGTGCCTAACCTCGCCCCGGGGGTGCCTAACCCTAAGTCCGCCCCGGATCCCCTAACCTAACCCTCCTCCCCTACCTTCGATCGGTAAGCCGGGTGTCGGGCTCCCGGTGTAGGTCTAATGACAGGCATCGGGATTTCGATGCCTGTCATTAGACACTTCCCGGGATTAGGGTTCCCGTTGGCGAAATGCAGGCTTGTCAGTGCATTTGTATGCCATTGCAGGGGCGTACATAAATTATCCACTGCAATGCCTTAAGCAGCTTGCACTGCGTCCGACGAGGTTAGCAATTCCTGAGTAAGGTCAAACCTTGTGCAAGTGTGCGTGAGGCTGCGATTGAACTCAATGTAACAGATGGTTTTGCAGTTTTGCTAAGTATTACGGATGTGTGTAAGGTAAGGTGGGCGTCCTTGTCAGGCTGCGTATGGCATAGCGATCGCAGACATTACGATATCTTTGCAGTGAGACTGCATGCGTAATCGCTATTGCGATCGCAGTTGCTATCCGTACTGAATCAGGCCCTCTATCCAGAGTCCATATTTCTACATGGGCAGAAGCATGCTGGCAGGTAATTATTAATTACCCAGTCATTTAGCTCTTGCACCGATTTCTGCATTATCACATTAACACCCCTTATAGACAGAGAAAAGGACCCGGTAATTTGCAGGTGCAAGCAAGGTCAACCTGGGTCCTTTTTCTGCATGAAAGGGTCATTCAAAAAAAGGGGAATGGGGGCAAGGGGAGGACTTCTGCACTAGTGGGTATTCAATTATTGATATTAAACTCTGAATTATTATTGATGACACATCATACATCTGCTTATAGGGGGGGGGTTTGCTGCCAAAGACAATAAATATACTAAAGTGCAAGAAGAGAAAAACGATTGACTGTTTGCCTGGCGCACAATAGAAATCATGAAATATAACTTTTATTAAGTACATTTAGAATGCATGCCACACAAGTGAGTTATTGAAAACTACACAAAGTTAATTTATCTTCATTTGTCACAAATCAACTTTGTGTAGTTTTCAATATGTCACTCATGATGCATATATTTTTAAACTGACTTAATAAAAGTTATATTTTTTGATGATTTCTATTTTGTGCCAGGCAGACAATCCTTTTTCTAGCTTGTGCTCTGTGTGTAAAGGTGCCCACACACTGGATGATTTTAGGCTCGATTTGCACGAAAATGACGAATCGGAACGATAGATTGTTTAAGAATGTGCAACTTCCAGGAACAATAACAATCCGATGTGTGGCCCCGCAGGTCGTTCGTCGTATCTTCAGATCTTACCTACTGCAGGTAAGATCTGGCAATATCGTTAGCAATGTTGTGCAGATTAGTAGTGTTTTTGCACCTGTGATCGATTGTACGACAAATTGTCCGATCCGCGTCATTTGACTGTACACTCCCACCCTCCATTTTGTGCAGCATAGTAAGGAGAGCGGAGTGGCAGCACATGGAGCATCGGCAGCAGACAGACATGATTTCAGCTCCAATTCTGGTATGTGTGTACTGCTGGCCACCAATGTAGGCACATAGGGCCTGATTCAGAGCCGGACGCTCTGACAAGAGCGCTCGCTCTGAATCAGGCCCCTCCTCCATTAAAATGGAGCGTCCTCCTGGATGCTCGTATAGCTGTGGGTCACCACCCACAGCATATACGAGCGTGCAAAAAGATGGTCGCGATGGTCTTGATCATCGCGACCATCGGACTTGCGAGGGAAACCCTGCGGTCGGGTTTCCCAGCCACAAGCCCTGGAGTGATTTTGGCTCTATCAGAGCCAAAATCACTCCCACTGACATCACTGGGAGGCGTTGGGAACGCCTCCGTCTGGCAGGCTTGCCCACCAAAGGGGGTGTGTGCTGTCAATCAACATCAACAGCACGCCCCCTTTGGTGCGAGACCCCGAGCGATGGAAAGCCCGTCGCTCGCCGGGTCTCGCGCATGCGCACGATGGAGCTCCCTCCGTCATGCGCATGCGCAGTGGGGAACATCGACCCACTTGCGAGCGTACTGCCGCTCGCGAGTGGGTCTGAATGACCCCCATAATGTGTATTTAGGTAATCAGAAATTAATATCTGAAGTCTGCTGCAGAACATTAAGGCCCCCATACATCAGCAATTGATTGCAGTAATCGTGCAATTTGCAATCGATTGTGTATAAAAATCTTTCCCTTTTTCAATCGATTGCAGAATTGCCACAATCGATCGGGAAAGATTTTTATAGACAATCGATTGCAAATTGCACGATTGCTGCAATCACTTGCTGATGTATGGGGCTTTACTCCTGATGTGCTGCTTGATTTGAATTTTATATTTAGGTAATCAGCAATTAATATCTGAAGTCTCCTACAGTCTTAGAATATTTTATTGTATATAAATTGCCATAAGTACTATCTCTAGTCTTTAGATTGTGTGTGTGTAGGCATGATTGATCTTAAGTCCTAAATGTTTGGTATGTGCTACATGTTTGTTTAAAGCATTTTATTGCTGGGTCTGTATTGGCTGGCTAGTGGGGAGTTGTCATTAATTAGGATGCACACTTGGCTACATCTCTACTTAAATATCCATCACTAGGCTGTTTAGCCTTGGCTGGAGTTAGCATACTCCTAAGTGCAGAATCACAAGTGCAAAACAGATTTTAGGGAAAATTTCAGCGTTACACCAGCGTTAAACAGAAGGAGAACATTTCATCAAACACAACTAAACTGCTATCAATACTGCATATGGACACCTATGGAGCATCAAGTGTGAGTTCACTACCTCTTCACAACAAATATCTGCTGGCTGCATAACCAGGACATGCAACACTGAACGCCTTGTCTGGTCATTGCAAAGACATTATCTCACTTGCTACTATTTGTGCTGCCTCTTTTTTCACTAAAAACTAAATTCTTATTTGTACCAATGCAAAGTAACCTCTAAACCTTACATATATGGTCTGATTTACCGTTGCTTTTGCCTAGCCTCACTTTTTATTACTCATTTTCAAAACCCTTTAAAACACAAATATTCCCCTCAATAAAAAATTTTTAAAAAAAACTTTGGTCGTCAAGCATACACGTTCACCAACAGTGTTCTTTCACCAGCATTTTTGAAAAACCTTCAACACTGTGGTTCTCACACATACACTATTCTTACCTCTTCCACACCGTGACCATGTTTTCTACAACTTCTCACTTTACTCAGTGCCTACCTAATCCTTTATTCTGCCCCCTGTTCCCACCTCTATCCTTTCCCCCTAGACCCCTCCACTTCTTCCTCCCCTTCTCTCCCCTCCTCTGTCTGGATTCTTCCCCTCTGCTTCCCTCCTTCTCCTCTCCCATTACTCCTCTTTCATTCTTTTCTCCCCCACAATGGTCCTACTACCCAACCACTAAGCTCAACACCCACCCTCCTCTCCCTCTCCCTATCACTTCACCACACCAAATCTTCAAACGAGGTCGCAAGACTCACTACTTCAAAGGCTTCCAGCTCTCATCCTAACCTGCTGCTTACATGCTTCTTCCTCACTGTCTACCCTATCTGTGTCACCCCTGTTTGTCTCCCCCCCCCCACAGAATGTAAGCTCTCACGAGCAGGGCCCTCTTCCCTTATGTGCTTTTCCTTCCTTCCCTCACTCATACGATCATCTACTCAAAACTCTCCACAAGGGCACTTAACACTTGGTAGCTGACGCCCTGCTGCTTTTTTGAGTGTTATGATAGCTGCAGCAATGTTTAGAAACTATGTTCTTATTCTCTATTGTCTTGTACTGTAAGTCGCTGTTTTACGAGTTTGGTCATTTGTTAATGTACTTTGTGAGGCACTGCGGAACCCTTGTGGCGCCATATAAATAAAGGATAATAATAATAATATTTATTTTACCCCCCTGAACACCAATGAATTATTATATTTTCCACTGTCCCCCAAATGTTTGGTATATGGTACTGTCCCCCATAAGTGTTTTATACGCCATTGTCCCCTAAATGTATATTATATACTACTGATGACACCCAAATATGGTTTTAATTCACACAAAGGTCACTGCTTTTTTTCTTTACAATTTGTTTTAATTGTGCAGGTTTTTGTTTTCTAAAAATGACTTTTGTATCAATGAAATTTGTTTTGTCACTCTTTATTGTACCTATACATTAAGAAACAATTATATACATATAAAATTATTGTTAGATAAGTAAACCAATAAAACTTTATTACTGTAAAAACAAAAATATTAATAACATTAACTCAACATTAAAAACAATATCACAGGGGCGTGCTTGGCAGGCTGTGTGGATGGACGTGCCTCACATCAGCTCCTGCTGCCTTTCGCCTTTTGGGGCTGTTTTGGGGGATCCCCGCGCCCATCGGCACTCACCCTGCTGTCTGGACAAGCTCCTGACCCACCAGCTCCCTCCCGCTGTTGCCCGTGCATCTCTGCGTCTCTCCTCCAAGCTGTGGCCTCTACATCCCCGGATCCGCGGCCTCAATTACTGCTGTCCGGCTGCCACATCTCCGAGGCTCCAGCTCTCAGCGGCTCGCAACTCTCCTCCCTGTTCGGCCCTGGAGGCACTGCTACCTCCCGCCACTGACCCCTGGCTCCCTTACCTGTTTGAAGGGACGGCCAGAGCCTGGAGCAATGGACCTGCGGGGGGGCCTGACCGCCATCTTGGAAGTCACATTTCCAGGTACAGGGCCTAACGCTGGGCAGAGAAGACTGCCATTCCAGCTTCAGGTACCTGTTATTCTCCTGAGAAATCACTCACCCAAGGCCACCTGCTACCATACCCCTGGGGTCAGCTCTCCTGGTTGGGGACTCTCCCCCACTGTTGCCTGTGTGTGAAAGCAGGTCCCTTAGCATCCTCAGTTTTCTTGGGCTCCCTGTTCCTGATATAGAAAAAAAAAATTCTATGCTGGATTTAAATAAACTCTTCAGCTGCCTGCACATTCTGATAACCTTGGATGCGGATTTATTTCTATATTTTTTCTCCCCCCAATAATTGTGGAATTTCTCCCGTGAGTTATACTGTCTTCTTTTGCCTGGACTCTTTGCCTGGGTTGGAGCTCCCCCCAGTGGTTGAACATAGAACCTACTACTTCATTATATGTACCTTCCATTGTGATTTGTAACGCAGTATCACTGAGAACTGTTCTATCTAGGAGCACTGTCTGCACCCTCGCCCCCTTCTGGCTCTTAATGTGACCTCAAATTGCCAACATTCATGGCACTCTGTCCACCATGCCGATCCACTAACAGGGGAATGTGACTTTTCTCATCCTTTTTGCTCACAGTGCTCTTATTTTTTATTTCTAATGTAACTTCCACTATTTTATTTCTCTAATGGGCAAATCAAGGAAAGGGTCTCAGAGTAAGATTCCCCGGAAATCGAGTGATAGTGCCTCCCAACAGAACTTGCGCTCCTATCTGTCTATATCACACTCTATGGACTCCTTTGATGTTCCTCTCAGGGTCATTACCAGCTCCCCTCCTACCATGGTCACTACCCCTTCCTCCAGTGGTTCTAAAGATCACATATTGCAGCTAAGAGGTAAAATTGCAGAGATTTTGTCCCATGCCAAGTCTTCCCTTCCAAGCAAGATATGCAAGCATTGGAATCTCGACTTTGAATCTCTACAAACTCAAATTTCTCTGGTTCAGACCGAGCTGGGCTCTCATGTGGTTAGGACAGAGATGCTGTACATTCCCAACTAGCCCTTCTTCATGAGGCGATCACTCAACAGTCTCTGGATATGAGGGCCATGCAAACCAGGTTGGATGATTTGGACAATAGAGGTCGTAGAAACAACCTTCGAATTTGTGGCCTCCCAGAGGACATTCCTCCTTCGGGCCTTATGGATGTCCTTAATAAAATTTTCGGGGAGATTCTGGCTCTGGACCTATTTGATTCCATTGAATCTGACCAAGCTCACAGAGCCCTCCATCCAAAAGGCTCGGTGTCTGATCGACCACGTGATGTGATCTGCCGTGTCTATTCTCGCAAAAGGAAGATATTCTCCGCAAGGTCTGTAGCTTGGAGGGTGTGAAATTTAACGGCACCCGTTTACAGATTTTCTAGGACCTTTCGTTCCGTACGCTCCAGCAGCAAAGGTTGTTGAAGCCCCTTTACAGAAGCGCTTTGAAATCAAATATAGATGGGGGTTTCCACTGTCCCTCCAGGTTTCTTATGAAAGCAGATCCAACACTCTCCTGGCTCCCACAGATCTCTCTGATTTTTGTTCAGCATTGGGACACTATAACTCTTCCTGATTGGCAAGCTCTCTCTCTCCCAAACACATTACCTCCTAGTCTTCTGAGAAGACCCCGCTGGGAACAAGTCCAAAACTCCAAGAAGAAATCTAGAGGAGATGATTCTCCTCGTGGGGCTGACCCTACATGACCTCCACATGGTCTAATAATTCCGTTCTATGGCCCGTATTCAATTTGAGCCGAGCCGCGATATTTTTTCACCTCCCGGACTTTTCACCTACATCTCGTGTTTTGCACGTGGAAAAGTATCGCGCACAAGCAATGACAAAAACACCTGGGGCATAAATGGAGACCCCCCCAGAGTCAAGTTCGCTAGTTTTTATCTTTGTCCCCCAACTTTTTTTCTTTTTTAGCCCCCAAAATCAAAGTGATGTTTTTGGGGTGTTCTTAAGTGTTTTTTTATTTTTTTTATTTTGACACAGTTTACCTTTGGTGGACTGTCTGAAGGCTGCACGGGGGTTCCTGCAACGTTGCACCCCAAAACCCCAATTCTGCACTTTTTTCTGCCTGCTATTCATAGGCGAAACTTTTCCGCCTATTACATTGCATTGACTTTCCGCTTAGACGGAAAGTCTTCCAAATTGAATACGGAGTAAAATCAAAACAGGTGAAAATGATGTCATCGGCGAAAAGTTTTCGCCAAAAACATGCGAAACCGTCTTTTCGCTCCAAATTTAATACGGGCCTATGACTCCATTACATATAAGTGAATGTATATATTTTTTCTTTTTTGTATTTCAATGTATTTTTCTGCTGTTACTGAAAATCATTATATTATTTTTTTGTGAGCCTATTGCCATGATAGTTATTGGGTTAGTTATTTGTTTCCCATATTGACCTTTGCCAGAAGTTTACCCAGTCTCTTCAGACTCACGTTCCCTGACCTCATCATTTGGGCCCTCCCCAACTTGGCAGGTGGTTGTTAGCCCATTACAGTATTTTCTCCTTCATGGAGATATGTCGCTTAATAAAGTTACGTTGAGAGTTACAGAACTGCTAAATCTGTATTTTTACTACTTAGTTTTATTTATTATATCTTGGTTGACGAAGTTATCGCCCCCTATTGCAAAACTTTTCTCCGTGACATGGGTACCGTGGCGGTCCCCTTTTTGTCTGGATGCAGATTTTTTTTCATGTTTTTATTGTCATTTTGTGTTTTTAAAATTTTATTTTCTAATTGTTTTTGTGTTTTTTTTCCCTACAGCTCCGGTGTCTTGAAGCTTTTTTTTGTTCTCCTTCTCTACCCATGGCTGCCTCTCTTAGAATAATTTCTGTCAATGCCAGAGGGCTGAATGTCCCTGAGAAGAGGGTTAGGGCCCTACGCTCCTTTCATGCTGAAAGAGTTGATATCGTCCTAGTACAGGAAACCCAGTTCCATCATTCTGATTCCTCTCCTTGCTTTAGTAACCGATTCTACCCCACAGTCTATTACTGTAATTACACTCAATCTAAATCTAAGGGAGTTTCAATTTTGTTTGCCAAAAATGTACCTATATCCAATGTAGTGGTCCATAGGTTGGAGGGAGGTGCCTACTTGTTAAATGCACTGTGTTTACCCAAGTCTTCACCATTGTTAATATTTATGCCCTGAATCAGGGTCAACTGGTTTTCCTCGAAAAGATGTTTGATAAGATTGCCTCTCTCAAAGAAGGGATCCTAGTAGTTGGAGGTGATTTGAATTGGGCTCTAGATCACCAACTGGATGTGTCCTCTGGGTCCTCTACCATCCCTGAACGTACGTCTCGCAAGGAAAGGCGTCTGCTCCATACTCATCAGCTGTCCGATGTCTGCGTATTCTTCATCCTACATATTCCAGGATAGATGATATACTGTTAGGTCATAGACATTTACATTTAGTGCGTACCGCCTCTGTAGGCTTGAGAACTTGGTCAGACCATTCCCCAGTCTTACTGGACCTATCCCTAGGAGTAGTTGACCCCTCATGCCGATCTTGACGTTTTAATGAATCCCTACTGACTGGCCCCTATTGTAGATCCTAACTTGAAGAGACTATTGATGGGTAAATTGACTGTAATATAACCCCTGATGTATCGAGGCTCACTATCTGGGAGGCAAATAAATGCGTACTTAGAGGGAAGTGTATCCAGTTGGGTGCTTATTTGTAAAAACAAAGAATGGCCCAATTGAGAATTTGTTGTAGAAGATATAGATCTTGGAGTCTTCTCATAAAGCTTCCCTTTCTACTGATATCTATGTTGAATTAGTTGCTGCACTTCTTGATAAAATTAAATATTCTTTTATAAAATGTAGCAGATATTATAAATGGGGTAACTTAGTTAGGTTATTTGGTGATCTTTCCAACTTCAAGGTTAATTACACCAAATCGGTTGCCCTCAATATCACAGCACCACCCCAAATGTTAGCAGGACTTAAAAACTGCTTTTCCTTTTGCCTGGCATGCTTCCCAATTAAAATACCTTGGAGTAGTCATTTCTAGAGACCTAGGCCACTTATTTGAAGCTAATTTTTCTCCCCTCTTGGCCAAAATACATTTGGACCTACACTCTTGGAGAGCTCGCCCTTTTTCATGGTTTGGGAACTTAGATATACTGAAAATGAATTCTCTCCCCAAGATTCTGTATCTTCTACAAACTCTACCCATTAAGATTCTCCAGTGAAGCTTTTTGGATATTCAGGCCCTCATTAGAGATTTTGTGTGGGGAGGTAAGAGACCACGCCTGAAATTAGACCTGATGTACAGGACAACACATAGAGGGGGCCTCCGGCTCCCTAACATTCAGGGTTATTATCACTCATGTCTCCTCGTTAGAATCCTGGAATGGTCGAGAACTGACATACAGAAACAATGGGTGCAGATTGAAATGCAGTCATTACGTGTCCCTATTTTTATAGCTCCGTGGCTTCTGACACCCCCCAGTTCATCTGCGCCTACGTAGTCCTGTTGGAAGTCTATCTGAAAGAACCCCTCCATCTCATCTCAGACTTCCCCATATTTGTTTTGTCAAATATTAATTTTCCTCCTGGATTGGACCACAGAGATTTTAGTTGTTGGCTAGACAGAGGTCTTTTTCGAGTCGGACAGCTGGTGAGTGGAGACAAAGTGGCATCCATTGCCGACATACAAGGCAATTGGAACTTACCTCAAGGGGAATTCTGGCGATACCTACAGGTTTGCCACTTCCTTCACTCTCTTGGCCCCTCTGGCACCCTCCATACAGTTCTAATGCCTTTTGAACTCCTTTGTGCCGGTCCCTTGCCCACTACTCATACTATTTCTCTAATATATAACCACCTCTCGGATGATGCGAGTATCCGTCTTCCACACTTTGCTAAAACATGGGACCAGGAATTGGGTACTGAGGTGGGGAGGCCAACTGGGTTAAATTATTTTGTTTGACACATGCTTGCTCTTCTAGTATTGGTGTTCGGGAGACCCAATACAAGTTAATATCCCGCTGGTATAAGTCTCCAATGTCCTTTCAAAAATGGGAATTGCTGTGCCGAATACATGCTCGCAGTCCTTATATGCCCCTGGCAACCCGTATCACATATGGTGGCAATGCTCTTGCCTCCGTCCGTTTTGGTCAGAAGTCCTTAAACTTTCTACAATTATAATTGGGCAGCCGGTTCCCTCTGATCAGTTCTGGCTGTTTCACCCATCCCCCACCCCTATCTCGAGATATAAGAAGTGCGCCATTTAAATAACGTGGCTAAGTCAGTTATCCCGGTAAAGTGGCGCTCCTCCACTCCTCCTACGGTTAGAGATTGGTTCGATAGAATTAACCTCTACATGAATATATTACAAATATTTTTCAGTGATTTGCAGATTTTTCAGGAAAGACGGATCTGCCAGTATTGAAAGGCTCATTATCTTACACTAGCAATCTACAGCCCAATTTGTTTGTGAAATCCAACATGTTGGACATCCTGATTTACCGATTCTGATCACTTTTTGGATGGAATTGACAATTTGTGTACCTCGTACATGGGCGATTTTTTTCCCCCAATCATCTGCAAAACAGGGAATTGTCCCAATCCATCACAGATGTATGGGGGCTTTAACTCTTACAGATCTATTTCAGAGCTTTCCTTTCACTCTGATGAGAGTACACTGAAACCTCATAAGCTATTCTCTTCTGTTTCAAAACACTAGAATGGAGTTATGTATAATCTTAAATACAGGGACGTGTAGTGAGGTCAATGGATGGGGAGACACTGGCTAGTATCAGAGCCAGATTTACACACACATATATGAACCTGCCCTACTTGCACAGATCTCCCCCCTCACACAGATCCCCCATAGCACAAAAGATTCCCCCACACACACACACATACAGATCTCCCTAGCAGCGGACCCTCCTCACCTTTCTATTCTTTGTGTGTTTGCTCTGTCTGCATATTCTAATTTCCTTCCCTCCTCAGTGCTGCTGCTGAGCTCTGATGCCTGAGTACTTCCTGGACTGGTTACCTGATTGTCAGAGGTGTCCATCAGCGCTCAAGGCACGCCCCCTCACAGTGAGGCATGCCTCCATTTGCTCTTTTTCTCTGTGTTTTATTGGCTGCTTCATGGCCCAGCTATGGCCGGTGCAAGGTTTTTATGCGCCCTAGGCAAACTTCACCCTACTGCCCCTGTTCCCCCCAAAACCGTCATTCTAGCCATATACAGTCACGTGCATAAATATTAGGACAATGACAGAATTTTCATATTTTGGCCTTTATTCACCACCACAATGGCTTTAAACTTAAACAAACAAGATGTGCTTTAACTGCAGACTTTCAGATTTAATTTGAGGGTAATTACATCCAAATCAGGTGAACGGTGTAGGAATTACAATGGTTTCTATATGTGCCTCCCACTTTTTAAGGGGCCAAAAGTAATGGGACTATCAACTCAAAAGCTATTTCATGGACAGGTGTGGGCTATTCCCTCGTTATTTCATTATCAATTAAGCAGGTAAAAGGTCTGGAGTTGATTCTAGCTGTGACATTTGCATTTGGAATCAGTCGCTGGCGACTCTCAATATGAGATCCAAAGAGCTGTCACTATCAGTGAAGCAAGCCATCATTAGGCTGAAAAATCAAAACAAACCCATTAGAAAGATAGCAAAAACATTAGGTGTGGCCAAATCAACTGTTTGGAACATTCTTAAAAAGAAAGAAAGCACCGGAGAGCTCAGCAACACCAAAAGACCCAGAATACCATGGAAAACAACTGTGTTGGATGACAGAAGAATTATTTCCCTGGTGAAGAAAACCCCCTTCACAACAGTTGGCCAAATCAAGAACACTCTCCAGGAGGTAGGTGTATATGTGCCAAAGTCAACAATCAAGAGAAGACTTCACAAGAGTGAATATAGAGGGTTCGCCACAAGATGTAAACCATTGGTGAGCGCCAAAAACAGGAAGACCAGATTAGAGTTTGCCAAACAACATCTAAAAAAGCCATTACAGTTCTGGATCAACATCCTATGGACAGATGAGACAAAGATCAACTTGTACCAGAGTGATGAGAAGAGTATGGAGAAGGAAAGGAACTGCTCATGATCCAAAACATACCACCTCATCAGTGAAGCATGGTGGTGGTAGTGTCATGGCGTGGGTATGTATGGCTGCCAATGGAACTGGTTCCCTTGTATTTATTGATGATGTGACTGCTGACAAAAGCAGCAGAATGAATTCTGAAGTGTTTCGGGCAATATTATATGCTCATATTCAGTCAAATGCTTCAGAACTCATTGGACGGCGCTTCACAGTGCAGATGGGCAATGACCCGAAGCATACTGCAAAAGCAACCAAAGAGTTTTTTAAGGCTAAAAAAGTGGAATGTTATGCAATGGCCAAGTCAATCCCCTGACCTGAATCCGATTGAGCATGCATTTCACTTGATGAAGACAAAACTGAAAGGAAAATGCCCCAAGAACAAGCAGGAACTGAAGACATTTGCAGTAGAGGCCTGGCAGAGCATCACCAGGGATGAAACCCAGCGCTTGGTGATGTCTATGCGTTCCAGACTTCAGGCTGTAATTGCCTGCAAAGGATTTGCAACAAAGTATTAAAAAGTGAAAGTTAGATTTAGGATTGTTTAGTTTATCCCATTACTTTTGGCCCCTTAAGAAGTGGGAGGCACATATAGAAACCGTTGTAATTCCTACACCGTTCACCTGATTTGGATGTAATTGCCCTCAAATTAAATCTGAAAGTCTGCAGTTAAAGCACATCTTGTTTGTTTCATATCAAAGCCATTGTGGTGAATAGAGGCCAAAATATGAAAATTATGTCAATGTCCCAATATTTATGCACCTGACTGTACATTAAACCACACTTACATGCTTTTGACCAAGTCTTGGGCGCAATATTTGTGTGGGTAGTTTGGACAGTGGGCCCCTCCAGGGATTTCCCTTATATCCTGAATGGTCACTCAAACTGTGACTACTTATATTTTGTATCTTTGGCACAAGTTTGGGGGTAGCTACTAAACACTAGACATATCTGGCCAATGAATGGTGTGCATGCACTTACCAGTCGTCAGATAAGATGGCAGATTCCTCACCCGTCCTAAGTTTAGGCAGTGCTATAATGATAAAGCATTACAATTAGAGGTAAATTTACTAAGCTGAGAGTTTGGGAAAGTTTGCAAACTCTGGAGAGTTTGGGCATATTTTCCTACTCTCAAATTTACTAATGTCAAACTCGGAAGAGAGATCTCCTTTGCTACGGGAAAATACTGGAGAGTTAGCAAACTCTGGGCCTGATTCAGAGCCGAACGCTCTGACCAGAGCGCTCGCTCTGAATCAGGGCCCTCCTCCATGAAAATGGAGCGTCCTCTTGGACGCTCGCATAGCTGTGGGTGACCACCCACAGCTTATGCGAGCGTCCATGATGATGGTCGCGATGGTCACGACCATCGGGCTTGCGACGGAGACCATGCGGTAGGGTCTCCCTGCCGCAAGCCCTGGAGTGATTTTGGCTCTATCAGAGCCAAAATCACTCACACTGACATCACTAGTGATGTCAGTGGGGCCGGCTTCAGACGGTAGGCATTCCCATGGGAACACCTCTGTCTGCCAGCCATGCCCCCGGCATGCCCACCAAAGGGGGGGTGCTGTCAATCAACATCGACAGCACGCCCCCTTTGGTGCGAGACCCGGATCGACGGAGAGCCCGTCGCTATCTGGGTCTCGCGCTTGCGCACAATGGAGCTCCCTCCATCGAGCGCATGCGCAGTGGGGCAACATTGACCCGCTTGCGAGCGTCCTGCGCTCGTGAGCGGGTCTGAATGACCCCCTCTCTTCAATTCACCATCTGCAAAATTTGAGAATCTTTTCACTGGTGAAGATAGGATTCTGGAATTTACCAAGCAGAGAGTTTTGAAACTCTCATGAGATGGGAAAACTCTCCTGTAAAAACTTGTGAAAAAAATACACCTGCCTGTGATCTGAGAGTTTGGCAGAAACATACACAGATCGCTGTGATCCATGTATGTTTATGCCTGTAAATCTAGAAAATAAATTTAAATATCAGAAAAAAAATGACATAGGGTCTCCCCCTAAAGCTTAACTAGCCCCAGGCTTGCCAGCCTGTCCTGGTTTCTAAGATTACGGGGAGAAAAATGTGTAAGGTTCCCACGTAATTTAGAAACCAACACCAGGCTGCAGGGCCAGTCCTGATTTTGAATGTAGGGGGGGAAAAAATTGCGTAGGGAACAAAAAAACGATCTTACCGAACCACGCAGCAGCTATCAGTATGTGTGTTGCCACACATACTGATACCTCCCGAATGCCAGCTGACGGGACTGCATGGGCTTTGCAAGTCCCGCCAGCCAATCAGCGGCCGTGCTGACTGTAGAGCGGCCGCTGATTGGCTCCGGCTACTGACAGTTCCCATGTGGGTAAATTTACCCCTTAGTATATAGTGCATCGCTGATTACAGGTGAAGGGTTCAAATTATGTGCCAAGTGACAGATATATAATGTGTTCCTTATTGTAGAACACAGCAAAATTATTTTCATGATTTCATTATATAAGGGCTCAGGTGAACTTGCCACAAGAGTTTTCAACAAATCTTTAAACTTTTAAACCCTGGATGGTAAATGTGTTTTTCTGAGAATTCGCTGATGAAATTACCCCGGAAACACACACTAACACATATACACAATAACACATACATACACACTAACACATACAATGTATACGCACTAACACATGTACACAATAACACATACATACAAATACATACACACTAATACATACAATGTATACACACTAACACATGTACACAATAACACATACATACACACTACACATACAATGTATACACACTAACACGTACACAATAACACATACAATATATACACACTAACACATGTACACAATAACACATACAATATATACACACTAACACATGTACACATTAACACATACATACACACTAACACATACAATGTATACACATTAACACATACATACACACTAACACATACAATGTATACACACTAACACATCTACACAATAACACATACATACACACTAACACATACAATGTATACACACTAACACATGTACACAATAACACATACATACACACTAACAAATACAATGTATACACAATAACACATATACACAATTACACATACAATGTATACACACTAACACATGTACACAATAACACATACATACACACTAACACATACAATGTATACACACTAACACATTTACACAATAACACATACGTACACACATAAACATATTTACACAGTACACGTGCTGGCGCCAGGCTCTGTCTCTCAGGAGCTGCGTCCCCTCACTTGTCTCCCTCAGATGCGGCCCTGACAGAGCCTGGGGCCAGGCACCAGCGCTGCTGCATCAGCAGATCAGATGCTGGTGGTTACAACAGAGACCTGGCACTGGCAGTGACCAGTGAGGTTCTGTGTAGGATTGGTGACTTCGCGTAGCCTGGATAGCGGCGACTATGAGACATACTTAATTTTTTTTTGTCGTATTCTGCAGCTCCCTTCAGGGGCCCTAATGCCTAATGGTAGCGCCGGCCCTGGGCCCAGCCCCCAGCCCCCAGCTCCCGGCAGTGTCTGAGCTATCTGAGGTGAGCCTGAGCTCTTACTGCCTCATCTCTTGTCTCTCCCTGTATTCCAGAGAGTGCTGCTCTTTTGATGAGTTTTGCCTATAAAAACAAACAGAATAATACAAAGAATATATTTGTAACTTATATATAACTTCTTTGTATTATTCTAATCATTTTTATAGTCAAAACTCTGCAGTCTGATATGGAGTAGGACAGGGGAGGCTCTGCCTACCCTGACTGCATGTCCTTGCTTCAATACATTTCATTATTAGAAAAAACCGCACCCATCCTAATGTCAGAATATCAGCATTGAAATGACTGCTTATAACATAAGACAACAGAAGACAAAGTTACAGTATATTAGTCAGAACACTTGTGCATTCAGTTTCACATACTCTTACAAGGATAGAAAATAGCAATTTCAACATCATAGCATACCTCCTAACATGACCCTCTCCAGGAGGGACACAATGCTCTGGTCCTGGACTTCCCTGGTAATTTATGATTGGTGGCGGCTCCAGAGGTGGGGTTGCGGTACAGTCCAAAAGTCAAACAGGGGAGTCACACAAACTGCCAGTGAGTCCCAGCCAGTGATGTTTGGCAGCGTGTGAAATGACAGTTGGTGTGACTCCCCTATTTGAATTTCGAACTGCACTGCAGCTCCACCTCTAACCAGGGAAGTCCAGGACCAGAGCATTGTGTCCCTCCTGGAGAGGGTTATGTTGGGAGGTATGTCATACTGGGCACTATATTATAGACATAGGTATCATTAAAGTCATAGATATTGGTGTTGACTAACCTCTACTATAACCAGGGGTTAAAGTGGGCGGGAACGGAGCGGAACTGCGTTCTGTCAGTTCTATTTGGAGACGGAACCAGTTCCACCTCCTCCAGCCCACCTGTCAGCACTGCGCTGTAGGGAGTTGCCAGGCGCCCGCAGAGATTTTGTTACCAACGGGAGCCCGGCTCCTTCCCTACAGCGGCAACTGGAGGTCGGGGTTCACTCCTGAGCTCTGGCTTCCGGCTCCCGCAGTGTACAACTGTGCACTATGGGAGAGACGTCATGACGTCTCTCCCGTAGTTCGGATGTGCGGCCAGTCAGACGGCAGTGGGAGCGGGGCTTAAGGTAAGTAATTGTGTGTTTTTCTTTCTGTGTAAGGGGCACTACTACTGGGTCATTACTACTGAGGTCATTACCATTGGTCTAGTGCATGTACAAGAGTGGGCAAACAAATGTGACAATGGGCCTGATTCAGCAAGGATTGCATTCTGCGCATGCGTATGCATCGCAGTGTCCGTGTGCGAACTAGCTATTGCAATCGGGACTGCGACCACAGAGGCTATGCAGACCCATCACAGTATGATTAACAGGAAGCACCGTTTCTTGGTGGTGACGGGGGGTGGTCCGGGAAACACAGGCGTGCCAGTGCTTTTGAACGCCGTTGCAGGGGCATGCATGAATTAGCCACTGCGATCCCATACGCAGTGTGAGGACTCATAGCGTGCGTAGTTGTTAGCAATTCCTAAGTAAGGTCAGGGCTTGTGCAAGTGTGCGTGAGGGTGTGATAATACTCGATTGTACCAATGGTTTCGCTATTCTGCTAAACAGTACGGATGTGTGTATGGTAAAGTGGGCGTCCTTACGTCGTGCTGAGTTTGTATTGCGGTCGCAATGGATTAGCTTGCTATCGCAGTTGAACTGCGTGCATATGCAATATTGCGATCCGTAGTGAATCAGGCCTATAGGTTTCAATTACTTGGCCCATCTAAGAATGGCGTTAGTTATTGAGGCCAATTTTTAAAAAGATAAGCGTTTTTAGAGCTTGGCAGGTTGGGCATTTTTGCAGTCTCCATAGAAAGCTAAGGAGACAACTTCTGCGATCAAAAAGATGCTGCAGATGTCTCTGATATCTGCTACACTACCCACAAAATAAATAGCCCCCATATTTATATACTGGGAAAATTAGTGTTTTTGGAATAGTGAAAGCAAAAATCATTTAACAAATAGACCCAAAGCATGTACAAAGCACAGTAAAATCTACATATTTAAATCAGGGGTGTATTTATAATGGATGCACATGGGGCCCCTGTGTCTAGGGGGGCCGCACCGCATACCTTGCACCCATATTATACAGCCATGGCCAAAAGTTTTGAGAATGACACAAGTATTGGTTTTCACAAAGTCTGCTATTTCAGTGTTTTTAGACAATTTGTCAGATGTTACTATGGTATACTGAAGTAAAATTACAAGCATTTCATAAGTGTCAAAGTGACTGTTTTGATTGGTGGAACCTTGTTTCCACACTAGAGACCTAAATGACTAATCCCCTCTAAATTACATAACAAATCCGCTCACATGATTAATGACGCAGACCATCGCTCTCACATGATTAAGGATGCGCTCACATGACATGTACTATTACTAGGCTAAAAGTCTTTAAGATACCTATACTAGTCATATGACTAGTGATGTAGACAAGGGGAGTCTCTCTCTACCATCTGATGTAACTACATACTATTGGAACAGTTCATCTCTGTACTCACATCCTCATCAAGTGAAAATAGTATATGGGGGGTGCTCCTCCTCAGGTCAAAAGGCCAGTTCAATAATATATACAAATACCACACACAAAAAAGAACGTGGAATGAGGGCACTCACCAAAAAATAGAAGATCAGCTTATTTTTAATCAGAGCATCAAATTAGTAGTTTATAGGTGCTACAAAATACTGACGTTTCGGTCCAGACAAGGGCCATTCTCAAGGTGCAGCAATTCAAAAATCACCAATACATCCTGGGTCTACTTAAGTCACAGACTAACTAAGCACATCGGATAGTGCAGTCTCCCAGGGCCCTGTTATATAGCCAACACACTCATACCTGGTAGGCAATCAGTAATCAAGCAAATAAGTAACCAGCCACTTACCAGCATGTTAATTATCAAAACAACAGCCAAGACCATGAAGTACGGTGGGCGTAAGGAACCAATCAGGTTATCCACCGTCAATCCCGCACAGTGTCAACCCTCCGGCGCAACACGCTGACGCACCGTCACTGGCGCGCTCAGCGTGACACGCTCCAAACGTCCAGCAGTGAAGCGCTACACCATGTGGTTCGCACACGGCTGCGCGCACATGCCAGACGAGTAACCAAGGCAACAGGGATATTAGGCTTCAAGGTGATAGGCTGGTAGGTGCTAGGGCTGATGAATCATAAATAAACACAAAATATAGCGCATACAAGGTGCGTGTTGTACAAACAGGGACCCTGAGATATACTGCAAGGAAGAATAATGTACATTAGTGTATAAACAATATGTAGTGACCAAAGTCACTAGGCAGCCAATCGTAAAAATAACGCTACGCAAGAATAGCAGCAGAAATATAAACATATCACAATGGAAAATATAATAAAAAACAGAAGAAAGAAAGAGAAAACTAAACGATAAATGTGTACAATAATGCAGAATAAACAAACCAATATGAAAAATATGGGAAACATCAGATGGTTGATCTCATTTAAACCCCTTGGTGCCACAGTATCGAGCTTACTAATCCAAAAACTTTCCCTTTGGTGGAGCCGTTTAATACGGTCACCACCCCTAACCAATGGTGGAACCCAATCAATGAGGCGACACCGTAACATCGATATCTGGTGATCAAAAAGAAGAAAATGTCGGGCCACAGGTTTATCAGTGCTGCGTGTTTGTAATGCAGCCCTGATAGAAGATCGATGATTGGCCATTCATTCCCTGAATGGTCTAGTGGTCAGGCCTACATAATAGAGACTACAGGGACATGTTACAACATAAATAACAACTCCATTTGGCAATGTAACCTATAGTTGATCCTAAGTTGTTTCCCGGTGTGCGGATGTGGGAAAGTAGGACCCACAAGTAAACTCCTGCAGGTGATACAGCTCCCACAGCTCACACACCCAGGTTTTTGTTTCAACAGCCAATCTGTCCCCCGAGATTTCATAGGGGATAGCATTGGTCTCATAAGTAACTGGTTCAAATTGGCATTCCTCCTATAGGCAAGCATCGGAGGTGGTACATTCTTCATCTTAAGGTCGGGATCTGATGTTAATAACGGCCATCAATGATGTAATGCTTTACGAACAAGTTGTGATCTGCTCCTAATTTTTGGTAGAAAAAATCATTCTTTCATTATGTCCAGTATCAACAGGGTTAGTTAACTGTCTGGATGAATGCATTTCTCTTGCTTTTAGAAGATTATGCTGAATGAGATGTTCATCATAGCCCCTTGCACGAAACCGGTCACTCATTTCAGATAGCTGACTATCGTGAACGTCAGCATCTATAGTATTACGTAGTACACGTAAAAACTGAGCCCTAGGTAGGCTATTAATAACCGTGGGAGGGTGAAAACTGTGAGCATGCAAGAGGGTATTGCGATCAGTTGGTTTTCTGTATAGTATATACTCAAGAGATTCTCCTTTCTTGATAACTGTGACATCAAGAAAACTAATCCTTACTGTATCAATGGTGCTGGTGAATTTAACTGGTTGTGGTAGATCATTAAGCCATTGTATCATCCCATTAAAGGATTCTATGCTCCCCTTCCAGAGAATAAAGATGTCATCAATAAAACGTTTGAAAAAAATTATGTTGGATCCAAATTTCGGTAAAATAAATTCAGTCTCAAATGCAGCCATGAACAAATTGGCATACGCGGGTGCCAAATTAGACCCCATCGATGCTCCTGATCGCTGAAGATAATAGTCGCCATCGTACATAAAAAAATTATATTCCAACACGAACTGGGTTAGTTGAAGAATAGACCCTAACTAGACCACCAGGGAGACCAATTATCTCCGCCAAAGGCTCATTACTACAGCCTATTGCGATCTTCATTGACAAAATTCTACAGCCATTAGTACTCCAGATTTCCAACTTCGTTAGAGATACACAGCATTTTTTGACCCTTTTACAACAACTGGATCCACTAAGTGAAGACACTCTGCTTGCTACTCTGCATGTAATGTCATTATATACCATTATACCGCACACTAGTGGTCTACAAATATTACGTGAGGCACTCACCATAAACCTACACGCTACAATACCTACAGAATTTATTCTTCAACTAACCCAGTTCGTGTTGGAATATAATTTTTTTATGTACGATGGTGACTATTATCTTCAGCGATCAGGAACATCGATGGGGTCTAATTTGGCACCCACGTACGCCAATTTGTTCATGGCTGCGTTTGAGACTGAATTTATTTTACCAAAATTTGGATCTAACATCATTTTTTTCAATCGTTTTATTGATGACATCTTTATTCTCTGGAAGGGGAGCAAAGAATCCTTTAATGGGATGATACAATGGCTTAATGATCTACCACAACCAGTTAAATTCACCAGCACCATCGATACAGTAAGGATTAATTTTCTTGATGTCACAGTTATCAAGAAAGGAGAATCTCTTGAGTATATGCAATACAGAAAACCAACTGATTGCAATACCCTCTTGCATGCTCGCAGTTTTCACCCTCCCACGGTTATTAATAGCCTACCTAGGGTTCAGTTTTTACGTGTACTACGTAATACTATCGATGCTGACGTTCTCGATAGTCAGCTATCTGAAATGAGTGACCGGTTTCGTGCAAGGGGCTATGATGAACATCTCATTCAGCATAATCTTCTAAAAGCAAGAGAAATGCATTCATCCAGACAGTTAACTAACCCTGTTGATACTGGACATAATGAAAGAATGATTTTTTTCTACCAAATTTAGTAGCAGATCACAAATCGTTCATAAAGCATTACATCATCGATGGCCGTTATTAACATCAGATCCCGACCTTAAGATGAAGAATGTACCAACTCCGATGCTTGCCTATAGGAGGAATGCCAATTTGAACCTGTTACTTATGAGACCAACGCTATCCCCTATGAAATCTCGGGGGACGGATTGGCTGTTGAAACAAAAACCTGGGTGTGTGAGCTGTGGGAGCTGTATCACCTGCAGGAGTTTACTTGTGGGTCCTACTTTCCCACATCCGCACACCGGGAAACAACTTAGGATCAACTATAGGTTACATTGCCAAATGGAGTTTGTTATTTATGTTGTAACATGTCCCTGTAGTCTCTATTATGTAGGCCTGACCACTAGACCATTCAGGGAACGAATGGCCAATCATCGATCTTCTATCAGGGCTGCATTACAAACACGCAGCACTGATAAACCTGTGGCCCGACATTTTCTTCTTTTTGATCACCAGATATCGATGTTACGGTGTCGCCTCATTGATTGGGTTCCACCATTGGTTAGGGGTGGTGACCGTATTAAACGGCTCCACCAAAGGGAAAGTTTTTGGATTAGCAAGCTCGATACTGTGGCACCAAGGGGTTTAAATGAGATCAACCATCTGTCTGTGTTTTTACCTTAAAATTGTTTTCTCTGATGTTTCCCATATTTTGCATATTGGTTTGTTTATTCTGCATTATCGTACACATTTATCGTTTAGTTTTCTCTTTCTTTCTTCTTTTTTTTATTATATTTTCCATTGTGATATGTTTATATTTCTGCTGCTATTCTTGTGTAGCGTTATTTTTATGATTGGCTGCCTAGTGACTTTGGTCACTACATATTGTTATACACTAATGTACATTATTCTTCCTTGCAGTATATCTCAGAGTCCCTGTTTGTACAACACGCACCTTGTATGCGCTATATTTTGTGTTTATTTATGATTCATCAGCCCTAGCACCTACCAGCCTATCACCTTGAAGCCTAATATCCCTGTTGCCTTGGTTACGCATCTGGCGTGTGCGCGCAGCCGTGTGCGAACCACATGGTGTAGTGCGCATCACTGCTGGACGTTTGGAGCGTGTCACGCTGAGCACGCCAGCGATGGTGCATCAGCGTGTTGCGCCAGAGGGTTGACACTGTGCGGGATGGACGGTGGATAACCTGATTGGTTCCTTAAGCCCACCGTACTTCATGGTCTTGGCTGATAATTAACATGCTGGTAAGTGGCTGGTTACTTATTTGCTTGATTACTGATTGCCTACCAGGTATGAGTGTGTTGGCTATATAACAGGGCCCTGGGAGACTGCACTATGTACTATCCGATGTGCTTAGTTAGTCTGTGACTTCAGTAGACCCAGGATGTATTGGTGATTTTTGGATTGCTGCACCTTGAGAATGGCCCTTGTCTGGACCGAAACGTCGGTATTTTGTAGCACCTATGAACTACTAATTTGATGCTCTGATTAAAAATAAGCTGATCTTCTATTTTTTGGAGAGTGCCCTCATTCCACGTTCTTTTTTGTGTGTGGTATTTGTATACATACTATTGGATATATCAAAGTCACATGACGGTTTGTTTACCACATGTGACCAGGAAGTAAGTTCTATTATTACAAGATAAATATCTCTTTTAGACTTGAAAATATTATGTATAGAGCTCACATTTTTAGTGTTTTGCCTTCTATAAAAATGTATGCTTTTATTTACAAGTGATAATCTTATTATTTTACATTCTATTGTAAATGGAATGGATTATGCCATAGTTGCCTACCTTGAAAGCTCTCTTCCCGGGTAAGAGAAGCAGGAGGGTGGCGACGGGGGCAGGGCCTGATGAGTCGCGTCATTAAGCCCACCCCTCACTGTAAAATTTCCGCGATTGGCTATAATTTACATAGGGGGAGGGGCCAAATGACGTCATTCATGCATAACCACATAATTAAGCCCCGCCCCCTACACGGAGACCTGCAATCGGCGCAGGAATTCTCCTCATTCTGCCCACTTCACTAGGAAGAGGGCAGAATGCGGGAGAAATGCCTTCCCTTCCGGGGGTGCGGGGGGGTTATCCAAAAAATCGTGAGCCTCCCGCAAAAACCGGGAGGGTAGGCATGTATGGATTATACTACACAGGTGTTTTAATTAGAAGCCATATTGGTTAGGGTATATAAATCCCACTACAAGCACAGATCATTATCCTTTGAAAAAGCTGTGGGACACACAGGGAAACGTGTCAGTAAGCATCTGTAATGGACTTTTATCTTGCATTGGGACTTTGGCCCTCATTCAGAGCCGTTCGCTATTTGCGGTCGTTCGTTTAAAAACAAGGGGTGGCTATTCAAATGATCCGTACGCACATTGCAGTCTGTTCACACCTCTAAGTCTGAACGAACGAGCAAAACATACGCTCGTTTATTTGTTAAAAACGCCCCCTGGCCGCTCGCACCATACGTCATGTCCGCTATTTATTAGATTAATCGAGTACATCGACCAGCGTATGAACTGCTCGCTATTCTTGTGGTTGGTGTTTGCTACCACAAATTTGCGAGCAGTTCTGGCTATAAAATAACCCAGTGACGTGGACAATGACGCTGCTGTTTTAAATATACACACCCATAAAACGCCCGTTTTGACCTTTAAGCACGCCTGCGTTCGGATCTCCACTCCCCATTTTCAAGCACCTTCCCCTGTTACCACCCACATACGCCTCATTCTGTCACTCAAAATAGCAGGCACTCGCAATATAGCGTACAAACGATTTTCGGCCGCACTGACTAGTTCGCGCATGCGTACTAAAAACCGTACGCATGCGCAGATGTGCAAACATCGCTCGGAACGAGCGTACTGCCGCTAACGAGCGGCTCTGAATGAGGGCCTTTATTTTATTGTGGTACACCTGAACCAAGCCTTGGCTTTATCAACACCAACTGGATTAATACAGCGGTTTTAGTCACACATTCAGCTACTCTATCCACACAAAAGGTCCATTTACATCAAGGGAACATCAGCATGCAGGATATCTCCGCTAAAGACTCTCCCTTTTCTGGATCAAGTGGTAAATATACGAGACTGTGCACATGTAATAAGGTGACATCAACCAACCAACTCCAGCATTTCAAGACGCCACACTAGGAACAGGTGTTACAATCCTTTTTATTTGTTTATTGTTCCATATGCTTATCAGTCATTGATACTGTTTTTATATATGTACACCATGTTAAAAAATTTTCAGATATGAACAATATTTATTACTATTAAAACCTTGCATAATTCATTCCATCTCATGTACTCACTTGTCAATTTAGAGTTTAGCGCTGAATATATATTTTGTTTTCATAAGTGTCAAAGGCTTTTATTGACAATTACATTAAGTTTATGCAAAGAGTCAATATTTGCAGTGTTGACCCTTCTTTTTCAAGACCTCTGTAGTTCGCCCTGGCATGCTGTCAATCAACTTCTGGGCCACATACTGACTGATGGCCGCCCATTCTTGCCTAATCAATGTTTGGAGTTTGTCAGAATTTGTGGGTTTCTGTTTGTCCACCCACCTCTTGAGGATTAACCACAAATTCTCTGTGGGTCTGGAGAGTTTCAAATTTCGATATTTTGTTCCCTGAGCCACTTAGTTATCACGTTTGCCTTATGGCAAGGTGCTCCATCATGCTGGAAAAGGCATTGATCGTCACCAAACTGTTCTTGGCTGGTTGAGAGAAGTTTCTCTTGGAGGATGTTTTGGTACCATTCTTTATTCATGGCTGTGTTCAAAATTGTGAGTGAGCCCACTCCCTTGGCAGAGAAGCAACCCCACACATGAATGGTCTCACGATGCTTTACTGTTGGCATGACACTGGACTGATGGTAGCGCTCACTTTCCTTCCCCAGACAAGCATTTTTCAAATGCCCCAAACAATCTGAAAAGGGATTCATCAAAGAAAATAACTGTACCCCAGTCCTCAGCAGTCCAATCCCTGTACTTTTTGCAGATTATCAGTCTGTACCTGATGTTTTTCCTGGAGAGAAGTGGCTTCTTTGCTGCCCTTCTTGACAACAGGCCATCCTCCTAAGTCTTCACCTCGCTGTGCGTGAAGATGCCCTCACAAATACATGCTGCCATTCCTGAGCAAACTCTGCACTGGTGGTGCCCCGATCCTGAAGCTGAATCGACTTTAGGAGACGGTCCTGGCGCTTGCTGGACGTTCTTGGGCACCCTGAAGCCTTCTTCACAACTATTGAACCTCTCTCCTTGAAGTTCATGATGATCCGATAAATGGTTGATTTAGGTGCAATCTTATTAGCAGCAATATCCTTGCCTGTTAAGCCCTTTTTGTGCAAAGCAATGATGAATGCACGTGTTTCCTTGCAGGTAACCATGGTTATCAGAGGAAGAACAATGATTTCAAGCTCCACCCTCCTTTTAAAGCTTCCAGTCTGTTATTCTAACTCAATCAGCATGACAGAGTGATCTCCAGCCTTGTCCTCGTCAGCACTCTCACCTGTGTTAACGAGATAATCACTGACCTGATGTCAGCTGGTCCTTTTGTGGCAAGGCTGAAATGCAGTGGAAATGTTGTTTTTGGGATTAAGGGCCTGATTCAGACCCACTCGCAAGCGGCTGTCCGCTCGCAAGTGGGTCGATGGTGTGCACTGCGCATGTGCACGACGGCAGGAGCTCCGTCGTGCGCATGCGCCAGACGCGACGAGCTAAGGACTTTCCTTCGCTCGTTGTGTCTGATCAAAGGGGGCGTGCTGTCGATGTTGATTGACAGCACGCCCCCTTTGGTGGGCGTGCCGGGGGCGTGCCTCCCTGCCGGGGGCATTCCCAAGGGAACGCCTACCGTCAGAAGCCAGCCCACTGACTTTACTAGTGATGTCAGTGGGAGTGATTTTGGCTCTGATAGAGCCAAAATCACTCCGGGCCTTGCGGTTGAGAAACTCAACCGCAGGCTCCGGCTCGCAGTGGCGATGGTCGAGATGGTCAAGACCATCGCGGCCATCAAACTGCACGCTCATATAGGCTGTGGGTGGTGAACCACAGCTATACGAGCGTCCAGGAGGACGCTCCATAATTATGGAGGACGGCCCTCATTCAGAGCGTGCGCTCTGCCCGATCCGAGGCAGATCCGAGTCAGGCTCGACTTTTCCCGCCTGACTCGGATCTGAAATCGAGGCAAAACGTCATCATCCCGCCTTCCGAGTCTCGCGGGTTTTGGAACCTATATAAGGTACCCGCGTCGGCGCCATTTTCTCACTCGGCTGTGGACAGTGAAGAGGGAGGGTGGGAGTTAGGGCTGGCTGGGCTGTGTAGTGTAGTGTAGTGCAGAGTAGTGTTGTGCTGTGCTGTGCTGCGCTGTGCTGCTGTTGTCCACTACTTCAAAGTCCATAGGGGCTGGCTGTGTTGTGCTGTGCTGCTGTTGTTAATAGGGGCTGTGTCCACTACTTCAAAGTCCATAGGGGCTGGCTGGACTGTGTTGTGCAGTCAGTTCTCCATAGGGGCTGTGTCCACTCCAAAGTCCTGTGCAGTGTCCCAGTCCTAAAGGGGTGCTGTAGTGTTGTCCAGGGGGTGCTCTGTCCATCAGGGGTGCTACCCCCAAGTGCTAAAAAAATAATATTTTTTGTGTGTTTGTGAATTGTGTGCGCAGTAGCCGCACGTGCATCAACAAAGTAGTGCCAAGCGTGCGCCTGTGTCATAAGTAAAGGGCCGGCTGGCTTGACCGTTAAAGGGTGCTGTAACCCCCAAAGTACACTCCAGTCCAAACCAAAAAAATATATATTTTCTGTGTTTGTGAATTGTGTGCGCAGTAGCCGCAAGTGCATGAACAAAGTAGTGCCAAGCGTGCGCCTGTGTCATAAGTAAAGGGCCGGCTGGCTTGACCGTTAAAGGGTGCTGTAACCCCCAAAGTACACTCCAGTCCAAACCAAAAAAAAAATTATTTTCTGTGTTTGTGAATTGTGTGTGCAGTAGCCGCACGTGCATCAACAAAGTAGTGCCAAGCGTGCGCCTGTGCCATAAGTAAAGGGCCGGCTGGCTCATTTCTTAAAGGGTGGTGTAACCCACAAAGTGCACTACTCTCCAGCAAAAATAAAAAAATATTTTCTGTGTTTGTGTGCGCTTTAGCCGCACGTATATATCAATATAACATAAATAGAGGACCAAACTTTCTCCGATAAAAATAAAATAGAGAAAGATCAAGAACCACTTCCTCCTAGTGCTATTGCTGCTGCTGGGAGTTGTTCATCATCCCAGAGAGGAAGTAGGAACATCACTACTTTTACTAAACAATTGACCCTCCAACAATCCCTAGCGATGAGGATGAAGTACGACAGCAGTCATCCTGAAGCAAAACGTATAACTGAGGCCTTGACTGCTATGTTGGTGTTAGACGTGCGTCCGGTATCCGCCATTAGTGCAGTGGGATTTAGACAATTGATGGAGGTAGTGTGTCCCCGGTTCCAAATCCCGTCTAGATTCCACCTGCATCCTCAAAGCAGCAGCGACAAGCATGCGTCTGTCTGTTAAAGGGTGGTGACACCCTCAAAGTGTGCTACACAAACAATTAAAATATTGTTCTTTTTTTTTCGGTCTTTGTGAAATGTGTGGGCTGTAGCCGCACCTGCATCCTTAAAGCAGCAGCGACAAGCGTGCGTCTGTCTGTTAAAGGGTGGTGACACCCTCAAAGTGTGCTACACAAACAATTAAAATATTGTTCTTTTTTTTTCTGTCTTTGTGAAATGTGTGGGCTGTAGCCACACCTGCATCCTTAAAGCAGCAGCGACAAGCGTGCGTCTGTCTGTTAAAGGATTACATCGGTGACAGCATCCAAGTAGGCATGTCAGACAGTCCGTACCTGTACTGGCAGGAAAAAGAAGCAATTTGGAGGTCCCTGTACAAACTGGCTCTATTTTACCTGAGTTGCCCCCCCTCCAGTGTGTACTCCGAAAGAGTGTTTAGTGCAGCCGGGAACCTTGTCAGCGAAAGGCGTAGGAGGTTGCTTCCACAAAATGTGGAGAAGATGATGTTCATAAAATGAATTATCAACTCTTCCAGGGAGACCAGCCTCCAGAACGTACAGAGGGACCTGTGGTTCCAACGGGGACGAATTAATACTCTGTGAGGATGAGGATGTACACACTGAAGAGGGTGAGGAATCGGTGGATGAGGAGGATGAGGATGACATCTTGCCTCCGTAGAGCCAGTTTGTGCAGGGACAGATTAAATGCCAGCTTGTTTTGTGGGGGCCCAAACGAACCAATCATTTCAGCCACAGTTGTGTGGCAGACCCTGGCGCTGAAATGATTGGTTTGTTAAAGTGTGCATGTCCTGTTTATACAACATAAGGGTGGGTGGGAGGGCCCAAGGACAATTCCATCTTGCACCTCTTTTTTTTCTTTGCATTATGGCCCTCATTCAGAGCCGTACGCTCTGAGCAGAGCGCACGCTCTGAATGAGGGCCGGGCTCCATTTTCATGGAGCGTCCTCCTGGACGCTCGTATAGCTGTGGGTCACCACCCACAGGCTATACGAGCGTGCATTGTGATGGTCGCGATGGTCGAGACCATCGCGACCATCGAATTTGCGAGCCGGAGCCTGCGGTTGAGGTTTTCAACTGCAAGCTCCGGAGTGATTTTGGCTCTATCAGAGCCAAAATCACTCCCACTGACATCACTAGTGATGTCAGTGGGCCGGCTTTTGACGGGAGGCGTTCCCGTGGGAACGCCCCTGTCAGGGAGGCACGCCCCCGGCACGCCCACCAAAGGGGGCGTGCTGTCAATCAACATTGACAGCACGCCCCCTTTGATCGGACACAACGAGCGAAGGACTTTCCTTCGCTCGTCGCGTCTGGCGCATGCGCACGACGGAGCTCCCTCCGTCGTGCGCATGCTCAGTCCATAACATCGACCCACTTGCGAGCGGACAGCCGCTCGCGAGTGGGTCTGAATCAGGCCCTATGTACAGTTTGGGGCCTAGTTTTTCAAACTGCCATCCTGTCTGCCACTGCAGTTTCACGCCTAGATAGGTCACGTGTTTGTGCCGCCCACTCGTGTCGCTTAGCATAGTCATCCAGCTACCTCGGTGCAACCTTTTGGACATAAAAACACTATTGTGAGGTGTGAGGTGTTCAGAATAGACTGGAAATGAGTGGAAATTAAGGTTATTGAGGTTAATAATAGCATAGGAGCAGAAAAACCTACAAATTCTGTGATTTTAGCTGTTTTTATGCTTTTTTTCAAAAAAATACAGATCCAAAACACAAAACCCAGAACCCAAAACACGGAAGGGTAGTTTTGGAAAAACCAATCCAGATCCAAAACACGAAGAAAGATCCAGATCCAAAACCAAAACACGAAAAGTGGCCGGTGCACACCCCTACTAGTCACGTATGATTTTTAAAAATTAACTTTATTATTTAATGAATAAAACTGTGAATGGAACTTGACAAAAGTAAAGTAAAAAAAACAAATTATGGTTGTAAGATCCTTGAAAAAAAGAAAAAGTACACCATTTAGCATGTATCACTTATATAAGTCCAATACAAGAAATCTATAAGGTAAGAATCACTTAGTAATGCCTTTTTTTATTTTTTTTTTGAAATTCTGTTTATTATTTCAAATAAATCATTATACATTACAGCAGTATATAGAAAAAGGTTTTCAAAATTGCAAATTTCAAAACAATGGTATAAAAATACCATAAATATTATGCACATATACGAAACATACATCAAATACCGTAACCGGAATAAAAAATTAATCTAAAGTTCAAAGTCAGATATTTGACCACATATTCATAAATTTAAATGCACAATACCATAAACTGCATTACAATACAAATACAATGGTAATAACATAATAATACAAATAAAATAAAATATAATAAGATAAAGAAAGGGGGGAAAAATAAAAAAAAGGGGGGGGCATAACAAGGGGGGATGGAGGATATTCAATCATATGATAATTGAGAATGAATTGTCTCTGTGATCAAGAATGTTCCTAAATGAGACAAATCCAAACATGGTCGGAATCAACCCCTGCCAATCATATTAACATAACAAAATACATTAAGCAACCAAACAGGCATCATCCTCAGGTCACATTTCTATACAAATACCAAGATGTGGTCTCGAATACTTTTAACACTTTCGACTGTGTGGAGGAGTCGATCGACTTAATATAGGCACCCCATTTGTTATAAAAGGAGACTACACCAGTCTCTAATGCCGGAAATACAGCCTGCCTGTCATAATATAAGGTGGTGAGCAATAGTGATTTTACTGAGCCTAGAAATGGGGGAGTAGAGGAGGTCCAACTACATAATATCACTTTTTTAGCTATGGTTACAATAACCGTTAGGAAGGGATTATAGATTTTTCATCCACACCAAGGTTCCAATTCTTAAAATTGGCACACAAAAGTGCCAAAGGATCACTTCGAAGTTGTAGATGAAAAATATTCTTAATAAAAACTACTACCTTTCCCCAAAATTTGCGTATTTTCAAACACAACCATAGATTGTGAAAAAAGGTTGCGTTTGGACGTCTACATTTGAGACAGTTACCCGACTCCTCCACCACCATGAAGCTCCTGCGAGCTTGTGATATATACACTCTATTGATAGTCTTGATATGGACATCCTGTAGCCAGGAGCAGCGCAAAAATCTCAGGGTTCAGTCATAGAGTGTAAGCAAGTCATCGGCTGAGGTTACAGATGGTATGTCTCTACCCCACTACACTACTGTCTGTTTCCATACTCTATCATATGAATTGCCAACAAGATCCAGCGTAAGATATTTAGTTTTGTATGGATGAAGTATTATAAATGACAATAGGTTATGTAGTAAATCCGGGGAATTTAGAGATAGGATTTGTGACATAATAGAGCGAGCAAAGTGAACTATTTGGAGATACATAAAAAATTGCCTATAGGGTATACCATTTGTATTATGTAAGACACTAAAAGGCAGGACAATTCCGCCAGGATCAAAAACATCTTTCACCATACCAATTCCCTTATCTTTCCACTGGAGGAACAAAGAATTATCTAACCCTGGGGGGAACAGCGGGTTACCTACAAACGGGACATATTTAGAACTAGTATATGGCCTTTTTAGCACGCCAAGCTGCATAAGTGTCACGAAATAAAACATTGTTGAGAATATAAGCAGGAATAAGACACTTAGGAGAATGAAGTAGTGCGGCCGCTGAATATGGCGCAAACATGGCTAACTGAGTTGTTGGGTGTATATGGGTGTCTCTACACAATAACCAATCGCTAATGTATCTGAAATTTACAGCCCTCATGAACATAAGAACAGAGCCGTAAATAGACTTTTTGGTGCCCTGTGCCAGAAAGAGCATTGGCACCCCCCTCATTTTTCAAATGCACCCAAAAAAGGGCCATGGCTTCATGGGGAAGGGCCAGGGAAGAGATAGGAGAGGCCAGGAGATGCTGGGGATGAAATATTACAAGCAAGAATGATAATAAACAGAAATTTTACAGGCCCAAACAGCGCCCCCTGACCTGTGGTGCCCTGTGCGATGGCACCGGCCGCACTACCCTAGCTACGGCCCTGCATAAGAATATCAGGCAGTCCTAAACCCCCTTTCACTCTGGGCAATTGTAATTTAGCCACTGCAATACGGGGATGACCTCCTTTCCATAAAAATTAAGTAAACAATTTGGTAATAACCTTCACATCTGATAAACCTAAACAAATAGGCAGCATTTGAATCGGGTAGGACAACTTAGGGAAAGCTACACTTTTGATGAGAGCTATTCTACCCAAAATGGAAAGGGGCAGTATTTTCCAGGCATCTAACAATTTGGTTAATTGTAATATAATAGGGGTGTAATTTAAATGATATAATGATGGTAAAGATACTGGGATGTTAATACCAAGGTACTTGAATTGGGTAGGAGAAATGCAAAAATAACTATAAGCCGGATGTTGCAAATCAGTAGGGGAGATATTGGCGATAGGCATCAGTTCAGATTTATGGAGGTTCATTTTGTACCCCACAAATGAGCCAAAATCAGATAACAATGTAATTATTGCTGGGATGGAAGAAACTGGGTCAGATACAAACAGGAGCATGTTGTCTGCAAATAAGGGCAATTTAAGTTCAGAAGATCCCATAGAAATACCTTTGAAATCAGTGGATGCTCTTAGAGCGATTGCAAGTGGTTCCAGCGCCACAGCAAATAGAAGGGGAGATAGGGGACACCCCTGGCGAGTACCTCTCTGAACACAAAATGAAGAAGAAAGATAACCGTTGCTAGACACCTGGGTAACTGGGGAAGAATACAACGTTGACAGAAGAGATATAAATTGACTAGGGAAACCAAATTTAGATAAAGTGCAGTAAAGGTGATCCCACGTGACAAGGTCAAACGCCTTTTCAACGTCCATTGAAATAATAGACTTGGGTAAACTATCAGAAGTCAGGGCGGTCGACTGTATCACAGAAATCACCTTGCGTATATTTATAGTAGAATGGCATCCCCAGATAAAGCCGGTCTGGTCTGGGGCAATAATATGAGGCAAAATTTATTTCACTCTATCAGAGATTATTTTCATGAAGTGTGTGAGGTTCTGAATTTGTTGTGGACCCGGGCTGGTGATAGGAGCAGACACAGAAGCAGACTTAAATGAAAAAGTGGAGTTTTTAATAAGTGACTTAGAAGACATGGGAATGGCAAATGAAAAAGTCCAGGTACAGCACTAAAGTACACTTGATAACTGTAGAGGGAGTTACTGAGAAAATGTCCAGATAGTGACAGACAGGAACAGTCCAGTATACAAATAAGGTGAGCTGAAAACAGAATGCAGGCTTGATGAGCTGTAACTGAATGCAGGTTTGATGAGTTGTAACTGATGCAGGCAGAGGTAGTGAAGTCCAGCTGGGAGTGAAATGAAGCAAGGTGCAGGGAAACAGCAGGTTCAGGTACTCTGGCAGGTAAGAAGGTATATGGACGGTGCAGGGTAAGTCCAGCAGGTTGGAGCAGACAAGGTTCAGGCTTAGTAGCATATAACAAACAGGCAGGTAAGGCACAGGTACTCTCTCTCAGCCGCAGCTGAGAAACACGTTGCACTGGCAAGGAAGGAAGGCTCTGGACCTTCCTAAATACTCAATGCCACGCTGTGACTGGCTGGAATGAGCACATGACCTACCAGGATTGGACAGCCGGAATCACATGGCTGCAGGCAAGATGGCGGCGCCCATGCCAACGGAACAGAAACACCACCAGACCTCACCAGACCTAGTGACAATGTGCCGCACAGAACCACGCGCAGCCAATGCCCCTCGTCAAACACCAGCACCACTGCCAGAGACCCCCCCGCCATAATGACCTCACAGGTAATACCCGGTGACTACCATGCTGAGAAACCCTGGCCGTAACAGTACCCCCTCCCTTATCGGTGGCCTCAGGACACTCACCAGGCTTCTCCGGATGGGCAGCATGGAATCTTTTGATGAGTGCAGGAGCATGGACATCTCGGGCATCGGTCCAACAATGTTCTTCTGGGCCGTAGCCCCTCCAGTCCAGTAGGTACTGCAAATGTCCTCTGTGAAGACGGGAATCCAAGACCTGGGAGAGCTCAAACTCTATGCCCCTTTCAGTCTGGACAAGGGGAGAAGCAGGCAGGACTCTGTGAAATTTGTTTAGCACCAGGGGTTTCAACAGGGAGACATGAAAGGAATTGGGAAGTTTCAGATAAGGGGGTAGTTGAAGGCGATAAGCCATGGGGTAAATGACTTCTATGATGGAGAAGGGCCCGATGAAGCGTGGAGCAAATTTCATGGATGGCACTCGAAGTCGTAGGTTCCGGGTGGACAACCAGACCTGGTCTCCAACTTGCATATGTGGTATTTTCCTACGCTTCTTATCAACATGAAATTTGTAATGGGAGGACGCCTTCTCCAGGTCAGTACGAACTTGAGACCAGATTCAAGCAAATTTCCGTACAGTGTTTTCTACAGCTGAAGACGGGCAGGCTTTGAAATTCAGGGACCCGTGGATGAAGGCCGTAGACCACTTGGAATGGTGTTTGGTTCGTGGAAGAGTGGTAGGAGGCGTTATGAGCAAATTCAGCCCATGGCAGCAATGCAGACCAATTGTCTTGGGAAGATGTCATAAAAATCCTCAGGAAGGTCTCAAGGTCTTGATTATCCCTCTCAGTGGAACCGTTGCTTTGTGGGTGATAAGCCGTAGAAAAATTTAGCTTTACTTGCAATACAGAACATAAGGCTCTCCAAAATTTTGCTGTGAACTGAACACCATGGTCAGAGACTATCTCAGCTGGAAGACCATGGAGACGGAAAATATGTTGAACGAACAAGTGAGCCAGGTCAGGGGCAGAAGGCAATTTCTTTAGTGGTATGTAATGGACCATTTTAGAGAATCAGTCTACTACGACCCAGATGGTAGTGAACCCTTGAGAATTCGGCAGATCCGTGACGAAGTCCATGGAGAGATGACTCCATGGACATGATGGAATAGGTAGTGGCAATAACTCACCAGCCGGTTCCTGACGTGAAGATTTATGCTGGGCACACGAAGAACTTGAAGAAATAAATTCCGACACGTCTGCTTTCATGGATGGCCACCAATAAACTCTCTTTAAAATTTCCAAGGTCTTCCAGGTACCTGAGTGACCTGCAAAGCGAGAGGAATGAGCCCATCTGAGGAGCTGCTTCCTTAACTCCGGGGCCACAAAGGACTTCCCTGTAGGAGGCTGTAGCTGTAAGGTGGCGAAGACTCTTGACTCCAAAACAGGGGTATTTTGTTGATTCTCTGATTTGTCATCACAGCAGAAAGATCTGGACAGGGCATCTGCCTTTTGATTAAGGGTTCCAGACCGGAAGGTCAGGGTGAACTGGAACCAAGCAAAAAATATTGCCCATCTGGCCAAACGAGGACTCACGCACGGAAGATTCTTGAGGAAGAGAAGATTTCTATGATCTGTGAAGACAGTGAAGGGAAACTTGGCCCCTTCCAGCAGGTATCTCCATTCTTTTAATGCTAACTTTACTGCTAAAAGTTCTTGTTCACCAATGGCATAATTTCTCTCAGCAGGAGAAAACTTCTTGGAGAAGAACCCACAGGGATGAACTCGATTATCGTCATAACGCTCGGAAAGCACTGCACCCACGGCCTCTGAAGACACATCCACTTCCACTAGAAGTGGAAGTGGCCTATCCAGATCTGGTTGTCGTAAGACTGGAGCTGAAATAAACGCCTGTTTTAAAGTTGGAAGGCAGTCTCTGCCTCAGTGGCCATAGGGCAGGGTTAGCGTCTTTTCGGGTCAAGGCGGTAATGGGAGCCAACAATGATGAAAATCTTTTAATAAAACGTCTATAGTAGTTGGCGAACCCAAGCAATCTCTGGATGGCTTTCAACGTTTGAGGATGGGACCAATCCAAAATCGCCTGCACCTTCTTGGGGTCCATTTCTAGACTGGAGCCAGAGACGACGTAACCAAGGAATAGTACACTGGGAACCCCAAAGACACATTTCTCCAGTTTGCAGTAAAGGTGGTTCTTTCTTAGATGGGACAATACTTCCTTTACATGTTCATGATGTTTTGTCACAGGAGATGAAAAAAATCAATATATTGTCCAGGTAAACTACAACCGAGATGAACAACAGGTCCCGGAAAATCTCATTAACAAAGCCCTGAAACACAGCAGGGGCATTGCACAACCCAAAGGGCATCTCAAGGTATTCAAAGTGTCCATCTCTAGTATTAAAGGCAGTCTTCCATTCATCGCCAGCACGAATGCGGATGAGATTATAAGCCCCTCTCAGATCCATCTTTGAGAATATGATGGACCTTTTAACTCTGCCAAACAATTCTGTGATCAGGAAGCCAGCTCCAGTGGGAGAGGTGGAAGGATGAATAAACCCCTTTGCTAGGTTGTCCTGGATGTACTCTGACATGGCTTGAGTCTCAGGCACGGATAGAGGATAGGTGTGACCACGAGGTGGCGTCTTGTCAGGCAGCAGCTCTATAGGACAGTCCCATTCTCTGTGGGGAGGTAAGACGTTCGCCTGTTGCTTGGAAAAAACATCAGAGAACATCTGGTACTCCTTGGGAATATCTGGAGATGTTAATGAAGCTGTCTTTCTTACAGGTCGTATTTTGGGAAGACAGGATTTCTGACAGTCAGTTTCCCATGAAAGAATCTGCATTGAACACCAGTCTATCCTGGGATTATGTTGGCGTAACCAGGGTAGTCCTAAGATGATTTCTTGAGAAGCCTCTGGTATCACTAAGAACTTTAAAGACTCGGAGTGGAGTGCCCCAACACGAACTAATACTGGTTGACTTTCCTCAGTGACTAGTCCTTTAGATGTCAGAGAAATTGCTTGCTAGAGAGATGAACAAGGAATCTGTAGTTTATCAACTAGGCTGGAAGTCATGAAGTTTCCGGCTGCTCCAGAGTCTAATAGAGCAGAGACGAAGACAGGGTTGGGCTTGAGATCCAAAGCTAAGGAAATCTTGAAATCTTTAGTGTTTGGGGCTGGGCAAATAACTCCTAACTTGATGTCCCCAAGGTCAGTTAGGAACAGGCGTTTTCCCAACTTGCGGGAGCAGGAGGCCACCAGGTGACCCGAATCTCCACAGTACAGACAGAGGTTTTTTAGCATCCTTCTCTGACATTCCTCTTTGGAGAGATGGGTTTAGTTCACCTGCATGGGCTCCTCATCTATAGGAGGATGGGGTGGACGGGTAGGCCAGGGAGACGTAAATTACCTTGGCCGGTCAGTTCTGTGCTTTTTAGCCTGACGTTCTCTGAAGCGTAGGTCAATTTTGTTGCAGAGTGAGATCATATAATTTAAATTGGTAGGAAGCTCACGGGTAATCAGATAATCTTTTAATCGGTCGGACAGACCATGCCAAAAGTCTGAGGTGAGGGCCTCTTCATTCCACTTAAGCTCTGATGCCAAGATTTTAAACTGTACGGCATATTGGCTGACAGGACGGGTTCCTTGTCTCAGGGTCATGATGCTGGACGATGCTGACACTGTGCATCCAGGTTCATCGAAAATCCTCCTGAATGAAGATACAAAGTCTGTATAGTTATCCAGCAGCGAGTCTGAACGCTCCCAGAGTGGGAAGGCCCAATCCAGAGCCGAGCCGGTCAGCAAGGACACGATGTATGTCACTTTGGTTTTAGCGGTGGGGAAGTTATCAGGCTGCAACGTAAAGTGTAGAGCTTAGGATTGCCGGCAAATTTGCTTGGCATGGGTAGATGTAGACGAGGGGATACCCTGGTCCCTGTATTACCAGGCACAGGTGGAGGTGAAGTTGCTGATACCTCAGGGGTGATTAACGAGGTTTGCAGAGTATCTTGGCGTTTAGACATCTCCTGTAGGAACTGGGCCATTTGATGTTGCATAGCTTCCAGGTTTTCTAAACGACCAGCAATACAGCAAAATAAATCCACTCCAGACTCCTGTTCCATGGGGCCAGTGCAAACTGTGAGGTTCTGAATTTGCTGTGGATCCAGGGTGGTGATAGGAGCAGACACAGAAGCAGACTTAAATAAAAAAGTGGAGTTTTAATAAGTGACTTAGAAGACATGGGAATGGCAAATGAAAAAGTCCAGGTACAGCACTAAAGTACACTTGATAACTGTAGTGGGAGTTAATGAGAAAATGTCCAGATAGTGACAGGCAGGAACAGTCCAGTATACAAATAAGGTGAGCTGAAAACAGAATGCAGGTATGATGAGCTGTAACTAAATGCAGGCTTGATGAGCTGTAACTGAATGCAGGTTAGGTGAGCTGTAACTGATGCAGGCAGAGGTAGTGAAGTCCAGCTGGGAGTGAAATGAAGCAAGGTGCAGGGAAACAGCAGGTTCAGGTACTCTGGCAGGTAAGAAGGTATATGGAGGGTGCAGGGAAAGTCCAGCAGGTTGGAGCAGGCAAGGTTCAGGCTTAGTAGCATATAACAAACAGGCAGACAGGCAAGTAAGGCACAGGTACTCTCTCTCAGCCGCAGCTGAGAAACACGTTGCACTGGCAAGGAAGGAAGGCTCTGGACCTTCCTAAATACTCAATGCCGCGCTGTGACTGGCTGGAATGAGCACATGACCTACCAGGATTGGACAGTCGGGAATCACATGGCCGCAGGGAAGATGGCGGCGCCCATGCCAACGGAATGGAAACACCGCCAGACCTCACCAGACCTAGTGACAATGTGCCCACACACAACCACGCGCAGCCAATGCCCCTCGCCAAACACCAGCACCGCTGCCAGAGATCCCCCACTATAACGACCTCACAGATAATACCCGGTGACTACCATGCAGAGAAACCCTGGCCGTGACACTGTCTAGCAATGATATGGGGCTATAAAATGCCGGAAGTAGCGGATCATGACCCGGCTTAGGATGTACCTAAATAGTAGCAGAATTAAAATGTGGAGGGATATAGTTATTCTTAAGAATAGAATTATAGAGAGAAACTAGAGGTGGACAAATATTATTTTGTAATATTTTAAAAAAAATTCCCAGAAAAGCCGTCTGGGCCAGGAGCTTTTAACGTCTTTAAGTTTTTAATACCCTCAGTAACTTCTTCCAAAGTAATTGGGGTAATAAGCCTGTCAGCCTGTTCCTGAGTGATAATAGGAAGAGTAGTATGTTCCCAAAATTTCTGCTTCTTACTTTCGTCAATGTATGGATCTGAATAAAGGTCTTTATAAAGTCACCAAACAGGTCAGCGATGTCTTGACCTTATTTAATCATATTGCCGTTAGGGCCTAAAAGAGATACAATAGAAGCGGGGGAAGAATGATTCCGAATCAAATTAGAGAGGAGGCGTCCCGTTTTATTGCCATGTTTATAGAAGTGACAATTATTAGTAAAGGTACGGCGGGCAGCAAACTGATCAACAACAGCATCAAAGTGAGATTTTGCCTTTAAATAAATTTCTTTATTAGAGGGGAAAGGGTTGACCTTAAAATGTTTACAGGAGTCAGTTAAGTCAGACTGGGCCTGCAGATACAATTTGGAGCATTCTTTTTTATGTTTGGAAATGTAAGCTATAATTTCTCCTCTGAGGACTGATTTGGCAGTTTGCCAATACAAAGATGGGTTGTCCTTGTGAACATTATTATTAGTTTCATATTCACACCACTTTGCTTCCAACATGCTACGAAAATTAACAAAGTTTGCAAGATATGCTGGAAAACGCCATGGTCTGTAAGAACCCCTATCAACCACTGGAGCCATAAGAAACCATATTAACGCATGGTCCGAAAGACCAATGGGATCAATACCAGAATCCTCCACCCTAGTTAGGAGAGGCTCAGACAATAAAATATAATCAATCCTAGACAAAGTAGAGTGCGCTGCTGACAGACAAGTGTATTCCCGGTCAGTGGGATGTAACACTCTCCAAACATCCAGCAATCTCAATTCCGAGGCCATTAAAGGAATACCTAGTGAGGGGGGATTACGTATACGAGTTGGAGGGCGTTTTCTGTCCATATATTCTGAGAATACCATATTAAAGTCCCCTGCAAATATGATAGATGAGTCTATATGTACAGATAATTTAGCTAATAGTATTTGTAAAAAGCGCTTGGAATATACATTAGGAACATATAAATTGCATATAACAAACTTGTCACCCAAAATATTCACCTCAGATATTGTATATCTAGCAGAGGGGTCAGCATATAAAGAAAGAAGTGTGGGGGAAAGCTGATTTCTAACCAATGTGACAACACCTCTTTTTTTAGAGGCGTACGAGGCTGATCACAGGACTGAATAGCCCATACAATTAGGTTTAAGGACTTCAGGTGGCAGCAAGTGGGTCTCTTGTAGCATAATGACATCTATATTCAGTTCTCATATATATGTGAGTATTTTCTTGCGTTAGATGGGGGAATTAATCCCACCGATATTCCATGAGCTAAACTTCAATGGGGCCATATCAGAGGATGAAGAAAATCTAAAAATATCAGCACATATGTATCAATTGCAGTATATATTGAAGTTAGCAAAGAGTAAATAGATAGTATAAGCAATACCATTGGGATCACAGAATTGATAGCGAAGATGTCTTGAAAGGAGATTATCCTGATTGAAATAAAAGGAACAAAAAATAGGGAATTTGCATAAAAGAAACTATAAAAAAATAAATTGGGGGAAATAAAAATGAGGGTACAATCTTCATAACAAGAAATAATTTAAAAAAAACATAGCAAGGCAAATGTAACCTTGCAGGCCATCAGGCCACAATTGGGACTTCCTAGCAATAAGAATAGTAAGCTACAGCAAACAATATCTGTATCACGGGGACACGGCGCTAAGGAGCCGCAGCTAGTGAACGCATTCCACATTAAGTAAGCAGCCATAGACAGTATAGCAACAAATATCGTATAGCAGTGGAATGCATACTTATAAATAGTGACGGAATAGTCGCCACCGCCAGCGACAATAACATAATAATTCAACAGTAAAGAATTAATATAACATAGGATCATTAGAGATCAAAATGACAACAATGCATAAGCGTAACAAAACACATCCATAATTATATGAGAAATAAAAAATGGTTTAAGAGCATATGTATAAGAAATAGGGGATAACATATATAACAACTATCAGTAGGCACATTTTGAATTATTCAGTCACCCCTAGGAGTCCGCATGAGGAGGAGAAGAATCACCATTCACAGCTTCAGCTTCTTCCCGAAGATACGCCGTAGCGTCATCTGGGGTTGAGAAATCCAAGTAGGAATTTTCAGTAAACAGACGAAGTCTTGCTGGAACCATTAAAGCAAAACGGCGATTTTCTTTGACCAGCACCAGCACAAACTGAAGTAAAAGCTTTACGGGCCCTGGTTACTTCCGCAGAATAATCCTGAAAGATATACAGCTTGTGACCCTCCCAAACCAGGGAGCGCCTTCTCCTAGAAAGTTGCCATATTGCCTCACGGTGCAGAAAATTCAAGCAACGAAATATCACCACCCTTGGTCGGGCGTCTGGTTTATCGCGGGGTGGACCAATACGGTGTGATCATTCGACAGTCACGTCAGTACAAGAGTCACCGATTTCCAGCAAGTCCAACAAGGATGTAGTAATAAAACGTTATAGGGACTCACCCATAACGGATTCGGGCAGTCCCACAATGCGTAGATTGTTCCGCCGTGAACGGTTCTCTAAATCGTCCAATTTATTAAGAGTATGAAGATGATGCTTATGAAGTGTATTATACTGTTGTTTCAGTGTGAACACATCTTGGAACACTTCTCCCATTTTAGCTTCATTAACCTACACTTTTTTCTGCAGCTTTACAATATTGTTGTTTGACTCTTGCAGTGCCTGCCTGAATGAGTCTGCCTGTTCCTGCATCAGAGGGGCCATGGTGTCTCTAATAGCCTTCACTATATCAGCATAGGAGGCTAAAGCAGGTGCAGGGTTTTCCCCACTCTGAGAAATAGCTGCTGACAGAGATGGAGGTGAAGGAGAAGCTTGGGGCTGTGTTTGCAGGGAGGTCGCAACCGCCATCTTGGATTCTCGCTTCTCCCAGTCTTAGCGCTGGTGCTGTTGTTTACTAGGCATGGAGAGAAGTAAATACCTCTCCATGCACTGCTGAGACTCTCTCTGAGGTAGCGGTGGCGGTATTCCGGCTCTTAAGACCCGTGGTGGGGCCCGAAAATGGGTTGTTAGCTGCTGGCTTCCAGGAGCAGCACTATTTCGTGGCCATCTCCGTTTGGGGGCGAAGCCGGACGTCCTTAGTAATGCCTTTAATTGCACTTTGTAATGTAAATGGAGTATGTTCACACACTCTCTAATAGTAGTGGAAGGTAAACAAATAAATATTTAATAAATTATATTATATCAGCGTTGGCAGCAATAAGAAGTGCTGGTGCAATACAATACATACATTATGTACAACCAAACAACATGGTTGTGCATTAGAAAATGAACAGAATATTGTTTCTGTATTGTTCTGCTATTACCTATCTACTAAATCCAATGTATAGAGCAAATTATATTATGTCAATCAAAAAAATAGCAACAGTAATTATTAAAGTGCTAGTGCAATTCAATCCATCTATCATGTACAAGAAGCAACGTGATGGCACAGAACGGAAAAAAATATTTTTTAAGCATATAAATGTTAAATCCAAAGTGCTAAGTGCAAAAATTCATAACGCAATTGAGAAATGGTAAGTATATCTTCTATACACTCACAAGTGTCACTGTTTGGACATATATCAAACAGGTTTCCTCCATAAATATATTGGATCTTATGATGTGGTATCTTATGCTATTGGTGAATAAAAGTTTAAAAAGGTAAATTTAGAATAATTATAAACACAAATGTCATAAATTCATGAATAAATAACTGCATCAATTATATCAATAGTAAGAATGCAGTAACACCACGGACCTCACAGTTCTAAAATTGCGAACTATCAAAGATTGAGGCGTCCCTTAGTATATGTCTATCATCAGTGACAAACGCAGGATTTTGAAAGGGGGGTTTCCAATACTTGGGTACAAAACCAATGGCAAGAAATCTCACCAGATACAGGCAGCACTCCTCAGATACTCAGTAATCCAAGCTTGTTTATCCATTACTGTGCAACCTTTCAGATGAATTTATTACATATTTCGTCAATGACGAAATATGTAATTATTGAATCTGAAATGTTACACAGTACTGTAATAGATTAACAAGCTTGGATTATTGAGTACCTGAGGAGTGCTGCCTGTATCTGATTGTATGTTCAAGACCGAGCGGTCTGCTTAGTTCTTAGGATCTGCACCCCAGCTGTTGAACTTTTTTATTTGGAGTGCTGGTCTACTTGACTATATTTATGCAGAGCTTTTCAGCTCCTCCAAGAAATAAAACTGCAAACATACACAGTGACATATACACACACACAGACACACACTAACACAGACACACACTAATAAAGCCTACACACACACACATACACACTGACAAAGCTGACACACACTCTGACACAGACACACTGACAAAGCCTACACACACACGTACACACTGACAAAGCCGACACACACACTGACAGACCCACACAGACTGACACACACACACTGACAAAGTCTTGACACACACACATACACACTGACAAAGCCTATACACACACAGACTGACACACACACACACACACACTGACAAAGCCTAGACATACACACTGAAATACATACTGACACAAACACACCTCTCACTTAATAGCACAAATTCAGCCACATACTGTAAATATAGTGCTGGCATGGCTAATTATAGAACACCTCTCCGCACCCCCCCGGCTCCCCTCACATGTAATACATTACACCCACCTGCGGTGCGGCTCTGGGAGAGAGTGCCGATCACTGACTTACCCAGTAGGCTCCAATCTCTCAGCCTACCACAATGCCAGGGCACCATGGGAACTGCCCAGGAGGAGCTGCGTGCTACCGCTGCAGCTCCCCTTACAGCCAGGTCAGTCAGCAACAGTTCAGGTTGTTTAAAAAAAAAAAAAGAATTTGAAGCTGCGCTGCGATGGAGTAGCGTGCAGGGGGGGTTTCTAGGTGCTCGGAACCCCCCCTGCATGCGCATATGATCATAATGGTAGTATACCCTAATAGAGAGTGCTGAAGCTAAGACGTGGATCCAGCCAATGAGCAGCCACTAATGTTACGCCCTCGTGGGTCCCAGCCAATGAGCGGCCGCTAATGTTAGGCCGCCGCTGATTGGCTCGCGGCCCGATACTAATGACAACTCATTCTCATGAGTTGTCATTCGCGTACTGTAACAACATGCTTAAGTGTGTTGTTACAGTGTGTCCGTGGCCCTTATTGGATTTCTGCGGAGAACGTTGTGCGACAAAAGGTGAGTATTGGTGTTTTTTCGGGTACTTCCATAGGATACTTTACGGTGACAAGGGGACGTGAACGTCTGGCTGTAGGTCTTGTGTTTTTTTTACTTTCTTTACAGGTGAACTACACGTACCAGCGGGCCCTTAATGCCCTGCATGCTGGTACTTGTGGTTCTCCAAGTACCAGCATGCTGGGGAAGCTTGCTGGGACCTGTAGTTCCACTGTAAAGACAATATTCATTCTAATTTTTATACACTACATACACTATCAACCCGCCACCCACCGCCCAGGGGTGGCGGGGATAGCCCGGGCTAACAGCCTAGGCCAGGGGTGCCCTGGAGAGGGTGACCACTTTATTGGGGAGGTCCCCGACTCCGCAGGCCTCGGCTGACTAGCAGTCAGGACTGATGCTGCAGCTGGGGGTCCCCTGTTTGTGGCATCAGCCCCCCACCAGAAAGGGTCCAGTGCTGGTTTTAATTATAGGGGTACCCCTACGCAATTTTTTTCCCCCTATAATTAAAACCAGGACTGCCCTGCAGCCTGGTGCTGGTACCTAATTTACGATGGTACCCTACTCGTTTTGTTCCCCATAATTTTAGGTACCAGGACAGGCTGGCAAGTCCGGGGCTCGTTAAGCTTTAGGGGGGGACCCTATGTAATTTTTTAAATATAATTTAACCCATTTTTTACAGGTCTTAACACACAAGCAGCCAGCGCATATCTCACTGATATGTGCAGGCTGCTAGCTCGGGAGAGATTTGCAGAGAGAAAACACTGCAATCTTGGGTGAGTAATCTCATCTAAACTCGCAACTAGGGGAAGAAATCTCGATCTGCTTCACCATCGGCCATCTCACTTTCAACTAAACTCAATTCTTAGTAAATTTGCGAGTTGTAAAAGGGAAAACTCACCCGAGTTTTGGTGAAGCAAAGTGTGTTTAAGAAAAAAAAAAACTCGACCAAACTCGATTCTTAGTAAATTTACCCCACAGAGGACCTCATTCAGAGGCGGTCGCACGGAGCGATTGGTCGTAGCGAGCGATGTTTTTTTCAACTGTGCATGCGTGTACATGGCAGTGCACGTGCGCAAGCCTGTCTTTCCGACCGCAATCCTCTTGCTCGTTAGTCACTATGAGGTCGTAGCTGTGATTGACATTTCGTGCCGTTTGTGGGTGGTTACAGGGGAATGTGCTTGTGAACGGGGGTGTGGTGTTGCGGATGCAGGCGTGGTTAACCTTAAAAAGGGCGTTTTAAGGGCGTGCATATATTACTGAGCGAGTCATCACACACGTCATCTCGTTGCAATAACGATGCTACTGCTCGTATTGCCAAAGGTAGCCCAGGGTCTACCTTAAGCATTGCGAGTGCAGGAGATGGTTTCTGCCTCAACCGATGTCTGTAGGCAATTAACACTGTAACAGGTGTTAATCGTGCTGACGTAGGTTGCTGCATGCGACCGACTCTGAATTAGGCCGTAGAGATAGGAGGTGTGCTTTCATTGTTGTGAGTGTTTCCGCGCTTCCGATGTGCATTGCGATTGAGTGCTTGTTTTGCATATTCTCAATTACTTTGGGTGCGACCGCCTCTGAATGAGGTCCAGAGAGAGAGACAGAGAGAGAATAACAGAAAGAACCAGCGGCACTCACAGTCTTAAAAAAAAAAACTTGTATTGTTGTTCCAATAGAAATAACCAACGTTTCAGGGCATGCAATCCTTTCATCAAGGTAATTGTCACAGCGCGACAGACACCAGCACGTACTTACCGGGTCTGAGATCGCTGGTCAGCAGCAGGGCAGCGGACGGGGAGCCCTGATGCCCACTGCTGTGTCCTTCGGCTTCCCCCCTGACATCCGGCGCCTGTGTACAGACTCCCCTGTGAGAAATTTAAAGGGACAGGCGCACCCATCATGATATCAAGTTTGGAGTGAGATTTGATCTTCTCCCTATTCTCACTATCCATCCGAGAGTTCCTGACAGTAACACAAAAAACAACAGAGAAACGCTTACCATTACTTTAAATAGAGATCACCACGCTGTGAATGCCAGCAGACCGGAGGATGCTGCCCATAGAGTGCAGTGTGGCGGCGTTTCCTAATCAGGCAGTCCTCTGGGGAAGGGGGCCAGAAGGGGAGACATGTCACGGTCTTCCCTTCTGGTCAGTCCCTTCACTGACTCTCTACAATATGAGCATTGCGCAATTACATTTGGCTCCAGTTATCACACAGATTTTTATACACATTATGCTTCTTACATTGGTTTTCAGGTACTGGCTCACTTACTTAAAGAGACAGAACCACACCCAAGCATATCAGTTAATGAACACCCAGGGACAAAAGATGACAAAATGTTACTTACATATGGGAAATTGGGGTACCATACAAAGTGTGACCACAAAATGTTTATATAACATTTGTCTTCAATGCACTGCACTCAAATATCTGCGGTGCCTTTGGTATAACATTTTACATAAGACTTGGAGTGCCGCATAATTCTCTTTTTGTACTATAAATATATATATAGGGAGATCCACCCTCTTACCTACATGAACTTTGGTCCATCCTTTTTAAAGATAAGCTTATTATCCACTCCCATTGCCCTTATTTATTGCGATATAAATTGGTTTTATATGCAATGAGTTTATCCTGCTCTGTTTTTAACTGTGATATACATTCTGTGTGAGCAAATAATTTTTATTTATTGTTATATGTAATTACATGAAATTATTTTACTGGTACATTGAATTGGATTATGATTTTTTTTACAGTCTATAGCTGGTCAATACACCTAATACTTTACTGAACTATTCAGTAACATTGTTGAATTGTACGATTGGTTTACTTATGCATAAGGCACGTTTTTCCACAATCACTATACAGCACCTTACAATTAATTATGGTGCATACACACGGTCAGATTTTTTTTTGAACGATATCGTCCGAACGATTTTAACGATTTTGTTTTCAAACGATTTGAACGATTTTTGTAACGATTTACTCAACGATTTGAACGATTTTTATGAACGATGGACGATTTAAACGATATTGGACAAATCTGACACAAAAAAAGGGTGGAAATTCAAATGACAAAGGGCCTGATTCAGACCCACTCGCGAGCGGCTGTCCGCTCGCAAGTGGGTCGATGTTATGCACTGAGCATGCGCACGACGGAGGGAGCTCCGTCGTGCGCATGCGCCAGACGCGACGAGCGAAGGAAAGTCCTTCGCTCGTTGTGTCCGATCAAAGGGGGCGTGCTGTCAATGTTGATTGACAGCACGCCCCCTTTGGTGGGCGTGCCGGGGGCGTGCCTCCCTGACGGGGGCGTTCCCACGGGAACGCCTCCCGTCAGAAGCCGGCCCACTGACATCACTAGTGATGTCAGTGGGAGTGATTTTGGCTCTGATAGAGCCAAAATCACTCCGGAGCTTGCGGTTGAAAACCTCAACCGCAGGCTCTGGCTCGCAATTTCGATGGTCGCGATGGTCTCGACCATCGCGGCCATCAAAATGCACGCTCGTATAGCCTGTGGGTGGTGACCCACAGCTATACGAGCGTCCAGGAGGACGCTCCATGAAAATGGAGCCCGGCCCTCATTCAGAGCGTGCGCTCTGCTCAGAGCGTACGGCTCTGAATGAGGGCCAAAGATTGGTTCAAAGTTAATGATTGACAGGGAAATGGTGGGTGTGACTAGCATGAGGGAATAAAAAGCTGGGGGCCATTTTAAAGCTTTGCATTTCTTGCTCTGTGGCTAGTTTGGTTCAGTTTATACCAGCTAAACGTCGTTGCATTGCTAATTTGCTTCACTTTGTTTTTGGCTTGCCTTTTGCAAAGTGTGTTTATTGTGACATAGATCCCATTCGTCAGCAAATGAAGGTGGCCTACGCAGGAGTCGCAATTTTGACTGAGAGGGAGAGGGCTGAGAGGAGGAGGAGGCCTCGCTCTTGCTAGACAAAGGAGTGGCTCTTGCAGAGAGATACCAAGGGCCTGATTCAGAGCCGCTCGTAAGCGGCCGCTCGTTCGTTCCAAGTGATGTTTGCACAACTGCGCATGCGTACGGATCGTAATACGCATGCGCGAACCAGTCAGTGCGGCCGAAAATCGTTTGTTCGCTAAATAGCGAATGCCTGCTATTTTGAGTGACATGAGGAGGCGTATGTGGGTGGTAACAGGGGAAGGTGCTTGAAAACGGGGAGTGGAGATCCGAACGCAGGCGTGCTTAAAGGTCAAAATGGGCGTTTTATGGGTGTGCATAATTAATACAGCAGCGTCATTGACCACGTCACTGGGTTATTTTATAGTCAGAACTGCTCGCATGATTGCGGTAGGAAAAACCAAACACAAGAATAGCGAGCAGTTCATACGCTGGTCGATGTACTCGATTAATCTATAAATAGTGGACATGACGAAGGATGCGAGCGGCCAGGGGGCGTAGTTTTCCAAAAAATGACCGCATGTTTGGTTTGCTCGTTCAGACCTAGAGGCGTGAACAGACCGCAAAGAGCGAACGGTTCATTTGAATAGCGTCCGGTTCTGAATCAGGTCCCATGTCCCATATGCCTTTGCTCATGGAAATCCGTGAGAATAATCCAGATGACTACCGGAATTTCTTGCGGATGGACGACGTCGTCTTTCTGGAGTTGCTGCAACTTGTGACTCCTGTTATTCAGCGACAGGATACGAATATGAGGAGGGCCATATCGGCTGAGGAGAGGCTGATGGTTACCTTACGATATTTGGCTACCGGAAGATCCTTGGCTGACCTGAAATTTGGTTCCCTCATTTCACCTCAGGCATTGGGCGTCATCATTCCGGAGACGTGCAAGGCCATATGCCAAGCCCTCCAGCCCCAGTACTTAAAGGTATTTTAAATTATTATTTTGATTTGCAAGTAATGACATAGTGTTTTTTTTTTTATAACCAACTGACTGGGGTAATAAATTTGTAGGTAAAAGGTCGGAATCGGCTCCAAAATATCGTTGATGACGTTATATGTTTGCCGATTTTCATTATCCCCGTATTCAATTTAATTTAATTACATTTAATTAAACTTTTTTTGCTGGTGAAAAGTCAATGTAAAATAGGGGGATACATTTTTGCCTGGCTTTAGCAGGTTAAAAAAAATGCAGATTTTGGGGTTTAGGGGTGCAGCCAGGGGTGGTTTCTAAAAATAAAGTGAACAAAATGTGTAGGGTTCAACTGTATTTTAGAAATCAACCCAAGGCTGCAGGGACTAATAGGCTATGGGGGTAATAGGGGGGCCAAAGAATGCAAAACTTTTGTACTTTACAGTGGGACTACAGGTGCCAGAATGTCTGCCCTTTGGCATTTGTGGAACTACAAGTGCCAGCAGACATGCGGCACCTGTACCCCCACTGTAAAATAAATAGTAAAATAAAGACAAAACATACACACCGTGACAAGTATAACTTTATTTCATACCCCTACCCACTCACACATACTTACCTATACCAGCCGGTCTGTCCTCTTCTCCAGTACAATCCTTAATGATTGCCCCTGCAAGTGAAAGAAAACATACTCACCTATATCCTGGCGCTGGTCTGCACACCATCCCCAGAAACTTTGACAACCAAAAAAAGGAATGCTGAGCGCATGCAAGTGGGTCGATGTTGCCCTAGTGCGCAAGCGCACGACGGAGGGAGCTCCGTCATGCGCATGCGCGAGACCCGAATAGTGACGGCCAAGCCGTCGCTATGGGTCTCGCACCAAAGGGGGCGTGCTGTCAATGGTGATTGACAGTACGCCCCCTTTGGTGGGCGTGCTGGGGGCGTAGCTGCCCAGATGGAGGCGTTCCCATGGGAACGCCTACCGTCTGGGGCCGGCCCCACTGACATCACTAGTGATGTCAGTGGGAGTGCTTTTGGCTCTGATAGAGCCAAAAGCACTCCGGCTTTGCGGCAGACAAGACCCTACCGCAAGGGTCTTGTCGCAAGACCGATGGTCGCGATGGTCTTGACCATCACGACCATCTTTTTGGCCGCTCGCATAATCTGTGGGTGGTCACCCACAGCTATGCGAGCGCCCAGGAGGCTGCTCCAATAATAGGTAGGATGGCCCTGATTCAGAGCGAGCGCTCTTGTCAGAGCGTCCGGCTCTGAATCAGGCCCACTGTTTGTCTACCGCATAAGACATTTCCCACATGGGTAATGTCAGATGGGCACTGTCATGTGGGAAATGTCAATTTGCAATATGACAATGTCAATTGTCAATATGCAATGCCCACTGTAATGGTGGTCATTATACAGTGCACCCAGTAGTAATAATGCCCCCTGTATTAGTGCCCCCAGTAGTAATGCCCCCTGCAGTGGCCCCAGTAGTAAAGGCCCCTTTAGTGAACCCAGTTCTAATGCCCTGTTAGTGCCCTATGTAGCAATGCTCCCTGCAGTTACCCAGTAGTAATGCCCCTTGAAGTGCCCCCATAACTTTGGCCCCCTGTAGTGCCCCCAGAAGTAATGCCCCCTGTAGTAACCACCCCTCCCCAGCCGGGCGCACACACACACACATCCAAAAAAAAATAAAAAAATGTAAAACACACTCCAGACCTGCTGCCGTCCATCCACGCCGTCCGTTCCTCGGCAATATGGAAGTGACATCATGGGTGATGTCACTCCCATAGTGCACTGTGTAACCTAGAAAACGGAGCTCAGGAGTCAGCTCCCTTCTCCGGCTTTTGTTGGCGGCGGCGCGGGGGGCAGGGGGGGTAGAGGAGGAGCCAGGTGCCCGATGGTAACACAATGTCAGTGGGCACCCGTCAATTTGGGGGAGTGGGTTATCCGAGGGCTGGCCGCCCTCTACTGGGGGCCGCCCTAGGAAGATGCCTAAGCTTGCCTAGTGGAAGCACCGGCCCTGCATGGTTGAAAACTATCTTCAAAGGGAAAGGGATCTTTGGACAAGAACTTCTGCACCAGTAGGTATATATGAGCTATGATTGATATTTAACCCCAACTTTAAGAATCAATCAGTTCAAATTACTGATAAAATAGGGGGTGCTGCCAATGACAATATTAAATTGCTTTTAAACAAAAGAAAAGAATGTCCTCTTTGTTGGTGCACTAATGAATCAGAATAAAAATAAACTTTTAATGTAGATATTAAAATTACAAAACTTACATATAGTGAAATATAAACAACAACATAGAATAATTAAAAATAAATTAAATAAAGTTCACTGGTATCAAGTGTCTCTATTATTATCTAAATGTAAATTGTTTTAATGATCAGGTCATCAGGTAGCCACCCAGATGCGGGACGACTAATCAATCCTATATAACTGCAATGAGTAAGAATGGACTTAGTATCAATGACACTGATATATTGGGATGCCGAGCAAACTAGTAGCAATATCAAATACTGCAACAGTAACTGTTGAGTACTCCTCTATAAACAATGTTGCAAATTGATGCCTAGAGCTCTTGTTTAATGGGCGATATATATTCTCCTGGATGGCACTGTTGTAATAATAGCTACAGTTCACATATGTACATAAAAATACTCAGGATTTAATCACAGATCCCATTCGAGTAGGTCAACGCTGCTAGCACAGATTAATCAAATTAAAGCTCTAATTAAACCATTAAGTGTGTGTATTAATAATATATCTGAATGTATCGGCCACGTGGCTAGACACACCCCAATGTGTTGCAACTGAATATTATTGTGATAGCTTAGATCATAAGTTAATAATACATGGGCCTCGTTGACTGCATTAAGATACCGCGTGGCGTGACGGTACTGGAATCAACAAGATTGATGAAAAGGCTGATCTAACGGACACCGTTAAATGGTTAAACACGTGTATATCTTAGGACATGCAGGTATTAGACATCTGACCATTACCCATAATAAATATAAGCTGAAATAATAAATCATGTTACAATCGTGTATGTCTCATTGTTCTAAGGGTATAATTTATACTGCCGTACTGCTAGAGTTAATTAGTTGATAAGCTGCTGTTGAAAGTTTGGGTAGTCACAATATCAGCCAAGTAAATAGCTTGCGTGTAGATTTAATGAACACACGAAATCAGTACACTGAGCTAGTGAAAGAAAACTGTATTTATTTTAATCACTATGCAAAGTATAATGTCTTATACAGCTCACCTATCCCCTATTATTCGTACAGTGTCTTAGGCTCACGTTGTACAACTGCCTGAAATAAATCCTCTGAACATCTATTTCAGTGATTATAATAGGTAATGTAGTATATACCCAGTTAAATCTCTTGGGTCCATGTATTAATTGGTCTCAGCAGGTAACATGTTGCGATATTCTTCACTACCTATTAAGTAGACAAAACACATTTGTTTGTCCTTAGAGCCTAATATATGCATCATTCACAATACATCAACTTATAGGAACAGTGTCGCTGATCTGGGTGGGATTGAATTGACCACATTTATAATAGTGTAATCATGATATAGAGAACACAGAGCTGAGTAGTGAACACTACTCTCCATACCGACGTACGTTTCACTGATTAAGTTTTTTCAAGGCAACCCAAGTTTGCCATGGAACTGCTTAATATTCAGAAGAGGGAGCCTATCATACCAGGTCTCTGGGTCACATGTTCTACTCCACCAATACAAAGTGTCAGAGTAAGTATCTCTAACACTCTCATTGCGGATGTCACATGTACAGGCATCCTCCAATTGAATAACAAATCCCAATCTAAAAAGAAAAAGAATAACAAGTGTATTCTACATGTATATATCTTATACCTGGATCTCCTATAACATGGCTGATATAAGTTCTAGTCCCATAAGGACAATACATAATGACAGTCCTATGGATGATTCCTATGAAGCTATAGTTCCTCTGCTATATTATCAAGAACTGAGTCATTAAGCCATAATCATTTCATATACAGCCTATTAATTCAGACTGAGAATTAATAAGACTTACTGTTCTGGGGATAAGTGTAAAATATACAAAAATCACCCATATTAAATTATAATACCTGAAATAAATAGAATTACAGTGAAAAATTAGTAATATAAACTCGACAAGTGATAAAACAATATTGTATGTATGGGAAAAGAAAGCAACATTGTGATATTAGTAATAATCAGAATAATAATCCTGATATAAAGTATATATATAAAATTGAATGGAAATAAATGTAAAATTAACAATTAAAATAAAAAGAAATAATAAGTGATAGAGGTGTATCATCACTTGAAACGAAAAAGAAAATTATGTAGGAGGAGATCAACAACTATCTCCAATGGAAGGTGAAAAACAATAAAAAGTGAATGAAAACACGTGAAAACACGTGATGAAGAAAGTGAATACAAACATGTGAAAGTGAAAATTGATACATCAGAGTATAATATTGAGGAAAGTGCATGAATAATGATACATAAAAGTTATTATGAAAAAACTACAAAGAATATCTAACCTCTTGAATAAGTGAGTATGCAGATAGAATCCCTAAACCTAAAATCACATTAGTGAATTGTGATATACGTAAAGTGCTGAAATAAAAAAACAAAATGAAAAGTGGAAAAAAGATAATTCACAAAACTAATTATAATATCATATAAATATAAAAACATATTAGATTAATGTAAATAAACTACCAAATATAACTTGTTTAAACAAAAATTATTATGGTGAATCACAAATATAATTCGATTAAAAATGATCAACCTGGTTCTAGAGTCTATGGACCTCATTCAGAGTCGGTCGAAGTGGCCGCACGGTCGTATGGGAAAAGGGGCCGGATATGCAAATGATTCCCTCGCAAGTTGCGTCCCTAAGTTCGTAGTTGGCCGACCAAGGGGAGGAAGCGGTCGGAAGACAAAAAAATACGCCCCCTTCTCGTACGCATTCATCTCCGGGCATATAAGGATTAATCGAGACCATCGGGAACCATCGGAACTGGTCGTAGAGCTTAAGGTTGACCATACCCTCTCTTAAGCTCTACGATCATGTCAGTGTAAAAACCTCCCATGTCACATGTGCCATGACGCTACTTTGTTAATTATGCACTCCCATAATCCGTATGCACTCCCATAAAACGCCGTTCGCATAATGAGGCACGCCTGCATTCGGATCTCCACTCCCCCGTTTTCAAGCACCTTCCCCTGTTACCACCCACAAATACCTCCATCTGTCACTCAAACTACCGACCTGGCTGTGTTCAAGGAAAGAGAAATTTCTGATCGTAGCGGCTAGTTTGCGCACGCGCATTGCGAACTTTACGCATGCACAGTATAGCGAACATCGGTGGCGTACGACCGTGTGGCCGCAACGACTGACTCTGAATGAGGTCCTATATCCTAACTGGTCTATCCAGGTGGATCTACAAAAGGTCCGTTAGTGATGGTACATATCTTTAAAGGTTATTACATAGGGATTGGTCCCCCTAAGATTAAGCTTTTAAAAGCGTCATCCTTATAAGAATGGCGACAGGAAGTGCAGGAGGTAAGGATACCGGTGGTATAAGATATATGGTATATTGCTCATGTGTTGGAACTAAATAAGATCAGTCTAAAGTATTATGACTAATAGGAGTGGGGGTTACTATTCCCCTATAATATAGAAGAGAATATACTTTGATTAACTCGTGGTCTTGTTTAAAGGGAAAGTAAATGTCGAAGCTGAATAATTGGCTGAGACAAGTTCAGTTTAAAATTTAATCGCGGCGACGCCATCTTGCGAATGGCAGCAAGACTCCATTTTGGAAATGGGATCGCAAGACACCATTTTTGTGGTCAGCGTCAATTCAAGTTATAACTCAGGAGCTAAGAACAGATGGCAATGTTTTTGTTAACCTACCAAGGGCAACTGGAAAAACAAGCTTTCTGAGTAAAAGTAAATAAGAAGAGACAATGGGTATTTTTACATACAAATTGGGAATCCCTGGATGCAGATAAAGTATAGTTGTGGCAACTGTAATATAATATCTACACAATTGGATTTGTCTGAATCCTAGACAGAATGGCCCCAAATTCCACAGCTTGAGGTGGTAATACATTTGCATTTCACACAAGAGTCTGTGAGAACACAAGAGGTTTTGTTTTCCTTTGAACACACAACAGGTGGGGGCCTGCTGACAGAGGGCATGTAGAACTACAACCCTCAGCCATCCACACTGCTGGATGTTCACTTCGTGTATGAGAAATTATGCACTGAAATCTCACCCATTAATAACTAGCGTCCTTATATCAAACCCCGAATACTCACACACTACATATTCGCACACAAGGTTCCATTAGCATCAAATTGTATGATTCAAGTTGGTTAAGTTAGTTTAAATGCTAAGAAATAGAGGTTTTTGATATCTAAGGTATTATACATGATAAGCAAGGTGTGTTTGGTTTCGTTCTGATGCGTACGCTTTTTACAGAATCCCGGTGTTATCGGTGGAGAGATCGCATCATGCAAACTCAAGTTAAGGTTTGCAGAACTTACAAGCAACAAAATGTTTAGTTGATGGAATGTTACAGGAGGCGTTACCAGAAAGACTCCGGCTGTTAGAGGCAGGGAAAGTCTATTTGAAACAACCTGTTAAATGTATCGTTACATATGCTTCTCCTCTGGGAACCAATGAGATCAGCAGGAAGTTCCCCCTTTGTCCTGTTTCAGTCTGGGGGGGAATAAATACATGTGTCCGAACACTGGTTTGCCAGTTCATGCTGAATTTTGGGTGAACTGAGGATATCTAGCCAGAAGTCTATCTCTGGGTCCAGAGGCGCAGCGTATGTATAACTGTACTTGGGTCTGTATTATTTCCTTTTACGCCTAACTTGTGTATGTATAAATTGCGTGTAACTGACTGTACTTTTACCTGAATAATACTTGTGCATTGGAAACACAGATTCCACTCCTGTCTTTATTTGCAGTTAAACTGCGTACGCAATTAGCGTTCTGTTTAGAGGTTTTAGGCAGGGTTTTGTCTTAGAGGTTCTAGGCAGGTGAATCTTAGAGGTTTATAGGAAGGAATATACTAAAAGGTTTATTGACGAATACAACAGTGGGGGCTCATCGGTTTATCACACTATCCGATACACGATAACACTCGGTCAGTCCTCTCTCAGCAAAAGGGTGGAGGCGCCTTTTGGGAGACGCATTAGTCTTTAATTACCACAGTGTTGCTGAGAGCGTACTGCCGGTTATTGTGTAGAGGAAGCGCTGATTAGAATCCAGGGACAACAGAGGAAAAAAAGTTTGTTTTTCCTCTGTTGATAGAACCTTGTGTTTAGAGGGGTGCTGCAGTATTTGCGTACGCAGCTAAAATGCATTTTTGCGTACGCAGTTAAAAAAAAAAGTAATTATACGCTTGTGTGGTAGTCGCATAATTGTGTATGCGGACGATCGCACAATAGCGTATACGCACTTCCGGTTCTGCTGCCACATGTTTGAATAAAGCCATTGAGGTTTACATTTTTTTCTATCTACCAATATCTGGGTTAAACGTTTATTTTCTGCGCAGAGAAAAAGTGTGTAACAGTGTGTGTATTGTTGGTATGGGTAATTTATTCCCTAAAGTTAAGGGTACCGTATGATCCTTAAGGGCTAGGTGCAAGGGTTAGCCTAGTCGCTCGGTAAGCAGCTTTACCGTTCTAAACACAGTAGCAGGTGTACATGTTGTCTTTGTTGTATAGAGTTGCGTGAGAGTGGCCGACATACAAACTCTCATAGGTTTGGAAGTTACCTTACTAAAGCTTATCCGGGTCTGGAAGTTGCCTGTTTCAAAACTTATCTAGGTGTGGAAGTGGCCTTACGAAATCTTATCCAGGTGTGTGGGCGCCGCCGACTTAAATCGTTCACAGGTAAGTGAAAGTATCTTGATTGTCTTTCACCAGTTTAAATTTTTATTGAAAAGCGTAGGAGTTGTCTCAAAATGGGAGCCACGCAAACGGTAGAAATGTTAAGCAATGATGTGCTGCTAATGGAGGCTCCGATTGGATCAGCCCGTCGTATTATGCATACTAAGTACGGTACTTATGCAATAAGGTATTGTGATATATGGTTTAATATGACGAGAAAGAGTGTTAGACCGTTTCCCAGAATTGGTAGTTTTGACAAAAATGTGTTAGATAATGTCCAGGATCACATCAGTATGGTGCGATCCCGAGAGAAAAAGATTAAGTATTTTGAATGTTTAAAAATATGGCAGCATGAAGGGGATGCTTGGCTTAAAAATGTGCAAACGACGCAAATTGCCAGAAAATACATCCGCGATGCTGAGTTGCAATACGGGCGAGCCGCAAATTGGCGCACACGGGCGGCAAAGTAGCGTCGTGGAGAGTATTGCCAGTAGTTCACGCTCACCTCCCCCACCTTATGTGGATGGAGGTGCAAGTACAGTTACCAAAAATACCAATTAAAATGTAACAAGTAATTTGTACCCCTCTTAAGTAACCATAAAGAAAATGTTTATGATGTAGAAGATGAGCCTATTGTAATGTCTGCTATTTCCCATGCTGTACAAATGATAGATGCTGCATCACCACAATCACGGGTGGTGCCGCCATCTCCATCGGTAACAGCAAGGGAAGTGTTAATACACTCGGCACCCATTGAGGAAGTTGTTAATACCATACGTAGCAGCAGCAGATTAAACCCCCAGCCAGGTAACCAGGTCAGAGGTAGCAACGCTGCCGGTCTGCATCCCATTCGGACAATAACTGTTCCAAATGGAAATGCAGATGCAAACGGTGTAGTGCCCACGAGGGAAGTAGTAATGCATTGTCCATGGAAAAGAGCAGAACTGAATTCCATCATAAATGATTTCCCCAATCCCAAAAAGGAACTAGCCAAATGTCAAAGATTTTTGAGAAATTTGGGTAGTTCTCATGAGCCCACTAATAAAGATTGGCGTGTGGTGTTAAGGGCCTGCCTGCCACACAATACCGACGTGACAAAATTTATCACGGACTGTGTATTGGATGGCGACGATCCCTTAACAGACCAAGTAAACCAAGGTAACATTTCCCGCATTGTGACTCAATTGGGTGTATATTTTCCAGTAGTAGTTAACTGGAACAAAATCTTCACAATCAAACAAAAAGAGAGTGAAACTGCAGAAGAATATTGCGACCGGGCTCTGCAGGCTATCACCCAGTACACTGGGATAGAAGAGATTAAAGATAGCATTCACCACAGGGGAATGATAGTCAATATATTAATGGATGGGTTAAAAGAGAATTTAAAAACTCGGGTTCAGACCTCACAGCCTGGCTGGCGGGGACTTACAATAGATAACCTCATAGAGTCTGCCATAGAACATGACAAAAACATCTCAAAAAAGAGGGAGACCCAGAGCGAAAAATTAATGGCTGTCAGTATACAAGCTCTGGAGAGAATGACGGTAACATCACAGCCAACAGACACGCTTGCACTTGCACACACACTCATGCCAGAACAAGTTGCTCTCACTAACCCCACTCAACAACAAACACAACTCTATCCCACTAACCCAATGCAACCACAGGTCCCAGGATATCCACCCACTTCTTTTCCCCCACAATACCCTTACCCTCCCTATCCTTACCCATATCCACCACCTTTGCCCTCTGCTCAAACTTCACAACAACACATGCTTTCACCTGAATCACGGACATGTTTTAATTGCAAACAAACAGGACACTTAAGTAGAAACTGCACAGTAAAAAGAGTATGGACCCCACACCAAGGGAAACCTGGATATCCCCATAAGGGATATGCACAGAGATCAGCAAATATTCAGCAAGCACCAGCTCCAATTGTAGCCGTAAATGCTTTATTGGAGAATGGTAGCCAACGCTAGGGGTCAGGTCATACCTGTAGTCTACAGACAGTCAGGTTAACGGGAAGTACTAGGGAAGAACCGGTCTTGATGGTTGATGTAGCTGGTACTGAATATCCTTTTCTTGTAGACACAGGGGCGACCAAGTCAGTGATGAAATCTCCCGTTAATTTACAGGTGACCAACGAGACAATACCAACAATGGGTGTGACAGGTAAAGTGGAACGTTATCCTTTAACCAGACAGAAGTTAGTATTGGGCCATTGCATACCAGACGTTCTTTTCTTCTGGCTGCCGCGGCTCCTACTAACCTGCTGGGCAGAGACTTGTTATGTAAAATGGGATGTGTCATATATTGCACCCCTGATGGTGTATATTTAGATATCCCAGAGAGAATGGTATACGAGGTGCGGGATATGTTAGACACCCCACAAAGGATAATGTACCACTCTACAGTTTTAAAAGAAAATCCATCACAAGTAGATGAAATGTTGTCCCAAATTCCATATTCCCTTTGGACAAAAGATGGACAGGACACTGGATTAATGGCAGACGTAAGCCCGGTAATGATACACTTAAAAAGTGGTAGGCAAGCTCCAAAAATTCCCCAGTACCCACTAAAACAGGAAGTAGAACTAGGGGTGTTTCCAATAATCGAGCGATTATTGCAACATGGAATTTTAGTTCGTACAGCTAGTGTAGCCAACAGTCCCATCTTTCCAGTAAAGAACAGTGGTGGGAGGGGTTATAGGCTGGTGCAAGACCTTAGAGGTGTTAATAAGGTAGTAGAGAGCCAATTCCCTGTAGTGCCGAATCCAGCTGTCATCCTGATGCAGATCCCACCAAATGCAACCCATTTCACTGTCATTGACCTCTGTTCTGCTTTCTTCTCTGTGCCTCTCCACCCTGACTGTCAGTACCTATTCGCATTTACATACAGAGGTGGGCAATATACATGGACATGATTGCCCCAAGGTTTCATAGACAGCCCCAGTATTTTCTCCCAGGCATTGCATGACTGTTTACAAGCTTTTCAACCTGCCAATGGATCAGTTCTAATTCAATATGTGGATGATTTATTGCTATGTTCTGACTCATTTATTTCATGTGTGAATGATACTAAACTTTTGTTACTTCATCTCTCGCAAACAGGACACAAAGTGGCTAAGGACAAGTTACAGCCGTGCCAGCCCACAGTAAAATATTTGGGACATTGCCTAACCCAGGGGTTACAACATCTCACAAATGATAGAATCCAGGCCATACAAAACATGACACTGCCGCAGAATCAACAGCAAATTCGTACCTTCTTGGGAATGTGTGGATATTGCCGAATGTGGATCCCAGGTTTTTCTATTTTGGCCTTGCCTTTACAGGAACTAGTCTCTTCCTCAAAGCCCGATCGCGTCACACACACTGAGGAATCAGAACAGGCTTTTCTTAATCTTAAGGATAGCCTGACAAAAGCTCCTGCATTGGGAATACCCGATTATGAAAAACCTTTTGATTTATATTGTACGGAAGCCGATGGTTGTGCTGCAGGTGTCCTTACCAAAAACATGGTGATGCCAGTAGGCCTGTAGCATACTACAGTGCCCAATTGGACATGGTAGTAAGATCACTCCCCACCTGTTTGAGAAGTGTAGCAGCTACCGCTTTATTGGTGAGTAAAAGTGAGGACGTAGTATTGGGCCATGATATGATTGTCTACACTCCCCATGCTGTATCTGCTCTGTTGAACTCAGCTCAAACCAGACACGTCTCCTCGGCTAGGTTCACCAAATGGGAACTAGCCCTAATCGCTCCTGCAAATATTACAGTTAAACGTTGCAGTACGCTGAATCCAGCAACATACCTGCCATATGTACAACATGATGTACAAAGGGTGGAAGGAGAGGAGTTGCTGGTGGGAGGTGAGTTCAGCAGACATGATGACACCCACGATTGTATGACATATCTGAATCAGACCTTTACTGCTAGACCTGACATACATGACACACCTTTAGAGAATGTGGATGTGACTTTCTATACGGATGGGAGTTGTCATAGACAAACAGACACAGGTGAATTATGTACAGGTTATGCTGTTGTAAATGACACAGACATCATGGAAGCTAAACCTCTCAGTCCTCCTCACTCAGCCCAGGTGGCAGAGTTAGTAGCACTGACTAGAGCATGTGAACTGGCAGCAGGCAAATCTGCTAACATTTACACTGACTCGAGGTACGTGTTCGGGGTGGTGCACGATTTTGGGGCTCTATGGCGTCTGAGAAATTTTATGACAGCAGCAGGCACACCAGTTGCACACTCCCGACACATAAAACATCTCTTAGAAGCAATCCAACTGCCCAAAGCAGTGGCAGTAATTAAATGCAAAGCCCACACATGTGAGGATGACCCAGTGTCACTGGGCAACAACAGAGCTGACAAAGCTGCAAAATGGGCAGTGGGGTTAAAAATGCCTTCTCCAATTGAAACAATTATGTCATTCAAAACCATTGATATGCTGAAATTAATTGAGATGCAAAATTTGTGTTCAATTCAGGAAAAATCCATATGGAAGTCCAAGGGGTGTGGGCAAGAGTCCTCCGGGCTCTGGAGGGACAGACATGGTAAGCCAGTAGCCCCCAAGGCATATTACCCCAGCCTGGCTGAAGCAGCACACGGTCTGACTCATCTGGGTAAACAGGGCATGTGCAAGTTGGTGAGGTCATACTGGTGCGCTCCAGGGTTTTCTTCACAAGCAGAGAAGATCGCAATGTCCTGTCTGACCTGCTTGAGAAAGAACATAGGGAAAGCGATCCCTACCGAACCGTCCCACATTCCACCGACTGATGGACCTTTCCAGGTGATACAAATTGATTTCATCCAATTACCACCCTGCAGGAACCTTAAGTATGTATTAGTGTGCACAGACGTATTCTCTAACTGGGTTGAGGCCTACCCAGCAGCCACTAATACTGCTGCGTTTACTGCCAAGAAAATAGTTCAGGAATTTGTATGCAGGTACGGTATCCCTAGAATCATCGAAAGTGATAGGGGTACCCATTTCACAGGTGATGTTTTCCAAAATATGTGTAAGCTGATGGGTATTAATAGCCGACTTCACACCCCCTACCGACCGCAAGCCAGTGCCAAGGTAGAGAGGATGAACGGGACTATTAAAAATAAGCTAAGTAAAACCATGGCGGAGACTGGACTAGGATGGCCAGAAGCTTTACCTTTGGTCCTACATAGTATAAGGACCACTCCTAGATTTCCTCTGAATCTGTCCCCATTTGAAATATTGTTTGGTAGACAACCTCATTTGATTATAAGTCCACAGGAAGATCTAAAGGGTAACAACGAGATAACTGTGAAGTATCTTATATCAATGAGTAAGCAGTTAAAGCAACAGCAGCAGAAACTGAAATTGTTGTCTCATGATATGCCTGAAATGAACTGCCATGATGTTGAACCAGGAGAATATGTAATGATCCGAAATTTCTTACGTTCAGGTTGTTTGACTGATCAGTGGGAAGGTCCGTACCAGGTGCTGCTGACAAGTACTACATCTTTGAAGGTGGCCGAGAGAGATACCTGGGTCCATTCCACTCACTGTAAAAAGGTCAATCAACCGGTGGAGAAACAGGTCGGAGACAAAGCTGATAGTATGGATCTGTCACTCGCGAGCTTGTTCCGGGAGGATTGAAAAGGTTGTAGTGAGATACCTGAACTGAGAGAAATTTGCAGGTCTTGTTGTGACAATGGACGGGCCTGCTGTGTTCATTTTCATATTCTCTTTTAGAGTGTTCACCATCCTGGTCAGTTCGGGAATACCCAGTGTCTGTGATGGGGGACCTATTGAGGAAACAGGAGCTGATGGCAAGTCTGATGGAGTGGAGAAAGGAGGAGTGCAATGCCAATCAGGGGAATGTCTGACCAATCTTAGTACTGTTATTGTTAAGAGAGCTGTCATTCCGGATACTCGGGGAAGGTGTGAAGGGTTATCGTCTGAAGATTCCTGTATTTGTGAGTTTTGTGGGTCCCTAGTTGATGAGAACTGTATTCAACGGTGCCAACCTAAATATAACCCGTACTGGGGAGGGTATCCTTTAGAGGATTATCACAGCATGGTAGGCAAAGTGTTAAATTAAACCGATTGCTGGGTGTGTTCACATGTGCCACAGGGACAGCATAATGTAGGGTTGGTGCCATTTCCGCTGAATATCACGGAAATTTTAGAATTACAAAAGGGGAAAACATTGGATGGAAAATTCCTCTCATCCAAACCGCCTCATTTCAAACTCTATCAATTTCAAGTAGATAAATCACTTTTGTGTTTAAACATAACCAACCCCAATAAACCCGGAGGTTGGGAAGTGACGGGGAATAATCAGACGATGACCTTCTCACAAAAAGCTGATAATGAGTCCATAAACTATGATCTGCTACGCTCAATTAAATCAAGAGGGAAATATTTTAGGTACCGGTATACATTGAGTTCCACCAAAGAAATGATTGGTAAAGTACCAGATGGTTATTGTGCTAAAATAATACAACCAGAAACTTGCATATACCAGATGGAAGAGCCTGAGATAGGATTGTTTGCAAGAGAAATGTGTTTAATGATAATGATGCATACCATTCCTTATATTCTCCCTGATAATGTATATTTTATATGTGGAAGAAAAGCGTATAAATGGCTCTCCCCGAGTTCCGAAGGTTTGTGTTATCTGGGAAGAGTTGTCCCAGAAGTTATGACCCTCACACATGTTGAAATGTTGGGAATACATAAAAAAAACCCGTCACCATATCCTCACACACAATATGAACCCAGAGGCAAGAGAAATATGATACCTGGTGATATGCATAAAGCCGCTCAGTTAATCAGTGAGACAACTGGCTTCCAAGTTTTAGTCGCCCTGGATCCCACCAGAATTGCTAGGGGTACATTAAATTTTAGATATATCCAGGAACTTGCTAACTTAATAGATAATATCACCGAGATGTACGATGACACATTCAGGTACACAGGGAGAGAATTGCAAGCGTACAAGAAAGAACTAGTGCAACACAGGCTAGTGTTGAATTATTTAACTGCTGTTACTGGAGGGTATTGCGTAACGTTAGCCACCCAATTTGGAGTAAAGTGTTGCACTTATGTCACCAATGATACCAGCGACCCTAAGGAGGTGATAGACCAGAAGATGGATGAGATTCTGCAGCTAAAGTGGGAATTTCGTAAGAACCATAACGCATCAGTGGCTGAAGCAGGGGAATAGATAGAAGGATGGGTGTCATGGCTGAACCCAGTGAAATGGTTCTTGGGTCTAGGAGAGTGGGTCCAGGAAGTGGTCGCCAGCGTAGGCAAATTCTTGATCCTTATACTGATTGTCATCATAGTAATTGGCATATGCGTCCAGTGTGTTCCTATTGTGTTGAAGTGTGGAAAATGTGAAAACAGAGTGAAACGAAGGGATGAAACTATGATGGTGGTCAGAAATGATATGTATACCGAGGTAGATACAGAACTGCACTACAACCCTGAGCTAGGAAGTACCATCATTTAAATGTATAATATTTAGACATGCATAGAAGATATTATTGAAATGTTATTTATAGAACACCCAGACAATGTAAAGTCTCAAATTCCCTTTCAAAACTACTGTTATAAGACTGGTGCATCCCCACATATGTCACATGATCTCCCAAGATCCGCGGTGTGCGTATAATAGTAGTTTTATGCCCCCGCCTAGAGACACATTGTTGATGGATTAAGAACCACCTTGTGCCATCCCATGATAACACTAAATAATATGTTAATGTAAGCCCAAAATAAATTTTTATAGCAGATTGTGATAGCATGTTGTTTGCTATCAAAGGGTGGACTGTCGAAGCTGAATAATTGGCTGAGACAAGTTCAGTTTAAAATTTAATTGCGGAGACGCCATCTTGCGAATGGCCGCAAGACTCCATTTTGGAAATGGGATCGCAAGACACCATTTTTGTGGTCAGCGTCAATTCAAGTTATAACTCAGGAGCTAAGAACAGATGGCAATGTTTTTGTTAACCTACCAAGGGCAACTGGAAAAACAAGCTTTCTGAGTAAAAGTAAATAAGAAGAGACAATGGGTATTTTTACATACAAATTGGGAATCCCTGGATGCAGATAAAGTATAGTTGTGGCAATTGTAATATAATATCTACACAATTGGATTTGTCTGAATCCTAGACAGAATGGCCCCAAATTCCACAGCTTGAGGTGGTAATACATTTGCATTTCACACAAGAGTCTGTGAGAACAAAAGAGGTTTTGTTTTCCTTTGAACACACAACAGGTGGGGGCCTGCTGACAGGGCATGTAGAACTACAACCCTCAGCCATCCACACTGCTGGATGTTCACTTCGTGTATGAGAAATTATGCACTGAAATCTCACCCATTAATAACTAGCATCCTTATATCAAACCCCGAATACTCACACACTACATATTCGCACACAAGGTTCCATTAGCATCAAATTGTATGATTCAAGTTGGTTAAGTTAGTTTAAATGCTAAGAAATAGAGGTTTTTGATATCTAAGGTATTATACATGATAAGCAAGGTGTGTTTAGTTTCGTTCTGGTGCGTACGCTTTTTACAGAATCCCGGTATCGGTTATCGGTGGAGAGATCGCATCATGCAAACTCAAGTTACGGATCGCAGAACTTACAAGCAACAAAATGTTTAGTTGATGGAATGTTACAGGAGGCGTTACCAGAAAGACTCCGGCTGTTAGAGGCAGGGAAAGTCTATTTGAAACAACCTGTTAAATGTGTCGTTACATATGCTTCTCCTCTGGGAACCAATGAGATCAGCAGGAAGTTCCCCCTTTGTCCTGTTTCAGTCTGGGGGGGAATAAATACATGTGTCCGAACACTGGTTTGCCAGTTCATGCTGAATTTTGGGTGAACTGAGGATATCTAGTCAGAAGTCTATCTCTGGGTCCAGAGGCGCAGCGTATGTATAACCGTACTTGGGTCTGTATTATTTCCTTTTACGCCTAACTTGTGTATGTATAGATTGCGTGTAACTGACTGTACTTTTACCTGAATAATACTTGTGCGTTGGAAACACAGATTCCACTCCTGTCTTTATTTGCGGTTAAACTGCGTACGCAATTAGTGTTCTGTTTAGAGGTTTTAGGCAGGGTTTTGTCTTAGAGGTTCTAGGCAGGTGAATCTTAGAGGTTTATAGAAAGGAATATATTAAAAGGTTTATTGACGAATACAACATAAAAAAAAAAAAAAGGTTATATAGGATTGATTAGTCGTCCCGCATCTGGGTGGGTACCTGATGACCTGATCTTTAATACAATTTACATTTAGATAATAACAGAGACACTTGATACCAGTGAACTTTATTTAATTTATTTTTAATTATTCTATGTTGTTGTTTATATTTCACTATATGTAAGTTTTGTAATTTTAATATCTACATTAAAAGTTAATTTTTATTCTGATTCATTAGTGCGCCAACAAAGAGGACATTCTTTTCCTTTCTATGGTTGAAAACTAATAAGTTCTGTCGTTTTTATTAGTACACCCTATGCTGTGTCCCCATGAAGTGGCCCCCTATATGGTTCTCCCTATAGTGGCCACAGTATACTGTAATGCCTGTTTTTGCACCACTCTAATGCATTGACAGTGCCCCCTATCACACACATCAAAAATACTGGTCAGAAAAATACCTTAATTCACCCACCTGACACAAACGTAATTTACCCTTCGCCAAGACTCAACTCTTCTATTGCACTACAGTATAAGTCATGACGTCTTTCTTCATTTGCCGTTCCCTTGAGAAAATGGATTGTGGGGCAGCTGGTGGCTGGATGTATGTAATTTTTTTTTTTCATCCTGCGCTCCCTGCAGTCTACACGTTGCAAGCAGAGGGCACACCAACGGCAGGTTGAGACATGGGCCAGTAGTTTTGGTAAACCCATGTGATTGTGGGGCATTGTACAAATACTCCTTTTAACCCTCCCTCCCCATTAAACCGGCCTTGCTAAGTTGTTTTTTTAGGAAGTATTATTTTGGACACCAAGTTTGATTTTATGTAAGGATGGCATTTCAATAGTTTCACACTGTATTTTCACAAACACCCCAATTGCATGTCACCTTCATTGTTGTTTCACTCTGTCTCTGAAAACACTGCGTAGTACATTGACCCTTGTAAATACTGTTATTTTTTGATAATCAATTTAAGAATTAAATGTGCTGAAACATATTTTATGTTTTTAATTTCAGTTCCCTGTTACAGTTGCCGATTGGCAGAACATTGCTGCGGAATTTGAAAAGAGATGGGATTTTCCAAATTGCGGTGGTGCCATTGATGGCAAGCACATCCGGATTACCCAACCCAGCAATACTGGCTCCTTGTACTTTAATTACTAGGGGTGAGCGGGTTCGGATTTCTGAAATCCGAACCCCCCCGAGCCCCCCCGATCCGAGGCCGATCCGAGTCAGGCTCGACTTTTCCCGCCTGACTCGGATCTGGAATCGCAGCAAAAAGTCATCATCCTGCCTTCCGGGTCTCGCCTTCCGGGTTTTGGATTCTATATAAGGTACCCGCGTCGGTGCCATTTTCTCACTCGGCTGTGGACAGTGAAGAGGGAGGGTGGGAGTTAGGGTTGGCTGGGCTGTGTAGTGTAGCGTAGTGCAGTATAGTGTTGTGCTGTGCTGCACTGCTGTTGTCCATAGGGGCTGTGTCCACTCCTCCAAAGTCCATAGGGGCTAGCTGTGTTGTGCTGTGCTGCTGTTGTCCATAGGGGCTGTGTCCACTCCTCCAAAGTCCATAGGGGCTGGCTGTGTTGTGCTGTGCTGCTATTGTCCATAGGGGCTGTGTCCATTCCTCCAAAGTCCATAGGAGCTGGCTGGACTGTGTTGTGCAGTCAGTTGTCCATAGGGGCTGTGTCCACTCCAAAGTCCTGTGCAGTGTCCCAGTCCTAAAGGGGTGCTGTAATGTTGTCCAGGGGGTGCTCTGTCCATCAGGGGTGCTCCCCCCAAGTGCAAAAAAACTATTTTTTCTGTGTTTGTGAATTGTGTGCGCAGTAGCCGCACGTGCATCAACAAAGTAGTGCCAAGCGTGCGCCTGTTACATAAGTAAAGGGCCGGCTGGCTTGACCGTTAAAGGGTGCTGTAACCCCCAAAGTGCACTCCAAACCAAATAAAAAAATATTTTCTGTGTTTGTGAATTGTGTGCACTGTGGCTGCACGTGCATCAACAAAGGAGCAGCGGCAAGCGTGCGCCTGTGTCCCATAAGTAAAGGGCCGGCTGGCTCATTTCTTAAAGGATGGTGTAACCCACAAAGTGCACTAGTCTCCAACAAAAAATAAAAAATTATTTTCTGTGTTTGTGTGCGCCTTAGCCGCACGTATATATCAATATAACATAAATGGAGGACCAAACTTTCTCCGATAAAAATAAAATAGGGAAAGATCAAGAACCACTTCCTCCTAGTGCTGTTGCAGGGAGTTGTTCATCATCCCAGAGAGGAAGTAGGAACACCACTACCTTTACTAAACAATTGACCCTCCAACAGTCCTTAGCGAGGAGGATGAAGTACGACAGCAGTCATCCTGAAGCAAAACGTATAACTGAGGCCTTGACTGCTATGTTGGTGTTAGATGTGCGTCCAGTATCCGCCATTAGTGCAGTGGGATTTAGACAATTGATGGAGGTAGTGTGTCCCCGGTTCCAAATCCCGTCTAGATTCCACTTCACTAGGCAGGCGATACCGAGACTGTACAGAAACGTCAGAAATAGTGTCCTCAGTGTCCTGAAACATGCGGTTGTACCCAATGTCCACTTAACCACGGACATGTGGATAAGTGGAACAGGGCAGACTAAGGACTATATGACTGTGACAGCCAACTGGGTAAATGTATCACCTTACGCAGCAACAACAGCAGCGTCACCAGTAGCAGCATCTCTGAAACGCCAGCTCGGTCCAAGGCAGGCTATGCTGTGTATCACCGGTTTCAGTAAGAGGCACACCGCCGACAACCTCTTAGAGAAACTGAGGGAAATCATCGCCCAGTGGCTTACCCCAGTTAGACTCTCCTGGGGATTTGTGATATCTGACAATGCCACCAATATTGTGCGGGCATTACATCTGGGCAAATTCCAGCACGTCCCATGTTTTGCTCACACAATAAACTTGGTGGTGCTGAATTTTCTGAAAAGCGACAGGGGCGTGCAGGAGACGCATTGGGTGGCCCTGAAAAATTTCTGCCCACTTTTGCCATTCAGCGACTGCTTGCGCCTGTGTCATAAGTAAAGGGCCCGGCTGGCTTGTCCGTTAAAGGGTGCTGTAACCCCCAAAGTGCACTCTTCTTCTTTTTTTTCTGTCTTTGTGAATTGTGTGGGCTGTAGCCGCACCTGCATCCTCAAAGCAGCAGCGACAAGTGTGCGTCTGTCTGTTAAAGGGTGGTGTAACCCTCAAAGTGCACTCCACAAACAATAAAAAAATTCATTTTTTTTCTCTTTGTGAATTGTGTGGGCTGTAGCCGCACCTGCATCCTCAAAGCAGCAGCGACAAGCGTGCGTCTGTCTGTTAAAGGGTGGTGTAACCCTCAAAGTGCGCTCCACAAACAATAAAAAAATATTTTTTTTCTGCCTTTGTGAATTGTGTGCACTGTAGCTGCACGTGCATCAACAACGGAGCAGCGCCAAGCGTGCGCCTGTGTCCCATAAGTCTGTTAAAGGGTGGTGTAACCCCCAAAGTGCTCCAAAAAATAAAAAAAATTTTTTTTTCTGTGTTTGTGACTTGTGTGTGATGTAGCCGCACGTGCATCAACACAGTAGCAGTGCCAAGCGTGCACCTGTGTCATAAGTCAAGGGCCGGTTTGGACATCTGGTCCGGACTGAAGGACTTGCCAACAATTTCTGACAAGTCTACTGTCACTGCATATGATACTGTCCTCAAAGCAGCAGCGACAAGCGTGCGTCTGTCTGTTAAAGGGTGGTGTAACCCCCAAAGTGTGCTCCAACCAAAATAAAATAATCTTCTTTTTTTCTGTGTTTGTGTGTGAAATGTATGCGCAGTAGCCGCACCTGCATCCTCAAAACAGCAGCGACAAGCGTGCGTCTGTCTGTTAAAGAGTGGTGTAACCCCCAAAGTGCGCTCCAACCAAAATAAAATAATCTTTTTTTCTGTCTTTGTGTGTGAAATGTATGCGCAGTAACCGCACCTGCATCCTCAAAGCAGCAGCGACAAGCGTGCGTCTGTCTGTTAAAGGGTGGTGTAACCCTCAAAGTATACTCCACAAAAAATAAAAAATTCTTCTTTTTTTTCTGTCTTTGTGAATTGTGTGGGCTGTAGCCGCACCTGCATCCTCAAAGCAGAAGCGTCAAGCATGTGTCTGTCTGTTAAAGGATTACATCGGTGACAGCATCCAAGTAGGCATGTCAGACAGTCCGTACCTGTACTGGCAGGAAAAAGAGGCAATTTGGAGGCCCCTGTACAAACTGGCTCTATTTTACCTGAGTTGCCCCCCTCCAGTGTGTACTCCGAAAGAGTGTTTAGTGCAGCCGAGAACCTTGTCAGCGAAAGGTGTAGGAGGTTGCTTCCACAAAATGTGGAGAAGATGATGTTCATAAAAATGAATTATCAACTCTTCCACTGAGACCAGCCTCCAGAATGTACAGAGGGACCTGTGGTTGTGGATTCCAGCGGGGACGAATTAATACTCTGTGAGGATGAGGATGTACACAACACTGAAGAGGGTGAGAAATCGCTGGATGACCAGGATGAGGACGACATCTTGCCTCCGTAGAGCCAGTTTGTGCAGGGACAGATTAATTGCCAGTTTGTTTTGTGGGGGCCCAAACGAACAAATCATTTCAGCCACAGTCGTGTGACAGACCCTGGCGCTGAAATGATTGGTTTGTTAAAGTGTGCATGTCCTTTTTATACAACATAAGGGTGGGTGGGAGGGCCCAAGAACAATTCCATCTTGCACCTCTTTTTTTTCTTTGCATTATGTACTGTTTGGGGCCTAGTTTTTCAAACTGCCATCCTGTCTGCCACTGCAGTGTCACTCCTAGATGGACCACGTGTTTGTGCCGCCCACTCGTGTCGCTTAGCATAGTCATCCAGCTACCTCGGTGCAACCTTTTGGACATACAAACACTAGTGTGAGGTGTGAGGTGTTCAGAATAGACTGGAATGAGTGGAAATTAAGGTTATTTGAGGTTAATAATAGCATAGGACCAGAAAAAAACACAAATTCTGTTATTTTAGCTGTTTTTATGCTTTTTTAAAAAAAAATACAGATCCAAAATACAAAACCCAGAACCCAAAACACGGAAGGGTGGTTTTGGCAAAACCAATCCAGATCCAAAACACGAAGAAAGATCCAGATCCAAAACCAAAACACGAAAAGTGGCCGGTGCACACCCCTATTAATTACAAGGGCTATTTCAGTATCGTCCTAATGGCAATAGTTTCTGCCAAATATGAATTTATCTTCATTGATGTAGGAAAGAATGGTCGAGCCTCCGATGGTGGATCATTTAAAAACACAACCTTTTATGAAAGGATTGAGAAGAACATGTTACAACTTCCTACTGCTAATGATTGTTCACATGGGTTATCATTTGTATTTGTGGGTGATGAGGCATTTGCCTTGCACAAACATGTCCTTAAGCCATTTGCCCAAAGAACATTGACACCAGAAAGGCGAATTTTCAACTATCGTCTATCCAGAGCCAGAAGAACAGTGGAGAAAGCCTTTGGGATTTTGAGTAATCGTTTTAGCATTTTCCACACGGCTATAAATCTGCGTGTGGATAAGATAAATTGGGTGGTTCTGTCAGCATGTGTCTTACATAACCTTTTGCTGCGTAAAACCCAAGGACAACCCAGTTTGACAACAGGAGTTTCCACTGAACTGGCACTTCCACTTCCACTTTACAAACTCTGTCAATCCTCCCTTGCTTCCCCAAGGTGTCACAGCAGTGGCAAAGCAAATCAGGGACCGATACGTCTCTTATTTTAATGGTGAAGGTGCCGTTCCCTGGCAGGCAGACCGTGCCTAAAAGTTTTAAAAAAATTACCTGACATACAATTTGTACTTACAAGGAAAAATAAATGTAACCCTTCTTTGTTATATGTTTTCCTGTGTTGGCCTTTTTAAGTTGTCTCTTTACTTATTTTGTTCTTGTACATTACAAAATTAAACAAACCTGGGAGTAACGCAAAAGTTTCAGAGACCCAAACTCCTGGCCTCTAGGTCCAAAGCATTACCACCCTAAATCACTTAGGGAAAGCCAGGGATTTTGGGGGAGTGGGGAACCCCTCAAAGAAGTTTACCCCCCTCCCCAGCACCCCCGGCTTACGCTGAAGCCTGGCGCTCTTCTCCCTATCCCTTTCAGTGTTGTGTATGGGTGTAATGTGTTGGGCAAATTATCTTAATTTTTGGAATCTTACAGTTGAACTACAAGTGCAAGCATGCCTGTCATGCTCTTGTGGAACTACAAGTGCTAGCAGCTATGTGGCACCTGTGAGTTCACTGTAAAATAGTTAAATTTGTGTGGATTTCCCCCCTACTGCAAATATACGCAATTATTAAAATATCTAGGGCCCTTTTTCGCCAAGCCACCACCCCAGGGACAATTTGGGTATTTTGTAAAATATGTACAAAAACATTTTTTTTATTCATCTAACAAATGGTCGGAATCAGGGTGGAAAATTTGTTTATTAAAACCATCCTCCTGGCCGCTCATTAACTTGTGGGTGACCACCCACAGCTTTAGCAAGCGTCCAGGATGATGGAACATCGACTCACTTGTAAGTGTTCTGCGCGTGCAAGGGGGTCTAAATCAGGCCCACTGTCTGGTCACAGATTTAAAACAATAGTTATAAATTGCAAATACTAAATACATTAATTGTTTTGCTTAATAATATTTAATTAAAATAAGTTTTAAATAAAGACAGACGAATTTTGAATTTTAAATGAAATATAAATTTTAATTTTTAAAATAAAAAAAAATAAATCGCCCAGGAATACTGGACAGAATCTTCTGGGTAGTGCCAAGCCAATGAGTGCCTTGAAAATAAAGAATACTCAGATCTGCGCTACAAGGCTTCATCAGCTGCTGCAGAAGTATTGCATGGGCAAAAAAACAAATGCAACCCAAACTGGGTAAAGCAGAAGATCAAAAAATATTCAGAACAATGTCAGCGGAAGTCAACACAAAATATGGAATGCCAAACATTCCAAAGGAAGGGCAAAGATAAGGTGAAGAGAGTCCAACATTATGGTATTATGAGCAAGTGTCCAACATCCAGACGAAAGAGAAGGAGAAATCGGGCTAAAAAAAAATTAACAAACATGCCATCAAAAAACTTGTCTACAAAAATTAGGTATCCAAAAAATCGACATGGGCAAGAGTGGCCAATACACTCCCAACAGAGAGTGAAGGGCAATTGAGGACAGCCCAGGAAGGTTTGACGGTGACGGAGGGGATCCCGATGCAGAACGGGGAGAAATTTGTGGAGGAGGAATTGGGGGAATCGGCGCATGAAGGTGACTGGCACTTCTTTCCGTGGGAAGACTTTGCTGGGGTATGTATGGGCTTATCGTCGTGGTTTCATCCACCTCATCTGTCATACCACGATAAATAAGCCCATATATAAGCCGCCGGCAAAGAAATTGGGTTCGGGGCTTCATTTTCCTTAACTCATTGCCCATGTTGATACCGAAAACTGTTAAGTCATCCGAATTTGTCTGAAGAACCTCCTCAGCACGTGTTAAAAATCTTTCAGCCCGATCAGGTCTGGAACTTGAGGCTTGCGCCCCCTTGGCTGCCAACCTACGCCTCTTCGCCGCTGGCTGGGGCTGCGGTGTTGTTGGTGGCGCCTCCACACTGCTTGCCTCAAGTTCCGTTAGCTCACTGGTTGGAGGCTCAGGATCCACTTCCTCCGTAGGACGAAGCTAGGAAAGAAAATATGAATTAATTTAAAATTATTATTAAAAATACAAAAACCAAAAAAAATTAAAATTAAATAAAAGTTAAAAAAAAAAATAGGACCTACATCACTACATACCATCTGAAATATATATTTAACAGGTTCTAGAATTTTTTTAAAAACTATATAGTCCATGAACTTACAGAATCCTGAGTCTCCGCTACTTCAATAGAAGGATTCACCTCCACGGCCGCCTCCAGTGAGCTAACTGACTGTGTCTCCGCCTCTTTCGTCAGGACAAAGGACAGGATGTCGTAATACAATAATGTTGGTTTCTTCACCTCACCTGCCCCTGCTCCCAAACGTTTGGCACTCTCATATTTTGTGTGCTCCCGCATAAAGGTTGTTCGGAAATTATTGATCTTCTGCTTTACCCAGTCAATGGTTACATTTTTGTTCATGGCCTTGCAATACTCCTGCAGTTTGACATAGGCCTTGTGTTTCAAGCCCCTGTCTGAATATTCTTTCAATTGCATATTCCACAGACACTGATTGTTTTGGTAGATTTCAAGAAATCCTGTCCAGTATTCCTTGTTACCAGGCATGTCTGAAATACAAAGATTCAAAGAGCCATTCAAAAAAACGGGTATATCAATTCTCTTAAAATTACAATAAAAAAGCCTTTAATATAAAAAAAAACTGGCCCATCAAAAATACTATATCCTATGTCGCTGAGATCCATTTATGCGCTAGCACGTGCTGTGCCTCTCCCCGTGATACCTGTGAGGGCTTCTGTCACATAACCAACATGCCAGGTTTTGCAGCAGCATAGCAGGTCCTATATGACATGCCAGGTTTTCCCATAACATCGCAGGTGAAAAAAAAACAACATGCCGGGTTTTGCAGCAGCATGGCAGGTCCTATATGACATGCCAGGTTTTCCCATAACTTCGCAGATGATAAAATAAAAACATGGCAGGTTTTGCAGCAGCATGGCAGGTCCTATATGACATGCCAGGTTTTCCCATAACATCGCAGTTGAAAAGATAACAACTTGCCAGGTTTTGCAGCAGTCGCGACGTTGATGGCCCGCTGAATACATTGTCCACAACTGGTGTCTCCTCCATTTCCCCCATCACCCCGCCCAGCCCCCGCTGCTGATGGGCTGCTGCTCATATAAAAATCAATGTCCCCGCTGGTGTGTACTCCATTTCCCCCCCCCTCCCCCCCCCACCCTGCCCTTGCTGCTGATGGCCCGCAGCTCATATACAAAATAATGTCCCCCGCTGGTGTGTCCTCCATTTCCCCCCCCCCCCGCCCTGCCCCCCTGCTGATGGCCCGCAGCTTATATACAAAATAATGTCCCCGCTGGTGTGATCTCCATTTCCCCCCCTCCCCCCCGCCCTGCCCCCCTGTTGATGGCCCGCAGCTCATATACGAAATAATGTCCCCGCTGGTGTGTCCTCCATTTCCCCCCCTCCCCCCCACTGATCATATACAAAATTATGCCCCGCTGGTGTGTCCTCCATTTCCATCCCCTTCCCCCCGCACTGCCCCCGCTGCTGATGCCCCGCTGATCATATACAAAATGTCCCCGCTGGTGTGTCTTCCATTTCCACCCCCTCCCCCCCTGCCCTGCTCCCACTGCTGATGCCCCGCTGGTATCGTTATTAACCTCCATGCTGCCGGCCCCCACTGCTTTGAAATGCTGCTAAAAAAAAAAAAAATACACTTACCTTATTTAGAGTGTCTTTGGCGTCTTCAGCTGCACCACCTGCTTGCACTCCTGGCTCTGCATCGCGCTGATCACAAAATGGAACCTCGGGGAGTGGCTGGGGAGAGGCCACCAATGAAAAAATCGTTCAAATCGTCCAAATCGTTCAAAACAAGCAACAGTGAATGATTTGAACGATATCTAAAGAAAAAGAACGATATCTGACAAATCTTACTGCAAACATGTCAGATCTCAGATATCGTTCTCTGACAAACGTGAACGCGCATCGTTCATCGTCCATCGTTCATGCATGTATAAATTAGGGGTGAGCGGGTTCGGATTTCTGAAATCCGAACCCCCCTGAGCCCTTCCGATCCAAGGCCGATCCGAATCAGGCTCGACTTTTCCCGCCTGACTCGGATCTGAAATCGAGGCAAAACGTCATCATCCCGCCTTCTGGGTCTCGCGGGTTTTGGATCCTATATAAGGTACCCGCGTCGGCGCCATTTTCTCACTCGGCTGTGGACAGTGAAGAGGGAGGGTGGGAGTTAGGGTTGGCTGGGCTGTGTAGTGTAGTGCAGTGTAGTGTTGTGCTGTGCTGCGCTGTGCTGCTGTTGTCCATAGGGGCTGTGTTCACTCCTCCAAAGTCCATAGGGGCTGGCTGGACTGTGTTGTGCAGTCAGTTGTCCATAGGGGCTGTGTCCACTCCAAAGTCCTGTGCAGTGTCCCAGTCCTAAAGGGGTGCTGTAGTGTTGTCCAGGTGCTCTGTCCATCAGGGGTGCTCCCCCCAGTGCAAAAAAAAATGTTTCTGTGTTTGTGAATTGTGTGCACAGTAGCCGCACGTGCATCAACAAAGTAGTGCCAAGCGTGCGCCTGTGTCATAAGTAAAGGGCCGGCTGGCTTGACCGTTAAAGGGTGCTGTAACCCCCAAAGTGCACTCCAAACAAAATAAAAAATATTTTCTGTGTTTGTGAATTGTGTGCACTGTGGCTGCACATGCATCAACAAAGGAGCAGCGCCAAGCGTGCACCTGTGTCCCATTAGTAAAGGGCCAGCTGGCTTCTCCGTTAAAGGGTGCTGTAACCCCCAAAGTACACTCTAAACAAAATAAAAAAATATTTTCTGTGTTTGTGAATTGTGTGCACTGTGGCTGCACGTGCATCAACAAAGTAGTGCCAAGCGTGCGCCTGTGTCATAAGTAAAGGGCCGGCTGGCTTGTCCGTTAAAGGGTGCTGTAACCCCCAAAGTACACTCCAAACAAAATAAAAAAATATTTTCTGTGTTTGTGAATTGTGTGCACTGTGGCTGCACGTGCATCAACAAAGGAGCAGCGCCAAGCGTGCGCCTGTGTCCCATAAGTAAAGGGCCGGCTGGCTTGTCCGTTAAAGGGTGCTGTAACCCCCAAAGTACACTTCAAAGAAAAAAATATATATTTTCTGTGTTTGTGAATTGTGTGCGCAGTAGCCGCACGTGCATCAACAAAGTGGTGCCAAGCGTGCGCCTGTGTCATAAGTAAAGGGCCTGCTGGCTTGTCTGTTAAAGGGTGCTGTAACCCCCAAAGTACACTCCAAACAAAATAAAAAAATATTTTCTGTGTTTGTGAATTGTGTGCACTGTGGCTGCACGTGCATCAACAAAGAAGCAGCGCCAAGCATGCGCCTGTGTCATAAGTAAAGGGCCGGCTGGCTTGACCATTAAAGGGTGCTGTAACCCCCAAAGTACACTCCAAACAAAAAAAATATATATTTTCTGTGTTTGTGAATTGTGTGCACTGTGGCTGCACGTGCATCAACAAAGGAGCAGCGCCAAGCGTGCGCCTGTGTCCCATTAGTAATGGGCCGGCTGTCTTGTCCGTTAAAGGGTGCTGTAACCCCCAAAGTACACTCCAAAAAAAATTAATTATTTTCTGTGTTTGTGAATTGTGTGCACTGTAGCCGCACGTGCATCAACAAAGTAGTGCCAAGCGTGCGCCTGTGTCATAAGTAAAGGGCCAGCTGGCTTGTCCGTTAAAGGGTGCTGTAACCCCCAAAGTACACTCCAAACAAAATAAAAAAATATTTTCTGTGTTTGTGAATTGTGTGCACTGTGGCTGCACGTGCATCAACAAAGGAGCAGCGCCAAGCGTGCGCCTTTGTCCCATAAGTAACGACCGGCTGGCTCACTTCTTAAAGGGTGGTGTAACCCACAAAGTGCACTACTCTCCAGCAAAAATAAAAAAATATTTTCTGTGTTTGTGTGCGCCTTAGCCGCACATATATATCAAATCAATATAACATAAATGGAGGACCAAACTTTCTCTGATAAAAATAAAATAGGGAACGATCAAGAACCACTTCCTCCTAGTGCTGAAGCTGCTGCCACTAGTCATGACATAGACGATAACATGCCATCAACGTCGTCTGCCAAGGCCAATCCCCAATGTCATAGTAGAGGGCACATACAATCCCAAATGACAAAGTTCAGAAAAATGACCTTAAAAAACATTTAAATCATCTGAAGAGAAACGAAAACTTGCCAATATGCCATTTATGACACAGAGTGGCAAGGAACGGCTAAGGTCTTTCCCTATGTTCATAACTAGTGGTTCAGCTTCACATGACGATGGAATCCCTCCTCCCGCTAAAAAAATCAAACGAGTTAAGCTGGCAAAAGCACAGCGAAGAACTGTGCGTTCTAAGAAGATATCACAAATCCCCAAGGAGAGTCCAAGTGTGGTGGCGGTTGCGATGCCTGACCTTCCCAGCACTGGACGGGAAGAGGTGGCTCTTTCCACCATTTGCATGCCCCCTGCAAAGTGCTGAAAGGAGCACCCACAGTCCACTTGCTGATATGCAAATTGAAGATGTCACTGTTGAAGTACAACAGGATGAGGATACTGGTGTAGCTGGCGCTGAGGGGGAAGTTGGCGAGGAGGATTCTGATGGTGATGTGGTTTGTTTAAATCAAGCTCCGGGGGAGACAGTTGTTGTCCATGGGATGAAAAAGCCCATCATGGTCACACCTGGCAGAAGACCAAACATTCCACCTCTTTGGTCTGGCAATATTTCTATCCAAATCCGGACAACAACTGTCTTGCCATATGTACCATACGTAAAGGTGAAATAAGTAGGGGTAGGGACGTTAACCACCTAGGAACATCCTCCCTCATACGGCACCTGCAGCACGTTCATAAAAAGTTACTGTCAAGTTCAGAAACTTTGGCTAAGACCGTAAGCAGTCCAGGGACACCTAAATCCCGTTGTCCTGTTGTATCCAAGCACCTGCAAACCACACCGTCAACTCCCTCCTCGTCAATTTCCTCCTTAGTCAGGATCGGAAGTAGTCCTGCAGGCCATGTCTCTGGCATGACTGACTCTCCTATCCGGGATTCCTCCGGAGGATCCTGCATTGCTACGCCTACTGCTGCCACTGCTGCTGTTGCTGCTGCTGGGAGTCGTTCATCATCCCAGAGAGGAAGTAGGAACACCACTACTTTTACTAAACAATTGACCCTCCAACAGTCCTTAGCGAGGAGGATGAAGTACGACAGCAGTCATCCTGAAGCAAAACGTATAACTGAGGCCTTGACTGCTATGTTGGTGTTAGACGTGCGTCCGGTATCCGCCATTAGTGCAGTGGGATTTAGACAATTGATGGAGGTAGTGTGTCCCCGGTTCCAAATCCCGTCTAGATTCCACTTCACTAGGCAGGCGATACCGAGACTGTACAGAAACGTCAGAAAAAGTGTCCTCAGTGTCCTGAAAAATGCCGTTGTACCCAATGTCCACTTAACCACGGACATGTGGACAAGTGGAACAGGGCAGACTAAGGACTATATGACTGTGACAGCCCACTGGGTAGATGTATCACCTTACGCAGCAACAACAGCAGCGTCACCAGTCGCAGCATCTCAGAAACGCCAGCTTGTTCCAAGGCAGGCTACGCTGTGTATCACCGGTTTCAGTAAGAGGCACACTGCTGACAACCTCTTAGAGAAACTGAGGGAAATCATCGCCCAGTGGCTTACCCCACTTAGACTCTCCTGGGGATTTATGATATCTGACAACGCCACCAATATTGTGCGGGCATTACATCTGGGCAAATTCCAGCACGTCCCATGTTTTGCTCACACAATAAACTTGGTGGTGCAGAATTTTCTGAAAAGCGACAGGGGCGTGCAGGAGACGCTTTGGGTGGCCCGAAAAAATTCTGGCCTCTGTCGCCATTCAGCGACTGCGTGCCGAAGACTGGAGCGCCAACAAACACTCCTGAACCTGCCCCGCCATCACCTGAAGCAAGAGGTTGTGACGCGGTGGAACTCAACCCTCTATATGCTTCAGAGGATGGAGGAGCAGCAAAAGGCCATTCAAGCCTATACATCCACCTATGACATAGGCAAAGGAGGGGGTATGCACCTGACTCAAGCGCAGTGGAGAATGATTTCCGTGTTGTGCAAGGTTCTCCAAACCTTCGAACTTGCCACACGTGAAGTCAGTTCAGACACTGCCAGCTTGAGTCAGGTCATTCCCCTCATCAGGCTTTTGCAGAAGTAGCTGGAGAAAGTGAAGGAGGAGCTAAGACGGAGCGATTCCGCTCGGCATGTGGGACTTGTGGATGAAGCCCTTCATTCGCTTTGCCAGGATTCCAGGGTGGTCAATCTGTTGAAATCAGACCACTACATTTTGGCCACCGTGCTCGATCCTAGGTTTAAAGCCTATGTGGTGTCTCTCTTTCCGGCCGACACAAGCCTGCAGAGGTGCAAAGACCAGCTGGTGAAAACACTGTCAGCTGAAGCGGAACGTGACACGTCAACAGCTCATTCTTCATTTTCTCCCGCAACTGGGGCTGCCAGGAAAAAACTTAGGTATCCTAAGCAACCCACTGGCGGTGATGCAGGGCAGGCAGGACCAAGTTTGGACATCTGGTCCGGACTGAAGGACCTGGCAACAATTTCTGACATGTCTACTGTCACTGCATATGATACTGTCACCATTGACAGAATGGTGGAGGATTACATCGGTGACAGCATCCAAGTAGGCATGTCAGACAGTCCGTACCTGTACTGGCAGGAAAAAGAGGCAATTTGGAGGCCCCTGTACAAACTGGCTCTATTTTACCTGAGTTGCCCCCCTCCAGTGTGTACTCCGAAAGAGTGTTTAGTGCAGCCGGGAACCTTGTCAGCGAAAGGCGTTGGAGGTTGCTTCCACAAAATGTGGAGAAGATGATGTTCATAAAAATGAATTACCAACTCTTCCAGGGAGACCAGCCTCCAGAATGTACAGAGGGACCTGTGGTGGTGGATTCCAGCAGGGACGAGTTAATAGTCTGTGAGGATGAGGATGTACACAACACTGAAGAGGGTGAGGAATCGGTGGATGAGGAGGATGAGGACGACATCTTGCCTCCGTAGAGCCAGTTTGTGCAGGGACAGATTAATTGCCAGCTTGTTTTGTGGGGGCCCAAACGAACCAATCATTTCAGCCACAGTCGTGTGGCAGACCCTGGCGCTGAAATGATTGGTTTGTTAAAGTGTGCATGTCCTGTTTATACAACATAAGGGTGGGTGGGAGGGCCCAAGGACAATTCCATCTTGCACCTCTTTTTTTTCTTTGCATTATGTACTGTTTGGGGCCTAGTTTTTCAAACTGCCATCCTGTCTGCCACTGCAGTGTCACTCCTAGATGGGCCATGTGTTTGTGCCGCCCACTCGTGTCGCTTAGCATATGTTACGTTCTGGGTTATTTGTGGACCCGGGGTGGTAGCAGGAGCGATCACAGAAGCAGATTTGTAAATAAAACTAGGATTTTTAATAAGTGCTCGAGTGGACATATAATGTGGCAGTAAATAAAAGTCCAGGAAAATATAAATGTGCACAAGAGTTCTGTGGTGGGAGCAAAAGGGTTAATGTCCAGGTAGAAACAATTAGAGCAGTCCAGGTGTGCAGGTAGTGAAACTGAAAACAAACAAGCCAGGTTTGCAGATAGTGAAACTGAAAATAAACAAGCCAGGTTTGCAGATAGTGAACTGAAGTGCAGGATGTCAGCAGGCTCAGGCACTCAGGTATGGGCAAGGGTGATGGAGGTAGCGGGGTAGTCCAGTGGGAACTAGGAGCTGACAGGCAGACTGGCAGACAGCGGATTCACAGGAACAGGAAAGCACAGAGAACTCCCTCTCAGCTAGGCTGAGATACACGTTGCACTGGCAAAGAAGGAAGGCACTGACCCTTCCTAAATACCCCATGCCGTGCTGTTACTGGCTGGAGGGAACATGTGACTCACCAGGATTGGCCAGCCGCATCACATGGCCAGAAGGCAAGATGGCAGCGCCCATGCCAAACGGAATGGAGACGCCACCAGGCCTTACCAGCGCAGAGTGACAACAGGCCCGCACAACAACGCGTGCAGCCAAAGCCCCCCGCCAGACACCAGCTCCGCCACCAGACAGCCCGCGCCCCATGACCTCACAGGTAACACTCGCCTAGCGCCATGCTGAAATACCCTGGCCGTGACAGCATAGCCTTTTGGACATAAAAACACTATTGTGAGGTGTGAGGTCTTCAGAATAGACTGGAAATGAGTGGAAATTAAGGTTATTGAGGTTAATAATAGCATAGGAGCAGAAAAACCAACACATTCTGTGATTTTAGCTGTTTTTATTCTTTTTTTTTTTTTAAAATACAGATCCAAAACACAAAACCCAGAACCCAAAACACGGAAGGGTGGTTTTGGCAAAACCAATCCAGATCCAAAACACGAAGAAAGATCCAGATCCAAAACCAAAACACGAAAAGTGGCCGGTGCACACCCCTAGTATAAATGAACGATTTTTTCATCAGATTTGAACGATTGAACGATTTTTAAAATCATTATCGTTCAAATCTGATGAAAAATCTGGCCATGTGTGTGCACCGAATTAGACACTACGATGTTCAGTTTAACATTGGTCATAAATATTTAATTTTGAGTTATTTCACAATTTATATAATTCCCTCTTGTTTATATACTGGGTTATTTATCTTTGTATGACTGTTCAAACTGATTCATATGGGAAGCACTTTAGGCGCTAATTATCAACTCCATTTTTTAATATATACAAAGCGTGGCCTTTCTCAAGACTCCACCCGTGCAGAGGACACGGGTGGAGTCTTGAGAAAGGCCGCGCTTTAACGGTCGAAACGTCGACTATGACGCTATTGATGTGAAAAAAATAAAGTACGGTTGTTTATTATGACAAAGAGAAGCCCTGGTGAGTGAATCCTGCTGAAGTGCAAATTTCTTGAATATGGATTTGGTGCTGATTGTGTACCAATGGATGATCACCTCAGTCAAAGCATGAAGGATGAAGGTTTGCTACAGAGTGTGCTGGCTGCTGTTATATACAGTCAGGTCCATAAATATTGGGACATTGACAGAATTTTCATATTTTGTCCTCTATTCACCACCACAATGGCTTTGAAATGAAACAAACAAGATGTGATTTAACTGCAGACTTTCAGATTTAATTTGAGGGTAATTACATCCAAATCAGATGAACGGTGTAGGAATTACAATGGTTTCTATATGTGCCTCCCACTTTTTAAGGGGCCAAAAGTAATGGGACAAACTAAACAATCCTAAAACTAACTTTCACTTTTTAATACTTTGTTGCAAATCCTTTGCAGGCAATTACAACCTGAAGTCTGGAACGCATAGACATCACCAGACACTGGGTTTCATCCCTGGTCATGGGGGGATTGGGCCACCGGGAATTCGGGAGAGTTCCCACTGGGCCGGACCTCTGTGACTCTCCTCCAGGCCGCACCACACTGTTGGGGGGCCGGCTGCCTTGATTGGAGCTTAGCTCCGATCAGGCAGCGTTTGCGGTTCGTAGGAGCCCTGTCTGTAATCTCCAATAGTGGCTGCATTTGCATTTTGCAATAAAGTTTTTTCTTGTATATGGGCGCAGCACGCGAGACGTCATTACCTTACGCGCACAGCACTACAGTACTCAGAAGTGGAGACTGCCGGAGAGGAGCCGCGACCAGGAGGAGAGCACTGCAGCAAGAAGATGCTGAGTACGGTGAGGCTGCTGCATAATGTGCTGCTGGGCTGCCATGGAAGTGTGTGTGTCCATCTGGGGACTCTCAAAGGCTCAGGCACTCCCACTGACTTACACTAGCCAGGCTGGCTGGTAAGCATGAATGAGTACTCTATTATTGTTATTAATGAGCCAGATCAGGAACAAGTTGTGAGTGGGGCTGGAACGAGTGGTTACAGGATCAGGCTGCCAACTACCTTCTTCAACCAGTGCTAAATTCAGGACTGTGCATGAAGTCCTCAACCTGTAACCTCTGACCTGCCCCACTGTACTGACCCTATCTGTCGCTTCTTTCATGTCCCTGTCACCTCTGTTCCGTCCCTATCCCTCTGTACTAGAGAACAGCGGTGATTGAAAGTACCCGGGGTGACGTTTCTGCATTTGTCCATCTACCTGTTTTATTGTCTCGGGCACCCGGGTCAGCTGCTAATTAGAATTTAAAAGTGCCAGGTCTCTGTAGAGAGAGTGTGTGTGTGTGTGTGTGTGTATATATATATATATATATATATATATATACATATATATACACACACACACACACAAGTTTAGTATTATGGTGGAACGGTTATGTCACATTGCTTCCTTCCTACCCAATGGCATTCACATGCCACCACTCTAATGCCACTCTGCCAGGGGGTTCTGCATATGGTAACTTCAGAGGTTATGCTGCTTTATTTACTAGCATTATCCTGATCAGTTCCCTTTGTGCAAAGCAGGTGTGAGACCTTTCTTGGTTCACATATTCAGAAGAGGGCTGGGGAAACACTGACGCAATGAGGATGGAGCTGGGCATACACCGGGGTGTTGGAAAGACACAAGGAGGCTGGAGAGGCACAAGGAGGTGAGGCTGTAGGGACATGGGGAATGAGACTGGAGAGACACGGGAGGATGAGACTGAAGAGAACTGGGGGAAGTGGCTGGAGATTATCTGCAACTTGCCGGAGTAGAAGGAAAAGGCTTAATCTTCATTTAGGCACCAGTTCTAAAGAAACCATATAACTGATACAAATGGTTTACCAAATTAGCAAATACAGTTTTAATAATAAAAAATTGTTTGATTGGGGAAGTTCACATTTTGCCCTGCACCAAATCTTCAGTTGCTATGTATTAGCTAGTTGAATCACCATATAGGTAAGGAAGACTCTCACTTAGAATACATCACACAAATATCAGAAAACTTCAAAGCTGGCATATCACGGGCAGACAAGCCTGGTAGTAGAAAGCGCGTCCAGAGGATATCGGAAGCTGGATCCTTGTTTGAAAATGGAGCCACAGCGCTTTGTACTCACAGGCTTGTTTGCCCCTGATATGCCAGTTTTATAGCTGCATTAGCAAAGTCACAGACGCAACTGCAGCAAAAAATGCAAGGAAGGCAACAGCAGCCCCCTCCACAGACCCCACCCTCACATGGGCTGCTTCCAGAAATTTCCCGGGCTGGTTTTCCATCCCAATCCGCCCCTGTCCCTGGTGATGCTCTGCCAGGCCTCCACTGCAAATGTCTTCAGTTGCTGTTTGTTCTTGGGGCATTTTCCCTTCAGTTTTGTCTTCATCAAGTGAAATGCATGCTCAATCAGATTCAGGTCAGGGGATTGACTTGGCCATTGCACAACATTCCACTTTTTAGCCTTACAAAACTCTTTGGTTGCTTTTGCAGTATGCTTCGGCTCATTGTCCATCTGCACCGTGAAGCGCTGTCCAATGAGTTCTGAAGCATTTGACTGAATATGAGCATATAATATTGCCCGAAACACTTCAGAATTCATTCTGCTGCTTTTGTCAGCAGTCACATCATCAATAAATACAAGGGAACCAGTTCCATTGGCAGCCATACATGCCCACGCCATGACACTACCACCACCATGCTTCACTGATGAGGTGGTATGTTTTGGATCATGAGCAGTTCCTTTCCTTCTCTTCTCTTCCCATCACTCTGGTACAAGTTGATCTTTGTCTCATCTGTCCATAGGATGTTGTTCCAGAACTGTAATGGCTTTTTTAGATGTTGTTTGGCAAACTCTAATCTGGTCTTCCTGTTTTTGTGGCTCATCAATGGTTTGCATCTTGTGGTGAACCCTCTATATTCACTCTTGTGAAGTCTTCTCTTGATTGTTGACTTTGACACATATACACCTACCTTCTGGAGAGTGTTCTTGATTTGGCCAACTGTTGTGAAGGGGGTTTTCTTCACCAGGGAAATAATTATTTTGCCATCCACCATAGTTGTTTCCGTGGTCTTCCGGGTCTTTTGGTGTTGCTGAGCTCTCCGGTGCGTTCTTTCTTTTTAAGAATGTTCCAAACAGTTGATTTGGCACACCTAATGTTTTTGCTATCTCTCTGATGGGTTTGTTTTGATTTTTCAGCCTAATGATGGCTTGCTTCACTGATAGTGACAGCTCTTTGGATCTCATATTGAGAGTTGACAGCAAAAATTCCAAATGCAAATGTCACACCTAGAATCAACTCCAGACCGTTTACCTGCTTAATTGATAATGAAATAATGAGGGAATAGCCCACACCTGTCCATGAAATAGCTTTTGAGTTGATAGTCCCATTACTTTTGGCCCCTTAAAAAGTGGGAGGCACATATTGAAACTGTTGTAATTTCTACACCGTTCACCCGATTTGGATGTAATTACCCTCAAATTAAATCTGAAAGTCTGCAGTTAAAGCACATCTTGTTTGTTTCATTTCAAAACCATTGTGGTGGTGAATAGAGGCCAAAATCTGAAAATTCTGTCAATGTCCCAATATTTATGGACCTGACTGTATATATATATATATATATATATATATATATATATACTGCAGCTATTCCCTTTAGGAACTGTGTAGGTCCCCTAATGAAAGAAGAAAGCGGCACTCCATGTTGAAAACCACGATGTGTATTGAAAAAATTACATGATACACCACTTCAAAGTCGACATTTCAAGGTCTCCCAGGACCTTGTCTTCAGGCCTAGTGTACTGCCAAGTGAACAAGTGAAAGTGTCTAACCTTAAATAGTTCAATAACTGTAGCGTGTCAGGGCACGCTGGACTCACCCGGCCAGCTGATAGCGCTTCCGTCAAGGGAAACCCGAAAGGCGTCACCGATGATGACATCACACGTCTCCCTGGTAACCCTGTACACCATCGTCATCACACTGGATAGGGGAGAACAGCGAAGCATAATGAAGTGTACTAAGCATAAGGTGCTGTTGTGTGGTGCTTGAGAAGCTGTGCATGGTAAAAAATGTATGTGTAAAATAAACTGTGACTGCAAATAAAAATGTAAGATGCTGGTAAAAGCAATGGTTAATAAAAAATGTGATAAGTGATAGCAAAACAAATACGAAATAAAACGTGAATATAGAAAAAATGTGTGGTGAAAAGTGAATGTGTGTAGAGTGTGATGAAAAAGAAAAGGAAATGTATATGAAAAGAATATATGTATATATTGAAAAAACATCTACATAAATGCCATATTGCATAAAAAACAGTGAAAATATATGTACATATGCGACTAATACATGGCACCAATAATGATAATTCTTACAAAAGCTAAAATAGATATATATAGAGGTAGCAGCCGACTGTAGTATACTATATAAGTCTAAATAGAATAATTATGACCAAAAAACGGTGTATTTTTTTAAAAAAGAAACTTAAAGAAAAACGTTCCAGGCAATTTTTTCATTTAAACCTCGAGGCGCTAACGTGTCCAGTAGAAAGATCCATTTGGATTCACATTGGGACAATAATTTGTTCCTGTCACCTCCACGACACAATACCGGAATGTGATCATGATTTTATATTTAAGGCTAGACAGAGTATGATTGTTAGCCTTAAAATGACGTGCCACTGGTTGGTCAACATTTTTGCCTTGTAAGGCAGATCTAATGGCCGACCTGTGGAGGGCCATTCTCTCCCGAAAAGTTCTTATAGTTTGTCCGACATAATAAAGTCCGCATGGGCATATAATGAGATATACCACAAATTGTGTTGTACACGTTAGTGTATGGCGAATCTTGTATTTAAAACCAGTATGTGGATATTTAAAATAATGTCCTGGTTCCATGTAACTGCAAGTTACGCAAGACGGGCATTTATAGCATCCTGGTTTTTTTATTTGTACAGCGGTAGCATTTCTTTGTTGTAGTCCAGAGATATCTGTTTTTACCAAGAGATCCCGGAGGTTTTTACCTCTTTTATAGCTAGGCATTAAGTTTTTCTTCTGTAATCCCGGTAACTCACGATCTCCAGTAATTAAAGGCCAGAATGCTTTGATAGCCTTAGGTACTATACAACTGGAGAGCGAATATTCTGTTACAAAAGGGATTCTATCCCTATTGCTATTTTGTTTGTTTGGGACCAATAACTCCTCTCTGGATAATTGAAGGACATCTTGTTTGTTTTTTTGGAGCTCCCTAAGGCTGTATCCTCTTTCAGTAAATTTAGTTACTACTGTATCAAGGGCTGTATCTAAGTGTCGATGGTCACTGATGATCCGTGCAGCCCTAAACATTTGTGATCGAGGCAATCCTTTCTTTAATGCTGGGGCATGGTTACTGCTATGATGTAATAAAGTATTCCTATCGGTCTTTTTATAAAAAATATCTGTTTTGATCTGATTCCCATCGATGCTAACTGTGACATCTAAATAGTTGATGTCTGTAAAACTGTAGTTAAAGGTGAATTCAACCGGTCCCTGTGTTTTGTTGATATTTTCTATTAAGGTTATAAGGGACGTTTCTGATCCTTGCCACAGCAGGAATAGATCATCTATATATCTTGTATATAGAAGGAAATTGTCAGAGATATTTTTGTCAGAAAAAAATAGTTGCTCCTCTTGTTCGAACATATAAATATTAGCGTACGATGGGGCCACATTTGACCCCATCGCACAGCCTTGTTATTGCAGGAAAAACTCGCCGTTGTGGATAAAGTAGTTTTGTCTTAAAGTCAGCTCCAATAATTGTAGAAAAAATGGAATGTCCAATTTATCAAAATTATTTCTATATAGGAATGTTCTCATAGCTTCCATCCCTTGATGATGTGGAATAATTGTATATAGATTTTTGACATCTAACGTACACAAAATGGTCTTATTGGGTACAGTACTGATTGTCCTTAATGTATTAAGAAATTCGGTAGTGTCCTTCAAAAAAGTAGGCTGTACAGAAATATATGGTTGTACTAAATAATACAGAAATTGTGCGATTGGTTGCAGTAATGAATCCCTAGCCGATATGATTGGCCGTCCTGGGGGGTTAGAAACATCCTTATGAATTTTTGGTACTGTGTATAGTACCAGAGTTTTAGGAAAAGACTGTGTTAGAGCCTCATGTTCTTTTTTTGTTATTTGACCATTGTTCAAAGCTATTTTCAGAATATTATCCAAGTTGTTCTTAAATCCAATAGTAGGATCCTCTGTGAGTTTAAGGTATACCGCACTGTTGTTGAGCTGTTGATCGATTTCAGAAAAATATTTGTCCAAATCCTGCAAGACAATACCGCCCCCCTTATCGGCTGGGCGAATCACGATGTTATTATTATTTTGTAATTTTTTTAACGCTTGATGTTCCCCTTTGGACAAATTGGTATGATTCTTAGGTTGTGCTGCATTGTATTTGCAGACCGAATCATCCAACAGCCTCGTGAACGTTTTTATTGAGGCATTTTGGGACGGAGGATCAAATGTAGATTTAATCCTCTGAGATAGAAATGTGTTGTAAGTAGGGGTGTGCACCGGCCACTTTTCGTGTTTTGTGTTTTGGTTTTGGATCTGGATCTTTCTTCGTGTTTTGGATCTGGATTGGTTTTGCCAAAACCACCCTTCCGTGTTTTGGGTTCTGGGTTTTGTGTTTTGGATCTGTATTTTTTTTTTAAAAAGCATAAAAACAGCTAAAATCACAGAATTTGTGTGTTTTTCTGCTCCTATGCTATTATTAACCTCAATAACCTTAATTTCCACTCATTTCCAGTCTATTCTGAACACCTCACACCTCACAATAGTGTTTTTATATCCAAAAGGTTGCACCGAGGTAGCTGGATGACTATGCTAAGAGATACGAGTGGGCGGCACAAACACGTGGTCCATCTAGGAGTGACACTGCAGTGGCAGACAGGATGGCAGTTTGAAACACTAGGCCCCAAACAGTACATAATTCAAAGAAAAAAAAGAGGTGCAAGATGGAATTGTCCTCCCACCCACCCTTATGTTGTATAAACAGGACATGCACACTTTAACAAACCAAACATTTCAGCGCCAGGGTCTGCCACATGACTGTGGCTGAAATGATTGGTTCGTTTGGGCCCCCACAAAACAAGCTGGCAATTAATCTGTCCCTGCACAAACTGGCTCTACGGAGGCAAGATTTCGTCCTCATCCTCCGATTCCTCACCCTCTTCAGTGTTGTGTACATCCTCATCCTCACAGAGTATTAATTCGTCCCCGCTGGAATCCACAACCACAGGTCCCTCTGTACATTCTGGAGGCTGGTCTCCCTGGAAGAGTTGATAATTCATTTTATGAACATCATCTTCTCCACATTTTGTGGAAGCAACCTCCTACGCCTTTTGCTGACAAGGTTCCTGGCTGCACTAAACACTCTTTCGGAGTACACACTGGAGGGGGGGCAACTCAGGTAAAATAGAGCCAGTTTGAACAGGGACCTCCAAATTGCTTCTTTTTCCTGCCAGTACAGGTACGGACTGTCTGACATGCCTACTTGGATGCTGTCACCGATGTAATCCTTTAACAGACAGACGCACGCTTGTCGCTGCTGCTTTAAGGATGCAGGTGCGGCTACAGCCCACACATTTCACAAAGACAGAAAAAAAAAGAAGAATATTTTTATTGTTTGTGGAGTGCACTTTGAGGGTGTCACCACCCTTTAACAGACAGACGCACGCTTGTCGCTGCTGCTTTAAGGATGCAGGTGCGGCTACAGCCAACACATTTCACAAAGACAGAAAAAAATACAAATTTTTTAATTGTTTGTGGAGCGCACTTTGAGGGTTACACCACCCTTTAACAGACAGATGCACGCTTGTCGCTGCTGCTTTAAGGATGCAGGTGCGGCTACAGCCCACACATTTCACAAAGACAGAAAAAAAAATAAGAATTTTTTAATTGTTTGTGGAGCGCACTTTGAGGGTTACACCACCCTTTAACAGACAGACGCACGCTTGTCGCTGCTGCTTTGAGGACAGTATCATATGCAGTGACAGTAGACTTGTCAGAAATTGTTGGCACGTCCTTCAGTCCGGACCAGATGTCCAAACCGGTTCTTGACTTATGACACAGGCGCACGCTTGGCGCTGCTACTGTGTTGCTGCACGTGCGGCTACATTGCATTAAAGTCACAAACACATAAAAAAAATAATTTTTATTTTTTGGAGCACTTTGAGGGTTACACCACCCTTTAACAGACAGACGCACGCTTGTCGCTGCTGCTTTGAGGATGCAAGTGCGGCTACAGCCCACACAATTCACAAAGACAGAAAAAAAAAGAAGAATATTTTTATTGTTTGTGGAGCGCACTTTGAGGGTTACACTACCCTTTAACAGACGCACGCTTGTCGCTGCTGCTTTAAGGATGCAGGTGCGGCTACAGACCACACAATTCACAAAGACAGAAAAAAAAAGAATATTTTTATTGTTTGTGGAGCACACTTTGAGGGTTACACCACCCTTTAACAGACAGATGCACGCTTGTCGCTGCTGCTTTGAGGATGCAAGTGTGGCTACAGCCCACACAATTCACAAAGACAGAAAAAAAAAGAATATTTTTATTGTTTGGGGAGCGCACTTTGAGGGTTACACCACCCTTTAACAGACAGACGCACGCTTGTCACTGCTGCTTTAAGGATGCAGGTGCAGCTACAGCCCACACATTTCACAAAGACAGAAAAAAAAATAAGAATTTTTTAATTGTTTGTGGAGCGCACTCTGAGGGTTACACCACCCTTTAACAGACAGACGCACGCTTGTCGCTGCTGATTTAAGGATGCAGGTGTGGCTACAGCCCACACATTTCACAAAGACAGAAAAAAAAAAAAGAATTTTTTTATTGTTTGTGGAGCGCACTTTGAGGGTTACACCACCCTTTAACAGACAGACGCACAATTGTCGCTGCTACTTTGAGGATGCAGGTGGAATCTAGATGGGATTTGGAACCGGGGACACACTACCTCCATCAATTGTCTAAATCCCACTGCACTAATGGCGGATACCGGACCCACGTCTAACACCAACATAGCAGTCAAGGCCTCAGTTATACGTTTTGCTTCAGGATGACTGCTGTCGTACTTCATCCTCATAGCTAGGGACTGTTGGAGGGTCAATTGTTTAGTAAAAGTGGTGGTGTTCCTACTTCCTCTCTGGGATGATGAACAACTCCTAGCAGCAGCAACAGCACTAGGAGGAAGTGGTTCTTGATCTTTCCCTATTTTATTTTTATCAGAGAAAGTTTGGTCCTCCATTTATGTTATATTGATATATACGTGCGGCTAAAGCGCACACAAACACAGAAAATATTTTTTTATTTTTGCTGGAGAGTAGTGCACTTTGTGGGTTACACCACCCTTTAAGAAATGAGCCAGCCGGCTCTTTACTTATGGGACACAGGCGCACACTTGGTGCTGCTCCTTTGTTGATGCACGTGCAGCCACAGTGCACACAAGTCACAAACACAGAAAATATTTTTTTTTTTGGTTTGGACTGGAGTGTACTTTGGGGGTTACAGCACCATTTAACGGTCAAGCCAGCCGGCCCTTTACTTATGACACAGGCGCACGCTTGGCACTACTTTCTTGATGCACGTGCGGCTACTGCGCACACAATTCACAAACACAGAAAATATATATTTTTTTGGTTTGGAGTGTACTTTGGGGGTTACAGCACCCTTTAACGGTCAAGCCAGCCGGCCCTTTACTTATGCCACAGGCGCACGCTTGGCACTACTTTGTTGATGCACGTGCGGCTACTGCGCACACAATTCACAAACACAGAAAATATTTTTTTTTTTGGTTTGGACTGGAGTGTACTTTGGGGGTTACAGCACCCTTTAACGGTCAAGCCAGCCAGCCCTTTACTTATGACACAGGCGCACGCTTGGCACTACTTTGTTGATGCACGTGCGGCTACTGCGCACACAATTCACAAACACAGAAAACAAATTTTTTTTTGGTTTGGACTGGAGTGTACTTTGGGGGTTACAGCACCCTTTAACGGTCAAGCCAGCCAGCCCTTTACTTATGACACAGGCGCACGCTTGGCACTACTTTGTTGATGCACGTGCGGCTACTGCGCACACAATTCACAAACACAGAAAATATATATTTTTTTGGTTTGGAGTATACTTTGGGGGTTACAGCACCCTTTAACGGTCAAGCCAGCCGGCCCTTTACTTATGACACAGGCGCACGCTTGGCACTACTTTGTTGATGCACGTGCGGCTACTGCGCGCACAATTCACAAACACAGAAAATAATTTATTTTTTGGTTTGGACTGGAGTGTACTTTGGGGGTTACAGCACCCTTTAACGGTCAAGCCAGCCGGCCCTTTACTTATGACACAGGTGCACGCTTGGCACTACTTTGTTGATGCGCGTGCGGCTACTGTGCACACAATTCACAAACACAGAAAAAATATTTTGTTATTTGGTTTGGAGTGTACTTTGGGGGTTACAGCACCCTTTAATGGTCAAGCCAGCCGACCCTTTACTTATGACACAGGCGCACGCTTTGCACTACTTTGTTGATGCACGTGCGGCTACTGCGCACACAATTCACAAACACAGAAAATATTTTTTTTTTTGGTTTGGACTGGAGTGTACTTTGGGGGTTACAGCACCCTTTAACGGTCAAGCCAGCCGGCCCTTTACTTATGACACAGGAGCACGCTTGGCACTACTTTGTTGATGCACGTGCGGCTACTGCGCACACAATTCACAAACACAGAAAATATTATTTTTTTTGGTTTGGACTGGAGTGTACTTTGGGGGTTACAGCACCCTTTAACGGTCAAGCCAGCCGGCCCTTTACTTATGACACAGGCGCATGCTTGGCACTACTTTGTTGATGCACGTGCGGCTACTGCGCACACAATTCACAAACACAGAAAATATTTTTTTTTTGGTTTGGACTGGAGTGTACTTTGGGGGTTACAGCACCCTTTAACGGTCAAGCCAGCCGGCCCTTTACTTATGACACAGGCGCACGCTTGGCACTACTTTTTTGATGCACGTGCGGCTACTGCGCACACAATTCACAAACACACAAAAAATATTATTTTTTTAGCACTTGGGGGGAGCACCCCTGATGGACAGAGCACCCCCTGGACAACACTACAGCACCCCTTTAGGACTGGGACACTGCACAGGACTTTGGAGTGGACACAGCCCCTATGGAGAACTGACTGCACAACACAGTCCAGCCAGCCCCTATGGACTTTGAAGTAGTGGACACAGCCCCTATTAACAACAGCAGCACAGCACAACACAGCCAGCCCCTATGGACTTTGAAGTAGTGGACAACAGCAGCACAGCACAGCACAGCACAGCACAACACTACTCTGCACTACACTACACTACACAGCCCAGCCAGCCCTAACTCCCACCCTCCCTCTTCACTGTCCACAGCCGAGTGAGAAAATGGCGCCGACGCGGGTACCTTATATAGGATCCAAAACCCGCGAGACTCGGAAGGCGGGATGATGACGTTTTGCCTCGATTTCAGATTCGAGTCAGGCGGGAAAAGTCGAGCCTGACTCAGATCGGACTCGGATCGGGGGGGCTCGGGGGGGTTCAGATTTCAGAAATCCGAACCCGCTCACCCCTAGTTGTAAGGTAAGGACTTATCTCCCTCTTGAGACTGAAAAAATTCTTTAACCCTCAACGTTCTATTTAATCTATGGATGTCGACTTTCCACTGTAAATCATTGTTTGTTCGTGGGAATGAATGATAAGCCTTTATTAAGTATTGATATTTCCATTTCTGTAAGGGTATGTGAAGATAGATTATAGATCAATTCCTCCTCTTGTTTGTGGGAGGCTTTGTAGTCCCTCTCATTTTGTCCCCCCCGTCTGGTGGGTTTATGCCTATGGCCTCTCCTTTGGCCCGAGTAACTCGTCCTAAAGGGACGGCTGTAGTGGCAAATGTGTCATCAGAGTCAATGATGTTAAACTCACTATCGCTGTTGGAAGAAGCATTATCATTTCTGTTTTTAAATCTTCTATCTCTCCAGGTAGATCTCTGTCTTATCTTTTGCTGCATAGGTTCCGTACCACTAAGCCAACGATATACCCGATTTTCTTCATAATCGGTTTGAACCATGTTTAGCTTTTTGCGTTTGAAAGCGCTCATTCCTTGCGGTAAGATAGACATTGTGCTTCTAATTTATCCCATATGGCTTTGTTGCTACGATCATCCAATGCCGTCTTATTTTGTGTGGATAAGGTTGCTATTTTATCCCGTGTATGTTGAAGGGTTTGCAACAACAAGGCTGTGCGATGGGGTCAAATGTGGCCCCATCGTACGCTAATATTTATATGTTCGAACAAGAGGAGCAACTATTTTTTTCTGACAAAAATATCTCTGACAATATCCTTCTATATACAAGATATATAGATGATCTATTCCTGCTGTGGCAAGGATCAGAAACGTCCCTTATAACCTTAATAGAGAATATCAACAAAACACAGGGACCGGTTGAATTCACCTTTAACTACAGTTTTACAGACATCAACTATTTAGATGTCACAGTTAGCATCGATGGGAATCAGATCAAAACAGATATTTTTTATAAAAAGACTGATAGGAATACTTTATTACATCATAGCAGTAACCATGCCCCAGCATTAAAGAAAGGATTGCCTCGATCACAAATGCTTAGGGCTGCACGGATCATCAGTGACCATCGACACTTAGATACAGCCCTTGATACAGTAGTAACTAAATTTACTGAAAGAGGATACAGCCTTAGGGAGCTCCAAAAAAACAAACAAGATGTCCTTCAATTATCCAGAGAGGAGTTATTGGTCCCAAACAAACAAAATAGCAATAGGGATAGAATCCCTTTTGTAACAGAATATTCGCTCTCCAGTTGTATAGTACCTAAGGCTATCAAAGCATCTGGGCCTTTAATTACTGGAGATCGTGAGTTACCGGGATTACAGAAGAAAAACTTAATGCCTAGCTATAAAAGAGGTAAAAACCTCCGGGATCTCTTGGTAAAAACAGATATCTCTGGACTACAACAAAGAAATTCTACCGCTGTACAAATAAAAAAACCAGGATGCTATAAATGCCCGTCGTGCGTAACTTGCAGTTACATGGAACCAGGACATTATTTTAAACATCCACATACTGGTTTTAAATACAAGATTCGCCATACACTAACGTGTACAACACAATTTGTGGTATATCTCATTATATGCCCATGCGGACTTTATTATGTCGGACAAACTATAAGAACTTTTCGGGAGAGAATGGCCCTCCACAGGTCGGCCATTAGATCTGCCTTACAAGGCAAAAATGTTGACCAACCAGTGGCACGTCATTTTAAGGCTAACAATCATACTCTGTCTAGCCTTAAATATAAAATCATGATCACATTCCGGTATTGTGTCGTGGAGGTGACAGGAACAAATTATTGTCCCAATGTGAATCCAAATGGATCTTTCTACTGGACACGTTAGCGCCTCAAGGTTTAAATGAAAAAATTGCCTGGAACGTTTTTCTTTAAGTTTCTTTTTAAAAAAAAGACACCGTTTTTTGGTCATAATTATTCTATTTAGACTTATATAGTATACTACAGTCGGCTGCTACCTCTATATATATCTATTTTAGCTTTTGTAAGAATTTTCATTATTGGTGCCATGTATTAGTCGCATATGTACATATATTTTCACTGTTTTTATGCAATATGGCATTTATGTAGATGTTTTTTCAATATATACATATATTCTTTTCATATACATTTCCTTTTCTTTTACATCACACTCTACACACATTCACTTTTCACCACACATTTTTTCTATATTCACGTTTTATTTCGTATTTGTTTTGCTATCACTTATCACATTTTTTATTAACCATTGCTTTTACCAGCATCTTACATTTTTATTTGCGGTCACAGTTTATTTTACACATACATTTTTTACCATGCACAGCTTCTCAAGCACCACACAACAGCACCTTATGCTTAGTACACTTCATTATGCTTTGCTGTTCTCCCCTATCCAGTGTGATGACGATGGTGTATAGGGTTACCAGGGAGACGTGTGATGTCATCATCGGTGACGCCTTCCGGGTTTCCCTTGACGGAAGCGCTATCAGCTGGCCGGGTGAGTCCAGCGTGCACTGACACGCTACAGTTATTGAACTATTTAAGGTTAGACACTTTCACTTGGCAGTACACTAGTCCTGAAGACAAGGTCCTGGGAGACCTTGAAATGTCGACTTTGAAGTGGTGTATCATGTAATTTTTTCAATACACATGGTGGTTTTCAACATGGAGTGCCGCTTTCTTCTTTCATTAGGGGACCTACACAGTTCCTAAAGGGAATACCTGCAGTATATGTTCTTTAAGAAGGCACCCAACTGAGAGACATTGTTGTGGCTAGTGCCAAACCATACGAAGCATATATATATATATATATACAAGCAGATAGTCAATCCTAGGATAAACTTAGGCGGTGCAATACACTTTAATATTTTTTCAAGTCCCGGAGTGCCGCCTAAGTTTATCCTAGGATTGACTATCTGCTTGTGTATCTCTTGATGTGGGAAGGCACCAGGGCAGCCTGTGAGTGAAATTTGGACTGAGTGCCGGTTCATGTTCTGCATTTATATATATATATATATATATATATATATATATATATGTGTGTGTCTGTACACATGTGTACCTGCCTCACAGCATGCTCTGAGTGGTATTGCGTTAGAAAGCCAGAGTTAGAATTAATGCTAATAGAATAACTTACAATTGCATTAGGAATTGTGTTAACCTAATTAAGCCTAGGGGTGTTTGGACATTTCCAAAGTACAGTGACGTTTTTTAACAGTACAATTTGTACTGTATAAATACAGGCGCACGTATAAACAGGAGCAAGGTCTCTATATAGCTGCATGTAAAACAGAACTGAATACCACCGATTTTCTCACATAAAAGGATCCGGGCTGCAAACACATAATTGGATCTTCATGAAAGGACAAAGATACCATAGATAAATAAGGAGAACAATGGTGAGGATGTGTGAAGAAAATGAGGACACCGTCTGTTACTATAACTACTTTCATATTTACATGTATTTTTTTTAGAGCACACAAAAGGCAATTGCCTGGATATCTGCTATCTTTCTGATAGTCCTCATAGCTGACTGCAGTGGAGGAACAAGGGTGAGTTTATTCATTGTCTTATCATATAGATCTGAGTTTTAAATATACTGTTAGTTTATTCATTTTGTCCTATGTTTAGGTTTTAACTAGAAACTGGGGTCCTCAATCTACATTGTACCTGAAAGGAAAGCGTAAGTACCACTTTCGTTATAAAATAGGTATATTTACCAGCAAGGTCTCACTGATTGCTTTCAGAATATCACAGTGAATATTAAAATATGATACACAGGGGCTTAAATAACATTACGTCAAAAAATAATACTTCGAAATAGTAAATTAGCTAAAAGCCACCACACGTGACCTTTGCTAATCAAGTATAAACCTTAGTGACAACAATACATACAGATTGTTTTGTAGGACCAGTTACAATACATGTTATTTCAGATCACAGGATAATGGTTGTTACTCAGTGACTTCAAGGTTAATCCAACATGATTTATTGAAGCATTGGAAAGTTAAGTGCCTATAGAGTGCAATCACTGTTACATCGATGGTGACTGGATGTTGCTCAGTAAGGTATTTTGCACTCTTGCATATCATTGTACAGTACTGAGGGATCTGGGCTCCACTTTCTCTTTCCAGGTTAAATAAAATATTGTTAGTAGTCAGCAAGAGACCAGTGCTACACATTGTCAGACTATTCTAATAATGGAACACTGACTACTAATGCATAACTTTAACCAGATCCCATCTCATTGTTAGACGTATTCATGTAATCATGCAAACCCAGGAGATATAATAAGCTTTGTTTAATAGCTACAGCACAGGTTCTCAAACTCGGTCCTCAGGACCCCAAACAGTGCATGTTTTCCAGGTATCCTCACAGAATCACAAGTGAAATAATTAGCTCCACCTGTGGACCTTTTAAAATGTGTCAGTGAGTAATGAATACACCTGTGCACCTGATAGGTGACCTGGCAAACGTGACCTGAGTGGGGTCCTGAGGACCGAGTTTGAGAACAGTATGTAGTAAATGCTTTCGTTGAGATGCCAAACTCTCATCACATGTGTGCAACTGTTCTTGTGGATGAATACTTATATATTCATGTTATTTGAATGATGTCTGTAAAATGATTCACGATGTTCAGTAACCATTTATTTTCTAGATGGCAGAAGAAACGCTGTGAAAGAAATGGAAGAGGATTTTACTGTATTAGGGCCAATCAGCTTGATTAATATGAACAGTCTGCTAGGTAAGCTCCAAAGCATTATCAATAGCAGTTACACAGGCATCTGTAAAATATGTGGTGATGGTATATTACAAGGATATAAAAATTAATGTTTGCATATTTGCATACAAACTATAAATAATCATTGCAGTGATAATAGACAGCAGTTAGGTTACACTGAGACTGGAAGGAATGCAATGGAAACAATGTTTATACCTTGTTAGAGTAATGCTGGGTACACATCTTTGCAGTCACTCGGCTGATTGGGTAAATGCTCCTGACCCCCTGTGCATAGTTCAGTGTGTGCAGGCTTCTATGGGATCGGAAGGTCGGGCAGATAAACATTAAACAGCCTTATAAGATACAACCTCCTGATCCCGTTGCAGGAGTGTTATAAGCCGCTTATCAGATAAAGCTCCTGCAATGGTACTGTATACTATCGTCGGCCTGATCACCCAATATCAGGTGATCAGGGTGAGGATTGTATAGGTGTGTAGCTTTATCCAGTAGCATGGACAGGCCAGGTAATAGCGAGGTCTCATTCAGGGGCATCCAACTTGTGGCCCTGCAGCTGCTGTGGGTTACATATCCCAGCATGCCATGCCACAGTTTTAGCATGCCCTAATAGCAAAACTGGAAGTGCATGCTGGGATGTGTGCTATAACTGCAGCTGGAGGGCTGCATGTTTGACACCACTGCAAATAGTATTTCTTCCTCTATATCAGGGGTGGGGAACCTTTTTTCTGCCAAGGGCCATTTTGATATATATAACAGTATTCGCGGGCCCGTTGCAGATCACGCCCCCTCCGTGTGATGTTACATGGGGCGGGGCCACAGTCGTCGGTGATTACAGCAATACCCAGAGCACCCTGAGGATGCTCCGGGGAGCTGTAAGGACAGCTGTGTGACCATCTGTAGCGTCCTAAGGACTCTCCAGGCGGCACTGCTGCATAGATTCTGGCTGCAGGGTGACATTCTAGGCACCCTGCTAGCCAGTTGAGGCTAGCAGAAAAAAGCTCAGAGGGCCAGACCTCAATGTTTCCGCGGGCCTTATACAGCCTCCGGACCTGAGGTTCCCCATCCCTGCTCTATATGATCCAGGATTTCCCATCATTAGTCATTAGGTTTCCAAACAAAGTTAGTGGGTGGCTAAACGTGAGAACACAATGAAATGTAAAACCCAACCAATCCACCAAGCCACAGTAATACATGTTCCCAATGTAGAGGGAGAAATTACAAAGGGGAGATATGATATCTAAGGCCTAATAAAGCTACAATATCTGCCCTACCATGTGCTGCAAACACTGAATATTCACATACCACCCCATTTCCAATGTCTCCCAAAGACCTCGATAATCTGGGAAGGTCTCATGAAATATGGGACAATTGCTTGCCGACAGGGGGTCCAATCACTGACATTTCATATGGATGATTATTGTGACATATTTTGTGATATATGAATGTTACCAAAACTGCAGGTTCTCCTATTTCTAAGTGAAATGTGTCCAATGACATTGCTTGGTGCAGCAATGCATCTGTTCTGCAACTTTCATTGTAATAATCCATAGGGACGTGCAGTGAGAACTACAATGGTTATATTCACCCACCACAGTGTTATTTGCTTTTTAGGTTACCAGAGATCAAAGCCAACACTGCAGCAGATATATAAGAAGCTGAAGGTCTATCCTCCGTACTGATCTACAGTTACTGGAAATGCTCTTTCTTTTTACAAAATGACGTTATTATCACATGTTCTGTTATTTTGTGTCCCTCTCATTACCTGAGCAATAACAAACATGTTACATATCATAGGGAAATACTAGATGGATGAGATATTTATCAGCAATCCCCAGCGCTTTCCTCATTTACATGTAAATCCAGATACATAACCACCACGGTGCAAAAGAAAAGCAAATGTGCCCTACACACCTTCTATACTACTAACTGAAGATGGATAATCAGTGTCCTTATACAGAGGAAGTCCTCAATTATACTCCATTGAGATTCCATTTAAAAGCAGGGTGCAGTCCACTTTATAGTTAAGAGCCAAGTTGCAATTCTTTCCAGACCACTTCAATCTTTAGTCCCCTATATTCCCATTTGCCTGTAGCATAAGGGGCAGGTAGAACACAGAACATAGAAACAGTATTGCAGAAACCCTTTGACAGGTAAAGTAGTTTAATGACAACAAGATCCACTCACAATATAAAAAAAACATAAAAGCACATATTAACTACACAGTGGCAGAGGAGGAAATGCTGGATAACCCTTCCCTCTATGATGTTATAAAAGAATTGGCAGACCTCAGTCCCGGACACTGTATCCACCATAGGAGTCACCAGTCACTGCAGTATTCCAAAGAAGCCAGAGCAACTTTATGCGTTTCAGACATGTTTAGTCCGTCATCAAGAGCATATGATGAAGGACTAAACATGTCTGAAATGCGTTAAGTATGGCTCTGGGTTTCTACACTACTGTCTAAATGCTCTTGTGGTAAGAATGTTAAGAAGTCAAGCTAGAATCTGGTCTTCATTGATGTGTGCATATTTTCTTGAGTACTGAAAACTATTTTACCTTAATAATTTTTATCCTATTGATTTGTATTATTTCAATAAAAGATTAGGTATATTCTATTCATATTACTAATACTGGTCTCTTGTGTGTCAATCATGGTTTTTCCCCTCAAAGGGAAAAAAAGGCTTTTTATCTTTTTACTGTCTATATATTTTTCCAAATAACTTTATTGTGGCATAAAACACTATGGGCTGGATGTACTAAAAGCAAAATGTGGCGAAAACTCCAAAAACTGTCATTTTCAGAGTTTTGGTTGCATTTCCCATATGTACCAAGCTCTGGAATGCAATAATTTCCAGAGCTTGGACCCTATCTATCTATAGATGGTATTGCCTAATAGAAGCCTATGGGCTTCTCTTTGCAATGTTCCCTGAGGATCTCTCCCAGCATCCCCCAGGGCACGCACGTCAACTGGTGTATTCGCAGAAGGACTCCTGGGTCAAAAAAGCAGAAGTTCCTATCTTCACAAAGGACAGCTCTTTTTGGAACTTCTGCCCTTTGTGATTTTATTTGCAATTCTAAGTGCATACTGGCGTTATTAACACTGCTATCCAGCCGATAAGTGATAGGATGTAGTGAATCCGAAATCTGATGCGTAGTACGTGCCACCCTATGAATCACACAGAAGAAGCAATTAGGACATAAGAAAAAAAAGTGGTTGTGTACGGAATGCCAGCATTCGGGATCCCGATGGTTATAAACCCGACGGCATCCCGACAGCGTTAGGATACTCTTCCCTTCCCCTAACCCTCCTTTCATGGTGCCTAAACCTAACCTCCCCCTTAATGCCTAAACCTAACCTCCCTCTCCCTGCACCCTAAACCCAACCCTCCCCCCTTTGTGGCTAACCCTAACTCTCCTCCTAGCGCTACTTACCGTCGGGATGCCGGTGGTTGGGATGCTGGCGCTGGGATTCTGACAGGTGCAGGGATTCTGGCAACAGCATTCTAAGTGCCGGAATCCCTGTGGTCGATGTTAAGTGAGGAGTATATGCTCCAAGACAAGGCAGACGTTTTTTAAAACGCAAACAGAGCAAAATATTGTGAAGACATATTGAACATATTAGATTATAAAGCCAACCAACATCAGTAAACAAAATAACATAAAACAGTGCTTGTCCAGGGATAAAGGTAGACGGTGCATTCACAAGAACAGAAATAAAGGTATAGAGGGGAAAGGAGTGACTAACACAAGGGAAAAAAGAAGCAAGGAAAGGAACAGAGAAGGCTATCTGAGGACAATAGGCATGTGATCAGCCAGTTTTTATGTAGTGTTTTGGAAGCCGTGTTTTACAGCGTGTCTAGTGGAACGAGGGAGAGTACGAGTAAAAAATTCCTTATTCTGCGTGGTTTACAGACGATCCATGGGGAACAGGTGGAGAACTCCATTTGTAGCTAATGTCTAGGAGGGGGCCTCAGTATGGATCCACCTGAATAGCCTTGTGGCCAACTGCTGCTAGGGCCATCAGCAGTTTTTTATCTGTTTTTGGGATGGTAGGCTGATCAGCCATAGATCGGCCATTCAGCAGTATCAAGGAACTAAATATTTAAAACCAAGGTATCAAAAGAGATAAGAGTCTCCCAAAAACTTTGCATACATTGACAGTCCCAAAAACAATGGAAAATGGCTGCCTCCTCAAACTCACATTTTGGTAATTTGGGGGGCGAATGAATTGTTTGCGCCCGTGGCTATTTCTTTTGGGTGCCTGACAATTGTTGCTCTGTTCGGAACCGAATAGCCAGGGGAGCAGACATTTCTGCTCGCCGCCTTCAGCATACAGTGCCTCTGGGTGCGAATGCTGCACTCGTGCCCTATGGGGGAAACAATTGAATTGTTCCAGTAGGTGCCCATTACGTTTGGACGCCAACAAAACAACTGAATCGTCCCCTTTGAGTGCGGAGAAAGGGCTGAAAGATAACGTTGTAGAAATTTGATCGACATGTCCTGACAGACACTGTAAGGTAGCATTTTAAGACTAAGTTGACAGACTGTCAATATAGTACATATTCAGATCATATATATATATATATATATATATATATATATAAAATTTGCTTAGTCCCTTTGTCCGGGAACGCTCTTTGAATTTGAATATATCAAAGACTAATTAAGACATTGATGTGATTTTTTTTTTGCGTCGGATTTCAATCAGCAATAAATTACAGAGTTTGGAATAAAACTGTATAAAATTTGATGGGAAAAAAATCGCCAAAAACCAATCGCCAAATAAATGCTTTGGTGTGGCTAACCTGAATGTGTCAAGAAAACTACCTGAACACAGAGCCGGCACAGTGACCTGGGGGAAGTGGGATGGGGTAACCGCCGCCGGCTGCTGTTCTCACACGCTACTGGTGGTCTGTGCTCCCACATGGACCCGGCTCCCTAGCCATGTGCGAACTCTGTTTAGGCTCTGCCCAGTTCGGCTCCTGATGGGCCGCCTGGCTACGAGATGTAGCTATTACATAATGAGGTAGGGCACGCGGGATGCACAACACATGAGGCTGCTGCTGTAGTGGGCGCTCTTCCCTCACTTACTTTCTCCAACATGTGGATTCCAGGCTCCCAACTCCCAGCCAATCAGCACCGGGTTTGTGCCTCAAAAGCAACGCCTCTTTTCTCTGTTTTCCACGAGAGTCAGCAACCGCTGATTGGCGGGAGGCTGGGAGACGATGAGGTGGAGTAACACATCTTTTATTACCAGATTCTGTCGTATTAACATATGATTTAGCCATTATCTAGAGAATCATTTTCCGTACGTACAGAATGTTCTGGGTTCAAATTGGTGAAATGTTCGCCACAGGCATACTAGTTCTTACATAATATTTAAACCCCACATTTACCAACAATGGGCGCCTACTTCTTTCATTCAACAAGTAGCAGGCAGCTTATAACATGTAATTTTTAAATACTAGTTGTCATTAAATATTACAGGTTATCTGATTCACAAAGGAATCTTGGACAGCTGAATGTATCAGCTTCCATGCCTTCTATGGGTGTGTGCTTCCTCAAAATTTAATAGGCCAGCACGGTCATTATTAGAGATGAGCGGGTTCGGATCTCAGAGATCCGCACCCACACGAATTTTGAGATCCGGGCGAGAACCAAACGTGCGTTCGGTTCCTCCGCCGGCCCCGGATCTCAAACCGAGGCACAACCATAGAGACGAAATCTCGTGGCTCGCGAGCTTTCATCTCTATATATAAGGGACCAGGCGGCCGCCGCCATTTCATTCCGGCCATCTGGGCTGGTGCTGATCCATCTGGGCTGGTGCTGTGCTGTCTGCTGTGTCCATCTGGGCTGGTGCTGTTGCTGATCCATCTGGGCTGGTGCTGTGCTGTCTGCTGCGTCCATCTGGGCTGGTGCTGATCCATCTGGGCTGGTGATGTGCTGTCTGCTGCGTCCATCTGGGCTCAAGTTCTGGACCCCAAAAAAATAATATATATATATATATATATATATATATATTGTCTTTTCATTTTTTTTCTGTGTGTGCGTGTTAGGCTTAGCCGCACAAGATACAGCAACGCAACCTAGTGCTGCCCGACTCCAGTCGTCATCAATCTGTGCTCTGGGCAGAAGTTCTGGATGCGAAAAAAAAGTGTCTTTTTTTGTCTAATATTTTTCTGTGTGTGTGTGCGTGTTAGGCTTAGCCACACAAGATACAGCAGCAACGTAGTGCTGCCCGACTCCAATCGTCATCAATCGGTGCTCTGGGCCCAAGTTGTTGACCGAAAAAAAAATAAAACAAATAGTCTTTTTTTGGTCAATTTTTTTTCTGTGTGTGCATGACTGCACGTGTGTGAATTTTGTAACCGCACTTTGGCTACGCTATTGGTGCTTGTGACACTGCTTCAATACCGCAGAAAATATGGAGGGCTGTCACATGACAGGAGAGCAAGGCCAAGACCCACATGTTATAGCTGCCTCCAGCAGTCATCATGATAATGCAAGTCCGTCAACTTCCTTGTGCTCTATGAAGGCCCATGCCTCAGGGCTTAAGTCACGCCATGGATATGGTAAAGCTACTTTTACTGTAGTAAAGAAAAAAAAATCGAAAGGCAAGTTGCCGTTAGATAAACAAAAAATTGCCAATATGCCATTCACTACACGAAGTGGCAAGGAAAGGATAAGGCCTTGGCCTTTATTTATGATGACTGCTGGTTCTGATAGCCCTTCTGCTTGTAGTAGTAGTGGTGGTGGTACCATTAAAAAATTGAAAGTTGTTAAGAAGAGTAAGACAGCTCCGGAAAAACCAACTGTGTGCCCTGAGAAATCGAAATCACAAATCCCTGAGGAGAGTGCAAGTTTGTCTGCGGTTACCATGTGTGAGCCTGACCTAAATACTAGTGTACTGCAGGATCCTCCAAGTTCCAACATTTGTGTGCCCTCTGTAAATGTGGGGAAGGGCAGTCAACATCTTGCAGACGTAGTCAGTGAGGTTGCTTCTGTGGAATTGCACATGGAGGAGGATATTTTGGTAGTTGAAGGCACTAAGGATGTTGATGCTGAAGATGATGGTGATGAGGATGTTGATGCCGAGGATGTCCTTTGTGTAAGTAAGGCAACAGCTGTTGCCCATGGATTGAAAAAGCCAAGGCCCATTGTTGTCATGCCGGGGCAAAAGAAAAAAAAATCCACTTCTCACGTGTGGAATTATTTCCACCCCAATCCGGACAACAGTTGTCAAGCCATATGTAACCGTTGCCAAGCAAGAGTGAGTAGAGGGAGGGACCTAAACCACCTAGGAACCTCCTCCTTGTTACGTCACTTGGAGCGCATTCATCAAATATCAAAGTGTATGTCGCCAAGTTCCAAAACTCAAAACGTAACAAGTCCAGTGTCACCTACCTGCTCCCTCTCTGTGGGATCCAAGTGCCTTCGATCTCCAACACCAACACCTGCATCATCAACATCCTCATTCGTCATCGGGAGTAGTCCTGCTGCATTCAATGTTGTTATTCGAAGCATGATTGACTCCTCTCCTATCCGTGATTCCTCAGAAGGATCCTTGATGACTACGCCTGTTGCTGCTGCTGTTGCTGTGAGTGGATCTTTATCCCAGAAGGGGACCAGGAGGAAGACTACTTGTAGTGTATCCTCCAAAAGACAATTAACTGTAAAAGAATCGTTTGCAAGGGCAAACAAGTATGACAATCACCCAGTTGCACAGCAGATTACTGACGCCATAACAGCTATGCTGGTATTAGATGTGCGTCCAGTATCCGCCATTACTGCAGTGGGTTTTCAACAGTTAATTGAGGTCCTGTGTTCTCGCTACGAGATCCCTTCTCGATTCCACTTCACTAGAACAGCAATTCCAAGTCTGTACAAGGACATTAAAAAAACCTTATTAATGTCCTCAGAAATGCTGTTGTACCCACTGTCCACTTGACCACTGATATGTGGATAAATGGGACAGGGCAAACTAAGGATTACATGACTGTGACAGCCCATTGAGTAGGTGTATTGCCTACAACAGCAGCAGCAACTTCTACCAAAAGACAGCTGATACAGAGGCAGGCTACTCTTTGTATAACTGGTTTCACTAAGAGGCATACCGCTGAGAACTTCTTAGAAAAACTCAAGGAAATCATTGCTAAATGGCTTACCCCACTTGGACTCTCCTTGGGATTTGTGATTTCGGACAATTCCACCAATATTGTGAGAGCATTACATGTGGGCGAATTCCAACATGTCCCATGTTTTGCTCACACAATTAATTTGGTGGTGTAACATTTTTTTAAAAATGACAGGGGCCTGCAGGAGATGCTCTCGGTAGCCCGCAAAATATCCGGACAGTTTAGAGATTCGGCAAATGCTTGTTGAAGATTGCATGACCAGCAGGTACTGTTAAATTTGCCCTGCCATCAGCTGAAGCAAGAGTTATTTGATTTGTTTTTTAATTAATTTATTATCACTTTTACAGCCAACGGCTGCACCAATGAATTTCTTTTTAATTAATTTATTATCAATTTTACAGCCAGGGGCTGCACCAACTATCAATTCTTCAATCCTCAAGGGTATCCCAACCATCATCTTTGCACAGTCCTCAACTCTATTAATAATTATATCAATCAGTTTTGAGCCAGCAAGCTGGATGCAACCTTTTGGTCCTTTAACTAGATGAAAAAATTAATATTGTGAGCTGTGAGGTGGTCAAAATTGACTTTAAATGAGTGGAAATAAATGTTCTTGAGGTTATTAATACTGTAGGAACAAACAAAGGCCCATTTTATGTGATTTTAGCTGTTTTTTTTTTTTTTTTTTTTTAAGAAAAAAATCCAGATCCAAAACCAAAACACGAAAACAAAACACAGAGGTGAGGTTTTGGCAAAACCAATCCAGATCCAAAACCAGGGGAGATCCAGATCCAAAATCAAAACCAAAACACGGGGGTCGGCGCACATCTCTGGTCATTATGTATTCTTGAATAGACTGGCACATACATTCGCTTTGATCATTACTAGGGGATAAATATACTTAATTCCCTCATACTATGCAGTGTTGTTGTTCAACAAATAGGTGAATGAAAGTACATGATTAGAAGACGCTCATAATACTGTATCAAGGCTTTGCATGACTTATATTCATTAACAACACAACAAAGCATCTGTCTGCTTTCTGCTGGGGGAAAAATTGTCAGATAGCTTAGTTTGCAAGAACACCTATAATGGTAAGAGACACTCTTATATTTAATCATAATATATAATCATATCTTGCAAAAAAATATTTCTTAATGGGTTCTTTGTTATTTGTTTCTTCTTAGACTAGGAAAACTGTTCTGTTCCTTACTTGTGCTGTCTTCCTGTTTATTTTGTCAGAATCGATGTCTGCTCCTAAGGTAATGCAGGGGATATAGAGATTGTCATGTATATTTTATTCAGTTTGGTACCTTTCTTTTTAGTAAACTAATGTGTTGGATGGGTTGTGGTTTTTTTTTGTTTTGTTTTGTTTACTTTGTTTAAACTTGCAGAACAAGTTAATGGCGAGGAACTGGGGTCCCCAGTCAATGTTGTATCTCAAAGGCAGACGTAAGTTCATAATTTTTCTAAACTAAATTAAATAAATTGTAGTCTGATTTTTAGTTGTTTTTTTATTGTATCTGCCTAAGGAGGAAAATAATTTGTTGAATTAAAAGGAAGATAAAGAACAGACTTAGAGGGAATTATGTGTGTGGGGGATGTTGTGTTAATGGTTGGTTATTAGTGAGTTTTATGTTGACAATTATAACTGATATAATTTTCCTGACATTGAATAGTTTTGAAGTATTTCTCAACTCTCAAGTGCTTGTTACAATGAATGCATGCTTTATAGATCTGTTTCAGTGCAATCTGTAAATATGGAGCTGGATCATTTATATTTTGAACAACCATTTACCCAATGTGGAAATCACAGAAATATTGTATGATCTTCTCACTTAAGAGTTAAGAAATGTTGCTGCATTATTGGATGTCATCATTTGTATATGTCTGAATGTAAATATAAGCTACTGAAAAAAATAAATGTCATAATATGCAACTAAGAGGATTTCTCATAAAAAAATAAATATAATAATACTACTACTACTACTACTACTAATAATAATAATACTACTACTACTACTACTACTACTACTACTACTACTACTACTAATACTACTACTACTACTACTACTAATACTACTACTACTACTACTACTACTACTACTACTACTAATAATAATAATAATACTACTACTACTAATACTACTACTACTACTACTACTACTACTACTACTACTACTACTACTACTAATAATAATAATACTACTACTACTACTAATACTACTACTACTACTACTACTACTAATAATAATACTACTACTACTACTACTACTAATACTACTACTACTACTACTACTAATAATAATAATACTACTACTACTACTAATAATAATACTACTACTACTACTACTACTACTACTACTACTACTAATAATAATAATAATAATAATAATAATAATAAAAGCCTTATACAAAAAGTCAGAACAGTGATCCTCAGGATATAATTTGAGGGTGTATTATAGAAAGCTGAATGTGTAGTTTAACTATGGTCTTAAATAAACTCATACTTTATAAAACGCAACCACTTTTACTACCGTACTGTGTCAAACCTTCTAAAGAGTGAAGAAGTAGAAAAGTGACAATGTGGAGAAGTTGTTCATAGCAACCAATCAGCTTCTACCTATAATTTTATAGAATGTACTTTATAAATGCTAGCTAGAAGCTGATTGGTTACTATGGCAACTAATCTACTCTCCACTCTGTAGAAGATTTTAGACATTTCTCAGTTTATTACTAAAGCTGGGCATAAAATTGCTAGATAAAATGCCTGTAAGACCGACAGACATTTTATCTGGTAGCCTGTCAGCCCACAGATATCGCGAGCATACACTATGAGATGTTTCACAGTGTATTGGCCCCGATATCTGCTCTTCGCTCACGGGGAGGAGACATTTCCCCGTTCCTTCCATGGGGGAAATGTCTGTTTGTCGGCAGCGGCTGGGCATACACTACCCGATGCGGCCGACATTTTAACTTGCAGATATCACATCGGACAGGCATGCTGGACGATCCAGCATGCCCGACCAATCGATATTTAACCCTCGGCCGGCCACACACACTACAATTATCAGGGCGATCCGCAGATATCGGGCGGATCGGCCCAATAATTGTAGAGTGTATGCCCAGCATAACATTTTAAAGAGCATTTTGACTTACGATTTTTCCACGTTTATAGCATACCTTAGTATAGCCTCATATGCAATTTCAAGTATACGTAGGCTTACCATACTATCCCTTTAAATCGGGACACTCATGAATTACACAGGTTCTGCGGCTGATTTTAACCAGATGAAATGCAGGCTTGAAGTCAGCTAGCCACAGAACCTGAGTAATTCATGAGTGTCCTGGTTTAAAGTAGGGGTGTGCACCGGCCACTTTTCGTGTTTTGTGTTTTGGTTTTGGATCTGGATCTTTCTTCGTGTTTTGGATCTGGATTGGTTTTGCCAAAACCACCCTTCCGTGTTTTGGGTTCTGGGTTTTGTGTTTTGGATCTGTATTTTTTTTTAAAAAAGCATAAAAACAGCTAAAATCACAGAATTTGTGGGTTTTTCTGCTCCTATGCTATTATTAACCTCAATAACCTTAATTTCCACTCATTTCCAGTCTATTCTGAACACCTCACACCTCACAATAGTGTTTTTATGTCCAAAAGGTTGCACCGTGGTAGCTGGATGACTATGCTAAGAGATACGAGTGGGTTGGCACAAACACGTGGTCCATCTAGGAGTGGCACTGCAGGATGGCAGTTTGAAAAACTAGGCCCCAAACTATACATAATGCAAAGAAAAAAAAGAGGTGCAAGATGGAATTGTCCTTGGGCCCTCCCACCCACCCTTATGTTGTATAAACAGGACATGCACACTTTAACAAACCAAACATTTCAGCGCCAGGGTCTGCCACACGACTGTGGCTGAAATGATTGGTTCGTTTGGGCCCCCACAAAACAAGCTGGCAATTAATCTGTCCCTGCACAAACTGGCTCTACGGAGGCAAGATGTCGTCCTCATCCTCCTCATCCACCGATTCCTCACCCTCTTCAGTGTTGTGTACATCCTCATCCTCACAGAGTATTAATTCGTCCCCGCTGGAATCCACAACCACAGGTCCCTCTGTACGTTCTGGAGGCTGGTCTCCCTGGAAGAGTTGATAATTCATTTTATGAACATCATCTTCTCCACATTTTGTGGAAGCAACCTCCTACGCCTTTCGCTGACAAGGTTCCCGGCTGCACTAAACACTCTTTCGGAGTACACACTGGAGGGGGGGCAACTCAGGTAAAATAGAGCCAGTTTGTACAGGGACCTCCAAATTGCTTCTTTTTCCTGCCAGTACAGGTACGGACTGCCTGACATGCCTACTTGGATGCTGTCACCGATGTAATCCTTTAACAGACAGACGCACGCTTGTCGCTGCTGCTTTGAGGATGCAAGTGCGGCTACAGCCCACACAATTCACAAAGACAGAAAAAAAAAAGAAGAATATTTTTATTGTTTGTGGAGCGCACTTTGAGGGTTACACCACCCTTTAACAGACAGACGCACGCTTGTCGCTGCTGCTTTGAGGATGCAAGTGCGGCTACAGCCCACACAATTCACAAAGACAGAAAAAAGAAGAATATTTTTATTGTTTGTGTAGCACACTTTGAGGTTGTCACCACCCTTTAACAGACAGACGCACGCTTGTCGCTGCTGCTTTGAGGATGCAAGTGCGGCTACAGCCCACACAATTCACAAAGACAGAAAAAAGAATATTTTTATTGTTTGTGTAGCACACTTTGAGGGTTACACCACCCTTTAACAGACAGACGCACGCTTGTCGCTGCTGCTTTGAGGATGCAAGTGCGGCTACAGCCCACACAATTCACAAATACAGAACAAAAAATAACAATATTTTTATTGTTTGTGTAGCACACTTTGAGGGTGTCACCACCCTTTAACAGACAGACGCACGCTTGTCGCTGCTGCTTTGAGGATGCAAGTGCGGCTACAGCCCACACAATTCACAAAGACAGAAAAAAAAAGAACAATATTTTTATTGTTTGTGTAGCACACTTTGAGGGTGTCACCACCCTTTAACAGACAGACGCATGCTTGTCGCTGCTGCTTTAAGGATGCAGGTCCGGCTACAGCCCACACAATTCACAAAGACAGAAAAAAGAAGAATATTTTTATTGTTTGTGTAGCACACTTTGAGGGTGTCACCACCCTTTAACAGACAGACGCACACTTGTCGCTGCTGCTTTGAGGATGCAAGTGCGGTTACAGCCCACACAATTCACAAAGACAGAAAAAAAAGGAACAATATTTTTATTGTTTGTGTAGCACACTTTGAGGGTGTCACCACCCTTTAACAGACAGACGCACGCTTGTCGCTGCTGCTTTAAGGATGCAGGTGCGGCTACAGCCCACACATTTCACAAAGACAGAAAAAAAAGAACAATATTTTTATTGTTTGTGTAGCACACTTTGAGGGTGTCACCACCCTTTAACAGACAGATGCACGCTTGTCGCTGCTGCTTTAAGGATGCAGGTGCGGCTACAGCCCACACATTTCACAAACACAGAAAAAAACAAGAATATTTTTATTGTTTGTGGAGCGCACTTTGAGGGTTACACCACCCTTTAACAGACAGACGCACGCTTGTCGCTGCTGCTTTGAGGATGCAAGTGCGGCTACAGCCCACACAATTCACAAAGAAAGAAAAAAGAAGAAGAATATTTTTATTGTTTGTGGAGCGCACTTTGAGGGTCACACCATCCTTTAACAGACAGACGCACGCTTGTTGCTGCTGCTTTGAGGATGCAGGTGGAATCTAGACGGGATTTGGAACCGGGGACACACTACCTCCATCAATTGTCTAAATCCCACTGCACTAATGGCGGATACCGGACGCACGTCTAACACCAACATAGCAGTCAAGGCCTCAGTTATACGTTTTGCTTCAGGATGACTGCTGTCGTACTTCATCCTCATCGCTAGGGACTGTTGGAGTGTCAATTGTTTAGTAAAAGTAGTGATGTTCCTACTTCCTCTCTGGGATGATGAACAACTCCCAGCAGCAGCAACAGCACTAGGAGGAAGTGGTTCTTGATCTTTCCCTATTTTATTTTTATCGGAGAAAGTTTGGTCCTCCATTTATGTTATATTGATATATACGTGCGGCTAAAGCGCACACAAACACAGAAAATATTTTTTTATTTTTGCTGGAGAGTAGTGCACTTTGTGGGTTACACCACCCTTTAAGAAATGAGCCAGCCGGCTCTTTACTTATGGGACACAGGCGCACGCTTGGCGCTGCTCCTTTGTTGATGCACGTGCAGCCACAGCGCACACAATTCACAAACACAGAAAATAATATTTTTTTTTGGTTTGGACTGGAGTGTACTTTGGGGGTTACAGCACCCTTTAACGGTCAAGCCAGCCGGCCCTTTACTTATGACACAGGCGCACGCTTGGCACTACTTTGTTGATGCACGTGCAGCTACTGCGCACACAATTCACAAACACAGAAAATATTATTTTTTTTGGTTTGGAGTGTACTTTGGGGGTTACAGCACCCTTTAACGGTCAAGCCAGCCGGCCCTTTACTTATGACACAGGCGCACGCTTGGCACTACTTTGTTGATGCACGTGCGGCTACTGCGCACACAATTCACAAACACAGAAAATATATATTTTTTTGGTTTGGATTGGAGTGTACTTTGGGGGTTACAGCACCCTTTAACGGTCAAGCCAGCCGGCCCTTTACTTATGACACAGGCGCACGCTTGGCACTACTTTGTTGATGCACGTGCGGCTACTGCGCACACAATTCACAAACACAGAAAATATATATTTTTTTGGTTTGGAGTGTACTTTGGGGGTTACGGCACCCTTTAACGGTCAAGCCAGCTGGCCCTTTACTTATGACACAGGCGCACGCTTGGCACTACTTTGTTGATGCACGTGCGGCTACTGCGCACACAATTCACAAACACAGAAAATAATTTTTTTTTTGGTTTGGACTGGAGTGTACTTTGGGGGTTACAGCACCCTTTAACGGTCAAGCCAGCCGGCCCTTTACTTATGAGACAGGCGCACGCTTGGCACTACTTTGTTGATGCACGTGCGGCTACTGCGCACACAATTCACAAACACAGAAAATATATATTTTTTTTGTTTGGAGTGTACTTTGGGGGTTACAGCACCCTTTAACGGTCAAGCCAGCCGGCCCTTTACTTATGACACTGGCGCACGCTTGGCACTACTTTGTTGATGCATGTGCGGCTACTGCGCACACAATTCACAAACACACAAAAAATATTATTTTTTTAGCACTTGGGGGGAGCACCCCTGATGAACAGAGCACCCCCTGGACAACACTACAGCACCCCTTTAGGACTTGGACACTGCACAGGACTTTGGAGTGGACACAGCCCCTATGGAGAACTGACTGCACAACACAGTCCAGCCAGCACCTATGGACTTTGAAGTAGTGGACACAGCCCCTTTTAACAACAGCAGCACAGCACAACACAGCCAGCCCCTATGGACTTTGAAGTAGTGGACAACAGCAGCACAGCGCAGCACAGCACAGCACAACACTACTCTGCACTACACTACACTACACAGCCCAGCCAGCCCTAACTCCCACCCTCCCTCTTCACTGTCCACAGCCGAGTGAGAAAATGGCGCCGACGCGGGTACCTTATATAGGATTTAAAACCCGCGAGACTCGGAAGGCGGGATGATGACGTTTTGCCTCGATTTCAGATCCGAGTCAGGCGGGAAAAGTCGAGCCTGACTCGGATCTGCCTCGGATCGGGGGGGCTCGGGGGGGTTCGGATTTCAGAAATCCGAACCCGCTCACCCCTAGTTTAAAGGGATACTGTAGTAGGAATGGGTATGGTTTGATTCCCGTCAGCAGCAGCCCGACAGGAGCAGAGTGCGACGCAGCGGAAGCCCGACATCGTTGGAAATCCCGATCATGGATAGGTAAGTAACCACTAACCTAACCTAACCCCCCTAACCCTCCTTAGGGGTGCCTAACCCTAACTTCCCCCCCAAGTGCCTAACCCTAATCCCCCATCTAAGTGCCTAACCCTAACCACCCCCTTCCCCGCTGCCTAAACCTAAGTCCCCCGGGGGGGGTGCCTAACCATAAGTCCCCCTCGGGGGTGCCTAACCCTAACCCTCCCTCCCCCTAGCCTAACCCTAACCCTCCCCGGGGGGGTGCCTAACGATAAGTCCCCCCCGGGAGCCCTAAACCTAACCCCCCCGCGCGGCTGTCCGCTCGCAGCGCCCGGCATCACTACGATCGTGATGTCGGGCGCCGGTCTCCCGGCGTCGGGGAAATGCGGGAGTCTACATCTAGACGCCTGGCATTTCACCCTTGCCGGGATAAGACAGTCGGGAATCCGGCTGCCGGTATATAGGCAGTCGGCTTCCCGATTGCTTCCCCTGTAGTATGGTAAGCCTAACTAGAAGTCATTGGTTTATCATTATTTGCTTTCTATGGTAATCTGGGTTGGTCTGTGGAGATGTGAAAGGAATGTTTTATGTTGGATTTATAGTATGCATTTTATACTGTAAATAAATGTTTTCATTGTCTTTTATAGGGTCCTTATGTATTACCACATATTTGTTTTTTTATTATTTCATTTTAATTAAAAAATACAATGCAGATCTACCAATAAATTGAGGTTGATTTCACTTTATAAAAATGTTTAGTGTTGGCATGAGGCAATATAAGTTCCCTACATACATCTAAGTGCACAGGACATTAGGATAAGGTTTGGAGTGGGAGAACAAACAAAATGTATTGTGTCATTATTTTTTTTTTTTTTACCTGATCTAGTCCTACTGTGAACTTTAGCATAGCTGATTACTTGTAACAGTAATCGAAGGGCCTGATTCAGAGCCGGACGCAATTAGCGCTCGCTCGTCCAGAAAATAGGGGTGGCTATTCAAATGAACCGTTCGCTCTTTGCGGTCTGTTCATGCCTCTAGGTCTGAACGAGCGAACAAAACTTGCGGTCGTTTTTTGGATAAATACGCCCCCTGGCCACTCGCATCCTACCTCATGTCCGCTATTTATTAGATTAATCGAGTACATCGACCAGTGTATGAACGCAGTTCTGGCTATAAAATACCCCAGTGACATGGTCAATGACGCTGCTGTTTTAATTATGCACACCCATAAAACGCCCGTTTTAACCTTTAAGCACGTCTGTGTTCGGATCTCCACTCCCCGTTTTCAAGCACCTTCCCCTGTTACCACCCACATACGCCTCTTTCTGTCACTCAAATTTTCAGGCATTCGCTATTTTGCGAGCACATGAATTTCGACCGCACTGACTGGTTCGCGCATGCGTATAACGATCCGTACGCATGCGCAGTTGGCAAACATCGCTCGGAGCGAACGAGCGGCTGCTTACGAGCGGCTCTGAATCAGGCCCTAAGACTAGTTAACCTGTGCATTAGATCATTACTAGAAGGTATTCTGTCACACAAGCTACGAAATGCCATAGATATTTTAGCTAAAGAAATGGTGCATATGTGACAGGTATCAGAACTATACATGGATTAACAGTCACGGAACTAGGCAAAATGCCGGGACTCTGTAGCTAAGACTGGAGTACAAGGTGTACAGTCACGTAGCATGCCAGGGCTTAGTGGAGCACCTAAATCACTGACCGAGTAACATTATGTAGCTCATTTAGTATTTCTTTGACACAGCAGCGCTCCCAAGCTATGCACAGGTCACTAACACCGAGGCTAATGCGCTGGGAGTGCCGCGCAGCACTATGATGTCACAACATATCACCACACACTTCCAAGAGAACATGATGTCCTGCCAATGCTCCACACATTGTAAACGGTGGTGAGGGGGTATTAAACAGGTGGCAACGTGGGGGAGAGGACAGGAGGTCAGGATATAAAAAGAGTATGTAATGAGTAATGACAGGAGTCCCAAAGCCCTTTATGATCAGATAAATTAGTATTATTCATATGGTGGCTGGAATTGGTAAATTCTAGAAAATATTATATGGAATTGTCACTTAACTTTTTCAGTGTATTATTCATTAAAATTCTCTCCAGCTCTATTATCTCCCCCATCCTCTTACTCTCTCTCCAGTATCCTAACTTCCTTCCTGTTCTTCTTCCATGAACTTTATCCTCCTTTTTCCTTTCTTTCACATCTCTCCACCTCTTCCCCGAAACTCCTCACTCCTCTTGTCCCACCCACCCACACAGATGTTTGGGGAGACAGATGTGTAGTATAAAGCTGGGGGAAAATAAAATAAGTGGACCACACTCACCACATTGACCAGTACTACGGAAGTCCTCCTTCGACTTCAGGCTGGCAGACGGAGCTCCTCTCAAAGAAGGCATCCTCCTGCTGCGCTTACCACATCCCGCTAGCCCTGGCATCACTGACAAATACAGAACTACTCCTATGGGAGAACTGTAGTACCAATACTGTTTCAGTGAATGACGCAGCGGTGTACATCTGTTCCAGACTACTAGAGACTTATAATGGATATGTGGGCAGCAATAAAGAGTGTCCAGATCAGGGGTGAGGAACCTTTTTTCTGCCGAGGTCCATTTTGATATATATAACATCAGTCGCGGGCCTGGTGCAGGCCACGCCCCCATATGATGTAACACAGGGATGGGGCCCACAATCGCCAGTGATTACAGCAATGCCTGGAGCATACTGAGAATGCTCTGGGGAGCTTTAAGGGCAGCGGTGTGACTGTCTGCAGCATCCTAAGGATGCTCCAGGCAGCACTGCTGCATAGAATCTGGCTGCAGGGTACCATTCTAGGCACCCTGCTAGCCAGATGAGGCTAGCTGAAAAAAGCTCAGAGGGCCAGACCAAATGATTCTGGGGGCCTTATATGGCCCCTGGGCCTGAGGTTCCCCATCCCTGGTCTAGATCCTACAACCTTTGAGGGAGGAGTTATGTAATTGGAGATGGATGTTACTCTATATAGGAAGTGGAACCACGAATGTAGGTTTTGTTAGATATACAGAATGATGCAGCATACAAGTACTGTATATCATTATGCAGCAGGTATACAGTAGTACATTTGTACAGGTCGGTGTGAGCTAAGAACTGCCATAGAGGAGCCATGCAGTGGTACACATGTGTAGTAGTGGAGGAGAGCAGGGAACACTGATGATATAAGTGCGACTAGCATTACATACGGAGAACTCGGGAACAGCGCATTGGAGCGCATCCCTAAAAACAACTTGAAGCCAATCAGTAGTACATAGTATATAAGTTTTTAAGTTAACTTTTGTGTCCAAGTATAATAAGGAGGCTAGATTAACATGAAACCACCGCGGATATCTGAATTTTAACAAAAGCACCAAAGTGAGGCTCCTATCAAACCTCATGATTATGGGGTACAATTCATGAAAAAACAAGTTCAGTTTTTTTTCTATGACTGACATTTTTATTATGTGGCTAATATGGGATGTAGTCAGCATCCCGGCGTGCGGGATGCCTATGGCCGAAAATACCGGCGCCGAAATACCAACAGCGTCAGGACCCCGGCACCAGATTACTGACCGCCGGCATCCTGAAGGGAGGGTTAGGGTGCGTGGTTAGGGTTAGGCATTAGGGGGAAGGGTAGGGTTAGGCACTAGGGGGGAGGGTTAGGATTAGGGTGCGGGGAGGGGGAGGTTAGGTTTAGGCACTAGGGGAGGAGGTTAGGGTTAGGCACCAGGGAGGGAGGGTTAGGGGCAGGGGTAAGGCTTTGACCTACCTTCTCTCCTTATAGTTGTCGGGATTCTGACTGTTGGGATACCGCTGTCGGTATTCTGACCAGCGGCATCCCGACCGCTGGGATCTCATACCCAACCCGGCTAATACATGTGTTCTCATTTTAAAGTAAATTTTCAAGCCATGGTGTTACATATTCTATACACTAATGGGTCTATTCATCATCACTTAATTTCTACAAAAGCAGGTGAAAATTAAAATTTTCACCTGCAATTGTAAAAATTAAGTTATCGGGCCATTCATCAAGGAGGTAAAGCAGGCGATAATGAGAGTTATCGTAAAACTTACCTTTGTTAACTATCTTTCTTCGAAGTCCATAGGGTCCACAGGGAGACCTTAGGTGGTTGTTGAGGAGCGGGCACCACGCAGTTAAAGCTTTCAGCTCCCAGGATGCATTGGTCCATCCCCCTATACCCCGCCCCCAAGCCAGGGGCACCTCAGTTCGTGACAAGCCAAAGGCCGGAGGAGGAGAAGAGAGAAGGAAGACTGGTACACACAAGAATCACACTCTCGCGGAGAATGAGACAGGAAACCGTTGATCAGAAACATAGCCCATATGAAGCCAGGTGGACCCTATGGACTTCGAAGAAAGAGAGTTAGCAAAGGTAAGTTGTACCATAACTCTCATTTTCTTCTTTGGGGTCCATAGGGCTTCACAGGGAGACCTTGGGGATTTCCCAAAATAGTCATTTAAGGGTGGGGAGGATCAAATGAAGCATCCTGAGAGGCAAATGTATCAAAGGCATAAAACCTCAGAAATGTATGGACAGAGGACCACGTGGCCACCTTACAAAGCTGTTCAGCTGAGGAACCATGGCGAGCTGCCCACGAAGGACCCACAGAGCGAGTAGAATGAGCAGTAACAGTAGCCGGTACAGGAAGGCCTGCCTGCGTGTAAGCCTGTGAGATAGTCATGCAAAGCCATCTAGCCAATGTCTGTTTGTTGGCTGGCCATCCCTTCTTGTGAAATCCATAGAGCACAAGTAAGGAGTCTGATCTCCGAAGGGAACTGGTATGGTCCACGTATATGCTGAGGGCACGGACCACATCCAAGGAAGCCTCACCTGCCGATAGGTCTGGTGATTGAAAGGCCGGGACTACAATTTCCCCATAAATGTGGAAACGAGTAACAACTTTTGGAAGGTAACCAGGGCGAGTCCGAAGCACAGCCCTGTCATGATGGAATATCAGAAATGGGGAGCGACAGGAGAGCGCCCCTAAATCTGACACCATTCTGGCGGATGCCATAGCCAGAAGAAAAAGAGTCTTAGCTGTGAGCCACTTGAGTTCCACAGAATCCAGGGATTCAAACATGAAGCCACTGGAGGAACAAAGGGAGGTTGTATACGTAGGACACCCTGGAGGAAGGTGTGGATATCCGGTAGTAGAGCAAGTCTACGCTGGAACCAAATGGATAGAGCAGAGACAGTACTTTCAGTGAGGCAAGGCAGGGTCCAAGGTCTAATGCAGCTTGAAGGAAGGCCAGGACTCTGGAAATCCTAAACACTTGGGGGTTGTAGCTTCTGGTACAACACCATTGGCAATATGTATGCCAAACTCTATGGCACATCCGAGCAGAGGCTGGCTTATGCGCTCTCTGCATAGTTTTGACTACAGAGCTAGAGTATCCTTTGGACCTCAGGAAGGGTGTCTCAAGAGCCACACCATCAAAGACAGACAACCCAGATCCGGGTAAAGTCAAGGACCATGAGACAACAGGTCCGGTCATTGAGGCAGCAGGAATGGAGTGTCGATAGAGAGACTCCAAAGATCTGAGTAACAATGACATCTGGGCCAAGCTGGAGCCACCAACAGGACAGTGCCTCTGTCTTGTTTGAACTTCCGAAGAACTCGAGGAATAAGGGAGACTGGAGGGAATAGGTATGCAAACTGGAAGGTCCACTTCACTGATAATGTGTCTACAAAGATTGCCTCGGCATCCCTTGTTCTGGACCTGTGCACCGGCAGTTTGTTATTGTGTCGGGAGGCCATGAGGTCCACCTCTGGGAGGCCTCATCTGCTCACTTGGAGTTGACAAACCTCTTGGTGAAGAGACCATTCCCCGGGATGCACGTCGTGATGGCTGAGGAAGTCTGCTTCCCAATTGAGAACTCCCAGAATGAGCACCGCAGAGTTGGCCGGTAGGTGACCCTCGGCCCATGTCAGAATGCGTGACACTTCTGTCATTGCTGCCTGACTTTGAGTGCCTCTTTGATGGTTGATGTAAGCCACTGTTGCGGCATTGTTGGACTGTACCTGTACAGGTTTTCCGTGAAGTATGTCCTAGGCCAGTATGAGAGCCCTGTAGACAGATCAAAGTTCCAATATGTTGATTGGCAGGGTTGATTCGACCGATGTCCAACGGCCCTGCAAAGAGTGTAGACCGGTCAAAGCTCCCCAAACCCGGAGACTGGCGTCCATTGTTGGGAGTACCCAGTCCGGGATGCAAAGGGGGCGACCCTTGGTTAATGAGATGTCTGTAGCCACCAAGATAGGAACAGATGCACCTCCGGAGAGAGTACCATCATCTGAGCTTAAATCCGATGGGGTAACTCATTCCACCTGGAGAAGATCAGCCTTTGCAAAGGCCTCGAGTGGAACTGAGCATACTCCACCATGTCGAAGGTGGACACCATGGATCCCAGAACGTGCATTGCTGAGTGGACACCTGGTGACTGTGGAGACATCTGCACACTCGTAGTTGAAGTGTGGAGTTCTTGTCTGATGTCAGAAATATTCTCTGAAACCTGAGAATCCAGCAGGGCTCCTAGATGAATCTATCTGTGATGGATTCAGGGATGACTTTTTCCAGTTGATTAACCATCTGTGCTTGTGAAGGAAAGCAATGGTTAGCTGCAGATTGTAGTGAAGCACTTCTGGGGATCCTGCTAAGAGCAGGAGATCGTCCAAATATGGTAGCAGTTGGACACCCTGACCACGCAGGTGGGCTGCCATGATAGCCATCATTTTGGTAAACACCCATGGAGCTGTGGATAATCCAATGGGCAGAGCCTGAAATTGGAAGTGTTGCTGTAGTATAGCAAACCGGAGATATTGCTGAGGGCGCTATAGATGTACATGTAGGTATGCATCCTGAATATCCAGAGACATCATAAAGTCCCCAGGCTCCATAGCTAGGATGATAGAGCGTAGGGTTTCCATCCTGAACCTGGGTACCCTGAGGAATTTGTTCAGGGATTTGACGTTGAGGATAGGCCCATTCGGCTTCTGAACCAGAAAGAGAGTAGAATAATAACGAGTCCCCCGCTGAGATAGCGGGACTGGCACAATAACCCCTGCCTGCAGCAAGGACTGCATGGCTTTCTGCATTTGCAGGGGCCTTGTTTGGGTCTGAAGGAGGGCCTGTGTAGAAAAACTGGTGGGGAGGCCATCAAAGAAATGAGAGGGCATACTCGTGAGAGACCACTTCTCTTACCCAAGTATCCATGGTGGTTTGACACCAGCACTGGGCAAACTGAAGAAATTGGCCTCCCACTCTGGGATCCCCCAGAAGGAGGCTAGTTCCATCAGGCTGAGGGCTTATGCTTGGATTTTGAAGCAGGGCATCTGGTGGTCCAGGCCTGCTTGGTCCTGGGCTTGGCGGCCCTAGTATAATCCGACTGCCTAGGAAAGGACTGATCTTTAGGCTTTCCGTGAGGACGAAAAGACTTAAAAGATGTAGCCCGAGGCATTGTAATAGTAGATGCTGAAGGCAGAAATTAGTTTTTGATGCCGCCAATGTGGTTACAATCTTGTCAATGTCTGGGCCAAACAAGATCTCTCCATTGTAGGGTAACACTTCTTGACCTTTCTTGGAATCCGCATCTGCCTTCCATGAGTGTAGCCACAGGGTACGGCGGGCAGACACTGCCGCGGCCGAGACTCTGGATGTTAGGAGACTGGCATCCAACTTCGCTTCTCCAGTATAGGAAGCTGCATCTCGTATGTAAGCGACAAAAGACATCTGACCCCTAGAAGCATCTGAGGGATAAAGAGTCTTCAAGTGCGTCAGCCCATCTCTCTATAGCTTTAGCCAGCCATGCAATAGCCATGGTCAGAGTATATCGATTTAAGGCAAGATTCCACCTTTCTATCTGTAGGATCCTTCAAAGGGTTTAATGTAGGCATAGGTAACGTAGCGCTTTTAATTAAACGCGTAACACGTGAATCTACCGCAAGGGGAGTCTCCCATTTTGAACAATGAGCCGCAGGAAATGGATAACAGGAGGTCAGACGTTTTTGGAGCTGAAACCTCTTACCAGGCATCTGCCAGGCTGCAGCCATGTGTTCAGCTAGTTGATCCGATAGAGGGAACTCTGATGAAGCCACTTTCTGTCGTTTTAACCATGGGTGCTTAGATTTAGGGGCTGGCTCGTCATCTTCTATGAGTAAGATGGATCTAACAGCTCGCCCCAAGGCAGGAATATTAATTTAGACTAGGGGTGTGCACCGGCCACTTTTCGTGTTTTGTGTTTTGGTTTTGGATCTGGATCTTTCTTCGTGTTTTGGATCTGGATTGGTTTTGCCAAAACCACCCTTCCGTGTTTTGGGTTCTGGGTTTTGTGTTTTGGATCTGTATTTTTTTTTTAAAAAGCATAAAAACAGCTAAAATCACAGAATTTGTGGGTTTTTCTGCTCCTATGCTATTATTAACCTCAATAACCTTAATTTCCACTCATTTCCAGTCTATTCTGAACACCTCACACCTCACAATAGTGTTTTTATGTCCAAAAGGTTGCACCGAGGTAGCTGGATGACTATGCTAAGCGACACGAGTGGGCGGCACAAACACGTGACCCCTCTAGGCATGATACTGCAGTGGCAGACAGGATGGCAGTTTGAAAAACTAGGCCCCAAACTGTACATAATGCAAAGTAAAAAAAGAGGTGCAAGATGGAATTGTCCTTGGGCCCCCCACCCACCCTTATGTTGTATAAACAGGACATGCACACTTTAACAAACCAATCATTTCAGCGCCAGGGTCTGCCACACAACTGTGGCTGAAATGATTGGTTCGTTTGGGCCCCCACAAAACAAGCTGGCAATTAATGTGTCCCTGCACAAACTGGCTCTACGGAGGCAAGATGTCATCCTCATCCTCCTGATCCACCGATTCCTCACCCTCTTCAGTGTGTACATCCTCATCCTCACAAAGTATTAACTCGTCCCCACTTGAATCCACCACCACGGGTCCCTCTGTACGTTCTGGAGGCTGGTCTCCCTGGAAAAGCTGATAATTCATTTTGATGAACATCATCTTCTCCACATTCTGTGGAAGCAACCTCCTACGCCTTTCGCTGACAAGGTTCCCGGCTGCACTAAACACTCTTTCGGAGTACACACTGGAGGGGGGGCAACTCAGGTAAAATAGAGCCAGTTTGTACAGGGGCCTCCAAATTGCCTCTTTTTCCTGCCAGTACAGGTATGGACTGTCTGACATGCCTACTTGGATGCTGTCACCGATGTAATCCTCCACCATTCTGTCAATGGTGACAGTATCATATGCAGTGACAGTAGACATGTCAGAAATTGTTGCCAGGTCCTTCAGTCCGGACCAGATGTCCAAACTTGGTCCTGCCTGCCCTGCATCACCGCCAGCGGGTTGCTTAGGATACCTAAGTTTTTTCCTGGCAGCCCCAGTTGCGGGAGAAAATGAAGAAGGAGCTGTTGACGTGTCACGTTCCGCTTCAGCTGACAGTGTGCTCACCAGCAGGTCTTTGCACCTCTGCAGGCTTGTGTCGGCCGGAAAGAGAGACACCACATAGGCTTTAAACCTAGGATCGAGCACGGTGGCCAAAATGTAGTGGTCTGATTTCAACAGATTGACCACCCTGGAATCCTGGCAAAGCGAATGAAGGGCTTCATCCACAAGTCCCACATGCCGAGCGGAATCGCTCCATCTTAGCTCCTCCTTCACTTTCTCCAGCTGCTTCTGCAAAAGCCTGATGAGGGGAATGATCTGACTCAAGCTGGCAGTGTCTGAACTGACTTCACGTATGGCAAGTTCGAAGGGCTGGAGAACCTTGCACAACACGGAAATCATTCTCCACTGCGCTTGAGTCAGGTGCATACCCCCTCCTTTGCCTATGTCATAGGTGGATGTATAGGCTTGAATGGCCTTTTGCTGCTCCTCCATCCTCTGAAGCATATAGAGGGTTGAGTTCAACCGCGTCACAACCTCTTGCTTCAGGTGATGGCGGGGCAGGTTCAAGAGTGTTTGCTGGCGCTCCAGTCTTCGGCACGCAGTCGCTGAATGGCGAAAGTGGCCTGAAATTTTTCGGGCCACCCAAAGCGTCTCCTGCACACCCCTGTCGCTTTTCAGAAAATTCTGCACCACCAAGTTTATTGTGTGAGCAAAACATGGGACGTGCTGGAATTTGCCCAGATGTAATGCCCGCACAATATTGGTGGCGTTGTCAGATATCACAAATCCCCAGGAGAGTCTAAGTTGGGTAAGCCACTGGGCGATGATTTCCCTCAGTTTCTCTAAGAGGTTGTCGGCGGTGTGCCTCTTACTGAAACCGGTGATACACAGCATAGCCTGCCTTGGAACGAGCTGGCGTTTCTGAGATGCTGCGACTGGTGACGCTGCTGCTGTTGCTGCGTAAGGTGATACATCTACCCAGTGGGCTGTCACAGTCATATAGTCCTTAGTCTGCCCTGTTCCACTTGTCCACATGTCCGTGGTTAAGTGGACATTGGGTACAACGGCATTTTTCAGGACACTGAGGACACTTTTTCTGACGTTTCTGTACAGTCTCGGTATCGCCTGCCTAGTGAAGTGGAATCTAGACGGGATTTGGAACCGGGGACACACTACCTCCAGCAATTGTCTAAATCCCACTGCACTAATGGCGGATACCGGACGCATGTCTAACACCAATATAGCAGTCAAGGTCTCAGTTATACGTTTTGCTTCAGGATGACTGCTGTCGTACTTCATCCTCCTCGCTAAGGACTGTTGGAGGGTCAATTGTTTAGTAAAAGTAGTGGTGTTCCTACTTCCTCTCTGGGATGATGAACGACTCCCAGCAGCAGCAACAGCAGCAGCGGCAGCAGGAGGCGTAGCAATGCAGGATCCTCCGGAGGAATCCGGGATAGGAGAGTCAGTCATGCCAGTGACATGGCCTGCAGGACTACTTCCGATCCTGACTAAGGAGGAAATTGACGAGGAGGGAGTTGACGGTGTGGTTTGCAGGCGCTTGGATACAACAGGACAAGGGGATTTAGGTGTCCCTGGACTGCTTACGGTCTTAGCCAAAGTTTCTGAACTTGACAGTAACTTATTATGAATGCGCTGCAGGTGCCGTATAAGGGAGGATGTTCCTAGGTGGTTAACGTCCCTACCCCTACTTATTCCACCTTTACATAAGGTACATATGGCAAGACAGTTGTTGTCCGGATTTGGATAGAAATATAGCCAGACCAAAGAGGTGGAATGTTTGGTCTTCTGCCCAGGCATGACCGTGATGGGCTTTTTCATCCCACGGACAACAACTATCTCCCCCGGAGCCTGATTTAAACAATCCACATCACCATCAGAATCCTCTTCGCCAACTTCCTCCTCAGCGCCAGCTACACCAGTATCCTCATCCTGCTGTACTTCAACAGTGACATCTTCAATTTGCATATCAGCAAGTGGACTGTGGGTGCTCCTTTCAGCACTTGCAGGGGGCGTGCAAATGGTGGAAAGAGCCACCTCTTCCCATCCAGTGCTGGGAAGGTCAGGCATTCCAACCACCACCACACTTGGACTCTCCTTGGGGATTTGTGATATCTTCTTAGAAAGCACAGTTCTTCGCTGTACTTTTGCCAGCTTAACTCTTTTGATTTTTTTAGTGGGAGGAGGGCTTCCATCGTCATGTGAAGCTGAACCACTAGTCATGAACATACTAGGGATCGACCTTAGCCGTTCCTTGCCACTCCGTGTCGTAAATGGCATATTGGCAAGTTTACGTTTCTCTTCAGCTGATTTAAATGTTTTTTTCAAGGTCATTTTCCTGAACTTTGTCATTTGGGATTGTATGTGCCCTCTATTATGACATTGGGCATCGGCCTTGGCAGACGACGTTGATGGCATGTTATCGTCTATGTCATGACTAGTGGCAGCAGCTTCAGCACTAGGAGGAAGTGGTTCTTGATCTTTCTCTATTTTATTTTTATCAGAGAAAGTTTGGTCCTCCATTTATGTTATATCGATTTGATATATACGTGCGGCTAAACACAGAAAATATTTCTTTATTTTTGCTGGAGAGTAGTGCACTTTGTGGGTTACACCAGCCTTTAAGAAATGAGCCAGCCGGCTCTTTACTTATGGGACACAGGCGCACACTTGGCGCTGCTCCTTTGTTGATGCACGTGCGGCTACTGCGCACACAATTCACAAACACAGAAAATAATTTTTTTTTTGGTTTGGACTGGACTGTACTTTGGGGGTTACAGCACCCTTTAACGGTCAAGCCAGCCGGCCCTTTACTTATGACACAGGCGCACGCTTGGCACTACTTTGTTGATGCACGTGCGGCTACTGCGCACACAATTCACAAACACACAAAAAATATTATTTTTTTGGTTTGAACTGGAGTGTACTTTGGGGGTTACAGCACCCTTTAACGGTCAAGCCAGCCGGCCCTTTACTTATGACACAGGCGCACGCTTGGCACTACTTTGTTGATGCACGTGCGGCTACTGCGCACACAATTCACAAACACAGAAAATATTATTTTTTTTGGTTTGGACTGGAGTGTACTTTGGGGGTTACAGCACCCTTTAACGGTCAAGCCAGCCGGCCCTTTACTTATGACACAGGCGCACGCTTGGCACTACTTTGTTGATGCACGTGCGGCTACTGCGCACACAATTCACAAACACAGAAAATTATTTTTTTTTGGTTTGGACTGGAGTGTACTTTGGGGGTTACAGTACCCTTTAACGGTCAAGCCAGCCGGCCCTTTACTTATGACACAGGCGCACGCTTGGCACTACTTTGTTGATGCACGTGCGGCTACTGCGCACACAATTCACAAACACAGAAAATAATTTTTTTTTTGGTTTGGACTGGAGTGTACTTTGAGGGTTACAGCACCCTTTAATGGTCAAGCCAGCCGGCCCTTTACTTATGACACAGGCGCACGCTTGGCACTACTTTGTTGATGCACGTGCGGCTACTGCGCACACAATTCACAAACACAGAAAATATATATTTTTTTGGTTTGGACTGGAGTGTACTTTGGGGGTTACAGCACCCTTTAACGGTCAAGCCAGCCGGCCCTTTACTTATGACACAGGCGCACGCTTGGCACTACTTTGTTGATGCACGTGCGGCTACTGCGCACACAATTCACAAACACAGAAAATATATATTTTTTTGGTTTGGACTGGAGTGTACTTTGGGGGTTACAGCACCCTTTAACGGTCAAGCCAGCCGGCCCTTTACTTATGACACAGGCGCACGCTTGGCACTACTTTGTTGATGCACGTGCGGCTACTGCGCACACAATTCACAAACACAGAAAATATATATTTTTTTGGTTTGGACTGGAGTGTACTTTAGGGGTTACAGCAACCCTTTAACGGTCAAGCCAGCCGGCCCTTTACTTATGACACAGGCGCACGCTTGGCACTACTTTGTTGATGCACGTGCGGCTACTGCGCACACAATTCACAAACACAGAAAATATATATTTATTTGGTTTGGACTGGAGTGTACTTTGGGGGTTACAGCACCCTTTAACGGTCAAGCCAGCCGGCCCTTTACTTATGACACAGGCGCACGCTTGGCACTACTTTGTTGATGCACGTGCGGCTACTGCGCACACAATTCACAAACACAGAAAATATATCTTTTTTTGGTTTGGACTGGAGTGTACTTTGGGGGTTACAGCACCCTTTAACGGTCAAGCCAGCCGGCCCTTTACTTATGACACAGGCGCACGCTTGGCACTACTTTGTTGATGCACGTGCGGCTACTGCGCACACAATTCACAAACACAGAAAATATATATTTTTTTGGTTTGGACTGGAGTGTACTTTGGGGGTTACAGCACCCTTTAACGGTCAAGCCAGCCGGCCCTTTACTTATGACACAGGCACACGCTTGGCACTACTTTGTTGATGCACGTGCGGCTACTGCTCACACAATTCACAAACACAGAAAATAATTTTTTTTTTGGTTTGGACTGGAGTGTACTTTGAGGGTTACAGCACCCTTTAATGGTCAAGCCAGCCGGCCCTTTACTTATGACACAGGCGCACGCTTGGCACTACTTTGTTGATGCACGTGCGGCTACTGCGCACACAATTCACAAACACAGAAAATATATATTTTTTTGGTTTGGACTGGAGTGTACTTTGGGGGTTACAGCACCCTTTAACGGTCAAGCCAGCCGGCCCTTTACTTATGACACAGGCGCACGCTTGGCACTACTTTGTTGATGCACGTGCGGCTACTGCGCACACAATTCACAAACACAGAAAATATATATTTTTTTGGTTTGGACTGGAGTGTACTTTAGGGGTTACAGCAACCCTTTAACGGTCAAGCCAGCCGGCCCTTTACTTATGACACAGGCGCACGCTTGGCACTACTTTGTTGATGCACGTGCGGCTACTGCTCACACAATTCACAAACACAGAAAATAATTTTTTTTTTGGTTTGGACTGGAGTGTACTTTGAGGGTTACAGCACCCTTTAATGGTCAAGCCAGCCGGCCCTTTACTTATGACACAGGCGCACGCTTGGCACTACTTTGTTGATGCACGTGCGGCTACTGCGCACACAATTCACAAACACAGAAAATATATATTTTTTTGGTTTAGACTGGAGTGTACTTTGGGGGTTACAGCACCCTTTAACGGTCAAGCCAGCCGGCCCTTTACTTATGACACAGGCGCACGCTTGGCACTACTTTGTTGATGCACGTGCGGCTACTGCGCACACAATTCACAAACACAGAAAATATATATTTTTTTGGTTTGGACTGGAGTGTACTTTAGGGGTTACAGCAACCCTTTAACGGTCAAGCCAGCCGGCCCTTTACTTATGACACAGGCGCACGCTTGGCACTACTTTGTTGATGCACGTGCGGCTACTGCGCACACAATTCACAAACACAGAAAATATATATTTATTTGGTTTGGACTGGAGTGTACTTTGGGGGTTACAGCACCCTTTAACGGTCAAGCCAGCCGGCCCTTTACTTATGACACAGGCGCACGCTTGGCACTACTTTGTTGATGCACGTGCGGCTACTGCGCACACAATTCACAAACACAGAAAATATATATTTTTTTGGTTTGGACTGGAGTGTACTTTGGGGGTTACAGCACCCTTTAACGGTCAAGCCAGCCGGCCCTTTACTTATGACACAGGCGCACGCTTGGCACTACTTTGTTGATGCACGTGCGGCTACTGCGCACACAATTCACAAACACAGAAAATATATATTTTTTTGGTTTGGACTGGAGTGTACTTTGGGGGTTACAGCACCCTTTAACGGTCAAGCCAGCCGGCCCTTTACTTATGACACAGGCGCACGCTTGGCACTACTTTGTTGATGCACGTGCGGCTACTGCGCACACAATTCACAAACACAGAAAATATATATTTTTTTGGTTTGGACTGGAGTGTACTTTAGGGGTTACAGCAACCCTCTAACGGTCAAGCCAGCCGGCCCTTTACTTATGACACAGGCGCACGCTTGGCACTACTTTGTTGATGCACGTGCGGCTACTGCGCACACAATTCACAAACACAGAAAATATATATTTATTTGGTTTGGACTGGAGTGTACTTTGGGGGTTACAGCACCCTTTAACGGTCAAGCCAGCCGGCCCTTTACTTATGACACAGGCGCACGCTTGGCACTACTTTGTTGATGCACGTGCCGCTACTGCGCACACAATTCACAAACACAGAAAATATTTTTTTTTTTGGTTTGGACTGGAGTGTACTTTGGAGGTTACAGCACCCTTTAACGGTCAAGCCAGCCGGCCCTTTACTTATGACACAGGCACACGCTTGGCACTACTTTGTTGATGCACGTGCGGCTACTGCGCACACAATTCACAAACACAGAAAATATATATTTTTTTGGTTTGGAGTGTACTTTGGGGGTTACAGCACCCTTTAACGGTCAAGCCAGCCGGCCTTTTACTTATGACACAGGCGCACGCTTGGCACTACTTTGTTGATGCACGTGCGGCTACTGCGCACACAATTCACAAACACAGAAAATAATTTTTTTTTTGGTTTGGACTGGAGTGTACTTTGGGGGTTACAGCACCCTTTAACGGTCAAGCCAGCCGGCCCTTTACTTATGACACAGGCGCACGCTTGGCACTACTTTGTTGATGCACGTGCGGCTACTGCGCACACAATTCACAAACACAGAAAATATATATTTTTTTGGTTTGGACTGGAGTGTACTTTGGGGGTTACAGCACCCTTTAACGGTCAAGCCAGCCGGCCCTTTACTTATGACACAGGCGCACGCTTGGCACTACTTTGTTGATGCACGTGCGGCTACTGCGCACACAATTCACAAACACAGAAAATATATATTTTTTTGGTTTGGACTGGAGTGTACTTTGGGGGTTACAGCACCCTTTAACGGTCAAGCCAGCCGGCCCTTTACTTATGACACAGGCGCACGCTTGGCACTACTTTGTTGATGCACGTGCGGCTACTGCGCACACAATTCACAAACACAGAAAATAATTTTTTTTTTGGTTTGGACTGGAGTGTACTTTGGGGGTTACAGCACCCTTTAACGGTCAAGCCAGCCGGCCCTTTACTTATGACACAGGCGCACGCTTGGCACTACTTTGTTGATGCACGTGCGGCTACTGCGCACACAATTCACAAACACAGAAAATATATATTTTTTTGGTTTGGAGTGTACTTTGGGGGTTACAGCACCCTTTAACGGTCAAGCCAGCCGGCCCTTTACTTATGACACAGGCGCACGCTTGGCACTACTTTGTTGATGCACGTGCGGCTACTGCGCACACAATTCACAAACACACAAAAAATATGATTTTTTTAGCACTTGGGGGGAGCACCGCTGATGGACAGAGCACCCCCTGGACAACACTACAGCACCCCTTTAGGACTTGGACACTGCACAGGACTTTGGAGTGGACACAGCCCCTATGGAGAACTGACTGCACAACACAGTCCAGCCAGCACCTATGGACTTTGAAGTAGTGGACACAGCCCCTATTAACAACAGCAGCACAGCACAACACAGCCAGCCCCTATGGACTTTGAAGTAGTGGACAACAGCAGCACAGCGCAGCACAGCACAGCACAACACTACTCTGCACTACACTACACTACACAGCCCAGCCAGCCCTAACTCCCACCCTCCCTCTTCACTGTGCACAGCCGAGCAAGAAAATGGCGCCGACGCGGGTACCTTATATAGGTTCCAAAACCCGCGAGACTCGGAAGGCGGGATGATGATAACACATTACGCTTAGAAGGCTTACTTGGTGGGACTTCTCACATTGCAACATAGTTGGAAAGGCTGTAGAGGTAGCCACCAGACTCTGTTACTGAGCTAGAGAGTAGGTCAACCCATGGAGGGGGCACAGGAGGTACCTGTATTGCCTGAACCTGTTGTGGTAACCCCATAGGAGGAATTACAGCTAGTACCACTAGGCGGTCCGCAATAGTAGCCAGCACCTGAGTTAAGGAAGCCCAGGGGGGCTCTTGTGCAGGAGCTGGTGGTAGTAAAGAGTAGGAAATGGATGCGCTAAATTGTTATAGTTTGGCTAAAGTAGTAGCAGCTCAGTGTGGCAACGGCACTACCAACCCTTACTAGAATTGCATATAAAGAGAAAAGGCACTAAGCGCATACCACAGCCCTATAACAATCATACAGGTTACTGTAGTGAATGAGAAATCATTACAATATGTAAAGTAACAGAAAGAGCCGTACTCGATCTAAAAATAAATATATAGAGTTTATTTAGAATAATAAGAGTATAAGAATCGCTATTTTCGATGGATGTAAATGAACAGTTTTATGATGACTCAAAAATAAATAAAACATATATAAAATTATAGTCTAATACCGGAATACGACATTAATACAACATAGAACATAAAACATGTGCAATTTTGCAAACATACAGTGTCACTGAGTGAAACGCTTGAGGCGTTTTACTCGCTCTGTGTAATAGGTGGGAGATGTTGGGCCACTGCTGGATGGTCAATGGTTAATAGTCCTTATAGGTCCAATGCGCTAATTAGCGTGTAGTTAATATAACCCAGCACATATATTAATCACTCCACATTTGCAAATTCAGTGCGCTATAAAGGCATATAGTTAGTGTAATCCAGCTCATATAGGGCTCTATTTATTAACATTATTTTAGTTTCACCTACAGTTGTTATAGGGCAATTGGAGTAGAATTCGTAAAATTCTACTCCAACCTCTAAGTATCACTTATTTTTAGTAAGCAGATCGCATTTCCCATAATTGTACTGGGAAACGTGATCCGACCAAAGTTACTAAAAATAAATTGTAAATAAATACCGGGGAAAGCCCTGTGATAATAACGCCACCTAGAGGTGGCGTTATCCAGGGTCTCCCCCGGTTACCAGACTCCTGCTCTGCTCTATAAGACAGAGCAGAGCCGGGAGTCGGTCCCAGTAATCAGCTGTGTGGTCTAAACAGACTGCAAGCTGATACACTACAAAAAAAAAAAAATTTAAAAATAGTAAAAAAAAAATTAACTTACTTGACTCCAGGGACCCGTGGCCGGGACTCCGGGTGATGTCCTCCCTCTGGTCAGCTGGTCTCCCATGCTGCAATGCGGCCCGGTCATCAAGTGATCGGGTCCCAGTGCAGTATGGGATATCACCTGACAGGAGGCATGGAGGACATCATGCAGGTAAGTGCCCGAATCATGCAGGTAAATGTAATTAAAGGAGGGGGGTTGCGGGGGTTCCGCGATCGCGGGGCTTAGTGCCGGGGGGGTAGCAGCGGCGGCCGGTCAGGGCATGCGCAGGCACTTTGTCACAGTATTTTTCCGAAAATACCGTGACTAATGTGCGGATGGGATTCGCAGGGACAGAGCTTTATCGCAAGCTCTGTCCCTGCAAGGGATTTGTAGTAAATCCCTGTGATATTGCCTGAATTCGCAATGCGAATTCAGTCGTTAATATCACACTACAATCCGCATTCAATATGCGGATTGTAGTAAATAGAGCCCATAGGGCTCTATTTGTTAACATTATTTTTACTAAAATAAAGTGAAACAGGGTGTTTTCACACCTTTTTCACATTATTTTAGTGTATACATGCCTACCCTCCTGGTTTTCGCGGGAGGCTCCCGATTTTTCGGGTAACCCCCCGCACCCCCGGAAGGGTAGGCATTTCTCCCGCATTCTGCCCACTTCCTAGTGAAGTGGGCAGAATTAGGAGAAAACCCGCGGCAATCGCGGGTCTCCGTGAAGGGGGCGGGGCTTAAGCTGTGATTCTGCATGAATCACAGCATTTGGCCCCGCCCCCTATGTAAATTGTGCCCAATCGCGGCAATTTTACCGCGAGGGGGCGGGGCTTAATGACGCAAATCATCAAGCCCCGCCCCCATCGGCCCCCTGCTGCATCTCTTACCCGGGCTTCTCCCGGGAAGAGAATGTTAAAGGTAGGCAACCCTGTTTTAGTGTCACCTAAAGTTACTACAGGGCAATTGGAGTAGAATTCGTAAAATTCTACTCCAAGCCCTAATGATCACTTATTTCTAGTAAGCATATCGCATTTCCCATAATTGTAATGGGAAATGTGATCTGGCCAAAGTTACTAAAAAATAAATTGTGAAAAAATACTGGGGAAAGCCCTGTGATAATAATGCCACCTGTGGTCCGCGATCACAGGGGGTGGGGCTTAGCGCCAGGGGGCGGGGCTTAGCGATGGTCGGTCGCTGCATGCGTCGGCACTTGTCAAGGTATTTTTTGCGAAAATACCGTGATAAGTGTGCGGAGGGGATTCGCAGGGACAGAGCTTTATCGCAAGCTCTGTCCCTGCAAGGGATTGTAGTAAATCCCTCTGATATTGCCGGAATTCGCAATGCGAATTCAGTCTGTAATATCACACTACAATCTGCATTACAAATGCGGATTGTAGTAAATAGAGCCCATAGTGTGGAGCAGTTACACATGAGCTAGATTACACTAACTATATGCCTTTATAGCGCACTGGATTTACAAATGTGGAGTGATTATTATATGTGCTGGGTTACATTAACTACACGCTAATTAGCGCATTGGACCTATAAGGACTATTAACCATTGACCATTCAGCAGTGGCCCAACATCTCCCACCTATAACACAGAGCGAGTAAAACGCCTCAAGCGTATCATTCAGTGACACTGGGGCAGATGTATGAAGTTGTGGAAAGTGATAAAGTGCAGAGTGATAAATAACCAACCAATCCGTTCCCACCTCTCATTTTTCAAACACAGCCTGTAACATGACAGTTGTGAGCTGATTGGTTGGTCGTTTAATAATCTGCACTTTATCACTTTCCAGAGCTTCATACATCTGCCCCAATGTATGTTTGCAAAATTGCACGTTTTATGTTCTATGTTGTATTAATGTCGTATTCCGGTATTAGACTATAATTTTATTTATGTTTTATTTATTTTGAGTCATCATAAAACTGTTTATTTACATCCATCGCAAATAGCGATTCTTAAACTCTCATTATTCTAAATAAACTCTATATATATTTATTTTTAGATCGAGTACGGCTCTTTATTTTACTTTACATATTGTAATGAATTTTCATTCTCTATAGTAACCTATATGATTGTTATAGGGCTGTGGTATGCGCTTAGGAGGTCATTCAGATCCAAACGCGAACGGCAGGACGCTTGCAAGCGGGTCGATGTTCCCTACTACGCATGCGCATGACGGAGGGAGCTCTGTCGTGCGCATGCGCGAGACTCGGCGAGCGACGGGCTCACCATCGCTCCGGGTCTCGCACCAAAGGGGGCGTGCTGTCGATGTTGATTGACAGCACGCCCCCTTTGGTGGGCGTGCTGGGGGCGTGCCTGCCAGATGGAGGCGTTCCCATGGGAACGCCTACCGTCTCAAGCACGCCCCACTGACATCACTAGTGATGTCAGTGGGAGTGATTTTGGCTCTGATAGAGCCAAAATCACTCCAGGGCTTCAGGCAGCGAGACCCTACCGCAGGGGCTCCGTCGCAAGCCCGATGGTCGCGATGGTCAAGACCATCGCGACCATCATCATGGACGCTCGCTATAGCTGTGGGTGGTAACCCTCAGTTATGCGAGCGTCCATGAGGACGCTCCAAAAAAAGGTAGGAGGGCCCTGATTCAGAGCGAGCGCTCTGGTCAGAGCGTTCAGCTCTGAATCAGGCCCATAGTGCAGGAGCTGGGGGGTCTGATGGGCCTGGTGGAGTATAAAACTGGGTACACACGTTAAGATTTTCTGTCCAACCATCCAACTAGTTGATTGGTTGGAATGAAAATCTGGTAACATATGGGAGTAAATGATGATCAGCAATTTGCTCCTAAATGCCAGAAAACAGATGAAACTGGTCGTTCAGACAAGTTTGTTAAATGTTTGATCTAAACAATTTGTTCAAGCAACAGTTTTTGTCCATTTTCCGGCATTTGGGAGCAAATTGCTGATTGTCATTTGCTTTCATACATTACCAGATTTCAATTCCAACCAATCAACTAGTTGGATGTTTGGACAGAAAATCTTTACGTGTGTATGCAGCTTATCACTTAACACATAACCCATCTTGGATCAGATCTTCCTCTGCAAAACATGGTGTCTGCTTAGAAGGTAATACTGTCCTTATCATTGTTAACCAAAGGTGCTGGTGCACGGAGTGGAGTTTTGAAGGAGGTGGGTAAGGTGGACTCAGTATTTTTTTAGAGTACGCCAAGCCAATTGAATTGTACTACTGCGCATTGGTTGATTGACAATGAAAACCGGATCCATCCGGGAATGAGACGAGACTTTAAGACTTTATAAGACTGTGGGACAACATATGGATAAGAATACAGGATTGATTGGAGCAACATCACAGTGAATCATGGAGTTATTGAGGAACATGACATTTATACTTCTGCTGGTTTTTATCCATTATTATTAATTTTTTTATTCATTTTTGCTTCATTTGTTCTGCATATTGTTCAGACTTTTCATATATATACTGTATATATATATATATATATATATATTATATTATTTATATCTTTGAGACTTTTTGACAATACGAACAATATATTAGCATAGATCTGGATGAGTGCCGCATTTTCTGATTATTGTCTACAGTATGTACTAATTTTCGAGGGGTTTGTTGGGATACCCTCTATTTGCAGGCTGCTGTCTGGTGATTCTTCAGTTTGTGGCACTAAGCACTGATATAGTGTTTGAACCATACATAAGACATGGACAACATGTAAATAGTCGCCAATAGCAACGTTGCACTTATATTCTATATAGCAAAAAAAGGGCAAATGGTAATAAATCTGGTGGTTGAAATAGATAGTTGATGCTATTATAATTCCCAGATGTAAATTTTCAAAACATTGTTGATCCTGATTATAAGGGAGAGAATACCTCCGTAACAAGGTTTTTCTAGGAGTGTACAGGGCGGGAGGAGGGGGGGGATTCCCAATGCAAATAACTCACCACACTGTCCCAGGACTTCGGATTTTCCACGGTAATTCTGTCTATGGGTCGTCCGACTCTCGCCGTTCAGCTGGCCACACATTAGGCCAACTTTCATCCAACCAGCCAACTAGTTGATTGGTTGGAATGAAAATCTGGTAACGTATGGGAGTAAATGATGATCAGCAATTTGATCCTAAATTCCAGAAAACAGATGAAAATGGACGTCAGACAAGTTTGTTAAATGTTTGATCAAAACAATTTGTTCAAACAACAGTTTTTAGTCCATTTTCCGGTGTTTGGGAGCAAATTGCCGATTGTCATTTGCTTTCATCCCTTACCAGGTTTTCATTCCAACCAATCAACTAGTTGAATGGTTGGATGTAAGTTGGTCTAGTGTGTGGCCAGCTTTCCTCTGTGTCACTGCCCAAGGTCGCGGCTGTGTGGATGGGCGATGAGGTGTCTGCTGACAGACAGTTGCACGATGACACTCCCAGCGTGTGTCCGATGACTCCGCAAACAGTGTGCAACTGTTTGCCGGCAGACATCTCGCTGCCCATCCACACAGCCGCGACCTCGGACAGTGACACAGAGGAACAGCGAGAGTCGGACATCCCATAGACGGAATTACCATGGAAAATCCGAAGTCCTAGGACAGTGGGGTGAGTTATTTGCATTGGGAATCCCCCCCTGATCCCGCCCTGTACACTCCTGGAAAAACCTTGTTACGGAGGTATTCTCTCCCTTATAATCAGGATCAACAATGTTTTGAAAATTTACATCTGGGAATTTTCATGTATCATGCATGTATACCTAATACCGGTATACATACATGTATCATGTATGTATACCGGTATTAGGAGTATGGTAATATAGTCATTGGATTAACCTATTTTGTTTATATGTGAACTTTTAGAAATGTTTAGTATAATATTGGCAGTGGAAATCACCCATTTTAATACCAATCTAATGTGTATGTTCTTTACCACATATTTGGTGTAAAATATACAATTATTCCTTGTTTGTCTTATATGGTTTTTATACGATACAGTATATTTGGAGTTGGATCTCTTGAAAGCGCTGGGAATTTCCTATATTGTTATCATCACTAAGACTAAGGAGCTCATTCAGACCCGCTCGCTAGTTGCGGCCGCTCGCTCCCAGCGTATTTAAATTTTGCAAAGTGACGTCAAGGCAGCCGGTCGCTTGGCAAGGCATAAGCCCACTATGTCTTGGCGAGTGATCACTTTGTGTTTATAGACGCCCACCAGCCTGTCTTTAGCCGCCCACTAGCATATGTCATCTCCAGGAGTATATACAACCATCGATACATCGAGATCTGACCGCAGCACTTGCGGTTGACTGTACCCTACCACAAGCACTGCGAGAACTTCAGTGTATAATTCAAACAGGTGATGTGTACTATGATGCTGCCTGTTAAATATGTACCTCCCTGAAACGGCGTGAAAACACTCTGGCACGCTTGCGTCCACAACTCCACTCCCCTGTTACTACTGTCCTGCCCCTGTTACCACCCACAAACAGCCTCTCCTGTCACTCATTCCACTGGGCTGTCTTTGCAGGGCGAGCAAGATAAATCCGATCACTTGTACTAGTTTGCACACGTGCAATGCGAACTACATGCATGCACACATTAGCAAACATCGTCTGCAACGAGCGGCCGCTTGCTAGCGAGCGGGTCTGAATGAGCTCCTAAATCAGAGGAAGGAGTATCCCTGTGTAATTCCTTAAGCTGCTATTTAGAGGTCCTTAGATGTGTGATTAGCGCAGCCCATCCATTATTTATTTATATACAATAATGCTGCCATGCAGAAAATAATGAATACAACTATACAGGTTATCACAAGCATACGATAATTCTTTTTGCAATGTTCTATTACAGATGGCAGAAGTTTTGTATCAGACTATGAGGAACAATATCAGAAACTGAATCTGGATTCTTGGAATTCTATTATTAAAAGTATGTGAATGTTGTTGGGTGCTGGAATATATTCATAGTTCATGTTGATAGGGATGTAACGCAGAGCCACAGATGTCATAAAAATGAAATGTGATGTAATGTGATAATTTGGTAGCTTTGTTGTAATGATAACATAGTGCCTAATTCATTACGGATCGCAACTACGATTGCAATAGCGATTACGCACGCAGTCTCACTGCGATAGTATGCTAATCCACTGCGATCGCTACATAAGGACGCCCACTTTACCTTACACACATCCATAATTCTTAGCAAGACTGTGAAATCATCGGCAACATCGAGTACCATCGCAGCCTCACACGCACTTGCACAAGCTCTGACCTTACTCAGGAATTGCTAACTCAAGCTGCGTACAGCATCGCAGTGGATAATTTATGCATGCCTATGCAGCTGCGTTCAAACGCACTGGCACGCTGCGTATCGCCCGTCACCCCCCACAAATGGTAACTCCTGTCAATCACTCTGCGATGGGTCTGCGTAGTCACTGCGATCGCAGTGGCCGATACGCGCACTGCAATGCATGCGCAGAATGCAACAATCGGCCGATTGCGTGCATAATTGCAGTTGCGATCGGTAATGAATCAGGCCAATAATCACATATCTTAATTTCATCAATCTTCCATTTGATTGGTAAATGTACCCAAATATATATGTTAGTGCCTAATGGTGCGTACACACGGGATGATTAAAATGCTCGATATGAATGATAACGATATCGATCATATCGTTATCGTTCATATAGTTTTTTGGTCCCTTGAAACCCACCAACGACCTGCGATGTGCGGGCACGTATAGATGATAACGATATCGTCCATATCCCACGCATGCAGGCCAACCTGGTCGATATCGACCAGGTTACTATAGGGACCCGCGCTCGTTGATCGCGGGTCGCTGGCCATCATTGGTGGTGTGCTGGATGATTGTTATCGATCATCCAGCACACCCGGGAGATCGTTCTGCGATATTATTATCACTGACGGCCATCCCGTGTGTATGCACCATTACAGTGATATGTAGTTTTTAATGTTATTGCACATAGCTGTTGCAACATGATAATCAACCAATAAATAAACTAGCTAATTTAGCTTCCTTTATACAAAAGCAAATACTTATATAAAATTTTTATGTAAAAATCCCACATTAAAATTCTGTAACAACTCTAATTCCACTAAAGGCTCCCATACATCTGCTATGTATTGGTCCAGGGCATCTGCGAGGTCAGGGCATCGGCGAAATCCAACATGTGGAGTTTCCCTGATTTGCTGATCCAGACCAAAATATGATCAGAATTTGCAAATCGGGAATTTCACCGATTCCCAGACGGATCGCCGATCATCGATTGGTGTTTCCGGTCCGATCAGGGGATTGGTGAAACAGCCACCTGATGTATGGGGCCTTTTAGTTTAACTTAATTGCTCTCAATGGGTCTATTGACCTGAGAGGTCACCTGATGCCAAGAAGATCCTCTCTCCTGCTGGAGCTGTAAACTCCACAGTTATACGAATGGAGAGGACATAGAGAAGGGTCTCAACTACTCTACCAAGGCCTATGTGAGCAGGAGAGATCCTGCTTGAGACATTACATACATCTGTGAATCTAATGGATTCATGGAGTGTAGTTAAGTAAAACTTGTCTTTAATACAACAACTCCAATAAATCAACAATTTTGTTTTATTGGTTTCAGGGGCCTATAATCCCCGAGGATTATATTATCATCTCGTTGTGAGAGATACATAAGTATCCAACTTTCAGCGGGGAAATTTGACACTGGAGCAATTCTTCATTGCTTTGGTGCGGGGACAGCTGCTACGAAAAGCAGCTGTCCTCTCGGTTAGTATCGCAGTTACAGAAGTAGCTGTGTTACTTATCTCCTCCCCATAGGGCCGGCTACATATGCGTGACCCAAGGTCACACCTGCGCACAGCCGCCAAGGAAGTAGTGAGTAGGTGGGGGAGGGATCCCTCTACACATCCCCAGAAACTCCTTCCAATAGGAAGGATCGGGGATCCGAGAACAAGCGCCATCTGAAAATGGCGCTTGTTCTCGCAAGCAAACTCCGAAAACTTTCAGTTTTCAGGGTTTGAGGAATATCAGGTGGCCCATTTGGGTTCCCTGATAATGAATGGCCCCATAACTGAAATATGCATTTATGCATGGCCTGGTAACTTAACTAGTTACCGGGTCATTTAGTGTTGATGAATAGGCCCCTTAGCCTTTACATTTTAAATTTAATGTAATCTTCACCCAGGTCCATATAATAGCCAAATCTCAGGAATCATCCTAAAGGTTCATCCATGTCCAGATTGACAATTATTTACCTCTCCAACACGATTTGCTGTGCATCCTCCCAATCTTACACTCCATTGAGATCAATGGCCTCTTTCATCAATAAATCTCTTGAGTTATTTAAAAAATAATAAGATTCTTAAACAGCTCACTGCATCCTGCCCTGCTGCCCCCAGGAACTAGAAAAAGGTTGTTGAAACTCATGAGGCCACACTTATGAAGACTGTGCTTTCCAGAACTGGTCATCAAGGAAAATTGTCTCCAAGGGCAAGAAGCATATTACTCCATAAGGCCACAATAAAGTTAAGTGTAATGGCTAATGAAGAAATTGTTTGTTTGATATGAGTGTTGATGAGACATTCCCATAAAAAAGCCATAAAAAAAAAACCATGTCAATCGCTAGCCATAACATGTGCTTTCCCCTTCTTTGTTTATATATGGTAATGAGGATAGGAATCCATGATATACGTAACTCAATTACATTGCTCTCTCTGGCCTTGACGATTCTATCTGCTGATTGGCTGTGAATTGTGTCTATCTTAAATGAGAAACGTGATTGGATGGACTAAGATAGATTAAGGGGGAGGGAGAGGAATGTTACCTCACGACGATCAGGTGATCAAGCCGTCAGAGGCGAAACGCGCGTCCATCAGATGGGCTCCTTGTGCTCTACAGCTCAGCTGATTTACAGGCAGCTGCATTTCCTACCTACGATATCCGGCGAGCTGCACGCACTCTTTAGCCCAGCTGATATACCACCGTCAGCCGCACTTTGTCTAATACATTACCACACGAGGTATCTCTTTATTCCCTCTCTATCCCTATAGCGCTCTCTCATTCAAGCCGGGCTGACACTCCTCCTCTGCAATGTATTTATAGTATCAGAGGGGAGATACTGCCAGGAGCGGGGACAGCAGAGGCGCTCTTAACTGTTGTTTCCCTGAGGTTTTATGTTTACTTCTCTCTCATCCCTTGTTTGAAATTTATTTGACAAGGGACAGCAGAAGAGGTATGACATATTTTCTCCTCAGGCTTTTTCTATAACTATTTACTTTGGATATATACTTATTGAGACCTCTACAAAGTTTTTTATTTCTCACCTGTTATTATCAGGGCATCTAAGCGCATTAAGTTTGAGGAATACACTCTTATCCACTGTTTATGGTTCATTTGTATTAATTATCTATGAATGATTTGCAAGCACTTTAACACTTTAATGACTTTTTAGTAGTTAATTCATCATGTGTTCTTCATAAGTATCGATCATGGGTTATTGATCATCACAAGCACGTTGCACTTTAAATTGTGTTTATATAAGCAATCCTATATGGAAGAATTTGTTAACTTCTAATCCAGGACACTCGTCACTGAATCTTTCTATTCATTTTACCCATACGACTATTGGATCACTAATATGCAGATATATTAAATCTGTTGCGCTGAGTATTGATCCAGACTTTTCTGTTAGGTATCTCATTCAAAGACACATTAAGTTGTCTAAGTATATCTGAATAGTTGCATTTATATGATTTTATTTTATTCATTTATTTAATCATGATCACTGTAAGCACTCATACACTTTAATTAGAGGTGTATTTATTTATGTATGTTTGTGAAGTTATCTATTTATGATTTATAGGCCTTAATTTCTGTGATATCAATTATTGTGGACATGTTATACGTTTAGTATTATTTTTTTTACTTAGTACCTCGTTCAAACAAGCATTACGATCTGCGAGGGTGTATGTATGTACACTTAGATCTAGACGCGGCTGTGTTTTTTCTTTGTGTGTTTAAAATCATTATTGGTAGAGCAATAATTTAGCTCACACATGTTACATTTGGAAAAGGTGGGTTTATATCTCCAATCTCCTAGCAATATTACGCTCTAGGAATTGGGTATCTATATTTTCTCCCAGATCTTCTCTCATATATATGAATTATTGATATCATATGTATTCTGCTATGTTTTCTTATGAATTATTGATATTATATGTATTCTAACATGTTTATTTATTTTTTGAGATTTTAGACACCCAGAGGTGCATCTTCTCATATGTTCTCTGTGTTGTCTTTTATAATTTACTAGTAAAAGTTAAGTTTTCATTTGATAAACACATATTTTTTCCATATATTTTTTTCTATATATTTTTTCCATCTGTTTCATTTCAATTGTTTCAAGAGTGCACCAGCAAGACTCTCTTTGTTCTTTTTGCTTCTTTGCATATTTGTTTATTTGTGATTTCTACAAATTTGTCTGGTAGCACCACCAACCATAGTACAAGTCTTATTACAATTTATTCTAGTTAAGACTCCAATGTTGGTTTTTGAGTACTGTCATTATTATTATTATTATTATTTTGATATATGACCTAACTGGTTGTCGAGTGCGGACCCCACCCAACCCCCTTTTTGGAATAGCCTTCTGTAACACAGGCGCAATTTGCCTTCACTAGAAAACCTGCAATAGTGTGTATATGTAAAGCTGCAACTATAATAAGATACGTGCAGGTTGGCAGTAAGTAACTACTGTGTCCAGGTACACAGGCACATATCACATACATTAGGCCAAGGTTTATAGCTCCTTCCCTTGCCTATATCATCTCAGCTGGTGCAACCTGGTGAAGGAGCCAAAAATCACGCAAATCTGCATATGTGTGCGCCCAGTGGCGTAATGCCAATTGTTCTAGTTATGCATATGTGTTTATTGACAGTCCACCCATCGGCCAAAATGGTGTATGCCTATTCTCTGCTCATCGGTGACTCCTCAGCAAACTAGACATTTGCTAATTGCTGCCACCTTATTTTTCTTTCTTGCCACTGCCACTCTGCTGCCCCCTCTGCCGATCTCTCCACTGACTTCCTGTACCCTATCAAATAAAGTTTAAACTCCTCTCACTCACCTACAAAGCCTTCAACCACTCTGCTACCTCTCGCTACATCTCTAACCTTATATACAAACACACTCCCTTCCCTACTAATCCCTCAACCACTCTGCTACCTCTCTCTACATCTCTAACCTCATACACAAACACACTCCCTTTCCTACAAAGCCCTCAACCACTCTGCTACCTCTCTCTACATCTCTAACCTCATATACAAACACACTCCCTTCCCTACTAATCTCTCAACCATTCTGCTACCTCTCTCTACATCTCTAACCTCATACACAAACACACTCCCTTCCCTACAAAGCCTTCAACCACTCTTCTACCTCTCTCTACATCTGTAACCTCATATACAAACACACTGCCTTCCCTACTAATCCCTCAACTACTCTGCTACCTCTCTCTACATCTCTAACCTCATATAGAAACACACTCCCTTCCCTACAAATCCCTCAACCACTCTTCTACCTCTCTCTACATCTCTGACCTCATATACAAACACACTCCCTTCCCTACTAATCCCTCAACCACTCTTCTACTGCTCTCTACATCTCTGACCTCATATAGAAACACACTCCCTTCCCTACAAATCCCTCAACCACTCTTCTACCTCTCTCTACATCTCTGACCTCATATACAAACACACTCCCTTCCCTACAAATCCCTCAACCACTCTTCTACCTCTCGCTACATCGCTAACCTCATATACAAACACACTCCCTTCCCTACAAAGACTTCAACCACTATGCTACCTCTCTCTACATCTCTGACCTCATATACAAACACACTCCCTTCTCTACAAAGCCCTCAACCACTCTTCTATCTCTCTACATCTCTAACCTCATATACAGACACACTCCCTTCCCTACAAAGCCCTCAACCACTCTTATACATCGCTAACCTCATATACAAACACACTCCCTTCCCTACAAAGCCCTCAACCACTCTTCTATCTCTCTCTACATCTCTAACCTCATATACAAACACAGGGCCTGATTCAGAGCCGCTCGTAAGTGGCCGCTCGTTCGCTCCGAGCGATGTTCGGACATCTGCGCATGCGTATGGGTCGTAATGCGCATGCGCCAACCAGTCAGTGCGGCCAGAAATAGTGTGTTTGCAAAATAGCGAGTGCGTGCTAATTTGAGTGACAGGATGAGGCGTTTGTGGGTGGTAGCAGGGGAAGGTGCTTGAAAACTGGTAGTGGAGATCCGAACGTAGGTGTGCCAAACGGTCAAAACGGGCGTTTTAAGGGTGTGCATAATTAACAAAGCAGCGTCATCGGCCACGTCACTTGGTTGTCTCGTAGCCTGAACTGTTCGCATGATTGCGGTAGGAAAATCCAACCACAAGCACTGCGAGCAGTTCAGACGCCTTTCGATGTACTCGATTACTCTAATAAATAGCGGAGATGACGTATGATGCGAACGGCCAGGGGGCGTCTTTACAAAATAGCGAGCGCATATTTTGTTCGGCCGCTCAGACATAGAGGCGTCAACAGACTGCAAAGAGCGAGCGCTCTATTAAAATATCCGGTCCCTTTGTCTGAACGAGCGGGCGCAAATAGCGTCCGGCTCTGAATCAGGCCCACACTCCCTTCCCTACAAAGCCCTCAACCACTCTTCTACCTCTCTCTACATCTCTGACCTCATATACAAACACACTGCCTTCCCTACTAATCCCTCAACCACTCTGCTACCTCTCTCTACATCTCTAACCTCATATACAAACACACTCCCTTTCCTACAAAGCCTTCAACCACTATTCTACCTCTATCTACATTTCTAACTTCATATACAAACACACTCCCTTCCCTATTAATCCCTCAACCACTCTTCTACTGCTCTCTACATCTCTGACCTCATATAGAAACACACTCCCTTCCCTACAAATCCCTCAACCACTCTTCTACCTCTCTCTACATCTCTGACCTCATATACAAACACACTCCCTTCCCTACAAATCCCTCAACCACTCTTCTACCTCTCTCTACATCGCTAACCTCATATACAAATGCACTCCCTTCCCTACAAAGCCCTCAACCACTCTGCTACCTCTCTCTACATCTCTGACCTCATAGACAAACACACTCCCTTCCCTACAAAGCCCTCAACCACTCTTCTACATCGCTAACCTCATATACAAACACACTCCCTTTCCTACAAAGCCCTCACCCACTCTTCTATCTCTCTCTACATCTCTAACCTCATATACAGACACACTCCCTTCCCTACAAAGACCTCAACCACTCTGCTACCTCTCTCTACATCTCTGACCTCATATACAAACACACTCCCTTCTCTACAAAGCCCTCAACCACTCTTCTATCTCTCTACATCTCTAACCTCATATACAGACACACTCCCTTCCCTACAAAGCCCTCAACCACTCTTCTACATCGCTAACCTCATATACAAACACACTCCCTTCCCTACAAAGCCCTCAACCACTCTTCTATCTCTCTCTACATCTCTAACCTCATATACAAACACAGGGCCTGATTCAGAGCCGCTCGTAAGTGGCCACTCGTTCGCTCCGAGCGATGTTCGCACATCTGCGCATGCGTATGGGTCGTAATGCGCATGAGCCAACCAGTCAGTGCGGCCAGAAATAGTGTGTTTGCAAAATAGCGAGTGCCTGTTAATTTGAGTGACAGGATGAGGCGTTTGTGGGTGGTAGCAGGGGAAGGTGCTTGAAAACTGGTAGTGGAGATCCGAACGCAGGCGTGCCAAACGGTCAAAACGGGCGTTTTAAGGGTGTGCATAATTAACAAAGCAGCGTCATCGGCCACGTCACTTGGTTGTCTCGTAGCCTGAACTGTTCGCATGATTGCGGTAGGAAAATCCAACCACAAGCACTGCGAGCAGTTCAGACGCCTTTCGATGTACTCGATTACTCTAATAAATAGCGGAGATGACATATGATGCGAACGGCCAGGGGGCGTCTTTACAAAATAGCGAGCGCATATTTTGTTCGCTCGCTCAGACATAGAGGCGTCAACAGACCGCAAAGAACGAGCGCTCTATTAAAATATCCGGCCCCTTTGTCTGAACGAGCGGGCGCAAATAGCGTCCGGCTCTGAATCAGGCCCACACTCCCTTCCCTACAAAGCCCTCAACCACTCTTCTACCTCTCTCTACATCTCTAACCTCATATACAAACACACTCCCTTCCCTACAAAGCCCTCAACCACTCTTCTACCTCTCTCTACATCTCTAACCTCATATACAAACGCACTCTCTTCCCTACAAAGCCCTCAATCACTCTTCTACCTCTCTCTGCATCTCTAACTTCATATACAAACACACTCCCTTTCCTACAAAGCCCTCAACCACACTTCTACCTCTCTCTACGGGGTAAATTTAGTAAGATTCGAGTTTGGTCGAGATTGCAATCTCGGGTGAGTTTAGGCATGTTTTCAATTAAGTCTCTCTGTAAATTGTAAAGCGGAGAAACTCCTCTAGGCTGATCTGCCCAATAGCTCAAGATACAAGAAAGACTAGGTTGAAGTCAAAAGAGGTGCTAGTTACACAAACAAAAGGTTTATAAAATATTTCCATCGATTGTTGGATTCATTTTTGTAATAATAGCATGGAAAGGTAACAGTTTTGAATTGTAGGTAACCTAGATAAATACAATCTATCTACAATATGGAAACGAAGATCAGATCATAATCAAGGGATGTAGTTACAGTATATGTCACAATCCCGAATGCTGAATGCTGGCAAAGGATACATGATAGGCGTCAAAACAGTGATGCCTATCATAATCCCGATGCTGGAATCTAAACAAGGTAAGTACGGGCCACGCATCCTCTTAGCTGCAGGGGGGGGGGGTGTTTTTGGAGTTAGGTTTAGGACAGTTAACGGGATAGTGTTTTTTTTTTTAGGGGGAGGCTAGTATTAGGCACCCCTAGGGGGAAGGGATAGGGCTAGGCAACCCCAGGGAAAGTTAGGGTTAGGCATCCCCCCGGGAGGGTTAGGTTTAGGGAGCAGTGGGGGGGGTTAGGGTTAGGCACTAGGGGGGGAGGTTAGGGTTAGGCACCACTACGGGAGGGTTAGGGGGGACAGGGGAGGTTAGGGTACTTACCTGCCTCTGTCGGGATCTTCATCCTGTCGGGCAGCCGCTGTTGGGATTTGAACCATGCCGCCGGCATTTCGTACCCATTCCTCTTCCCACATTTTATATATTTATTTACATTTATTACTAGTCTGCAGTGCAAAGAAATGTTACCTACTTTATACATGATAAACATGTAAAATAAACCCAAAGTTTTGGCACAGCAATAAATATGAGCTTTCTTCCCTCCTGAAATTAGATCAATCACTTGACTCTACAGTATATTTGACTTCACATACCCATGAAAGAGTCAATAGCACCAACAGTTGGTTCTTGTGGTAAAAAAAGTTTGCGGCCTAGTAATTTTAGTTAGAAGCTAGTGATTTGCAATAATTAAGCCAATGTTTTAACTAAAAATGCCCCGAATAGATGATCAGGAATGTTAGGAAGATCATGTACCTGTAGTAGGTTTTATGCACACTTCTGTAGCTTAATATGAGAGGTATAAACATGATTATTAGGACAAGGCTGTGGGATACGGAATGGTATGTAATGCCTTGCAGCCGCCGGTCTCATAACTACATCTCGTGGGTTACTAGTTACAGACCCTCCAACATGACCCGTTCCATTAGGTACAAAATGCTCTGCTCCTGGACTTCACTCTTAATGTATGATTGTAGCCACTTGTGGTGAAACACCTTTCTCATCTATTACCTAGTTCAACACAGGTGACTGCAATCATTAATTAGGTGGGAAGTCCAGGAGCAGAGCATTTTGTACCTAATGGAATGGGTCATGTTGGAGGGTAGGTAGTTACTACCTCTGGGATAGAGTCATACCATAAGACAACTTTCTAGTGTTTGCCTCTCAGGGAAGACATTATCTGCACCCAACTGGTGAATCACTTAGGAAACAACAGCAGTGATGATTGGTCACAGTACTTGCCATGTGATTGTGCTATATAACTTGATATTTGACTTCTAACAAAGACAATAGAACATTTTGTGTAGATTATTGTTTTACAAAATTATATTTTACTTCAGTAATTGTGATATTTCTGCATTAAGCTAAGTAGACAGTAACCTTAATTTTACTTATTTTTAAAGGGTGTCTCTTTGTTTATGGGACTGGAAACAAGTACACAAGGCTTCTGTGGTATTTAGGATTCAAGAGGGAAACCCCAATGGGAGTCATAGATAAGGTAAAACTATTCCTAAACTAGCATTGGTATGTCTTCAATGTAGGTAATCTTATATTGTTGGATGGATTATTATTACAGGTTGAGTCTCCCATATCCAAATATTCCGAAATACGGAATATTCCGAAATACGGAATATTTTTAGCACGACTGAGAAAGTGAAACCTTTGCTTTCTGATGGTTCAATGTACACAAACTTTGTTTAAAGCACAAATTATTAAAAATATTGTATAAAATAACCTTCAGGCTGTCTGTATAAGGTGTATATGAAACATAAATGAATTTCATGTATGTACACACACTTTTTTTAATGCACAAAATGATAAAAAATATTGTATAAAATTACCTTCAGGCTGTGTGTATAAGGTGTATATAAAACATAAATGCATTCTGTGTGTATATTGGGGTCCCATTCCCAAAATATTTCATTATTTTATGCAAATATTCCAAAATATGGAATATTCCGATATCCAAAATACCCCTGGACCTAAGCATTTTGGATATGGGAGACTCAATCTGTATTATTATTATTATTATTATTATTATTATTATATAATGGTGATGTGTTATTTAAGGCACTTGCGGAGCTTGATATGGTATAGGAAATAAGGTTAGACACATGGGCAGATTTTGTCTGTCCATGTGATCCGTTTTAACAAACGTGTGGCGGCAACGGCAAGGTAGCACAGTGGTTATTATCATGACTGGCTCACAAATCTGCGGCCATGGGTTCAATTCTAACAGGGCACTATATGTGTGGAATTTTTATGTTTTTACATGTCTGCACAGGTTTTACCTGGATAATCTATCTTCCATCCACACTACAAAATATACTGGCAGGCTAATTGGTATTGATCCCTAGCGGTTGCTATTTAGCGCTGCAAGTCGCTTAAGAAAGAATTGCTTTCCAGTCCAATCGTGTGGTTCCAAAGCACAAAAAGTTATTTATGTAGAGAAGTAACACGATCTAAGATTTAACAATTAGAGTAAAAAGCAATGGAAATAGTACAGCCGATACATACGCTTGCGCACTGGTCTCAGTATACAGTCATGAATCCAGAAGTCTGTGGTCGCATAGAAGATGTCCTTACACTGGGATCGGGACACAGCTTATATACCTTACAGGTTTCTGAGTTAACAAAGGGACTAATTAACAGCTTTCCATTCGTGCTTGCTTCTGGATAATCTGGTCATTGGTCAGTTCATACGGTGTCATCATGGGTATGGCTCAGTCCTCAAACGGTTACATTGTGTAGCTTCCCACCGAACAACTGGTTAAAACTGGCTACCACACTGCATACAAGTTATAACATTTCTATCCAATAACTCCCTATCATCCATAACTAGCGGACGCATGATGCGACTTCTTTGCCGATAGGTACGGATGTCTGCAAATAAACGGGGATTTAGTATGATACCAAACATGACATGTCCACTGTATTCTAAACCTTAGATCTTGTTTAAGTACATATTACATCTAGGGATGTGCGCCGGACCATTTTTGCCGGATTTGGGATTTCGTTCTAATTCATCGTCCGGCTTTGAATTTGGATTTGCCAAACTGCGGTAACTGGCTTTGGATTTGGATTTTTTTTACAAAAATGTACAAAAAAAAAGCTAAAGTCACATAAATTGGGCTTTTTTTTCTTCCTAGAGTACTATTAACCTCAATAACATTAATTTCCAGTCATTTACAGTCAATTTAGACCACCTCACAGTTTAAATTATAGTTTTCACCATTATTGGCCAAAGGTTGCAGTGAGCTGACTAGTTACCAAGTGACAGAGCAGTGGCACAGACACCACAGTTTAAAGCACATCTATGACACATTGCCACACAGCAGTGGCAGAGATGAAAGGTAGTGTAAGATGGAATGGTCCTTGGGCCCTCCCACCCACCCAGTGGGGTACGGCCAGCAGAGTCACAGTACTTGAATACACAGTGGGCTACGGCCCAAGGAGTCACAGTTCACAATCTTATTCACATTACACTGCACATAGTGCCCCTGATTCATATTACACCATAAAGTAGTGTCTCTTATTTATGTTACAACACAGTAGTGCCCCTTTTACACAATGCCCACAGTAGTGCCCCTTTTACACAATGTCCACATTAGTGACCCTTATACACAAAGCCCAGAGTAGTAATGCCCCTTATACAATGCCCACAGCAGTGGTGTCCCTTACACAATGCCCTCAGTAGTAGTGCCCCCTATGCAGTGCCCCTCAGTAGTATGTCCCCATTAGTAGTGCCCATAGTTGTATGCCCCCAGTAGTAGTGTCCCTAGTAGTATGCCCCCAGTAGTAGTGTCCCCAGTAGTATGCCCCTAGTAGTATGCCCCCAGTAGTATGCCCATAGTAGTATGCCCCCATTACAAGTGCCCCTAGTAGAATGCCACCATTACAAGTGCCCCCAGTAGTTGTGCCCCCATTAGTTATGCCCCTTGTAGTATGCCCCCATTAGAATAAGTGCCCCCAGTAGTTGTGCCCCTTGTAGTTATGCCTCTTGTAGTATGCCCCCTTTAGAATAAGTGCCCCCAGTAGTTGAGCCCCTTGTAGTATGCCCCTATTAGAATAAGTGCCCCCCGTAGTTGTGCCCCTTGTAGTATGCCCCCATTAGAATAAGTGCCCCCAGTAGTTGTGCCCGTTGTAGTATGCCCCCATTAGAATAAGTGCCCTAGTAGTTATGCCCCTTGTAGTGTGCCCCCACTAGTTGTGCCCCTTGTAGTATGCCCCCAGTAGCGCCGCCTTACACAGAACAAAAATAAAAACTTACCTGAATCCCCGCTCCTGCTTGTGACCGCAGCCGTCCGCTCCTCTCTGCATTATGGGAGAGATGTTTTTTCCTCAAACAAGTCAGACAGGACATTTCTCTCTTTCCAGCTAGAGAAGAAAAGCCTGGTGCACACCAATATGCTCGGTCCAACTTGCACATACCTTCTTTTCCCAGGTGAGTCAGACCATGCGCTGCCTCTGCCAAGCCTTGGGAGCAACAGGCCTGCCTTGTCCATCTCTCCAGAGTCCAGAGGACTCCCGACCACATCCCTTTGATCTCCAGACTGCCTTTTCCTGTAGTTAACACAAATCTTGCATTTCAATTAATTTCTGTGTGTCTATTGTCTGGAAGACCATCACTTTTTTAGTTGTTATGTGTATGCGTAACCCTGCTGCCCATTTGGCAGCTTCATCTGCTCTGTTATTGCCCATTGACACCGGGTCTTCTTCACATGTGTGGGCTTTGCATTTGATGACAGCTACTGCCTTTGGTAGCTGTATTGCTGTCAGAAGTCCTTTTATGTGATGTGAATTTGCCACTGGTGGGCCTGCTGCTGTCATAAAATTCCTACGACGCCAAAGAGCACCAAAATCATGTACTACCCTGAAGGCGTACCTAGAGTCAGTGTATATATTAGCTGATTTACCATCTGCCAAGTCACACGCTCTCCTTAATGCCACCAGTTTAGCCACCTGGGCTGAGTGAGGTGGACCAAGTGATTCAGCTTCTACAACATCCTCGTCATTTACAACAGCATAACCTGTGCTTAATTCTCCTGTGTCTAATCTGCCTATGACAACTCCCATCCATGTAAAACGTCAAATCTACATCTTCTAATGTTGTGTCACGTATGTCTGGTCTTGCAGTAAAGGTCTGATTCAAATATTCCATACAATCATGTGTGTCAGTATACATGCAAAACTCACCTTCAATCAGAGACTCACCTTCCTCCACCCTTTGTGCATCTCGAGGCACATATGGTAAGTACGTTGCTGGATTTAACATATTGCACCTTTTAATGGTAATATTTGCAGGTGCCATTAGAGCTAGTTCCCATTTCGTGAATCTTGCTGACGAGACTGTCTGGTTTGGGCAGAATTTAACAAAGCAGATACTGCATGCAGTGTATAGACAGTTGCATCATGCCCTAATACTACATCCTTGCTCTTATTTACCAGAAGAGCAGTTGCAGCTACACTTCTTAAACACGTTGGGAGTGATCTTGCCACAGTGTCCAATTGTGCATTGTAGTATGCTACAGGTCTGCTAGCATCACCATGTTTCTGTGTGAGGACACCTGCTGCACAGCCATCAGCTTCCGTACAATATAACTCAAAAGGTTTTTCATAATCTGGTATTCCCAAGGCTCTTGTCAGACTATCCTTAAGGTTAAGGAAAGCCTGCTCTGTCTCCTCAGTGTGTGTGTGACACGGTCGAGGTTTTGAGGATTAAACTAAGTCCTGCAATGGTAATGCCAAAATAGAAAAACCTGGGATCCACGTCCTGCAGTATCCACACATGCCCAAGAAGGTACGGATTTGCTGCTAGTTTTGCGGCAGTGTCATGGTCTGTATGGCCTGAATTCTGTATGTTGTCAAGTGTCAGCCCCTGGGTGTCCCAAGTATTTAACCTTAGTCTGGCATGGCTGTAATTTGTCCTTTGCAACCTTGTGCCCTGTTTGTGAGAGATGAAGCAACAAAGGTTTAGTATCATTTAAACATGACAAATGAATCAGAGCACAACAACAAATCATTTACATATTGGATGAGGACAGACCCTTCGCTTGGTTGAAAAGATTGCAAACAGTCATGTAAGGCCTGAGAGAAGATACTCGGGCTATCTATGAAACCCTGGGGCAATTGTGTCTATGTATATTGTACCCCTCTGTAGGAGAATGCAAATAGATATTGACAATCAGGGTGAAGAGGAACAGAGAAGAAAGCAGAACATAGATCAATAACAGTGAAGTGGGTTGCAGACGGTGGAATCTGCATGAGGATGACAGCTGGATTGGGCACTATGGGGAATTGGCTTTCAACAACTTTGTTAACCCCCCTAAAATCCTGTACTGATCTATGGCCCCTCCCCCAGCCTTCTTCACTGGAAAAATGGCACTATTGGCTGGACTAGCTGTACGAATTAAAATCCCTTGTTGCAGTAACCTCTCAATTATGGGATACACCCCTAGCTCCACCTCTGGCTATAATGCGTACTGAGGGATTTTTGGAGCTTGCCTACCACTCTTCAAGTTAACCATTACAGGAGCTACATTTGCCATCACTCCAGTGTCCTGTCCATCCTTTGTCCATTAACATTTCTTTTACCTGAGATGGACTTTGGGCCTGATTCAGACACGGTCACAAGTGCTGAGCGCTCGCAACCGGGTCGATGTTTGCCCACTGGGCATGCGCACGATGGAGCCGACTCCGTCGTGCGCATGCGAGACCCGGCTAGCGACGAGTGCTCCGTCGCTCCGGGTCTCGCACCAAAGGGGGCGAGCTGTCGATGGTGGTTGACAGCTAGCCCCGTTTGGTAGGCGTGGCCGGGGGGTGGCTTCACAAACTGAGGTGTTCCCAAGCGAACCAGTGAAGTCAGTGGGAGAGCTTCCAGCTCTATTAGAGCCAGAAGCTCTCTGGAGCTTGCGGCCACGAGACCCTACCACAAGGGTCTCGTCGCAAGCCACTGGTCGCGATGGTCTTGATCCCTTCCCAGCAGATTAGTAGCAAATCCCTTCCCAGCAGATTAGTAGGAACCGCCGCTGCCAGGAGAAAAGAATGCTTGGTTTGCAGCGGCCCGATAGTAACTTCTGCAGATCTGGTTAGAGGGTAATGCTGTACCCTCCCTGTTACTCTCATTGCTGCTATGGTTTTGTTGGTAACCTGTAACTTAAATGGAGAATTTATCACGGATCTGGTCACCCCTGTATCTACAAGAAAAGTATGTTTAGTACCAGATATATCAACTGTAATTGTAGGTTCTTCCCTAGTATTCTCAGTTAACCTGACTGGCTGTAGATTACAGGTATGATATGACCCCTCGCACTGACTATCACTTTCCAGCAGAGAGTTTGCTGTCACTATGTGAGCGGGTAACTGTTGGAAATTTCCTGAATCTGGTGAGTGCCCTCTCTGAGTGTATCTAGGTGTTCCCTTCTTAGGTGGCCCCCAATTTCTCGATTTACAGTCCCTCTTCATGTGTCCTTCTTTATTACAGTTAAATCACCTTACTGTATAACTTCGTTGCTGGTATGTGTTGTAAGGTTGTGGCTGTATGTATGATCCCTCTAGAGCCTGAATGCTCACTGCCATTAACTTCTAACTCTGTGCCTCTTTCTTCCTGCAAATGTTCTTGTCATGTTCTATGGCCGATTTTCTAAGTGCATCTACAGTAATTCCTCTCCAGTTAGGTAGAGAGGTTTGCACCCTGGTTTTAAGATTATCTTTGAGACCATCCATTAGTACCGTAACAGCTACCTCCCTGTGGTGTAAATCATCCTTTATTTCTGCTATCCCTGTGTACTGGGTTATTGCTAGCAGCGCTCTGGCAAAATAATCTGCTACAGATTCACTATCCTTTTGCTTGATAGTGAAAATTTTACTCCATTTCACTACCACTGGGAAATATATAGCCAACTGTGTATTTATTTGCGTTATATTTACCTGGTTATCCTCATCCATTAAGGATTCATCCTCCTCCAATACACAATCCTTAATAAACTTTTGTACATCAGTATTGGAAGGAAGACAGCCCTTAACACCACTCACCAATCTTTATTAGTTGGCTCATGAGCATTACCTAGATCTTTAACAAATTTCTGGCATTTGGCTAACTCTTTCCTAGGGTCTGGGAAGTCTGAAATAATTTAATGTAATTCTGTTCTCGTCCATGGACAATGCATTGCTGCATTCCTTATAGGAACTATACCATCTTTGTCCGGTTTCCCATTGGGGACTGCTATTGTATGGACAGGATGCATACTTACCACATCACTATGTTCAGGAATTGCTGGACTTACTGTTTCGGTACTAAGAATGTTCCCTCTCCTACTACGCTCTACGCTAGTCTCACCAATTTCAGCTGCTGTCCCTGCTGGTTGGATCGCTGCCTTTCCTTGTCTCTGTGGAACATCTAGCAAATTAACAGCTTGGGAAATGGCTGAAATTACAATGGGTTCATCATCTTCTACAATAAGATTCTCCTTGAGGAGACTTAAAACAGGATATAAATTACTTGTTACGATTTTTTTATTTTTGGTATCGGCTGCATTACCACCTGTGGCCTCATAGGGCGGCGGAGGTGTGCAGGCGCCCTCTTCTTTATGCGCAATGACGCTACCTTGCAGCGTGGGTACGCTACCTGGTGACGTGCTACTTTGCGGCATGAGTACGCTGTTTTGCAGCGTTCTACTGTGCCATGTGTGTACGCTACTTTGCGCATTGAACGCGCTACTTTGCGGCGTGTGCACGCTGCCTAGCGGTGTGAGTACGCTGTTTTGCGAGATGCACACACCACCTTGCCACGTGTTCCCCTCGTGCTGCCACAACTTTTAACAATCATTATACTTTACTCTTTTCTTCAAAGATTTGACTACATATGTTATCTCTAACATTACTTAGTACCTCCGAATCAAAACTGCCAACTTTGGGAAAGGGTTTCATACATCCTTTGGTCATCTTGACCCATATGTCGCAGTACACTGTTGCGTACACGCCGTACTTCTCTTTCATTATATACCTTGCCAAACCGGTCGGCCCATTCATAAGAAGCACCTCATCGACCATCCCTAGCGACTGCTTAGCACCCATCTGGGACAACGCTTTGGCTACTTTCGCTAGAGATTTCGACCGGTGGATGAATTAAACAAGCTGCGTCCACTCACTTCCACCCACTGTGCACAGCCGACCGCTAAGCGCGTTTTGTCAGTTTTGCACAATGAGGAAACAGAATCTAGCCTATACTATACTCCTGCTTTCTGAACAAATTAAAACAAGCTTTGTCCGCTGCTTCCTACTTTGAGTTACTCTCCACTGGTAGAATTTAAGTATTCCAATAACACTTACCCTTGCCAGTGATTACCTCCACCACAACCAATTCACAATCATGGTTCACACAACCATGCGGTCAGATCGCACTGCACAGAGATGCTAACCTATCAATGGACATTGCGATCACAATTGGAAGTCGACCAAAAAACACCCTCCGGTTTCTCGCCTAGTTATACCTGCTATGTATACTGCTACGGCTGTCCTACCCGCCTCTTGGACACCTTCACCCTGTCTATTTTCAACAGTTCAAAAAGCAAAATCCTTCTCCGTTTTTCGTTATCCTTTTCATATCACAAGCATACGTTCACATTCATATACCTTTGTTTTCTAGCCAGAAAAATACTTCCCCTTGTGGCAATACCTATTCAGAGGTTTTAACAAGTGATTCAAGACTATCTATCAAAACGATTGTTTAAACATGTGGCAGTAATACAGGGAAGATGCATACGCTATTTGCGAATCGCCTATTGCAGCGCAAAAGTGACAATAAAAGAAACAGACTTTTCTCTCTTGTCCCTGGATTCTAATCATCGCTCCTTAGATCACACAAAAACGGATATTCGGTTTCACAACACAGAGTTCAAAACAGGTTTTAAACACATTGCATTCTTGCCCGTATGTGACGCGTCATCCACCCTTTGTTGAGGAACCGAGATCTGGTCGCTTTGCGTAATTTCCGGTATCGTGACCTCGAGCACAAGCCCCCATCTATTGATTCCTAGCCGTCGCTATTTAGCACTGCAAGTCGCTTAAGAAAGAATTGCTTTCCAGTCCAATCGTGTGGTTCCAAAGCACAAAAAGTTATTTATGTAGAGAAGTAACACGATCTAAGATTTAACAATTAGAGTAAAAAGCAATGGAAATAGTACAGCCGATACATACGCTTGCGTACTGGTCCCAGTATACAGTCATCAATCCAGAAGTCTGTCGTCGCACAGAAGATGTCCTTACACTAGGATCGGGACACAGCCTATATACCTTACAGGTTTCTGAGTTAACAAAGGGACTAATTAACAGCTTTCCATTGGTGCTTGCTTCTGGATAATCTGGTTATTGGTCAGTTCATACGGTGTCATCATGGGTATGGCTCAGTCCTCAAACGGTCACATTGTGTAGCTTCCCGCCGAACAACTGGTTAAAACTGGCTACAACACTGCATACAAGTTATAACATTTCTATCCAATAACTCCCTATCATCCATAACTAGCGGACGCATGATGCGACTTCTTTGCAGATAGATACGGATGTCTGCAAATAAACAGGGATTTAGTATGAAACCAAACATTTAATGTCCACTGTATTCTAAACCTTAGATCTCGTTTAAGTACATCTTATATCATAATTATTATTAGCTAACAAACCCTTTAATAACTATGGTTATTAACTATAATGTATGGGAACCCTTTTATATGTATGCGTTCGCATATGTGCGTCTGTATATTGAAATAGAAAATGTGCGTAGGTAGGTATGTGAATACGCATATGAGCGTCTACGTGTACGTATGTGACTATACATACGATCGTCTATGTGTATGCGTATATATATGTGTGAGTTACGTGCGCCAGTGTAAGTGTGTGATGGATTCGCATTTGTGCACATTGGATTGCGCGACGCAAAGTAGCTTGTAGTATGCCCCCATTAGAATAAGTGCCCCCAGTAGTTGTGCCCCTTGTAGTATGCCCCCATTAAAATAAGTGCCCCCAGTAGTTATGCCCCTTGTAGTGTGCCCCCATTAGAATAAGTGCCTCCAGTAGTTGTGCCCCTTGTCGTTTGCCCCCAGTAGCGCCGCTTTACACAGAAAAGAAAAACGTACCTGAATCCCCGCTCCTGCTTGTGACCGCAGCCGTCCGCTCCTCTCTGCAATATGGGAGAGACATCACTCATGACGTCTCTCCCATCACCCGCAGCGGGGGGAACTGGAAGACAGAGCTCATGAGTGAGCTCCAACCGGCTCCCTTCGTGGAGCAGCCAATGAGTCTGCCTGACTCTCATTGGCTGCTATTACAAACACACAGCTGCCGCCTGTGTGTTTGTTTCTGTGTAGGGCAGACCACAAGAATCCGACATCAGGAGGCTGCCGTTCGGCCCCGAACGGGGATCTGAGTCAGGCGGGGAACACCCGAACAGGGTTCGGGTGGACTCGGATCCCCTATTAGCTCATCTCTAATTACATCATAATTATTATTAGCTAACAAACCCTTTAATAACTCTGGTTATTAACTATAATGTGTGGGAACCCTTTTATATGTATGCGTTCGCATATGTGCGCCTGTATATTGAAATAGAAAATGTACGTAAGTATGTATGTGAATACGCATATGAGCGTCTACGTGTACGTATGTGACTATACATACGATCGTCTATGTGTATGTATATATATATATATTATATATACATATATGTGTGTGAGTTATGTGCGTCAGTGTATGTGTGTGATGGATTCGCATTTGTGCGCAATGGATTGCGCGACACAAAGTAGTATCCTTGTAACACGTCATCCGACCATAGACGACTATATCGTCAGATAATAATTGTAAGGGATCATATCCAATTATTTGACTTTGACAGTGGCTTCTGACAAATTGTATTTATTTCTGTGGTAGGGATATAAAACACTGCATGATATACAGTATAACCGTAATACATTTTGCACTGTATCTATAAAATCTGACCACATTACAATGGATTTGAATTATCAGAATAGAAAAGCAAGTTGCTGAACTAATTCTATTACAAAGTGAGTGAAGTCATTAGCCAGCTAGGTGCTGAGAGTGAAGTGCTTCTATATAATACTATACGTATAGCAGGAATTCCCAACCTACTGTATATATAGTAATACATATAGCAGGGATTTCCAACCTACTGTATATATAGTAATACATATAGCAGGGATTTCCAACCTACTGTATATATTGTAATACATATAGCAGGGATTCCCAACCTTCTGTATATATTGTAACACGTATAGCAGGGATTCCCAACCTTCTGTATATATAGTAATACATATAGCAGGGATTCACAAACTTCTGTCTATATTGTAATACATATAGCGGGGATTCCCAACCTACTGTATATATTGTAATACGTATAGCATGGATTCCCAACCTACTGTATATATTGTAATACGTATAGCAGGGATTCCCAACCTACTGTATATATTGTAATACATATAGCAGGGATTCCCAACCTACTGTATATATTGTAATACGTATAGCAGGGATTCCCAACCTTCTGTATATATTGTAACACGTATAGCAGGGATTCCCAACCTTCTGTATATATAGTAATACATATAGCAGGGATTCACAAACTTCTGTCTATATTGTAATACATATAGCGGGGATTCCCAACCTACTGTATATATTGTAATACGTATAGCATGGATTCCCAACCTACTGTATATATTGTAATACGTATAGCAGGGATTCCCAACCTACTGTATATATTGTAATATGTATAGCAGGGATTCCCAACCTACTGTATATATTGTAATACATATAGCAGGGATTCCCAACCTACTGTATATATTGTAATACATATAGCGGGGATTCCCAACCTACTGTATATATTGTAATATGTATAGCAGGGATTCACAAACTTCTGTCTATATTGTAATACATATAGCGGGGATTCCCAACCTACTGTATATATTGTAATACGTATAGCAGGGATTCCCAACCTTCTGTATATATTGTAATACGTATAGCAGGGATTCCCAACCTACTGTATATATTGTAATACATATAGCAGGGATTCCCAACCTACTGTATATATTGTAATACGTATAGCAGGGATTCCCAACCTACTGTATATATTGTAATACATATAGCAGGGATTCCCAACCTACTGTATATATTGTAATACATATAGCAGGGATTCCCAACCTACTGTATATATTGTAATACATATAGCAGGAATTCCCAATCTACTGTATATATTGTAATACATATAGCAGGGATTCCGAACCTACTGTATATATTGTAATACGTATAGCAGGGATTCCCAACCTACTGTATATATTGTAATACGTATAGCAGGGATTACCAACCTCATCCCTCAAGTCTTTCCAAACAGATCGAGTTTTGAGGATTTTTGTGCGTGGAAGCAGGTGGGATAATTACTGACCCAGCAACATAGATTAACCGCACTTCTGCATGATTGAAGAGATCCACAAAACATGGCCTGTAGATGGTATTTGAGGACTGTAGTTTAGAACCACTGAAATATAAAATTTGCCAAAAAGCAGCCCCTTTAGGTTTCTATGGTGCTTTTACAGTAAAAAATGAGGGACTGCAGGGGATACTTATTATTTGCGGTCACTCCCCAAAAACAGATGCTTTCAGTGGATGTCCCTCAAATAATCATTGATAAATAGGCCCTATGATATACCTATTTGAAAGTGAAAAGTGACATGCGATTAGTGATGTACACACAGTACAAGAAAATCTGTTTAATGATGCATCACCCTATTATGGGGCAATTATCAATTATCGTATTTCAGACCCGATAATTGTTATTTCTTATCTTCGTGACAATATGAAATGAAGCTTTGGCCAAATGTATCAACAAACACATGCAGGGACAGGGACTCCGGAAGGAGGCCATCCCTGTGGTGTGTTAGTAGTGAAGTGATCGTATTAGCAGTCACTTCACTACCATATCGGGACGCCGGTGTGCTACCCCCGGAAGAACCCTCTCCTGGTAAATTTTGTGTAATGTAGCCCATAGGCTAACGCCATCTTCAGCTTGGTAAATCTGACAGCTTTGCAGCCCCGGTAGAAATCGATGCTGTCAGAAATGGAGAGACTGCTGTAGATATGCCGCAAATATTAAATGATAAATAGGTCTCTTTCCTAAAAATGACAATAGAAATAAGAAATTACTTCAAAGCATCACATTTCAGTGATAATTTACTCTCTGAGGGCCTATTCATCATCACTTAATTTTGACAAAAGCAGGTGAAAAAGCACATTTTCACCTGCAATTGTTAAAATGATGTATTCAGGCCATTCATTAAGAAGGTGAAGCAGGAGATATCACAGATATCTCCTACTTGCCTTCTGTTTGCGGAATGGCCTGCTGTCCCCATACACTAGTATTCCCTCCAGATCCGACTGCTGGGTGCAGACATGACAGTCTGTGTCAGGTGACTGTCCGTCCACCAACAGAAGACCAGTTTGTTGTCACATGATGCCTGCAGCCAATCCCTGCTCTCCCAGGGGTAAGGATTTTTCCTGCACACAACAGTTGCCAGTGCACTGTTGTCCACAGCCTAGCTGTGTGCTTTCCAGTGAGCGCCTGCAGATTCTAATCATTGCCCTCCAAGCACTAATACCATCTTGAAATACTACTAGCTCCAGCAATCCGGTCGCATTCCGGTTTTCCTGTAATCCGGTCCCATTCCGGGGTTCAAGCAATCCGGTCCCATTCCGGTGTACAAGCAATCCGGTCCCATTCTTGTGTTCCAGCAGTCTGGTCCCATTCCTTTGTTCCAGCAAATGAGTGACAGGAGAGGCCGTTTGTGGGTGGTAACAGGGGCAGGCCAGTAGTAACGGGGGAGTGGAGGTGCGAACACAGGCGTGCCTGAGTGTTTCAACGCCGTGCCAGAGGCTTGCATAATTAACAGGCAGCATCATAGTACACGTTAACAGGTTGAATTATACACTGAAGTGTTCGCAATGCTTGCGGTAGGGTACAGTTAACCGCTTGCGCTGCGTTCAGATGCGATGGAACCCGATGTACTGATGGTTGTATACACTTCCGGGAGATGAAGTTCGCTAGTGGGTGGCTAAAGACAGGCTGGTGAACATCTATAAACACAAAGTGATCGCTCGCCAAGACATAGTGGGCGTGATTATGCCTTGCCGTGCGATCACCTGCCTTGACGTCACTTGCTGAATTTCCATACGCTGGGAGCGAGCGGCTGCATCTAGCGAGTGGGTCTGAATCAGGCCCTCAATCCTTACAAATGTCTCTCAAAGTGAACATTAGATGGCATTAGACTTGAACTATTCTCCACAACTGAAACACAATGTTAGAGATGTAATTATTGATTGTCAAAATACTAATCATAAAATGGCAAGCTGAAACACTCATATATTGTACAGTATTGTAGGACAAAGCATGACAATAGAAGGTTCCAGTCTAGAAGCTGTTATATATTTGAGTGTGAAGTGTGATGGGAAGAGGTGTCATATATATATATATATATATATATATATATAAGCACTGTTACCATAAAAATATACAGGCTGTGTTAATAAAATGTATATACAGTATATATACAGGGTGGTCCATAAGTGTGGAAACACCCCTGTAAAAAGGAAATATTAATCCAATGTCTACACATATGATATGGCAGTGGGAGGAAAGGTTTTAGAGTATGTCACCAGTAGGCGGCCATCTTGGATGCAACGCTAATGTTTTAATTGTGAAGGCTGAATCCGAGAACAAGCATCAACAATTTGTTGTTGCAGATGATAACGATCTTGTATCTTCTCAGCATAAACACGTTGCTTCAGATTACCTACCAGAAAGAAATCTAACAGATTTAAATCTATGGATCTTTGTGGCCACTAGACTGGACCACTACTACCAATCCACTTTTGGGGAAACTTCACATCAAGATATTCCCTGACAATGAGTCTATAATGAGATGGGGAACCATCTTGCTGGAAGAAATTAGGATATGAGGGAAAAATCTCTTCATCTAACAACCTCTTGTAAAGTGCTGCTGTTAATGTTCCATCAATGAAGAATGGTCTCACAATACGGGTAACACTACAAACCACACAATACCAACTGTTTTGCCAAGGCTACAACCCTACAGGCATCCATCCAGTGAGGGTTCATCTGTGAACATTCCCTGTGGCTCTGTTTGTTTAAATCACAATTGACGAAGAAATTTGCCTCATCACAAACAATACCTGGTGTGGAAAATGAGAGTTCAGTTGCTATGTTACCCAGTGTGCAAACTCCACCCGACGGCCTGGGTCATCCTCAGCCAGGTGTTGCAACATCTGAATCTTGTAGTGGTGCCATTTATGTGTAGACAAAATTTTCGAAATGGCTGTATAACTAACCCAACATTCACGAGAAGAACGACGAGTGCTAAGTTGTGGGGTCTTTGAAAATGATGCCAGCACAGCAGTTGTTGTGGCTTCATCTGTAACAGATTTTAGTCATCCACTATTTTGTTTATCTACAACTGATCCAGTTTCTTTAAGTTTGGCAAGGAGTTTGGCAACTGCACTGTGAGTAATGGGTGGCCTATTTGGGTGACGTTGGTTGAAATAATTTGCAATAGCATGTGTGCTTCATTTGCCTGATATCAAGACAATCTCAACATGTTCTGTTTGTGTCAATGCCATTGTCATTAATGCCACTACTTGCAAAAGAAAACTCAGTTAAAACTCGTTACTTCATAGCCACGCCCTTTATTGCTGGAGGGCATGGCCTAGTACTGGTCACCGGCTGCTAAATTGTAACTGTGTGGGGTCGGGCGGGTGAGTGTGTGCGGCGGGCGGCAGTCTCTCTGCACTGACTGTGCCAGTGCAGCACCACTCATTTCATTTTCATAAATCAGCGGTGCCGGAGTCTGTGATGTCACGCGCCATCAGTGCACGCAGTGGGGGGGCTGGGGAGTCTGGAGCATCAAGCAGGCTAGCTAGGTGGATCAGGATGATGCCTGCGTGTGGGCACAGCGTGGTCAGATCATAATCCAGCATGAATGATACAGGAGAGGAGACACAGCGTGGCACCTGCTGGGAGGAGCTGTCAGAGAAGAAGCCAGGAAGAGACAAGCTACAATCATGAGGAGCCAAGCGAGAGATGCCCTAAGGTAAGTAAAATAGTGCAGGTGGTTCAAGAGGATGGGGGATGGGTTTGGGATCACTACACTACAGGAATATGGGGACCAATTATTTTAATAAAGGTGGTCATATAAAATTATATTATAATAGTGCTGCTATTGGTGCACTGCAGGGGCTGAAGTTTTCCCATTGCTTTGTAATTATGACAAGTTTAATGCAGTTGGCTCATTGCATTTGTTTGGTGCTTCTGAAGTGACAGATGGATGTGTTATGGTAGTTACAGCCTTGGCATATCTCTAATGTATGCAGGGCGGGCGGTGCACATGAGTCATGGGTCCAGGGGGCCCAACACCAAATATATAATTATACTTGTCTCTCTGGAGGCCCATGTCGACTGGCGCTGCAGACAAGTCACCAGAAAACATGGAATGATGGGCCATTTTCCCGGAGATATGCGCAGTAGAGAAGGCTAAAGACCTACGCATTCACAATGGACTCTGGTACAAGGCCAGCATCTACTGCGCTGCCGGAGAGAAGGGGTCCACACGGAGGCTGCACACAGACCCCTTCTCTCTTACACCGCCCCTCAGTTACAGAACACAATGTGCATATAAGAGTGCTATTTTATATTTTTCTAAATATACTAGCAGCTGTCCCCCGCTTTGCCTGAGTTTTGTTTCCCTCCCCATCTTACTCTCTCTTTCCATGCTAGATCTTCCCCATTACTCTGCCTGACACTCCTCACCTTTTTCTTCCACTTTTGGTGCGTACACACTGGGCGATTAAAGTGGACGACTGAACGATAACGATATCGTTATCGTTCAGTCGTCCACTTTATTGTCCATTTTTAACACAAAAAAGATGAACGATGACGACGACGCGCGTTCCCGCGGGTCGTTCGTCATCATCGTTCATCGCGCTGACATGCAGGCCAACCTGACGACCTCGTCAGGTTGCTGCATGTCAGGGAATGGGTGAGAGAGCCCGGCGCTGAACGATATAGCTAATGATATCGTTCAGCGGCTGTGCTCAATGTCATGAACGACATTGAGCACAGCCTGCCGGGGACACACTAGACGATATCGCTCAGGGAGCATATCGTCTAGTGTGTATGCACCATTTGTCTATTTCTATTCCCCACTTTCTGTTTCTCTATATACCCCTTCTCCGTCATGCTGCTTCCCTCCTGTCACTTCCCTGTCCCTCTCTGTCTCATCTGCCCCTCAGTTATTTTTCCCCTTCATCTCTTATTTTTACTCTCTGTCAGTCTCAGTACAATTACTATTCTACTAAAGGGGGTAATATTATTAATAGACCAAAGGGTGCAAAGATTATTATAAAACTATGGAGCTCATTCAGACCCGCTCGCTATGATGCATACTCTCGCTGCTGCCGATGGTATGCAGTGTGTAAGGATTGTGCGCATACCTTAGCGAAAGTTCACAATTCATTCGCTCGCTGCGCAAAGACAGTCCAGCAGAGTGAGTGACAGGGGAAGCCGTTTATGGTCAACCTCAAGCGCTGCGATAGCATCCGATGTACCGATGGTTGCATATACTTCCTGGACATGACGAGCACAAGTGGGCGTCTTAAAACAGGCTGGTGGGTGTCTGCATACACTATGTGATCGCTGTCTAAGAAATACTGGACGTGCTAATGCATTGCCGTGCGGCAGCACTGCCTACACAATTTGCATACACATCGTGTGAGCGAACGCATCTAGTGAGCGGCTCTGAATTAGGCCCTATGTCCTTTGTGGGATGGCCACGCCCCTCTAGTTGATGAACACACCTACCCAATGACTGGTCACACCCAAGGGGCCCTTGCCAGTGCATTTCCCTGGTGGGCCCTGACATGCCTCAATCCAACACTGAGAACACCGTTGTTTTTTTAAGAAATAATAATAGGCCTAATCCTACTTTTCAAACTGTAATTCCTTTAAATTTAGGCTCCAGCTATCAAACAGATTTTACATACAATTTATGCTTCTTCCATATATATAAAACATATTATGTTTCAAGCGATCGGTTCAACAAAGAAAGTGGTTACAGCACACAGGCACTGCTGCTACTGTACCCATCCAGTACCGTGGACAGCAGGTGACTAGACAGTTACAGAATATACACTACATTTAATTGTATGTATTATGTCACATGTGTAAAGTATTACGTAATAATTGTGTTATTTTCTTTTCCCCCCTTAGGTTACAAAAGCTATATACCTCTGAAAGCCTGCTAAAAGAAAAAACGTGTATCTCTCTAAAAAAATAGGAATCTGACACATATTTATCATTTGATCACTGTACATGTACAGCAATTTTAACAGACTGTGTGATATATAACATTCCCTGATAAAGTTCCCATTTTTTTAGTGTATTTAGGATGTGATTAGAAAATGGTCGTTCAGTAGAATATACGTATTACCATTGTGCATTTTGGTGGTCTGATTGCTAAAACATGGTGATTCAGCTGAAGCTGCAGTCTTCTATTATGTATGATATATAAAGAGAAAACATGTCCTGCGCTGATAACCTACATTAGTAAAAAGGCAAAATTATTATTAATTTATTGTAAAGTGCACACTTGCTGACCGGAAATGTATAGCAAACTCTGGACACTTAAATATAGATCAGTTTTTTAGATGAATTGAATATTTTCAATCAGGTCATCCAAGTATTATATAGTACAGAAGGGGTGGAGCTGGAAAATATACTTCTGGAATATATGCAGCTTCAATTGTATACAAAATACACATAGCTACTACTTTTAAAATATATGATGGCTGCAAAATTGTTTGATTTACATGTTTATTGGCGATAAATGTTTTGCAGCTCATCAATAATGTATCCGCTTTGTATCATATTAAACTGAACATAATTTCATATAGTTGTATATAGCATTATTTTGCCTCTATACTGAAGTGCCAAAAGTCATGGGATAGGTGCCTAGCATTGTGTAGAACCCCATCAGCCAGGCAAAGTGCAGCAACTTTATGTGGCATTGATTCCCCAAGTGCATGGAAGACCTCTAGAGAGACATTGACCCATGCCATCTGGATAGCTTCCCACAGCTCTCTGATAGTTGTAGGTACAGGATTTTGGGTGTAAATGGACCTCTCCACCATGTCCCATAAATGTTCATCGGGCAAACGTGGTGACCGCACCATTTGTTGGAACTCTCCAGAATGCTCCTTGAACTAATTCTGGACAACTTGGGACTGATGACACGGTGCATTATCCTACTGGAATATTCAATCATTGTGAGGGTACATGAAATCCATGAAGGGCTGTAAATGGTCATCAAGCAATGCAACGTAGCGGTTACTGGTCAATGCATACCAGCATACCCAACCCATGCCACGTCAACAACCCCACACCATTATGGAAACACCACCAGCCAGCACGGTGCCTTATTGACAACTGGGCTCCATGGCCTTATGGGGTCTGCGCTACAACCAAACCCTACCATCAGCCCGAAAAACAACTGGAACCATGACTCATCAAACCACGCCACATGTTGCCTGTCCTCCAGGGTCCAACTAACAACGTCACAAACCCAGGTGAGGCGCTATGTCTGGTGCCATAGTGTTAACACGGGTACTCTGGTGGGTCTTCTGCTCCCATATCCCATGAAAGCTAAAGAACACTGCACTAACCTACTGGATATGCGTCTGGTACCTCCTGCATTAAATGAGGATATGATTTGAGCCAGTGTCGCTTGTCTGTTACCACGGACAATTCTGCACTGTCCATGGTGGGTGGCAAAGTCTTTCATGAAGTATTTCAGGCCCCATCTGTCGGGCATCCACTATCATGCCCTGTTCGAACTCCAATAATTCACGTCACCTTGCCATGAACAGCCTAGCTGGTGTTCAAACTGACACATGAGATGTCAGATTACAACTGATGAAGCTCTGGCCATTTCCAAGACATCACAGTATAGTGGCATCTACCATTACCGTTACATATTGCTATCCTATGACTTTTGGCACTTCAGTGTATATACAGTAAGGTTAATACTGTATACTGAGAGAAGTGGAATGGGCACAAATCCATTTACTTTGCTTATATATTGTAGCCCTGTCTAGCACTTGGAAAGCACTTTTCATTCATTGAACGGTATGAAATGCAGCGGGGTCCTGGTGAACATCTGAAATACCACATTGTTCAATCAGGAGGATGACATGCAGTGGGGTACTGGTGAACACCTGAAATACTGTACCATGTCATTCAGTCTGCCAGATGACATGCAGTGGGGTCCTGGGAAACGAATGAGAATGAAGGCTGCGCTGTCAGTACCGTGTGGATGTGATATGAAAATATAAATCTGAAAGGATGCAGCTAATAAAAATCAGAGGTCATCTGAAGAGTAAGACAAACAATTAAATACAAAAATTAGCGCAATCCAATAATGGTATAAATATAATATAAATGAGATCAATAAGGTGGCAGAAGAAAATGAATAATAAAACAATTTATTGTCTAAAATAAATTTAGCATGTAAAATCACATATATATCGAGCTATTCATATGTATAAAAATGGCAATACAATGGATAAAGAGTCCCAACAAGTGTTGAATAAATATAGTTCAATAAAACCATATGTTGTATGGTATGCACATACTTTGGATAGTTATTTAAGTAGCACACTGAAATGCTGTTATGTTATAACCTAACCTGCAGGTAGGTAGATGCCGCAAATGGTGTCCAGTTAGTTGCTGTAGCCTTGGTACAGGTGGTATCCCCTTAATAGCATGGAAAATATGTGCAACTTGGTGCGATCCTGTATGGGGTCCAAATATATCCTGTGGTCTTACAGCTGGATGTTAGGACAAGCGGACTGCTTGATGATGTAAATGATGCTTCAAAGCATGTTGTGTTGGATCAATCCGAATTCTAGGTGCAATAAATGAAAAGCCTAACGCGTTTCCCTGTGTCAAAACGCTTCGTCAGAGGCAAAGCTCTACCTACCTGCGGCATCTACCTACCTGCAGGTTAGGTTATAACATAACAGCATTGCAGTGTGCTACTATAATAACTATCCGAAGTATGTGCATACCATACAACATATGGTTTTATTGAACTTTATTTATTCAACACCTGTTGGGACTCTTTATCCATTATATTACCATTTTTATACATGCTATATTTATTTTAGACAATAAATTGTTTTATTATTCATTTTCATCTGCCACCTTATTGATCTCATATATATTTATACCATTATTGGATTGCGCTAATTTTTGTATTTAATTGTGGGTCCTGGGAAACACCTGAAATCCCGCGTCATTCATTCAGCGGGATGACAACGTCATTCATTATGCATTTCAAAACTGGAGACACTCCAGAAAAATGATCACTATGGGCTTGATTCGGTCGTAATGTACCGGCATATGCGAATGTCCGCGGCTGCCAAATTTACTACCATATGCTAATATGTGTATCCGTCAGTCTATGCAAGTATGATCATCTTCATGCGTATGAATCGCTCCGCCCACTGATTTTCCATCCGCAGCCGTCATCATTAGTATTGGCCCTTGCATCCACCTGGTGTGTGTGTATCAATGCACAGCAAATCTTACATATTAAAACAAATATTTGTTTTCTGTTTAAATCTGCTCTCTTTCTGTTTCAATCTGGGGCTTATGCAGAGCTAGGAATACAGCAAAATAAGGAACAATTTGCTCTTGAAACAAACCATGCTGCAATGAATGAATTAGAATTAAACTAAGAAATATCACTTGTAGCATAAGACAAAGAGCACTCCATACAGCAAATAGAGTGATTTCCCTGACACAAGGCCTCCTGCTACCTGAAGCACTGGTGGAATGAGTGTATATATGGCTCACAATAGAGATCTATAGGACACATTTCTATTGTAAAGCTTTGTACAGTACAGTGTATAATGTAGTGCAATATAATGTCATGAAATAAGCAGCATTATGAATGGCCTGGCATCCAGCTTCAGGTAACCAGTGGCTACCCCTTATTTTCTTTATGGAAGTGTTAATGGTTTTTTTTTGTTTGTTTTTTAAAACAGTGTCTTTAAATTATATAGCCAAATTAGCTTTTAGAATCAGTTTAATATTATAGTTGGTGCATCCTATGTGATTAGTGTATAATTTCCTTAGATAAATGAACTATTACGACAATAAAGAGTAAATGGTCTATAACGTAATTCTGAGACATCTGATGAAACCACCCAAGAAAGCAGAAAAACGCATCAGAACTTTGCATGTGATATTACTGGCTTATGCATTACAAAAAGTCTGAGTATACAATCTATTTCCCACGTTTTCACTCCTTTAGGAGTTTATCAGTGTAGGATGAGACAAGTGATGCAACCAGACAGTGCATCAATAAAAAAGAAAAGCTAGGTGCTAATTGGGAAATTAGGAGGTTTAAAGCTAAGTGCATTAACCACGTAAAGATGTTCTTCAAGCTCCTTCACAGGATGTACTTTACCCCAGAGAAACAACATAGGATATGGCCTGCCCAATCTAGATTGTGTTGGCACAATTGTGGAAATGTTTGTGAAATTCTTCATATTTTCTGGACTTGTACTGGGATTTGGCACTTTTGGAGATAAATAGAAAACTTGATTTTCCAAGTTATGGGTCTTTCCCTGGCCTTGAACCCTGTAATAGCTCTCCTCCACCTCTATCCACCCTCTGTTCCAGCCTACGACTGATATCTCCTCGGACACATTCTTGTTGCTGCAAAAGCTATTACAGGTTGAGTCTCCCATATCCAAAATGCTTGGAACCAGGGGTATTTTTTAATAACGGAATATTCCGTATTTTGGAATAACTGCACATCATAATGAAATATCTTGGGAATATGACCCAAATATACACACACAATGCATTAATGTGTTATATACACCTTATACACACAGCCTGCAGGTAATTTTATACAATATTTTCAATAATTATGTGGCTCAAACAAAGTTTGTGTACAGATATGAAATTCATTTGTTTCATATACACCTTATACACACAGCCTGAAGGTAATTTTATACAATATTTTTAATCATTTGTGCCTTAGACAAAGTTTGTGTACATTGAACCATCAAAAATCAAAGGTTTCACTATCTCAGTCATGCCAAATAAATTCTGTATTTCGGAATATTTGGATATGGGAGACTCAACCTGTATTGCCTAAGCAACCCTCGCCCCTTCCTATTTCATTGGTTGCATTTAAGTTCCCAGAAACATTCAGATGGAAACAGCTGACTGTCCTTACTCTACTTCTCCCTCTTGCTCGCTTATGAAATGGTTTAGGTGGCATGAGTTTGTTATTAACGGACCAGGGAAACACCTCTTTAACCTTTAGGCAAAGTCTTTTGTGCATAGATCGGCTTGTACTATACTCATGGTCTGTTTTATCATGACTTAACATAGTCTCATTACCTCGAATCCTTCTTTAAGAACCTGGTTTATTCCCTTTTATGTGTAATCTGTCATGGCATATTTTGCTACTTCCATTGACTGTGTGGGATTTGAACATCCCAACCCCCTATTTTGTTCTCCTTCCCTTTATTTATTTTCTGTGTCCCACCTATTTATACTGTATGTCTAAAAATGCAATAAAAATGAATAATAATAAAACAGGTGCTAAAGAGAATTTTAGGAGAACACCTAGAGAAAACAGAAACAGGCAACAGTATTAATGAAAAGGACTATAATGTACTAAAACAAAGGGCTCATTGGATGGATTATGTGATATACAGTAAAGTATAAGGACTGTAAGGTACAGTGGGGGCTAGAAAACCTTCCAAATGTCTGTTCTACAGTATTCACACAAATCTCAGTGGCGTAAAAAGATGAGGAATAAATTCAATTTGTGAACAGCTTTAATCTGGTCGTAGTCAGCAACATTGTCCAAATCTGCCTTATGAAATACAGACAATTGGTATCCTAAGATGCTATGACAACTGCAAGTACAATCAATACAAGGATACAAAACCATTTTTACATTACGTAAAATACTTTGCTTTTACAAAATGTTAATAATTGCATATCTGTAGTGTTTTGATTGTCTTGTAACAAGATCATCCATTAATGTGTTTATAATAGAGACGTTTAAAGGTAATGTGGCTTATTACAACCTCTTTATCTGAATAACATATGAGGATCTGCTATGTAGACTAATTATATGCTGATTTGGATTGGAACATAAGGTTGCTTTGTAATGAGCTATAACAAACCTAATTACAAGTATACAATATGAGTCTGAAGCATAAGATGCCAGGGTAATGTTGTTCTTTATGACAACAGCACAGAATATATTCATAGAATTGTGAGAGTTGTAATTGAAAGTGGCAATATTAATAATTATAGTTTCAATTTTGAAATCTTTTTTTTTTCTAAAAGAAAATAATGAATGACGGATGGAATGATTTAATCATCCTGTGTTCACTGCCCCCTTTGTTAGTTTATCCTCCAACACAACAACAGCAGCAATAATTATCAGTTATCGATCGTGGTAATATAATTACCGTGTTGCACAGTTTAAAAAACAAACACACGGGACACTGGAGCTCATTCAGACTCGCTCGCTAAGATGCAAACGCTCGCTGCTGCCGATGGTATGCAATGTGTATGCATTGTGCGCATGCGTGTTCACGTGCGCATACCTTAGCGAAAGTTCACAATGCGTTCGCTCGCTGCGCAGAGACATCGCAGCCGAGTGAGTGACAGGGGAAGCCGTTTGTAGGTGGTAACGGGCTGGCCATTAAAAACGGAGGAGTGGAGGTGCAACCGCAGGCGTGTCTGAGCATCTCAACGGCGTTTAATAGGTGTGCATAATTATAAGACAGCATCATAGTACACGTCACCTGTCTTGTTTTTACACTGAAGTGCTCGCAGTGCTTACGGCAGGATATGGTCAACCTCAAGTGCTGCGATCGCATCCCATGTTACCCGATGTACCGATGGTTGCATACACTTCCTGGACATGACGTGCACAAGTGGGCGTATTAAGACAGGCTGGTGGGTGTCTGCATACACTATGTGATCGTTCTCTAAGAAATACTGGGCGTACTAGTGCTTTGCACTGCCTACACAATTTGCATACACATTGTGCGAGCGATCGCATCTAGCGAGCGGCTCCGAATCAGCTCTACTGAGCACGGGTTGAAGCCGGGCTACCCCTTTCACACAAGGGTTATTCCCGGGTCGTCAACCATCATGTCGGACCTGGTCTTACAGTGACTCGGGGCTTCCGGCATTCAGTGGGCGCTTAGAGATTATGTCATCTCCAAGTGCTACTGAACCCAGCCAATCAATTTCTTTTAGGTGTGATCTGGGTCATCAAGTTCCGGGAAGCACCTTTCAGACCTGAGTGGAGTCGTCAACCCAGGTTGGAAGTCCCGGGAAAAACCATGATAGCGACTAGTGTTGCGGACCCGGGACTGTCAACTGGGGTCGGACCTTTCACACATATGCCAGAGCCGGCTCGATGCGCATTCACATGAAAACACCCAGGTTTTTTTGCTTGTGTGGGGAAGGGGTAACACATCAAACCTGAACCTTGCACTGGGACACATGTATAGAACATGAAGGAATATTCTCAAATATTGTACTTTACATATTCACTATTTGTCATTGTAAACAGATTGTAACCAATTTGGATTTTATAGATTAATATGACAACTGATCTAAAATGAGGATAAACAGGCACAGATTAAAAAAACATAAATAACTAACCTACGACAGCAATATCTCCCACACTGCTCCTGCAGCCTTGTTATTGATATATTATTTTATTTCATAATATTAAAACTTTTGCCTTTGAAGATAATTGTAGAGATGATGGACGTGTGTATATATAAATAAATGGATAGGCAGTACATGTGTTCTTCCTTGTTTTTGTTTTTTATTTCTATCTTTCAATATTTTTTTTTCCCTCAAACACTATCTTCATCACTAACACAGAATATATTACATATAGGCACTGCATTGTGTATTTCTTTAGTAATTCACAGGGGCAAATGAAAATGAGTGACGTGTTCTGGATAACACAATAACAGCGTCATTAATATGGAACACACTGTCAGGAAGTGTGACAGAGATATCATTCTACTAATATAACAGATATATCTATCAAAAGCGGATGTGTTACATGTTAATGGATATTTATCAACTCCAAACTCTATATGCCTTCATCTATATTAATAAATGAAAGGCTTTCTCTTGCAATATGCAATGTATGTTACCACATTAACAGAAGGGACCTGCGAGGACTGCTGGATTTTTCCTACACTAATGCAGTTGGCTAGGATTCTGCGTAAGAGGTCATTGCTGGATTTAGTTATTTGCAGCCACATCGATTCAGAGATTGTTTATGGAGAAAGACGCTTGTATCACTCTGAGAGGTGACATTCTGCACATCTTATCCCATCTACTGCAGAGTTCTGACCCAACATATTTACTGGGTGTAATAGACAAACATATAATATTTATAGCCCTAATATCATCTGTTTGTTGATACAAAAGAAGTAATGCCTTTGTCGCCATGTATTTTATATCATATATTAGGGCTTCCAACATTTTCAATAACAAAATAACACTCACATTATACGTTTGCAAAGCAATAGAAATTTCTCCAATTCGTCTTTTTTGCTTGTCCAGGTGAATTTGGACATGCTGTAGTACATTCAGTCGGAGATGTGTTCACTGCTAGGTGAACCAGAACTGTAGAGTGTTGGATGGAACATAGCTGAAAGACCACAGGGCATGCAGCATCTGTATCCATTCACCATTGACTCTTGTGATAATGTCTGCACTGTCTTTATGTGTAGACCCTGTTTGAGTTCTGGTTTAGGTGAATTCAGCAGATGATGACTGTAGCTCTAAGTGACAGGGAAAGTCCTTAAGCAGAAAAATCTGGGACTTTCCTTGGAAAACTGAGACATATATGACCCCTTACCAACACTTACTGGCACAGCAGTAAGTTTAGTGGTGAGTGCTCATCGTATGTCTCTGCTCAGCCAAGGTTATGCAGATGTGTGCCCCAAAGTAGGCTATGTGTACAAACCAAAGTTGAGCAGATATATGCTCCAGTGTTGAGATGTATATGCACCATAGTTATAGGCCATTTTTGAGGTGTTTTTACCTGATAAGCTACAACTTTGTTACAGGATATTATGTTTGGGAAGTGGGGGAGCCCACAAAGTGTACTCAGTGCATGAATGTCTCACAATGGAAGCGACAGAAGGTGACAGGTCCCACTGTAATGCCGGGCACACACTAGACGACATGTCGTCTGATCCCGCGGATCGGACCGTCATATGGGGCACATTATTTAGTGTTTACCCACTATACGCACCCCCACTTGACACTGGGGTCATTCCATGCATGCACGGACGATGAAGCGAAACAGCTATCGACAAGGTCAATGGTGCCGGTCAACGACATATTGAGCGGTTGGTCACCAGATCGTGCAGTATGTACTGCCCGCCCGATATGATGTTAATCGGCACCATCGGGCATCGCATTAGGGGATTGCCTAATGTGTACCCACCTTATGACTTCATACGGACCCAGGTTGAGCAGATATATATGCATTGTTTCTATGTATTTGTTAATACATTGCATACTGAATCAAGTTACACTTTTGAAGACGAGTATGCCAGTACATACATAGCTTCCTGTGGGCAATTTACATATTTGCATTTGTGCATTTTAATGTATGCAATGTTAACAGGATGTGTGTTCTATACACAATAAATTATACTGTATCATTAACTGACCATGGCCCTCATTCAGAGCCACTCGCTAGCGGCAGTACGCTCGTTCCGAGCGATGTTCGCACATCTGCGCATGCGTACGGATCGTTCTACGCATGCGCGAACCAGTCAGTGCGGCCGAAATTCATGTGCTCGCAATATAGCGAATGCCTGCTATTTTGAGTGACAGAATGAGGCGTATGTGGGTGGTAACAGGGGAAGGTGCTTGAAAACGGGGAGTGGAGATCAGAACGCAGGCGTGCTTAAAGGTCAAAACGGGCGTTTTATGGGTGTGCATAATTAATACAGCAGCGTCATTGACCACGTCACTGGGTTATTTTATAGCCAGAACGGCTCGCAAGATTGTGGTAGCAAAAACCAACCACAAGAATAGCGAGCAGTTCATACGCTGGTCGATGTACTCGATTAATCTAGCGAGCGGCCAGGGGGCGTTTTTAACAAATAAACGAGCGTATGTTTTGCTCGCTCGTTCAGACTTAGAGGTGTGAACAGACTGCAATTTGCGAACGGATCATTTGAATAGCCACCCCTTGTTTTTGAACGAACGACCGCAAATAGCGAACGGCTCTGAATCAGGCCCCATGTACAGAGAAAGGAACCCACCTTGATTATTGGTTAAATTTGCCTTTCATTTGCCAATGTATTAAAGTTTTCAACATATTGGAGTGAGAGCTCCAAGTAATGATTATTATGGCAGATGCTGGTGTGGAAAGTATATGGCCATCGGGATTGATCTTTTCCCTTAGTGTTCAACACATAAATTAGTACGAAACAGCCAATTGCACGTAATGTAGTCACAAGTCTGGCTGTTTTCTGTGATCAGAAGCCCTATGTGAACATCCCCCTGTATTATGAGTCGGGCATGTCAATGCAATAGGCTACCACACCTTTGGCCGAGAGGGCAGCTGTCATTACTAGTAATGGCACTTCCCTGTACTCCATGCTTGGTGCAGAAGATCTGACAGAAATTGGCGTGAAGTCTACGCACAACTCAGAATAGGTCGCAACTGCCCATGGGACAGTTCTCCTACATTAATGTCCTGTTGTCACCCAGTAATGCACAATACGCCATCAATGAGGAGTGACTAAGATGCATATAGAATCGCTCATAGATGCTCAAAGTTGAGTATGTAATTGTAGCCCATGACACATTTGCAGTTTGAAAGAGAAAACCCCCAAGAGATACGGCTGCAATTGCGTGCAATTCAGAATCAGGCCGTGGTGTTTAGTAACAGTGTGCTATTTACATTACAAGTCTTTCTTTTTCCTGGAATATATTGGGAAGAGAATATATTGGGAAGAAAATAAGCTACAAGCCAATTCAACTTTACTAATATACTGTATTTATGTAAAGTATTCCAGTAGTTTAACATGTAAAACTGTAATTTAACAAAACCCAAGCCTAAAACTTATTTCTCAATAACCCACCACCTGTACTTGACTTTTTTATTGCAAAATCTAATTTCTTCTAAATGCTATTGATGAAAAGGATTAGTTTAATCCACATTAAACATGCCATTCCCATTCATACATAACAACAAAAAAACAACAATTTAAAATGAATCCACAACATTGACGTAACACCACACTTAGAGGACAAGCGCCCTTGGTATACCATATACATTGCAACAGCAAAGGAAAATAAAAGATTTTAAAAGTAATAATTGAGCAATTCAGTCATTTGTAGATTTAAAATAACTTTCATGAACAGGTTTCTCCTTGGACAGCTGTGTGTAATATCTGTGCTAAACATTTCCCAAATTCTTCAATTACCATTTGCTGTGCCAGGCAAGCAGAATATCCCTGTTTTTCTGCTTCTTCAGCTTGAGCTAGAAGACAAGCACATGTTGCTCTCACTACTTTGATAGAAGAACAAATTTGTACAAGACTATGGAGAAAGTAAAGAAGAGCAGAGTGTCAGTGCTACTATTACATACATTACTAATGTATACCTTCATTACCTTCTGTTGACACATGCCTCATTATTATTATTCTGCATTTCTGTTCCTTGGGCGGTATCCAAATAGCCCCGAAAAACTGGAGTTTTTTTTCTATTTTACCTGTTGTTTTTCTGGGCTATCCAATAAGCTCATGTATTTCTCGCCTGAAAAATATATAATTTTCACTCAAAATCACATAGAATCCGTGAGAAGTTGACGGACCAATATGGTCTGGGAAAACAGGACACTTATCTGGGATTTTTTATAGGGACCTCGGAGGTCCCGGAAAGGAAATAAACAACAAGTGCCAGCGTTGCAGAGCTAATTGAATAGCCCCAGGGGATCCATTAGCGCCCAAAAAATTTGCGGGGCTAATTGGATACCGCCCATTTAATTGAATAAGAAAAAGCATTACTCCAATGCTTCATGTTATCATCTCTGGAAGAACTGAGTTTTATTTAAATTCAGTCTTTTATTATACTGATATTTGGGTCACTTCAGGAGGCCATACTCCATCATTCAAACTACAGGGGATGTAATTTATAGACTGGCGGACTAAATGCCGCCGGTCTATATCCAGCAGAAGCCCAACAAGGGACTTAAGATTTTTACACTCAACCCTACAGGAGATTTAGTTTTTAGACCCAAAACTACAGGGGTGCAGACTTCCAAAAAACACCCTGCTCCCCTTGGACAATCCCCTAAAGGTAATCTGTGTCAAAAATCTTTTAAAAAGTACCTTAGGACACCCCAAAAAAGTACTTCAGTTTTGTCAAAGCTGGATTATTGTCTGAGACAAGATCAGTTTAAAATTGAATCGCAGCGACGCCATCTTGCGACTGGCTGCAAAACGCCATCTTGGAAATGAGATCGCAAGATGCCATTTTGCGAATGGCCGCCCAAGTGCCAATTTAGCTAAACTCACACTTTAGTACATGTGGCGATATCACTGTTAGCACCATGCGATTGCATCTTTCACCATTCCTCATATACACATTAATACGCATAATTGCGCTGTTAACTAGTCGCATATTAGCGAATGCATAATGAAAACGCTGTTTATTAGCTAAATGCGCACGCATCTGTCCCAAGTTAACTAGCATTCTTATATCAAACCCTGCATACTCACACATTACATATTCATATACAAGGTTCCATAAGCTTTAAGGTATAAGATTTAAGTTTGTTCATTTAGTCTAAATGCTGTGAAATAAAGATTATTTGGTAATTAAGGTTTTACACATGATAAGTAAGTCGTGTTTGGGATTGTACTGATGCGTACTCTCTCCACAGTATTCCGGTATCATCGGTGTGGAGATCGCATCATGCATTCTCAACTTATGGACCGCAGAGACTTCAAGCAACAAAATGTATATTATATGAATAACTGTTAGGATGTTGCACGAGGCGGGAAACCAGAGACCACCAGTTGTTGGAGGCTGAATTGGGTCTATTTGAATCAGCCTGTTAAACGCTCTGTAACAGATGCATCCCCCTTGGGAACCAATGGCATCAGCAACAAACTTCTCTATTGTGTTGTCTATTTCTGGGGGGTATAAATATGTGTGCTCCAACACTGGGTCTTGGTCTTTGTGCTGAATGCTGATTGACGAAGGGGTTTCTTACTGATGCCTAACATCTGGTCCGGAAGCGCTGCGTATGTATACTGTACTTGTGTCTGTATAATTCCTTTGCGGCGAATTGTGTCTGGATCAATAGCGTGTAACTGACTGTACTTTTACTTGAATAATACTTGTGCTTTGGAACCACAGATTCCAGGTCTGAAGTCTTTATTTACTGTATGAGTGTATACGCAAATTAGCGTCATACTTAAAAGGTATAGCAGGATATTAGAAGGTATAGGAAGGAGTGTATAGAGGTTCTGTTCCAGTATCGTTAGTTGGGGGCTCGTAGTGAAGTCACTTATCTATTCACATGGTACATACGGCTATCGATATCTCAGCAAAGGGTGGAGTGGCCACATGCAGGGTTTACCTGTAACCGCTTTGTGCTGAAAGATCGCTATCCGTTTCCGTGTGAGCCAAGGAAGCTGACTAGAATCCAGGGACAAGAGAGGTAAAAGTTTGTTTTCCTTTGTTGATAGAACCTAACATTTAGGGGTGCCGCAGTATTGAGTATGCGGCTGAGTCGCAGTTTTGTGCACAGCAAAGATGCACTTTTGCGTACGCAGCTAAAAAGTTGTCATACGGTTGTGTGGTAGTCACATTATTGTGTATGCGACTGGTCGCACAATAGCGTATACGTACTTCCGGTTGTGCTGCCACGTGTTTTAAACAAAGCCGTTGAGGTTTTAAATTTTTTTCAATTGTTATCAATATCTGGGTTAACGTGTATTTTTCTGTGCAGGAAAAAGTGTGTAACTGAGTATTTGTTGGTAGGGGTAACTTGTTCCCTACAGTTAAAGGTACCGTATGACCTTTAAGGGCTAAGTGCTAGTCGCGCGGTAAGCAGCTTACCGTTCTATACACAGTAGCAGGTGTACATGTTGTCTTTGTTGTAGAGAGGTGCGTGGAAGTAGCCAACATACAAACTTCCATAGGTGTGGAAGTTGCCTTACTAAATCTTATCCGGGTGTGGAAGTTACCTTTTTCAAATCTTATCCAGGTGTGTGGGCGCCGCCGTTTAAATCGTCCACAGTTAAGTGAAAGTATCTTGATTTTCTTTCACCAGTTTAAATCTTTATTGAAAAGCGTAGGATTTGTCTCAGAATGGGAGCCGCGCAAACAGTAGAGATGTTAGACAATGATGTGCTGCTAATGGAAGCGCCGATTGGATCGGCCCGTCGTATTATGCATACTAAGTACGGTACTTATGCGATAAGGTACTGTGATGTATGGTTTAAAATGACGATGAAGAGTGTTAGACCGTTTCCCAGAATTGGTAGTTTTGATAAAAATGTACTAGATAATGTCCGAGATCACATCAGTTTGATGCGCTCCCGAGAGAAAAAAGTAAAATATTATGAATGTTTAAAGTTGTGGCAGCATGAAGGGGATGCGTGGCTTAAAAATGCGCAAGTGACGCAAACTAGCATTGCGAGTGCATTGCCAGAGAATACATCCGCGACGCTAAATTGCAATGCGGGCAGGCCGCAAAATGGCACGCACGTGCAGCAAGGTAGCGTTGTGGAGAGTATTGCCAGCAGTTCACGCTCACCTCCCCCACCTTATGTGGATGGAGGTGCAAGTACAGTTACCAAAAATACCCATAAAAATGTAACAAGCAACTTGTACCTTCTCTTAAGCAACCATAAAGAAAATGTTTATGATGTGGATGATGAGCCTATTGTAATGTCTGCCATTTCCCATGCTGTGCAAATGATAGATGCTGTATCACCACAATCACGAGTAGTGCCGTCATCTCCATCGGTAACAGCAAGGGAAGTGTTAACACCCTCTGCACCCGTAGAGGAAGTTGTTAATACCATACGTAGCAGCAACAGATTAAACCCCCAGCCAGGTAACAAGGTCAAAGGTAGCAGCGCTACTGGTCTGCATCCCATTCGGACGATAACTGTTCCGAATGGAAATGCAGATGCGAACGGTGTAGTGCCCACGAGGGAAGTAGTAATGCATTGTCCTTGGACAAGAGCAGAACTAAATTCCATCATAAATGATTTCCCCGATCCCAAAAAGGAACTAGCCAAATGTCAAAGATTTTTGAGAAATTTGGGTAGTTCACATGAGCCAACCAATAAAGATTGGCATGTGGTGTTAAGGGCCTGCCTACCACGCACTACCGACGTGACAAAATTTATCACGGATTGTGTATTGGATGGTGACGTTCCCTTAACAGACCAAGTAAACCAAGGTAACATTTCCCGCATTGTAACTCGATTGGGTATATATTTTCCAGTAGTAGTTAACTGGAACAAAATTTTCACCATTAAGCAAAAGGAGAGTGAATCTGCAGAAGATTATTGCGACCGGGCTCTGCCGGCTATCACCCAGTACACTGGGATAGAAGATATTAAGGATAGCACTCACCACAGGGGAATGATAGTCACGGTACTCATGGATGGTCTGAAAGAGAATTTAAAGACTCGGGTTCAGACCTCACAGCCTGGCTGGAGGGGACTCACAATAGATACCCTCATAGAATCTGCCATTGAACATGATAAAAACATCTCAAAGAACAGAGAGGCCCAGAGTGAAAAACTAATGGCTGTCAGTATCCAAGCTCTGGAGGGAATGACGGTAACATCAAAGCCAACAGACACACTCGCATCAAGTGCACACACACTTACATCTGAACAGATATATGCCCTCACTAACCCCACGCAACAACAAACACAGCTCTATTCCACTAACCCAATACAACCACAGGTCCCATACTACTCACAAACTTCATATCCCCCACAATACCCTTACCCTCCCTATCCTTACCCATATCCATCACCTTTACCCTCTGCTCAAACCTCACAACAACACGTCTTCACCCGATCCACGAACATGTTTTAACTGTAAACAAACAGGACACTTAAGTAGAAACTGTACAGTTAAAAGAGTAGGAACCCCAAATCAGGGAAGACGTGGACATCCCCATAAGGGATATGCACTGAGACCAGCAAATGTCCAGCAGGCACCAGCTCCAATTGTGGCCGTAAATGCTATATTGGAGAATGGTAGCCAACGCTAGGGGTCAGGTCATACCTGTAGTCTACAGATAGTCAGGTTAATGGGAAGAACCGGTCATGATGGTTGATGTAGCTGGTACTGAATATCCTTTTCTTGTAGACACAGGGGCGACCAGGTCAGTGATAAAATCTCCCGTTAATTTACAGGTGACCAATGAGACAGTACCAACAATGGGTGTAACAGGTAAAGTGGAACATTATCCTTTAACAAAGTCCACAGAGGTTACTATTGGGCCGTTGCATACCAGGCATTCTTTCCTTCTGGCTGCTGTGACTCCTACTAACCTACTGGGCAGAGACTTGTTATGTAAGATGGGATGTGTTATATATTGCACCCCTGATGGTGTATTTTTAGATATCCCAGAGAGAGTTGCACACGAGGTGCGGGATATGTTGGACAATCTCCAAAGGATAATGTATCACTCTACAAGTTTAAATGAAAATCCATCCCAGGTAGATGAAATATTGTCCCAAATTCCAAATTCCCTGTGGACTAAGGATGGACAGGACACTGGATTAATGGCAAACGTAAGCCCTGTAATGGTAAGTTTAAAAAGCGGTAGGCAAGCTCCAAAAATTCCCCAGTACCCAGTAAAACAGAAGGTAGAGTTAGGGGTCTTTCCAATAATTGAGCGATTATTGCAACAGGTAATTTTAGTTCATACAGCTAGTGTAGCCAACAGTCCCATTTTTCCAGTGAAAAAGAGTGGTGGGAGGGGTTATAGGCTGGTACAAGACCTTAGAGGTGTTAATAAGGTGGTAGAAAGCCAATTCCCTGTAGTGCCAAATCCAGCTGTCATCCTTATGCAGATCCCACCTAATGCAACCCATTTCACTGTCATTGACCTCTGTTCTGCTTTCTTCTCTGTGCCTCTCCACCCTGACTGTCAGTATCTATTCGTATTTACATACAGATGTATACAATTCACATGGACACGGTTACCCCAAGGTTTCATAGACAGCCCCAGTATCTTCTCCCAGGCATTGCACGACTGTTTACAATCCTTTCAACCTGCCAATGGATCTGTTCTAATTCAATATGTGGACGATTTATTGCTATGTTCTGACTCTTTTATGTCATGTTTGAATGATACTAAACTTTTGTTACTTCATCTCTCGCATACAGGACACAAGGTGGCTAAGGACAAACTACAGCCGTGCCAATCCAGAGTAAAATATTTGGGACACTGCCTAACCCAGGGGTTACGACATCTTACAAATGATAGAATCCAGGCCATACAGAACATGACACTGCCGCAGAATCAACAGCAAATTCGTACCTTCTTGGGAATGTGTGGATACTGTAGAATGTGGATCCCAGGTTTTTCTATTTTGGCCTTGCCTTTACAGGAATTAGTCTCTTCCTCAAAGCCTGATCGTGTCATACACACAGAGGAATCAGAGCAGGCTTTCCTCAATCTTAAGGATAGTCTGACAAAAGCTCCTGCATTGGGAATACCCGATTATGAAAAACCTTTTGATTTGTATTGTACGGAAGCCGATGGTTGTGCTGCAGGTGTCCTTACACAAAAACATGGTGATGCCAAGGCCCGTAGCATACTACAGTGCCCAATTGGACACTGTAGCAAGATCACTCCCCACTTGTCTGAGAAGTGTAGCAGCTACCACTCTATTGGTGAGTAAAAGTGAGGACATAGTACTGGGTCATGATATGATTGTCTACACTCCCCATGCTGTATCTGCTCTGTTGAACTCAGCTCAAACCAGACACGTCTCTTCAGCTAGGTTTACCAAATGGGAACTAGCTCTAATCGCACCCGCAAACATCACTGTTAAACGTTGCAGCATGCTGAATCCAGCAACGTATGTACAAAGGGTGGAAGGAGGCGAGTTGCTGGTGGGAGGTGAGTTCAGCGGACATAATGATACGCACGATTGTATGAAATATCTGAATCAAACATTTACTGCTAGACCTGACATACATGACACACCTTTAGAGTATGTGGATGTGACTTTTTATACGGATGGGAGTTGTCATAGACAAACAGACACAGGTGAATTATGTACAGGTTATGCTGTTGTAAATGACACAGACATCATAGAAGCTAAACCTCTTGGTCCTCCTCACTCAGCCCAGGTGGCAGAGTTAGTAGCACTAACTAGAGCGTGTGAACTGGCAGCAGGCAAATCTGCTAACATTTACACTGACTCGAGGTATGCATTCGGGGTGGTGCACGATTTTGGGGTTCTATAGCGTCTGAGAAATTTTATGACAGCAGCAGGCACACCAGTTGCACATTCCCGACACATAAAACATCTTTTAGAAGCAGTCCAACTGCCCAAAGTGGTGGCAGTAATTAAATGTAAAACCCATACATGGGAGGATGATCCGGTGTCACTGGGCAACAACAGAGCCGATGAAGCTGCAAAATGGGCAGCAGGGTTAAAAATGTTTTCTCCAACTGAAAAAAATATGTCTTTCCAAACAATTGATATGCTGAAATTAATTGAGATGCAAAATTTGTGTTCAATTCAGAAAAAATCCATTTGTAAGTCCAAGGGATGTGGGCAGGAGTCCTCCGGGCTCTGGAGGGATGGACAAGGTAAACCAGTAGCCCCCAAGGCATATTACCCCAGCCTGGCTGAGGCAGCACACGGTCTGACTCATCTGGGAAAACAAGGTATGTGCAAGTTGGTGAGAGCATACTGGTGTGCACCAGGTTTTTCTTCACAAGCAGAAAAGATAGCAATGTCCTGTCTGACCTGCTTGAGGAAGAACATAGGGAAAGCGATCCCTACCGAACCGTCCCACATTCCACCGACTGATGGACCTTTCCAGGTGATACAAATTGATTTCATCCAATTACCACCCTGCATGAATCTTAAGTATGTATTAGTGTGCACTGATGTATTTTCTAATTGGGTTAAGGCCTACCCAGCGGCCACTTATACTGCTGCATTTACTGCCAAGAAAATAGTTCAGGAATTTGTATGCAGGTACGGTATCCCTAAAATCATCGAGAGTGACAGGGGTACTCATTTCACAGGTGGTGTTTTTCAAAATATGTGTAAGCTAATGGGTATTAATAGCTGACTTCATACCCCCTACCGACCGCAAGCCAGTGCCAAGGTAGAGAGGGTGAACGGGACTATTAAAAATAAGTTAAGTAAAATCATGGCAGAGACTGGACTAGGATGGCCAGAAGCGTTACCTTTGGTCCTACATAGCATAAGGACCACTCCTAGACCTCCTTTAAATCTGTCCCCATTTGAAATACTGTTCGGTAGACAACCTCATTTGATTATAAGTCCACAGGAAGACTTGAAGGGTAACAACGAGGTAACTGTAAAGTATATTATATCAATGAGTAAGCAGTTAAAGCAACAGCAGCAGAAATTGAAATTGTTGTCCCGTGATATGCCCGAAACTAACTGCCATGATGTTGAACCAGGAGAATATGTTATGATCAGAAATTTCATGCGTTCAGGTTGTTTGACTGATCGGTGGGAAGGTCCGTACCAGGTGCTGCTGACAAGTACTACATCTTTGAAGGTGGCTGAGAGAGATACCTGGGTCCATTCCACTCACTGCAAAAAGGTCAATCAACCGGTGGAGAAATAAGTCGGAGACAAGGCTGATAGCGTGGACCTGTCGCTTGCGAGCTTGTTCCGGGAGGATTGAAAAGGTCGTAGTGAGATACCTGAACTAAGAGAAATTTGCTGGTCTTGTTGTGACAATGGACGAGCCTGCTGTGTTCATTTTCATGTTCTCTTTTAGAGTGTTCACCATCCTGGTCGGTTCGGGAATATCCAGTTTTTGTGATGGGAGATCGATTGAGGAAGTGGGAGCTGATGGCAGTGCTGATGGAGTGGAGTCAGGAGGAGTGCAATGCCAATCTGGGGAGTGTCTGACCAATCTTAGTACTGTTATTGTTAAGTGAGCTGTCATTCCGGATACTCTGGGATGGTGTGGAGGTTTATCATGTGAAGATTCCTGTATTTGTGAGCTTTGTGGATCCCTAGTTGATGAGAACTGTATCCAACGGTGCCAACATAAATATAACCCATACTGGGGTGGGTATCCTTTAGAGGATTATCATAGCATGGTAGGCAAAGTATTAAATCAAACTGATTGCTGGGTGTGCTCACATGTGCCACAAGGGCAGCATAACGTAGGGTTGGTGCCATTTCCGCTGAATATCACGGAAATTTTAGAATTACAAAAAGGGAAAACGTTGGATGGAAACTTCCTCTCCTCCAAACTACCTCATTTCAAACTCTATCAATTCCAAGTAGATAGATCACTTTTGTGTTTAAACATAACCAACCCCAATAAACCCGGGAGTTGGGAAGTGACGGGGAATAATCAGACGATGACCTTCTCACAAAGAGCTGATAATGAGTCCATAAACCATGATCTGTTACAGCTGAAGTGCTCTTTTGCATACTAGAAAGCTATTTGAAATTGTTACTATTTCATTTTGAACAAGCTACTTGACATCTGCTTATGGCTGACTTGTATTACTGCTTAATAATTGAGTATATTTCTACAGATACAAAATTGCTTTTTTATATGCAAATTAATAAAATAATAATAATAAACTAATAATAATAATACAGGTTGAGTCTCCCATATCCAAATATTCCGAAATACAGATTTTTTGAGCACGACTGAGATAGAGACATAAACTTTGTTTAGGGCACAAAATTGTTAAAAATATTGTATAAAATTACCTTCAGGCTGTGTGTATAAGGTGTATATAAATAAATTTTATGTATATACACAAACTTTGTTTGATGAACAAAATTATTAAAACTACTGATAAAATTGCCTGCAGGCCGTGTGTATAAGGTGTATATGAAACATTCTGTGCTTAGATTTGGGTCCCATTCCCAAGATATCTCATTATGGTATGCACAAATTCCAAAATACGGGAAAATTCGATATCCAAAATACCTCTGGTCCCAAGCATTTTGCATATGGGAGACTTAAGGTGCCCATCCACTAGAAGATAAAATTGAGCGATTGAACGATAACAATATCGTTATCGTTCAATTGTTTGCAAAAATTTCTAAAACGACCATTGATGCGCGCTCCCGCTGGTCGTTTAGACATCTATCATAGGGTAAACATTCTGGACAACCTGACTATAACGTCAGGTTGAGCATGTTTGCAGATGATTGATGTGCCTACACTGAACGACTGCTTGTTCAGTGTAGGCACATCACTGACTGACAAACGACTGCATGATTACAATGTCGTAATCATGCAGTCTTCTGCCTGTCGTCTAGTGGATGGGCAGCATTAGGGCAAAATTTACTAAGCAGTGGTTCTAAACCCAGGAGGTTTGGTGGCGATTTTGCTATCCACAGATTTACTAAGACCAAAAACGCTGTTAGACCACTGCCAAACCACCGTCAAAACAAATTTTAGAATAGAATAGAACAGAGCTGTCATTTAGAAACTGCCGCCAAACCGCCACCAAACACCCAGGGTTTAAAACCTGCAGCTTAGTAAATGTTGCCCTTAACCTGCATGCGAGTGCATATTACTGCTACGGCTTGCTCTCCACTACATGCCGGTCACCAATTAGCCGTCTAAGAGATACTGCGGCTTCCCTTGGAGAAGATTTACAGCCGGGGCTTCACACTGTCACGTTTGGAAATTGTCTGCTCGAGAGACACAGCTAACCCCTTGGAGACGGCTCCTAGCTGGCGGCTCATACTACAAGTGAGTTCTATTACGAGCAATTCATCTATGCAGCATACAGCTTACAATCAGGTGTACTCAGGATAGGGGATGTCAGTTTTATTTGTATGACATAACCCGTACACTGACTTTATACGATACTTATTTGTTTCATACAGAGAGCCTGTTATATGTAATCCAGATTTGGCCAATACCTATGAATCACCTCGTTTTAAATATTGGTATAATATCCCTGTATCCTGGTTTGCGCTGAACCAATACGTGAAATTTAATATACAGCATAACCACTGAGGCAATTTTTTCTGGTCTCCAGGCTACCATACTTGTTTACTTGTATAAATATCCTCCAATTGAAGGATTATTGATACATTGACTCGCTTTGACAAGGATCCCCAGGCACATTATTGCTACTTCGTATTGTATCTATTTCTCAGATACAAGTGAATTCAAGACTGTTTCTTTTAAGTCTTTTTTATGTGTCTGATCAACTCTATTGCATTGTTATTTTATTATTTTTCATTATTTCCTGTTTGTCTATGTGTGGCTAATTAGCCTTTTTTTAATTAAAAATCAATTGTATAATCCTAATATTGTATCTTGCTGGTGTCCCAACATAGACTTTAGAGCGCAGTCTAATTGCCTATTATTTTTATTTTCTAAGGTTGACATATCTTAGTTGACTGCTGATTTATTGTCTGATCCTTCCACTCTATTGGAGCTAGGTCCCTATTTTTCCTGTAATAGTTTTGTATCGGTATTATACTGATTGAAAGAGTCATTTACTTGTATTGTACATATATTTTATATGTTAAAGTTATATGCGCACTGGCCGTGTGGATTGTAGTTGTTTTTGTATTTTTAAAATGTGTAATTAAACTAATAAATATAAAATGATTGACAGCGCTTCTGATACTTACTGTTTTTCTCAACTTCAGATCCCCCTGCCTCTTCCAGCCTTTCAGTGTGTATGCATGACCTATGTTGTGTTTTGCCCATTGTACAGCAAGTGGGTGCTCTTACCTAATTCCCTGGGAATTTCACTATGAACTGGCAAATGGCGGCAAACTTTCGGATTGTGTGAATGCACAAAAATGCACAAAAAACAGCACAGCATCGCCTAACTGCTTCCATGTTTGCAAAGTTCTCACTGCTGCCATAGGCTGCATTCTGCTGAATCCTACCTTCCTGCGTCTCGGTTCTGCTGCATATTCCTAAGAGATTTACACTCTGGATCTTCTTCACAATTTTTACAGGAGATGCACTTACACATAGAAGAGCACATTATTTTACCCTATGATGAAGAACACATATTTCCATTGTTAATTTAATGTATAATGGTATAAACAAGTAAGAAGTTACACACTAGCTAAGAGGAGGCCCCGTCCCCAACCCCCTCATTGCTCTCAGTGGCTGCTAGGAACAGAAGGGGGGAGAGGAGAGGTCCCAGGAGAGAAAGGAGAGGGGTTAAAGTGGCAGGGTAGATAGAAGAGGTCCCAGAAGAGAGATGGGAAAGAAAGATGACAGATAGGAGGATTACCAGGAGAGAGAGCAGAGAGAGAAAGAGAGGACAGAAGGGACAAGGTGGTAGGGCAGAGAGAAGGGATCCCAGGAGAGAGAAAGAGAGTAAGTGAGCAAGATAGCACAGGGGACAAATTGCCAGGGCGGAGAGGAGAGGTGCCAGGAGAGAGAGAAGAAGGGGCAAGGCGTCAGGGTAGAGAGGAGAGGTGCCAGGAGAGAGAGGAGAGGGGTCAAGGTGCCAAACACAGTGAGGAAGGGTCCCAGGAGAGAGAGAAGAAGGGGCAAGGTGTCAGGTAGAGCGGAGAGGTGCCAGGAGAGAGAGAAGAAGGGGCAAGGTGTCAGGGTAGAGCGGAGAGGTGCCAGGAGAGAGAGAAGAAGGAGCAAGGTGTCAGGGCAGAGAGGAGAGGTGCCAGGAGAGAGAGGAGAGGGGTCAAGGTGCCAAATGCAGAGAGGAAGGGTTCCAGGGAGAGAGAAGTTGAAGGAAAAAACAACACCTGCAAATAGGGAAATAGGGGGAGATGGGGGACGGAGATGGGAAGGTGTTGGAAGAGAGAGGGGGGAATAACTCTGCATAGTAGTTAGCGACCCGGCGAATAACAGGTCCAAAATACTAATATCTATATAGTTGTCATGTGTGAGGTGTTCAGGTTATTGATGGACACTTTTATCTTTGCCTTATCCTTCTGTAAAGTCTATAAACCCAGGCTACATTATATATAGATAACCCCAAAAGATAAAGGACAATTACAGGGCTGAACTACCAACATGCAGTATACTATATTTGGTTGGAATTCTGCATCTGAATATTGCAGTGAATAATTAAATGTTAGCCAATAAAAACAGTTTACTGTGATATCCTAATCTGTGCAGGTATAGGTCCATAGTGTGCCTCAAATGCTAATCTCATAGCAATGCTTTATAATGATTTATAGTGGTCCCATCCACAGCACTGTGAAAGCTATTAATGACTACAGAACAACAAAACATTTCCTCTACAGTGAGGAATAGAACTGACTACACGGTAACAGTGATTGTCATAGTGGTCATACATGGTTGGTAGCCTAGAACCAGATTACAACAGTAAGCATAATATCATCAAAAACAAAGGCCCTCATTCAGAGCCGTACGCTCTGAGCAGAGCGCACGCTCTGAATGAGGGCCGGGCTCCATTTTCATGGAGCGTCCTCCTGGACGCTCGTATAGCTGTGGGTCACCACCCACAGGCTATACGAGCGTGCTTTGTGATGGCTGCGATGGTCGAGACCATCGCGACCATCGAATTTGCGAGCCGGAGCCTGCGGTTGAGGTTTTCAACCGCAAGCTCCGGAGTGATTTTGGCTCTATCAGAGCCAAAATCACTCCCACTGACATCACTAGTGATGTCAGTGGGCCGGCTTCTGACGGGAGGCGTTCCCGTGGGAACGCCCCCGTCAGGGAGGCACGCCCCCGGCACGCCCACCAAAGGGGGCGTGCTGTCAATCAACATTGACAGCACGCCCCCTTTGATCGGACACAACGAGCGAAGGAATTTCCTTCGCTCGTCGCGTCTGGCGCATGCGCACGACGGAGCTCCCTCCGTCGTGCGCATGCTCAGTGCATAACATCGACCCACTTGCGAGCGGACAGCCGCTCGCGAGTGGGTCTGAATCAGGCCCAAAGTTGCTTAGCTATTTATTTATTTCTTTAGAGGGGTGGCTCTAAATCATAGCCGTAATTCAAGACTGTTACAGAGGAGGGACCCAGGGAGAGTAGGGATGGCCATCAACCAGCAATGGTTAAGAACTATCAAAAGTTTGCCACTGATGGTGGATGGTTTTGCAATCGATGGCGCAATAATGTTTTGGATTTTTTTTAACCGGCACAGTGGGCACAACTGCTTGGCATCCTCATGCACCACTAAGCCCCATCCCCTTCCCTGGCTGACCCACCGGCCACTCTGCAGCACAAGCAGAAATGTCCATTGATGAGTGAAATCATTGATGGCTACTCATTGATGATTTCATACCATCGATGTTAAGCACCGATGGTACCATCAATGGAGAGCAACAATGATTAACTCTCCGATGGCCATCTCTAACCCTGGGAGAGACATTTATTGAATTGTTAAGCTGCATACACACACAATATCGTTTAACGATAATCGTTTGAAAAAATCGTTCACTTTCTGAGTCAAATGATGAACGATTATCGTTCAAGCGCGTTCACGTTTGTAGTTTGTAGTTTGTAGTTCAGTCAGACTTGTCAACTGAACGATTTTCATTAAGGGAATATGCAAAAATCGTTTGTAGTTCATAAAAATCGTTCATTACACTTTAAAAAATCTGACAGATAATTGTTCATGAAAATCGTTCATAAAAATCGTTGGTAACAAAATCGTTGTGTGTGTATGCAGCTATAATAGTTAAGACATAAAACTAAAGAAGGAGGTGTCTGAATGTGGGCAATTGTTTTATAATAGACCAATAAATATTTTTCTCCCCAAAGGTGCCTTTTATTTCCAAGCAAGGGGGCATTTCAGTTATACCCCTTTCAGACATAAACTCCGACTTTACCGTGGCTCGGACCCTGGACCGGAGTTTCAGTACTTACCCCCTTTCACACCTGGGCGATGGACCTGGGTTATTCCAGATGATGTCATCTCCAAGTGCTTCTGTACCCATCAATCAAGTCCTTTTATTTAGGCATGGCCCGAGTCATCAAAACACGGGATATGCCTTTCAGACATAAGCTGGGGTACTGACACAGGTTGCAAGTCCCAGGAATAATCCTGGTCGCTTGCAGGGTCGCGGACTCGGGACTATCAACCTGGGACAGACCCGTTCATACATAACAGGACCCGGGTCGACTCGCCATGCACCGGCAAATTCCTGGGTGCTTACTTATGTCTGAAAGAAGTATTATTAAGTTCAGGGATTTAGTTAAATAGAACCAAACAGTAAAGTATAAAATCCCTGCACTCTTGCAAAAGGCATAATTAAGGATTAATAAGCAACATGGAGCCTGACTCAGAGCTGCATGCTGTAAGCATTGCTGCTGAGTCTTTGGCTGCGATGCTATAATATAATGATGCTGTAGGAGGCATCTGAGGACAAAAGACACCTCCTGACAGCATCGCAGATCCGAGTGCTGCATCCGAAGACGCAGAATCGGATCACCATCACGACCATCGGTCGCGGCATTGGCCATCTGAGTGAGCAAATCTGCATCAGAAGAGACAGACACTAGCCTTGCCACTCCCAGAAAATGTCACTTCCATTTTCAGGAGCGCTGGCCAATGCCGCCTATTCCCCTCCCCCAAACAGCCGCAGCAAGTCACTCAGGGGCACTGCGACAATAGCGCAGAAGGAGACCTGCACTTGCGCAGATGTCCTCCAATCCGAGTTATATGCAAACCATCGAGTTTACGTACAACTTGGAATCAGGCCCAAAACCAGCAGCTGAAAGTTGACTAAACAATTTATTTAAAAAGCTATTTTGTAAGCTGTAATATGGTATCTCATGTTGTTTTGTGCTATTTATTTCTGCAGTTATTAAAATACGGTGATGTAAACCCTATATCCAATTTAAAAAAATCACTACAATTTAACAGTGCTACAGTATAATAGGACACTCAGGGGCCTATTCATCATTACATAATTATCACTAGTGATAATTATGTTTTAAACTCTCTGCGAGTTTAAAAAAACTAAAAGGAGGCATTCATCATACCTCCTTGCCTAAAGTATCACTTCCGAAAAACTGCTCTTTTTGCGGAGTCAGCTTTTCGGAAAAGTGATACTTTCTTTTCCCTATGCAGCTGAGGTATCCATAAGGATTTCCTCACAGCATCTGCCCCCCCCTCTCTATTCCGCCATTGTCCTCCAACCCAGACACCCCCCCTCAGAATTCTAGACCCCCCTCCGCCGCTGTATGTCCCCCCACTGCTGCCGCAGGTGTCCGTTCCATCTGCCGTTGACCGGCTGGTGTTCGTCCCGGCCCCCCTCATGTGTGGTTTTAAGTAACTCCCTCCCCCCGTAGCCCCCGCACACACCGCCCGCGGTTGCCTGGGTCAGTCCTGGCCCCCCCACAGGACCATCTCTTCCATTGGGCTTGTTGGGCAGTTGCCCAAGGGCCCGAAGCTTGTAGGGGTCCTCCAACCCACCCCCCTACAGCTGCGGCCAGTTGGTAAATTTGTCATATTTTTATAAGCCGGCCGCCGGTGCACTGTATTCTGATCTAACCTCCCCCCCGGTGACGAGTACTCATCTCAGTCCCAGTTTCACTTCATCCGCCAGCTTCAGACCAGTCTCTCTACATGTGTGGGAGGTCTGATGGGCATGCAGGGGGGTTTAATTTTATTGACCATTTACATTTTTTTCCCGTGAATGGGTGGGTATGGGCCCCAGTACATTGCTTTGCCCAGGGCCCACTCTGCTGTTAAGACAACCCTGCCCCCCCACGGCCGCTGGTGTCATCCCGGTCCTTCCACATGCCTGCGGCTGCCGCTGATCTGTGCAACCCCCGCTGTATGTCCCCCCACTGCTCCTGCAGGTGTCCGTTCCGCCCCCCGCCGCCGCCTGTGTCAGTAACTATCACCCACCCCCGCGGCCGCTGCACACATCCCCTGCGGCCACTTGTGTCAGTCCTGGTCCCCCCAGCCGCTGGTCTGTGTCATCCCGTTCTGTAACTTTTAACTCCGCACAACCGCTGCAGGTCTGTGTATCCTCCGCGGCCGCTGCTGCTTCTCCATCTGCCTGTAAAGTAGTCGTCTCCCCCTCTGCCGCAGCGTAAGCTCCCCCGGCACCTCAGCCTGCAGCACAAGCTTCCCCGATGCTCTGAAGGAACCAGTGACAACCAGAGAAGCCGAAGGTACGTAAACAAGGCAGGGAGGGATCTGAAAAAAATCCCTTCCGCTGCACAAGCTGCCGAGTAAGGCTATCGGATACCATACGCCATCTCACGGTGTTCACAAGTTCCGAAAAAAAATGCTTTTTCAGAACTCGATGAATTTCATAATTTCCTCATCCTCATACTAAAGTATGGGGACTGTAGTCATTATCGGGGGACACAATCGTAACCAAGAGATATCAGTAATATCTCCTGTGTTACACTGTTAATGAATAGCCCTGACCCTTAATATTTACAAAAGTAAGGGAAAATGTTAATTTTCACCCACTATTGTAGAAATTAAGGGATGATGAATAAACCCCTCAATGATGAAAGGTTCAAAAATATATGATAAAATGCTTAATATGTATAGCCTTATCCCTATCAAACTATGCCATTAAGAGAAATACACATTACATTGCACTTTCATTACAACAGCAAGTGACAGTTATTAGTAAATCGATGTGTTACATCTGTGCATACAGCAGCACAGGATAAGGCTATATTATATGATACAGTATTACTGAGCACACTTAGGCCCTGAGTCACAGGTGCATGCAATGCATACACAATGCCGATCATCACGTAGTTCAGCGATTATTTGCAACTGCTGAGTTCATAAAACCGCTACGATGTATTCGTTGTACAGAGTGTGCGCACAAAGATGCTGGTACGATCGGGACAGACGGTATAAGATATGGGGTGGCAGAGTTATGGGCGATCCTGGGAGGTGCCCTGAAGTGCATGCAAAAAAAGCCTGTTTCATGGGCATGTTATGGCAGTGCCTCCTGGCACTGCCTTCCAGGACGCACAGCCGCAGCCATAGAGGCCATGTCCAGATGGAGAAACTGCACCCGCCATAGGGCTAGTACAGGTGTCTATGGTGCACGTGATGGTGGCGTGTCAGGAATCACCAGTGGTGTTACAGCGTGCAGATACGGTGAAAGTGGGCATTCCAGTGCTTGCTCATTCAGACACAGGCTGTTACGCCATGGGACGGCTGATACTAGCGATTTCATATTATCGCATGTGCAACTCTGGCAACAGACACGAGAGCAGACACAGCAGCATTCACCTCAGGCCCTTAATCAGGAAATCTATTGACCAATCCTTAGGGGAAATCCCCCTGCTTCCTGACTTTTCCAATAGTTTTATGGGGGCCAATATTAAACATATATATAATTTATATATCTTGGGCACAGTCTGGTTAACCATTTATATACAGGGGCGTAGAGAGAAGGGAGGGGAGGGGGGGTATGACCAGTGGCATAAGTTCATCCCAGAATCCCCGGAGGCAAGTTATAATTTGGTGCCCCCCTGTCACAGCCGCTGACACTGTAATGTAGCAATTTGCATGAAGACAAGGCTATAGATAGACAAAGACAGCAGCTGATGGTCTGACATGGAGCTCTCCACTAGTGTATGGTGGCTTCTCAGGTGCAGTGAAGGGCCATGATGTTACAAGGTACATAGTTACAGCCCTAAGTGGGGTGAATATGTTGTGGACAATGGAGGAGGTGCCCCTTCAGAGCTGGAACCTGGCGGCAGGCGCCTCCATTGTCTCCCATAGTTCTACCCCTGGGTATGACCAAATCATGGCCATGCTCCCTTCCAAAACTAGTGTTAAAAAACTACAAGAGGGGGACACCGCAACTCATCCAGGGGCAGATCCAAGGAAGGGGGGGGGACAGTGCGATCTACACCTCCAACACTTTTCACCTGCCTGCTTCTGCTGGCTACATAACAGTGTTTTCTGGGCTGGGGAGAGAGGCTGCTGAACTGCAGCAGTCTGCTCGCTGTACCTGTCCAATGTGCAACTGACCCAGGCCCCACGAAATACATACTTAACACCACATGCCCCCGAGTCTCCTCATTAGAATACAGTGACACTTCATGTTTGCTATGCTGATGAATGGACTCAGGTGCAGGCAGGTGATGTAGTTAAGAAGCCAACAGTCGAAAATGCTGACCAACGGCTTCCCGACACTGAAATCCCGGCATGGGACTAATGATAGGCGTCTAAATAGCGACGTCTATCATTAGCCCCACGCCGAAATCCCGAAGGCCGGCATACCAATCGTAGGTAAGCTGAGCATCGGGACCTGTTAGCTGCAGGGGGGGGTTAGGTTTAAGGCATACTTGCCATCTCTCCCTCATTGTCCCTGAAATAGTAGCAATCTCCCTGTACCCTGAAGAGTCTAGTAATCTCCATGATTGTGCCATACCCTGATTATGAAGCTGTTATATTTAAAAAGAACATATATATATATATATATATATATATATTAAAATGCATCATTAGTATCATCTCCCTGCATTGGTTATAAGGCACAATGATCCTTATGGCATTTTCTGAAAAGTATCAGTATGATTTCATCACCAAGTAGATCTTACTTAACTGCTTTTGGGTTCATTTACATGTGGATGTTAATCAGTTTTATGACACGCCTCTACCCACTTTGACTCGCCCACTTTACCGCCGCGCTCATAGGTGCTGCTTTCACAATCTCCCTGAAATGCTTTTTCAAAAGTAGGCAAGTATGACTTAGGGTCAGGCACCCCCCCTGGGAGGGTTAGGGTTAGGCTAGGAGAAGGAGGGGGTTTGGGTCAGGCACCCCTGGGGGGGGAGGTTAGGGTTAGGCACCCGCCTGGAAAGGTTAGGTTTAGGGTGCGGGGAGGGTGGGTTAGGTTTAGGCACACCTGGAGGAGGTTAGGGTTAGGTACTAGGGGGGGAGGTTAGGGTTAGGTATCCCTAAGGGAGGGTTATGGTTAGGGGGGGAGAGGGGAGGGTTAGTGTAGTTACTTACCTTAGTCGGGATCTTCATCTGCTGGCCTTCCGGCGTCAGGATTTCATCTGCCGGGCTGAGGTCCGGCGGTCATCCATACCGATTCCGCAGGCAGAACACAGAGCTGTAAGTATTCAAGTAGAGCCAGCCATGTCATGGAGGTAAGTACTCGGGGGCACTGAAAGGGGGGGGGGCGGAGGAATGGGAAGCCAGGGTGGCATTATGTAGCAAATAGGTCACTTTGGGTGACAGTTCATCCAATACTTTTGGACTTTCTCAAAGCTCAACCTATGACTGTAGTACAGTAAGATTGTAACATATGAGATACATTTATCCTATTATGGGCCTTGATTCAGAGTTGAAGCTAATGCTCCGGCAGCTGCAATTTGCGTAGGTGTGGATGTGTGAAAATATGAAAGTGCAACAGCGACCAGGACTTTTACTGAGCCATCTCAGCTGTCTGCAACTGTTACACAAACGCAGCAGGACGCAGATCAGGCATACATCTATGGTTTAAGTCTATGGCCACTCAGAATGGCCATTGTAACTGAGGCGCTGGAGCCATGTTAACTACGTACGGGATCACAGATGCAGGATGCGACACACCCCCACAATGGTCGAGACACACCTGCATCTTTAACCGACACTACCCGTTGCCACCTCCAAGTGGTCCCTGTCTGTCAATCACACATCAATGAAAGACTTACAGCGTGCAACTACAATAATGTACCTTCACGTATGCGCAGTGGCAAAAATTTGCTCCATTTGTGAAAAAAATCTGCATAGTGTACAAGTCTTAATCAGGCCCTATGTGCAGATAGAAGGTACAGTTTAATGTTGTATTTTGATTTTAATAATTATATAGGGGTCTATTCATCATCACTTAATTTCGGATCCCTCCGCCCCTGTCCGGCTCCTTCCAACAGACGCTGGGGCTCTGAAAGAAGCAGTGAAGCACTTCGAGGAGACAGCTATTCTCGCTTTTGCATTTGCGTCACGCCTCCTGCTGCATTACGTATCCGAGCTGCGTTACCAACACAGCATCGGATACTCTGCCGACCATCGGCCGGCTAAGTGACCCATGGGGTGCCATAGCCGACCGCCACAGTTTAGAGTAAGAGGCCAGGAAATCTCTGTCAGCCGACGGAGATCCTGGCCTGTTTCCTCCCCCTCAACAGCGGTGACACACCTCCGTTTCGGTAAACGGAGGCCATCGCCACACCTCCCCACCCACAAACGCCAGCAGACTGTCAATCACTGACAGTCTGCGTGCGGGATCGCAGACCCGTTCAGCAATGCACGCTGAACTAGGCCCAGAGTGTCATATTACAGCACTGATATACTGTACTGTAGCTATTAGAAATACAAAAAAAAAGTTTAAAAAAAAACGCATCAGAATGTGCAAGGGCCTGGCTTGCAAAGAGCTTATAAAACTTTAGTTATCAAAGGGGCTTTACCAACCTCATAACATTCACAATAATTTTTAAGACAACCAGACCGTTTGCAGTTGCATCCTTTTGTATGACGAAGTTTAACATCACCAGTTTTTACCTTACCAATCTTAGGCTGGAAGGCTTCCGGATTTCTATCTAGACAAGCCTAAAGTAAAAATATAATTATATGTAAAAAATATTTTTTTGTCAAAATGTGATAAATATGCAAACTGTACAATATACATTATGTAGCAAAAATCTTATGAGTGAAAGAGCCCCATTAAGCCTGTTTAAGCAGTAGCATAGAAAGAACACAGAAATCATTGTAGAAGGATGCAAATAATACCCCTTTTACACCTAAGGGCCTGAGGCCCTCATTCAGAGCCGCTCGTAAGCGGCAGTACGCTCGTAGCGTTCCGATGTTATGAAACCATGCATGCACCGGTGTTACACTGCGCATGTGCGTACGGCTGATTGCGAGCTTTTTTTTAGTCGTTCGTCGAATAGCGAACAGGAAGTGACATGTCAAATGTGATTGACAGAACAGGCCTTTTTTGGGCGGTGACGGGGGTGGAGATGGGAAAACGCAGGCGTGTCGAGGCATTTTGTGGGCATCCCTAAATTATCTCATGCGAACGGCAAATGTGATCGGAACAAGTCATACGTCACTGTCTGATCCACTTTCCGTTCAAACTGCTCGCACAGTTTGTGGTCTGGTATACTTTACCACAATGTCGATGGTCTCGTCCTCCTTCCCGTGCCTCTTTGATGTTTCATCGATTTATCATTTCTTGCCAGAAAAGCAATCAACTTAGAATTGAAAACTTGCTTGTAATGTGTTTAGCAACTAGTTTTTTTTTGTAGTACAAAACCGTACGCAGATGAAATACTCAGCTGCTAATTTCTGGTTTAGACAATCAATTAGCGTACCATACTTTTTTTTGGGGGGGGGGGGATTTTTAATTTTGGTTTGGTGTTATTGCAACAATATTGTCATCATGTTTGTGTTTTAGCAACATTTTTAATGGTCCCGGAAATTTCTCATCCATTTTGTTTGGGCAAAGTGTTCCTTTAAACTCCTAAATGGTTTTTAACCCTTTGGAATCTGAATTAAAATTAATGTTTTTTTTTTTTTTTATTTTGGGGCCGGGATTACCTAAAAACCATTTTTAGAATAATGTCACAATACAATGGAGCAGATTTTGAATTGTTTTTATTTTTTACACACATTTTTCTATTTTCATGTGCATTTGCCAGTTTGCAGTTCTAGCTAACGTCAAAAATTTTGCCAAAAAAAAAAAAAAAAAACAATAGTGGCATTTGGCAAAAATAAAATAACACACATTAAAAACAATTCACAAGAAAGGAGAGGGAAGTTTTGGCCCTTAAGGAATATGGGGCAAGCACAGAAGGATTGTGGGAAAATTAGCCAGTGCTCTCATCGCTTTTTGCCCCGTTTGGCTGGGTAGGGTGGGAGCCTGACCGGGTCCGGGATGTCCTTTGGCTGGCCTGTCCAGAGGCAGTTGGGGCCTCTGGACTAGGCAGAGGGCTAGGCACATTTGGAGGGATGGCTGTTGTTGTGCCAGAGGTGGAGGATCCTGATGTTCCGGCAGGAAGGAAGGGCGGCTCCACCATGTGCTGGCGAACGAGCTGCTACAGGGCATTGGCAATTCGGATGTTGGCCCTGGTATTTTCCGCCAGGGCCTGACCAATGGTCACGTTGGCCGCAGCATTTTGCTCCATGGCCTCCGCCACCCGTAGCAGACTGGCGTCCATCCTCAGCAGAATCTCCGTGTGGTGATCCGATTTAAAATTGAGATCCGTGAGGAGGGCCACTGCCTGCGAGTGGGATTGCCCTGGACTGGCTTCTGCAGGGTCCCCAGCCGGATCTACTGCTTCCTCCCCTGCAGAGCCAGCAAAAATTCTGCGGCCAAGGCTCCCCTCTGGGCAAGACTCATCCGCCTGTGTCTCTGTGAGAAAAATGAGAAAAGAGGAACATTAGAATCTACATATTGTCACAAACACATTTAAGAGTTGGTAACATAACAACATTTACCTGGGACATGAGGAGCCGCAAAGTCTGGCATGTCCGTATCCATGTTGGACACGCCAAACACCTCCTCATACTGCACACACCCCTGTGCCAGCTCTTCCAAGTCATTAAGCTCCAATGACACAGGGGTGGACCCCCACCTGTCCCCCTTGCATGCCTAGCCCTCTCAGCCAGTTTTTGTTTCAGCCGATATTTATAATCGGTCCATCTGTGGGTGAAAAAGTTTGCACTATTCCTGCAGTATTTGGCCTTGTAACCACTTTTTTTTTAAATGTAGTCTTTACGTACCGGCGTTTGACATCCTGGGGTAGACGTTCAAACTCACCTACCCGATTGACAGCACTGGCTATCTCCTCCCACATTTTCCACTTCTGGCTTACACCCATATTCCGATCTGCCTGTGGCAGGGTGTCAACACACATTTGTACCAAAACCTCCATCTCCTTTCTTGTGAATTGTGGCTGCCTTTTTTGGGGGGGATTCTTTTGTTGGCCTTCTCGGCCCAGCAGCCTCTTCCATGGCATCCTCAACACCTTTTTTCAAAAACATTGTTTAAATTTAGATGTCCAACTTTCTCTAAATTCGGGGTCTAAATAATCCTTTAATCCAAAAGAGACAAATACTTACCGGGCGCCTCTTGGCCATTGTTTTGCTGGTCTGTAGCCATTTTGAGCACAACTTGAACTACAGCAGACAGTTTGTGAATTTCCGTGACGTATTTATACATGCGTCCTTATTATTCATCCGCATCATTGATTGTGCGCTCCTATGATCCGTCCTTAATTTGAGCGGGAAAATAAAGACTATTTATGGCTTTTGACGACTCGAGTCGAGGTGGCGGGTGATGATTGTTGGAGGTTTCATGTGTAGTAGTGGATTGTTGGCGGGATTAGTGGATTGAGGAGGATTGTTGGAGTTGGAGTTGTTTTTTTTGGGGGGGGGGGGATTTTCCGTTCCCTTTTTTTTTCTTGCGGTTATTTTCTTTGTTGGTTATTTTTTGAGTAAGTATTTTTTACAAACCAAATGTTCTTATTTTTTAAAAAATTTTTTTTTTTGTTTTTACAGTTATTTTGGCTGGGCCCCATTGAAGTTTTTGGACTGTGACTTATTTGTCGAATTTCAGTAAGTTTTTTTTTTTTTCATGATTTACCAAATTTGATGTGTTGATCTTCGCATATATTTTGACCATTAATGTTTTATTTCTAATTTTATCAATCATGTATTAACATGAAATATAGCGTAATGTTTAGCCAAATATATTTCCTTTCTTTTTCCCTAAAAAAAGCGAACTATTTAGCGCACTAATGTTTCCTTATTCCCCATGTAAAAATGCGAACTATTTAGCGCACTAATGTTTCCTTATTCCCCATGTAAAAATGTGAACTATTTAGCGCACTAATGTTTCCTTATTCCCCATGTAAAAATGCGAACTATTTAGCGCACTAATGTTTCCTTATTCCCCATGTAAAAATGCGAACTATTTAGCGCACTAATGTTTCCTTATTCCCCATGTAAAAATGCTAACTATTTAGCGCACTAATGTTTCCTTATTTCCCATGTAAAAATGCGAACTATTTAGCGCACTAGTGTTTCCTTATTCCCCATGTAAAAATGCGAACTATTTAGTGCACTGTTTTTTTTGTATAAATTTGGGCATTCTTGTTTGTCCATTCAATATAGGGTGCATTTTCAAAATAATGTGTGCTCCCCCCTATCTTTAACGCATTTTCCAAATTTTTAAGATTCTAATCTGTCCCCCAAAAATTCTAACACGAATTTCTAATTTGGAAATGTAGGTTGTTGCACGCATGACAATACCCCGGCATGTAAGCATCTTTGGATTTTGCGGAAAAGATAAGTATCTTTTTGATTTTACATTTTCAACAAACATTAACTACCTGGCTTACCATTTCAAGTTGATGTTGGTCGTATTATTTTGGCCATGCCTCCGGAACCCGACCAACCTCAACCTCGTCCCAGGCGTAGGCATCGTAGGCGTGCAAGGCCCCAGATATATAGAACACGTGTCACCCTTTTTGGAATGCCCGATGATGAGGTTTTAAGATGATACCGTCTTCCTCCACAAATCATCATAGACACTCTCTCATTAATAGAGAGTGATCTTGAGGGGCAAATTGACAGTCCTACAGCAATACCACCACTTATATAATTAATGGCGGTGTTACATTTCTGTGCCTCAGGATCCTTTCAAACCACGGTGGGAATAGTGGCCGGAATCTCCCAATCCTTCTTTTCAAGGATCCTGAGGGCAGTGATGGAGGCCCTTTTCAAGCACCTCCATCATTTTATTAAAATGCCATTGGATATGGGTTCCCTTAGTGTGGCGAAGGCCAATTTTTACCAAATAGCTGGCTTCCCACACATCATAGGGGTTGTGGATGGTACTCACATACCACTTCAGCCTCCAGCACGGCTGGAGGCAATTTTTAGGAACCGCAAGCACTATCACTCACTGAATGTAATGGTGGTATGTGATGCCTCCCTCCAGATTCTGTCCCTGAATGCAAAATTACCCGGGAGTGCACATGACTCATTCGTCATCCGGCAATCAGGGATTTGGCATAAATTAGACAACCTACAAGCTGGTGATGCGTGGCTTCTGGGTAAGTGGAGACCTTTAGTTGAAACCAATGCAAAGCTTGATACAGTGATCCTGATTGTTGTATTTGTTTTTTCACAGGAGACAGTGGCTACCCTTGCACGCCCTGGCTGCTCACTCCTTATTTGGCTCCCACACCAGGGCCACAAAGTGAGTATAATTCCGCACTTACAGCCACCAGGCAGGTGGTGGAGCGCTGTATCGGCCTTTTAAAAGGCCGATTCAGATGCCTCCACCGCTCTGGTGGCGAACTCATGTATTTGCCAGCTATGGTTTCGAAAATTGTGGTCCTGTGTGGGATCTTTCACAACATCGCCATAAGGAGTGGTGTCCCAATGCAGCCAGAGGATGCCTTGCCTGAGGATGGCCCCCCCGAGGTTGGTCGGAGGTCACTATGTGGGGGGGCCATACGCGATGATGTGGTGGCCAAATTTTTCAGGTAATTATTGACAAACATTTACTTAATTGACACAATATCGACATGTACCATTGTAATGTTCCTTTTTTAAATTATTAATTTATTTTTAACTTTTCTTGTCTTCCTTTACACACCTCGACAAAACGATGCCTACTACCTGCTCCACTAAATTGTGTACATGTGGCCAAATTGGATCTAACTTTGGAATCAATTATTTAATCGCCTCATTTGTGGTTTTATGTTGGCCTACTACTTATTTCATCAGTTCTTGATTGTTTCTTTTGTTGTTTGCTTTTGGTGTTGGTTTTTTTTTGGAGTGTCTTTTCACTGTGTGAATTGCTTGTCACAATTCACTTTCTGTATGTGTTTGGTGTGTATTAAATTTTTGTTTGACGTTAAAAAGACTGTTTTTTACTATATTCGAATCACGTGTAACCTGGCTCAAAAAAGACCAAGTTTCGTAATGCCTAATCCTGTAATGTGTGAAATGTTTACGTCTTTGAACATACTTTGTGTCTTAACAAAAACATCAAAGGTATTATGTTGATTCAGTAGGTTTGCCAAACTAGGCCGAAGCTAATTTAAAAAAAATTTACATTACCCACCCAAAGAAAAACAAGAAAATGTTTGAATTTGTAATAACCTATTGGTATGGTGAGGTGTTTAATGTGGCAGCTTACATACTTCCTAGCGCTTTGTACAATATAATTTACCTTACTTTAAAGAACATGATCAAATAGTGGACTTATGGAAGGTTAAACAATGTAATTGTTTCAGACAATGAATGAGACGTTTAAATTCAAAGAAATTTTAATTGCCAAACAATAATTTGAAAAAAACAAACCATGAAAACAAAAAATCATCGCCGAAGGGCCGCTGCCATGTGGTCAAGGACCACTAACATGGAAATCATGTGGCCACGCAAGGCGGCCAAACCTTCCTGCATACAATGCAGCCGCCTCTGGTCCTCTGTTGGAAAAAAAAAAAAGAGAAAAAAACAAAAACCTTACATTATAAGTTTAAAAAACCAATTCCTCCAAAAAAAAAAAGTGTAAACAAAGATCCAGTTGTGATGAAAAAAACAAAGTACTGGCAAATGCAAAGATGGCAGAAATACTAAATTACAAATGAACACACAAAAAGGCGACCACAAAAAAAAAGAAGTACCCTTGTTAGGGTAAACAATAACTACCCAAGTATGAGTGTTTGGACATGTGTGATATGTATCATTGGTAAAAATCCAATACATTGTCTATCCAAATAAAAATGTCAACAATACAAATTTTCAAATTTATAACAGGGAAACCTACCGGTCATAGGGAATTGGGGGTTTGTAGGCCCTCCATCCTCCTCCTACTCGGAGGTGGTACAGTGCTGTAGGCTCCACGGAGGGGAGATCTGGGAGCTGCTTGAGGGTGATGAAAAGCGCCGGGGGGGGAGGGGAGGGTGAAGAAAAGAGAAGGGGGGGTGGAGTGGAGGCTGAAATTTGTGGTGGGCTCAAATTTCCAGAGGGAGGGGCCTTAGGTAGAGGCCAGTCAGGGGTAGAGGGGGAATTGGGGGAAAGTTGGGGAGTTGCTGCTGGGCTCTGCGTCGGACTGAGGGGCTGAGCCCGGCGTCTGTGCCTGCGGCGATGGCGGATTCTGCGTTCAGCCCCTAAATTAGTTGAGAAAAATGTTTAGTTTTTTTGTGGGGAAGGGGGGGTTTGGCCCCAAATTAACAACTACACAAATGTTCTAACATTTTAAAAATTGAAAACATGCACACGCAGGCCTGTCCAAAAACTACCAACAGGGCTATACTGAAAACATGCACACGCAGGCCTGTCCAAAAACTACCAACAGGGCTATACTGAAAACATGCACACGCAGGCCTGTCCAAAAACTACCAACAGGGCTATACTGAAAACATGCACACGCAGATAGGGCCAAAAAATACCAACAGGGCTATAGTGAAAACATGCACACGCAGATAGGGCCGCAAAAAAAGAAAGGAAAATAAACAAACAAATACTTACTTTCAGCTATCCGCTGCCGAAAACAGGCCAGCAAGCGTGGCTTGCGGTGGAGCAGATCAGACCACCTGCGCTCGAGCTGCCCGATCTGTCGGCGTGAGCCGAAGGAGCGCAGGCGGCGAACCTCCGCATAGGCGGATCGCTTCTGGCGGTTGCTGATGGGGGGAGGCTGGCTGGTGATCAGCCGGTCCATCACCTCCGTTAGGACCAAAAGCTCCCGCCTGGTAAACGCGGAGGCTCTCATGATGGCAATGATTTTTTTTTACAACAAACAGTTTTAATAAAGGCCAGAGAAAAAATTTGATTGGCTAATGCAGTTGGTAAATTAACAGGAACCATTCTATTGGTTATTGTATGAGTCATGTATCCTCCAGCCTAAAAAATATAATGTGAGTTATGATAGGCTTGATGCAGTGACATTCGTAAGGTAATTTAAATAAAGAAATGAAAAAAATACAATATGCCTAACACAAACACATGAAAACAATAGGATCATTGGTTCAAACATGTATTTTTTATAAAGTTAAACAATGATGAAACCGTACGTATTCTGAGGGAAAAATGACACACGGACAAGAATAAAGTTTATTGAAAATTAAAAAAAAAACAGATTGCAAACATGTGAAGAGCAATTAAGCTAATTAATATATTGATTGGCATGAAACAATTAAAGTATGTATGCAGAATGAACGAGCAGGTAATCGAAATCTGACAGGCCCACTTCCGGTTTGGACTTGTGCGAGCGTTCCCTGCAACCAAATTGGGAGATGGACGGTCGCAATTTTGCTCGTTCGTTAGCTAGAGGAGGGGTTGGGAGACTTTGGGGCGTTAGATTAGCTACGAGCGAACATACGAGCAAGCATTTGCATTTACAGTTTCTAGCTCGTTCGTCGAACGAGCGTACTGCTGCTTACGAGCGGCTCTGAATCAGGCCCCGATTCAGTAGTGCATACAAGTGCACTGCTGATTGCAGATTCCCCACACTCGCAGAATGGGTCCTGTGTAGTCGCACGAATACCCTTCTATGCCTCTGCCTGATTGACAGGCAGAGGCATTTAAGGGGCGGGGTCAACCGGCATTCCTGGAAATGGGGGCATGTCCACCCTGTTTTCTGGGAGTGACAAGCCCAGGGACTGCGTCTACCGATGCAGTGTCCTGGGCTCGAAAACCAACCAGCCTGAGTAAGCTGAGGCTTACTCAGCTGTCTGGCGGCCCGGCCACGTCCACCATCCTCCACCAATGGTCGTGATTGTGATCCCATCCTGCAATCTCCGTCGCAGAGCTGGGATCACAAACACAGCAGTGCAGCTTTGCAATTGCGATCCTTGCTGAATCACCACCTAAGTCCCGCGTTACACCCGGGATTTGGAACAAAACTGCAAACAAAACTCCAAACTGCGTCAGACCCTTTTCACACTGCACCCGAGCAGGCGCATCTCTAAGTGCCGGGAAATCCCGAGTCCCATCCTGTAAATGGGATCCGGGGTCAGAAGACATGGGTTACCCATTTACACTGCAGGGTTACACGGGTCGTTCCTGATTAAACCCTGCAAGCTACCTGGGTTGAATTGCCGGGTCTCTCGACCCAGGAATCCCACCCTGGCCCCTATTAGACATGCTTGCCGAAATTCTGGCTTCCCGCTCCGTGAGGGGGAGGCAAGGTTGGCATATAGCGGGAGGGGGGGGGGCTTGGCCGGGGATATTATACATCATTAGGGACACAATTGCATCATTTTCACCCCACCCCACTACACCAGACTTGCTGACATTTAGCTCCCTCCTTCCGGGAGGGAGCTGTTGGGCTTACAGAGCAGGGGGGCGTGGTGCGGTCAAATGGGGCAGGACCCGGCAGTGACTTGTCATTGGGGGCGGAGCATGGGGGCGTGACAACGTGATTGCGTCATCGTAGCTCCGCCCCCTCTTCACAATGCCGATATTAATGGCATTGTGGAGCAGGGGGTGGAGCCACGATGACGCAATTCAGCGCGAATTGCATCACCAGCCCCCCCACTGCCGGGCTTTAATCTTGCAACTGCGCGGGGTGCAGACACGTCGCCGGAGGTCGGGAGACTTGCCTGCCTTCCCGGGAGGCGGGAGCGGCAACCGATTTTCGGGAGGCTCCCGGCCAAATCGGGAGGGTAGGCAAGTATGCACCACACAATACCAAGATTACCGGCAATGTGAAGCGGGGGTGGGGCCATGATGACGTGATTCATTGTGAAACACATCACTGGCCCCCACCCCTTTGCAGGGGTTTCTGTGGGAGGTGCAGGGGAGTAGACAGCTGGCTGGGAGAATTGCCTGTATTTCCGGGGGCCGGGTGCACCACCAGATTTTCGGGAGGCTCCCAGCCGTCCTGGGAGAGTAGGCAAGTATGCTATTCCACCGATCAGCAACCTGGGTTTTAGCTGGGGTGTAAAAGGGGGATTATTATATCCAGCATTTTCATTTCAAACAAACAATGGAACTGATTATCGGCAACTGATATTTACATCCAAAGGAAAAAGAAATTCAGTCGGGAATGAGAACTTTTCCAGCATGCCCGACTGATGCAATAATTGGTGCTCACACTTTTTCACATTCATTTAGTAATAAAAAGATTGATAAAGAGGGACCAGAATGAGGTAATTGGTCTGTCTGTCTGGCGGTGAGTTGTATCTCACAGTGTTTGGCCAGCATTTCCCATTTGTTTGGGACCTAACCCAGAGTTGGACGTAAACACAGATTGTGGATTTTTTTTTGCTGCATGCAGCTGAGCCCCATTTTACATTTAAGGCTGCTTGCTCCAATGGGGCCAGGGCGGGGGTTGCAGTGGGCATGTGGATGATGCAAAGTAAAGTAATCTAGGAAGGCCACCTAATAGGTGCAAATGGCTCCTATTTAGAGACTTGCGGGTACTCGGCTCAATGCCATGATGATGCTGACTGCCACTGGTAGCTTAGCTACTGATTTGTTTAAACTATAAAATAAGAGGAAGGCTGCTGATTTGTTTATTAGTATGGACTATAAGGAGGGTAAACATTTTATATTTGTGTCCAGTTCTACTAGATTTTAATAAGCTCAATGTGGCTTGAGTACTTGTTATCTAAACTTTTTGGCCATTTACTGGGGGAATTCAATGGGAAGCAGTTATGAAACCAGCGTCCACGTTGCCGCCTGTCTAAATCCTGACGGGGGAAGCCCGACAAGGGGACTTAAGATAGGCGTCGAAACACCAATGCCTATCTTAATCCCGACGCCGGAATCCAGAAGGACGCCAGCCCTTAGTCCGGGACGTCCTTAGTGTTAGCCGCTGGGGGGGAGGGATAGGTTTAGGTAGCATAGCGGGGTTAGCTTTAGGCACCACTAGGGGGGAGGCTTAGGCACTCGATGTTGAGGCCCTGCGCATGCACAGCGGCCGCACTGCGCGTGCACAAGCCCCGGAGCGAGAGAAAAATTCTCTCGCTCCAGGGCTCATTACAAAAGGGGCGGCTGTCGATGGTGATCGTTAGCTCGCCCCGTTTTGTAGGCGGGGTGGGGATTGGCTGGCCAAACGGAGGCGTTCCCAAAGGAACGCCTGCCGTTTGGGGGCGGCCCCACTGATATCACTCATGATGTCAGTGGTGAGCTTCAAGCTCTATTAGAGCCGAAAGCTCACAGGGGCTTGCGGCAGACAAGACCCAACCACAAGGGTCTCGTCGCAAGCCCCGATGGTCGCGATGGTCTTCACCATCGCGACCATCAACCTGGCAGCTCGCTAAAGCTGTGGGTGGTCACCCACAGCTTAGCGACGGGCAGGAGGCCAGCTCTTTACAGAGAAGCGTCCGCCCTCAACATCGGGTTAGGCACTAAGGGTGGAGACTTAGGTTTAGGCACTAACGGAGAGGGTAGGGTGCGGGGTGGGGTGGGTAAGGACACAAGAAGGGAGGGTTAGCGGGAGAAGGGGGGAGGGTAAGTATACTTACCCAGTAAATACAAAAAGAAGGTAGGAAAATATTTGGGCGCTTCAGTATCAACAAGCTGCAGCCTTTTCAATAAAGATCTTTCCCCAAAAATCGAAAAAAATATCTAGTGTTCAAAAAATAATTGAAAAAATGGCGCTGCTTGTGTATAGTGCTTATATGAATGGTGGAAAGAATAAATATACTTATCCGTATAAATGAAGTAATAGACGTCACTCCTAAGTTCCTCTCTTTATCTTTATCAGAGGTCCCGCAGATATAGGGAAAAAGGGTATATATATGACGTCAGTGTGAGATATTCTTTTTTATAAAATATGATAAACAATGTTTCTTCAAGACTTAATTTGAAGAGAAAGAAAAGATGAGGCGTACCCCAACTCACTGAATTTAGAGATGGGTACACTCCTATAATGGTATCTTTGATCTATCACAAGATATGTACACACACCTAGAACTTACAGTCCTATCAAGCGGTGCAACACGTATAAAGGTATCTTTAGTCTCAAACAGAATACTTGAAAGCAGAGAAGCATACCAGTACTCACAAGACTGTAAGTTATCCTCCACTTGTAAAGGTATCTTTTCATTCCTTCATAGTCAGCAATTAATATTGCAAAAAGTTCCATAAAAAGAAATTTATTGTAGTAACAAATAATGTCAATTAAATAGCATCAAAAACATATAAAACATTCTCAGAGGGATATAAACCGCACTGTGGACAGCTGAGGTATAGATATGGTGTGGAGGTAATTAGTGTCCAGATCCCAAATCCATGTCCAAATAAATAAATAAATAAACACCTCTCCGCACCTACCTTCAGTATGTCCACAAATGCAGTAGTCCAAGTGAGAATGTCCCCTCTTAGCCAACACGTTTCGAGACTGAGTCTCTTTATCAAGGCATAAAGGTGAAATGCTGAGTTTCCAGTTTATATACCAGTCCCCATGGAATCTAAAAGATGACGTCTTCGCTACTTCCAGTCCACACGAAAATTACTCCTCCTTATTCTCCACTGTGAACAGTGGATCCTCCTTTATCCACAGGACCGACTGCACCCGCGTGATCCGCACGATCGCGGGCCGTCTAAACACAGTCTTCGGGTCTCCAGTGGAAGCTGTAATCGAACTCCAAGGGATTCTGGGAAATGTAGTCTTTTCCTTCTAGACATAGTCCCCGACCAAGAATATTCTCCAAGTCTCCAACGCAACTTCCGTTTAAAACACAATGAATTCTGGGAGATGTAGTTTCTCCTTTCCAAAACGGAATAGTCACAAGTTTGGATGAATCTATTAAACAGGATCAAGTGTCAGTATTAGTTAAATCAGATCTTTAACAATATAAAAGTGAACCTAGAAATGATATCCCATATTAAGAGCAATTTACCCACTTTGGTCAAAGCAACATATTAAAACTCAATTAGATATAAATAATTACTAATAAAATTAGTTCTGGAAATATTAATAAAAATGGTTAAAATTAAGAATAAAAAATTGAAACACTTCACAAAAACCATTTTAACTCAAAATCTTGGTTGAGTCCTCTTGGTTGGAGGGTTTTAAGTTTAAATATAGTCTTCATCTCCATTTTAGCAAGATTTTGTTCAACACTTTTATCCCTCCAGGATGCTTTCACGTGTACCAATCCTAAAAAACGTTTGATATGTGAAACTGAGCAGTCATGTGTGATTTTAAAATGATTAGACAAAAAATGTGTGACAAGTCCTTTTTTGATGTTCCTAAGGTGTTCGGAAAGCCGCACTTTAAAGGTCTTGTGGTCCGTCCTATGTACACCAATCCACACACACATTCTACAAGATAGATTACATTTGATGTGTTACAGGTTATAAAATCTTGTATTTTAAAATTTACACCATTGATCTGTATTTCTGTATGTTTCATATTATTATCCTCGACATGCCTACAGCCCATACACAGTCCGCACCGATGGAAACCCTTTGTCCGTATAAGGTTCCTGGTTGGTATAGGTAACATGCTTTTCACCAAGAAGTTCTTCAAATTCTTAGATTTACGATAAATAAAAGTAGGATGCTCTGGGATTACTTCTCGTAATGCAGGATCCCTTTGTAAAAGGTGCTAATGTTTCCGAAAACCTTTTTCTACTAGTTTATGTTGTGAATCATAGCTAGTAATCACAGCCCATTGGAGCCTATCATTTTTACTATCATCTGCCTTTACCCTATTGATGCCGTATAAATTTGATCTCTCTTTTTCCATTGTCTCTTGTATAGCCTCATCCAGACCTTTTGGTTTGTACCCTTTAGTTAGTCCATTTTTTAAAAATAGAAGACAGATCTCCCATAATAGGAGAAGAAATGAAGAGCGCTACAAAACTATTTTTCCATCAGGATATAATGTACGAATTTCATCCAGTTCTTCAAGAAGGAAACAGAAAGAGAATGATACTAGATATGAAAGATATGGAATATTAAGACATGGAAGTTCCAAGAGAAATTACCGGCAAGTGAAAGAAAGATCTCCATTGCTACAGGGGAGTCCTACTAGGATTGAAGAAAAGAGATCTAGTTTGCCAAGAACAGATATAAACACATTAAGATATTCAGATCAACATAAGAAGAGAGAAGATAGTCCTTCAACCTCACGAGCAATCAGGTTAATAGTATCTTTGAGTCTCCTAAGTCTCCGGAATCTCCCCCATTTCGAGAAGAACGGGTAATAAGAGAAGTTTCCCCTTTTTTAGAAGAAAGGTGGACACGGAAAGGCCAGCGGCTAAGAAAAAGTCCAAAAACAAGATGAAGGATGTAACAAGGCCCCCTAAATTAAACAAGAAGAAAACGAAGAAAATTAAAAGAGGCTGTAGAGCAGGGATGAAAAAGAAACAGCCCACTGAGAAGATCAGACCACTTAAAAGTAGTAAAGATAAGGAAACATCAGTTATAAACACGAAGCAAGTCTTCAATCTTAGTAGTCGCATCTTGTCCAAGGAGGAAGAAAAAGTTTTAGAAAAGGGGTTGAAATATGCACCAACTTCAACTATCAATCATTTTGAAAAATTTGTAGATACCCATAAATTTATAAGAAAAATCTGTTTGAAAAATTTTTTTGCCATCAAAGAAAAAGAAAAAAGGGAGAATGAAACACAAGAAACTGTGGAAGAGGTCAGCTGTAACAAGTATAAGAAAAAATCTACGTTCTATCCCACCTATATAAAAGGGAATTTTATCGATACTTTTTCTAAAGTGGTATTAGAAGAATTGGAAACCATGAAAAAATTTAAAGTCAAAGTCAATTTAACAAAGAAAGAAAGAGAGATTAGTAAGAATCTTGGTGAGGATGAAGACATAGTAATCAAGCCTTGTGACAAAGGAGGAGGTATCGCCATCATGGACAGAGCTCAGTATATAAACGAATTAGAGAGACAACTGTCAGATACCTCTACCTACACAAAGCTTAAAAGTGATCCCATTCAACGAATTAAGGAAGATTTCTTGAAACTCATTAATGGACATCTGGAAAAAGGAGGTATCTCGAAAGATGAATTTGAGTATATAAATATCAAAAATCCCATAATCCCCACAATGTATGTGTTACCTAAGGTGCACAAAAGTGTTGCAAATCCCCCGGGAAGACCCATAATAGCGGGGACATATAGCTTGACTTCCAACCTGTCATCATTCATAGACGGTATTTTACAGCCATTGGTAATTGCTAATCCATCTTATTTAAGAGATACAGGTGACATTTTGAGGAAAATAGATGACTTTACATGGGCAGAAGATATCTGGTTGGCTTCGGCTGATGTTACGTCCCTATATACCTGTATATTGAAAAAGGCCTAGAGGCGATAAAATGGTCTTTGGATAAAACTGAGTTATCATCAGAAAGGAAAGATTTCGTGTTGGCAGCCATTAAGTTTATCTTAGAAAATAATTATTTTCTTTTTAATGGCAAATTTTTTCTCCAACGTACAGGGACAGCAATGGGGACTAAGTTTGCCCCAAGCTATGCCAATCTGTTCATGGGGTTCTGGGAAGTGACTCGTGTACAGTGGCATAGCTTGGGGCACAAACCTCATTAAATGGTACCGTTACATCGATGATGTGATACTGCTATGGAAAGGAACAGAAGATGATCTTGTCCAATTCTTTTCATCCCTGAATGTGAATGACGTGAATGTCCATCTCACTTTGACATACAGTCAACTGGAGATAAATTTTCTAGATTTGACTGTTTACATAGAGGAGAATAAGATTCACACAAAAACCTATAAAAAATCCACGGATATCAATTCCTTTATTCCTATAGATAGTCACCATCACAGGCAGTTGTTAAAAGGAGTACCAAAAAGTCAATTTTTTAAGGGTTAAACCTAATTGCAGCAAAGAGGACATATGCAAAGATCAAATTTCTCAGATGAAAAATGACTTCTTAACTAAAGGGTACGAACCAAAAGGTCTGGATGAGGCTATACAAGAGACAATGGAAAAAGAGAGATCAAATTTATACGGCATCGATATGGTAAAGAAAGATGATAGTAAAAATGATAGGCTCCAATGGGCTGTGATTACTAGCTATGATTCACAACATAAACTAGTAGAAAAAGGTTTTCGGAAACATTAGCACCTTTTACAAAGGGATCCTGCATTACGAGAAGTAATCCCAGAGCATCCTACTTTTATTTATCGTAAATTTAAGAATTTGAAGAACTTCTTGGTGAAAAGCATGTTGCCTATACTAACCAGGAAACTTATACGGACAAAGGGTTTCCATCGGTGCGGACTGTGTATGGGCTGTAGGCATGTCGAGGATAATAATATGAAACATACAGAAATACAGATCAATGGTGTAAATTTTAAAATACAAGATTTTATAACCTGTAACACATCAAAAGTAATCTATCTTGTAGAATGTGTGTGTGAATTGGTGTACATAGGACGGACCACAAGACCTTTAAAGTGCGGCTTTCCGAACACCTTAGGAACATCAAAAAAGGACTTGTCACATATTTTTTGTCTAATCATTTTAAAATCACACATGACTGCTCAGTTTCACATATCAAACGTTTTTTAGGATTGGTACACGTGAAAGCATCCTGGAGGGATAAAAGTGTTGAACAAAATCTTGCTAAAATGGAGATGAAGACTATATTTAAACTTAAAACCCTCCACCCAAGAGGACTCAACCAAGATTTTGAGTTAAAATGGTTTTTGTGAAGTGTTTCAATTTTTTATTCTTAATTTTAACCATTTTTATTAATATTTCCAGAACTAATTTTATTAGTAATTATTTATATCTAATTGAGTTTTAATATGTTGCTTTGACCAAAGTGGGTAAATTGCTCTTAATATGGGATATCATTTCTAGGTTCACTTTTATATTGTTAAAGATCTGATTTAACTAATACTGACACTTGATCCTGTTTAATAGATTCATCCAAACTTGTGACTATTCCGTTTTGGAAAGGAGAAACTACATCTCCCAGAATTCATTGTGTTTTAAACGGAAGTTGCGTTGGAGACTTGGAGAATATTCTTGGTCGGGGACTATGTCTAGTAGGAAAATACTACATTTCCCAGAATCCCTTGGAGTTCGATTACAGCTTCCAGTGGAGACCCGAAGACTGTGTTTAGACGGCCCGCGATCGTGCGGATCACGCGGGTGCATCTGGGTCCTGTGGATAAAGGAGGATCCACTGTTCACAGTGGAGAATAAGGAGGAGTAATTTTCGTGTGGACTGGAAGTAGCGAAGACGTCATCTTTTAGATTCCAGGGGGACTGGTATATAAGCTGGAAACTCAGCATTTCACCTTTATGCCTTGATAAAGAGACTCAATCTCGAAATGTGTTGGCTAAGAGGGGACATTCTCACTTGGACTACTGCATTTGTGGACATACTGAAGGTAGGTGCGGAGAGGTGTTTATTTTTTTATTTATTTGGACATGGATTTGGGATCTGGACACTAATTACCTCCACACCATATCTATACCTCAGCTGTCCACAGTGCGGTTTATATCCCTCTGAGAATGTTTTATATGTTTTTGCTATTTAATTGACATTATTTGTTACTACAATAAATTTCTTTTTATGGAACTTTTTGCAATATTAATTGCTGACTATGAAGGAATGAAAAGATACCTTTACAAGTGGAGGATAACTTACAGTCTTGTGAGTACTGGTATGCTTCTCTGCTTTCAAGTATTCTGTTTGAGACTAAAGATACCTTTATACGTGTTGCACCGCTTGATAGGACTGTAAGTTCTAGGTGTGTGTACATATCTTGTGATAGATCAAAGATACCATTATAGGAGTGTACCCATCTCTAAATTCAGTGAGTTGGGGTACGCCTCATCTTTTCTTTCTCTTCAAATTAAGTCTTGAAGAAACATTGTTTATCATATTTTATAAAAAAGAATATCTCACACTGACGTCATATATATACCCTTTTTCCCTATATCTGCGGGACCTCTGATAAAGATAAAGAGAGGAACTTAGGAGTGACGTCTATTACTTCATTTATACGGATAAGTATATTTATTCTTTCCACCATTCATATAAGCACTATACACAAGCAGCGCCATTTTTTTCAATTATTTTTTGAACACTAAGTATACTTACCCAACCCCTGTTGAGGTACCAACCATTGAGATGCTGCTGTCGGTATTTTGACAGGAGGCATTCCAACAGCCGGCATTACATACCGATTCCAATTCAATTAGCCCCATTAATTTAATGGTTATTTCAAAATGGTGGTAGCATTAGGATTTATTTTCTCAATGTTAAATAAACCTGGTAACAACCTTTAACACACAGAATTTGGGATAACTTCCCGAACCAGTATGTTACCATAGTTGCGGTACCTGTTAGCGGAACCTGTTAACAGGCTGTTTATTGGTAATTTCTTTCAGCCTGCGGGGCTAATTGAATAGTCCTGGGGGATCAATAAGACTGCGGCTAATTGAATCCCCCCTTATGTGTGTGAATTGTACGCTGTGTTTGTGCTCAAAGTGAAACCACAACACCTGTCATGTTCCTGCTGCATCTGTTCCTGTTATTTGCAAGTGGAGGGAGGAATATTCACTTCTCACAATGTGATTTGTTTTCCTGGGCGCATTATAATTTGTGCTTAGACGCAATTTAATCCCACTTTGAATGAGATCCATAATGTTTACCTACAGTAAATGTTAAACAGGTACGGTGTGAAGTGTGCAATCTTTGTGATATTGCCTTACCTTTATAGCTTTAAAGCGTTCATGCTCATGGTATATATTGTTATAACAATTGTTACAGTTGCAGTTGCTGCAGAATTCACCATTTGCAAAGCAATCACAATAGCTAAATGAATACAAAAAAATGATATTCATTGTAAAAAATAAAATAGATTTTCCCCTTGTACACAAGATATAATGTAATTATTATTTATTTTTTACAATATCAGTTATATGAACAATTGATTTTGTGCTCTCTGATAAATAAATTTGTTAACTAAGAGCCTGATTCATTAAGAATCGCTATTGCTAAAGCGTACGCAGACGGCCAATTGTTGTGTATTGCTCATGCGTATGCATTGCTGTGCGTGAAGGCACCATTGCGATCACGCAGACCACGGAGAGCCATCGCAGAGTGATTGACAGGCAGTGAGTGTTTGGGGGTGGTGACGGGGGAGTGGTTGGTGAAACGCAGGCGTCTTTCTGTTTGAACAACGTTGCATGGGTGTGCATAAATTAGCCAGTGCGATTGTATACGCAGCTTGAGTACTTACTGTGTACAACGAGGTTAATCATTTCTGTAGTCCCGAGTATGCCCCTGGCTCTTAGATGTCCAGGGCTGGGCAGCCACCGCCAGCTGCCTGTTACATAGAATTAATAAAGTTGATTTTTTTTTTAGGTAAGGCACGCATGACATTATGGCGTCAATGTTGCACTGTGCAGCTAACCACAGCCGCAGCCAGAAGATGGTAAGTATCTGTGGTCTGCGGGGGTCCAGGAGCTAGAGCTGAAGAGACAGAAGGGGGGCTGGCTTGGGAGACAGGAGGGGGGTGGCTGAGGAGACAGAAGGGGGATGGCTGGGGAGACCGGAGGGGGATGTCTGGGGAGACAGAAGGGGATGGCTGGGAAGACAGAAGAGGGGTGGCTTGGAAGACAGAATGACGATGGCTGGAGAGACAAAAAGGGGGCTGCGTGATGAAACAGAAGGAGGTGCTGGCTGATGAAACATGGGGGCTGGCTGGGGAGACAGCTGGGAGGCCAGAATGGGGGATGGCTGGTGAGTCAGAAGTGGGGCTGGCTGGGAAGACAGAAGGTGGATGGTCGGGGTGACAGAAGGGGGGCTGGCTGGGGAGACAGGAGGTGCTGGCTGAAGAAACATGGGGGCTGGCTGGGGAGACAGAATAAGGGCAGGCTGGGGAGACGTTATAAGTACAAATAGTAATAATACAGAAAATATGGGGGGCGCCAGTCCATTACTTTGCCAGGGGTGCTCGGACCCCTAGATACACCCCTGACAACTATCTTCCATGTATCAGAAATTGTTAAAACTGGGAACCGATGTACAGTGTAAGCTTTTTAAGATTGTAACCAAGACGTACAGAAGGAATTAAGGTTTCATTGTGGCTATCAAATAGAGGGACTGATCGCATGACTGCGTTCGCACCCACCCGCTAGCTGCGAAAAAATATGCTAATGAATGCAATCGCACGGCAACCGCAGCACTATACCAAGAAGCCCATCACTGTATAAAGCCCGCCCACTTCCCATGACATGCATCTGCAAGTCAGCAAAAGCATCGGTAACATCGGAACCATTCGCACAGTTGTGGTTGACCTGACTCTACCTCACAAACTGGTAAACTTCCTGTAGCCATCTAGACCTCTGCCAGCGTAGGCACTCGTAGGGGCTTAATTATGCACGCCTCTGTAACGGCGTTCACACGCACAGGCACGCCTGCGTTCCGCTGACCACCCCCCTCTCCAACCCCAAACGGTCTATTCATGTCAATCACTCTGTGAAAACACTGCATGCTCTCTGTGATCGCAGCAGCCGGTTCACGCACGTGCACTGCATACGCATAATGCAAACATTGGCTGGATGCGTGCGAACACAGCCGTGCGATCCGTGCTGAATAAGGCCCAGATTACTACTGAGGAAGAGAAAGACAGACACCATAGATTGAATACGGCCCTATGTGTAATCTATTAGGCTGCGAAAAGCCGTTATTGGCGATACTGTTATGCCGATGACGTCATTTTCGCATTTCTCTCTTATTCCCGTATTCAATTTTTCCGACTTTTCGCCGGTGCAAAAAGGCAATGCATCAAACCCAGCGAAAAAGTATCACCTATGATTAGGTGGCGAAAAAAAGTGCAGAATTGGGGTTTTGGGGTACAAACTTCCAAAAACCACCCTGCACCCCTTGCACAGTCCCCCAAAGGTATTCTGTGTCATAAAAAAAAAAAAAGTACCACAGGACACCCCAAAAAGGAACTTTCTTTTTAGGAGTGAAAAAAATAATAATTGGGGGACAAACTTCTAAACTAGCGAAATAGATTCGGGGGGGTCCCCAGGTATTTTTTGCAGCAGGTGGATTTTTCACTGTTTTTTAAAATCTTCACATTAGCTAGTTTAAAATATGCTTGCACCCATTTTCATGTACCCCAAATTTGATAGGACTACTTATTTTTCCCAAAGAAGTTGCTAAATGCTATTCTTCACCACTTTCCCAAAGACGCTAAATAGCACCTATTGAGACCACTTAAAGACCCCAAATACCTTTAGCAGGGCTATTCGGGGGTACCCATAGTGAACCCCCATGTCAGAGCATCTTTAGGGGGGTGTCAGGCTGATTTCCCCAAAAAATGACAGCACTTTTCGCTGATTTCGTTATCGTTGGCTCACATTTTCGCTCTTTTGGAATTGAATCCGGGGATATGCGGGGACAAGCACGATAAGTTTTCGACCTGAAAACCTCCAATGACGGCGAAAAGTACGGCAACGGACTTTTCACTTCAAATTGAATATGGCCCATAGAGTGATCATCAAATACCAATTAGTTATTAGCATTAAGGATGTGTTCTTGTTTTCTTACACTAAATGTATCATTGTAAGGTTATGTTGTGTCTCCAATTCTCCCCATTTATTCAGCATCTGGACCGTAACAAGAGATGTGCGAGCAGTGCCGTTGCACAGAGCACAGGGCTCTGCAGATGGCACCATTGCTACCCCACGGCCCTTGCTTCTGGCTAGCAGCGTGCCTGTAACAGTGCCAGGATCGCTCATACAGTGCTGCAGAGAGCGTCCTTTGGATATGTATATTGCAGCCTTTACAGCCTCCTGGAGCATCCCTAGACTACATATTTTATCCCTTTTATACCTCTTCACTTCATATTTGGTTATGCACATTCTAATCGTCAGAATATAAAAATGTTAATTCCTAAACTACTTACAGTTTTAAGCATTGTGACTTGGTACAGTTACATGGTCTTTTAGACTTATTATCCAACATGAGGACTGGAATGCTGCAAAACAAATCTAGAAATTATTGGTTTACTCTTTTTGGATTTCTATGTTTTTTTTAGAATTTTATTTTTAAAAACAAGATACATCTTCTAGCATTAATAAAACAGCTTTCTGGTTTGTATTGTAGCCAAGTGTATAAGACATTTCTGAAATCAACTGAGGGTTAAATGCCAAGAAGGCTTAGGCTTGTGTCCTTCGTGACAGGGACACATCTTTTGTCATGGAGAAATTGTAATATTTGTAGCCAGTACCCTCATTGTGAAACGGACTCAGCTACCAGGAGTATTTAATTCAAATTTGAATGGGATTTAGTTTAGCTAACCATTGGATAATAGAATCTATGAAGTATATACACCTTGGTGTGACTTTCAGGGCAATCCGAGGAGACAGATGTAACAGTTAAGTAAAAAAACAAGATATGATTAGAAGTGAAGACATATATAATCCATATATGAAACCTTTAATATCATTATCATAAAGTGTTGACATATTACGCAGCGATGTGCACGCCCCAAGCAAATTAGAAACAATAACAGGAAACCAGGGTTGGCTGGTTTAAACTAAGAGTGTGCACCGGCCACTTTTCGTGTTTTGGTTTTGGGTCTGGATCTTTCTTTGTGTTTTGGATCTGGATTGGTTTTGCCAAAACCACCCTTCCGGGTTTTGTATTTTGGATCTGTATTTTTTTGGAAAAAAGCATAAAAACAGCTAAAATCACAGAATTTGTTTTTTTTTTCTGCTCCTATGCTATTATTAACCTCAATAACATTAATTTCCACTAATTTCCAGTTTATTCTGAACACCTCACAATATTGTTTTTAGGCCAAAAGTTTGCACCGAGGTTGCTGGATGACTATGCTAAGCGACACAAGTGGGCGGCACAAACACGTGGCCCATTTAGGAGTGGCACTGCAGTGGCAGACAGGATGGCAGTTTGAAAAACTAGGTCCCAAAGAGTACATACTGCAAAGAAATAAAAGAGGTGCAAGATGGAATTGTCCTTGGGCCCTCCCACCCACCCTTATGTTGTATAAACAGGACATGCACACTTTAACAAACCAATTATTTCAGCGCCAGGGTCTGCCACACGACTGTGGCTGAAATGATTGGTTCATTTGGGCCCCCACAAAACAAGCTGGCAATTAATCTGTCCTTGCACAAACTGATTCTACAGAGGCAAGATGTCATCCTCATCCTCCTCATCCACCAATTCCTCACCCTCTTCAGTGTTGTCCTCATCCTCACAGAGTATTAATTCGTCCCTGCTGGAATCCACCACCACAGGTCCCTCTGTACTTTCTGGAGGCTGGTCTTCCTGGAAGAATTGATAATTCATTTTGATGAACATCACCCGGCTGCACTAAAAACTCTTTCGGAAGTACACACTGGAGGGGGGCAATTTAGGTAAAATAGAGCCAGTTTGTACAGGGGCCTCCAAATTGCCTCTTTTTCCTGCCAGTACAGGTACGGACTGTCTGACATGCCTACTTGGATGCTGTCACCGATGTAATCCTCCACCAATGGTGACAGTATCATATGCAGTGACAGTAGACATGTCAGAAATTGTTGGCAGGTCCTTCAGTCCGGACCAGATGTCCAAACTTGGTCCTGCCTGCCCTGCATCACCACCAGTGGGTTGCTTAGGATATCTAAGTTGTTTCCTGGGAGCCCCAGTTGCGGGAGAAAATGAAGAAGGAGCTGTTGACGTGTCACGTTCCACTTCAGCTGACAGTGTTTTCACCAGCAGGTCTTTGCACCTCTGCAGGCTTGTGTCCACCGGAAAGAGAGACACCACGTAGGCTTTAAACCTAGGATCGAGCACAGTGGCCAAAATGTAGTGCTCTGATTTCAACAGATTGATCACCCTCGAATCCTGGCAAAGCGAATGAAGGGCTTCATCCACAAGTCCCACATACCAAGCGGTATCGCTCCGTCTTAGCTCCTCCTTCACTTTCTCCAACTGCTTCTGCAAAAGCCTGATGAGGGGAATGACCTGCCTCAAGCTGGCAGTGTCTGAACTGACTTCACATGGGGCAAGTTTGAAGGACTGGAGAACCTTGCACAACACGGAAATCATTCTCCACTGCGCTTGAGTCAGGTGCATACCCCTTCCTTTGCCTATGTCATAGGTGGATGTATAGGCTTGAATGGCCTTTTGCTGCTCCTCCATCCTCTGAAGCATATAGAGGGTTGACTTCCACCGCGTCACAACCTCTTGCTTCAAGAGTGTTTGCTGGCGCTCGAGTCTTCGGCACGCAGTGGCTGAATGGCGAAAGTGGCCAGAAATTTTTCGGGCCACTCAAAGAGTCTCCTGCACGCCCTTGTCGTTTTTCAGAAAATTCTGCACCACCAAATTTATTGTGCGAGCAAAACATGGGATGTGCTGGAATTTTCCCAGATGTAATACCCAGACAATATTGGTGGCGTTGTCAGATATCACAAATCCCCAGGAGAGTCTAAGTGGGGTAAGCCATTGGGCGATGATTTCCCTCAGTTTCTCTAAGAGGTTGTCGGCGGTGTGCCTCTTACTGAAACCGGTGATACACAGCGTATCCTGCCTTGGAAGGAGCTGGCATTTCTGAGATGCTGCTACTGGTGATGCTGCTGTTGTTGCTACCCAGTGGGCTGTCACAGTCATACAGTCCTTAGTCTGCCCTGTTTCACTTGTCCATATGTCCGTGGTTAAGTGGACATTGGGTACAAGCACATTTTTTAGTACACTGAGGACACTTTTTCTGACATCTCTGTACATTCTCGGTATCGCCTGCCTAGTGAAGTGGAATCTAGACGGGATTTGGTACCGGGAACACACTACCTCCATCAATTGTCTAAATCCCACTGCACTAATGGTGAATACCTGTCGAAGCTGAATAATTGGCTAAGACAAGTTCAGGTTAAAATTTAATCGCAGCGACGCCATCTTGCGACTGGGATCGCAAGACGCCATTTTGCAAAAAGGCCGCCAAAGCGCCATTTTAGATAAACTCACATTTTAGTACATGTGACGATAATACTAATAGCACCATGCGTTTGCATCTTTCACCATTTCTCATACACACATTAACACACACAACTGCGCTGTTAACTAATCGCATATTAGCGAATGCATAGGAATTTGTATGAAACCGCTGTTTTATTAGCTTTATGCACACGCATCTGCCCCAAGTTAACTAGCGTCCTTATTTCAAACCCTGAATACCCACACATTACATATTCACACATAAGGTTCAATAAGCTCTAAAGTATATGATTTCAGTTGGTTCAGTTAGTTTAAATGCTGAGAAATAAAGATATTTGAAAACTAAGGTATTATACATGCTAAACAAGTCATGTTTGGAATTGTACTGATGCGTATCCTTTTTACAGTATTCCGGTGTTATCGGTGGGGAGATCGCATCATGCATTCCCAAGTTATGGATCGCAGAGCCTACAAGCAACAAAATGTATATTTTAGAAACAACTGTTAGGATGCTACGAGAGGCATGAAGAGGAAGACCCCCAGCTGTTAGAGGCAGGGAGAGTCTGTTTGAACCAGCCTGTTAAATGTGCTCTAACAGATGCTTCACCCCTGAGAACCAATGATATTAGCAACAGACTTCCCTATTGTCCAGTATATTCTGGGGGGGTATAAATATGAGTGCACGAACACTGGTTCTGAGTCTTTGTGCTGAATGACGAATGACGAGGGGTCTCTTGCTGATGCCTATCTCTGGGTCCGGAAGCGCCTGCGTATGTATACTGTACTTGGGTCTGTATAATTTCCTTTTGCGCCTAAATTGTGTCTCGATCAATTGCGTGTAACTGTCTGAACTTTTACCTGAATATCACTTGTGCTTTGGAACCACAGATTCAACGTCTAAGTCTTTATTTATGGTGTGACTGTGTATGCAAATTAGCATCATCCTTAGAAGGTATAGGCAGGACATTAGAAGGTATAGGCAGGACATTAGAAGGTATAGAAAGGTGTGTATAGAGTTTCTGATCCAGTATCGTTAGTTGGGGGCTCGTAGTGAAGTCACTTACCTGCTCACACGGTACATACGGTCATCGATATTTCAGCAAAGGGTGGAGTGGCCACATGCAGGGTTTGCCTGCAACCGCTTTGTGCTGAAAGATCGCAATCCGTTTCCATGTGAATCAAGGAAGCTGACTAGAATCCAGGGACAAGAGAGGAAAGAGTTTGTTTTCCTCTGTTGATAGAACCTTACATTTAAAGGGGTGTCGCAGTACTGAGTACGCGACTAAGTCGCAGGTTTGCGCATAGCAAAAAAGACGCACTTTTGTGTACGCAGTTAAAAAGCCATTATACGGTTGTGTGGTAGTCGCATTATTGTGTATGCGACTGGTCGCACAATAGCGTATACGTACTTCCGGTTGTGCGGCCACGTGTTTGAACAAAGCCATTGAGGTTTACATTTTTTTCTATTACCAATACCTGGGTTAACGTGTATTTTTCTGCGCAGGAAAAAAGTGTGTAACAGTGAATACTTGTTGAACAAAGTTAGGGGTATCGTATGATCCTTAAGGGCTAGGTGCAAGGGTTAGCCTAGCAGCTCGGTAAGCAGCTTTACTGTTCTATACACAGTAGCAGGTGTACATGTTGTCTTTGTTGTAGAGAGGTGCGTGAGAGTAGCCGACATATAAACTCTCATAAGTGTGGAAGTTGCCTTACTAAATCTTATCTGGGTGTGGAAGTTGCCTTTTTCAAATCTTATACAGGTGTGGAAGTTGCCTTACTAAATCTTATCCGGGTGTGGAAGTTGCCTTTTTCAAATCTTATCCAGGTGTGGAAGTTGCCTTACTAAATCTTATCCAGGTGTGTGGGCGCCGCCGACTTAAATAGTCCACAGGTAAGTGAAAGTGTCTTGATTGTCTTTCACCGGCTTAAATCTTTATTGAAAAGCGTAGGAGTTGTCTCAGAATGGGAGCCACGCAAACAGTAGAGATGTTAGGCAATGATGTGCTGCTAATGGAGGCGCCGATCGGATCGGCCCGTCGAATCATGCATACCAAGTACGGTACTTATGCAATAAGGTATTGTGATTTATGGTTTAATATGACGAGGAAGAGTGTTAGACCGTTTCCCAGAATTGGTAGTTTTGATAAAAATGTGTTAGACAATGTCCGGGATCACATCAGTTTGATGCGCTCCCGAGAGAAAAAGGTTAAATATTTTGAATGTTTAAAACTGTGGCAGCATGAAGGAGATGCGTGGCTTAACAATGTGCAAACGACGCAAACTAGCATCGTGAGCACATTGTCAGAAAATACATCCGCGACGCTAAATTGCAATATGGGCGAGCCGCAAAATGGCATGCACGTGTGACAAGGTAGCATCGTGGAGAGTATTGCCTGCAGTTCACGCTCACCTCCCCCACCTTATGTGGATGGAGGTGCAAGTACAGTAACCAAAAATACCCATAAAAATGTAACAAGCAACTTGTACCCTCTCTTAAGCAATTATAGAGAAAATGTTCATGATGCGGATGATGAGCCTATTGTAATGTCTGCCATTTCCCATGCTGTGTAGATGATAGATGCTGCATCACCACAATCACGAGTGGTGCCGCCATCTCCATCGGTAACAGTAAGGGAAGTGTTAATGCCCTCTGCACCCATAGAGGAAGTTGTTCATACCATATGCAGCAGCAGCAGACTAAACCCCCAGCCAGTTAACCACAGGTGACCAGGTCAAAGGTAGCAGTGCTACCGGTCTGCATCCCATTCGGACAATAACTGTTCCAAATGGAAATGCAGACGCAAACGGTATAGTGCCCACGAGGGAAGTAGTAATGCATTGTCCTTGGACAAGAGCAGATCCCAAAAAGGAATTAGCCGAATGTCAAAGATTTTTGAGAAATTTGGGTAGTTCACATGAGCCCACTAATAAAGATTGGCGTGTGGTGTTAACGGCCTGTCTGCCACGCAATACCGACGTGACAAAATTTATCACAGATTGTGTATTGGATGGTGACGTTCCCCTAACAGACCAAGTAAACCAAGGTAACATTTCCCGCATTGTAACTCAATTGGGTATATATTTTCCAGTAGTAGTTAACTGGAACAAAATTTTCACCATTAAGCAGAAAGAGCGTGAGACTGCAGAAGATTACTGCGATCGGGCTCTGCAGGCTATCACCCAGTACACTGGGATAGAGGATATTAAAGATAACACTCACCACAGGGGGATGATAGTTACGGTACTTGTGGATGGTCTGAAAGAGAGTTTAAAAACTCGGGTTCAGACCTCACAGCCTGGCTGGCGGGGACTTACAATAGATACCCCCATTGAACATGATAAAAACATCTCCAAAAAGAGAGAAGCCCAGAGTGAAAAACTAATGGCTGTCAGTATACAAGCTCTGGAGGGAATGACGGTAACACTACAGCCAACAGCCACACTTGCACTTGCTCACACACTCACTTCTGAACAAGTATGTGCTCTTACTATCCCCAATCAACAACAAACACAACTCTATCCCACTAACCCGATGCAACCACAGGTCCCAGGCTATCCACCAACTTCTTATCCCCCACAATACCCTTACCCTCCCTATCCTTACCCATATCCACCACCTTTACCCTCTGCGCAAACCTCACAACACCACATCTTCACCCGAAACACGAACCTGTTTTAACTGTAAACAAACAGGACACTAAGTAGAAACTGTACAGTAAAAGGAGTAGGGATCCCACATCAGGGAAGACCTAGATATCCCCATAAGGGATATGCACAGAGGCCAGCAAATGTTCAGCAGGCACCAGCTCCAATTGTAGCTGTAAATGCTTTATTGGAGAATGGTAGCCAACGCTAGGGGTCAGGTCATACCTGTAGTCTACAGATGGTCAGGTTAACGGGAAGTACTAGGGAAGAATCGGTCATGATGGTTGATGTAGCTGGTACTGAATATCCTTTTCTTGTAGACACAGGGGCGACCATGTCGGTGATAAAATCTCCCGTTAATTTGCAGGTGACCAACGAGACAGTACCAACAATGGGTGTAACAGGTAAAGTGGAACATTATCCTTTAACAAAGTCCACAGAGGTTACTATTGGGCCGTTGCATACCAGGAATTCTTTTCTCCTGGCTGCTGCGACTCCTACTAACCTACTGGGCAGAGACTTGTTATGTAAGATGGAATGTGTTATATATTGCACCCCTGATGGTGTATTTTTAGATATCCCGGACAGAATGGTATACGAGGTGCGGGATATGCTAGACACTCCATGAAGGATAATGTATCACTCTACAGTTTTAAATGAAACTCCATCACAGGTAAATGAAATGTTGTCCCTAATTCCAGATTGACTTTGGACTAAAGATGGACAGGACACTGGATTAATGGCAAACGTAAGTCCTGTAATGGTAAATTTAAAAAGTGGAAGGCAAGCTCCAAAAATTCCCCAGTACCGACTAAAACAGGAGGTAGAATTAGGGGTTTTTCCAATAATTGAGCGATTATTGCAACAGGGAATTTTAGTTTGTACAGCTAGTGTAGCCAACAGTCCCATCTTTCCAGTGAAGAAGAGTGGTGGGAGGGGTTATAGGCTGGTACAAGACCTTAGAAGTGTTAATAAGGTAGTAGAGAGCCAATTCCCCGTAGTGCCGAATCCAGCTGTCATTTTGATGCAAATCCCACCAAATGCAACCCATTTCACTGTCATTGACCTCTGTTCAGCTTTCTTCTCTGTGCCTCTCCATCCTGACTGTCAGTATCTATTTGCATTTACATACAGAGGTTTACAATACACATGGACACGATTACCCCAAGGTTTCATAGACAGCCCCAGTATCTTCTCCCAGGCATTGCACGACTGTTTACAATCTTTTTAACCTGCCAATGGATCTGTTCTAATTCAATATGTGGACGATTTATTGCTATGTTCTGACTCGTTTATGTCATGTTTGAATGATACTAAACTTTTGTTAATTCATCTCTCGCATACAGGACACAAGGTGGCTAAGGACAAACTACAGCCATGCCAATCCAGAGAAAAATATTTGGGACAGGGGTTACGACACCTTACAACAGATAGAATACAGGCCATACAAAACATGACACTGCCGCAGAATCAACAGCAAATTCGTACCTTCTTGGGAATGTGTGGATACTGTAGAATATGGATACCAGGTTTTTCTATTTTGGCCTTACCTTTACAGGAATTAGTCTCTTCCTCAAAGCCCGATCGTGTCATACACACAGAGGAATCAGAACAGGCTTTCCTCAATCTTAAGGATATTCTGACAAGAGCTCCTGCATTGGGAATACCTGACTATGAAAAACCTTTTGATTTGTATTGTACGGAAGCCGATGGTTGTGCTGCAGGTGTCCTTACACAATAACATGGTGATGCCAGTAGGCCCGTAGCATACTACAGTGCCCTATTGGACACGGTAGCAAGATCACTCCCCACCTGTTTGAGAAGTGTAGCAGCTACCGCTTTATTGGTGAGTAAAAGTGAGGACGTAGTATTGGGCCATGATATGATTGTCTACACTACCCATGCTGTATCTGCTCTGTTGAACTCAGCTCAAACCAGACACGTCTCCTCGGCTAGGTTAACCAAATGGGAACTAGCTCTAATTGCTCCTGCAAATATTACTGTTAAACGTTGCAGTACGCTGAATCCAGCAACATACCTACCATATGTACAACATGATGTACAAAGGGTAGAAGGAGAGGAGTTGCTGGCGGGAGGTGAGTTCGGTAGACATAATGATACGCACGATTGTATGACACATCTGAATCAGACCTTTACTGCTAGACCTGACATACATGACACACCTTTAGAGAATGTGGATGTAACTTTTTATATGGATGGGAGTTGTCATAGACAAACAGACAGGTGAATTATGTACAGGTTATGCTGTTGTAAATGACACAGACACCATAGAAGCTAAACCTCTCGGTCCTCCTCACTCAGCCCAGGTGGCAGAGTTAGCAGCACTGACTAGAGCATGTGAACTGGCAGCAGGCAAATCCGCTAACATTTACACTGACTCGAGGTACGCGTTCGGGGTGGTGCACGATTTTGGGGCTCTATGGCGTCTGAGAAATTTTATGACAGCAGCAGGCACACCAGTTGCACATTCCCGACACATAAAACATCTTCTAGAAGCAATCCAACTGCCCAAAGCAGTGGCAGTAATTAAATAATTAAATGCAAAGCCCACACATGTGAGGATGACCAGGTGTCACTGGGCAACAACAGAGCTGATGAAGCTGCAAAATGGGCAGCAGGGTTAAAAATGTTTCCTCCAACTGAAACAATTATGTCATTTCAAACTATTGATATGCTGAAATTAATTGAGATGCAAAATTTGTGTTCAATTCAGGAAAAATCCATTTGGAAGTCCAAGGGGTGTGGGCAAGAGTCCTCTGGGCTCTGGAGGGATGGACATGGTAATCCAGTAGCCCCCAAGGCATATTACCCCAGCCTGGCTGAGGCAGCACACGGTCTGACTCATCTGGGTAAACAGGGTATGTGCAAGTTGGTGAGGGCATACTGGTGTGCACCAGGTTTTTCTTCACAAGCAGAGAAGATAGCAATGTCCTGTCTGACCTGCTTGAGGAAGAACATAGGGAAAGCGATCCCTACCGAACCGTCCCACATTCCACTGACTGATGGACCTTTCCAGGTGATACAAATTGATTTCATCCAATTACCACCCTGCAGGAACCTTAAGTATGTATTAGTGTGCACTGACGTATTTTCTAACTGGGTTGAGGCCTACCCAGCGGCCACTAATACTGCTGCGTTTACTGCCAAGAAAATAGTTCAGGAATTTGTATGCAGGTACAGTATCCCTAGAATCATCGAGAGTGATAGGGGTATCCATTTCACAGGTGATGTTTTTCAAAATATGTGTAAGCTGATGGGTATTAATAGCCGACTTCACACCCCATACCGACCGCAAGCCAATGCCATGGTAGAGAGGATGAACGGGACTATTAAAAATAAGCTAAGTAAAATCATGGCAGAGACTGGACTAGGATGGCCAGAAGCGTTACCTTTGGTCCTACATAGCATAAGGACCACTCCTAGACCTCCTCTGAATCTGTCCCCATTTAAAATATTGTACAGTAGACAACCTCATTTGATTATAAGTCCACAGGAAGATCTAAAGGGTAACAACGAGGTAACTGTGAAGTATCTTATATCAATGAGTAAGCAGTTAAAGCAACAGCAGCAGAAACTGAAATTGTTGTCTAATGATATGCCTGAAACGAACTGTCATGATGTTGAACCAGGAGAATATGTAATGATCAGAAATTTCTTGCGTTCAGGTTGTTTGACTGATCGGTGGGAAGGTCCGTACCAGGTGCTGTTGACGAGTACTACATCATTGAAGGTGGCCGAGAGAGATACCTGGGTCCATTCCACTCACTGCAAAAAGGTTAATCAACCGGTGGAGAAACAAGTCGGAGACAAAGCTGATAGCGTGGATCTGTCGCTCGCGAGCTTGTTCCGGGAGGATTGAAAATGTCGTAGTAAGATACCTGAACTGAGAGAAATTTGCAGGTCTTGTTGTGACAATGGACGGGCCTGCTGTGTTCATTTTCATATTCTCTTTTAGAGTGTTCACCATCCTGGTCAGTCCGGGGATATCCAGTATCTGTGGTGGGGGACCGATTGAGGAAACGGGAGCTGATGGCAGTGCTGATGGAGTGGAATCAGGAGGAGTGCAATGCCAATCAGGGGAGTGTCTTTCCAATCTTAGTACTGTTATTGTTAAAAGAGCTGTCATTCCGGATACTCGGGGAAGGTGTGGAGGTTTATCATCTGAAGATTCCTGTATTTGTGAGCTTTGTGGGTCCCTAGTTGATGAGAACTGTATCCAACGGTGCCAACCTAAATATAATCCGTACTGGGGTGGGTATCCTCTAGAGGATTATCATAGCATGGTAGGCAAAGTGTTAAATCAAACTGATTGCTGGGTGTGTTCACATGTGCCCAGGGACAGCATAACGTAGGGTTGGTGCCATTTCCGCTGAATATCACGGAAATTTTAGAATTACAGAAAGGGAAAACATTGGATGGAAAATTCCTCTCATCCAAACCACCTCATTTCAAACTCTATCAATTCCAAGTAGATAGATCACTTTTGTGTTTAAACATAACCAACCCCAATAAACCCGGGAGTTGGGAAGTGACGGGGAATAATCAGACGATGACCTTCTCACAAAGAGCTGAAAATGAGTCCATAAACCATGATCTATTGCGCTCCATTAAGTCTGGTGGGAAACATTTTAGGTATCGATATACATTAAGTTCCACAAAGAAGAAATACAAGTGCACAACTCCAAATTAACTGATTATATATAAATAAATACATTTTACAGTAAATACAATAGAGGTTTTTGGCATGATCTTGGCCAAGATTATGGGCCTGCCCACCATATCCGGGTAACCTCTTGTCGGGCAGGTCCCTAACATACTAGGGTTCAAATCCAGAGCGCAGGACACCCCCAAACTAGCCCAGCCAAACCACCCCAAAGCACCGCTCTAATAAGAAAAGTGAAGTGTAAAAGAAATAGTTAGGAGCAGCCGCTGGCCGCATATAAAGAATAAAAAAAAAGTGAAATACATATATATAAAAGAAACAGACAGTGAAGTATTAAAATGTGAGAATACCAAGGAAGAGGGGGATGGGGGAATATAGAAGAGCACAGGATAATATGATAATAACAATGTAAATTATTATTGAAATATAATTTGAAAGATCCACAATCGTCAAAATCAAGACCCTATGGTCAGTAGGAACCTGAAGAAATAACAAGGTGGAGGTGCTCCCCGGAGAGTACACATCATATGGAAACAAGAAAGAAGAAAAAAACTCTCTAGTTGGGGTCACACTTGAATGTAAGTAAATAGTTAATTAATAAATAACATTTAATTGGTATACATTAAAAATAGCTGACACAATACAGTAAGTATGTCAGTAGTAATATACAAGAACAAGACAAAACAATACATGAAACATGAAAGATTCAAATACGTAGAAAGCAAGGTGAAAATAATTCTCAGCGGGGTGATGTCAGAGAAAAAAAGAGATCACAAGTGTAATCTCATAACTAATTCTCTGAGTTAGCCCACTACGGTATTAGTCCAATGACTGAATTATATCAAATAATTATAATGTGTATTAAAGATAAAATTAGTAGGTTAAATAACCTCAAACAGCATCAACACATCGATAGTAAACAAAACTCCACATGCAAATATCACCAAGAAGCTCCCACTCTATGGATGGAGTAGATACAAAATTGTGATACGTAACAAAGGTAGAAAGCAATGCGCATCATATAGATTGTTGTAGAGAACTCTCTCTGTACATATTCCTAAGGTAGCACGGTATATCTCTGAATCAAGGAAGAGTATATGGTATACGGAGATCTGTATTCCGAAAAATTGGTATAGATAGATCTCACTGTACTGGTTAATGAGGTAGACACACCTAGAATAATCGGTCTCTTGCCCACATAATATACACTGAAAAATCGACAGGTAAATTAAGTATACATGTGAGCAACAAATATTATGGGGATGTGATCTCTATAGGTACCGCTGAAAGTAGATTTGTGGAGAATATCAAGCGAAGAAATTAAAGGAGTTATTCCCTATCAACGGTGTCAAGGCAGTAGCTGCTGCAAGTCATTATGATACTCAGAGAATGACATGTGAGCGTACTGTCAGGCTCACCCAAGGGTATGAATGAGTGAATTGAGCATCTGCTGTTAGGGCTGGTATGAAAAAGGAACCTGGTATGTAGAATAGTGCAGGAACCTATTCAAATCAGGCTGTAATGAGAGTGCTCATAGATAGTGGATAATCTGATTATTATAATCTGATAATCTGATTAAAAGATGGTAAACAAGACAAAGAATAATAAAGGCCACAGTATAATATCGTCCCCAGTGCTGCTGCTAGTCACATTTCCTAACGGTAGTGGTGAGTAGTGAGAAGCATGGAGTCGTATACTCTGGTATGAAAGAAGTTAAGAAAAAGACTGCACTGCGACTCACACAGGGTAAGTAATGCTCTGTGTGCCCGTCGGGGGTAGTGCAGAGTCAGTCACTTACACAAGCAGCCGAGTAGGCACGTGCGTCTAAGAATAAAAGAAGAGCGGTACCTGTATACCCATATGGAGAGCGGCAGATGTTGGACTAGGGGTGCCAAACCGGGAGTCTGTCCGAGTGTTGTGCTGTGTGGTCCCGCCTGTACACAGCGGGGAAACACCGATCTGAGATGCGCGTTTCACGAGCTGCTTCCTCTGTCACTTTTTTTTTTATTATTTATATGCGGCCAGCGGCTGCTCCTAACTATTTCTTTTACACTTCACTTTTCTTATTAGAGCGGTGCTTTGGGGTGGTTTGGCTGGGCTAGTTTAGGGGTGTCCTACGCTCTGGATTTGAACCCTAGTATGTTAGGGACCTGCCCGACAAGAGGTTACCCGGATATGGTGGGCAGGCCCATAATCTTGGCCAAGATCATGCCAAAAACCTCTATTGTATTTACTGTAAAATGTATTTATTTATATATAATCAGTTAATTTGGAGTTGTGCACTTGTATTTCTTCTTTGTGTATATATCAATGGTCTCCACAGGTAGCACCTCCAATTATACATTGAGTTCCACCAAAGAAATTATTGGTAAGGTGCCAAATGGTTATTGTGCTAAAATAATACATCCAGAAACTTGCATGTACCAGATGGAAGAACCAGAAATAGGATTGTTTGCAAGGGATATATGCTTAATGATAATGATGCATACCATTCCTTATGTTCTCCCTGATAATGTATATTTCATCTGTGGAAGAAAAGCGTATAAATGGCTCTCCCCGAGTTCTGAAGGTTTGTGTTACCTGGAAGAGTAGTCCCAGAAGTTATGACCCTCACACATGTTGAAATGCAGGGTATACATAAAAACACACCGTCACCATATCTTCACACACAATATGAACACAGAGGCAAAAGAAATATGGTACCTGGTGATATGCATAAAGCCACTCAGTTAATCAGTGAGACAACTGGCTTTCAAGTTCTGGTTGCATTGGACCCCACCAGGATCGCTCGGGGTACATTAAATTTTAGATATATCCAGGTACTTGCTAAATTAATAGATAATATCACTGAGATGTACGATGACACATTTAGGTGTACAGGGAAAGAATTGCAAGCATACAAGAAAGAACTGGTGCAACACAGGCTAGTGTTGAATTATTTAACTGCTGTTACTGGAGGGTATTGCGTAACATTGGCCACCCAATTTGGAGTAAAATGTTGCACCTATGTCATCAATGATACCAGCGACCCTAAGGAGGTGATAGACCGGAAGATGGATGAAATTCTGCAGCTAAAGTGGGAATTTCGCCAGAACCATAACGCTTCAGTGGCTGAAGTAGGGGAACAGATAGAAGGATGGGTGTCATGGCTGAACCCAGTAAAATGGTTCTCAGGTCTAGGGGAATGGATCCAGGAAGTGATCACCAGCATAGGCAAATTCTTAATCCTTATACTGATTGTCATCATAATAATTGGCATATGCGTCCGGTGTGTTCCTATTGTGTTGAAGTGTAGAAAATGTAAAAACAGAGTGAAACGAAAGAATGAAACTATGATGGTGTTCAGTAATGACAATATGTATACTGAGGTAAATAGAGAACTGCATTACAACCCTGAACTAGGAAATACAATCGTTTGATGTATTATATTTAGACATGCATAGAATGTATTATTGAAATGTTATTCATAGAACACCTCAGATGATGTAAAGTCTCAAATTCCCCTTCAAGACTGCTATTATAAGACTGGTGCATTCCCACACCTTTCACATGATCTCCCAAGATCCGCGGTGTGCGTATAATAGTAGTTTTATGTCCCCACCCAGAGACACATTATTGATGGATAAAGAACCACCTTGTGCCATCCCATAATAACACCAAATAATATGTAAATGTAAGCCTAAATTAAATTTTAATAGCAGATTGTGATAGCATGTTGTTTGCTATCAAGGGGTGGACTGTCGAAGCTGAATAATTGGCTGACAAGTTCAGGTTAAAATTTAATTGCAGCGACGCCATCTTGCGACTGGCCATAAGACGCCATCTTGAAAATGAGATTGCAAGACGCCATTTTGCAAATGGCCGCCTAAGCGCCACTTTAGATAAACTCACATTTTAGTACATGTGACGATAATACTAATAGCACCATGCGTTTGCATCTTTCACCATTTCTCATACACACATTAACACACACAATTGCACTGTTAACTAGTCGCATATTAGCGAATGCATAGGAATTTGTATGAAACCGCTGTTTTATTAGCTTTATGCGCACGCATCTGCCCCAAGTTAACTAGCGTCCTTATTTCAAACCCTGAATACCCACACATTACATATTCACACATAAGGTTCAATAAGCTCTAAAGTATATGATTTAAGTTGGTTCAGTTAGTTTAAATGCTGAGAAATAAAGATATTTGATAACTAAGGTATTATACATGCTAAACAAGTCATGTTTGGAGTTGTACTGATGCGTATCCTTTTTACAGTATTCCGGTGTTATCGGTGGGGAGATCGCATCATGTATTTCCGAGTTATGGATCGCAGAGCCTACAAGCAACAAAATGTATATTTTAGAAACAACTGTTAGGATGCTACGAGAGGCGTGAAGAGGAAGACCCCCAGCTGTTAGAGGCAGGGAGAGTCTGTTTGAACCAGCCTGTTAAATGTGCTGTAACAGATGGTTCACCCCTGAGAACCAATGATATCAGCAACAGACTTCCCTATTGTCCTGTTTATTCTGGGGGGGTATAAATATGAGTGCACGAACGCCTGTTCTGAGTCTTCGTGCTGAATGACAAATGACGAGGGGTCTCTTGCTGATGCCTATCTCTGGGTCCGGAAGCGCCTGCGTATGCATACTGTACTTGGGTCTGTATAATTTCCTTTTGCGCCTAAATTGTGTCTTGATCAATTGCGTGTAACTGTCTGAACTTTTACCTGAATATCACTTGTGCTTTGGAACCACAGATTCAACGTCTAAGTCTTTATTTATGGTGTGACTGCGTACGCAAATTAGTGTCATCCTTAGAAGGTATAGGCAGGACATTAGAAGATATAGGCAGGACATTAGAAGGTATAGGAAGGTGTGTATAGAGGTTATGATCCAGTATCGTTATACCGGACGCACGTCTAACACCAACATAGCTGTCAAGGCCTCAGTTATCCGCTTTGCAATAGGATGACTGCTGTACTTCATCCTCCTCGCTAAGGAGGATGAAGTACAGCAGTCAGTTTGGAGGGTCAATTGCTTAGTAAAAGAAGAAGTGGTGTTACTACTTCCTCTATGGGATTATGAACGACTCCCAGCAGCAACAGCAGCAGCGGCAGCAGTAGGCGTAGCAATGCAGGATCCTCCGGAGGAATCCCGGATAGGAGAGGAGTCAGTCATGCCAGTGACATGGCCTGCAGGACTACTTCCGATCCTGTCTGAGGAGGAAATTGACGAGGAGGGAGTTGACGGTGTGGTTTACAGGCGCTTCGATACAACAGGACAAAGGGATTTAGGTGTCCATGGACTGCTTACGGTCTTAGCCACAGTTTCTGAACTTGACAGTAATTGTTTAATTGATGAACGTGCTGCAGGTGACGTATAGGGGAGGATGTTCCTAGGTGGTTAACGTCCCTACCCCTATTTATTCCACCTTTACATACGGTACATATGGCAAAACAGTTGTTCTCCAGATTTGGATAGAAATATTTCCAGACCAAAGAGGTGGAATGTTTGGTCTTCTGCCCAGGCATGACCATAATGGGCTTTTTCATACCACGGACAACAACTGTCTCCCCTGGTGCCTGATTTAAACAAACCACATCACCATCAAAATCATCCTCGTCAACTTCCTCCTCAGCGTCTGCTACACCAATATCCTCATCCTGTTGTACTTCAACAGTGACATCTTCAATTTGAATATCAGCAACTGGACTGTGGGTGCTCCTTCCAGCGCTTGCAGGGGGTGTGCAAATGGTGGAAAGAGCCACATCTTCCCGTCCAGTGCTGAGAAGGTCAGGCATCGCAACCACCACCACACTTGGACTCTCCTTGGGGATTTGTGATATCTTCTTAGAACGCATAGTTCTTTGATGTGCTTTTGCCAGCTTAAAGCTTTTCATTTTTCTGGGAGGAGGAGGGCTTCCATCGTCATGTGAAGCTGAACCACTAGTCATGAACATAGGGAAGGACCTTAGCCGTTCCTTGCCACTCCGTGTCATAAATGGCATATTGGCAAGTTTACGTTTTTTCTCAGATGATTTAAATTTATTTTTTAAGGTAATTTTTTGAACTTTGACTTTTTGGATTTTACATGCCCTCTACTATGACATTGGGCATCGGCCTTGGCAGACGACGTTGATGGCATTTCATCATCTATGTCATGACTAGTGGCAGCAGCTTCAGCACTAGGAGGGAGTGGTTCTTGATCTTTCCCTATTTCATCCTCCACATTTTTGTCCTTCATTTATGTGATATTGATATGTGCAGCAAAGGAACACACAGAACACAGAAAAAAACACTTGATTTATTTGGGCACTTTGGGGGTTACACCACCCTTCAATAGACCAGCCGGCCCTTGACTTTTGACACAGGCGCACGCTTGGCGCTGCTACTTTGTTGATGCACGTGCGGCTAACGCGCACACAAACACAGAAAAATAAACACTTTTTAAATGTTTTCATTTTTTTGGCCACTTTGGGAGTTACACCACCCTCCAACAGACTCGGATTTCTAAAATCCACACCCGCTCATGCCTAGTTTAAACTAGGGATGTGCAGGCTCGGATAGGTTCGAGTTTGCACGTGGAGTTCGGATTTTTCCCTCCAAAAAAACGGAACTCAGAACGAGGCAAAACGTCATCTTACATGGACGAACATCATCATTCCTGGACAAAAGACCAGGAATGATGATGTTCGTCCATGTAAGATGACGTTTTGCCTCGTTCTGAGTTCCGTTTTTTTGGAGGGAAAAATCCGAACTCCACGTGCAAACTCGAACCTATCCGAGCCTGCACATCCCTAGTTTAAACCATGGATTAAGCCAAATGGTTTATTAAAAAAAAAAACACTCTGTTTTTTTAATATGCTGTGGCATACTACAGGCACGGCGCTGTGACCTTTTAAAGAAGCCTATTAAGGCTATAAGGGAATTCCCCTGTTATTATTCCACATTCTTGTTGCTTGTGAGTTCAACCAATACAGTTACACACAACAGAGAAATAGGGAGGGTGAACCAGATCAAAGAGGTAATAAATTTGCCTAGCATCAACTAACTCCTCCCCTAACAATCCTATAGGACAGGAGAAAAACCACAATTAACCACAATTAACATTCTCAATCTTAGGGAGGTATTAAATTTGGAACGAAAAGTCCGGGCTTTTCGCATGCCAGACTTTTCGCACCACATCTGAGCTTTTGACGGGGATAAATTATCGGGCGCATGCCTGTTTATTATTATTATTATTATCATTTATTTATATGGCGCCACAAATGTTCCGCAGCGCCTTACAAAGTACATAAACAAGTTATAGATAAGCGACTAACAGAACAATACAATACAGGACCAGGACATGGATAATATATATTGCTACATTAGTGACCATAACACCCAGATAAGCAACAGAACATAAGCAACCAAGTGTTAGGTGCCCTGTATTCAATTCCAGAAGCTGTGGTATCGGAACCCGGTGGAAAGGTAAGTATGTAAAAAATCTGTGAATTTTCAGGAAATCATCCAGTGATCCCCCTGACATGGGGGATCACTGTATGTACCCGTTTTAGTCTGCGGAAGGTAAGTAGGGTTTTTAAATAGCCGCGGCAGGTGCATAAATGCGCCTGTGAAGAAGGGGTGAAGAAAAACTAGTTGCATCAAATCTGGGGTACATAAAAATGGGTGCAAGCATATTTTTAAGTCCCTAAAGTGCATTTTCAAAAATCCACCAGCCGCTACTACCCGCATTCTTCAAAACACCTGCCGCATACTTGGGGACCCGACCTGAATCAATTTCGCTACTTTAAAACTTTGTCTCGCTTTTTTTTTTAACCCCAAAATTCAAGTTAATTTTTTGGGGTGTCTCGATTTTTTTTAAAAAAAGTTTTTTGACACACATTAATTTTAGGGGACATTCCCAGGGGTGCAGGCTATTTTTTTTAAGCCTGCACCCCTAAACCCCAATTCTGCACTTTTTTTCACCACCTATTGTGTGGAGAAAAGTTATCCCCGTTTTTTTGCAAAGACTTTTCGCACCGGTTTTTTAAATTGAATACGGGGATAATTAAAACAGGCGAAAATTACGTCATTGGCGATAGATTATCGCCGATAACGGGTTTTCGCCTCAAATTGAAAACTGCCCTTAAAGAGTAAACAACTCCAACACATTAAAGAGGAAATACACAGAGAAACACCTCATGGCTTAATATCCTTCATGTTTCTTTTAATTCAAAACCTTCAGTCCTAATGAGTTGAGTGAAAGAAAGAAAGACTTAAGCTGGGTACACACTGAGCGATGCGTACTCATCCGATATCTCGGCCTGACAGGCTGACATATCGGATCCTGGGTACACATCAGAATGATGTAATGAATGACGGAACGATCACTCGTTCCATCCTCCATTACACTGCATGGTGCCACATGCAATATTGTCAGGTTTGACATGCACCACATGAAACCTAACGTCGCATGCGACCGTGGGAGCGAGCATATAGTGCATACACACTGCATGATATGCACTATATGTCATTCCAATGTGGCCAAAACGGAACTACATCGATTCAGTGTGTACCCAGCTTTATTCTGGTTCTCTTTTGATGAGGAAAAAAAAATCCTAATAACTTTGGATTGTTAATGTTAGAAAGCATTAAAATATGGTTGATCAAGGTTTAGCATAGCATAGCAATGTTTCACAGTATTAATATAATAGGCAGGATTCCATTTTTTTTATTAAAACATTACTGAAAGAAAAACTGGTTTAAAAAATAAAAAAAAAATGTTTTGAAAAAAAAAAACGCTTTTTTGTTTGTCTAAAAAAACCTATTTTTTTTCCAACCCTGCATGAAACAGAAGGCAAATCAAGCCTTGTCCAAATAAGCTCACAGTTGACTAGGTGTAGGGACTTGGGACCTCATTCGGTGTCGGTCGTAAGCAGCCGCTCGGTCGTACGCATCCGATGTTTCCAAACCACGCATGCGCACGGTTGTGCGCATGTGCGTACAAGGCTTTGCGATCCAAAATGCTGTAGATTGTACGGCTTACGAGCAGGAAGTGGCTTCCGAGAGTTGATTGACATGAAAGGCCGTTTGTGGGTGTTGACGGGGGTGGTGGTCTGAAAACGCAGGCGTGCCTCAGCGTTTTGAGGGTGTTTTAGGGGCGTATGTAAATTACCTGCTACGACCGACATAGAAGGCCGGAAGTAGTAAAACGTCACTCTGCGAGCAGGATAGAGGGCTTGCTGATCGCACAGCTTAAGGTAGGGTAGGAACTCCTGCAAGCCACACAGTACAATCGATAGTAACAAACGTAACTGATGTTAGGATTGATGTTTCTATTTTGAGCCACACAATGCAAGCAGCTAAAAATCGATTGTTGGAGCTAATAACACTGCTAATTGGCTTGTAATTGATTCAGCTGCGTTTGCATTAGCGAATAATAAGAATAAATAAATTTCATGCATTGTTCACGTATGGGCGTCACTTTGGTTGCGTCCGGCCGGCCATGCGATTGCTTCCTTTTTCAGTTTCTCGGTCGTTAGGCGTACGACCGAGCGGCCGCTTATGACCGCCTCTGAATGAGGTTCTTGATGCATTAGGTAGTGAATAACAATTGTAGCTGCTGATGGGGAAAGCGTGTAAGATAACCATGTTATAATCCGCCGATAATATAGCAGTCATTGGCTACTGGCATATCCATGCAGCTAGCAGTGGTTCAGCACCGCTGGAACGAGGAAAGACAGTGGGAGGTAGAGACACAAAGCATGAACCAGTCACTGTAGAAACCTTAACACAGATATCTTAAAGCAGGTCATAAAGGGCCTGATTCAGATGTGGACGGTTTAAGCATCTCTGCTGTGTCTTTGGACAGAGTAGTGATGCTAATATATGGTCTGCAGTAGACATGCTTCAGTGATCCGCAGCTGTGTCTGAGGATGCAGCCAGCGGATCACTTGCGTGTCCATCGGCCATCTGAGTAAACCTCAAGTTACTCAGTATGGCCGGTTGTTTCACGCTGCTGGAGCCAGGGAATCTGCATCGGAAGACATAGACCTGGCCTCAGCAATCCCACAAAACGGAGGCATCAAGCCTGCGATTTGTGAAATGGATCTGGTCGCTGCCCCTTCCTGCCCCCAAAAGGCCACAGCCTGTGAATAAGGTTGCGGCTGAGGGGGCACTGCGTGCGATCATGCAGGACCCATTCTGCACATGTGCAGATGCCCATCATCGGATTTGTACATAAACCATAAGGATTGCATACAAATGCAAAACAGGCCCATAGACAGCTGCTGTGTCAGAGTACAGTAGCTGTGAACAGTGGCGTAACTAGGGTATTTGGAGCCCAGGGCAAATTTAAAAATGGAGCCCCCCCACCACCCCCCTATGTGCGCGTGCTGAAAAATGGGCGTGATCAGTGCCCCCTGTAGTGGTCCTCCGTATTTAGTGCCCCCAGTAGTGGTCTCCTAGTAGTAAGCCCCTTATATAGTGTCCCCAGTTGTAGTTTCCCTTGTGCCCCTAGTAGTAAGCCCTTATATAGTGCCCCAGTAGTAGTTTCCCGCCCCAGTAGTAGTCCCCAGTAGAGGTTCCCCCTCCCGATGCAGTGCCCCCAGTAGTATCCCCCCCAGTGTAGTCCCCAGTAGCGCCCCACCCCCAATAGAGGTCCCCCCCAGTAATGGTGCCCCCCACCAGTAGTGCAGACACACAAGTAAAAAATAAGTAAAAAAAAACACTTACCTTAATCCACGCTCTGGCTCCGGCCACTGCTCCTGCCACCGCACGTCAGTCCTCCCGGGCTGCATTATGGGAGAGATGTCATGACGTCTCTCCCATTACCCACTGCAAGAGCCGGAAGGTGGAGCTCATGAGTGAGCTCCAGCCCGGCTCTTGCAGTGGAAGCTGCAGCAGCCAATGAGAGTCTGTCTGACTCTCAGTGGCTGCTGGTTAACACACACATCCCTGCCGCGCTGGTGGCGATGTGTGTGCTAAACTGCACAGCCTGAGCCCACCTCCTGGCGCTATTGGGTAAGCGCTCAGGGGGAGGGAATGGGCTCGGCTCTGCAGCACAAGACCGGCGCTAGCCGCAGGGAAGCTTAGCGCCGGTCCTGTGTAAATGTATAGCGCTGACCGAACACACTGCGGTCGGCGCTACACTGCCCAACTAGGGCAGGCCGCTACCGTGACCGGTGGCGCCCCCCCTGCGTTGCTGGTCAAACGGCGCCCCTTAGTTACGCTACTGGATGTGAAAGTAAGGAGAAAGCCTATACAGGGTCTACAGCAGGGGTGGGGAACCTTTTTTCTGCTGAAGGACATTTTGATAATTATAAAATTATTTGTGGGCCCAGTGCAGGCCACGCCCCGTCTGTGTGATGTCACATGGGGGCAGGGCCACAATAGTCAGTGATTACAGCAATGCCCGGAGCATCCTGAGGATGCTCCAGGCAGCAGTGTGACTGTCTCAAGCGTCCTAAGTGCTGCATAGATTCTGGCTGCAGGGTGCCATTCTATGCACCCAGCTAGCCAGATGAGGCTAGCAGACCAAATGATTCCGCAGGCCTTATACGGCCCCCGGGCCTGAGGTTCCCCATCCCTGGTCTACAGGGTCTAGATAAAAGCTAGAAAAAGACTTGTGTATTGAGAACCAGGCATATAAAAAATATACTTATTTATCATATTATCTCTGCCTTAAAATTTACAGACTGTAATAACAAGAGAGCAAATACTTGGGCCATCCGATCATATAAAAGTTACAATGTGGTACTGAATCCATTGAATATCTTCAGTGTCGGACTAGGGCATGAAGGGCACACTAGAGGAATGCAGTGATAACGGCCCATTTTTAGGAGTGTGGCCAGCCTTCAGAGGGGGTGTGGCCAGCCTCCACAGATGCTTGGTTAACCATTAGAGAGTGCATGGTCTGGGCCACTCTAAAAATATATGTAGTAAATACTGCTAGTGCATGCTAAATAATATACAGATTAATAACAGCAATGCACTGTAGAAAATACAACATAGTCCTGTGCAGTATAGTGTAACATATGTATAATGTATAACTCAAGTGCACAGTCTGGAACCTGATCCCTAAAAGAGGGGGTGGGCCCTTAGGCAGTGGGGCCCACCAGGGGTTTCCCCTATACTCCGGTGCGCCAGTCAACCCTGAATATCTTATTACTTCTGTGACCAATATTTCTAGTTACCCACACTCATATTTGTTTTTATATATTTAGTATAATCTTTTGGACATTTGAGACACATTTGTGTTTTGCGCTTTTAGTGGCTGAAAAAGAACTGAAAGTACACCCATTTGTGAAATGTATCTTGCACGTCAGTTGTACGTATTTCAAGCACATCTTCTCTTTCAACTGAAAGGGTCTAACAGGCCTCTAACAGTAACGTTCAGAGAGGACATGTAGAGGGAATTGCCAGCTTTCCAGTAACCCACACCGGGCTGAACCAGCTGGGGGGCTTACACTATAGCAGGAATACACAAAGCATGGGCCCCCCCTGCCATAATGTAAATAAGAGTGCCAGCGGGCCCATAATGTTTGGGCATGTTGACATGTAGTCACAATATAAAGAACAATATTATTTTCTATATTTTACACAATTACCGCTGCATTCAACACCACCAGGGATGTTGGGAAGAGCCCTGGGACCCCAATTTAATTTTTGGGCTCCCGACTTACAGAGCATCTTCAGCTCTTGGCTACAGTCTAAGTTCCCAGGCTGGTTTAGCCTGGTACTGGCTACTGGAAAAACAGGGAGCCCACGCTGGATTTCCCCCACAAATTTTTAGTAAAAGACCAGCTCAGAGGTCCGGGGCTAGTTATGCTTTTAGGGGAGACCCTGGGCAATTTTTTTTAAATATTAACCATTCAATTACACTGTAACACACAAAAGCCTGCACGGATCATACTGATCTGTGCAGTGTTTCGGACAAACCCGCCACTCACATGCAGTACTATGTATTTCTTCTATTCTGATATGATTTTGATGTGATTCTGATCGTGTTTGACAACACAATTCTTAGTAAATACGTGATTTCTATTCTTGTAAACTAGCGATGAGCAGGTCCGATTCTCTGAGAACCGGACCCACCCAAACATACCTGTTCCGAGGGGTATCCGAGTCTGGCACAGAGTTTACCGCCAGACTCGGTTCTCAAAACAAGACAAAGCGTCATCAAACCTGGCGTCAGATTGCATATAAGTCCCTTCCAGTGAAGATCGGCACCATTTGCTTCACTCCGGCTGTGCTGTACTCTGCTGTGTGGGTGAGCTGTGCTGAGTCTGTCCAGGGGCTGTGCTATCCAGGGGCCATGCTGTCCATCCAGGGGCTGTGCTGTCTGTCCTGGGGCTGTGCTTTGTCCGTCCAGGGGCAATGCTGTTCCTTCCAGAGGCTGTGCTGTATCCACCCAGGGGCTGTGCTGTCCGTCCAGGGGCTGTGCTGAGTCCATCCAAGGACTGTGCTGTTCATCCAGGTTCCGATGCACCTGTCCGGTGTCCATCCGCTTCAGTGCTGCCGGCGCACCTGTCTGGTTTCCATCCGCTCCAGTGCTGCCGACACACCTGCCTGGTGTCCATCTGCTCCAGTGTTAAAAATGCTAATAATAAAAAAAAAGTAAAAAAAAACTTTTAAAAAGTCAAGAAAAGTTTAAAAAAAGGAAATAAAATATAAGTAAAAACAAAGTTAAAAAATAATTGTTTTTTTGTGAGCTGTACCCCAGTGTGTATCCCTAACACGCAAGTACTGTGACGCTGCTGGCCGTACCTCGGTGCATCCATACAAGTACTGTGATGCTGCAGACCGTACCCCAGTGTGTATCCCTAACACACAAGTACTATGACGCTGCAGGCCGTACCCCAGAGTATCCATACAAGTACTGTGATGCTGCAGGCCGTACCCCAGTGTCTATCCCTAAGCTGCAGGCCATACCCCAGAGTGAATCCATAACACAAGTACTGTGATGCCTCAGGCCGTACCCTTAGTGTGTATCCATAACACAAGTACTGTGACACCTTAGGCCATACCCTTAGTGTGTAGCCATAACACAAGTACTGTGATGCCTCAGGCCGTACCCTTAGTGTGTATCCATAACACAAGTACTGTGACACCTTAGGCCGTACCCTTAGTGTGTAGCCATAACACAAGTACTGTGATGCCTCAGGCTGTACCCTTAGTGTGTATCCATAACACAAGTACTGTGACACCTTAGGCCGTACCCTTAGTGTGTAGCCATAACACAAGTACTGTGACAAACGTACCCCGGTCTGTATCCATACAAGTTCTGTGACGCAGCAGGCCGTGCCCTTAGTGTGTTTTTAGTAGTTTGTTAAACTGCCATACTGTCTGCCACTGCAGTGCCACTCTGTTTCCTAGATGTGCCATGTTGGAAGCTGAACTGCCACATGTTTGTAACGCCCACTGCTTGAGATTAGCTTAGTCAGCCAGCTAGCTTGGTGCAACTTTTTGGCCTAAACTGGATGAAATCAATATTGTGAGCTGTGAGGTGGTCACAACTGACTGGAAATTAATGTTATTGATATTACTAATACTGTAGGAACAAAAACAGGCCCAAATTATGTGATTTCAGCTGTTTTTATGATTTTTTAGAAAACAAATACAGACCCCAAAACCAAAATACGCAAGGGTGGTTTTGGCAAATCCAAATCCAGATCCAAAATATGAAGGAGATACTGATCCAAAACCAAAACACGGGGGTCGGCGCACATCTCTATTGTAAACAATGCTATATTTGATCCGATGATCTAATGAAGTCTATTCAGGGCCAGTGCTACCATTAGGCAGCTTTAGGCAGCTGCCTAGGGGTGCCAGACACTGGAGGGCGCCACTGAGTCCACACAAAAAAATTAAGGTTTTCTCTTTCAGTCCCGGCCGGGACTACTGGTGATGACCAAGGCGGCTGCAGGAGCTCCCCCAGCCTCCAGAACTGCACTCTCACCAGTGGTGGTGGCTCCATCCCTCTCCTCCATTTATCTCTTTTCCTCCGGGTGCCAGCCTGTCTCTCAGGGTGAGTGTGTGTGTGTGTGTGTGTGTGTGTGTGTGTGTGTGTGTGTGTGTGTGTGTGTGTGTGTGTGTGTGTGTGTGTGTTATTGAGTGCTTGCTGGGTGAGTGTATGTGTGAGTTAATGAGTTCTGGCATGGTGAGTGTGTGTGTTAATGAGTGCTGAAAGGGTTAGTGTGAGGGGGTTAATGAGTGCTGTGAGAGTGTGGGGAGGGGTGAATGGGTGCTGACATATATTGGGGCACAGATGTGTGGCATAATACATTGGGGACACAACTGTATGGCATATGAAGTATTTGTGGCACATGTATTGGGAGTATTGTGTAGCATAATTCACAGCTATGTGGCATACAATAAATTTGGTAGACACAGCTGTGGGCATATGTATTGTGGGCACAAATGTGTCAGATTATACAGTGGGGGCACATGTGTGGTATATTAATTATTGAGGGCGCAAATGTGTGACAAATTATGTATTGGAGGCATTGATGTGTAGCATAATTATGAAGTGGGGATGCAGCTGGGTGGCATATAATGAATTTGTGGCACAGATGTGTGGCATATTATAAATTGGGGCAGTGTTATGAGGCACAGTGTGATTTTGGGGATCTGCTGTGTGGCATATTAGTTGGGGAATTTCTATATAGTATATTATGAATTTGGGAAACTACTGTGTGGCATTTTATAAATTGGGGTCACTAATGTGTAGCATATTATGAATTTGAGGGAGCAGGGGCAGTGGGCGAAATGTAGCCTAGGGTGCCCAGAAACCTTGCACCAACCCTGAGTCTATTGCTGTCTAAAGTTATGTTTGACATGCGATTTCAATGCATGTTTGCATTTTTTAAATCTCCGATTTGCCAATTCAGGGGGATATCGTAGAAAAAGCCCAAATTGACCAAAATTGACCCATAGTAAATTTACCACATGGAGTCTAATGAGCCCCCAGTCTTCACTAGTGACTCCCACAAGAAGATTTGGACAAGCTGCAACTTTCTACCATACCCTGAGATGTGGCATGCCAGTGACTGCTACAATAGATTGGTTGATCGGTACACAGACGGACTGTACAGAAGCCAAGTAGATCACCAGAAGAGGATTCAAGACAAAATGGGTCAGAACCAAACAGAAGAGAAAGAGAGCACCATCAGAAAACAGTACGAACAGCAGGAGCAAGCTAGGTCAAATAAACAGGAGGCCATCTGGATGCTGGATAGAGAAAGATACTGGAGACAAGGAATGCTGGAGCACAGGTAATAAGCCTAAAATTATTAGTATCACAATGTTGAGACGGTTCTGTTATGAGTATGTTCTTCCTCAGAAAGTACTTCCTCCAGTGTGCCCCACTTACAGATAAAGTCAGGGTCTCTGGTCCCCTTTGTCTGCCCTTCCCAGACACGGGGTCCTCAACTGTCCTTGTTATTATTGTATCGCATTCTGTCGTATCATTATTTCACTGTTTTTTTATATTTTATATTGTATTGTTTATTCAATTGTATTCTCTTTGTGCAGTGCTTGGGACACTTTGTGGTGCCTTACAAATACTACTACGACTAATAATAATAATAATAATAATAATACAAAAAGCAAATGCTATTAAAAATTAGAAGCTAGAGCAGCTTTCCAACTTTGATCTTTTAAAAACTTCCTTCCTTGAAATGCAAATTTACCTCACTACAAAGATGATCGGATCATCAAGGATTGCCGTAAAGGTTGTGAGATGACAGCCATCCTTGATTTTAGCAGAGAGGCCTTGCTAAAAGGCAGCAAACAAAGCTCTTTGCTCCAGCACATCTAGGCTAGAGCTCTGATTTGTACAGCAATATCACCTACATCAGGCTTTGCCAGTGGGCAGAGAGCTGCCAAATGTAGAAAACACCGCACAAGTTCATCAAGACCTCACATGATGCTAAAATATAAAGAGAACTATTGATCATAATTATTTTCTCCACACAAAGACCAGACTAGGGCCTGATTGGATAATAATGAAATGATGAAGCTTACTTTAGCCATTTCAGAGATTAAATTACACGGTTGAGTACATAGTGTATTGCACTGATTGATGGAGCCCCTACAGGCCTATGGTTCTCCATTATAACAAGATTGCAGTGAAATACACAGTTTAGACATAACATGTACCAGGATAGGAATTACAGGTACAGAAGCTGGAGTAGCACTAGGACTGGAAATTCTAGGAATAGGGGCCACAGTCTGAGGCAAATCTATACTGCAGGAAATGCCTTATAGAAAATGTATAATCTGGGCCTGTTTATATGTCTTCTTTTCTACATGGTTGGAGAGGTCCTGTAAAGTACTGACTGGTAATGGAATAGGTGGGTTCCATGGCGTGAGTAACCTTTCCCAAGAATTCCGGATATGGATCCAGTATGTCACTAGTGATTGGAGCTTCTACTGTAAGTCCAAGGCCCAGAGTCTGATAGAAACCACAGGTTGTGTCTCCAAGGCTGGTCCCATTAATGACTGCTGTCAGACAGAAGGATGATAGCTACAGGCCGAGGTCATTGCTGGTGAACTCAATCTATGGTCAGTAGCTGGCAGCACAAGTATTAAACAGAATAACAAGGCAGAAAGTATGAAGAATGGAGTATTTCTTATTACTTCACTACAAAGCCGCAGGTAACTATTCTCACACACACCCTGAAGAAGTCTACACACAGAAAAATGCATCAGGGCTCTGCTGGGACATATTTGGGATACCTGCTGACTACACTTTGGGCCAGGATTACTACCCTTCGGTGTAAACACAAGTGTCTCAGATAAGCTGTTTTTTAATCATTTTCATTACCTTTTTCCTAATATTAAAATAAGTTGTTTAAAATGTTACATTATGGTGATTATATGTTGAAAATCGTTAAGGACTTTATATTATGGTCCCTGGTGAAAGTAATGGTTGGAATATCTTGGATCCACATGCAAACATTTTGATGAGCTTTATTTGAATATTTTATGAGGTACACAGCTATATTGATTTGAATACATTCTCCTCACTGGATATACGACACTACGGGGGGAATCCAATTTGGCCATGGGGTTTTGCTATTCAATTAGTGGACTGAAAATCACTGATCCCTATAGAAATCAATGAGCAATTTTTCTTGCACCTCCAGAGCAAGTCTGATTTTTCCTAACATCGTTAATCTTAGGAAAAATCAGCGGGACTTGCTCTGGGACCCCGGCGGCAACCACCCACCCCACCCCCCCCCAAGGTCTAATTAGTCAATTAGAAGTTTCCAATTAGCTTAATTAGTCCTTAATTACTCACCTCCCGAAGCAGTGTCTTCTGCGTCCAACATCGGGAGCCGGGTCTTCTGCAGCAGGGTGAGTGTGTGAGTGTATGTAAGTGTGTATGATTGAGTGTGTATGTCCGTGAGTGTGTGTGAGTGAGCCCTGGTGTGTGTCACCCCTCCTCCATGTGAGTGTATACCTCCCTGTACCCCTGTAGCCGGTGCTGGGGGAGCTACATCTCTCAGCAGCCCCCTCCCCAGTGACAAGATGGAGGGGAGGCCACCGGGAGCCGTGGAGATCACCTTTTTACGCGCCACAGGGTTTTCAGCTTTGAAAACCCTGCAACCACTTTTTTTAATTGGATACTGTGGGTTTCAGGAGGGCGCATACCCGCGCAATTGTTTTTTACCTCGCTCCCAATTGAATCTAGTTATATGGGGCAGATGTATCAAGCAGTGAAAAGTTGCACTTATATACCAATCAGCATTGAGGTAGCATTTATTAAGTAAATTCTATAAAATGATTGGTAGAAGCTGATTGTTTGCTAAAGGCGGCTTCTACATTGGTCCACTTCTTCACTTTTTTCACTACTTGATACATCAGCCCCTATATCCCTTTTATTTTCTCGGGGGGTACAACTCTCCGGATAGAGGAACATCACTGAAATTCAGACCACTGACTTTGATGAGCACTTTATTTTCTTCTTTCTAGTAGGCACATACTGTATGTATTTATATTAATCTCTATAGATACATATGCTGCTGCTCCCCCTCTACACTCTATGTAAGGTTTACGTGTCAGACCTCTGGTAAGAATAGAGAGGATAACGATGAGATGGGTGTCAGTTGGCATACAGTATGTACTTGTTTTTACCTGAACTTGCATACTCTCCTGAAAGGTGGGGGAGACTCACGATTTTCCGGGTAGTTCCCCACACCCCTGGATCTCCCACATCCCGCCCACTTCCTAGTGGCGGGCAGGATTATGAGATAATACTTAGCATCTCCTGTCCATAGGGAGGCGACGGTGCTAAAATTATGCATTTCGCATTAGTTTAGCTCTTCCCCCTCCCCAAAGACCTGAGAATTGCGACAGTTTGCCGTGACGGGGTAGGGCCTAATGGCGTGAGAGTCCGTTACCGCCCCTAAAGTGGTATGCTACATCTCTTCTCTGAGCTTCTCCCAGATAGGAGACTTTAAAAGTATGTTTTTACTGGGCATACTCAGGGCCTGATTCAGCAAGGTTCGCAATTCTGCTTATAGGCACGTAATGCAGTTGCTAATATCAGCGGTGATATGTAAATGTATGCATTCGCAATGCAATCTCAGCCTAACATGAGGACGCCCACTTCCCCTTACTCACATCCGTATACTTTGGCAACATAGCGAAACAATCAGTAACACTGAGTAACATCGGACCCATAGGCACAGGTAAGGCAGGTCAGAGCTCACTCAGGAATTGCTAACTTCAGTGACCGCTATGAGGCCTCATGCTGCGTATGGTATTGCAGTTGCTAATTTGTGCATGCCCCTGCAACGCCGACCCCAACGCACTTGCATATCTGCGTTTGCCCGACCACCCCCCCATCACCACCCTCAAATGGCACTTCCTGTCAATCACTCTGCAATGGGTTTGTATACACACTGTGATCTCATTCCCAATGGCTAGTTGGCGCACGCACACTGCGATGCATACGCAGATCATGAAAATCGACCGACTGCGAGCATCTTAGCACTTGCGATCCTTGCTGAATCAAGCCCTCAGTACACAAAGGGCTCAATCCGAATAGGAGCATAGGGGGTAAGTTGCTGTTGTAATGGCATACAGTTTGCCCCCCTCACGGACCAATCTCACCCTGGACTCGCACATTGTTGCTGGCAGCCCATACAGCCAAACTTACTTGTTTGTAGTAATTCACTCCTAATTTTTTACCCCAAAAACTGTATTTGCCCTTCCCTATATACAGGCTTGCCGACATTTAGCTCCCTCCTTCCGGGAGGGAGTTGTCGGGCTTACAGGGCTGGGGGCGTGACGCAGCCAAAGGGGGCGGGCCCGGCACATGATGCGGCATTGGGGAGGAGCATGGGGCGTGACAGCGCGATCGCGTCATCGTGGCTCAGCCCCCTCTTCACAATGCCGTGATTAATGGCATTGTGCAGCCGAGGGCGGAGCCACGATGACACGATTCAGCGTGAATCGCGTCACCGTCCCCCCTGATGCCGGGATTTTTACTTAAAACTGACACATCGCCGGGGCCGGGAGGATTGCCTGCCTTCCCGGTAGGTCGGGAGCGGCACCCGAGTTTCGGGAGGGTAGGCAAGTATGCCTATATATGAGCTCCACAATGCCCTCTTCTTCCAACATAAAAAATGAAGTGTACTTTAGGAAAAGCTAAAAAAGGATGACCATTACAAATAGAAGTTAGAGAATGTGTCATTGCCTTAGGCATTTCACAGCTCCATTTCCTGTTTCTGGGTTTATTAAATATCAGCAACTCATATGTTCAGTAAGAACGACTGTAGCTCACTTAATAATCTAATTAGACAATGAAAAATATCTTTGCACTCTTGAGAGCTCTTTCTTTGGTAACCTGTGTATATCACATTACATTTGTGCCTGAAGTAGTGTAAAATGTCATAGTGATTTAATATGGAAGATACATGAAAACAACCAGACATTTAATTTTCTTGTAATCAATGGAAACAAATTTAGATCCGACAAGCAATAGATCCACTAGTTGTGGCTAATACTGGCCGAAAACATTACTGTAACCAAAGAACATTACAACATTAAGGGCTCGTTCACACTAGGAACTGGGAAAATGGGTAATAATAATGCTAATGTGCCCTTTGTTAGGTGTTTTACTAATGTGTTTTTAAAGTGTCTTCCATGTGCTTAATATGCTCCATACTTTAGCTAAAACAATGTATTAAAACATGCAATGTGCAAATAGTACCCATGATTCTTATTTGGCCTATTGTAATACATTGCATGCATTTATTAAGGTGTGACAATTAAAAGAAGAAAACCATACACATTAGCTAACAATTCAGTGCTAATATTGTTTCCTCTATTATTCCATAATGTTCCTGCCTTTATCTATAATTTTCTGCGTACGCCGTGCAGTACCACTCCTGTGAGTTTGAAATAAAATCACCAAAACATTTATTATACTTGATATTATACAAGGCTATCTGGCTAATCAAAAATGATTGTGACTATGGGCCTGATTCAGCAAGGATCGCAGTTGCTAATACGCACGCAATCGGCCGATTGTTGCGTTCTGTGCATGCATATACATCGCAGTGCGCGTGCGCGAACTAGCTATTGCGATCGGGACCCCTCGCAGAGTGATTGGCAGGAAGCACCATTTGTTGGTGGTGACGAGGGGGTGGTCGGGGAAACGCAAGTGCGTTCACACGCCGTTGCAGGGGCGTGCATAAATTAGCCACTGTGATGCCCTGCGCAGTGTGAGGTCTCATAGCATGCGTAGTGGTTAGCAATTTCTGAGTAAGGTCAGGGCTTGTGGAAGTGTGCGTGAGGCTGTGATGATACTCGATTGTACCAATGGTTTTGCTATTCTGCTAAACAGTACGGATGTGTGTAAGGTAAAGTGGGCGTCCTTATGTTGTGCTGAGTTTGCATTGCAATCGCAGTGGATTAGCTTGCTATCGCAGTTGAACTACGTGTACGCAGTATTGCGATCCGTAGCGAATCAGGCCCTATGTTAACTTTATCCACACTTCTGACATTATCCATAACATAACATTAGCCATAATATGACATTATCCACGCTTCTGACATCTTATCCATAATATGACATAAGCCCAGTGGTTCCCAAACTGTGCGCCACGGCCCCCTGGGGTGCCTCGTGACACTTGCGGGGGTGCCTCAATAGCTAGTTGGTGGTCCAGCACCAAATCAAATTCTTTATAGTCAGTGTAATGTAAATATGTGGACACACAGAAGCACAAACCTGTCCACCACCACATAACTGATTAACTGACCCTAAGGATGACAGGTAGCACAATTTACTTTACTACTTCACTACATTTTTTTCTGAATTTCTCAATAACAAATTATGGCTTAGGGCTGCCGTGAAAACAATTCTGATACACTAGGGCGCCATGATTCAAATAAGTTTGGGAACCACTGACTTAGCCAATTGAAGAGCATGTAAACTGTAATATGTGATGTATTTTCTTACTCTGTAAAGGTTACATTGGCTGTCCCTCGCATGTGTGATTCTGGATGGTACATTTTATCATCAATAAAAGCATATACTGGTCTGTTTTCCATCTGTTAAAAAACAAAGGGATGGTAATTTTGGAAAGTGCTGCCATACACATTGTAACATAAACCAAAAGTTAAAGGGAAAAACATGGTAAAAGTTAAGAGAAATATAAATGTCATATTTACATTCAGTACAGTATTACCAAAGTATTACCAAGATTCCAATGTTTACAAAGTTGAGTGATTTTCATTAAACCGCGCAAGCGTCTAAGTTACACAGCGCTTGCATCAAGGTACATTACTCGCAGCAACAATTTATTTGCAGTGTGATTGACAGCCAAAGTTCATTTGAGGGAGGTAACGGGGAGTGGCAGAACACAGATGTGTTGCGATCTTTTCAGGTACGTGTCTCACCCTGCGATCTAGTACACAAGGAATATGGTTCCGGCATCTCACCCTGCAAGCTTGTACACAAGGAATATGGTTCCGGCGTCTCACCCTGCGATCTTGTACACAAGGAATATGGCTCTGGCATCCCACACTGCGATCTAGCACACACGGAATATGGTTCCGGCGTCTCACCCTGCGATCTTGTACACAAGGAATATGGCTCCGGTATCTCACACTGCGATCTAGTACACACGGAATATGGTTCCAGCATCTCACCCTGTGATCTTGTACACAAGGAATATAGCTACGGCATCTCACTCGGCGATCTAGTACACAAGGAATATGGTTCCGGCATCCCACACTGCGATCTTGTACACAAGTAATATGGCTCCGGTATCTCACACTGCAATCTAGTACACACGGAATATGGTTCCGGCGTCTCACCCTGCGATCTAGTACACAAGGAATATGGCTCTGGTATCTCACACTGCGATCTAGTACACAAGTAATATGGCTCCAGCATCTCACTCTGCGATCTAGTACACAAGGAATATGGTTCCGGCCTCTCATCCTGCGATCTTGTACACAAGGAATATGGCTCTGGTATCTCACACTGTGATCTAGTACACACGGAATATGGTTCCGGCGTCTCACCCTGCGATCTTGTACACAAGGAATATGGCTCTGGTATCTCACACTGCGATCTTGTACACAAGGAATATGGCTCCAGCATCTCACTCTGCGATCTAGTACACAAGGAATATGGTTCCGGCGTCTCACCCTGCGATCTTGTACACAAGGAATATGGTTCCGGCGTCTCACCCTGTGATCTTGTACACAAGGAATATGGCTCCGGTATCTCACACTGCGATCTAGTACACAAGGAATATGTCTAGCTTACTTAACTTAAACTAATAAATAACGACACTCACAACAAGAGCTTGGCTAAAAGGTCACAGCTTGTATTTATTTATAATTAATTAATTAATTAACCTAACCAGGGTGGCAAAGAGACGCTGCAGGCTCAGTTCTAGTTTTTACTTTGCTCAAATACTCGGGGAACCATTCCTACTGGAAGCCGCTCTCTGCTAATAGCAGCCTGGGCTTGCAGTCCCAGGGGGAGGAGACACCTCCCCCTGGGGCTGCATGATGTGTATGTGACTGTCATGCAGAGCTTCCAAAGGGAAGCCACTGCCAGTCACAATGTAGCCAGTGCAGTCATGGACTGCAACTGGCTCACTGAGATGGTGGATTTTTCTGGGGTGGCTTGAGACCTGCAGCCCCTAGGTAAAATCCGCCACTGCTTATTACCCCAAAAATATTTAAATAAACCTTATTTGATAACATTTCTGCAAGCTGAAATTACACTGTTGCATCTATGGGAACATACTGACCCCCAGCTGAAATGGTCTAATAAGTCACTCTCTTCTCCAGAGAATCATTATGTTGCCATCTGTAGGTCCTGTATTGTGCACACAGTCTAGGGGCCTATGAACACAAAGGCCTATAGAAAGCTACAAGCTCTCTTCTATTGGTTGGTGCAGTCACCCATTCCTGTTTTGCAGTCAATTTATGGCCTGATTGGCCTGTGAGGGCCCTGAACATAGCCCATAATCCTGGCCTGCAGCACTGGTGGCTGACATTATTCCACTCTCCCTAGGGGGCCCATTTAGTAATGATTGCATTTTGAAATGCGATCAGGGCATGCAATACCGCCCATGATCGCATTGCAAAATGCGATCATAGCGGCCGAATGTATTAACCGGCACATGCAGGGTGAGCCCGTTCCTGCGATGTGGCCGGAGGCTGCTGCGCATGCGCAGTCCCGCTGGAAAATCCCTCCGCCGGCTGATATGCGGTAAGTCCCCATAGGCTACAGCGGCTAACGCTATCTTCAGATGGCGTTAGCTGCTGGTGCCAATATCGGGAATGCGATTGATACATTTGGCAGCATCACATCCCTCATAGAAACTTATGGGAGAGGCAGCTGCCAGCGGCAGATACCTGCTGCGGTCCCTCCTTCATACATCCGGGGGATACTTAGTATTTGAGGTAAACCCCCGAAAACAGGTGTTTTCGGGGAATTTGCCTCAAATTCCCTTTGATAAATGGGCCCCTAGGTCTGAAATGGCCACTCCTACCAGCTTGTATTCTCCCTCATAGTGGTCCTGCTCCATTGCAAACTACTATGAAAATAATTATAGATTTGTACTTTTCTTGCATTAACCAAAAATGATTATGTTATCTAAATCATGTTGTCCAAGCTATCCTGTTAGACATTAGTTACTAGCATAGATAATAGCTTATACTGTGTCCTACTTTTACCAGAGCTTAAGAATCATGGGCCCTATTCAGACCCGGATGCTAAGAAGCGTTGGCTCGTAGCTGCCGATGGCTCGCATTGTGCGCATGCATAAGCATCGCAGTGCGCGTGCACGAACCACTATGAAAGATCGGGATGGGTTTGCTCGCCGAGCATAGATAGCTCACCAGAGTGAGTGACAGGAGAGGTCGTTTGTGGGTGGTAACAGGGGCTGGGCACTAGAAACTGGGGAGTGTAGATGTGAACACAGGCATGCCTGACAGAAATAATGCAGCTTCAGAGGCGTGCATAATTCAGGCAGCATCATAGTACACGTCACCTGGTTGTATTTCACACTGAAGTGATCGCAGTGCTTGAGGTAGGGTATAGTCTACTTCAAACGCTGCATTTGCTTCCGATGGTACCCGATGTACCGATGGTTGCATACACTTCCTGGAGATGACATGCGCTAGTGGGTGTCAAAAGAAAGGCTGGTGGGTGTCTCTGCATACACAAAGCGATCGTATGGCAAGACATAGTGGGCGTGTCCTTATGCCTTGCCGTGCACTCGCCTGCCATGCCGTCATACAGCTGAATTTGCATATGCTGGGAACGAGCGTTCCGGGTCTGAATCGAGCCCCATGTTCTCAAATCCTCTCTGCAGCCAGTGGCATAACTAGGAAGGTGCGGGCCGCACCAGGTGACAACATCCGAGGAAGTGACACCAAAATAGCAGAGCTACTCTACTATTTTAGTGTTACCCCCTCGGGTGGTTTTACTAAGCTGCAGTAATATCACATGCGCGCTTCATCCACATTGTGCCCGGAGAGGCTGGGGGCTCCCCAGCAGCTCCCGGAATGCTGGGCATGCCTTCCGTTGACGACAATGAGGTTGTGACACACGGTCATGTTCCAAAGTGTCAGAAAAAAGGGGACGTGACTTCTCTGGCCTTGCCCCCTTTCGTGAGTGCCTTTGGCACATGCAAGGAGTCCAGAGAAGGGGGTGACAGGGTGAGTAGGCGCACTGGCAGAGACACAAACCATAGTCACCCCACTGTCTGCAGTATACAGTGGTATGTACTTAATGAGTGTTCCCTTAGAACACCATTATATTTTACTAAGCAATTAAGAATGCTTCTAAATACTACAGGCTATATAAAAGTGCTGCAAAATGAAGTCAATGCTTGTTAGAAAGTATGATAGTACATACCCATTCTATATATACTGGCAGTGCTATTTTTCAGCAGGAACTCAGGGCTTGATTCAGAGCCGGACGCTCTGACCAGAGCGCTCGCTCTGAATCAGGGCCCTCCTACCTAAACTTGGAGTGGCCTCTTGGACGCTCGCATAGCTGTGGGTTACCACCCAGAGCTTATGCGAGCGTCCATGATGATGGTCGCGATGGTCAAGACCATCGCGACCATCGGGCTTACGACAAGACCCTGTGGTAGGGTCTCGGTGACCGCAAGCCCTGGAGTGATTTTGGCTCTATCAGAGCCAAAATCACTCCCACTGACATCACTAGTGATGTCAGTGGGGCCGGACCCAGACGGTAGGCGTTCCCATGGGAACGCCTCCGTCTGGCAGCCACGCCCACCAAAGGGGACGTGCTGTCAATCAACATCGACAGCACGCCCCCTTTGGTGCGAGACCTGGAGCGACGGCTTCCCCGTCGCTCCCCGGGTCTCGCGCATGCACACGACGGAGCTCCCTCCGTCGTGCGCATGCGCACTAGGGCACCATCGACCCGCTTGCGAGCGCTCAGCGCTCGCGAGCGGGTCTGAATCAAGCCCTCAGTGCCTATACCTCTCATTAACTATGACGTAATGTCCTGTGCCAAAATGTATTTTCCATAAGATAAGTCTTATTTTAAAGTCCCTTTTGAGTGCTTTATTTTCTAAATACTATATATGTGTATATACTGTATGTATATATATATATATATATATATATATTATATATATATACATACAGTATATATTACATATATATATATATATATATATATATATATATATATATATATATTGTTTTTCTATAGCTCCACCCCATGTAGCTCCACTCGCAGTTCCTGAACATATTTTCCAGAACAATAGCCCTGTGTGTACTGGTGTTTATGACCCACACTCTCTCTCTATCCAAGAGGAACACAATCACCACTGATTCCCTGCCTCAGGTTTGGGCATGTAAATGGGAACCAGGTTAGAGACAAGATGGCTATCCAACACAACAAACAAACTGTTTAAAATCACTAAAAATTGTTATGACAAATGACCATTTCATTTTTTTTTCCCATAGAAATGTCTTTGGTTAAAGAACTCAAATTTATAACTGGCTTCCTGGAGCTTTTGCAATCTAAGGAGGGTCGCCTGTCGTGACTATGCCAACAAGTCCAAAAAACTATTGGCATTGGAGGAGTTGGTCCAATATAGCAGTCGACGCAACAGTTAAATGGGTAACGAGTAAGATACAGAATCTCAGGACAGTTTTTGTGAAAGAGCGGAAGAAGGTGGAAGAGTCCAAAAGATCTGGAGCCTCCACTGATGATGTGTACCACCCCACCTTGTGGTATTACAATTTGATTTCCTTTCTTCTTGAGCAAGAACCTCAGCAAGGGTTGGTTGTCCTGATGGCCGAGTGAGAGGGAGAAGAGGAGGCGGCTGAAGTTGTCAGCGTGGCGTCCGAGGAAGGTTTGGTAAGTAGAGACACAGTGCATACACACTCCTCCCTCACTTGTTTTGCCCGTGCAGTCCCTGTGTTTTGCAGTCCAGGTATTGTCACGAACGACAACTGGCCAATCTCTTCAGGGTGGTCAGGGTCATTTGGCATAGCTGTGCCAGATGCCCTTTGTTGGGTTGTTCTGTGCTGTAGAAAGTTATGCAGGACCAACACACCAAGATGACCCAGTCTATTTTGTCCACACGCAGGTTTATGAGGTGTGGAAAATGCGGATGCAGTTACTGAGAATTCCAAACACATTTTCCACAATACAGCGTTCCCTGGAAAGCCTGTAATTGTAGATCCGCTTCTCTCTGGTCAGGCCCCTTTGCGCATATGGCTACATGATATTCTCGTGTAATGCGAAAGCCTCATCAGCCACAAAGGCAAAGTTTAGGCCGTGCTTTGTTTCCTCCACTGTCAGCAAGTTGAGGGTCTTGGAGGTGAGCCTCTGGTAGAATGCTGTCTGTTTGAACGACCCACCATCGGGAAGCACGGTCATTCTTGCCAAAATCCACATACACAAATTTGTAATTGGCATTCACCACCACCATGAGAACGATGCTGAAGTACCCCTCATAGTTATAATAGTAGGATCCGCTGTTGGCAGGTGGGGTGATGCGGATATGTTTCCCATCGATGGCTCCCCCGCAGTTAGGGAAATTTCAAAGCCATCCAAATTCTTCAGCGATGGTTTTCCACTCATCCACAGTTGTAGGAAACTAGAAAAAGATTAAAATATTGGTTAAATCATGAACATTAATTGTTTGATTATTTTTCTCTACAGGCTCCCACCCAAGAACTGGATTTGGCGGGGACTCCTGACTTGAGTCTGATTGGAGAAAGTGAGGGGGATGTTTTTTCTTTCCCCATGTCCACCAGCAACTGCTACTACCCAGAAAAAAGGCATCAACAGACGACTTCTTAAGGCAGGTTGAAGAGGTCTTAAGAAGGCCTCCCGACAACTATGATCACCTTACTTCCCATATAAACAGCTCCATGAGGCAGATGAGGCCTGAAATGCAGCTTAAATTTCAACATCTGCTGTATGATTTGGTGATCAGTGGGCTAAGAAATAATTTGTCTCCAGCCACCTACATCAGCTGACCCTTATCCCTACCCACGTGCCCTTCCCGCCTCTGTGATGCCTCCAACCCAGTCACAGCCTACTCCCCCACCCACTAACCCGTCTACCTCAAGCCAGGCTATTTATAGCGCCCTTTTGGAATCTGAGGAGATTCCTGGGTTTTACAACCTTTAACAGTTTTATTTTATGTTTTTATACAATTATCAACAAGTTTTACTTTTGAAGTGGTGATGACACTGATTGGACACGGTCACTAAACACATGGCGTAAGGACAGATTGTTGGAAGCCGGGGCCACAATCTGTACTTGCGCCATGTGTTTCTTTGCCTATTCAATCTGGCGTCTCACCCACTATATGTCATAGAGCAGCATAGCTATTGAGACTGATAAAACTTGTTTTTACATTATAAATGCATACACATTAACAAAAAAGCATTTTCAGAGTTGTTTTTTCCATGTTTGGAATGCCAATTTTATAGTGTTGTCATAAAGACAGTTTTATTACATGCAGACATGTTGGCAGCAAATTTTACAAGGTTTTAAAGTGTTTTTTACACTTGTTTTCTACATTTCCTAAAAATAAAAAAATAAAAACTAACTTTTTTTCTTTCTAAAGAAATAAATGTGTAGTATGTTTTTTCTTACCTTGCAAAACTGGTACTGCAGAATTTTGACAATAGCCTTGCAGGTCTCCGGGATGATGATGCCCAAAGCCTGAGGGGAGATGAGGGACCCAAACTTCAGGTCAGCCAGGGACCTTCCTGTAGCCAGGTACCTCAAGGTAGCCACCAGCCTCTCCTCAGTAGGGATGGCCCTCCACAGCTCAGTATTCTGCCTCTGGATATAGGGGGTCACCAGATGCAGCAACTCCTGGATGGTGGTGTCATGCATGAGCAGGAAGTTGCGGTAGTCGTCCGGAATGTTCTCCCAAATCTCCATCAGCAGGGACATGTGAGAGCGAGTATCCCTCTGCAACAGCAGCCACTCCTTCATCCATAATGAATCTCCTCCTTTGCTGGGCCCTCTCCTTCACCACCTTAGCCCCAGCATAGGCCATCAAAACTCTATAGCGATAAGGATCCATCACCACAGAATACAGGATAGAATGTAGTACAGAACACACTTTGTTAAAGGCTAGCCAAAAACAAAGCAGAGCACAATAGCGGTGTACAGCATTCAGCATGTATAAACCAAGCCTCACTAGTCACAGAGTGTGCACAGAGCTAAAATGGTGCCTGCTTTATATACCCCCTAGATAGGCTCGCCCGTTATTTACATTTTGCTGAAACCTTCAAGATCATCATCAGGTGTTTGGTAATCTAATGATATATCGTGCACGATATAATGATTTGCAAATCGTTAACGACGCATGATAGATCGTTAGATCGTTTGTCAGATTGGACACTTTTGAGCACCATATTGTGTCATGGAATGCCGAGGAGTTGCCGGGGAGAGTTCAAGGGAAATCGCTCACGATATCGCATCGTGAGCACATAGTCTAGTGTGTACGCACCTTAAGGTTTAACTACAGTATGCCACCAAGTGCAATAATGTAGCTTCAGTAATGTAAATAAAACTAACAGTGTTTGTCTGCCAGCCTTGGTCTTAAGGCGGGTATCCACATAAAGATATACAAACGGGAGCACGATTACGACATTGCTATCGTGCTCTCGTTTGTATATCTAGTGATGTGCCTAGACTGTACGTTCACTCGTTCAGTCCAGGCACATCCCTCATCCCCGCACATGCTGAACCTGACGAGATCGTCAGGTTGACCAGCATGTACAGGCGATGTCAGATGTCGGAAGCGACCAGCGGGCACGCACATCGCTGGTCGCTTCCGACCAAAACATGCACGATGCATGCGCGATTTGCAAGCGATTGCACGATAACGTCGTCGTTATCGTGCAATCGCCTGGTTAAATAGCTAAGTGGATACCCCCCTTTACTGTAGTGAAGGGAGGAGGTGGTATTGGCCTACAGTTCTATCTTTTTAAACAAATTTATTACATGTTGGATTAATTCTCAAGCTCAAGAGTCATAAGACAACTTTAATATATGGTTTTTAAATTAAATTATTATCAATCTCAATATATTAATTAAGCAAAAATTACATGTGATTCAGTTGCAAATAAAGTATTATAGGCAATGTCACGAATTTATCTCCAGGTATGATAAGTACACAAAATGTAATAAAGAAGATATAAATAGTGTTGATCCTGTACTCACGTTGTTTATTGAGATATGTGGAGTAGATGGAAGAGGTAAAATACTCCTAAACATTGGTGAAGGATTTGGTGTATCTTATAAGGAAAAAGTCAAAGAATACCAGATTATTACATGAACTTGTAAAATAGTAAAAAATAATAATTATGGTACCACTATAACTGAGGTAATCAAAAAAGGTATGAAGACTAATCACAAAAAAGTTCCTCCTTAGAAAATACTGTACATAACCAAACAAAGGGACTGGTAAAGAGTGAGCACTATGGCATACGTGTGGCATATCTTACGTGTTCAGAATGTGAACGCACACAAATACGCAATTTCAAAATGGAAAGCATTGTGCGCATCCGAACACTTATGATCAGAAAGGTGAACTGGGCATGTGAAGGGGTGTTTCTACTAGGGGTGTGCACCGGCCACTTTTCGTGTTTTGTGTTTTGGTTTTGGATCTGGATCGATCTTCGTGTTTTGGATCTGGATTGGTTTTGCCAAAACCACCCTTCCGTGTTTTGGGTTCTGGGTTTTGTGTTTTGGATCTGTATTTTTTTTAAAAAAAGCATAAAAACAGCTAAAATCACAGAATTAGTAGGTTTTTCTGCCCCTATGCTATTATTAACCTCAATAACCTTAATTTCCACTCATTTCCAGTCTATTCTGAACACCTCACACCTCACAATAGTGTTTTTATGTCCAAAAGGTTGCACCGAGGTAGCTGGATGACTATGCTAAGCGACACGAGTGGGCGGCACAAACACGTGACCCATCTAGGCGTGATACTGCAGTGGCAGACAGGATGGCAGTTTGAAAAACTAGGCCCCAAACTGTACATAGTGCAAAGAAAAAAAAGAGGTGCAAGATGGAATTGTCCTTGGGCCCTCCCACCCACCCTTATGTTGTATAAACAGGACATGCACACTTTAACAAACCAATCATTTCAGCGCCAGGGTCTGCCACACAACTGTGGCTGAAATGATTGGTTCGTTTGGGCCCCCACAAAACAAGCTGGCAATTAATGTGTCCCTGCACAAACTGGCTCTACGGAGGCAAGATGTCATCCTCATCCTCCTCATCCACCGATTCCTCACCCTCTTCAGTGTGTACATCCTCATCCTCACAAAGTATTAACTCGTCCCCACTTGAATCCACCACCACAGGTCCCTCTGTACGTTCTGGAGGCTGGTCTCCCTGGAAGAGCTGATAATTCATTTTGATGATCATCATCTTCTCCACATTCTGTGGAAGCAACCTCCTACGCCTTTCGCTGACAAGGTTCCCGGCTGCACTAAACACTCTTTCGGAGTACACACTGGAGGGGGGGCAACTCAGGTAAAATAGAGCCAGTTTGTACAGGGGCCTCCAAATTGCCTCTTTTTCCTGCCAGTACAGGTATGGACTGTCTGACATGCCTACTTGGATGCTGTCATCGATGTAATCCTCCACCATTCTGTCAATGGTGACAGTATAATATGCAGTGACAGTAGACATGTCAGAAATTGTTGCCAGGTCCTTCAGTCCGGACCAGATGTCCAAACTTGGTCCTGCCTGCCCTGCATCACCGCCAGCGGGTTGCTTAGGATACCTAAGTTTTTTCCTGGCAGCCCCAGTTGCGGGAGAAAATGAAGACGGAGCTGTTGACGTGTCATGTTCCGCTTCAGCTGACAGTGTGTTCACCAGCAGGTCTTTGCACCTCTGCAGGCTTGTGTCGGCCGGAAAGAGAGACACCACATAGGCTTTAAACCTAGGATCGAGCACGGTGGCCAAAATGTAGTGGTCTGATTTCAACAGATTGACCACCCTGGAATCCTGGCAAAGCGAATGAAGGGCTTCATCCACAAGTCCCACATGCCGAGCGTAATCGCTCCGTCTTAGCTCCTCCTTCACTTTCTCCAGCTGCTTCTGCAAAAGCCTGATGAGGGGAATGACCTGACTCAAGCTGGCAGTGTCTGAACTGACTTCACGTGTGGCAAGTTCGAAGGGCTGGAGAACCTTGCACAACACGGAAATCATTCTCCACTGCGCTTGAGTCAGGTGCATACCCCCTCCTTTGCCTATGTCATAGGTGGATGTATAGGCTTGAATGGCCTTTTGCTGCTCCTCCATCCTCTGAAGCATATAGAGGGTTGAGTTCCACCGCGTCACAACCTCTTGCTTCAGGTGATGGCGGGGCAGGTTCAAGAGTGTTTGCTGGCGCTCCAGTCTTCGGCACGCAGTCGCTGAATGGCGAAAGTGGCCTGAAATTTTTCGGGCCACCCAAAGCGTCTCCTGCACGCCCCTGTCGCTTTTCAGAAAATTCTGCACCACCAAGTTTATTGTGTGAGCAAAACATGGGACGTGCTGGAATTTGCCCAGATGTAATGCCCGCACAATATTGGTGGCGTTGTCAGATATCACAAATCCCCAGGAGAGTCTAAGTGGGGTAAGCCACTGGGCGATGATTTCCCTCAGTTTCTCTAAGAGGTTGTCGGCGGTGTGCCTCTTACTGAAACCGGTGATACACAGCCTAGCCTGCCTTGGAACGAGCTGGCGTTTCTCAGATGCTGCGACTGGTGACGCTGCTGCTGTTGCTGCGTAAGGTGATTCATCTACCCAGTGGGCTGTCACAGTCATATAGTCCTTAGTCTGCCCTGTTCCACTTGTCCACATGTCCGTGGTTAAGTGGACATTGGGTACAACGGCATTTTTCAGGACACTGAGGACACTTTTTCTGACGTTTCTGTACAGTCTCGGTATCGCCTGCCTAGTGAAGTGGAATCTAGACGGGATTTGGAACCGGGGACACACTACCTCCAGCAATTGTCTAAATCCCACTGCACTAATGGCGGATACCGGACACACGTCTAACACCAACATAGCAGTCAAGGCCTCAGTTATACGTTTTGCTTCAGGATGACTGCTGTCGTACTTCATCCTCCTCGCTAAGGACTGTTGGAGGGTCAATTGTTTAGTTAAAGTAGTGGTGTTCCTACTTCCTCTCTGGGATGATGAACGACTCCCAGCAGCAGCAACAGCAGCAGCGGCAGCAGGAGGCGTAGCAATGCAGGATCCTCCGGAGGAATCCGGGATAGGAGAGTCAGTCATGCCAGTGACATGGCCTACAGGACTACTTCCGATCCTGACTAAGGAGGAAATTGACGAGGAGGGAGTTGACGGTGTGGTTTGCAGGCGCTTGGATACAACAGGACAACGGGATTTAGGTGTCCCTGGACTGCTTACGGTCTTAGCCAAAGTTTCTGAACTTGACAGTAACTTATTATGAACGCGCTGCAGGTGCCGTATAAGGGAGGATGTTCCTAGGTGGTTAACGTCCCTACCCCTACTTATTCCACCTTTATATAAGGTACATATGGCAAGACAGTTGTTGTCCGGATTTGGATAGAAATATTGCCAGACCAAAGAGGTGGAATGTTTGGTCTTCTGCCCAGGCATGACCGTGATGGGCTTTTTCATCCCACGGACAACAACTGTCTCCCCCGGAGCCTGATTTAAACAAACCACATCACCATCAGAATCCTCCTCGCCAACTTCCTCCTCAGCGCCAGCTACACCAGTATCCTCATCCTGTTGTACTTCAACAGTGACATCTTCAATTTGCATATCAGCAAGTGGACTGTGGGTGCTCCTTTCAGCACTTGCAGGGGGCGTGCAAATGGTGGAAAGAGCCACCTCTTCCCGTCCAGTGCTGGGAAGGTCAGGCATCGCAACCACCACCACACTTGGACTCTCCTTGGGGATTTGTGATATCTTCTTAGAACGCACAGTTCTTCGCTGTGCTTTTGCCAGCTTAACTCTTTTGATTTTTTTAGTGGGAGGAGGGCTTCCATCGTCATGTGAAGATGAACCACTAGTCATGAACATACTAGGGATCGACCTTAGCTGTTCCTTGCCACTCCGTGTCGTAAATGGCATATTGGCAAGTTTACGTTTCTCTTCAGCTGATTTAAATGTTTTTTTCAAGGTCATTTTTCTGAACTTTGTCATTTGGGATTGTATGTGCCCTCTATTATGACATTGGGCATCGGCCTTGGCAGACGACGTTGATGGCATGTTATCGTCTATGTCATGACTAGTGGCAGCAGCTTCAGCACTAGGAGGAAGTGGTTCTTGATCTTTCTCCATTTTATTTTTATCGGAGAAAGTTTGGTCCTCCATTTATGTTATATCGATTTGATATATATACGTGCGGCTAAACACAGAAAATATTTCTTTATTTTTGCAGGAGAGTAGTGCACTTTGTGGGTTACACCAGCCTTTAAGAAATGAGCCAGCCGGCTCTTTACTTATGGGACACAGGCGCACGCTTGGCGCTGCTCCTTTGTTGATGCACGTGCGGCTACTGCGCACACAATTCACAAACACAGAAAATTATTTTTTTTTTGGTTTGGACTGGAGTGTACTTTGGGGGTTACAGCACCCTTTAACGGTCAAGCCAGCCGGACCTTTACTTATGACACAGGCGCACGCTTGGCACTACTTTGTTGATGCACGTGCGGCTACTGCGCACACAATTCACAAACACAGAAAATAATTTTTTTTTTGGTTTGGACTGGAGTGTACTTTGGGGGTTACAGCACCCTTTAACGGTCAAGCCAGCCGGCCCTTTACTTATGACACAGGCGCACGCTTGGCACTACTTTGTTGATGCACATGCGGCTACTGCGCACACAATTCACAAACACAGAAAATATATATTTTTTTGGTTTGGACTGGAGTGTACTTTGGGGGTTACAGCACCCTTTAATGGTCAAGCCAGCCGGACCTTTACTTATGACACAGGCGCACGCTTGGCACTACTTTGTTGATGCACGTGCGGCTACTGCGCACACAATTCACAAACACAGAAAATATTTTTTTTTTTGGTTTGGACTGGAGTGTACTTTGGGGATTACAGCACCCTTTAACCGTCAAGCCAGCCGGCCCTTTACTTATGACACAGGCGCACGCTTGGCACTACTTTGTTGATGCACGTGCGGCTACTGCGCACACAATTCACAAACACAGAAAATTATTTTTTTTTTGGTTTGGACTGGAGTGTACTTTGGGGGTTACAGCACCCTTTAACGGTCAAGCCAGCCGGCCCTTTACTTATGACACAGGCGCACGCTTGGCACTACTTTGTTGATGCACGTGCGGCTACTGCGCACACAATTCACAAACACAGAAAATATATTATTTTTTTAGCACTTGGGGGGAGCACCCCTGATGGACAGAGCACCCCCTGGACAACACTACAGCACCCCTTTAGGACTGGGACACTGCACAGGACTTTGGAGTGGACACAGCCCCTATGGAGAACTGACTGCACAACACAGTCCAGCCAGTCCCTATGGACTTTGAAGTAGTGGACACAGCCCCTATTAACAACAGCAGCACAGCACAACACAGCCAGCCCCTATGGACTTTGAAGTAGTGGACAACAGCAGCACTACACTACACTACACAGCCCAGCCAGCCCTAACTCCCACCCTCCCTCTTCACTGTCCACAGCCGAGTGAGAAAATGGCGCCGACGTGGGTACCTTATATAGGATCCAAAACCCGCGAGACTCGGAAGGCGGGATGATGACGTTTTGCCTCGATTTCAGATCCGAGTCAGGCGGGAAAAGTTGAGCCTGACTCAGATCGGACTCGGATCGGGGGGGCTCGGGGGGGTTCGGATTTCAGAAATCCGAACCCGCTCACCCCTAGTTTCTACCAAGGACAAGCACAGTAATGGTTTGTTCATGTAAATGCGGCCAGGGGCGACCACAAGTGTTGAGAATATATATAAATACGATAGGAGGCGTATATTTGCACCAACTATATGGTAGGTACAAATACAGCATTATGTTGTTGACGCACGGCAACATGATTATCACGGGATGATTGCTGAATCACTGACACAGCTAACAGCACCACTGTCATTAGGCAGGTCGCTGACAGTGGCGTCCCTCCCCGCGGTGTCACCCGGTGTGGGGAGGGACGTTGTAAGCACGGCGAAGCCACGCGCCCCCAAAAAGAGCCGTGGCCTCGCGGGCCGGGGCGTGGCCTCACGTGATGGGGGCGTGGCCTCGCAGCCCGATCCCCCGTGGTCCTGCTCTTTACTGGGGGGGTGCAGGGGTTGCGTGCCGGCTCCCACACAGTGTCAGGAGCCGGGTGCTGCACTTAATACTACAGTACAGCACTCGGCTCCTATCATTGTGGGGGAGTGTCAGTCTGCACCTTGGTGTCACCCCTCTGCACCCCCCTTGTGACGCCACTGGTCGTTGACCAAACACATGTTTGCAGCAGTTGACACTGTTGCTATGGGCAACTTCTCCAATTGTCTTCTTTAGAAGATTTAATACATCTTCCCCTGGGAGAGGGTTTGTTCAGGCAGATATATTAATAGTTTATCCTTAGTTTACACTTATTCGCGTATGTGTGTTTATCACTAGCTGAGTGATTTTCTGCAAACAGTATTAATTAAACAATTGCATTCTCATCTGAACTTGCGACATTAGCTGACATGTTGCAAATGATAAAGACTGTGCATAGATGGTGACTTGTGCCAGGAAGCACAGTGGGGAGCAGATCAGAGTTGCAGGAATAAAGGATTTTACAACCTAGCTCCTGAAAACAGGATATGGGAAAAGGATGTAAATTTTAGCGCTCTCCATTCCTATTTGTGGTTGGTGACTTCAATGAGTAAATCTCCAAGGATGTTCCCAAAAGAGAGTCATAAACAACATAATGTACACTGCATAGATTTATGGCCTATAGTAAATGTGCATGTAATTGCACTTGATTCAGTTATAATAACGTGTTGGACAATAATTCATCAGACAGCAAGGTGGGGAGCAGATCAGAGTTGAAGGCAGGAATAAAGAATATTACGATGCATGCAAGCAGCTTTGCAATTCCGTCCTTGCAATTATGTTAATGCAGCAGGAGGTGTCATGCCTCCTGCATTCATGGACGCAGCATCAGATCATCTGCGTTATCCCTGGCAGGGAGTGATGAAGGAAAGAGGCCAGAATGAGGGAAAGAGACCAAGAAACCTCCATCAGCCGACAGAGATCCTGGCCTCTTCCCTCCCCCCAATGGTGGCGCCATGCCCCCGTTTGTGGAACCTGCGCAGAATTTCGACCATCGGGAATTTGCGTTAAGGCCCACAGTCCACTTTGCAAATAAGTGTAGACAAGTTCAGCTTGCCATAAGCATCTCGCTAGAGTGGCATTTTACTTTGCACTGTAAAATGAAGTTAATGGTAAAGACATTACATACCAGTAGAATACTGGAACACAGGATATTGGAAGCCCTGCTCACATCCTAACAGGAGAGAGGAAAAGACATAAGTTGTTGGCGGTACAAGGAACACGTATGTGTGATAGCTGGTGGTGGTAGTAAGGGTACTTATGGGGACAGGACACGGAAAAGTGTCAGGGCAAGATGCATCTGAAAAGAGGGTGCAAAAAATGGCTTTCATTTTTCGGCGTTTTCTGAATATGATGATGAATGGCCCAGTAACTAAAACATGCGGAAACTAGTGTTTCAGCATGGTTACCGGACCATTTATCATTTGATGAATAAGCCCCTGAGTCTTACCAATCAGGCAACAAATGTAGGGTGGGAAATAATCATGGATAACATTATGGAGCCAATTCAATTAGGTGCGAGTTGAGTCCTGTGAGCCGTTTTCCCAGCAAATTTAAATTTTTGTGCTCACACCCCTGAGCAGGTGAAAAGGTAGAGAAAATCTTTATTTTAAGGTAAAAATGTCCTTACACAGGGCCTGACTTAGGGTCTCATTCAGACCCGCTTGCAAGCGCTGAGCGCTCGCAAGCAGGTCGATGTTGAGGCCCTGCGCACGCACAGCGGCCGCACTGTGCGTGCACAAGCCCCGGAGCGAGAGAAAAATTGTCTCGCTCTGGGGCTCATTACAAAAGGGGCGGCTGTCGATGGTGATCGTTAGCTCGCCCCGTTTTGTAGGCGGGGTGGGGATTGGCTGGCCAAACGGAGGCGTTCCCAAAGGAACGCCTGCCGTTTGGGGGCGCCCCCCTCTGATATAACTCATGATGTCAGTGGTGAGCTTCCAGCTCTATTAGAGGGGAAATCTCACAGGGGCTTGCGGCAGACAAGACCCAACCACAAAGGTCTCGTCGCAAGCCCCGAAAGGTCGCGATGGTCTTGACCATCGCGACCATCAACCTGGCCGCTCGCTAAAGCTGTGGGTGGTCACCCACAGCTTAGTGACAGGCAGGAGGCCGGCTCTTTACAGAGAAGCGTCCGCCCTCATTCAGAGCGAGCGCTCAAATTGTGCAAGCGGCTCTGAATGAGGTCCTTAGAGTTGGGAATAGAGTAAGAAAGAGCAAGTAACTGTGCACCTTAGTAAAACCATGCTGCACTGCAGGTGGGGCACATGTAAAATGTGCAGAGAGGTATAGATTTGGGAGGGGTGTGTCCACACTGAAATCTTAATTCCAGTTTAAAAATAAAGCAGCACTTGTGGGCTACATACAACAGCAGCCAGTATTTACCCTGCATGCAATATAATGTATGCATTTGCACCCATTGCATTGCAACATGGTTTGTACACAAGGCCTGATTCAGCAAGGAATGCACGGATGCAGACGCACGCACCCGGCCGCTGCGAGAATATGCTAGTGAATGCATGCGTACGGCAATCGCAGCAGAATAAGCGGACGCCCAGAACTACTTAATACCACCCACTTTCCTGCGTCCTCTATACCTGGCAAGACAGCAGAGACATCCGTAACATTGAGAACCATCGGCCCATACGCACAATAGTGGTTGACCTGACCCTCCTGCAGACTACCTGTATGCAACTAGAACTAAGACTGCATCCGCTGCTGCAAGGTCTTAATTATGCATGCCACTGAAACGCCATTAAAACGCACAGGCACGCATGCGTTTGGCCGACCCCTCCGTCACTACCCACAAATGGCACTTCCTGTCAATCACTTGTCCCTGGGGCTGCGGACTCCCTGCATACGCATACTCCATCGCACTAGCCGGTTCGCGCACGCGCACTGTGATGCATATATGCATGCGCAGAGCAAAACCATCGACCAATTGCATGCGTCTGCATCCGTGTGTTCCTTGCTGAATCAGGCCCACAGTTACTTGATTTATCTTACTCTATTCCCAACTCTGAATCAGGCCCACAGTGCAGAACCTCTGGTACACCCCTCCCAATTAATAATCATACACTTGGAGGTGTTTAAATTGTATATTTTGGCCAATGAATACATGTCAGTTTTTCATGTGAATTTCTCTTAAAAGCTCAAAAATGGGTTAAATGATGTGGGACAGGTATGTGGGTGTGTAAATAATGTGGGACAGGTATGTGGGGATGTAAATGATGTAGGACAGGTATATAGAGGTGTAAATGATGTGGGACAGGTACGAGGAGGTGTAAATGATGTGGGACAGGTATGTGGAGGTGTAACTGATGTAGGACAGGTATGTGGAGGTGTAAATGATGTGGGACAAGTATGTTGAGGTGTAAATGATGTGGGTCAGATATGTGGAGGTGTAAATGATGTGGGACAGGTATATAGATGTGTAAATGATGTGAGACAGGTACTGTATGTGGAGGTGTAAATGATGTGGGGCAGGTACAAGGAGGTGTAAATGATGTGGGACAGGTATGTGGAGGTGTAAATGATGTGGGACAGGTATGTGGAGGTGTAAATGATGTGGGACAGGTATGTGGAGGTGTAAATGATGTGGGACAGGTATGTGGAGGTGTAAATGATGTGGGACAGGTATGTGGAGGTGTACATGATGTTGTACAGGTATGTGAAGGTGTAAATGATGAGAGACAGATATGTGGAGGTGTAAATGATGTGGGACATGTATGGGGGTGTAAATGATGTGGGGCAGATATGTGGAGGTGTAAATGAAGTGGGACAGGTATGTGGAGGTGTAAATAATGTGGGACATGTATGTGGGGCTGTAAATGATGTGGGACAGGTATGTGAAGGTGTAAATGATGTGGGACAGGTATGTGGTGTAAATGAGGTGGGACAAGTATGTGGAGGTGTAAATGAGGTGGGGCAGGTATATGAAGGTGTAAATTATGTGGAACCGATATGTGGAGGTATAAATTATGTGGGACAGGTATGTGGAGGTGTAAATGATGTGGAACAAGTATGTGGAGGTGTAAATGATGTGGGACAGGTACATGGAAGTGTAAATGATGTGGGACAGGTATGTGTGGGTGTAAATGATGTGGGGTAGGTATGGTGAGATGTAAATTATGTGGAACAAGTATGTGGAGATGTAAATTATGTGGGGCAGGTATGTGGAGGTGTAAATGAAGTGGATCAGGTATGTGGAGGTGTAAATAATGTGGGACATGTATGTGGGGGTGTAAATGATATGGGACAGGTATGAGGAGGTGTAAATTATGTGGGACAGGTATGTGGAGGTGTAAATGAGGTGGGGCAGGTATGTGGAGGTGTAAATGATGTGGAACCGATATGTGGAGGTATAAATTATGTGGGACAGGTATGTGAAGGTATAAATTATGTGGGACAAATATGTGGAGGTGTAAATGATGTGGGACAGGTACATGGAAGTGTAAATGATGTGTGACAGGTACAAGGAGTGTGAATGATGTGGGACAGGTACATGGAAGTGTAAATGATGTGGGACAGGTACAAGGAGGTGCGAATGATGTGGGACAGGTATTGGAGGTGTAAATGATGTGATACAGCCATATGGAGGTGTAAATGATGTGGGACAGGTGTGTGGAGGTGTAAATGATGTGAGATAGGTATGTGGAGGTGTAAATGATGTGGGACAGGTATGTGGAGGTGTAAATGATGTGAGATAGGTATGTGGAGGTGTAAATGATGTGGGACAGGTATGTGGAGGTGTAAATGATGTGAGAAAGGTATGTGGATGTGTAAATGATGTGGGACAGGTATGTGAAGGTGTAAATGAGGTGGGACAGGTATGTGGAGGTGTAAATGAGGTGGGGCAGGTATGTGGAGGTGTAAATAATGTGGGACAGGTATGTGGAGGTGTAAATGAGGTGGGACAGGTATATGGAGGTGTAAATAAGGTGGTGCAGGTATGTGGGGGTGTAAATGATATGGAACCGATATGTGGAGGTATAAATTATGTGGGACAGGTATGTGAAGGTATAAATAATGTGGGACAGATATGTGGAGGTGTACATTATGTGGAACAAGTATGTGGAGGTGTAAATGATGTGGGACAGGTATGTGGAGGTGTAAATGATGTGGGACAGGTACATGAAAGTGTAAATGATGTGGGACAGGTACAAGGAGGTGTGAATTATGTGGAACAGGTATTGTAGGTGTAAATGATGTGGGGCAGCCATATTGAGGAGTAAATGATGTGGGACAGGAATGTGGAGGTGTAAATGATGTGGGACAGGTACGAAGAGGTGTGAATGACGTGGGACAGGTATAGGAGGTGTAAAATAAGTGGAACAGGCATGTGGAGGTGGAAATGATGTGGGACAGGCATGTTGAGGTGTAAATGATGTGGAGGTGTAAATTAAGTGGGACACGTATGTGGAGGTGTAAATGATGTGGGACAGGTACATGGAAGTGTAGATGATGTGGGACTGGTAGGTGGAGGTGTAAATGACATGGGACAAGTATGTGGAGGTGTAAATGATTGTTCAGGTATGTGAAGGTGTAAATGATGTGGGACAGGTATGTGGAGGTGTAAATGATGTGGGACAAGTATATGGAGGTGTAAATGATGTGGTTCCGATATGTGGAGGTGTAAATGATGTGGGGCAGGTATATAGAGGTATAAATGATGTGAGACAGGTATGTGAAGGTGTAATGATGTGGGACATGTATGGGGTGTAAATGATGTGGGACAAGTATGTGGAGGTGTAAATGATGTGTGACAGGTATGTGGAGGTGTACATGATGTGGTACAGGTATGTGAAGGTGTAAATGAAGAGAGACAGATATGTGGAGGTGTAAATTATGTGGGACATGTATGGGGGTGTAAATGATGTGGGGCAGGTATGTGGAGGTGTAAATGATGTGGGACAGGTATGTGGAGGTGTAAATGAGGTGGGACAGGTATGTGAAGGTGTAAATTATGTGGAACCGATATGTGGAGGTATAAATTATGTGGGACAGGTATGTGGAGTTGTAAATGATGTGGAACAAGTATGTGGAGGTGTAAATAATGTGGGACAGGTACATGGAAGTGTAAATGATGTGGGACAGGTATGTGGGTTTGTAAATGATGTGGGGTAGGTATGGTGAGATGTAAATTATGTGGAACAAGTATGTGGAGGTGTAAATGATGTGGGAAATGTATGGGGTGCAACTGATGTGGGGCAGGTATGTGGAGGTGTAAATAATGTGGGACATGTATGTGGGGGTGTATATGATGTGGGACAGGTACGAGGAGGTGTAAATATTGTGGGACAGGTATGTGGAGGTGGAACAGGTATGTGGAGGTGTAAATGAGCTGGGGCAGGTATGTGGAGGTGTAAATAATGTGGAACCGATATGTGGAGGTATAAATTATGTGGGACAGGTATGTGAAGGTATAAATTATGTGGGACAGATATGTGGAGGTGCAAATTATATGGAACAAGTATGTGGAGGTGTAAATGATGTGGGAGAAGTATGTGGAGGTGTAAATGATGTGGGATAGGGACATGGAAGTCTAAATGATGTGGGACAGGTACTAGGAGGTGTGAATGATGTGGGACAGGTATTGGAGGTGTAAATGATGTGGGAAAGGTATGTGGAGGTGTAAATGATGTGAGATAGGTATGTGGAGTTGTAAATTATGTGGGACAGGTATGTGGAGGTGTAAATGAGGTGGGACAGGTATGTGGAGGTGTAAATGAGGTTGGGCAGGTATGTGGTGGTGTAAATGATGTGACATAGGTATGTGGAGGTGTAAATGATGTGGGACAGGTATGTGGAGGTGTAAATGATATGGAACCGATATGTGGAGGTATAAATTATGTGGGACAGGTATGTGAAGGTATAAATGATGTGGGACAGATATGTGGAGGTGTACATTATGTGGAACAAGTATGTGGAGGTGTAAATTATGTGGGACAGGTATGTGGAGGTGTAAATGATATGGAACCGATATGCGGCGGTATAAATTATGTGGGACAGGTATGTGAAGGTATAAATGATGTGGGACAGATATGTGGAGGTGTACATTATGTGGAACAAGTATGTGGAGGTGTAAATGATATGGGACAGGTATGTGGAGGTGTAAATTAAGTGGGACAGGTATATGGAAATGTAAATGATGTGGGACAGGTACAAGGAGGTGTGAATGATGTGCGACAGGTATTGTAGGTGTAAATGATGTGGGACAGCCATATGGAGGTGTAAATGATGTGGGGCAGGTATGTGGAGGTGTAAATGATATGGAACCGATATGTGGAGGTATAAATTATGTGGGACAGGTATGTGAAGGTATAAATGATGTGGGACAGATATGTGGAGGTGTACATTATGTGGAACAAGTATGTGGAGGTGTAAATGATGTGAGACAGGTATGTGGAGGTGTAAATTATGTGGGACAGGTACATGTAAATGGAAATGATGTGGGACAGGTACAAGGAGGTGTGAATGATGTGGGAGAGGTATTGTAGGTGTAAATGATGTGGGACAGCCATATGGAGGTGTAAAAGATGTGGGACAGGTATGTGGAGGTGTAAATGATGTGGGACAGGTACGAGGAGGTGTGAATGACGTGGGGCAGGTATAGGAGGTGTAAAATAAGTGGGACAGGCATGTGGAGGTGTAAATGATGTGGGACAGGCATGTGGAGGTGTAAATGATGTGGAGGTGTAAATGATGTGGGACAGGTATGTGGAAGTGTAAATGATGTGGGACAGGTACATGAAAGTGTAAATGAGGTGGAACAGGTATGTGGAGATGTAAATGATGTGGGACAGGTATGTGAAGGTGTAATTGATGTCGGACTGGTATGGTGAGATGTAAATTATGTAGGGCAGGTATTTGGAGGTGTAAATGATATGGGCCAGTTATGTGGAGGTGTCAATTATGTGGGACAGGTATGTGGAGGTGTAAATGATGTGGGACAGATATGCATAGGTGTAAATTATGTTGGAAAGGTAATTGGAGGTGTACATGATGGGGGACAGGTATTTGGAGATGTAAAGATATTATACAGACATTTTTCTGAACCCTCAAATGCTGGAAAGACTTTAAATGACTGAAAACACTTGCTGGCTATAATTTTTCTTCTATTAATAAAAAGTGCAAAAATCAGCCATTTGACACCGTTCAAAACCCTCCAGTACTTTCCTTATGGCCACTATCAGCCTTCTATATGGTCCTGTTATTTCAGTTGACAGGCTTTGGGGGTCCAGGAAGGTTTCACCACTTATTCATGCACTTCTCCCAGGTCGCATTTTGTAGAAAAGTCACACACTATTGGCGCAAGTACCGCAAATTGGCATTTGTTATTGAATCTTGCATTTCTCAGCTGTGCATTCCTGTGATATATGCAAGTTTCATGAAACAAACTCGCTATGCCAAGTCGCAACTAATTGGGCCAATTCAATTAGGTGCGAGTTTGCGAATGAGAGACTTATGTGCTCTAACCTGCTATTCTCTGCTAAAGCCATTTCTTCCTTGTGTATTTCTTGTTCTGCGTTTAATGACGGTGATTCTGTACTGGACGGAATTGCAAAGCTGCACACAAGAAGCTTTGCAATTCCGTCCTTGCAAACATGCAAATGCAGCAGGAAGTGTATGACACCCCCTGCCGCATGTGCAATCCCAGCACTGGCCTTGCCACTCCCGGAAAAAGGGGCTGATGCGCCCCCCGTTTCCGGGAACGGCGGCCGTCCCTTCCACTTAAATGCCTCTGCTTGTCAATAACGCAGAGGCATAGAAGGAGCTGCGTGCAATCACACAGGACCTGTTCTGCGCACGCACAGATTCCCAATAATGCTGAATTAGCCCCTATATTCTATTTTGGAAAATTTCAATTAAAATATACAATGTAAAAAACAAAACAAATGTCCCCTAGTAAAATTGATACCTGGAAAACGTGTTATATTTTCATTTCTTTCAGAATTGAAAAAGTTATAACGAAACTGTTCTTCAGGGTGAGATAAAAGATGATAGGTTTTCATTTCTCCAGTGTCAGGATTATTCATGTAAAGGATTCTATTGTTTCCATTCTGACATATCACCTAAAATATAAATGAATGGAGATCATTTGTATCAAAACTTTTAAAGCTCAAAATCACTATTACTATAGTCTTACTGAGTCCCATTTTATTCCACAGCCTTATACAATTGTTTGTACTAAAATTGCTGCGTAACATATAGGGCAGAGAAAATCAGCTGTCTCTGCGAGCACAAGTGCACATGCGTGACATGCGCACAAGACCCTGATGTCCGGCAAAAGGAGCCGAACAGGGTCAGAGAGAACACTTTTCGCGACTCGGGACTCCTCATAGGGAAGGAGCGTGCAGCGGGAACACTTGCCATCTGAAGATGGCGAATGCTCCCGCAAACAAGCTCCGAGAATACTGTATTTTCGGAGCTTGATGAATTCCATCCCCATACTACTGAGTACTCATAGCGTGCGACGAGGTTAGAAATTTCTCAGTAAGGATAGATCTTGTGCAAGTGTGTGTGATGCTGCCATGGTACTCGATGTTACTGATGGTTTCGCAGTCTTGCTAAGGATTACGGATGTGTGTGAGGTAAAGTGAGAATCCTTATGTTGTGCTGCGGCATCATAGAGATCACAATGGATTAGCATACTATCGAAGTGAGACTGCGTGTGTAATCGCTATTGCAATCACAGTTGCGATCCGTAATGAATCAGGCCCTAAAACAACTGAAAGCACTGTTGTTGTAGTGGTTAGCAGTACTGCCTCAAATCACTGAGGTCTAAAGTTTGATTCCAACCATAGTCCTAACATTGTGGAGTTTGAATGTTCTACTGGTTCTTCCACAATCAAAAACCATACTGGCAAGTTAACTGGTTCCCAACTGAAATTAACCCTAGTGTGTATGTGTGTGTCCAGGTCGGGTATGAAATCCCGGCTGTCAGGATGCCGCTGGTCAGAATACCGACAGCGACATCCCGACAGGCAGAATCCAGACACCCATAGGAAGGCACGTATTTTCCCATCCCCTACCCTAACCCTCCCTCCCCGGTGCCTAACCCTAACCTCCCCCCCCTAGTGCCTAAGCCTAACCTCCCTCTTCCCGTACCCTAAACCTAAGACCCCCTCCCCAATGCCTAACCCTAACCGCCCCCTATTGCCTAAGCCTAACCTCCCTCTTCCTGTACCCTAAACCTAAGACCCCCTCCCCAGTGCCTAAACCTAACCTCTCCCTCCCCGCACCCTAATACTAACGCTCCCTCCCCAGTGCCTAACTCTAACCCTCCCCCTAAAACCTAACCCTACCCCCGCTACCTAACCCTAACCTCCCGCTAACACCCTGATACTTACAGAATTCAAATAGGATTTGCAGTGGTTGCGCAAAATAATAGCTGCTCTATATAATGCTCATTATAAATAAAAAATTCCAAAAAAGAGCGCTTGGTATATGTATATATTATACCTAATAATAAGTGGCTCTCCAATCTGTATATAATAAATAGTGTACCACGATGTAATTGTTGGAAAAAATATATATATTGATTAATGAATA